>JAZAYU010000106.1:779943-2176971 GCA_038501625.1 Corbicula japonica
GTGTCATTATCTTAATTAATGACTGCTAATTAATTAGCTTTATGCTTGACACCTTTTGGCATGCGTCCAAATAGGCAATAATTTCTTCCAGAAGGTACCATATAAGGCATTTGGTTCCTTTTGGCTCTAACTGTTTAACGGATTTATTTCATATTTATGCTTACAAGGAACCATGTAAAGAACGGTCCCTAATGGTTTTCTGTCATTATACGCAAAATGAACAACCAGACTAACCAGATTTTAATTTTATTTGAGCTAGTAAATAGGAAATGACATTTTTATGTGTTATATATTACAAAAAGCAAAATAGATCAGTCATAGAAGGACTATTACACACAAACTAGTATTTCTTGTAAACAACAGACTTGAAAATGTAGACTAGGTAATATTTAGACAATGTACTTAGAGATAAACATACATTCAAACACGCTGTATGCTATCTATATTCTTTACTCTGATTCTCTATCCTTGGCTTCGGAGTCAATTGGTACAACATGCTTTTCAGTTTTGCTGATTGGAAAATAAGCTTAATGTTGATAAAACTCTTCTGGAATTATTTCCCGTTCACAAAGACGGATGGGATCCTTTAACTTCTGAATCAATATTGGAAGTTTGGACAGGTAGCACAGACGCAGGTCTTTATCACACTGGCCACATTTAGGATTATCCCTGTTTACTTGTTGACATTTGTACTTTGATTTCCTGAATGTCGGTGATGTCAAATGTATAATACAAACACAGACCTCGGACTGTCTTGTCACAGTTGTAGCCACTTTACACGGAGTCAGTTTATACACTGGCCAGTAATGGATGTTTTGAGATTTTTCAACACTTCTGTGCTTCAATCTTTGAAGTCAATGGATTTTTCTTCCGAGCTAATGCGATAAGTGTACACTACTGTAAAGGGACAGACAAGTGTGATTTTATTTGCTGTTTCCATGGATGCATGGACCGAATCACATTCCATCTGTGAATGTTCTGATAACAGAAACTTGTGAATTATTCAATTTAATTGTAGTTCAATTGATATCAATTGATATTGCGTACAGGTGTTATGATGAAACACACTGGTTTCTGTCTGCCACATGAATCAGAATAGTAAACTATTTTGTTTAAGTCTGTTGAATGATACACAGACTTTGTGTTCTTTGGAAGGAATTTCGCATATTCACAAGATCCTCGTTTGCCCTGGGTTTCGTCCCACATGTAACAGAAGACATGTTTATTCCCCTAAAGAATATACCACAGTAGTATGTACCAAATAAGCTGAGTGTGTGTCTGAGATCTTTAGACCAGTTTCATAGTGTAACTCTCTCTTCTAATTTGGAACTGAATCAACAACCTTCATCAGCACCAGTGATGTGTTTTATGCCTATAAGAATCAGATCAGCTGGGTTGAGAGACTGCTTGTACAGGACTAGCGGCGAGTTCTGTGATTTCATAAGTAAGACTTATGTAATTCATGCATAGGAATAGTACTGGGTTCCGGTCACACGACTTACCGGAATCCACTAAAATTACCGGAATCCACGGAATCCACTTTGATTTACCGGAATCCACTTTAAAAATGGGTTTAATTGCATAAATATGCATTAAATTTGATTTAATTTCATAAAGTATATGTAATATATTCAATTGCTTTTAATTAAAAGATGTTTTTAGCGGAAATGATGTTTATATTTCAAAAATTGTTTACGACGCTTAATTGGCGGGAATTTGTTCGTTGCTATGCGCTTTTAATCGAATAATTTACTAAACCAAATGTTTTAATAAGTTATATTTTTTGGAATTGAGAACAAGACAGTTCTTTAATGGGGTATTAAAACGAATTATGTTAAGATTTGCCGATTAGAAATTCACCAATTTCCCGCGCGCTATGAAATTTCGTACACGTATTAACTTACATTTCATGTGCATAGAGAATACTTAATGGCGTTAAACATAATATCAAAAGAGATTGTAAAACTCAATATTAACAATCTCTGTTAATCACTTTTAATTTTTTGTCTTTCAATTTTTAATTTACACAATCATGTTGATCGATCAAAGAAATCAGTGGCTATTGACTATAATATGTTTCACATGGCGGCGTTTTCCAAAACATAAATGACACTTACTACTCAGCCACCTGTACTTCCAATCTTAGGCACCAGTGCTTCCAATTGCAACCTAATTAAAAGTTTTAGATCATGCCGTCTTCAATTGTAACAGTTTGGCGTTTTTAAAGAATAAAAAAGATGTCACTTATTACTCGGACACCTGTGTTTCTACTCTCGGCAAAGGTAACCTAATTAAATTTGTTAGATCATGCCGTCTTTAATCGTCTTTAATTGTCACACATCGTTGTCGAGCATATACAGCCACAATATATATACTCTTAATACAGGCCTATTAGGATATTCCTCTCCAAAAACTTGGTTTTTAATAACCTTTCTAATTTACAGACTTTTCTTCAAAACGTTTAATTTTCATTAACAATATACGGATTACAAAGTGGTTATGTTAATTTCTTATTGTTTTTTTGTGGACATTTCTGTAGTAGTTTAATGAACAATACTTATCAAGTTAGGTTCAATGAGGTTGTAGAACTAGTTGAAAGACACTACGCTGGTTCCCTTGTTGGATGTGGCAAGTGTCTTCCATTGAGTTAAATAGCTGTGTTTCATAGTGTATACATAGGTATAATGTTAGAGTAAAGCAGAAGATAGGCTGAGGCGGGAATCTATTCAATTCAAAACTACATATGTCTGTGTGTTATGTAAATATTATTACTTATGTAAGACAGTACTTCATATCTCTGTCTTTAAATGCATGTGCAAACTGTCTCCATAAATTGCTATTCTCATGCCTTTGTCCATCTTGAAATTGTACGTTTCGAAGCTCGAGTCTGAAGTCTGATTTTAAACGACTGATTGTATTTGTAAATATACGTATATATACCTCACATGTCAATTATTCGGCTTGAGCAATTAGCGCCCGTAACAACAAACGCATTGTTTCACGGCGTGGATTTGCAGTTATTAGCATTCAGTTTTTAATTGTTTGTAAAAGTTGTAGAAAACATAAATTTTCATACATAAGCTGATAATATAAGCTGTTATGATATATTCATCATGAATTGTCAAACTGATGACATGGTATTTTGAGTGAATAATATCGTAAATATCCTTTTGTGTATTCGCAAACAGTATAAATAAAAATACTGAATGATTAAAATAATTAATATATCTAATTAATACAATGAATATCAGTTTAGCCTATTTTATTCGATTAACAGCGCACAGCAACGAACATATTCCCGTCAATTCAGCGTCGCAAACAATTTTTGAAATATAAACACCATTTCCGCTAAAAACATCTTTTAATTAAAAGCAATTGAATATATTACATATACCGGTACTTTATGAAATTAAATCAAATTTAATGCATATTTATGCAATTAAACCCATTTTTAAAGTGGATTCCGGTAAATCAAAGTGGATTCCGTGGATTCCGGTAATTTTGGTGGATTCCGGTAAGTCGTGTGACCCCTGGGTTCTATGTCCTGATAGCTAATGCCTGTGCTATGCTCTGTGTCTTCATAAATATGACCAGTAATGTGCTTTGTGTTCATCTAAAGGACCAAACCTGCGCTCTTTCACTTCAAGAACAAGACCAGTACTTAGCTCTGTATATTGATGTATGGCACAATTACTGGATTTGTTCCAGAATATTTACTGTAGGACCAGAAATGTTCATGAAGCATATAAATAAACTCCACAGGTATCTATCCATCTTGTGTAGGGAGTCGTTCTTCTTGCCCATTTTCGAGTAGGTACTTCCCCAAGCAGCATTACGTGTTTAAATCATCATCAGACCATGCATCATTCTGGCAAAACAAACATGCATTTATTACACCCATGGGAAATATTAGCCCTGTTATTCTTGTAATAGAAGGATTAGCAGACTTTTAATTTTAAAGTTGCATTATTTAAGATGTTAGATAATAAAATCATAATAATTTCAGAAGTTTTTTTAATATTATCATTGTAATAATTGCCATAGAAGTTCCACACAAACGAACAAGAAATAAGCAATAAAAGTTTAATTTGTAGTTACAAAATCAGATTGATTTCATTTATTATCATTTCATTTATATCAACAACTTCACTTTAGTTACAATGGAAATTTAAAAATAGTAAATATAGGTTACTCACATTTTCAGCAGTTTCCAAAGATTCATCATTCATCATTCTTAAACTAGCAGAAATTTCCTCTAAATGCTAGAAAACATTCCATTTATCCAGGTGTGAACAGATTACAGCCGATCTTGTTATCATAATTAATTGGTGGACAAGTGTAATTGGATATAGAACATTATCTTTCTTTTCTGTACCTTTTCATGTATTAGCAAACAGTGACATAAGGTACCAAATAAACACTTCCACAATAGAAACTCAATGATATGTTAATGAAAAGTTGTTGCCAAAAGGTGCTAAGCGTCATTTGGTTCTTTCTGGAATATAAATATTTATCTCGCTATGCTATATAAATAATGGTCATAAGGTACCAACTGCCTACTTGGTTCCTTCTGGCATATACTGACATGCGTTTGGTCCTTTATGGCAACAAACATTCCTTCAATTATCACTTGGTCCATTCGGTTTTAACATCATAACTTTTTCAAATTTTAATATATGACTTTGAAATTTATACAGAAGGTGGATACCATAAAACTATATCAAAATATATTAAGTGGTCATTTTCACCAAAAATGTCGTTTGGTACCTTCTGGCATTAACCCGTCGAAATCATATAAAGTATGCATATATGCTGTTGCACTTGTAATACTGTAAAATGTCTTTTCACAATTAACAATAATGTTTTTCAGTTTATTGAGTAAAAATGTCCATGGAATTTTTCCGTTGTGCCTTAAATACCAGTGAAAAATTTAAAATTGAGCGTTCTGTAAGAAAATACACTCGATTTGATGGTTCTTGTTTAAAATGGACTATCCAGATGAGCGGGGATGGCTACGGTGAAATAAGGTTTATGTTACGTGCAAAACAGATAAAAGTTGCAGTTCATCGGCTTGTATATTTCTTGAATAAATCAAAATATTTAAGCCCAAAAATGCACGTATCACATCTGTGTCATGTAAACAATTGTATAAAGTATGAATATTTGTAATATGAAAGCCAAACAATTAATAACAATAGAATGAAATGTAGAAATGACGGTTACACAACTTACTGCCATGGTCATTTTGCATATCCGAGCTGTTTCTGTTGCGGTAAGATCCAGTTAAAAAGTACAGTTGTGTTGTCTTCTCTTTCCAATACAATTTGAGTTCAGTGTTCATTTGGATTTAATGCATACGAGTGCTATTCTGTTAAATCTGTGGCGTCCGAACAAGCCGACTGGGAGATTATGCTGCGGTTTGAATTTCTTTTTCGTTTCAAATGAAGGAATGCCTTTTACTTGAACAATTTTTTTCTGTTCATATGATTTGTCATTTTTGTCTGTATCAAGTGCATACCACTGTAATCAGTCGTGGTACGATACTGGCAATCCTAGGTTTCGGGCTATTTTTAACAAGGTAATTCCACGGCCTATACTTGCCCGGATGGTAGCTGAGTGACAAAGGCCGCTGAAGTTGCGACTCCATACTGTGTTTTTTGGTGCTTGTGAAAATACCCAGTTGTGAAAACTCACATTGGTTGGTGGTCTTCAGCTGGCTTATATCTTTGATCATTGCTGAACCACAGTATTTTGATATAGATTTGATTTTGCTTATGTCAAAATCAGGCAGTTTCAGATATTGGCCTATGGCAAGTAGTTGAGTTTAAAACATTTTAGATGAGATTTGCAAACCACAGAGTCTCTTCGACAGTTGACATGAAGGCCCTTGAAACATGGCAATATATTTTCTCAATATACATGTGAGCTTTATGTAGAAAATCTTCTTATGTTTTGGAGCAATTTTTAAGTCTTGTAAGTTCTAACCGAATTCTGACGTGAAAGCTTGAAGCTAATTTTGACGCGAATTATTTTTTGTCTTGACCTGGAGGAATTTTATTAAATTTAATGGCTTTTAAATGTTTGTTCATGTTCCTTAAATTATGTACGAAACACTTATAATGATTAATTTTGGTATTCCTTTCACTATTTATGTCCCTTAATGATTTCGCAATCTGCAGGGAGGTGTCTGTTGTAAAGGAACAGATTTTTAGTATGTTCGAAGACTCCACGGACTCAATCGCTGACTTTATGAACACAGCCTTTGTACTTGCGATTGAATCTTCAGTATTGTATGACTTTTTGTAACTTTGTTTATTGAGAATGCACTTTGGCTTTGAACACAATGTGTGCATGAATATTTAGTGCTGATAACATAAGCAGAATGTCATTGATGCCGACTTTAGAAAGTAAAACTGGTATAAGAACTGCATTGTTTAAGCAGCCAGCATCCGGCCCCCTTGTTAATTTAATGCTGTTAAATAGTTTTGTGGTATCCGTGATAAATTTACAGTTACTGCATTTAACTTTAAGCGATACACATAGAAATTGTCTGTCTTAGAGTGTTAATTTTATATTCGGATTATCACAAGTATGTTTTGCAAACTTCTGGAAAAGACTTTCAAGCTGTCTAAAGTTCACAATAATATTTTCATTTTCGCCAACATGTTCGGGTTCATTTACAACATGAGTACTTTCTATTTTCTTTTTAGGTCTAAGTTTTATGGGGGAAGTGTAGAGTGTAGCATATCCTTGTTGAGCATTACAAACATCCTCAGCAACTGAAGCTTCTAGTCTGCTAAACACAGATTTTGCATAGTCTGGTAAGTCATGTTCATGTGATGGTCCTGGTTCATTTTGTTCATTTTTATCACTTTTTAATGTTTTATTCCACACTTTATGACACTTTTTAAATTGTGTTTCTCTCCGCTTATGTTAATTTTTTTTAAGAAACTCTACTTTTAGATGGTTTAGTCCGAATTTTCACTAAATTAGTATATAATATGTTGTAAGCTTTTGTTTCTTTTTGCAACATAAGACCTCTAAAATAGTGACAAAATACTTCATTAGCTTCTCAGTATGTTTTACTTATCAAGAACATGCAAAAATGAATTTTCTGGATAGATACAGCTTGCTTTTTTGTGTCGCCTGCGATAGCAGGTAGACATATAGGGATGCTATTGTCCGGCGTCATCGTCGGTGCCATCGTCCGGTAGTCCCCCAACTTTAATCTGAAACTTAATGTTGCCTATAAGTTTGAAAGTACTTGTCCTATTCACTTCATACTTGGAATATATCATCAGCATAAACAATGCCATCTGTGACAACAAGAATGATAACTCCAGTTTCAATATTTTTTGAGTTATGCCCCTTTCAAATGCAACTTTAATCTGAAACTTAATGTTGCCTATAACTTTGAAAGTACTTGTCCTATTCACTTCATACTTAGAATATATCATCAGCAAGAACAATGCCATCTGTGATGACAAGAATGATAACTCCAGTTTCAATATTTCTTGAGTTATGCCCCTTTCAAATGCAACTTTAATCTGAAACTTAATGTTGCCTGTAACTTTGAAAGTATGTGTCCTATTCACTTCATACTTGGAATATATCATCAGCATGAACAATGCCATCTGTGATGACAAGAATGATAACTCCAGTTTCAATATTTTTTGAGTTATGCCTCTTTCAAATGCAACTTTAATCTGAAACTTAATGTTGCCTATAACGTTGAAAGTACTTGTCCAATTCACTTCATACTTGGAATACAATGTCAGCGTGATCAACAACATTGGTAACAAAAAGAATCATAACTCCTGTTTGATTATATTTTGAGTTATGCCCCTTTCAAATGCAACTTTAACATAAAACTTAATTTTGACTTTAACTTTGAAAATTCTCTAGATACTCGAAATAAATCACCTTAATGAATAGCGTCATTATTAAGAACAAGAATAATAACAACTGTTGGACTATTTTATGAGTTGTGTCCCTTTAATATACAACTTTAACGTGAAACTTAATGTTACCTTTAACTTTTAAAGTACTTGTCCTATTCACTCTTCGAATATATCATCTTCATGAACAACTACAACATCGGTTACAAAAAGAATCGTAACTCCTGTTTGACTTTTTTTTTCAAATGCAAGTTTCACATGAAACTTAATGTTGCTTATAATTTGAAAGTACTTGCCCTGTTCATTTAATACTTTGATTGTATCAACATGAACAGTGCCATCGACTACTACAAAAATTATAACTCCTGTTTGAAAATTTTATGAGTTATATCCCTTTCAAATGCAACTTTAACATAAAACTTAGTGTTGCCTGTAAACTGGAAAGTACTTGTTTACTTCAATTAATACTTTGAATAACTCATCTGCGTGCTCAAACCAATTTTTGAAGATGATAACTCGGGTTTCACCATTATTACAGCTATTCCCTTTTAAATGCAATTTAGATGACACATGTGTTCTGTGGTTTAGTATTTTAATCAACTTAAATAAAATATTTTTATTATAATATGATTAACATAGGCCCACATTTCAACGTTTTCAATGCAGGTGACACATGTGTTCCGTGGAACACAACATTCTAGTTCTTAATTAGCCATAGTAATAGTCATTCATTTTGTATTTGGATTATCTCCCTTGTATTGACAGTGGTGTTTTGTAAAGACACATTGTACCATATTATTAAGAAGTTGTAGCTTTCTGTGTTAGAAATGAACAAAATGAACATTTTTTCATTCAGGAATAATGTTTTAATCATTTTAAAATATATATTATCATATTTTAATACATGAAAATCAACATTTAATGAAAACCTTAATAGAAATTGACAAATGTTCTCCTTTATCTTACTAAATTTCAATTAAATACATTTCTTTATATGATTTATTACACAACTCAATATGCAAATTTATTTTTTCAAACAGAATAACATTGCACCCAGTGGTAAAGTTCGGAATACTGCTCTGAAACTGTACCCTGCACCCTCCTGATTAGCTAGTTAGTATCATGTGGTGAGGTTAACCTTCTGTGACATGAGTAGTAAACTAGGTCAATACATTTTCAGAAAACACTGGGTAAGTAAAAGGGAAAGTATAGCTGTATTGTTTACATTTGCAGATAATTGTGTCAGTAGTTTAGTGTGTCTAATAAATAATTTCATTGAGTTACAGGGTTTATTTTGATCTATATAAACAATTTCATTGATCTACAGGTTTTTTTTATTTACATTATTTTTTCTTAATGATATCATAGGTATTGTATGTGTACAGCAGTCTCATATGCCACTTTCTACTGATCGCCCTTGTAGTTCAGTGGTAGAATACTTTCCATTTACATGGAGAGAGGCCTGGGTTCGATTCCCAGCAGGGGCTCAACTGAATAAGGCATTTTTGAGACTGACTTTATTGTATTTTTCAAGTTTACACTGCCTATATAAAGTATATATACATTATAATATGCTAAGTGCCATTTATTTATGAAATTTGTACAGAAACAATGGAAATCGAAGACTGCAACAGATAGAACACAAGTTTTCCCAATTTCATGAAAATCTGCCCACATTGAAAGTGGCAATAGCAATTATGGTTAGTGAGGTGTCTGAAATGGTACATTTTAGACTGTCCTTTATTGTGATTGGCTTTGTAACACATAAGCAAGGTGAATGGTGATATGCACAACCATATTAACCATTAAACATGCAATTTAACCATCATGCATTACTTGTTAGAGTTAGCATTGTATGCAATATAATTTGGGTTGTCACAAATGAACTATTTTATATCTGTTTCCTCATGCTTCTTGTAACAGGAAGTCATCGTATCCAATAAACATGCTGATGTTTGATTATTTCAAATGAATATTATGTTCATAATGTTTATAATTTAAAAAGGATATAATTATTGGGTCAAGATGATCTGGATCTACACTACGCCCATGTTATTAAAGTCTCACCGTGAGTGTAACTTTAAGTTTTTCTAATGCTATTTTCTGTGTTTTTGTTTTTGCTTCGTTGCTGTGTGCTATGATGCGACTGTTCATCTGTTACATGGGATCAACAGATGGTAGGTCTAGATCTTTTATAACCAATCTATTTGTTCTTTAGTTAGTTCATTGTTTTCAGTGTAGGCTAACAACTTACTTGATAAAGACTAGCAAAGCTTGTTTTGTTTTGCTCTCTGACTGGAGCATGCTTAGATAAATAATAATGACCCTAAAATTGCCTCAGCCACTTTTAGAGAATTTTTCGCTATACCTACAAACAAATAGAATTTATATTGATTGTTCATGATGCAATGTCAGCCTGGCAACTTAGCAAATACTTTGAAAATAAAAAATCACGATATCATGTCAGTTTTAATTATAAATTTTAAAACTTAGTGACATAGGTGAGCATTGCTACTTTACCCAGACTGATTTTGGCAATTAATATTGTTGTTGTAATACAGGTAAACCAGGGTCAAACCAAACACTGGTCTAACAGTTAACAACTTTATTGTAATACTTCTAAGCTGGGCTTTCACTAAACCTAAAAAACTTATTTTTAATATTAATATATGAACCAAGCATATTTATAAAATAAATACAATTTTCTTTAGAAGTCATAATGTTTAAGCATATTTCATGAAATAATAAAAGAAAAGTGGTTTCAACCATTTAGCCAATAAAACTAATGTAATAGACTCGCTTTCATTTTGTATGTTTTTAATTTCAAATTCTGAACCTTATCTTAAGTTTCAGGTTATACTTATATAATGTTTTTTCCACCAACATGTACCTTTTCAGTTTTAATAAATATACAGAGTATCTCAGTTATGTTAGTTCTGAAAGGGTCTGCAAGGGCCAGTTGTTGGAAACTATTTGCGGGTTAAACTAACAATGGGTTGAATTTAGAATAAGTTAAAAAAAAACTTGTAGAAGACTTTTCAAAATGATAATTTCATGAAGTATTTCTGTAACCATTTAAACTATACTACTGTAATTAGGTCGGACCCTCATGTGATATTGACACTGGAGAAGGCAATTATGCGAGGAAAGCCAGTCCTGCTTAGAAACTGCCAGGAACATATAGACAATATCATCACACCACTCATGCACCATAGAAACACGGCAAAGGAGGATGACAAAAATGAAGGTTTGTATTGCAGCTGGGCCCAAGATCATAAAACTGAACCTCGAGATCAGTCTCAAATCTCAAGCATCTAATTGTACATCGGAATTTATTAAATAAGTGAATATTTTACCTAACATACGATCATTGTTAATTATTATGAAATAATGGTATCTTGCTTACCTGACAAGTTGTCACTTTGAAGAAGCCGCACGCATTGTTCGACCACATCTAGTTTCAAACTGACTTATCCGATGAATTAACATAGGCTATCAAACCTGCCGGTTTCCAATTTACTTCCACTTATAAAAACATTGTTTAAGTCCAATTCAACTTAAGCGGCAAAATATTATATGTAAAAAGAACACATTTTGACGGGACCATGAATTAATTCGAGATAACTGATGTTTCAACTTAAATGACTTTGACACAAAAAGTGTGGACTGTATTTTGTAGCTGTCAGGTATTCACACAAACAACAAACTACCAGCTTTTAGAAATTTATTGCATTATTTTTATTAGAAAAAGGGCAATTTGAGTATCAAATAAAATCTCTTTTAATTCCTTTGCCCTTATGAAAATTTTTTAATTTTTTATCAATCTCCATTATACACTGATATGAAATCAGTATTTTTGTATAAATTCCAGAACCAAGAATGATCAAATTCTGTGGAAGACGCATCCTCTGTCATCCTGACTTCAGATTCTACTTGTCAACACCACTGCCTAAGCCCAAGTTCAACCCAGAAATTGCTTCAACCACAAAGATGATCAACTTTGGTGTGTCCCATGACACTTTAACAGAGGACCTTCTTACACGAGCATTTGCACGAGTTAGACCAGATCTTTACAGAGAGCGTATCATAGCGCTGAAAAATGTTGAGATTGAACAAAAGACTTTACATCACCTGACTATAACTGTTCGAGATAAAGTGTTGACCAATCAGGAGGCAATCATGGGAAGTGCCAAAGCAGTCAAGTTTATCACAGACTTCACCAATGCCAAAGTAGAGGTAAGGTAGTTCTTTAACACCACTCTAGGAATTACTTTGAGAATTGTGGGTTTGGTTTTTTTTTGTAATTTGATCATTCTGTTTGGATCAGATTGGTAACACTGGAGTTATTGCCCTTTAAATGTGATTAAAATACAACAGATTAAGATTGTGAGGAATCACACTCTAACATTTTAATCAAAGTTGTACACAGTCGCAACTTTTGGCAGCTCAAACTTCCCTAAAACCCTGATCAAATGTAAGGCATCAAACAGGTTCTTGCTGGTACAATGTGATTCAAACAATATTTGTCATTTAGTTTAAGCAGAACATTTTATGGCTAGTTCAGACATTATATTTCGTGTGATTCAAACTGAAGTAGAAATCAAAGTGTAATGTTGATATATTTAATACAGTTTCATACACCACCATATTTGTTTACCTTATGGAGTGGTGCATGAAGCATTATTGTAATGCAGTGAGACAAATTTAAATTTTAATGTGTATCTAACTGTGGCCTTTTGAGACAGGATCAAGACTCACAGATCAAATGAGATGTTGCAACTGAGCTAAAAACTGTGAAAATAAACAGTATTATGTTTCCTGTTGTGATTTAATACATTTTCATATAGTTACTCACTTGCAGATTTTAAATACCGATACTCACTCCAGGGGTGGGGGGGGGGGGGGGGGGGGTAATCTCTGTATCATAAACTTTCTGTAATGTATTAACCACATTTCTGAATGGATCTAAGTAGATAGTAATTAAAATAGATGCAGGATAGTATGATTATGCTATTTTCTTATTGCTTTTTAATAAAAAAATAAATTGTAATGGTTTGATCTTGATTATAGGTTTTATAAGCTAGTTGTAAAAGGTATCAATCTCATTTCTAGCAATAGTATACTGACATTTTTACGATTGTTTTATTTCCTTTATTTATATTGTAGTTGTCCAATCGACTTCAAGAAACCTTCACCTTGATAGATGACCTTGAAGCTCTGAAGGATGAGTTATATCCCCTTGCCCGTCGAGCAGCCATGCTATACGCTATCACACGTGGATTACAGAGTGTTCACAATGAGTACCAGTTCTCACTGGCATATTTTATAGCACTGTTTGACGAGGCTGTGGGAGGAGAGTTACCAGACGAGTTTACCCAGGGTGTACAACTTGATGATGTGAGTTATACTTATTGACAAGTGAAGCCTTAAGTTTTTACTGGCAAAGCATGCCATATATATACACTCAACCAAAGTTCTAATTGGTCATCAATTGTATTTGTTTACAATGTATGCTAGTTTCGTTTCTTCCCTATGTCAAGAGAGGTTTTGAAAGAACAGTTTTGTCTTGAAATCAATTCTCTAATTTCATTTTAATCTTTATTGATTGTTTTCTTAAATGAATCCAATACCATTTACTTACACAGCAGGGTCAAAATAAGAACAGTCTTTAATTGAAAGGGAGGTAATTTTAAAATTAATACTTTGAAGGGGATTTATTTTAACAAATTTGCTGTTGATTAATAAGTTTTTATGTTTTCCTAATAATGAGGGGTCCTATTAAAACAAAACAAGAAATTCAGAGCAAATTTCTGTTTGCTTGACCTTTCTATGCAAGAAATGCATTTTTAGCAAAATTAAGGATAACTCTCGCCAAACTGTTCCAAAGTCAATTATTACTAGATTAAAGCTTAAGTTGAAGACAATTGTTGGCATATGATCATAAAAAAAAGAGTGAATTCAATGTGTTTCTAATAAAAACATAGAGACAAAAAGTGACCAATTAGAAATTTTGGTGAGTGCATATGTCTACTCTTGTCTTTTTACTGAACTATGCCCCTGATACTGTTAATAGAGAATCATCTACATGCCTTTCTTGACAAAACTAGAAAACAGAGATGTGTATTGATAAACTGGTGTCTGCATGTTAACACTATCGGTGTTCTCTTTCATTCCTTTTGAACTTTAACAACATGCACATGATATTGACAGGGTTATGAAGATGATGATGATGACAGTACAAGTTTGGAAGGAGATCGTAAAGCCCGTGTTGGCAGTTCATCTTCCCATGGTTCCCGGGATGATACTGGTGAGAAGGGTACCGATAAACAGACAACTGCAACAAAACCAGAGGGTGGACAAGATACTGACTTTGATGAAAAGAGCAAACAAGAACCAACAGATGGTCAGTACTTAACCCTTTCCTCCATAGATACATCTATATTGCTAGGGCGAACAGTTTAGATCCAGATCAGCTGGCACATCCATGCTGTCTGATCAGGATCTAAACTGTTTGCTTTTTGATTCATTAGGTTATTTCTGACCAAAATGCGACCAGTGCAGATCCTGATCAGATGGCACGGATGTGCTGGCTGATCTGGATCTACACTGATCGCACATGCGTAAAAATGTGTATATATCCAGGAAAGGGTTAATCCTTTTCTCAATTAGTACGCCTTTATCACATTGGCAAATAGTGTAGATCCAGGTTAGACTGCACTGATAAGCTGGCCGATCTGAATCTACACTGGCAGCACACGCAATGAAACACATATGTATATGGAGTAAAGGGTTAAAATAATGTTGCGTAAATGGAAAATTATAAAAAAGCCAATTAAGCAGTAATGATACAGTTCAAATAATTGTTTTGATTCGTTGTGTTACCAATGTTACTTTTTACATAGATTAAGAAAGTAATGCAGTTATTTGTTGTTTGATATTATAAAAACTAAGAAATGATTGATTTTCATAAACAATGCATTAACAGTTGAAATATTTAAATTTGAACAGAATCAGTAAGTACAGGAGCAGCCCAGCGATTGGTTGCCGGCACTGAATCAGAAGAGTTACCTGCCCTTGAATTACCACAGACCACGCCCTTACCCTCAGAAGGAGTGGAATACTCCAGCTTCTCTGCCAATCAAATCAAGCAACTCATGGACAAGTTGACAGGTCTTGTGTACAGGCGAATCAGAGAGTAAGTTTTCTGTGAAAATTTGACCATTTCTTTAATTCTCTACCTTTCATAGATCCTCTATTTCAATACTTTCATATTTACCCTATGCAGGAAAACCTGTCCTAATGACATAAAAAGCAAGCTATTTAACTTTTCACCAAAAGGTAAGCTTATAGCCTCTTAACAAAATACTACAAATTTCGATTAGATTTCAATTAGATTTTGACCTAGCGAGCAACCTTCATAAACACCTGTTGCATTGCAGCACTTCACAAGACGCCGACCACGTTTTTTGTCATGCAATGACTGTTAGAACTGCTGCTGTATATTACTTTCAAATTAGGTTTTGCTGTCAATCAAATTTTTGTCACTGTGTTCATTCCCCTTGCGGATGTTGAAACAATAACAAGAGGTGTGGCTTAAAGTAAAGCAACCTGAAGGAAGGCATGATTAACAACGCACAACATTCTGTCAGTTACACTTTCTGGGCTACTTCTCAACGAAAATATCAGTCGCCGTGCATCATGTTGATGTTTTGGTTGCAAGCCAAACATCTAACTTGAATTGAAATTTGAAATAAAAAGTAGGAAACAAGATCTTCAGCAATAAGTTATTTTTTTCTAAGAACCCCTTACTCCAAGGAAATGCCTTTAATCACATCAGTGACCAGTGTAGATCCATATCAGCTGGCACATCAGTGCTGTCTGATCAGGATTTACCCTGTTTGCTTTTAGATTTATCAATTTTTTGTGACTAAGAATTGAACAGAATAGATCGGGACAGCATGTACTAAAAAGTGTATCCATGGTGTTAAGGATTAAATCAGCTGATTCATAGATTCATCTATGCTATCTGATCAGGATCTGTTCACGTTTAGTTTCTTTTATTATTTCTTACCCAAGAAGCAATTAGTATAAATCCTTATCAGATGGCACAGATATGCTGGCTGATCTGGATCTACACTGGTCGCATATGTCATAAAACCCTTAAAATTATACATGTACTAGGAATATAAAGGGTTAAAACTGTTAATTATTATTGCAGGAGCCTGTATGAAGATGATTGTCTGCTATTTGCTACCTTGCTGTGCCTCAACATACAGGCAGAGGGTGGAGAAAACTTTACCAACGAAGAGTTGTCACTGCTGCTGCAGGGTAAAATTTAGGCTTTTATAAATTTGTTTTGCAAAAAATTCTTTGAAGTGTACTCAACATACAATCAGATATTTATATCCATTTTTTTTGATAAATGAAATTAAACTTTTCATGCACTGTGAAAGGAAAAGATCCTGGGTTAGGGTGTTAATGTGGTGAATGTTAAACCTTTCTGTTAAGACCACCACAATGCCTGTGACTGAGCTTGGTGGGCTTTATTGAAGGATGGGCTTAATTTTGGAGTAGAAATGAGGTCATACCTGTAAAAAAAGGACAATGAAGTAGGGATCTTAATACCAGAATGTTCTTAACACTTTACTCGATGGATTATGGCTGTTACAAAGTTGGTGAACAGGGCAGATCCTGATCATCAGCACATCTTTACCATCTGATCAAGATCTGCACTGTTTGCTCTTGATTCATAATTTTATTTCTGACAAAGCAAACGATATAAATGTAGTTCAAGATCAGATGGCATGGATGTGTCAGCTGATCTGGATCTTCACCAGTTGCTCATGTGATAAAACCAGTATATACTTATGGAGTCTGTGTTATATGTACCAGTATAAATGGGTTGATAGTAGTATGGTCTTACTTCATATACTATTTTTAAACAAATTATTGTAAAGATGTGTATTTACAATCTAGTGTTTGAATTACCAGGTAATCCTGGACTGGGGATGCAGCTTACATTAGCAGACTTTGACAGTAAGGATGAGCCACCAAACTGGCTACCCAAGGAGAAATGGGAAGACATCTTGGCCCTTTCTGTATTACCTGGACCCCTGGACTCTCTGTGTGTGAACTTCGCTCAGAATACAGAGGCTTGGAAAGTCTGGTATAGGGGCGAGTACCCTGAGCGGGAACCACTGCCATTGTCCCTGACTGCTGCTGGAGCCTCATTGGGTAAGTAGGATCAGCTTGATCATGTTACAATTCCCTCAAGAGAAATTCTTGCAGGGCTGATGCATCATTTCCATAAAGGGGGTTCATTTGGGGCAGTTTTAGGGTAGTTATGATAAAATCCGACTTACTGGCAAAACACCTAAGAACATTAAATATTGCTACCCTACAAAGGGGTTCAAACCTATGGATTCGCCCCAGTCTTGCAGGCCAGATAGGTATTTCATGCATATTCATAAACTTGATTAACACAAAGTGAGGCTGTGACCCTATGATAAGTCACACACACCGAGACAGTGATGTGTTTGCACTACTAGGAAAGAGAAATAAATTGATTGTAAATTACGAAGCAACCATAGGGAGTTTAGCAGCAAATATCTACCTTAACTGGTAAGATTACTGTATGGTTTTCAAGGAACACTATCTGTCATAAATGAATAAACCCCTTACTGCATGGATAAATGTCATATCTATGGATTTAAGGATAAAGCAATACTAAATGCTAGTTAAAATGTTTGGATAATGGTTGGCACCTGTGCTGTATTTGAAAATTATCAAAATGTCTCAAAAAATATGTCAACAGATTTGAAACATAATCATATGTTCTTAGTGCTATAGATTTTGAGATGAGACTTCTAAACTTTTATTTATAAGTCAGTCGTCAAGAAATTTCCATTTGGCAGTCAGATGCTATCTGGTTAAACATGATTTTATAATGTGAAATTCTACATAAGTTATAATAATTACATAAAAAGACATTTCTTTGCTCCGTCAGAAACTCGACCTGGCTCCACAGAAAGCTCAAAGAGTAACAAGGACAATGAGGCTAAATCACCAGATCTGGGTCCGCTGACAGAGTTCCACCAGTTGTTACTGCTTAGAATGCTGCGTCCAGATCGACTTCCTGTTGCCCTAGCAAAGTACATCAACAAGTACCTGACCCTTAACCTTCCAGGTTGGTAGTTTATATTTGTATTTATTAAATTACCGTAACTCTTTACTTTATGGAATATGGATATAGCTGTTATCCCATGGCAAACAGTGTATATTTGGATCAGCTGGCACATCCCTGCCATCTGATTAGGATCTACACTGGTTGCTTTTTGATTCATAAGACTATTTCTGACCAAGAATTAATCAGTATAGATCCTGATCAGACAACATGGATGTGCCTGCTGCTCTGGATCTACACTGTTTGCACATGCATTAAAGCCTTTATGTATGTTAATGGTTAAATGATAGTATGGGTGAACTTCTTTATTGACTGTCTTGAAAGGATGGGTATTTCCCACTTCTAAAAAAAAACTCCCGGACTCTTTCATGGTGCTGAGGGAGCTTTTTCTGCTTTTGTTAGATTTGCTGAACTCCATCAATTTTCCAAAATGAAACACTATTTCTTTACAAAACACTTGCTCTATTTATAGATCAGATAGAATTTAACCTACAAGACACATTGCGGGATTCCAGACATCATCTGGGAATCCTGTTACTGTTACCAGAAAGTTTGGACACAATGAAATCTCAGCCAGTGACCAGACTGAAGCTCACTCACCCACCTGTAGATGTGCTCATTAAGCTTGCAAAGGTAAGTACAGTCGGACTTCGATGGCTCGAACACCGTTCGCTCGAACACTACCCTTCTCTCGAACAGTTCGTCCGGTCCCGAACTAGACCTCTATATTTTCTATATTGTTCTACCTCCGATGGCTCGAACTACCCATAACTCGAACAGTCGAACACCAATCAAGGTCCTGACAGTTAATTTTCAATGTTTTTGACACTCCTTGGCTTGAACAGACTGTTATCGGTCATCATCAAAGGTGTGAACAAAGGCGCGAAAATTTCTCGCCAATCAAGACGATGCGCTTTTCAATTGAGTCGTGTAAATGACACATTAAAGCGGATGAAAATATTTGATCGTTGTGTTAATTTACACCGCATTAATCATGATTAAAAACAAACTGTTATTTGCTTTTTAAGAAAATTGGAAAATTGTAATTGTTCATTTCGTATTTATAAAATTAATTAGAAAATTTTAGAAGATTTTTCTCAAGAATTCAAACCCAATGTCATCTCAGAGGTTGAAAACGGGCGAAAATCAATTTTAATGTGATAATACATTAAATACATGAAAATAAGAAATATTAAGAATTGTTATGTGTTTGCCTAGTTTAGTGCACAGAAACCTATTCTAACATACCAACCACGGATCGCTCGAACTACCGATGGCTCGAACAAATCTGCCGGTCCCATGGAGTTCGAGCCATCGAAGTTCGACTGTATAACATTTCCACAATGCTTAACATCTCCCACTGCCTCCAGTGCATGTGCAATGTATTTCAACTCCAATTTTACTACATTTTGAAGGTATTAAGTTACTGGTTTTTTTCTTAAAAAAATAAACAACACTTTCATGTGAACTTTTTTTTTGCATATTTAATAAGGGAATGTCAAAAATCTACAAATCTACAAAAGAAATGGATTCTTTAAGAATAATATTGATTTTACTTAATGTATGCTTTGCAGGCTCAAGGTGTGAATGTAGAACATGTTCGTATTGGTGAGGGAAGTGAGGTTCTCGTGGAGGAAGCCATCGACTCCGCGGAGAAAAATGACGGCTGGGTGGTCATTGAGGACCTTCATCTTGCCCCAGAAAAATTCTGCAGTCAACTGAAAAAGCACCTTGTAAGGGTGTTCAGGAGTAGAGAAAAACTGAGAGGTGTGTAAATAAAACACTGGTTTTGATGCAAACATATCAAGTCTGTAAATTCGTAAAGAACACGGCACTAAGTAGGGAAAATTCTGGAATTTGGTAAGACTGCTAAAGCATAGGAAGAAGTTGAGGACTTCATTAACCCTTTCCTCCATAGATACACCTAAATTGCATGGGCCGTCTGATCAGGATCTAAACTGTTCGCTTTTTTATTTGTTAGGTTATTTCTGACCAAAATGTGACCAGTGCAGATCATGATCAGACAGCACGGATGTGCCAGCTGATCTGGATCTACACTGGTCGCATATGCGTAAAAATGGATTATGCGTATTTATGGAGGAAAGGGTTAAAGTGACTTGTAGACTTTTTAATTTACCAGATCCGGGAGGGTTGGGATAAAAGTTTATTAACATTCATTTATGTGTTTAAAAACATGACTAACAACTAAGATTAGTGATCAAACTTTACGCATAAATAACATAACTTTTCAATTTTCTTCCTTTATTTACCCCTTCCAGCAAGTAATCCAGAAGAGCGCCAGAAGTCGAGCAAGTTCTGTGTGTGGATAACGAGCGAACCAAGTCCTAGTATTCCTAACTACCTGATCCTTAACCTGCACAAGGTGGCCTGGAATCACATGACCATGGACATACTGCAGCCAGATGTTGCTGAGAGTAATCTAGAGTCAGGTGACGGCGGTGAGCCACCACTCGCCATCATCTACAAGTCTCCACAGACACACTTACATACAGGTGTGTACTTTCACTCTGTTTCTGGAAAAAAAGTCCTGACTTGGAGGGGAGGTCACTTGATACATATGTTGATCATGAACAGTTACACATTTCTACAGAACATTAAAAAATAATCTGGCTTAACTTTCCAATTTAATCAATTTAATTTTCTGGCTGGATTTTAAGAACTAACTTCAAATTCACCAAAACTCATCTAACTTCAAGTCTTCTTTTTTGTTTCAGCCATTGTGTCAACATTGAAACAGGTACCAACCAAAGTCTGGGAACAAGTTCTTCTAGAAAGCCAACACATTCGGAACATAGCTTTTGCTGTGGTGATCATTCAAGCAATGCTGGCAGCACGGCAGTTGTTTGGAGCTCAGGGATTGAGCCAGTATTACCCATTCACATCAGTTCAAACTGGACAAGCTTTACAGCTGGTTCTGAGTAGATATTTGAGGCCACCGGAAGAGGATGGAGGGGAACCAAACCAGGAACATTTAACTCGACTTGTTTCTCAGGTAAGCTTTTTAGTTTTAAACTTAGGTATGTCACATTGATTAAAATACAAGTTCTTTCAACTTCCCATGTTAAAATCAGGACTCACTCTGATTGCAGATTGTAGAAGTCCCTGGTTGGATTCGAACTTGCAATCTCCTGATCAGTAGTCCAAAGCTCTACCCTTAGACCATTGTTCCCTCCACTCTTCTTAAGCAAGATGATCCTGGAGCTGTCTTACATGATAAAGATGTACATTACTTGAAAGGATATGTTATATTTAAGAAAATCACATGAAAAAACTAGCTTTACAACATTAACAAACCAAATATTAAATAATGTAATTAAATTGCATTTCAGCCAATCTGATGCTTGAAATTTGATTCTAGTCTTCTATCTCAGTTGTATGATCTTGGGTATGAGGTTATGTTGTGTAAGATCTTTTCATCAAACCTGCTCAAAACGATATCTGGGATTGGTTTCAAATGGGCCATGTTACTTTTCATACAATTGTTTCCTAAAAATGGTTTGGGTTTCTTTTTTCAAAAATATTTGCTCATGATGACAAAATTATCTATAATATCCTAATCTTCATTGGATATATTTATTTCATACATAAAATACTATATTGTCAGCAACAAATCTGGAGATCAGTACTGTAGTTTTCTTTATTAATCAGGTCATCTATGAGAACACCGCCTACAGTGAATTTGATAGAGACTATGTTCGAGCCTTGGTCCGGAACGTGCTACATAACATTTACACGGATTCCTCTGGAACCCTGGTACTGGGCACCGTAGCTATCCCAACACCACCTGCCAATGTTGGTAAGTAGACCCTCATTCTTGTCAAATGTAACATCAGATTTTATTAAAAAGAACTTCTCAACTTATATTAAGATATCCTTGGTAAAGAACAAAAGAACAAATACAATTTTAATTTTAAATCAGGTTTTTAGTTCTATGAATAGGAAAAAAGAAAAAAAAATCATTTTCAGACAAAATAAAGAAAAAAATTGCAAATCATTATTTAAAGATGATGTCACACAGTTAAACCAACAACATTGTTTTTTATCAATTTTGTAAAAAAGAGATAAAATTTGTCAAGACGTCACCTAAAATTTAAAACAAAATAATGCTAGATAATTGTAGATTCTTAAAAAGTGTATATATGGAGTTAAGGGATAAAGAAAATAAAAACATGCACAAAAAGCATCTTTTCCTGTGGAAAGGTGATCTGTTGTCAGCAGCAGCAGTGGCAGCAGCATCAGTTTAACACAAGAACTGAATGTTATTATTTTCTATCTTTAGAACCGAGTGAGTATGCATGGTGGTATGACAAGAATGTGGATGAAGAATTCACCCTGGCAGCTCTTCAACTTCATACCAGTGTCGAGAAAGAAGCTTGTGTGGCAAGGTAAGCTCACAGAAGTTAGCTCAGTTACAAATTATTACTAACTCCCATTGAAACCACATTTCCAGTCATCAGTAATCAATTACATTTGCATCAATCGAAAATACTTGCCTTGAAACATTTGAGATTATAAGGATAAGAATTGGTAGAGCTAGAAAATAGTTACATCGGAAACCTGTTATCTTGAAATCCCATAGATAGTATTTAAATAAAATATATTTATCATTTTTTTCCCTACTGCAGCTCGGCAGAGTTTATCAAACACATGGACCACATGTTTGAGACCCAAAATATGGAAGCAGGAGATGTCGCCACAAACCTGGCCAGCCTAGTAAACATAAAATGCCTTCGGTCATCATTGGACATGTGTCTGGAAGAGTTACCTCCCCTGCTAGAACTTGGTCAAACCCCGGATGTTTTCCAGCAGCATTATAATTTCCCGTATCATAGACCTAGTGTTATCAGTATTGCCACAGCTTCTAGCACGATGATGCCAGAAACCATAGGATATGTACTTTTGCAGGTATGACAGTCCGACATCTGTCCCATCTGATCAGGATTTACACAGTAGGCTTCTTAATCAGAAATAACCTAATAATAAAAAAGCAGTGTAGAACCTGATCAGATAGCATGGATGTACCGGCTGATTTGGATCCCACGGAGAAAAGGGTGAATGCAGTACAGGCCACATTTTTCGTCTGACTATCAACAGATTAGCTCAGATTGTTTATTCTATGTTTTTTTTGCATCCACCTTTCCTACCTTTCCTACTTGAATTCATTGTTCAACAATGTTAGAAATTCTAAGTATTTATAGAACTGTGGTCTAAAATTTATTATATTAACCCTTTACTCCATATACAATGTATACACCTTGAAGGCCTGTGCAACCGGTGTAGATCCAGATCAGCAGGCACATCCGTGCTGACAAATCTGGTAACATGTGGTAGAATATAAAAGTGAAGTGTAGATTCTGCTCAAAGGTGTTTCTGTAAAGTAAAGGTTTTGTTAAAGTGTTCTTTTAATTTATTGATGGCACTTAATCTGCAGTATATGCCAATGGTGTACATGTTTAAAACTGTGCTCAATTTTCAGGAATGCTTGTGGTTGAACACTCTCCTTTGTCACATCCGTCAGCAGATCAGTGAACTACATGACAGAATATTGGGCGGAGCCGAGGCATTACCTGCCAGTCACCTGACCACAGTTCTCAGTCTACAAGAAGAGCATGTTCCCGTCTCCTGGGTGCATCCAAACTCTCAGCCTTGCACACATTCTCTTGTCTCCTGGCTCAATGGTAATCACATGTTTAATTATAAACTTGGGATGTCAACAGATAGCAAAATAAGTATCCAAATATCTGTATGTACTATCCGCATAATATCCGAATAACCGTATACATTGGCGACTATGTCAGTTAGATGTGATGTCAATATTCCTGCCTTAGGATGACAATGATATTAAGTTGTACAAATTTTTTTGTTTTTTATTAGAAAGTAGTCCTGTGCAGTTTACATGTACTACTAGATTGGTTTCTGATCTTAGCTGAGAAAATTGAGATTTGGTCACCTGATTTAGTTTTATGATCTTGGGCCCAGATTAACTTATTACTGAATATACGAGTATATGGTGTTGGTAGAGTTAGTTGTGGTCGTATATAGAGGCTTACCGGTACTTAAGCATATATCTGCATGAAGTTAGGACTACTTTTCCTTTTCAGATATGAATAAGAGATTTAACCAGCTTCATGGCTTTGTGAAATGCGGTATGGTGCCAACATATATTGATGGTCAGATAAGTGAGAATCCAGTGATAGGACACGGTCGACTGACCACTATATGGCTTGGTGGACTGGTCAACCCAGAGGCGTTGCTGGCATCTTTACAGCAAGAGAAGGCAGTCGTCTCTCAGTGTCATATTGATGATGTAAGAGGATACGCCATTTCTCCTATTTATCTTACTCTTTGTTATTGCCATGCTTCTATGTTTTCTGGCCCTTTAATCAAAATATAGGGTTTCTATGACATACGTGACCAGTTTCTGTACCATCTGATCTACATCTACACTGGTCACATCTTGACCAAAAATAACCCAATGAATCTTGAAGTGAACAGTGTAGATCCTGATTAGATGGCACAGATGTGCCTGCAGATCTGGATCTAAACCGGTCACCCATGGTTAATAAACAATGCCCTCAGAGTAAAGGGTTAGGTATCCTGAGACTTTAGGACTATACATGGTGAACTGAAACACATAGTTGTCCTTCTAGCATTTAAAAGCAGTCAAAAATCATTTAGAATAAAGTTTTTGTGCCATCTGATCTAGATCTACACTGGTCACATCTTGACCAGAAATAGGATGTTACATTGAAGTCATCCGGTGATTGAATAGAGATTATTGAATATAGAACAGTATTCTCTTTTTAAATTCATATAGTTGAAATCTTGGACAAAATAGCATGTAAAATGCTTTCATAAATAACCTTTTACTCCTTTTACCTTTGGGCGGGCGGGCGTCAACATTTTGTGAAGTTTTTTGTTAAAGTTGTGTTTTTCTTGGTAACCGTTCAAGGTACAATTTTGAAACTTAACATAGTTGTCTGACATATCAATACCAATTATCAGGACAAGTTTCAAAATCACTGACTGTATTTTGACAAAGTTATGCCCCTTTTTCACTTAGAAATTTTGTGAAGTTTTTTTGTGAAATTTGTGTTTTTCTCAGTAACCGTTTAAGGTACAACTTTGAAACTTAACATAGTTATCTGACATCTCAATACCAATTATGAGGACAAGTTTCATAATCCCTGACTTATTTTGACAAAGTTATGCCCCATTTTCACTTAAAAATTGTGTTAAGTTTTTTGTGAAAGTTGTCTTTTCTCAGTTACCATTCAAGGTATAGCTTTAAAACTTGTCATAATTGTTTGACATCACAGTACCAATTATCAGGTCAAGTTTCATAGGGGTTTTGATTGTGTTTTGCAAAAGTTATGCCCCTTTTTGACTTAGATTTTTTGTTAAGTATTTTGTGAATGTTATCTGTTGATGCCAAATTGCCTGTTGACGCTTAGCTTGGTTTGTGGGTAGCTTATATCAACAGGCAGCTTGCGATTGCTACCCAGGTGTCTGTGATAAATGTCAAGGTCACTTGCTAAATATAGAAATTCAGCTTACCCTCAATAACTTGAGTTTGCTTTTACCTCTGGATGCCAAACTTAGTATATGAGTAGCTAATATCAAAAGACAGCTTGGGATTGCCACAGGTACCTGTGATCAAGGTCAAGGTCACTTGCTAAAAATAGAAATTCAGTTTTTCCGCGATAACTTGAGTTTGCTTTGGTATATTTACGCCGAACTTAGTGTTGGTATCTAATATCAAGATGCAGCTTGAGATTGCTACCCAGGCGCCTGTGATAAAGCTCAAGGTCACTGTAGCTAAAAATAGAAATTCAGTTTCTGCTCAATAGCTTGAGTTTTCTTTGGCCTATTGACACCAAACTTGGTTTGTGGGTAGCTTATATCAAGACACTACTTAGGATTTATACCCAGGTGTCTGTGATAAAGGTCTATGTCATTTTTGCTAAAAATAGAAATTTAGGTATCTCCTTATTACTTGGGTAAGCTGTGATCTATTGACACCAAACTTTCTTTGGGTAGCTGATACCAAGACGCAACTCGGGATTTCTACTCAGAAGTCTGTGATCAAGATCAAGGTCACTGTTGTAAAAAAAGAAGTTCAGTTTCTTTATATCAGATATTTTCTTTACGAAAGTATAAGTATTAAATGAAAACCTGGTTTTCGGCGCGTGGCGACGACTTTTTCTTGTCTCTATAATACATGTATAATGTATAATGTGACAAGTTTAGATCCAGACCAGCCAGTACATCCATGCCATCTGATGTGGAACTGCACTGTTCACATTTTAGTCATAAATATCCTATTGAATTAAAAAAAGGCAAACAGTGTAGATCCTGATTAGATGGCAGAGATATGCAGCCTAATCTGGATCTACACTGTTTGCCCACCCCATAAAGGCGTATATGTGGAGGAAACAGTTAAAATGTTTGTTTTCTGTTACAGATTGTGTTTGAGTGTGTAGTACTGGATACAGACAAAACTGCTGACTATGACATAGATGAGGGAGGTCTGTTTATCACGTCGGTCTATCTGCAGGGAGCTGCATGGGACTATGACAATGATTGTCTACAAGACGCCAGGTAAATCAAATGTTGTCATGGTGGTGGTAATGACTTGTTATCATAGTTATCATAATACAGGGAAATTTGGCTTTTTTTTTTTCATTGGAAAAGAATCTGGCTAGTGATTATGCCCAGCCAAGGTTAAAGAATATTTTATGAAGTTTGACCTGGCTTTAATTTTTGAAGAATAAAAAACCCTTTTACAAGTTATTATTAAGTATGTATATCATTTACATTCAGTTTACCATTTGGGGCATATGACCTATCCCCCTGGAATTGGGAATTTTGTGATGTTTTGCCTGAAATTGGAAAAAAACATTTCCATCACTGGGGAATAAAAAGTTTTACACATTTCATATTATCAGTAATTTCTGAATTAAAGAAACAAATGCATGATAAACTAATGAGCTGTAATGTTTGTTTAAAATAATGAAAGGGGTAACGCATGTTTTTCGTCGCACACTTTTGTATTGATTAAATTGGGAATTTTTCTTCTCTAACTGGGAAAAAGGTTTATGTTTTGCCATTGCTGAATATCAGCTATAAAATCGACCGAAAAAAAGCCCTGAAAAACAGCAAACAGTTTGTTTTATTAAGAATGAAATTCAATGGGAATGTATAGAATTTCACAGAAATTTCACATGCCAAGTTTATGGAAGTAGGTTAAAGTAACCATGATAAAATACTTGATATGTCACTGCTATACACAACTGTATTCAATGTATTAAGTCTTTCATTTATAATTAGAAATCAGATTTGTATGAACATTTGTTTCAGAAACTTATATATTGTTGTGCAGAAACCTTTTCAAAAGACAGCAATATTTATTAGTTTTGAAAATATGATTTAATGATAAATGAGCATTAAATTATTCTTGCACTAAATTCATCACTTTAGTGCAATAACAGTATAACTCCTTACATTGTATCTTAGTGGCACTCCTACTGTTTTTGCACTAAGGTGACTATTTGTGACCAGTGTCTACGCTGGCTAGCTTGTGTTAGTTTAGTAATGAACTTCATAAATCTTTACAAAAACAATGTAAAATGAGAAACAGCGCAGCATTGCAGATAATCAGTTTGGTAAGTGTTAAAGTACCATTGTTTTGTTTTCAGTTCTGCTTTGTTCAGTATTCCCAGTATCTATCTGAAGCCGGTTCTCCGTTCTGAGTCACCAGATCCAGAAACTGAGGAGAATCGAAGCCGTAAAGTATACAATTGTCCAGTCTACATTAACAGGGTATGTTCTTCTACATGCAGTATATCATATATGTTAAATTCCTATAAGTGTCGTGTTAACCCTTTACTCCAGCGTGACCAGCGTAAACAGTGAATAATGTAGATCCTGATCAGAGGGCACAGATGTGCTGGCTGATCTGGATCAGATCTTGTATGCCCATGGATAACAGCCATATCCCATGGAGTAAGGGTTAAGACATTAAAATGGTATAGGATCAAAATCTGTGCCCAAGGTTATAAAGCTGAGCATGGAAACCAGTCTCAAATCTCAAGCATCTGATTGGCTGAAATGGCGACTGGTCGCCATTTCAGCCAATCAGATGCTTGAGATTTGAGACTGGTTTCCAATCTCAGCTTTATAACCTTCAACCCTGAATAACAGTTGAACCCGTGATAACCAGAATGTTTGTTGTAGAAGTGATCATGGTCAGTAGATGACTGACCCCTTTGGATTTTATAGTAATATGTTTATAGTCAAGGTGATGGTAACCTTCCATCCTAAATTGGTTTCCAATCAATGACTTGATCATGAGGCTCCTCTAAAACTGTTATCAGTTCATTACTGCTTAATTATTTACTTTTCTTATATTTCCTTCAAGGCAATTCTGTTGTTTACTTATATCAAATTAGCAGACTTAACCTGCAAGAAAACTAGATGAGCCAGCTGATCTGGATCTTTACCTGTCACACGCAATACAACCAGTTTAAGGAGCTAAGGTTTAAGATCAGTCTAAGTTACTAAAACAAACAAAATACAGTATTAAGTTGGACAGGCTCTGTAATTCATTTTAAAAAGATGTGTTATTTGCACAGCCTTATACATATTTCCTTCTTACAGAGCCGACAATACAAAATAGTTGAACTTCAGCTGAACTGTCCGCCACCAGTGGACACATGGTACCTGTCACAGACAGCACTTATCCTAGATCCAGGTCTTCCAGAAGATGGTGTCAAGAAGTCTCGTTCATACTTGATGAACCTGAGAGCGGCAGCCATGATGCCTGCTGAGGAGGAGTCAGAGGGGGAGTCAGAGGGCGCTGACGAGGAGCTGGAGGAACTGGAGCCGGATGAGGAGTCCGAGTCAGAAGAAATTGGGGGACACTCGGAACCATCACAGCTGTCTTACCGGTGAGTGCTTAGATGGAACACAACCATTGTCTTACAGAACATTGATTATCACTATTTTCTCTTGGGCAAAATTTGGATACTTAGCTTAATCTCAGATATTTGAACTCTTTTCTCTGTAGATACACTTTTATCACATGGTAAACTTGATAGATCCAGATAAGCAGACACATCTATGCCATCTGATCAGGATCTATGCTGTCAGCATTTAGATTCTGTGGGTTATTTCGGACTAAGAGGCAATCAATGGGATCCAGACAAGGCTGATCTAGATGTATGCTGGTCACACACACAATTAAACCTGTGTATATATATTAAAGGGTTAAATGCAAATTACCAGTATTAGAAGTCATGCAGGAGAGTTTAGGGGACATTCAGTCACAGCTTTCTTACAAGCTTTTATCCGAGGTGGCTGTCTTTCGTAAAATGGGGACTGAAAGTATAGTTTGTGCTGCCTAGAGCTTTTTCCTTGGTATTTTTTTTTTAAAAGAAGGTTAAACAATTCTTAAACATTTTTTTAACAAGAATTCATTCTTATACATGTTTAATGTTTGTATTGTCAAGAAAACAAATGTTTTACATTTCAGACCAATGAGTCCAAAAGCACCACCACTACCACCTGGCCTTGGTCTCCTCCGAGAACCTCACATGGAGGATGATGAACCCCAGTCTGCTAAATCTAAGGGCAAGAAAACACCAACAAGACAAACTATCTCAAAAACAGCACCTAAAACAACCCCACCACCAAAATCAACTACCCCGCAGGGAAAGAGAACTCCTTCTCTGAAAGCATTCCCTGACAATGCTGAACAATCAGACAAGAATAAAAATGCAACAGAAGAAAGACAGAGCCCTGGAGGGAGATTGTCCAGAGGCTCCAAGGGGTCCAAGGGTAGACTTTCAAGGGGTTCAAAGAAGGGTAGTGGGGACATTGATGCTGAGGATGAAACCAGACCTTTTTCTCAGGCCCATGAGGAACCCCAAACTCAAGTTGAGATAGAGACTGATGAGGAACAAGAAGAGGGGAGAGAAGGTGCCCCCAACGAGGGACAACAGTCAGGGCAAACTGCTGAACCAAAGCAAGAATAACTGAATTCACAGTAACAATGTTTAGTTGGGAAAATGTTGATCTTTGTTGTTTTTTCCTAGGGGTACCCATCATGATGATTATGTGCATGAATTATTACAAGACACTCAACACTAATGTGACAAGACAATGGCAAACTGGATAATTCCAGCTTATTCTCAGTGATTCTACAACATATTATATAACTGTTATTGAATATCTGATGTGTGAATCTGAGATGTGGAATCATAGATTTCATTTTACCCTTTCCTCCATAGATACACCTTAAATTGCGAGGGCCAACAGTTTAGATCCAGATTAGCTAACACACAACTGTTTGCTTTTTTATTAGATTATCTTTGACCAAAATGCGACCAGTGCAGATCCTGATCAGACAGCACGGATGTGCTGGCTGATCTGGATCTACACTGTTCGCACATGCGTAAAAAGGCATATCTATGGAGTAACTGGTTAAGGTATTTTCTCTTTATTGGAGCTTTTTTGTTATGATAACATTGTACTCTAAACAAAGTGACTGTAAGTTTGCTTTCAGTGAAATTCTCAATTTACTGTACATGTACTGTATGTATTTATTTATTGACTATAATCTGTTTCCAGAGGTTGCCAAATACTTGTGATTGTAAATAATTGTAATATTTCTATGTTAGAAAACATGTTGTGTTTTAAGAAACTGTGTTTTTGGTAAGAAAAATGGAAAAGAAAAAAGTGGACCATTGTATTAGGATGTAGGCATTATCGCACTGACTTGTCTGCTGTATGTTACTCTTGGCTATGCATTGATAACTCCAATATGAGATACTTAAACAGAACATACATGATATGTCTGCTATGTAGGTCTAGTATGAAATGCTGGTTAATGGGAAGTGATCTTTAAGTAGTACGTAATTGGTTAATCAGTAATCATATACTTGAAATTAAATTTTATAAATAGTTGCATTTAATGCAATATTGCATACTTTTTATATCATGGTTCCTCAGTTCATTTGAAATAAGCCAAGTGTGTGTCAAATAGATTTCTGGCATCAGATTAGGTAATTGTTCAGTTAGGGTTAAATCCAGTCACATAGCAAGATACATGACATTTTACTGAAAATTTCAATTGACTCCTTTATACATAATCTTTAGGCAACGATAACATCAATGTAAAGTCCAAACTGTGCTTGTTTTTCTTAGCTCTTTTATTTCAGGACTTCATTTAAAAATAGCTCATTAAAATAGTCTTTTGTGCTTTTAGATCGGAGACCAGTCTAAAATCTTAAACAGCTGATTGGTTGAAATTGAGCTCAGTTGCCAAATTGACCAATCAGTTTTAAGACTGGTCTTTGTCTTGGTTGAACATAGGCTCAGAATAGTCACTTGAAAAGCCTGCATTATATAGTTCATTATGACAACATTAAGGTTTAGTTATGAATCTCTGAAAGTCTGTGTCTATGCATTTGTTTGTCAGAATTTATTAATGTCTCCGTCCATGGTATTACATATAGGTTAATGCTTACTTGTGATAGATTTGATTGACATTTTCATATATCAGAGAAATTCTTATTTTTTATTCATGTTAATGATTTGTTTGTGGTTTATCACAATAAACATGAAGCAATTCTTAATATTATGTGTTTTTATGTGTTACCAGCCTACTTGGAAAGAAACAGGGAGTAAACCTTTTACTTCACATATATGGGCTTTATCATTGAAACTTGAAACTTGAAACTTGAAACTTTTTATTTAATTAAACGCCTGTTTCTATTTAACAATATTCAACGGCGTTGTACAGTACATATAAATAATAAGAATAAAATTGCATAGGAATATGTGGATCAACATCAAATGAAATAAAATATTTTACATACAATTCCGATTAACATATTTTTTTTAAAATGCAGAGATCATAAAATGATAAAACTGACTGATATACATGTAGCATGAGATAAGATTATTTACATACATGTAACTTGATTACAAATAGATTAAAAAGAATAAAACATTCATTTATATTGCACATTCATCACACTGTCAGTCATCAGATTTACGTTATTCATGTTTATCTCATTTCATATTTTAAGATACTGATTCAAACTTTCTGAAATAATGTGTTTTGAGATTTTTCTTAAATACATCAATATTCTTAGATTGTTTCAACTCTAATGGCAGCGGATTCCACAATTTTGGACCAATAGTTCCGAAACTTCTGTCACTGAATGTTTTTCTTCTGTTGAATGGAATAACGTAGCAGTTCTCAGAGGTTTTGGCTGAACGTAGTCGGGCATTTGGTACTTGTTTGGTTAGGAGTTCAGAAAGGTATTTTGGAGCATGACCGATTGAACAATTGTATACAAAAGTCAAAATTTTAAATTCGATTCTAGATTTGATGGGTAACCAGTGAAGGTCAAACAATGCTTGCCTTGAACTGTCAAATTTCTTTCGTTGCAGAACTAACTTAGCACACATGTTTTGAATACGTTGCATTTTTTTCAATTCAAAATCGGATACACCATAAAGAATGACATTGCAATAATCCAAGTGGGACATTACGAGTGCTATAACTAGTATTTCAGCTGCTTCTTTGGTGAGGTATTTTCGGATACGTTTTATTCTAAGATAGTTTAACATTGCAGTACGGCACTTTCGTTTAACATGTTCTTTGAAATTAAGTGTTTGGTCTAGAAATGCGCCTAAATATCTAATGGACTCCTCGGAGTTGATCTTATCTCCGTTAATACAAATGGATTTTAGGTGACACTTTTCGAGTTGTTGAGCACTTCCAAATGTTATGAACTCTGTTTTCGATGAGTTCATCTTGAGTTTATTAGCGTTCATCCAGTTGTTAATAACAATCGCACCATTTTCTAATTCAGTGATTGCAGAAATTTCACTATTTTCCTCTGTCGGTTTAAAACGTTTAGTTGCAGTATGGTCATCAGCGAATCCATACACCGATAATCCCGATGGAATCACGTCAAACAAGGTTCCCGCATACGTTAGGTAGAGCCAAGGCCCTAAACAACTACCCTGTGGGACACTGCACTCTAGTTGCCGTGGAGCTGAGACTGCCGAGTTGACACACACGCGACAGCCCCTCGGACGAAGGTATGAATCAAGCCAGCTGAGCACTGAACCGCTCACGCCGTACTGCTTCTGTAGCACGTCGACGAGTATATCATGATCCACAGTGTCGAACGCGGCGCTGAGATCAATCGCGATTAGCGCTGTAACTTCTTGTTGTTCCATGGCTGCCAACAGATCATTAACTAATCGCAGTAGAGCAGATTCACAAGAATGGTATTTTCTGTAGGCGGATTGGTTTGTAGGTAGTAAGTCATACTGATCAGCATGTTTATTTAGTATTTTCAGGGCTGCTTTTTCAATCAGTTTTGATAAAAACGATAGATTACTCACAGGTCTGTAATTTGAGAATACAAGTTCAAGTCCAATTTTCTTCAAAAGTGGTCTCACTATGGCCTCTTTCCATTTATTTGGAAATATTCCTTGCTGTAGTGATAAGTTTACTAGTTTTGTTATAATTGGAAGTAATTCTCCAAGGAATAGTTTTAATATTGCTGTCGGTAATATGTCCAATTCACAAGATTTTGTCTGTAGTTCATTTATCAGCTCTTTAACATTATCATCTGAGAATTCATCAAAGGCAAGAAGAGATGGAACGTTTCTAGTATTTGGCTCGAATTTATCAAATGGTTTCAGGTCATCACGTATTTTCTCTATTTTATTCATGAAAAATGAGGCAAAGTGTTCGGAGAGCTCACTATCACTGTACCCAGGTGGCATTGGGTTTTCTGGTTTAGTTCCTGTTAACTCCGATACTAACTGGTACAGTTTCTTGGAATCACCCTTTGTATTGGTTACTTTTTCACTTATTACTTTTGTTTTCTCTTTTTCGAGTTCATCATTGTACTGGTTCCGAGTCTTTTTGAACATTTCATATTGTTGTGGTTGACGATATTTTCTCCATATTTTTTCAGCTTTTCGAGTCGATGTTTTAAGGGTGAGAATTTCGGGAGTGAACCATGGTTTAGGAGCTCTAATTACTTTCGTTATCTCTTTTTCAGGTGCATGAGTGTCCAGAACGTTCTTTATTTTAGTTTCAAACTCATTCACGTATAGATTAATATCACTCTGATCTATTGTAATTTCACTGAACTCTTTTCTAACAGATGACTCGTCCATATTTTTAAAGTTTCTAAATTTGATTGACTTACTGATTATGTTTTCTTTTTGAACATTTGTAACACATTTTATTGCTCGATGATCAGACACATAATCACCAGGTTCACATGCCACAATTTCAACCCCATTGACTGCTTCCGTAATAACAACGTCAAGAGTATTGCCAAAAACTTGTGTGCCAAAGTTAACATGCTGCACCAAACCCATAGCGAATAATGAGTCTTTAAAATCTGATATCACACTATTTTCTTCATTCAGATGTAAGTTAAAGTCACCCAGTGTTAGAAGATTGGAATATTGAGGCATAATCCCTTCCATGAATTCGAAAAAGTCAGAAATAAATTGTGAATTTGTTGACATGGATGGTGGTCTATAAATGCCAATTACATGCATTGTAATGTTTTTGAATACCAGTTGCCAAATACCAAATTCGAAACAATTTGTCACTCCAGATTTCAATTTCCTCATATTCACAACGGTGCGACAGGTCAAAGCAATCCCACCGCCGATTCGGTTCTTTCGATTGGCTACACTTATTTTATAACCGTTTTGGTTAAGGTCACTAGTTTCATATTCATGCTGATTTTCGTCCGAATACCAAGTTTCAGTGAGCAGGGCAAAATCAAGTTTCTGTTCTCGTAGTATCTGACCAACACGAACATCCTTGTTTCGAGCTGAATGACAATTAAGAGTTATGAAAGATACTTTTTCATTGAATCTGTTATTCAGTGTATTGCATTTCTTTGGATATATGAGATTATGATAGTTAATTCCATTTTGCTTTGTTAGAGGTTTTGATTGTCCACCCCTCTTTCTTTTCTTTTTTTTCCAGCTGGGGGCTATATCCAGTTTATTTATTGTATAGAACACAGATTGATCAGGTTTATAATGCCTCCAGTGGTTTGTGACTTTTAATCCAATGTTCAATAATTGATCACGGCTGTAGGCAATTTTGTTTGTTGAAATATTTTTGGTTTGTAAAATGTCTACTCCATTATGATGTAGAAATTGTTCAAAATATTCAGTTGAAGTATGAGTAGCCCATTCAATCAATGACACAGCCAACAAATAAACACAAACAAAGATGCACACCGCATTCATTGTCACATATGCACACATATCATGTATGCGACCAGTGTATTCCAGATAAGCTGGCACATCTGTGATGTCAGATCTGGATCTACACTGATTATCTCTTTGTCAGAAATAACCCAGAGAATCTAAAAGTAGTCATTTTAGATCTTGATCAGATGGCAAGGATGTGCTGGCTGATCTGGATGGGTTGGATAACAGCAAACACATTCGTGAATTAGACAATGAGACAGACTGTCGCATGCGAAAGGAAACAGACCGTCATTCAAAACATAAGAACCTAATGGGATTGCAACCTTACTGAGACCAGGGGACCTGAAATTAAATCGTCAAGAACATGGAGGCAGGAATAAAAGAAACTGCTCGAGCTTTAATGTTTTGGAGTGGGTTTTTTTTTCAAGGCTTTCCTGGAAACCCTCAAAACTCTAAAACCCCTATCAACAAAGGTAAGTAATTCGATAGATGTTAAATACGCTAATTATGAATCGTGCGCAGAGCGCTATAGAGCACACACCGTTCAACCCGATAAGGTGAATGCCGCGGATATGCCGACGACAGTTGCTTGTGTACATGAACGTTTTTTTCGGCGAAAGTCAATATTTGCCTGATTTTTACATTTTCCCGCAATATCTTAGCAGAAAAAATATACATATTGATTCCCTGTTTGTTGAGGACTCTACTGATGAAATCTCGACGCACAAAGGATATTATTTACAGAGAAATTGCAGAAATAGTGTGCAATTTTTTGACAAAATATGTCATTTGACGAATCAGCCGCAAACATCCTTTTTTATTACCAAATCTGAAATATTTGAGATATTCCATGATAAAGTTCAATTATTTCCCTGTAATTATTTGAAACCACAGCTTCCAATTCGCTTTCTCTAAACAGATATTTACTTTCGCCGAAATATTGACTTTCGCCGAAAAACGTTCATGTACACAAGCAACTGTCGTCGGCATATCCACGGCATTCACCTTATCGGGTTGAACGGTGTGGAGCATATTGTTGGTATCTTTTCTTTTCGAAAAAAAGTGGAACATGCATAGCGGGAATAGCCTCACGTAGAAAACACAGCCTCCCCTTCATGGCTAAAACAAGAGAGAGGGAAAGAAAGTATGGGCTGTTTAAATGATCAGTTAAAACATCAACGAAAATCAAAACCGGGGTGACTGCCTAGAAACGATAAGTGGTAAACAATTTGCCACTGGGGGTTTAAACCATGTCCTAGGGTGCATCATTCTCACACTTTCCGCAAAAGGCTCTCATATAAACAAACAGATACTGTCTATGTGAACTACTCCTCACCCAACCATCAACGCGGCAACCTTGCATGAAGGTTTTATGTTCACCGCCATTTGCAAAACATAGTTTGGGATGGATCAAAATTATACTACGTACTTATTGCTTTATAAATTGAATACTGCTCAACCCGGGGCTAGGCGGCGTGGTAATATTATTTCCATAACTGCACTTGAACAGGCACAATCAAACCGAGCCTGCAATATTTTCATTTTTTTTTCGCGTTCGATGGCTTTTAAAGTCTATTTGAAGATTGTTACAAGCTCTAGAAACATTGCATGCAGGTCTTCATCATCTGAAAATGAAAAAATGCACAACACTTAAATCAAAATCATGTCTTTTATCAACATTGTGATTACAAGTGATTACCAGCACATTTTCAATAGAAAGATTTCGCATTATTAAGCTAGTGTTCATTGGGGGTATACATGTATTTTGTTGACCAGAGATGGAAAATTGTTGTGTAAATGTATCTAAATTGAAGCGTCAGGATATCTTTTGTTGTTGATAAAACGGCTGTCATACAACCATCTCACAGTGTTACTCGAAAACACGATTTTTATGCCCCCGCCATGAAATGGCGACGGGCATTAAGTGTTGCTCCTGTCCGTCCGTCCGTGCGTCCGTCCGATATTCTCGTGAACGCAACTCCTCCTACACTACTGGTCGGAATTTAATGAAACTTGACCACAATACTTGGCCTGATATGTAGTTGTGCATAAAGGTGGGGTTTCGCTCTTACATGTTCCGTTCAGAAGTTATGGCCCTTTGATACTTCCATTTACATTAGTTGTAATAGGAGTATATCTCGTGAACGCAACTCCTCCTACACTACTGGTGGGAATTTAATGAAACTTGACCACAATGCTCGGCCTGATATGTTGTTGTGCATAAAGGTTGGGTTTTGCTCTTACATGTTCCGTTCAGAAGTTATGGCCCTTTGATAATTCCATTTACATTAGTTTTAATAGGAATATATCTAGTGAACGCAACTGCTCCTACACCTCTGCTGGGAATTTGATGAAACTTTACCACAATGCTTGGCCTGATATGTTGTTGTGCATAAAGGTGGGGTTTTGCTCTTACATGTTCTGTTCAGAAGTTATGGCCCTTTGATAATTCCATTTACATTAGTTTTAATAGGAATATATCTTGTTTCTTATATTTTGTGCATTTTGCCCATAACTTAAAAACTACTTGAGATACTGCCTTGAAACTTGAAATATATTTTCACCATCAAAATCTACATCATAACCAACAAGACCCATAACCATGCTTCCAATATTTTCAAATTATGCCCCTTTTTCACTTACATTTTGTGTTTAGAAAAATATACACTTTGCCCTTAACTTTGTTTGGAATGGAGGGATTTCAAAATAACTTGGCACAAATGTTCACCATAACAAGGCGGTGTGTCGTGACTGTAGGTCCAAGGTCAAGGTCACTGTTACTAAAAATAGAATTTTCTTGCAAAATCTTGTCCGCTCTGTAACGTTGTTATTTCTTATTGGATTTTTAAATAACTTGGTATAATTGTTCACCATATCAAGACGGTATGTCACATACATGCCCAAGCCTTTAGGTCCAAGGTTAAGGTCACTGTAACTAAAAATAGAATTTTCTTGTCCGGGCTGTTACTTTGTTATGAATGGAGGGATTTCAAAATAACTTGGCACAAATGTTCACCATGACAGGGCGATGTGTCACGTACCATACCCATGCCTGTAGGTCAAAGGTCAAGGTCAGTGTTACTTAAAATAGAATTCTCTTGTCCGGGCTGTTACTTTGTTATGAATGGAGGGATTTCAAAATAACTTTGCACAAATGTTCACTATGACAAGGCAGTGTGTCCGCACAATACCCAAGCCTGAAGGTCCAAGGTCAAGGTCACTGTTACTAAAAATAGAATTTTCTTGTCCAGGCTGTAACTTCATTATAAATGGAGGGATTTCAAAATAACTTGACACAAATGTTCACCATGACAGGGCGGTGTATTGCGTACCACGCCCATGCCTGTAGGTCAAGGTCACTGTTACTAAAAATAGAATTCTCTTGTCCGGGCTGTAACTTTGTTAGGAATAGATTGATTTCAAAATAACTTGACACAAATGTTCATCATGACAAGATGGTGTGTCCCGTACCATGCCCATGCCTAGGTCCAAGGTCAAGGTCACTGTTACTAAAATAGAATTTTCTTGTCAGGGTTGTAACTACATTAGGAATATAGTAATTTCAAAATGACTTGGCAGAAATGTTCACCATGACAAGGTGGTGAGTTGTGTACCATGTCCATGCCTGTAGGTCCAAGGTCAAGGTCACTGTTACTAAAATAGAATTTCCTTGCCCGGGCTATAACTTTGTTTTGAATGGAGGGTTTTCAAAATAACTTGGCAGAAATGTTCACCATGACAAGGCGGTGTGTTGCGTACATTACCCATGCCTGTAAGTCCAAGGTCAAGGTCACAGTTACTAAAACTTCTTTATGAATGAAGGGATTTCAAAATAACTTGGCACAAATGTTCACTATGACATTGCATTGCATTACCACCAACTTCTTCACAGACATTTCCGTAATGAGAAGACAACAGTGCCACAAATACAAATAATTTACTTGATCATCAAGTTTATGCATATTCTTATAATTACTCGAACATCACTGTCTTTGAAATGCTATTATTCCCATCATTGCACTTTAGTATCTGGAAACGATGCATAGCGGGGGCATCCGTGTCCTATGGACACATTTCTAGTTTATCATATAAAAACAGATCAGCAAAATTATTCTAAGAACTCTTAATATGAACGAAATCTTGATTAAAATAGTGTTGGCCTTCACTTCAGAACTTTGAGTTTTATAAACACTGAAAGAGCTGATACCAGTTTGTTGTCATATTGTGTAGTGGAAAAAGTGTTTTGTTATAAAAGATATAGAGAACATTAAATAGTCTCTTTGATTAGAAATCACAAAACTGGTGATAATTAACTCGAAAATGTAATGTCTCTTCTATTCTTTATTGAACGGCATTTTGCCGTTATTGAGATTTCGATAATTTTCTTTTTATCGATGAACGTGCTGGGGAGGAGTGTGGTTAGCCCTTAATGAAGTTTTTTTTTAACTTTCCTTACATTATATATAACTGAGAATAAAATTCAGAAACAATCTGAAACATGTGACATAATTATATTCATATTGATGAAATTACGACAATTTTAACGTAATTATCAAATTACGGTATAAAGTCAACATGACATTGTCATAAACCGATTATTACATTATCATATCAACTTAAAATTGCCCAATTTATATGAATCTCCAACGTAAGCAGAATATACATGTACGTCTATGAAATTTGTTCGGAGGCCGAACTGCGAGTTGTTTTTTCAACTGTGTCTATTGTTTCTTAAAAGATAATTATGTAAATAATATCAGAATTTGAGAATGCACCCGATGCTCTGTTTGTACTTTATTGATGATAAAACAAATTTCGATTGGTCAACATATAGTGGTTCAATTGCTGGGTTCAAGTACAATCAAATGTATGTATATACAATGCAATAAAATGCCTTTAAAACACATATTCCAAAATAGTTTGACAACGGTATCTAATGCAGATTGTGCTTAGCTTTACTTTGTGAGGTCCTTTCACTTTATTATACCTGTTACTCTAACTTGATGCTGATATTGTTGTAATTTTGACTGGCGATGCAAAAACGGATAATACTTTGTAATTGCATTCTACATGGATACAGTAAAGATATTCCTCTTTCTCTTGTCGTGGGATATAGTAAAGATATTCCTCTTTCTCTTGTCGTGGTATGGGAGATTCTTCTTCCAAAACGAACGTGATTTTATAGTCCTACTACGGGAGTGTATTCTTTAACATTGTGTTTGTATAATGCACCATGATTCCTAATGATAGCCTGGGCCCAAGATCATAAAACTTAGTTTTGAGATCAGTCTCAAATCTCAAGGATCTGATTGGCTGAAATGGAGACTGGTCGCCATTTTAGCAATTCAGATGCTTGAGATTTGAGACTGATCTTCAGATCTAGTTTTATGATCTTGGACACAGGCTAAACTTAAGTATGTTTGTTGTTCGGGTTGAATCTTGGTACTGTGTTGTACTTACACAGCCAAGCACATCTAAATGACTAAAATATTACGAAACAATTAGGAATCAATTATGCGAACTGTCATATTAATTAACAAGTTATTCAGCATCACCGTCCTGTTACTGCCTTGGATAGTTCAACATTCTATATTGACTAAACAACAACAACATGTGGTAGTGTTTCTAAAACTAGTACATATATTCTAAGGGGATTTGGTGACTATAGTAATTTGCTCATAGCTATTATATGTTTGAGTTTACAGTAGTGCTAGTGGCATGTTGATGAACATATTTAATAGACACGTGTAAGTATTAGCTATTAGGTGAAATGTCAGAATCATTTGATAACAAGGGCTTCAACATGTAAACTTGACAATATAATTTGACAGAATTATCATTCGCAAAGGTTAGAGTTCTGATCAAATAAATGTATATAAAGGGTCGAGTTAACATTTGAGTGTAAATGTTCTTTCTGTATCTCTGCTAAGTATATCGCAGTAATAGAGAAAACAACATGGCTCTAACATCAGTTATTAAAGTATTTCTTATGGTAACGGCGTTGGTTGTGATCAAAGGTGCTGTTTTGGAGGAACAGAAAAGAAATTCTGCTAGTTCAGGAGGTATGCTTGTTTTTATTGCTATTTAATTAAAAACCAAATGTCTAAGCTATTTTCATTATCAAAAATCTTTTCAGATAAGTCATAGATTGCCTTTTTGTATTTTGGCTGTTATTCGTGATTAGATTTTATACAAATACAATTAATACATATACATTTCAAATACATTTGTATTAAATATGAAATTCTGAAATTATATAATACATGATGGTCTTTAGGTGCTTACCATGTCACATGATTTACTATTATTGTTCTTTATATATTTGTTCATGGGTCATTATATGACTATGGCTTATTGCGAAATTAACTATCTTTTAATCGTACAGAATCAGGTGCGTGCGCAGCGAGGTTGTCGGAAATGCAGGCCATGGTTATGATGCCAGGGATGGAGCTGCCCCGATGTGACGCCGAAGGAAACTACCTTGGCATGCAGTTTAGAGGATCTATGTAAATATATACACAATCATCTTGCATTTTGCAGCGATATAAGTTTTCATTGAAAGTGATTTATTTTATAATGTAAATATTCATATTTTTGCTCTTACCAAATTTCACAACTAAAATATTGGATTATGGATAATGGCTCGAATTCTGACGCGTAAAAAGCGTTTTGCCATAAGTGCCTGTAGTGTTTTCATTTTCATTTTCAAGATGGATTCTAGTAGACTGAATGGTTTGTAGATAGACGCAATAAATATTCTGTTGCTCAATTTAAGTTACCTCAATATTGAGATTTATAAATAAATTCATTTCTGATGACGGTAAGCGAATAGCTGGCAAACCCCGTTACTGTTCCAAAATTCACGTTCAACCGCCGATGTGTGCGTGATTAAAATTAGAGTTCACAATACCTTATCATTGAGCTTTGCACAAATGATTAGCTGACATGCCCAAAATAAAAAAAAATCTTTAACTTCCCTGTCGGAAGACGTTTGTGTTAAAATTGAAAGCCGGCCTGTATTTCTACTTTTTTTCAGGGCATTCTGTGTGACATCACGGGGTATAATGATTGAAGAATACTCAGTGCCGAGGTGGGAGACCGGAGATATGGACTGTAGTAAGAGCTCTTTATTATAAAAATGTGTATGTTTAAAACACAATCAGGCAAAATACATCGTTTCTAATTATTAACATTTATGAAGCCGATTCTATCAGTATTTTGTACATGACACTAGACACATGAAAATAGACTAATGACAATGTTTGCTAGTTGCAAATTTGTGTTGATTTAAATTTGAGATGATTTTAAACAACATGCAATGGAAATTAGTTATGAGTTTCACAAAGCTTCTTACATTATACAAAATTAAAACAAACAGAATTTACCATTTTTTCACAGTGACGTCATACACGACATACATCACATGAAAAATTGTCACAATATATTAATTAAATGTGTCCGGCTAAGCTGTAGGTATTAAAAATTAAATTTATCGCGATTCATGTTTACTATAAATAGCCCTCAAAATGGAGTAAAAACTGACGTTCTGTATGTGAAGATTTTGTGTAAGGCATGTGTGGGTTTAAACATCTATTTCAAATAATTATACCCCCGCTTCGAATTTTCCGTCGTAGTTCTCTAAGAAACTATACAATCGGCAGCCAGATAATTTGCATATTGCTTTATCCTATAGTCCCATATGCTGTAAAGCGATTTTATACTCGGCCTTGCTCATCTACTTCCTGTTAACCGAATACTTTGATTTTTACACATACTTGACATACATACACATTTTCCGTCGCAGTTTTCTTAGCAACTATAACATGCAGCAGCCTGACATTCTGCATATAGCTTTATCCTGAAGTATCATATGGTGTAAAGCGATTTCATGATCCTTGCTCATCTACTTCCTGTTTACCGAATACTTAGTTGACATACATGCACAATTTCTGTCGCAGTTTTCTTAGCAACTATAACATGCAGCAGTCTAGTCCCATATGCTGTAAAGCCATTTAATGATCCTTGCTCATCTACTTCCTGTTTACTGAATACTTAGATTTTTTTACACATAGTTGACACACATGCACGATTACCATCACAGTTTTCTACGCAACTATAACATGCAGCAGCCGGATATTTCGCATATTGCTTTATCCTGTAGTCCAACATGGTGCAAAGCGATTTTATGCTCCTTGGCGTCCTTGCTCATCTACTTCCTGTTTACCGGACACTTAAGATTTTTACACATAAATGACATGCATGCGCAATTTTGTTGCAGTTTCCTAAGCAACTTTAACATGCTGCAGTCTGATATTTTATATACCGGTATTTATATTTTATATATAGGGCAATACTCTGAAAAATTTGACACCCTTTATACATATGTAAAATGCAAATCACATTTTCAAAGTCATATTTCTCAAAGCGGGGGTACCACTAGTGAGCATTAGCTCACAGATTTTCTTGTTGATATATATTTTGATGTAACATAAAAGCTAACAAATATATATCTAGAGAATTAGAAATCAAGCTATCGCATGCATTAATGCTTTAATTTTATCCTTTTTTTCATCCAAAGCCGTATTATTTGAAAATATGTTAAGAAGATTTAAGTTTCCGAGCAGTAGTTGGATACATGATGTCATTAACACAGATTAAACCAATTAATTTCAACACGTTTTGATTATTTTCCAGAATGTGCGAGGGAGGAATACGATTTTAAACAGACTGGTATGTTGGGGAAGTTTTTCTCTTGTGAGCGAAACGGTAACTACGCCCCTAAAGGCTGTCGTGGGTCCAAGTGTTATTGTCAAGATAGGAATGGACAACAAGTCGGAACACAACTGGTTGACATATGGCGACAGGAAGAGCTTGTTTGCTAGGTAATATTAAGAAAATATATGACATTCACTGGACGTTAAATCAACAGCTTGGCATGAGTAGTCAACAGTTTATGTGAATAATGTTGTAAAACCAAAGAGCTAAAGCTCACGTTTTGATTTACTTATCAGTATTTAAAATATACTATTAGATTCTCATGGAACTTACATAAGTGATAAATGGCTTGATGACCATATATTTTTATATTTAAACCTTGTACTATTTAGTGCATAAGGCCAAAGCAAGAAACGCATATATTTATTTTGAACTGTTTTATATTTCAGGTTACTGCTAACGTTGGGTGTTCTTTAAAAATAAAAAAAAACTGTATATGTTTTAAAAATAAAAAAAAATCGATATAGTTATGTTATTGTTGTTGTTGTTGTTTTTAATCCATGCTTGTAGCACAGCTTGACTTCATTATTAAGTTTGTATGTGAGCAGTAACAGAAAGCAATCCTTTTGGTCCCAGGTGAAATCGTATCACCATTTACATATATACTGGTCGTCAATAGAAAGTTATAACTTTTTCCGTAACTCTTATATGGATGAAATAAAAAAAACAGTCTGTATGGCAAAATAGCACTGGTACATTCATGCAATTTTAGGTAACTTACTACCCCTAACAAGTTCTCATATAAACAAACTGTCTTGGTGAATAAGCTTCAAACCAACAATCAACTCGGCAATGTTGCATCAAAAAGCACATAAGCATATAATACACGGGAAGCCAATATTATTGGCAATAAAATCTGCTGGTACACAATGCTATTAATAACACAAGAGCCCATTTTGTCAAATGAGCAAGAACACGATGGCTGGATAAAAGAAAAATATTGAGCTTTTACCAGATATCCCTATAAACCTTCACGCTGTGAACATGTTGGGGCCAGTGTGAGGATAATGCACCCTAGTTTAAACCCTCAGTGGCAAACAGACTTGCCACTGACCGTTCCAAAGCGGTCACACGTCACCACTGATGCTACAAATTATTTCTTCATGAGGACTTGATTTCCAAAGAACCATTTTTTTACTTTTCGTCCGTAAATTAAAAATAAACTACCAACATGATTCTATAGAGGGCTGTGCAGCCTTGGTGATAAGCCCGATTTAGTTTCTTGAACTTGACTCTTAATAAATAAATGGTTGTCTACTGACATAGGCTCATGCGCAGTAAAGCATTCAAGTACAGAATATGAACTCTACTATTCAAATTGTTTTGAACAAAGCATTGATTTAAATTGAGCACGCTTAGATGCATTTCAATAATTGAACGTGGGACCTCGTTATTTTTCAAGCCATTATAGCCTTGGGCGATATCTCTACACCTTACACTACTCACTACACCGATAATATAATTTTAATTTCTCCTCATTAAAATGAAGTACATGCTTCAAAATGGAAACATGGTGAGATACAACATTATTACCTCTCACGCCGCAAAGCCGCTGGTCGAGAGCATCTCATATATACACCAGTTAACAGTACAATTTCGATCCATCACAAACGATGGTATTGGAACCACCCATCTTCTAACTGTTCGAAATACAAAAACAAGAGTTTTGTTTAGAGTACTATTGACAAAGTACATAAGTGTCGTGTTCAACGACATTCAAAGGACGTAAATGATAACAGCAGTGATTGAATGAACGGGGAGACGTTTTGTAGCCGCCACACACCACAAACGACGCTACTGTGATATTGTACTAGATGAAAATGGAACTTTGAAAGTCATTGAACATGACAATATATGAAAATATTGAATGGTTCGGTTTGATTGAGACTGTTCATGGGCTGTAATCGAAATGAATATTGCCGCCCAAACCGCCTAGCCTGAAGAATACTGCGATTCCAAGCAAATTAAAATCAAATGATCGGTTTAGTTCTAACAGTCTTAAAATGATCATGTTACCATTTATCTTTATTTTAATTTCATTTTTATATTGAAAAATTCAGACATCCACATTGGGGCATTTATTCTCGTGTAAATCTTAATATTATTTAATTAAAAAAATATGTTTAAAATGATTTTTGTTACCGATAAGTAGCGTTAAACGCCGTTCTCCACAATTATGTTGATAAAGTACGAATCATCATTTCATCTCATATTTTTTATGTTGTTATTATATTAAGATTTAACACCGGTCTCAGATCTAAGCAATTTAATTGGTTGAAACTGAGCACATTCTAGGAATTTACCAGTGAAATGCTAGAGATTCGGTACTGGCCTACGTTCTCAGTTGTATACTGTAACCTTAGGGCCTGGTATGTTACACAAATGTTATTTTTTATTCTCCTACAAATAAGTTGAGGTATATTTAACTACCTTTATTTGGTACAGTGATGAATACTGTCAAATAGAATCGTTACTATGTTGTTGTTTTGGCCCAGTGGTTTTTGACATTTTCGAGCGTTTTTGTATCCCCTTTTTCTGAAATTATTATGAAAACATGTTATTTTTTATTTTAAACATTTCAGACGTTTTTTTTCATACATAATCTTAAAACTAGTCATGCAAATGGAAAAAGACAAGTCGTCTTTTAAATGCACTTATAAGATTCTTGGACAATATTTTGATATTTTAACTGAAAACAAACGGCATTAGAACAGACAATTTTAGCTGGAACTATCACCGGTTCCCCTGCTTGTTTCTGCTCTATGAGATTTACAAAGAATTTAAAAGTGTTCTCAATAGTTTTATATAAAAATACAAATAAACACACATTTACTTTAAATACATTGTAAAACACTTAAACTGGTATCTCTTTCTGTAAAATGTTATAATCACGATTTCTTCATATGATTTCGTGTGAATCACTGAAACTACTAAATGATGTGACTGTTCGCGATTTTTTTTAATTGTTTTAAGAAAAGCTGATAAACAATCATTATACTTATATTTTTCAGGGTTTCCATACTTTGAAACCTTTCAAAGATAAACAATATTGAATTCATCATCGATAACGCAAAGCGCGCTCGATCTCCATAATTCGTTCTCTTAATGCCAGTGTACTCTATTCCAAAATTGCAGCATGTGTACTCTATATATATTTGTGTTTTTACTTTTTTTAACATGGAGATCGCATGTTTGTTTTTGTTTTTGCTGTTGTTGTTGGTTTTTTTGTAAAAATAATAAATTTATCTAATATATGAAACGTTTTATGCAACAATAATCTTAATCGAAAAAAAATGCGATTTCCACAAGATCAAAGTGTACTATATCTCCGAGAGACGCAAGCCGGTAAACACTACGTGAAATACCGTAAAAACGAGAGGAGCTGGAAATTATGGAACACACCACGAGTTCTTCTTTTTTAGGAGAACTTAAGGTTTGATTTCATGTTAAATGATCTAGGGACAATTTATCAAATATCTAGAATCGAGAGCTTTTTCTGCTTTAACGGCCATTTTCTTCTCTGTGAAACTAGTAGTTAGTCTTTCAAATTCAGTTCTTTAATTCCTAGCTAAACCCAACTTCTGGATGCATATTATCCAATCTCACTAAAGTCAGATCTAACAAAATGTTTGATAGCGTAGCGGTTTTCAGGATATGATTTTAATCAGATTGCATATTATCTTTTTCGACATCTGAATTGACAATACAGATTACACCAAAGCACTGCACAAACAAAAAACACAAATACATTTTTATACGACCCCCGAAGACATGCCTATTATGGGAACAACTATTGCCGGCTGGAGGGAGGCTTCCACAGTGATGTCCGCTATCATATTCAAACAGTTGTTGTCTGATCTTCGTGAAACTTTTGGAAAATGTTTATAGGCATAATATATCGGGCAAGTTCGATAACAAGCCAATCGCTTCAGGCACTTCAGAGTAACGGCCCTTCATTTATACAAAAAATGACAAATTCACTTTGTTCGCTATCTTAATTAAACAGTTGTTGTCCGATCTTCATGAAACGTTGGGAAATGTTTATGGGCATAATATTTCGACCAAGTTCGATAACAACCAAAACGCGCTACATACTTCAGAATGATGACTCTTAATTTTTACAAACAATGCTAAACTGGTCTCTACTGTTAGTGAAACAGTTGTTCGTTGATCTCTTAGAAGGGTCCACATGATTTAAATGCACTTATATTAACTTAACTTTATTAACTTCAATATTAAGTTAACCAAAGTGTGGCTGGTTAACAAATCCATTATAGTAGTGCATGGTTCCTTATATATAATTGACACCTCTAAAAATACTCCATAATTCTTGATGACATGTATTAAATTGGCTGGTTATCAAATTCGTTTGGGTTATAAGTACTCCTGCTTTTTTAACGGTTGTATTTTCTGGCACTTGGCCACACTTGTTTATTAATTTGAATATTTGTAAGCTGCACTGGACAGTCCAAACAATTATATTATCAATCTACAAATGTATTACTTTATCTTTATTTGGTTGAGTATATTTAGATCATTCTGCAGTGTAATGATCCGCCTGTCAATTATTGGAAATTGCATGTTTATATCAGTAATAAATTAAAATCACTATATATTTAAACCGAGTGGCGTTATCTTTCAATGAAGTATTGAAATCTAAACTGTAATTTGGAATCAATATGACTTTTATTTCCTCTTTACTGTAAACGACACAAATAAACTCAACATTGCTTGTACTGTTGGACGTGGCGGACTCTGGGGTGCTAATGCAAAAAGTTTTAAATATTCAGAACGCAAAGGGTATTCTGTATTATCGTTTTAAATCGGTCTACTGTGCCAAGGTTATAAAACTGAGCATGGAAACCATGGTCGCTATTTCAGCCAATCACATTATTGAGATTTGAGACTGATTTCCATACTCAGTTTCATAACGTTCAGTCCTGGTAATTTTAGCGCAACAACATTTTTTTTCATTATTTTTTTTCATATTCAAAAAGTGTTTACATATGTTCATCAACATAGAAAAACTCTAAGAAAGTACATACAGATAATAATTTATTAGTGAAAGAGGGGAATATTTTTTTTCTGAATGAACAGTTTCACAAGTGGCAATAATACAGATTTCACGCATAAAATATATTTATATAACTTGGTTATTAAACTTGGCTTGTTAAGGTGGTTAAGAGACATTCTAAAGATTATTATCGTACAAAAAATGTTTATTTAAAAATAAGTGACAGAGTAATTTTTAATGTATGGTATTTCTGCGAAAATAAAACAAATGCGTTCTTCAACTGTTTTGCATGTCTGCAATTTTCAGTGTGTATAGATGTGGTGTAGTTCAGAAACCTTCGGACCGGATATATGACGGGAAAAAGACTTTACCGAAACGGAAAAAGAATGGATCATACCACTGATTAAGAACAAAATAGTTCTATGAATCACTCACAATTAGAAGTGGCGAAGGCTTAAAATCTCACAGCACATAATCTATAATATCTTTATAAACTTATTTATTATTTGACAAGCCTAAATCTTTCTTGATTTGTTGAGGGCTTTATATGTTAAGTAAACTTGGTCGTAGGTGATTCGGTCTAAAAATGTCTGGTATTGATGCAAGTAGAAATGTAAATACTGCAACCAAAGTGATATTTTCGCTGAATTGATGGGATTTTGAATATAGACAGTCCGGTGAACGTCTTGATAAATAAAAGAGCATGTTGTTTAGACTTTCCTAATTGAAGTATTTTGACGAAACTGAAGAGATAAATGCATGCAAATATGACCTGATAATCGCGAGTCTCAATGACTACTGTGTGACTGTGTACGTCTTGCAAAGGCCAACATGCATTTTAGATATTATGTTTACACATCAGATATAGTTTTGTTCTAAAAACCATTGAGCCAGACAGAGAAATCAGTTGTTCCAAAGTTCCATGCAGCTATGCCTCTATCGGAAAGGTAAGTAACACCTGGTCATTTTGTCAACTTCCTGTTTGAATTGTAAACATTAATGCAAACAAAATATAATTGTTTACATGTATCCATAAAAAATGAGGCAAGTGTTAAAACATGTATTTGCTTAAAGGTTAATATGAATTTGGCTATGCCTAGGTACGGCAAAAGCATTTTCCAAATAAAACAACTTTCACTTAGGTGTTACCATATCAAAAGATCTGAACTGGTCCCAGCATATTGAAAACATCTCTGCTAAAGCGTCATCTTCCCTCCGATTTATTCAAAGAAACATTAAAACAAACAATCGTAAAGTAAAAGAGGTTGCATACAACACATATGTTCGTCCACAGCTGGAATATTGTTCGAGCGTTTGGCATCCCTGGCAGAAAAATTTGACCTATAAAATTGAATGCGTACAGAGATCAGCGGCAAGATATGTACTAAATAATTTTGATTATCAAAGTAGTGTCACCCAAATGCTAAGCATCCTAAAGTGGAACTCGCTTGAACACCGGCGCCTCTACAATTCCCTTATCTTTTTCTACAAGATCAGAAGTCAAGCTGTTGCTGTTAACCAGATTTACCTCATACCTACTAGAAACCTTAACTATTGTACCCAGTACCACTCTAATTCCTACTTTCCCAGAACCATCAGATACTGGAATAACCTCTCTCCCCACATCAAATTCAAATCAAGTCCCAGCCTCAGCATCTTTGCGGTCACCTTCTAAACGCTGCAAACTCTTCTTTTAACTGTAACATAATGTTTTTTATCTTTTACCGAACAATTCTAACAGTCTTATTACTGTCCTTGTATTTTTTCTTTAACACACTGTTCCCTGACAGCGCCTCAGAATTGATTGTTTAGGAGTAACTAGTAGATGTAGATGTAGATAATTCATATAGTTCACTTTCCTTGTGATTGAAAATTTATTCTTTTCAACCTATCTTTGCTTGACTGGACTTTGATAAGTCTAGAGTCCGATATTCTAAGATACAAGATAACCACAACTGACCGTATGCTTCTTTATTCTGTAAGTAACATGTGTATATCATATTCCGGAAGTATCCCTATATTATTATCATGCATGCGCATCAATGTATAGACTGGCTAAAGACACAACATCCCTCTCCAAGTTAGATAACATTTTAAGTTAAAATGCAAATACATTATAACATTATCATATTTAAAATAGGGATCTAATTCATCTTGTAATTTGTTTAAATAAGTAAACGTCTATTGTTATTCTCATAATTTAAAATGATTACTTGAAGTATTAACATCATCGTGATGGAATTTGATATCTGAACTGAACTGTAGAATCAAGCATTCTTAGAAATTACAGGTGAACGATGTGTATTGAAACATGATAGCATGAATCGGTCAGCTTCAATTAAGCCTACAACTACAAAACAAAACACTTTACTACATGAGCAATCAAACATATACAATCATACAAAGAATCATTGTAATTTAAGCAATTTCAAGAAATGATGTTTGAAACGAACTTTAAAGTTATACAAAAATGAGTCAATAATATTCAATCACAATATTTGTCAAGTTTGAGGTTAAATTATATTTTTCATTATTTGAATGATATTCACTTTTATTATGATTTAAATCGTAGTATTTTATTTTGCACAAATAGTTCGTCAATAGTTGGATATTCAAAAACGTGATAATCATTTGAAATAATTTTGTCATGAAACTTGTACACCTTCATGTCGCACTGCAGGTAAATTTACCTGCTGGTTCCACTGGGATTATTCTGCCCAAACATTATGGAACCATATGCCTAACAATTCTTACATAATCTTCTAAATACTTCGGTGGTCGTCGTTCTCTTACTGGTCGTGAATTCTCCCTAACATTCGCTCCCTCGGCATTTTGACCACTGGTTTTATCAAAAATGTCTTCTTCAAGACCATTGTTATTATTCATCATCGTGCTTGATGCTTTAATATTTGGATTCACCCTTTTCATAGCCGATGAATTTTTTGTTACACGGTGTCCCGACTCATTTTCGACACTAATCATTGGTCCCTTGGTATCTGTAACTGTATATGGGACAGGTTTGTAACTTGTTGCTAATTTTGTCGGTGTTTCGTTTTGAATAAGGACTTTGTCACCGATGTTGAAAGACGTTCTTTTGCATTGATCCTATTGTCTTCATACAGCTTCGAACGAGATTTCGACACTTTGTCGTTCCGCCCTGCTATTTTGTCCGTTTTAGCATCTCGGTCGTTTGTTGGAATCTCCGGTAACCGCGTAGATGGTTCACGCTGGAATAATAATCGAAACGGAGTGTATCCCGTTGCGGCATGTGGTGTTGCTCTGTATTGGCGCAAAAACTTGTAAAGTTCTTGTTTCCAGTTTTGCCTTCAATAAATGCAGATTTTACACATTTCATGAGCGGTTTATTGAAGGACTCCGCTTGAGCGTTTGCACGAGGCCACCTAGGCGTAATTTTCCTATGTGTAAATCCACAATATTTTGCGTAATTAGCAAATGTGGCGCTATTAAAAGGGCTTCCGTTGTCCGTTTTTATGACTCTTGGCACAGAAAACTGAGCTATCACTTTGTCTAATACTGGTATCACTGTGTTTGCTGAAACAGATTTGACAATTTCAACAATAGGGTAACGTGAATATTCGTCCACAATAACCAGTAAATATTCGCCATTTCCCAACGGCCCACAGAAGTCGGCACTCAGGTTTAACCATGGACCAGATGGCAGTTCAGACATTCTAAGCGGTTCCATTGGTGCGCGTTCCTTTGTACTTGCTTGACAAGCCAGACATCCTTGTATAGCCGTTTCAATGTGTTCATTGAGGTTTGGAAACCAAACTTTCGATCTTACATAACTTTTTGTTTTCACAATACCCTGATGCCCTTCGTGTCCTAATTTTATTGCTTGTGCCCTTAGTGATTTCAGCATTACAATTTTGTCGTTTCTTAAAAGCACCGTTCCATTATATACAGTCAATTCATCTTTAACACTTTTCAATGCTTGTAGTTCTTCTTTGTCTATGTCTGGATTATTTAAATTCTTGACCTCAAACCATTTCCCATTCTGTGTTAATTCAATAGCCTTTTGTATTGTTTTGTCTTTAGATGATTCCATTTTTACGTCATCTAATTTCATTGCATTCGGAACTGTGTTTTCTGCAACGAAATTCACATATTCCTCCGCAAGATTTCTTTCACTGTCATTTCCTGTTTTTGGATGTCTTGACAGGTAATCAGAGGGATTATCTTTTCCTGGTCGGTAGACAATCTTCATTTTGTATGGCTGTAAGCGCAATCCCCATCGTTCGATCCGTAGAGGCGGTTGTTTCTTCTTCCAAATATTTTCCAAGGGTTTGTGGTCTGTAACGACTGTAAAACATGGAGCTCCACGGAGATACATGTTATAATGCCCACATGCCCAAACAACTCCCAATGCCTCTCTTTCTGTTTGGCTGTATCTTGATTCTGTTGGAGACAATGCTCTGCTAGCATAAGCAACCACTTTGTTTTCTTGTATTAGAATTGCAGATAACCCCACAGGTGACGCATCTGTCACCACCTCAATTTCTTTCTCAGGATCAAAATATGACATTACGGTTTCTCCAGAAAGATCTTTTTTCAATCTTTCAAATGCCTCTTGTTGTTCGTGATTACATGACCAAACGGAATCTTTTCTGGTCAACCTTCTTAATGGTTCAGTGATTGATGCATAATCCTTGATGAAACGTGAGCAGTACGATGTCATTCCCAGAAAACTTCGTAACTCCGACACAGTTTTGGGCTCAGCCATATTTCGGATTGCTTCGACCTTTGTCGGGTCAGCTGAGATACCAGACCCATTGAATATTACTCCGAAAAATGTCAACTCTTTCTTGTTAAACTTGCATTTTTCTTTGTTCAACGTTAATCCGTTTCGGTGAAGCGCATTACAGACTTTGTTCAACGCTGTGTCATGTTCATTTTGATTCTTTCCGTACACAATAATGTCATCTGAAATGTTTTTTGCGCCAGGTATGCCATCTATGATTGAGCTTATTGTTTTCTGAAATATTTCGCTTGCAGAGTTGGTTCCAAAATTTAAATGCTTGTATCTGTAAAGTCCCATATGTGTCGAGAAAGTTGTTATAGGTCTTGATTCTTTATCAAGCACTAGCTGATTGTACCCTGCTTTCAAGTCCATTTTGCTAACGACTTTTGATCAATTTAAATCGTGAACTAATTCATCTATAGTTGGCATCGGATGCCTTTCTCTTTCAATCGCTTTGTTGGCTTCCTGCATGTCAACGCAAATTCTAACGTCTCCATTTTCCTTTGGCGGGGTGACAATTGGTGACACCCATGGCGTTGATTCATTTTTAATTTCCTCAATGACGTCATCTTTCAACATATTTTCGATTTCTTTTTCAACCTTCTTTCTCAGATGAAATGGTGTCAGCCGTCCCTTTTGTGCTACTGGCTTAACGTTTTTGTTAATGTGCAGCGTGACAGTTCTTTCTTTCAGTTTGCCAATCCCCGTAAATATTCCCGGAAATTTTTCTTCAACACTTTCGGCCAATGTACTTACATTCTGTATTATTTTCAGGATGTTCAGATTTGAGGCTGTTTCGTACCCTAGTAGCGTTCCGTAATTTCCTTTCACTAGGTAGAATTTTTCCACCATAATTTGTTTGTTTTTCTCCACCGTCAGTAGACAACACCCGCACACCTTTAAGTTCGGACCACCCCCATTCGGCAGTAATTTTGGCAGTTTGTGTGTCTTAAGTTGTGGCTTTCCAAGACGTCTGTATGTGTTTTCGTCGATAATATTCACGCTTGAGCCTGTATCTATTGTTACTTGTAACCAAACATCATTCAATATGAGTTCAGTTTTTAGCGTCTTGTTGTTTCCTATGTTATTGACTGTAATATTATAGCTGTACTCATCTTCTGAACCTGACTGTAAATCGCCGTCTTGTATTTCATTGACCTGTTTATTTCTTTGTCTGCAGCAGCGGCTGAAGTGATTCATCTTTTCGCAGAGATTGCATATTTTCCCCTTCGCCGGACAAGATGATAACCTGTGTGGATATTCATAGCCACACGCTCTTCAGGTATGTCCATTATCTGCAGCGCGATCACGTGATGAGTTAGCGGAAGCCGATAAGCCACGGCCCCGGCCACGACCTCGCTGTGACCCTGAATTTGCATGAAGCTGCTTGTGTCCACCGCGCTTTTTCCCACGCGTTGCTGCATTACCTCGTGGTCGATGCGAAACTTTTTGCACTGTAGTTTCAGAGTTTTCCATTGCCGACGCCTGCTATACGGACTGTTCAAGCATTCTTCCCAATGTTAGAATTCTGTCAAAAGTCCTGTCTGTTTCACGTAATGCCCTTCTTCTGAGTTGATTTGATTTGCAATTTTGAATCACTTGCTGGAGAATTTCATTATCAATATTTGCAAACTCACAGTTTCTTGCCAATGTCCGTAATTCCGTCACAAACTCATCTAACGTTTGTCCTTCGCCTTGTTTACAGCATCTGAATGTATATATTTCCATCTGCACATTTTTCTTAGGTGAAAAATAATCTTGGAGTACCTTCTTTGTTGCGTCATATGTATGTTCAGTATCTTTCTTCTCCACATCGTAAATGTCATACACTTTTTCACCGGCGTAATGAAGCAGCAATGCACGTTGTTGAGCATCATCTTCGATTTTCATTGCGACAAACAAATTTTCAAGACGCCCGATCCATTTTTCCCAACGTGTTCCCGAGTTGGATTTATCAGTGTCCACATCAAAGTTTGGAAAATCCGGCAAATTATTCATATTTTGTTAATTTTCTTAATCCATCCAATTAACAAAACTATAGCATAAATTTTCACTTTATCCTCGTAGCCAGATGATAAGTCTAGAGTCCAATATTCTAAGATACAAGATAACCACAACTGACCGTATGCTTCTTTATTCTGTAAGTAACATGTGTATATCATATTCTGGAAGTATCCCTATATTATTATCATGCATGTGCATCAATGTATAGACTGGCTAAAGACACAACAGACTTAGGGATCCATTTGGTACAATAAGCACTGAAAAGACCAATTGTTCACAATTACAAAACATAATAGTTGGTGCAGTCAGCAGTGCTGGAACCAACCTGAAATATGAAAGTCATACCACCAGTCTTTATATTGTTTTATTTAAAAAAAACAACAAATAATAAATCGCAAACACGCAGTCAGGAAGGCACCTTAATCGATTTTAAGGTAATGAATTACAAGCACACAGTCCGAATCAAATTCAGAATCATTGTGGTAGAAAAATACGCAAGCCTGGAGTTTTTCAGAGGCCAGTGACAACTGAACAAACCCAAGTCCAGAGGAGCGGATCAAAACAATACATGTTTTAAGCCGGACTCTGATATTGAGGAGTCTCCCAAATGTGAAATTTTATTTCTTTTATTGATCATGTGTCCATCATGATGATCTACATATATATTCTGGTTTCTTTGAACTCTTTCAGTCAGCACTGTAAAATGGTTGTTCCACAGGAGTAAACATATAGTATTTTTTTGCTTTTGTTAATGGTGCATATGATTTATATGTATATTGTGTCTGGCTCTGCATAGTAACATTATTAATTGATATTCCCTTTAACAATCTATCAATGTTAATTTGCAAAACATTACATGCAGCTTTAATTTAACACATTGTTGCCCACCTATTTCTTAGAATCATTGAATTATAATACGGAGTGTTGGAACCATTGGTTAGGTGATGAGTGACAGTAGCAATATCTTTCCACAGAACCCAGTTTTCAATTATATGGTTGCAAATCATAATCCTGTAGTGAGAAGTTTTAGAAACAACTCCATGTAGAGCCATGTTCATTTAATTCAAATTGAGGCAGTTTCGGTGTAAAATCTTGTATGTTTGGTCTGGTTGTTTGATTACTTGCTGAGTAACTATGTTCTGTTAATATTGAACTGTCAATTTGTTGTACACTTTGTTCATTTATAGCATTAAAAGTGTTTTGGTCTAATGCATGAAACTTTACTTTAACACTTTGATTTAATGTGTAACTATGCTCATTCAAAATGGTGCAATGCATTCTTGTAATTTTGTAAATAAAAAAGAATGGTAAATTTACATATTTGCATGTATGAAAGTTGTATTAATTAAAAAATGAAAATAAAGAATAAAATAAAAACAATTTAAGTGATGGAATCGACCTGCATATTTATCCTCACAAATTTACATTAAAGTAATATGACAACTATAGACCTAAGATTAAAGAATTACAAATACTCTTATGCCTTAGTCTTTGAATGATCGTGGCTTAAACTCCAATGCAACATATTTGAAATGATTGTCAATGTATAGAAAAATTGATTGTCAATGTATAGAAAAATGAGTTATTTTCATGAAAAAATTAATTTCAATTAATTGTACACTGCAGTAGATATTTTACCCATAAAAAATTTGGTATGCCACTACTTCAGTATAGCAAGAGTCTATTGTGCGACATCACTAGAGTCTAGTGTCCAGCAGTCGTACACTGTTACACGGACCTTAACGGAAATCAGGTTATTAGCAAACAACGTTGTTTGACTGTGTAGCAAAATAATCATGCCAGCGTTTTTTTTTGATAATGAAAATCATTGAACCGAGGAAAACAGTTTTTGTGGGATAATTTAATTTCAGTAGCGGCTTGCTTATTTATGACAAACATCAAAAATGGTGAATATTTGTATTTATTGTAGAGACCGTTTATGCTTCGCCTTCCTTCAGAAAATTTGAGTTTTTTTCATTCCCCTTAAGAGAAAAAATCATGCATTTTCCGCAAAATCATAGGGCATGGGCCCCTTCCCCAGGCAGTGAAAAAAGCCCTGATTATTGTATCTACCTTAAACTAAAGAAAAAAGTAAGACAAGCGCACAATTTATTGGTATAAACCATATAATTGTTTTATTGCTTTATGTTTAATTTCTTCACATTTACAACTTGCGCTTCACAACAAAAATCTGGATAGAGACTTTGATTGAGCTATAAATTTGTCAAAACTCGTGTTTCAGTTTTGGGCTTCTCTTATCTCATAAGACAACATGTAAGTTTATTGAAAAAAAAACTATGCTTAAAATTAAGTCAAACCTGAACGGAAGTTATTTTAAGCATTTGAGTAGACTTTTCAAAGTAAATGTGAAGCCCTTTTGGGTGTCATTGCTTGAACAGAATCATTGAATGTATCAACGATCATTGGCTGTTGATTCAATATTGATGCTCATTTTAAAAGTAACAATACAAAATTTACATGTGACAAAACAGAATAGACTCAAGAATAAGTTTCTTGAAAGATAGATAACGCATGCCTGTATTCAGTAAAAGTAATACATGAATAGTTTCCCTTGCCTTTTAATTGACTATTATACAAATCAAGATTCAAGTATTTGCATGAAATTTAAACTTAGAAAATTAAAGTTTGCAAAACAATATGAGAAGTTTGTTGATAGCTGATAAGAGAATCATGTTAAGAATCAGATTAAATTCAAGTACACTGTACACCAGGCACCGCATTTAACTGTCTTAGAACTAATTAACCACTTGGGCTACATGTAGCTTGAGAAATGAAACCTGATAGCTCAACATGTGTGTGTTTTCTAGAGGGGTTCGTAGGAACTGGAAAACTAATCTACTTTTTACAGAGGATAGTGATGTGTCAAGTTTATGTATATTCAAACATTTTTAAATGTAGAATAGAATGGAATAAATGAGGATATTATACACAAAAAATGTGCACTCCTTAACATTCAAACTGACAAATCACTGTATGAAAATGTGTGTTTGGATACCATCAAAAAGTAAATAGAAATGTGTTGACCTTCTGATGTTTTATTCCAGATCAATAAGCCTGGTGCATGTACATGGGTCAATTAGTGAAACAAAGTTTTGGATATTGAAATACTAAAAAAATATACATAATAATTATACATGTATGTTTCAACTAAAATGACAATAAGTTCTAAGTGTTTTTATTGTTTAATGTTTTTTTTTAGAAATATTACAGAATTGTGTAATATAAAGAAACTCAGTAACTCAGTATTGTTTTAAATATTCAAGCTTTATCTCAGAGTAAACATTGTAAAAATTCATGCATACAGAAATAAAGCACACTTATTGATAAGGGTTAATTTAGCAGGTTGTATTATGCACCGTTTTAAACACTTTACGTTTGTCATTTTAAAGGTGCATATATTTAACTCAGTGGTTAATTTGTATATTCTGACCAAAAAGCAAACTGTGCTAATCCTGGTCAGATGGCACGTTGTGCCAACTTATCTTGATCTACACTGGTTGCACATGCAACAAAGTGCCAATATATGGAGAAAAGGGTTACATAATACAAATGTATGTTAACAAAAGATTAACATATCCTGGTTGTGTAACTTAAATACTAGTATTGTTCGATATTGAACTTTTTTGTTTTTATCATAAATACCTTTACACTAGTTTGGTAAATTAAAAACACTTTATTAATATGTAAATATTTTTGGTTATAAATATGAAAAGGAAAAATATTGCTTATTCATCTTTAAAAAGAGGTCATGAAATGACTTAAGTGAGTTTTTCCCCTACAGGCAGTTTACGATAGTGTGCTCAACCTCATCCAACTTAGTGTATGATAGTTATCTACCAGTGAAAGGATGTAATATTGATACACAGTCTACTTCACTTAACAATACTGTAACCGGAATAGGGAGAAATTGTAATTTACTACAGTGATTAACATGTGAGGACAAAATGTCTTGATATTCTTGTGAAATTCACAAACACATGGAAATTAGCTGAAAGCACATGTGTCAAATATTCACTTGCAATGAAAATGGAGTATATGTGATTCAGGAAATTATTTTACCCTATCAAGGGCAACAGTAATGACTGTTTGTCATTTACATTAACATGGTTTGCTCAACTTGTCGGCTACTTGGATACTGAATTATGGTGGCAAATTAGTCGATAGATTGAGAACATTTTAGACTGAATAACAACAAATAAAAGCTTTGAGAAAAGATAACTTTATTCTAAAGGTGAAAGGGGGGAATGATGTAGAACAAACTTGTATGGAAGTGTGTTTATAGCTTGCTGCTTTATCACTGTAATTGATATTTGACATCTAAAATGGCTGGTAGGTCAAGTCTTTCTTAAGGCTAGTTAGTATTTTTCACATAATTAAGTCGGTTCAAATTTCATAATGAGGTTGACTTGTTAAATAAGATCCCAGTTTTGTCTGGCTGAAAAGTGACCATTATTACTGTCAATGGAACCATGAACAGTTTTTAAAAACAGAGTATGTAGACCAGTCTAATGCTTGCATTGGTTAATTTTGAGACTGTGCCACATTACATCTAATCAGATTGCTTAGATCTGAGACTGGTTTCCAATCTTATTGTGTAGCCTTGTCTTACTATCACAGCTGCTTGTTGACTTCACAAGAAGAAGTCAACATGGAAGGATCTGGTTTTATGAAAGATGAGTGCTTAGTGTATCAGGAGATACTTAAAACATAGTAATAGGTTTGAGCCTTTAAAAGTGCTGCTATGCAGTCATTCGCTAAACATTTTTTCTGTCATCCCTGATATTTTCATAAACATTGCATTTCAACGTTTTCAAGGGCAGGTTTTTTTGTTAGGAAATGGCTTAAGAAAGCTGAAAACCAAGGATACATCTCCCTAAACCTTCCCTATTGTAACATTCTAGCTTATCTGTTTGCGAAGATTTTGGAAAAAGGGCATGATAAGATGAGTTTCAAGGAGTATACATAGTGTTCGGTTCTTGACTAGTTTCCAGTGACATTGTTTGACTCTTTCAATAGCCCTTTACTCCATGTGTAGAGTTTAATCTCATGTGTGACCAGTATACATCCAAGTCAGATGGCACAGATGTGCAGGCTGATCTGGATCTACACTGTTTTCTTTTAGATTCCTTAGGATAATTCTGACAAAGAAGCAACCAGTGCGAATCCAGATCAAAAGGCACAGACGTACAGGTTGATCTGGATCTTAACCCATTACATGTGTGATAAAACCCATATTTTTGGAGTAAAAGGACATTTTTGGTATCAATTTGCACAGATATATTTAATATTACATCCCCATCCAGTACCAAGTACATGCAGCCCAGGTTATCAGGGCTTCTAATTATGTATAATGTATAAATAGTTGCTTTCAGTGAATTCAGTGTGGTGCAGGATGGATGTCGGTGCATTAGAAATGCATCGAAGCTGAGCAAGTGTCCTACTTTGCTGATTTGTATGATTGCTTTGGGTCTAAACTTTTCATACAGATAAAATAGTATGTATTTATTGGATTTAAGTTGCTGACAAATCATTGTAAACTTAGTGTTATAAACATTGATAGATGAGAGGTTGGTTTCATAAGTGGTTTTATTGTTGATTCACTAGTCGATTGTGTTGTTCGCATTTTGTGTTAAAGGAAATAGAGACTTGAAACATGTGCCACTGAGGTCAAGGTCAAATATGGAGAATCCTTATCCAACCTGCGACCAGTGTAGATCCAGATAAGCCTGCCTGTCTGTTTGTTAAGTTCTTTGTCAGACATAAGTTGATAAAACTAAACTTCTGCTCAGCCTGCATGGATGTGCAGATCTATCTGGACTGGTCACACATAGGCTATAAGTAGGGATGGGCATCATCAGAATTTAACCGATTCCGATACCTACCCGATTCTTTTTAACCGATTCCGATTCCCACCGATTCCGATTCCAATTACTATAGTTCAACTATACACAAAAAAACTTAAGAGGGTTCTGGACTGGTTAAGTTCAAATTATTATTATTAATCACTGATTGACCTACAATTAAAAACAACTACTCTAAGATTATTCCATTTATTTTAAACAGTTTCAATAATGCCAAGAGAGTAGCATTGCTCTGAAATGTAAGCATAACATTAGTTACATTACATAATATTTATCCTTTAACTAAATAATGAACTAGTTGAATGCTTGATTGACAATAAAGATACATGTACCACCTACTACTAACCTAAAATACAGATGGAATGTAATTATGTAACAGGACAAATGTTTATCTGGATCGAATTACCAGTGCTTTAAAACAATAACTAACAAGACTCTATGTGTTATAACTGTTAAGTCTAATAAACAAAATATATTGATATAAACTTATATCTAGTTCAAATCACTTTTGAATAAAATGAATATAATATATAGACATAATCTAAGCAAAAACAATACACTTGATTCGCAATTTTCAAGTTTTCAGCTCTCCACTGAAGGGGCATTTACTGACGTATTGTACAAGATTGAATCTCCCTTTTATGAATTCTCTATGTACTCGTATATCAGTGGTCACCGAAAATTAATTTAAGTAACAGAAATAACAAAAAACAGGACTTATTAGAGTGACTTGCCATATAAATTGCACGGGCTTTCTAGTCCATTAAGTCATGTGACTGACTGCCGCCAGTCTTTCTATATTAAACAAAATTGGCGGCCGAAGTTAGCTCGAGCGCAGATACAGATTATAGATCTATACGCAAAGATCTATACACGAAGGTAATATATAAAAAGGTAATTATTTAGAAAATAGTATATTTTTTAAAATGAACTTTATTTGATCTAAACATGTCTAATAGAATCTATTAAGGAAGCTATGATCTAATTTGGAAACCAGTTTTCGTATAGTAAATGACATATGACGTCATCATTTATATTCTTAACATCGATTGGTTATCTAAAATGGAAGCACGTCTAAAAATAGAAAATTTGTTGGTCATTCCCAGATCACGCTTACCTTGCATGGATTTATGTCGTTGATTTTAATTTTATCTTTATGCACCGTTATCAAGTGCTTCATAAGGTTGGAAGTGGTCCCTCCTTTCGCTTTGATGATCGTTTCGCACAAATTGCAACGGCCTGCCCCGTTTAAATCTGTAAAATAGAGCCAAACTTTGGCTGTTTTAATACGATTGCCCGGCATATTGTTTACGACGATATTGAATGACGTATCATTTACCGCCTAGAGGTATGCGCATATTCGCCTAATACCTCGGAGAAAAAGGCGCGAAAGCGAGACAATCATTTACCTGCCTAGACGGATGAGCGTACCGCTCAATACCTCGGAAAATTCGTGAGAAAAATACCGAAAATCAGCGTGTTTACACCAATTTTTTCTGTGAGAAAACAGCACATTAGAATAAATAAGGAATCGTATTTAGGAACCGGTTCCAACAAAATGAAACGATACCGAGTATACGGTACATCGTGGTACCGGTACTAACCGATTCCCAAGTACCGGTGCCCATCCCTAGCTATAAGTGGTATCCATGGAGTAATTGGTTAAGACAATAAAGATTTAGTGGTCAAATACCTTCCTCAAATATTGCTATAAGTCTCATTCATATTCATCAAGACCAATCTGACTGTGGCTGTTACGGCAGGTTACAATGGTTTTTGGCGGGTAATGATTCCCCCTTATACACTTCGCCTGAAGTAGCTTAACCAAATGTCTCATGAAAGATGCATTTTCTTGTAGCCTTTTATTTATTATACCCCCACAAACGAAGTTTGAGGGGGTATATAGGAGTGAGTCGGATTCTTCTTTTCCGGATGATAACTCATGAAAGGCTTGACAGATTTAAATAATTTCTGGTACACAGGTGTAACATCATAAGATACAGGTCAAGTTCGATTTTGGGGCTGGTGGGGTCAGTGTCAAGGTCACTGTTACAAAAATAGAAAAATGCTTTCCAGACAATAACTCCTGAAAGGCATCAAATATTTTTAAAATGTTTGGTACACAGGTGTAACATCACAAGATACAGGTCAGGTTCGACTTTGGGGCTGGTAGGATCAATGTCAAGGTCAGTGTTACTAAAAATAGAAAAATGGTTTCTGGATGATAACTCATGAAATACTTGACAGATTAAATCCTTTTTTGGGACATAGATGTAACATCAGAATATGCAGGTTGAGTTCAACTTTGGGGCCTGTGGGGTCAATGTCAAGGTCACTGTTACTTAAAATAGAAAAACTGTTTCTGGACGATAACTCATGGAATACTTCATAGATTTAATTATTTTTGGGGACACAGATGTAACATTACAAGATACAGGTTAAGTTTGACTTTGGGGCCAGTGGGTTCAAGGTCAAGGTCACTGTTATTTTAACTTCAAAACTTCATTTCCACTCAGTAACTATAGCTTTGAATGAGATTCTTGAATGAAATTTGGTGTATTGGTGGTTTCTGTGAAGACGACTTTTGGAATTGAAAGCAAGGCGTGTGGGGTCAAGGTCACTGTTACTAAAAATAGAAAAACTGTATATGCTCAATAACTGTAGTTCGGAATGAGATATTGTTATGAAAATCGCTATATAGGTAGTGTCTGTGAAGACGAAACTTGGTATTGAAAATGGGCCTAGTGGGGTCAAGGTCACTGTTCACTGTTACTAAAAATAGAAAAAATGGTTTCTGGATGATTTATAATGAAAGGCTTCACATATTTTAACATTTTTTGGGCCACATTGATTCTAAGAATTTCCAGTTCAAGTATCAAGCACACATGTGGGGGTATTTAATCACTTTCAGTGATAATTCTAGTTGTTACATCTTTGAATGAATGGCTAGAATTTACCAATGAGGTCAAAATAGTTGATGTAAGTTCACTTAATTATACATGTCATCTGTTTCATTTCCCAATTTTTCATTGCTAACACACCAGCCATGCTCATGGTGAATTTAATAAAAGCTGTACTGGTCCTTGGCTGGAATATATGATATAATCTGTAACCCTTGCTTATTTTATTGCTAGCTTCCAAGATAGGTTGCTTTTAACTTGAGATCATAAAACACATGCATATATTACATTTCTGTATTGCACAGCTGTCATCACTGAGTTGGTGATATAATTATCTGTGTGAGTCATTATTGATGGTTGGCTTGAAATTGAATATACTTTTACCACAAAGGGCTGCCCCAGATGGATAAGGGCCCTGGAATTTTCACCTAGCTCCTTTGCATATTTTACATTCTCAAGGTGCAATGATGTCACTGTACCCAGTACCTAAACATTCAGAAACAACCCTATGTTTTGTATTCAATATTGAGGGTGACATGCTAGACTGTTTTAACTACATTGCATTATAGAAGAAGTTACAACAGTTTTGAATGCAACTCTCTATACATTTATATGATGTTTATTGTTTTGGATACCAGTAACATATTGTTCCATACTTATCCTTTGTGTCCTTTCTACTAGTCAGATAGACTGGCTAATTTTTATAACAGTTCCTTCGGAACTGAGGACCAAAAATAAACAGTGGCACATGTTAGCATTTTTCTTAAGACAAATTGAACCATAGCAGAACTGGTTTGAACATTGTTCTACTTATCATCGTCCACTATAAACATTTCACAATATATCCACCTTGTGCCAGCCCCCCACACCCCCCACCACAATACAAATTGTCATGTTAATTAGATTCTTGTTTTTTTCATCAGTCAATTTGAAATGATTTTGATGAGCACATTGCATGTAATGATGATAACTCACTGTCACATTAGCCCTGGGGCTCATTAATAGAATTCTGCTCAATCAAGTCTCAGAGGACATGCCGCTACAATAAGTTTTCATGAAAAATGCATAGGAACTTTATTGTAAGCATTATTACTCTTCATCATGGCAGACATTTGTCTACAAGATTTTGTTCTCCATCTGTTTAATCTTGTTAAATATTTTGCCATGGCATTTTGTATCACCACTTTCTTGTTTTTCTATGCTAGCTTTCAAAAAGACCAGTGCCCAAGGTTATAAAACTGAGCATGGAAACCAGTCTCAAATCTCAAGCATCTGATTGGCTGAAATGGCGACCAATCAGATGCTTGAGATTTGAGACTGGTTTCCATGCTCAGTTTTATAACCTTCAACCTAGTTTTTGTTAGCAGGGGCCATTTACAGGTGCCTTCCCCTCTATAAATTTCTTCAAAATAATGCCTTTCACCAAATGTTGATTTATGTCGTGTTTGTTCCCCCTGTCGTTGCAGTATCAATTAAGAGGCATGAGTTCCTTCCCCTAGAAATTTGAAAAGTGCAGGATTTACTGATTGTTGGGGGAAAGTTACCAGGGTAAAGCCTCACAGTAGCCAACACTGGATCAGGCTAAGTTGTCAGAATACTGTGAAGTTTTAGCAGGTTTCAAGGTTTTCAGCTTTCTTTATCAAATGTGCTATGAACAATGTCTTCATTGGTAGTGGGAGGTCTTGTTGGTGACTGTTATCTTCTGAGATGTGGGATATATCAAATATCTTACCTACCTGTTGCTATTGCTCTAGCTAATAGTTTGACATTATATTTTAAAATCAAATTCTTGAAAATTTTTTATCTTTCAATCAGTATACTTATCCAAGTATGTTTCCTGTCAAAGCATATATCAGAAAGCATGAACAGTTTCTGGGTTTAATCAAAGACAGCACTTACATCTGTACTGTTTGTTGCGAGTAGCCAAAAACTTGTCATTTACATGTGTAACATTCCTTAAACAATATACCTGGTGCATATTTTCTAAGTTCGTCTCCTAGAAATTAGATCATCTATGAATTGGATTGTATCATTTTTTCAATATTATTAAGTCAGTATTCATTGAAACCGATCTTAATTTTTGTGTGTGTAGGCGAAATGTATATCTCTGCTTGATTGGTTTCCATGATCATTTGAAAATAGCTCAATATGGCGGTAAAGAGAATTAAGGTAGTTTCATTAAGGTGAATAATTCGTGTCACGTCATAGTGCAGTTGTTGTGAAGCGTGTTCAAAGGGAAGGTGTTTGCAATGTTTGTGTAATAAAAGTGTGAAGTGTATTTATGGTTGAAAGAGGTTTTCAATAAAGGAATATATATATATATATAATTCAAGTGTTTCTTATATTCGTGTTGAAGGAATAACAGGAAAATATGCCGCTGAAGAAATGGCGCTCCATGGATATATTTAATTTCTCTCCACGAGAGAATCCTATTATGGAAAGTATAAGTAACAAATTTGCGGAGATATCACAATCACACGCTGGGTCGTTACTACGAAATCGCAGGTGAGAAACTTGTAAATAATCCCTCAAGCATGTTTAATTTGCATTTGATATTCTCTTGTGCTGATCTTTTTATGAGTCCTCTCATAATAATTACATGATTTACTAGGAAGTGAATCCTACCCATCAATTCCTTGAAATGATTTAGAGGCCAATCAAACATTTCTTATCGGACTTTATTTGTTTTAGTCGTTGAGAAATCCTTTTGTACTCATAAAACATGTTGAATGATAAAAGAGTCTTCTGAGAGCAGATGCAGAATGGTGAACTGTCTTAAATCTCAAGGATCTGATTGGCTGAAAAAGACTTGTCTCCATTTCAGAAATCAGATCTCAGACTTGTTTCCATTTCAGCCAGTCAGATGCTGGAGATTTGAGACTTGTCATCAATATCAGTTATATGATATTTGACACAGAGCCCAAGATCCTAAACCTGAGACTCTTAACTAGTCCTAAATCTCAAGCATCTGATTGGCTGAAATGGAGAATAAGGAGTCTATTTCAGCCAATCAGATGCTTGAGATATGAGACTGATCTGTTAAGTTTATGATCTTGTGTACTGACCTCTTTAACATGATTGCAAATAATTGTGCATGACCTCGGAAGTGATCAGTGACATGTTAAAAATGTGAGACAGATGCGTAGACTGTCTTGTAATCCTAAGTAGTAGGACAGGGTCCTGGTACATCAGTGTATTCTATTTTCTATCTCCAGAAAACTGAGATTTGAAACCAGTCTCAAATCTTAAGGACCTGATTGGCTGAAACCCATTTCAGCCAATCAGATCCTTGAGATTTGAGACTGGTTTCCATTTTCAGTATAATAATCTTGGGACCTGTTTATTGAGCTACTCATTGTAATATAAGTGACAAGTTAAAACTTTATTTGCTTTAAAAACAGAAGTTATGCAGAAACTTTATTGAATACTGATATTTGAAGTTATGTATTTTTTTAAATTATGGATTAAAATACCACTGAATTGTGATCACTCTTCGTTAAATATTGGTTGTTGTTACGTTTTTTTGTTTGTTTGTTTGAAAAAATTTAGTTAATCAGGTTGGTCTGATTGATTTAAGTCTAGTTATAATGTCAAGTCACTCTGATGCAGTCTTGAATTAAGTTTTAACCAGGAAATAGTGTACAATGGTTGCATTACTGATGAGATGTTGATACTGATCATGCAAATGAAGTAGACACCAGTTATATCACTGTTGACATGTGCGCTCTGATTAATGAATGCAAACTTGGTTTTCGTTTATAGAGCAAATATAACAAGTTATCATATTATGAAATTTTAATGATTTATTTATGCTAAGTAGTATGAAGTGTGCATAAAGCGTAGAGTGTTTACATAATTAAAATCACACTGCTCAAATTATATCCTAAACTTTCTTATTTGATGGTGAAAGTTGTAAAATCCCATATGTGTCTAGTGTAAACCCAGAACTGTTTAATCTGACCAGAGAAGACTAAAAGGGAAAGATAACTGTGCTATGTGCCTTAGTAATGTCTAAAATTGGGACATGACTCATGAGAAATGAATCAGGGGCGGATTAAAATTTATTATTTTTTGTTGGTTAATCAAATTTACCTTGTACTAAATAATTTGTTTGTGTCAATGAAATATAAAGAAAACATGTCGATTTCCATTGAAAGATGCTTGCTTGAGTGGTAGCAAAAATTAATTTAATATAATACATTGCATTGTTTGGGTTTCTACAGTGAGTAAATACTTAAACCCTTTACTCCATATATATGCATTTTATTGCATTTGTGACCAGTGTAGATCCTGATCAGATAGTACAGGTCTATATCTACACTGTACAGTGCAGATCCTGAACAGATGGCACGGATATGCTGGCTGATCGGGATCTACATTGTTGGCATACACTTAAAAAGGTGTATATATGGAGGAAAGGGTGAAAATGATGTCTTCATTGGTTCATATACATGTAATCAGTCAGTATTGATTTCATCATTAAAAATGGAATTTTCCATCCTGCATATTGAGTTCCTGGAGTTATTAAGATTTGAACATTAATAGCTTAGCAGTCATGCAAAACTATCAAAGGCAGTAAAGTTATTGATTTGACCTAATCTAAGACTATGTAATCCTAATTGATGATTGAGTTAGTGTGACACCCAGCAATCTATACCTACATCCTTGAAATCATTTTCATTTTAAATGTTGTGTAAAGGAGTTACCTGTTTTGAGACTTTTATGTGCAGCCAGTGTAGATCTAGATCAGCAGGCATGTTCGATCAGTTTGATCAGGAGCTAGATTCTGTTTGCTTTCCGGTTATTCCTGACATTTAAGAAGCAAACACTGTGTGGATCCTAATTGTATTATTCAATGCATGTGCATGCTGACCTGGTTCTACACTGGCCACACTTTGGAATAAAAACTTTACCCATTGAGTAAATGGGTAAAAAGGAAAAGTCATGATCAAACTGTTCTGACCAGGGTAGATCAAGATCCAGATCAGCTGGCACATATCTGCCATCTGATCTGCAATCTTAACTGGTGTCTTTTTGGTCAGAAATAACATTATATGTATATTAGGGCTATCCAATCAACCATTTTTGGGGTTGTTCTGGCTACCTCAATTGGTTGCGTTGTTGGAAATGCAGGGCTTAGGGTGCTGTCGCTGTGGCGGTGCGGGTTCGCTCTCAGGTAGAGGCAATATAATTTGAAATTCACAGTAGCGCTATTTGTGCAGTGTGGCGGCCGTAGAAAGTCTCCCTGTACATATAGTCAGTACTGTTATCAGTAAAATAATCTGTTACTGATGTCATGCAGTGATTGTTACGTATATCAGGGCTATCTGATCAACCTTTTTTGGGGTGGTCCGGGCTAGCTCAATTGGTTGCATTGTCAGAAATGGAGGGCTATGCGCTGTCGCCATGGGTTGCGGGTTCGCTTCCAGGTAGAGGCAATATCATATTTAATATATCAAGAAACAAAGTGTAGATTCTGATTAGATGGCATGGATGTGCCAGCTGATCTGGATCAACACATTTCGACATGCCATAAAAGACTTATATAATGGTGTAATGGGTTAACTTCTTTGTTATCAATTTCAAAGTCCTTTATGATTATAAACAAAAGCAGCATATGCGCACATATAATGAAATGTCTGTATGGATATAGAACCTTCCTAAAAAGAAGCAAACAGCATTCACGTTAGATAAACTTCTATGGCTCAATATAAACACTAGATGTGATCTCGTTCAAACTTATTATAAGAAGTTTTTGCAATTATAAACCTAAAAATCTGGGTCAGGGCATATTAGCTTCATGACCAATTTATATAATATTATGACGCAATATTCTAGGCTTACACTTAATCTATGCTTTATCCTGCATTATGTCTCTATGGTGTAGGTCCAGATCAGTCAGCACATCTGGATTAGGATCTTCACTGTTAGCTTTTTTATTTACTAAGCTTTTTCTGACTAAAAAGAGATTAAATTTTTAAACAAATAGTGGCACATCCTTTAGGCTTAGCTTAAGTTATACAATAAATGATGGCATGTGTTTGAGGTATAACACCATCTTTAAATTAAATACATGGCAAACATTTATTCATAACATCTTTACTGTTCAACAAAATTTCATGCAGGGGGGGGGGGGGGGGTGGAGGGAGTGAGGTGAGGGTGGGCCGGGACAAACTTTTATTGTGTTGGAGATTGGAACTTTGTTGTAAAATCAAAGAACATGCAAAATCTGTATTAAAATTAAACTGCAGTTATGTGGCATACACTGTAGTCATTGATGTTTGTAATGTATAACACTTAAGTTAATACAGTACAGTGCTTCCTGATAGAGTGAGAAAACATGTTGGTTGTTGTTGTTGTACAATAACTATCTGTTCCCGTCATCTGTCCAATGTTATCTTATTTTTTTTAATTCTGAAAACTGTAATAAAGTGAATACAGTCTAAACTGAGGAGAGATTTGTAGTAAAGTTCTATTCCAATCACATAAAGCATGGACTGGCACAGGAAGTAGCTGGCAGAAATATTAATAAAAAGAGCTGAGAGATCAAATAAATAATGCCTAAGCCTGGATCACTGGCTTTTAAGCTCTTGTTGGCGAGTGGTTGGTTTTGATGATGATTCCATTTCAACTGTTTGAGACTTGTCTACAGTTGTCTCCCATCCCAGTTTTATGATCTTTGACCTGCCTGCTCAAGGTAACAAAATTTTAAACAATATCATGAAAAAAATGTCAGTATAGCTTGAATGAGTGGCCCTTTAAATATTAGTGTCACTTTGACAGATTAATAAACTCGTGAATTTTGTTTATCTTTTCAGGCTAGGGAGCCTTGGCAGTGTGTCCGGGGAGCAGGGTCTCTCACTGAGAAGAGATGATGTCAATGATAATAATTCATGTAAGTATGGCTTTTTGGGAAACAGGGACCAAGATCGTAAACCTGAGTTTAGAGACCAGTCTCGTATCTCAAGCATCTGATTGGCTGAAGTCGCCATTTCAGGCAATCAGATGCTTTTGATTTGAGACTGGTCTCTTGATTTAGTTTTATGATCTGGGGCCCTGGTTGTATATAGTGCAGAGGTTAGCAGGCTTGACTGAAATGATATCTCTATCTTTCACAGTGAAAGGGGTAAACCCTTTCCTCCATATATATGCATATTTACGCATGTGCTAACAGTGTAGATCCAGATCATGCTATCTATTCAGGATCTGAACTGGTCGCATTTTGGTCAGAAATAACCTAACGAATCAAAAAGCGAACAGTTAAGGTCGATCAGATGGCACAGATGTACTGGCTGATGTAGATCTAAACTGTTCGCCCATGCAATAAAGGTGTATATCTTTGGAGGAAAGTGTTAGAAAAATCAAAATCAAATTAAATCAATTTTATTGGTTGAAATCTAAACAAACAGTTTTATTACCTCAACCGTACAAAGACAATACAAACTAACAATGCATATTAATGTAGTTAAAATCAACATATAAAATGTCATATAAAATATCCAACGAAAATAGAAGCAAGATTGGGTGATAAATATCAAAACAAATCAAAAAAGCAGTTCTGGAAAATGGTGTGGATGTACTAAAAGTATAGCTGGGTAAATTCCAGGCCCATGGGATGTCAGTTTATATTATGGTCTGGGCCACGTTCTCAGAGCCAAGGGCATTGTGATCATTAAAATAATGTGCTTTCGAAACTTTTCCTGCTTGCTTTTTGGATGAAGTGAACATGTTGAAGAACATGGGTTTGTAATAATCTCTGGTTAAGAGACTGGCATGTACCCAAAAGTGTACCAGAATCATTACAATACAATCGATATAACAGTTTTTAGACATCAGCCATGGGTTGGTGTCGAGGGTAGGAGCATCAAATAATATTACTGCAATTATAAAAGTAACAGCCTCAAGAATACCATTTATACATGTTGATGATGATTATATTACTGCTTCAAATTTTGCCTTGTCTCTTATAAGTGGATATTTAATCGTAATTATTTTAGACATGGGAAGTCAACCAGTAAGGACCATTATCTTGCCTCAGGCTGCCTGGAAAGTTTCAACTAATAATAGATTTCAGCTCTTGGATTACTTGAACCTATAATAGTAAATTATTTACTGTTAAAGACTTCAACCTTAAGGCCTTAACTGTTCCTTTTATGTCAGTAAATGAAACTCCACAGATGGCAACTACTTGATCATAGTCTTAGCCAAAGATCCCTTCAATAGATAACCGTTAACAGTGGAGAATAATCTGAGCAGAGGCTCGAATCTGGCTTACAACATGCACCAATGAGAGAACTGATCATAATTATGACATACTGGGAGTCATCATGCCATCTAATGGCTGTCGGATATCTGCATTTAGACCATATTTAAAAATTCAAGTTTGTTAGAAAGTAACACCTCCTTTCCTGTATAGATACACCTTTATTGCTAGGGCGAACAGTTTAGCTCCAGATCAGCCCGCACATCCGTGCCATCTGATCAGGATCAAAAATTCGCTTTTTGATTCATTAAGTTATTTCTGACCAAAATGTGACCAGTGCAGATCCTGATCAGACGGCACAGATGTGCCGGCTGATCTGGATCTACACTGGTCGCACATGCGTAAAAATGCGTATATATCAAGGAGAGGGTTAATGAAAAAATTCTTTTGCCAGTGTTGCTAGTGCCCAGTTATGCAGGTGATGAAGAATTTCATCTTGTGAATATATTACATCATTGGACAGTTCTGAGACAATTGAAACTCAGACTGCTGTGATCTGAGGCTTGGTTTTATAAAGTTTGGCCCTTTATAATATATGTTGTTGTTTGTTTTGTAGCTGGGCCCCTGTTGCAGCGGACAGCTATCATACAGAAAGATGATAAAGGTTATGGGCTGACAGTCAGTGGAGATAACCCAGTCTTTGTAGCCAGCATTAAACCAGGTAAGAGTTACATCTCTTCTACAATGTTAAGAAGACTGGCACAGTGATATTATCAAAGGTTCATCTTCAGCAAATCAGCGTGTGCGCCCTGGTCCTAAGGTTATAAAACTGAGACCAGTTGCCATTTCAGCCAAGCAGATGCTTGAGATTTGAGAATGGTTTCCAATCTCAGTTTTATAACCTCCAGGCCAGGTTACTGGTTCTCTATACGCCTTGTGTTGATCTGAGAACCAATAAACAATGGTCCAACTGTTTGAAAAGGATCGTTTAAACAATTATGACAACAGTATTAATCTAGAGGTCAGATTTTATTGAAACATAAAAATCACAATTTGTATTATTCACAAGTCTTAAAAGTTAAGCCTCATACATTTACACTACACACACATAGACTACAGATGACATGGTTGTAAATTGTCACATGTCTGTAGTGACATTGTTTGTATTACAAAAAAATGTAGCCATCTGCATAGTGATATCATGCACTATTTGGCATTAGACTGTACAAATATTTGCAATAACTTGGTTACTGTTCAGCAACTCAATAGCAGTCCTGTTTGGTTCCTTCCCTTATGCTCATGCCACCTTTCCAATCAGATTTAACCCATATCAGTCATGCATCCATGCAGTTGGATCAGGGTCAGTACTGTTCAGTATTTTGTTAAGAAATTTTTCTATGAAACACCCCTATAAACATTAAAAAGTCTGGTTAAAATGAAAAGTGAATGAGTCAATCACATGAATTTAGCAGGTTTAAGGGTTAATATCCCTGGTATATCTCTGGGGTTATTTGTCTTTGAGTTCTTTTTCATGTGGGAAAGATATCAGCTGTCAAAATACCCATGAAACAAATAAAGGAAAGATAATTTCCTGGAAAAACAGTGTAAAACACTACAATGGAAAACAAAAATTTTAATAGCATCCATGCCATTGAATGCAAAAAAAATCTATTTAGTTTATAAATGCAGATGTTAGAGCACATGTGAGAAAGCACAGACCTCTCTTTTTTTTTGTTTGGAAGGCTTTTTGTCTTTATATGCACTTCAGAAATTAGCTTTTTATAGATTAAAGTTGCATATATCTGATAGTTGTAACAGTACATGGTTTCCACCAGTAAACTGCAGAGACCTTGAAAAGTGAGTTCGATATTTTCACTAGTCTTCTTGTGAATTTTTTACTCTAGAGATCCATGAGCACAGTGATACCTTGCATTTTTGTCTGGGATGTTTTGTGCAATTTACATAAATTTTCTATTTCTGTCAGTTTATAGTGGATAGGGTATTAAGCCACAGTTAACATCAATAAAATATTAATGAAATTTTGTCCTAAAAACAAAAGAATGAAGTTAGAAGTTTCCTTAAAATATATTTATATTAAACGTTTTTAAATGCATTTTATATCTTTTCCACAACCATAACGTATTTAAACGTGACAAAATTTTGACTTCTCAAAACCCGACCCTGATTTACTGGAGGACGCCTGAAAGGTATTTAAACATATTTAAAAAAATTGTGTTTAAAAATACTGACCCTGTTTTGTCCTAGAAAACCAGTTGATTTTTCTTTCCTTTTATTAAAAAGTCCTTGCTTTGGTTGCTATTTAGAAGAACATGGAATTATCAATCAGTGTTTTACACTATAAGACATTTGAATGCATCGCAAACACCATTTTGTTCAAAATTGTTTACATGTGACTTAGATAATCTGATAAGAAAAAAAGGAATTTAATCAAATTCTATTTTTAAGAAAAAAATCTAATTACAGTGTTGCTGTTTCTTAATTCTTAATTGTCAAAATAACAAAGTGGCTCCAAAACAGTTACCCAGTATTTTGGAAAATACCTATATCTACCTAGTAATTTCTTAAAAATCACATTTTTTGCAATGGCAAAAAATTTAATGATTGTTAATTAGATTAACGGAACTTTCTGTAATGCTAGCGTCACAATTGCTAAATTCCGCCAGCCGATTTTAGACATCGGCAGAGTCGTGAAGTTGGCTGCCGCCGCTTGATTTTTTACACATCGCTAAGAGCAGTCACATATAACTGCTAACAAACCGCTGACAGGCGGCAGTTGGTCTCAAAGGCTCGCGGGAAACGTGAAACCCCAAAGTATCCGGCAAGTGACAGTTAGGTGGCAGGGCGGCGGCAGCTAGAATTAAACTGCCACCGCCCTGCGACCTGGCGGGGGGACAGCCCATTTACAACTGCCGCCGGCTGGCTATTGAGCGATCTAGCTGCCACTGCTCTGCGCCCGCTCGATAATCTGACGGTGGCAGGCCGATTTTCGGTTGATATATAAATCATACCTTGTGGTCTTGATTTCTCAAAGTTGTAAAAGTTGTAACATCACAATATGCCGTCGAAGGTCAGTGTTAATAAGGGAAAGGGCAAGGCGCCAGCCCCGAAGAGAAAAATACAGGAAAGTCGACCGCAGCAAGAAACTAGCAGCGAAGACGAGATTGAGGCTAAACCGAGAAACACTCTTTGCTGCAATAATGACTGCACCCAAACCGTCTGTCTTCGTCGCTGCTGTTGGGCACGCTGTTCTTCTTCATGCAGAAGAACAGCAAGAAAAAACTGCTGTCTTCATTCATCTCTTCGAAGCCGCCATCTTAACTCCGCTATTCTTAAGTCTCTTAGTTGATCTGGTGCAATTTAATTAAGAATGCTATGGGAACTGTTACGTATGGTAATAATCAATTCATTATAAACTAATGTCTGGTAGTCTGAAATCGGCAGATCGCAGTCCTGCCACCTACCGACATTGACTGCCACCTCCCAGCCTCCACGCTGCCACCGGCCGATATATTGAAATCGGGCGGTGGCATGTCGGTGGCAGACTGCATGCTGGAGAGTGGCAGTTAGTTTCTAGCAGTCACTGGCCGATTTTTGTAGACTCTTGAGGTCTCGATCTTGCCACTTGCCTGCCACCGCGCGAACAAAAAATGCGCCCGCCCTGCAACCTTCCGATTTGCAAAAATAGAAAAAATCGCCACGATGTCGCCAGAAATTTAACTTTTTTTCTTAAAATCTCAGATGCATGCTGGCAACGTCTAAAATGCTGACTGCCGCCGGCCGATCGTAACTGCCACAGTCCTGCCACCCGCCGATATTTAGTGAAAACTGGCATTTACAACGTCGGCCGGCGGAATTTAGTGATTTGTGACGACAGTTTTACAGTCTTCCAGCAATAACCTGAATTTTATGATTTGTTTTCACCCATAAGGTTAAAGAGTGTTGAGATTTGGGATTTCAACGATTTATTTCCGATATGCATTTTTAACTTTTTTTACAGAAGAATGACCATAATGTTAAATAACATGTTTAACCACTTGATAATGTATTTACAAGTTTCTATCAAAAATGCCTGTGTGAAAGTGTTTAAAATCTCATGCAAAATGTGTCACATGCTCTAATCAACATTAAGAAAAATAAAAGAGAACAATTCATATAAGGTATGCTGATAAAGTATTTATTGTGCTTGGCACAAATATATATATATTATCTAATACTCTAATATTCTGTTTTTCAGGCGGGGCTGCAGAAAAGGCTGGGGTACAAGTTGGGGACAAAATCATGAAGGTAATCAATTTAACCATTACTCCATGGATACTGGTTATATCCCAAACAGTGTTGATCCAGATCAGCCAGCACATCTGTTCCCTTTCAGATTTATGAAGTTATTTCTGACCAGTAAGCTAACTTTGTAGATCCAGATCAGACTGCATGGATTTGAAGAATTATCAGGACCTCCTACACTGTGCCCATTTGAATGAAGGCTTAACCATGGAGTAAGACATTACTGTAAAACGCATTAATTTCGCGAGGTCAAAATTTCGCGATTTTCGTAAAAAATCAGCAATTTTCTTTATTCGCATATTCATAAATTCATGACGTAGTCAGACTCGAATCCGAAAATGTAAAAGTGTAATTTATAACCATGATCACGATTTTATCGTTAAACACATGCAAACGGTACAGATAAATGCCATTGTCCTTACTGAGATATAAAGCAATTAACCTTCAATAAACATAATATTGTTAGGCAAGCTGCCTTTTGTTTATGTGTGAAATATAACAAATAGTGCTGACAATAGCTATATTGTTTCCTGTATCAGAATAAATTACTCAAAACTTAACATAGTTTAAGGAAATTATCGTTTATATTATTTGCCAAGTTTATTTAAATAATTAAGTCAAATAAATGAATGGTGGCCCAAAAGCAATTATATGTGCTGTTTGAAGTGATTAACAGTTCTATTTTAAGTTGCCTCTTTTCGGATAATTATTATCGTATATATCAAAACTCATCATATATTCGCGATATTTATGAATTCGCGAGGCAAGTGATTCGCCAATTTTAGCGAAAATAAAACCAATGCGAATAAATCCAGTTCTACAGTACTGTGACACCATTTACTCAGTATTGGCTGAAGTGATTTTTTTGTGCAGATGCTGTAAATGACACTAGTCCATGGGCATAACATTGCACAATTTCTAATAGTTGGAAGACAAATAATGCCTGGTTGAATTTGCTAACATGTGTTGGGGATTAATATTTTCAGGCGAGCACTTTAAGGCCATGTAGCCCTCTTGTTATACCCCCACAAACGAAGTTTGAGGGGGTATATAGGAGTGAGCTTGTTGGTCTGTCGGTCGGTCGGTCAGATTCTTCGTTTCCGGACGATAACTCATGAAAGGCTTGACAGAATTAAATAATTTTTGTTACACAGGTATATCGTCATAAGATACAGGTCAAGTTCGATTTTGGGGCTGGTGGGGTCAGTGTCAAGGTCACTGCTACTAAAAATAGAAAAATGGTTTCCGGATGATAACTCATGAAACACTTCACAGATTTAATCCTTGTTTGGTAAATAGATGTATCATCACAAGATACAGGTCAAGTTCGACTTTGGGGCTGGTGGGGTCAATGTCAAGGTCAGTATTACTAAAAATAGAAAAATGGTTTCCGGATGATAACTCATGAAACACTTCACAGATTAAATCCTTTTTTGGTATATAGATGTAATATCAGAAGATACAGGTCGATTTCAACTTTTGGGCCTGTGGGGTCAATGTCAAGGTCACTGTAACTTAAAAAAGAAAAATTGTTTCTGGACTATAACTCATGAAATACTTCATAGATTAAATTGTTTTTTGGGACACAGATGTAACATAACAAGATATAGGTTAGGTTTGACTTTGGGTCCAGTGGGTTCAAGGTCAAGGTCACTGTTATTTAAACTTCAAAACTTCGTTTCCACTCAGTAACTATAGCTTGGAATGAGATTCTTAAATGAAATTTGGTGTATTGGTGGTTTTTGTGAAGATGACTTTTGGGATTCAAAGTAAGGCCTGTGGGGTTAAGGTCACTGTTACTAAAAATAGAAAAAAAACTCTATGCTCAATAACTTTGGTTCAGAATGAGATATTGTGATGAAAATTGCTTTATAGGTAGTGTCTGTGAAGACGAAACTTGGTATTGAAATTGGGCCTGATGGGGTCAAGGTCACTGTTCACTGTTACTAAAAATAGAAAAAATGGTTTCTGAATGATTTCTCATGAAAAACTTCACATATATAAACAATTTTTGGCACACAGTTGTTAGATAAAAGTTAGGTAAAGGTCACTGTTACTAACCAAACCATTTCTGCTCAATAAATTTAGAAGGAATGAGATATTGTGATGAAACTTGCTGTATATGTGGCTATTGTGAAGACGACACTTTGGATTGAAAGTGGGGCACATTATGCCATTGATTAGAAGCATTCCCAGTTCAATTATCAAGCACACATGTGGGGGTATTTTATCACTTTCAGTGATAATTCTAGTTAATATTTTTGCACTGGTCACATCTATTACAAACAGATTTTGAAATATTTTTATCAAATTTTAGTGAATGAAACAAAGCGAGATTATCTCCTTTAAAGTCAGCCTGGTGTACATTGTCCTAAGATGATATGCATGTTTTGACAAGATGTTTTATATGGTTGACAGGTGAATGGCAAGCTGGTGATGAACTCTAACCATACAGAGGTGGTCAAGATGATCAGATGTAAGTCAATTAGTATATATATATTATAGGAAGGCATGTTGCAATGCATGGGATTGTAGTAACTTCTCATAAGAATTTATTTTGATGGATTTGGATTCATAATAATTCTTTGAAACTGTAGACAATATTGTCGCCAAAGGATAAAGTTAAGTATGTGATTCACAGGTCATGTTTATTTTGTCCATGATTTGGATTGTTTTCTTCGTTTTTGTATAGCAATTCCAGTCAAGGCCTTTAACCCTTTCCTCCATAGATACACCTTTTTTGCATGGGCGAATAGTTAAGATCCAGATCAGCTGGTATTTCCGTGCTGTCTGATCAGGATCTAAACTGTTCACTGTTCGATTCATTAGGTTATTTCTGACCGAAATGCGACCAGTGCAGATCCTGATCAGACGGCCCGGATGTGCCGGCTGATCTGGATCTACACTGGTCACACATGCTTAAAAAGGCGTATATATGGAGGAAAGGGTTAATTCTTTTGGAGCTGTGATGTCTTTTTCAACATAGTGTAGTTCCATTCTGTAAAGTGTTAAAAAGTGAAATGGCTTGCCAAAATAAGAAGATAGACTGTTCATAAAATAAACAAAGTGTTTATTTTCTATCATAATTAAACACTTTACTTCATATATTCAGGTTTTATCGCAGGTTGGACAGTGTAGGTCTGTCTGTGCCATCAGATCAGGATCTTCACTTTTTGCTTCTTGGTCAGAAATGACCTAATATGAACCAGTGTGCCAGCTGATCTGGATCTACACTGTTCAACCATGTATAACAACCATAATCCCATGGGGTAAAGGGTTAAAGCTTGCCGGTAAAGTTATGAGCAGCAAATGCCAGATGGTTTAGAGCCGAAGTTCTTCATCCAGTTAATTCAACAAGCTTTTGTGCTTTTTTTGATTTAGGTTCATTATCAATAACCATTTATGTCAACAGATGGGCATTAGTTAATTGGGCATAGATGGAGTGTTTTGGAAAAAAACAAAGTAGCTCAGGGAACTTCTGTGATATGTCAACAAACTGAACTGTCACGATGTGCTTGAAACAACTGTCATCACTGTAGTGCAAAAACAGTGTAAGAACCATTGAAACAAGAAAGAGTTATACTGGTCTTGCACTAATGTTATGCTGTATTGCAGTCATTGGCTTTTTGGCTTGTTGCATTATTCATTTTCATGTTTCCGAAGTCTGGAGGTTATAACATCTTTGATCATAAATTAATGCAGTCAGTATTTTAACAACAAGGTCCAAGATCATAAAACTTAGATTGCAGACCAGTCTCAAATCTCAAGCAGTCACCATTTCAGCCAATCAGATGCTTGAGATTCAAGACTGGTCTTCAGATGTAGTTTTATTAACTTAAATACAGGGTTGTTAATTGAAAATTGGCATTTGATCGATGTAGACTACATCTCTAAAATCAACCTGTGCCCAAGGTTATAAAACTGAGCATAGAAACCAGTCTCAAATCTCAAGCATCTGATTTGCTGAAATGGCGACTGGTCACCATTTCAGCCAATCAGATGCTTGAGATTTGAGATTGGTTTCCAATCTCAGTTTTATAACCTCCAGCCCTGTAAAGTTCTAACAAAAGATGGAATCAGGAAAACTGGAGCCGCTAAGCAGTTTTTGTCCAGGGAAAAACTCAGTTAAGTAATTTCACATACTTGTGGAGCATTCTTTTGAAGTTGATTGTCTTCTACATGACTGTGTATATCATTCTGTTAAGTAACAGCATTATTGTGAGAGGTTTATTACTTGAGAACAATGGGCACCTTTTTTTGTTACTTTTGTCTTGTCTGTAATTGTAGATTATGAGCAAATCAACCCTTTACTCTATATAATTATGTGCCTTTTATGACTTGTGCAAACAGTGTAGATCCAGATCATCTGGTTCATGTTTATGAGTATAATTATGCATAATATGAATATATGTTTTTTCCTTCTACATTTTGTAACTTTGGGTAGGGAAAGGGAAGCATGCATGGAGTTTGCTATGAAATGGGTTAGGACTCGCATTATTATGTTTAAAACTATCTGCTATAATATACAGTGACTCAGTCATAACAGCTTAGTGTTGTATAAATTAACAAAAAAGAAAGTTTCCAACCCAGTATCTTAGGGCAACAAAAGTGTTCAACTGAACACCCATCAAATGTTGAATAGGTTTGCTAAAAATACAATAAGATGTCTGTTGACTTGGAATGCCAGGAGATTGGCATGCGTAAAGGTCATAGCAGTACTTTGATAGGAGATCTACTGTGCCCAAGGTTATAAAACTGAGCATAGAAACCAGTCTCAAATCTCTAGCATCTGATTGGCTGAAATGGCGACCAGTTTCCATTTCAGCCAATCAGATGCTTGAGATTTTAGACTGGTTTCCATGCTCAGTTTTATAACCTTCAGCCCTGTATGTACTGGCTGGCAAATGTTGTGGCTCTATCTTAGGATCTGATAGTGAGTTTGCACCTTATAGTGAAGTTAATAAGTTAATTTGCCTGTATGAACTATGGTGCATTTGAATTGACTGCAGAAACAATTATTGTATTTTAAGTTACATAAATACAGATCAAATTGTCTGAAATCTGTTTGATGGTTGAGAACATCTGGATCAGTATGATGAACTTACTTAGTGCATTAAAACATTTATTAAATTTTGATGATTTGATGACATTTTACTGGAAATCACCAATATTTTACCATGTTTGTTTGGTGCATAGAAATAATCTTCCAATAGAAGTTGTAGACAATAAACAACAGCCGAGAATTCAATCAGACCCATTTTCCTGAGGTAAACACAGTAAGTGGATAATCCCACATACCTGTACACATCTTGCTTGCATTTCAAGTTAGCGTAGACCCAGATAAGCATGCACATCTCTGCAAGTCCGATCATGGTCTACAGAGTTAGTTTTTTTTTAGTAACCATAAAACACTCCCTGTGTTTATGGAATAGAACAGCCTAGATATAAAGAGATGGAGTCTATTTCAGAAATGTAGGAGGTAAAGGATTTAGCATTAGCTACCTGTAGGATGATGTGCAGTGTTGATAGGTAGACTTCCAGCTGTGGCGGTCTGGCATGAACAACTTCCTGTTACACTTTACTGCAGTATGAATAAACACTGTATCCTAGAAAGATTAGGCTTTCTTAGAAAACTAGCAGTGTTTTACTGTTTTTATCCATAATCTTTTGATCTATATTTCAAATTTTGTGCATGGTAGATATTGTTGGTTAATATTAACACTTTACTTCATTATGCGATTTAAAGTGTGTGCAGCCAGTGTAGATCCTGATCAGATTGCAGAGATCAGTGTAGATCTTGATCAGCAAGCACATCTCTGCTGTCTGATTAGGATCTACACTGGTCTCATTTTGGTCAGAAATAACCTACTGAAGGAAAAATGAAGAGAGCAGATCCTGATCAGATGGACATCCCGGCTGATCCTGGATTTACACCGTTTTCACATGCGATAAAAATGTATACATGGAGTAAACAGTTAAAAAGTATCAGTGATTAAGCCATTACTAAATGGATATGGCTTAAATACCCATAGGCAACCAGTGTAGATCCAGATAAGCCTGCACATCCATATCAGATTTTCAGCTAAGACTGCCATTTTTGTTGTTTTTTTTAGGGGGGGGGTAGGGGTGGGGTTGTCTTGTAACTAATTAACAGGTTTGAGTACACTTGAATTTGAAATGACGCATATGACAATCTGAACTTCAAAATAAGACTGGTTTTAGCTGAGTTGACAGTCAGCGAGACTGGTGTATTCAGCCTGGGTTTTAAGCCAGACAGCATTGGTATATCATGCCCACACCCATCCATTATGCAAGTTGTTTTTTACCAGAGATGCCACCATATAACAACTGCATATTTTTGGGGGAAGAACTAATCTTACCTCACAGAATTTCTTGATTTGTCATTCTGTGGTTCCATTCAGGGTCCAAGGCTTAGAGTTTACAAGTCAGGGCCTGTTGCCTCATGTCCCCCACATCCAACCCTCCCATTTCAATTTAATTGTAGACCTACATCATGTCATGATACTGAACATTTTGAAGTAGGGATTGGGTTAGGTATTCAGGACATGGAGAAGTCTTTTCTAGTTTTAGGGAGAAGTCAACCAAGATTTTGGCTTTCTGTATTAAACATACAGGGAAAAACTTCTCTTGGCTAGAGAGAAAAGTTCTGGACATTTGGGAGACTATTTCTCCCAAGTCCCCCTCTAAGCCATTCCTTGAATTTTCTTGGAATCAGTCCAGTTTCATTCATATTGTGAATGGGAACAAAGCTTTATATTGTTAGAGACACTAACATGAATATTTTGTAGAAAACATTCAGAAATTTTGTAGAATTAAGGTTGATAAACTTTATAAATGATTGGTTTAGACAGTTATAGGGAAATTCGGCTGCTCTCAATATAGTAGAAAGATTCATTGAAACAAAAATGTTCAGTTATCCATATTGTCTGAAGTATTTTAGGTATACATTTATATAATACAAATCTTTGTATCGGATGATGTGGGTAATGCATATAACAAAATTCAATAAAAAATAAATAACCAGTTTTTGTTATTAGCTTAATCCCATTTTTGGGTTCTCTGTTGCCTAGTTTGTCAGTTCAGGAGAAACCCAGTAGCCTAGCCTAGGTGATGAGTTCAAGATGTGCTGGCTGATCTACACTGTTCGCACATGCGATAAATGGCTCATGTATGGAGTAAAGGTTAGAAGTGTTGAATCACAGCAGTGCTGAAGATTATAAAGCTGAGAATGGAAACCAATGTCAGATCTTAAGGATCTGATTGGCTTAAATGACGACTGTTCGCCAATTCAGCATGGATCTGATTGGTTGAAATGGCGACTGCTGGCCAATTCAGCATGGATCTGATTAGCTGAAATGACAACTGTTGGCCAATTCAGCATGGATCTGATTAGCTGAAATGATGACTGTTGGCAAATTCAGCATGGATCTGATTGGCTGAAATGACGACTGTTTGCCAATTCAGCATGAATCTGATTAGCTGAAATGGTAACTGTTGGCCAATTCAGCATGAATCTGATTGGCTGAAATGGCGACTGTTGGCCAATTCAGCATGGATCTGATTGGCTGAAATGGCGACTGTTGGCCAATTCAGCATGGATCTGATTGGCTGAAATGGCGACTGTTGGCCAATTCAGCATGGATCTGATTGGCTGAAATGGCGACTGTTGGCCAATTCAGCATGGATCTGATTGGCTGAAATGGCGACGGGTCCCCATTTCAGCCATTCAGATGCTTGAGATGTGAGACAGGTTTCAAATCTCAGTTTTAAATGTTCAGCACAGTTTCTGAAATTGTTTTATATGAATTTCAGCTCAGAGACCTACACATGTGTAATATGGTGCCATTCTCAGATGTTGTGTAGTGATAATAGGGAAATACTGTCTGGTAGAATCATTTACATATTTGAACTGTTCGAACAGTTTCAGTTTACTTTTACATAGCCACCTGTTACACAGAACCAATTAAACTATGCAACAGATAGTGTAGATAGTGGGTTTACACATGTGTCTGACAAAAAATAAAAATCCTCTGTTTGGTTCAACCTGAGACTTCCTGCAGCAAGGGCGGTAATGTCCCTATGGTGGAGGAGACTGACAAATTGTTGTCCTTTGGAAATAATAAGTAAGTAAGATACAGAGAAGGTGTAGGCCAAAACATGAGTTTAGTAAGATACTTGAAGACTTTGCATAGCCTGTGTGTTGATCACTTTGGAGGGATTATCAGGTTAACTTGTGTTTATATTAGACTGGTTATCCTCACATTTAGCCCCATGCAGCCAGATTGGGCTGATAAGTATATGGACTTGTTATCTGCATCAAAGGCAAACACAAACACTGATCAGCTATACCAAACCATTACAAAATAGCTTACTTTATGAGAGAAAAAAACTTAGCGGAAAATAGTAAAGGTAAATCAGAAGGCATTGTTGGAGCCTACTTGCAGGATCTTGTTATTGGTTTTGTGTTGTGTGGTACCATGTGTACAAGAGATAATGTTAAAGCCGTCTGCAGAACGAGTTGAGAATTTTGGCAGGCGAATTAGCTAAAATTCTATAAATACAATGCAGTCGCTTATTATAATTGGAATATTTATGACTTTGCAGAGAATTGGAACATTGGATTTTTTTCAAACTGTTATGTTAGATAACTGAACTATTTTAAGATGGATTTATTTCTCTGGCGGGATTTTAATTAATTTACAATGTGATATTACATTAGTGAATTATTGTGAAATAATACGTTTATTTGGTGAAAAATTGGAAGTAATTTCGCTGGAATTACAGTCAATCTTTAGAATTTTGAACAAGCCGTCTTGTACTATATGCTCATTTACTGAAAGCTGGAATAGTGTCAAGATTGTGGAATATTGGTAGCTGATTTGTTGTTTGTACAAAGAGCAATGTTCCATCATATAATATATGTTGTTCACGACTTACCTTTGATGTAGGATTTTGCTTACAGAATCATCAATGACACAACAAACTGGTAAATATTATTGATGTTTATTGTTTATTTCTTTACTATGTCTAAATGTCTACCTGGAATTTGAAAAACAAACATTTATTTTTGGACTGCTGAATTTTGGCATGGAAGTTTGGCTTCAGGCATTGTGTCTGTAGTGAAATGAGATAAGTGAGGCAACCAGGCCAAGAATTGTAAGCTTAACAGAATTTATATGCAGTTTATTCTTCATGTAAACTATTGTTAAAAGGTCATGCGAAGTTTCATACCATGTTCTTGGCAGCCATTGAATCAGTCCTAAAAATTACAAAAAACCTGAACTCCATGTCCCTCATTGCCATGGTTTGGAATGGGCAGTTATACTAGAGAATTATAATTATTAGACAAGATGCTTTAACTTAATTTGGAGAATAATCTGGTGCACTGCTACTGTGTTTGTGCTGTTTTGACTTCACAGATGTGGTAGATTCTTATATTTTAGAGGTAGATAAATACTGGCAGACAGTTTAGATCTAGGTTTGCCATTACATTGGTGCAGTCTGATAGGGATCTACCCTGGTCAGGTTTAGATTCATTAGGTCATTTACGATCAAGAAATGAGCACTTAGATTCTGATGAGATTGTATAGATGTGCAGTCTGATCTGGATCTACACTGGTCATGGCAATGAACTTGTATCCGTGGAGGTAAGGACCAACTTTAGACCTTGAATCAGTCTTATGCCCAAGATCATAAAACTAAAACTGGGGACTGGGTCTCAAATCTCAAGCAGCCGATTGGTGGAAATGGATATTAGCCTCTATTTCAGTTAATCAGTTGCTTAAGCTGGTCTCTAATTTCAATTTTATGACAATGGGCTTTTGATGATTTTTATAGCATGTGCAAACAGTGTAGATCCAGATCAGCTGGTCAGGAGGTCTTAGATTCAAAAAGTCAGAAGGAAATTGTACAAAAATAGTATGTTATCAGTACAATGTCTTTCGAAAGGAGGACTACGGCATGTGGTGGGGTATGTTGGGAAGGTTGGGGGAGTTAAAATAATTTGTACTGTTTCAGATTTTGCATACTTCACCATGATTGTTGTGAACACACCCATACAAATCAACTGTAAACAATGTTGTTCTTCACCACAATACATTTGAAGGGTAGAGGAAAGAGCATAATGGAAAATTGTTTGTGAGGAATCACAATAATGTCATTCCTTTGTATTCTTTTGTGAACACATGAATACTGCTGTGACATTTCCAGCACTTGATGGTGATGTATTTCAGACCTCATTAAAAGGCTTTGAAATTTGAGCATTTTACATATATCTATCAGTTTGTTCCTGCTAAAAGAAAACATTTGAAATGAATGGAAGGTATAATGCCAGTAAGATTCCTGTTTCATAGTATCCAGTCATCCAATTACAGACCAGGACTGAAGGTTATAAAGCTGATATTGGAAACCAGTCTCAAATCTCAGGCATCTGACTGGCTGAAATGGCAACCAGTTGCCATTTCAGCCAATCAGATGCTTGAGATTTGATACTGGTCTCCTGATTTCGTTTTATGATCTTGGGCCCTGGTCCCAAGATCATACAACTTAGATTGGAATCAAGTCTCAAATCTCAAGCATCTGATTGGCTGAAATGGTACCATTTCAGTCAATCAGATGCCTGAGGTTTGAGACTGGTTTCTAATTTCAGTTTTATAACCTTCAGTTGGAGACTTTTATGGAATCCAATGTCCTGAACAATTATAGTCATGTTCCATTGGCTGATGTTTACTCTTGTTTTTGGTTTCAGACCTACATTGTATTAGGTTATCTGTCTGGTAGAAGATATTTCAAATTTTTTTGTGCCTTGGGAAATGGTTGTACTTTTAGGATGTCATTTGTATAGACAATTTTAGTGATAATCAGGTCAAAATCTTTTTAAGACTTGCAAAATTTTTGTGTGAAATGGTCTCGCAGCTTTTGATATTTCAGTTAATGTTAAGTAAGTCACTTTATGGTGATGATCAAAGTCTTCATTTCTTGTCCAATGTGAACTACTAAAGTGAACTACTAAAGTAGTCGTCTTGGTTCAGTAACAGGATATTAAAGTACTGTCGGAGAATGCCAAGTTATAATATTTCTGCAATAAAGAGATGACCTGGCAACTGGGGAAAAATCTGGGTTTTGGCTTTGCAGTTGCAGTACAAGCCCTGAAAGTTTATGTCCCATTCCAAGGTTGTAGGAGTCAGATTTTTGAATGATCAACAAAAGAGTAGTGTTCTAACATGGTGGTACACTGACTTGTCTTAATCTTCCCATATTGTCCCATATTGTCCATTTAAATCGAGAATTGCTGAGGTCTTCATCAACTGAACAAACAAAGAAGACTGATGACTCCTTTTCCCTTACAATAGGCAAATTATGTGAAATAATATAAATTACTCAACAGTAACTGTTGATGTATTTTTTGTTTTTGGATTGTTTTATATTGATAGAGAAAACCATAAAATAATATGTATTCTATATTTCCCTATGCATATGTTCAAGCTTAGAAACTGGTCAGAATTGTTTGCCTTGGTGAATGAAGTGTCCGAATACTTCTCAAGGCCTATTGTAGCATTACAAAGTTAACAAAAGACATCCAGTTTGGTACGGGGCTTGTATCCATTTCCAAACAGGATGTTGAGTTCGGGTATGTCAGTAAAGCTGCAATGTAAGAATGTAAGTTTATCTGCCCTCAGCAGGGGTTTGCAATTCAAGAAATTCTTTCTCTTGATATCATAAACTTCAACATAAATAACTTAAACTGAAGGAAACAAAGTTTGTATATAAATAGATGATTCATGTTGTATCACATTTAGAAGATGCACACTTGAAAAGATATGACACCATACTTTAACCACATGCTGGCCTACCTTTTCAATATAAAATTTACAAGGCTTTAAAAGTTATCATTGAAGAGAAGATTAGAACCTTGTTCATGTTGGATTATATAGTGAATTTTTCATACATGTGCTGTAGAATATATTTATAATGTGTTGCATGTGTGTTAAACGTGTATAATTGTGGTGATTTATGAGAGAATTCAGTGAGCATTTTATGTAAAATGTTAAATCCAGCTTTAAATCTTTCGGAGAAGAGATCGTGCCAAAACATTTGGTGATGGAAAAAACAGCAGCTGCTCAGGTCTTTGAGATTTCACCTAAAATTTAATGATGAGCCGTAAACGATTTTCAGGTAAACTCAGAAATTGTCAGATACTTAGGAAAATGTAGGTGCTGCAATGTATATTGCGCATATAATTGTTGTAGTGCCAGGAGCAAAATGTGCTTTTTACATTTTAAATGAGAATAAGGTGAAAGATTGAAGTTTTGTTGTTTCGGGGAGGATTTCTGTACTGTAGATTATTTGAGTTTAACCCTTTACCCCATTTGATAAGGATGTTATCCATCGGTGAACAATGTCGATCCAGATCAGCTGGCACCTCTGTGATTAATTATTTTTTTTAATTTGGTTATTTCTGATCAAGAAGCAAACTGTGTAGTTCCTGATATTCCAGCTGATCTGGATCTTCTCTGTTAGTACATGGCATAAAATCTGTATATATGGAATTAAGGGTTAGATCATAAAGTTGTTCAAAATGTAGGGGTATGTCTTTAGAATTTATACATCAGTTATTCAATATTGATAAAATCTCAAGTAATAAATTGATTGAATAATTAAGCCGAGCGTATATAAATTAACTTATCTTTGAACCTTTTCTGATGTCTAAGTGGGACATAAAAATTATACCTTGAAAACCATGGGAGATTTTGAAAATCATTATAAATAATGATAATAACAATAATAACAAACTTCCCCCCTCCTCAAAATAGTGAGAGATTTACCATTTCTCTAAGAAATTTTTACTGACCTCCCTTCTTCAACGTACCCACCCCAAAGTGGGAGATTTTTCATTTAATTTAAAAACTACCCTTTCAGTCCCTAAAGTGCAGGAGACCCACCTGTAAAATGTTGACTTTCACAGTTATGCTTGTAGCCTCTGAAAATACTATATAAAATACAAAGCAACTTCCATTTTCAGCTAGGCTTAGTTGATTGACATTAGTGTTCTATTATTGATGGGCATCAGTTACCATGACTGATTGTGACTTTTACGTAGAATAAGATAATGTTAAATATGTAGATAATAGTAGATACCAAGTAGACTCACTTATAATGAGAACCTATCTGGATGTATGATTACTCTATTTGCATAACAACTGATAGGAATAGTATTAATTATTCATGTCATAACATTGGAAAGTTAGCTTCTGTTGATCTGGGTCCAGTATCATAAAACTAAAACTGGAACCTGTCTCAGTTCTCAAGCATCTGATTGGCTGAAATGGATACTTGCCTCATTTCAGCCAATCAGATGTTTGAGATTTGAAACTTGTTTTTGATAACAGTTTTACGATGGGCCCTCTGTGTGTCAGAGACTATGAGAGAAATCTATAAGAGGGTACCAGGTGTCACAAGTTAGCTGAACTGTTAACTGAAACCTGAACTGTTTCAATTTTCGCAGCAAAATTCAGCAGTTTGACCAGATTTTAGTAAAACGAATAGTTCTCACAGCTGTCACAGTTTTGGAATACATAAACACAGAAAATAAAGTTCTTTTCAAATTTTACTCTTTTTCAATACTTGATTTGAATGAATATTCAGACCCAGAAAAATGGGATGTACAGATTTTAGTGAGGGAAAAACTGTTACAATTGTAAAAAGTTCCAAAAACAGTGAGGGCACCAGGCTCAACATTTTAGTGAGGGAAAAACTGTTACAATTGTAAAAAGTTCCAAAAACAGTGAGGGCACAAGGCTCAACATTTTTTTTTTACAATTTAAACATTCTGGAATTAAAATCTTGGCAAAATTACATTTGTTATTGTTGTAGAGAAGCATTTGATTGACATAGAGTAACATACATTGATAAATGTTGTCATAGAACTTGATTAATCTCCTTTAATATACTGCTTCATTGAAAACAGATAATTGCCTGTGCTTCTTAGATCAGAAGTCATTTACCTTTGAATGTGATATACAGCAGATGAAAGTAAAAAATACCATACTAGCCCTGAAAGGATAATACAATGGTGCCTTTCTGTACAATGAGACACTTTTTGTACAATAACACAATACAGTGCCCAAGGTTATAAAACTAACCATGGAAACCAGTCTCTAATCTCAAGCATCTGATTGGCTGAAATGGCGACCAGTCGCCATTTCAGCCATTAGCCATTTTTTCTCTGAAGGGGAATGAAAAAATCTGATATAAAGTTACTTTTTGGGGAAAACTGCATGATTTTAAAGAAATTTCCTGAGGGGAAGGTGCCCATAAACAGCCCCTACTAAAGAAGGAAAAAAAAGCCCTGATGTGATAACAGCCATATTGCATGGTATAATGGGTTAAAGCATTTTCATCTTATAATTGAAGATTAAGTTGTTAATTACGATGTTTTAATATGAAGCAGTGATTTCTTAGAACTTTAAAAAACATTGTGTTGAAGTCGGTATTGATCTTAAACACACAAAGAAGTTTATATTAGTTTGAAGTGTCTTCCGTTTTTTCTTAAAGAGAATTTTATCTGAAAGCAGGTGCACCTTTGCTTCTATGTTTATCAAAACTTAAGAAAGTATAGTTAACTTGTTTTGATAAACTTGATTCAAATTGAATTGGCATAGTGTTTGAAATGGAATTCAGAATCAAAGAATTCGGTCGGATGGAGTGGCAGGCCTGATGAAGACAGAAGAAAACACACTGAATGATGTAATATATCAGCCTCTAGAATGTTGACATTTGTATTTCCTTGATGTACTGGCCACAAGATTATAAAACTCAGAATGGAGACCGGTCTCAAATCTCAGTGATCTGATTGGCTGAAATGATGCCCTGTATGCAAACATAAAATGTTGATTATAACATAGTCACAACTAGCAGGAGTTATTACAGAGGCATGTGTGCATGAGTTTGAATTGCTCTTACTCTCCTTTATACAATGCTGGTGTTCCCAGACATGTCATTGAACCTGTCACAAGATCATCTCATCAGGTTCAATGCCACAGGGTCAAAGGTCAGGGTCACATTGGAAAAAAAGCTTTTTCTTTAAACTTAACTAGAAACACCCTCGTTCCATTGCTTCCCCACCCCACCCTGCACCGAGTTTCTGTTCACATTTCACCACCTTCAAGTGCAAAAATGGTATAACTGTAACTTTAATGTTAAGTATACCCTATTTGCCCTAAGATAATTTTCAGTTTGTACTTCAAGGCAACTGTTTGTCGGATCTTTTATCAATTATGAACCCTTTAAGCCATGTGCAGCATTGCAGTTGTATCAGTTGTATAATTGTTATTCATAAAAGTACACTCAGATAGAATTCGAACTAATGAAATAAACAAGATTTGGTCTTTGTTGTGTTTGGTTTATGCTTGAGAAGTTTGTAATGGTTGTAAAATGTTCTAGAAGGAATTGATGTATAATGGTATATACAAAGTGAGTATAACTTAATGGGATATATAAGTCATGTGGTATACACTTCAAGTATATGCATACTAACCTAATGAATCATGTTATGCATGTTTTAGCACTGTTATTTACAAAGTCAAGGTGGCTTTTTCTCCTCACTTGAATAGTAGGTAGCATTTTTCTGAGATTATATTGATAAGATGGAGGTTTGACAATTTTTTTTATTTGTTGAAACCATGTTTTTTACCCTTAAATCCATGGCATATGGCTTATATTCCATGGGGGACACATTCATGCAGTCCGATCAGGATGTTTGTTTACCACCAAGTGGTGAATGATGTGCAGTCTGTTCTAGATCTGTAGGGGTCGTGAATGATGTGCAGTCTGTGTTAGATCTGTAGGGGTCGTGAATGATGTGCAGTCTGTTCTAGATTTGTTGTGGTCGTAGTGAATGATGTGCAGTCTGTTCTAGATCTGTTGGGGTCGTAGTGGATGATGTGCAGTCTGTTCTAGATCTGTTGCAGTCATACTGAATGATGTGCAGTCTGTTCTAGATCTGTTGGGGTCGTAGTGAATGATGTGCAGTCTGTTCTAGATCTGTTGGGGTCGTAGTGAATGATGTGCAGTCAGTTCTATATCTGTTGGGGGCATAGTGAATGATGTGCAGTCTGTTCTAGATCTGTTGGGGGCATAGTGAATGATGTGCAGTCTGTTCTAGATCTGTTGGGGTCGTAGTGAATGATGTGCAGTCTGTTCTAGATCTGTTGCAGTCGTACTGAATGATGTGCAGTCTGTTCTAGATCTGTTGCAGTCGTACTGAATGATGTGCAGTCTGTTCTAGATCTGTTGCTGTCGTACTGAATGATGTGCAGTCTGTTCTAGATCTGTTTGGGTAGTAGTGAATGATAAGCAGTTGTAGTGACTTATGTGCAGTCTGTTCTAGATCTGTTGGGGTAGTAGTGAATGATGTGCAGTCTGTTCTAGATCTGTTGCTGTCGTACTGAATGATGTGCAGTCTGTTCTAGATCTGTTGGGGTAGTAGTGAATGATAAGCAGTTGTAGTGACTGATTTGCAGTCTGTTCTAGATCTGTTGGGGTCGTAGTGAATGATAAGCAGTTGTAGTGACTGATTTGCAGTCTGTTCTAGATCTGTTGGAGTCATAGTGGATGATGTGCAGTCAGTCTGTTGAAGATCTGTTGGGGGTATAGTGAATGATGTACAGTCTGTTCTTTATCTGTTGGGGGCGTAGTGAATGATGTGCAGTCTGTTCTAGATCTGTTGGGGGCATAGTGAATGATGTGCAGTCTGTTCTAGATCTGTTGGGGGCATAGTGAATGATGTGAAGTCAGTTCTATATCTGTTGGGGGCATAGTGAATGATGTGCAGTCTGTTCTAGATCTGTTGGGGGCATAGTGAATGATGTGCAGTCAGTTCTGTATCTGTTGGGGGCATAGTGAATGATGTGCAGTCTGTTCTAGATCTGTTGGGGGCATAGTGAATGATGTGCAGTCTGTTCTAGATCTGTTGGGGGAGTAGTGAATGATGTGCAGTCTGTTCTAGATCTGTTGGGGGCATAGTGAATGATGTGCAGTCAGTTCTATATCTGTTGGGGGCATAGTGAATGATGTGCAGTCTGTTCTAGATCTGTTGGGGGCATAGTGAATGATGTGCAGTCTGTTCTAGATCTGTTGGGGGCATAGTGAATGATGTGCAGTCTGTTCTAGATCTGTTGGGGGCGTTGTGAATGATGTGCAGTCTTCTAGATCTGTTGGGGGCATAGTGAATGTTGTGCAGTCTTCTAGATCTGTTGGGGGAGTAGTGAATGTTGTGCAGTCTGTTCTATATCTGTTGGAGTCGTAGTGGATGATGTGCAGTCTGTTCTATATCTGTTGGAGTCGTAGTGGATGATATGCAGTCAGTCTGTTAAAGATCTGTTGGAGTCATAGTGAATGATGTGCAGTCTGTTCTATATCTGTTGGGGGCATAGTGAATGATGTGCAGTCTGTTCTAGATATGTTGGGGGCGTAGTGAATGATGTACAGTCTGTTCTTTATCTGTTTGGGGAGTAGTGAATGATGTGCAGTCTGTTCTAGATATGTTGGGGGCGTAGTGAATGATGTACAGTCTGTTCTTTATCTGTTGGGGGAGTAGTGAATGATGTGCAGTCTGTTCTAGATCTGTTGGGGGAGTAGTGAATGATGTACAGTCTGTTCTTTATCTGTTGGGGGAGTAGTGAATGATGTGCAGTCTGTTCTAGATCAGTTGGGGGCGTAGTGAATGATGTGCAGTCTGTTCTAGATCTGTTGGGGGCGTAGTGAATGATGTGCAGTCTGTTCTAGATCTGTTGGGGGCATAGTGAATGATGTGCAGTCTGTTCTAGATCTGTAGAGGTCGTGAATGATGTGCAGTCTGTTCTATATCTGTTGGGGGCATAGTGAATGATGTGCAGTCAGTTCTATATCTGTTGGGGGCATAGTGAATGATGTGAAGTCTGTTCTTTATCTGTTGGGGGCATAGTGAATGATGTGCAGTCTGTTCTAGATCTGTTGGGGGCATAGTGAATGATGTGCAGTCTGTTCTAGATCTGTTGGGGGCATAGTGAATGATGTGCAGTCTGTTCTAGATCTGTTGGGGGCATAGTGAATGATGTGCAGTCTGTTCTAGATCTGTTGGGGGCATAGTGAATGATGTGCAGTCTGTTCTAGATCTGTTGGGGGCGTAGTGAATGATGTGCAGTCAGTTCTATATCTGTTGGGGGCGTAGTGAATGATGTGCAGTCTGTTCTAGATCTGTTGGGGGAGTAGTGAATGATGTGCAGTCAGTTCTATATCTGTTGGGGGCATAGTGAATGATGTGAAGTCTGTTCTTTATCTGTTGGGGGCGTAGTGAATGATGTGCAGTCTGTTCTAGATCTGTTGGGGGAGTAGTGAATGATGTGCAGTCAGTTCTATATCTGTTGGGGGAGTAGTGAATGATGTGAAGTCTGTTCTAGATCTGTTGGGGGAGTAGTGAATGATGTGCAGTCTGTTCTATATCTGTTGGAGTCGTAGTGGATGATGTGCAGTCTGTTCTATATCTGTTGGAGTTGTAGTGGATGATGTGCAGTCTGTTCTATATCTGTTGGAGTCATAGTGGATGATGTGCAGTCTGTTCTAGATCTGTTGGAGTCATAGTGGATGATGTGCAGTCTGTTCTAGATCTGTTGGAGTCGTAGTGGATGATGTGCAGTCTGTTCTATATCTGTTGGAGTCATAGTGGATGATGTGCAGTCTGTTCTATATCTGTTGGAGTCGTAGTGGATGATGTGCAGTCTGATCTAATACTATATCTGTTGGAGTCGTAGTGAATGATGTGAAGTCTGTTCTTTATCTGTTGGGGGCGTAGTGAATGATGTGCAGTCTGTTCTAGATCTGTTGGGGGCATAGTGAATGATGTGCAGTCTGTTCTAGATATGTTGGGGGCATAGTGAATGATGTGCAGTCTGTTCTTTATCTGTTGGGGGCATAGTGAATGATGTGCAGTCTGTTCTAGATCTGTTGGGGGCATAGTGAATGATGTGCAGTCTGTTCTAGATCTGTTGGGGGCATAGTGAATGATGTGCAGTCTGTTCTAGATATGTTGGGGGCGTAGTGAATGATGTGCAGTCTGTTCTTTATCTGTTGGGGGCATAGTGAATGATGTGCAGTCTGTTCTAGATCTGTTGGGGGCATAGTGAATGATGTGCAGTCTGTTCTAGATCTGTTGGGGGCATAGTGAATGATGTGCAGTCTGTTCTAGATCTGTTGGGGGCATAGTGAATGATGTGCAGTCTGTTCTAGATCTGTTGGGGGCATAGTGAATGATGTGCAGTCTGTTCTAGATCTGTTGGGGGCATAGTGAATGATGTGCAGTCTGTTCTAGATCTGTTGGGGGCATAGTGAATGATGTGCAGTCTGTTCTAGATCTGTTGGGGGCATAGTGAATGATGTGCAGTCTGTTCTAGATCTGTTGGGGGCATAGTGAATGATGTGCAGTCTGTTCTAGATCTGTTGGGGGCATAGTGAATGATGTGCAGTCTGTTCTAGATCTGTTGGGGGCATAGTGAATGATGTGCAGTCTGTTCTAGATCTGTTGGGGGCATAGTGAATGATGTGCAGTCAGTTCTAGATCTGTTGGGGGCATAGTGAATGATGTGCAGTCTGTTCTAGATCTGTTGGGGGCATAGTGAATGATGTGCAGTCTGTTCTAGATCTGTTGGGGGCATAGTGAATGATGTGCAGTCTGTTCTAGATCTGTTGGGGGCATAGTGAATGATGTGCAGTCTGTTCTAGATCTGTTGGGGGCATAGTGAATGATGTGCAGTCTGTGCATAGTGAATGATGTGCAGTCTGTTCTAGATCTGTTGGGGGCATAGTGAATGATGTGCAGTCTGTTCTAGATCTGTTGGGGGCTGATTATGATAGTGAATGATGTGCAGTCAGTTCTAGATCTGTTGGGGGCATAGTGAATGATGTGCAGTCTGTTCTAGATCTGTTGGGGGCATAGTGAATGATGTGCAGTCTGTTCTAGATCTGTTGGGGGCATAGTGAATGATGTGCAGTCTGTTCTAGATCTGTTGGGGGCATAGTGAATGATGTGCAGTCTGTTCTAGATCTGTTGGGGGCATAGTGAATGATGTGCAGTCTGTTCTAGATCCGTTTGGGTCACACATGAGATAAAAGTTGTATCCCATGGATTAAATGGTCAGTGAATCAAGATGTTGTTGACTTGTTTAGCTTGAGAGAAATTTGTACCAAATAATGTTAACCATCTTGTGAGGAGATTGACATTACTGGACATTTTCTCTCATCAGGTTCACATTTAATGGCATTGGTGATCATTTTAGATCCAGATCAGCCCAAACATCCTTGCAGGTTGATCAATACTGTTTGCTTCTCATTGAAAAAAAAATTTAATGAATCTCAAAGCAAACAGTGTATATTCTGATCAGATTACACAAATTTGCTGGCTCATCAAGATGTACACTGGTTGCACATTGGATATAATCCATATTCATTGGTGAAGTGTAAATTTAAATTGGAATCTTCCTACAGAAATCATTATAACCAGCAACAGTTTTCTTTAAAGATTTCATGATGTTTTTGGCAATAAGCAGTACTTATTAAAAGTTTTGGGAATAAATGTCATAGATCGAACCACAACTGAAAAAAAAATTAACATAACAATAAACATCACCCAATCAGATGCTTGAGATTTTATACTGGTCTCAAGTTTAAGTTTTATGATCTTGGGTAATTATCAGTGTTTAATTAGCGCCATCTGACATTGTCATCTGGCATCTATAAAGTCAATCATTGTGTAGAACTGGAAGAGGCTGTTCTATGATGGATTATTTTCTCAGAATCAAAGACAAACAATAAGCTATGAAGAGCCAAATTGAATTGTGATGTTTGTAGGAGACCATCAAGTGACTTTATTGATGGAAACACCGCCAATACTTGTCTATGGTGTTGTAGACATTTTGCTCTGAACAATTGTAGCAACCTTTAGGTTACATGTAAGGTTATCATTGGAAGAATTAGGTGCTGTCAATAACCCTCACTCCATGGGATATGGCTGTTAAGCATGGGAAAAAATTGTAAATCCAGATCGACCGGCACATCAGTTTGTCACTGTCTAGTCAGGATCTACACTGATCAGTGATCACTACTTTTTATTCATTATGTTAAACCATGAACCATGTCTTCTGCAGTGTTTTTGGAAATGATAAAATTCTTTGTAAAACAAAAAAAAATCACTAAAATAACTTCAGTATCACAGGATAAGGTTTACATAATGCAGCTCGAAATGATATAACTGTCTTTGCTTTTTTTTCTTCAGAAATATCCTATGATTTACTATTGTGTAATGATTGTGTTAAGGTTATTAAGTAAATCCAATGTTTGAACTCCTAGCATGTTCTTCACATAATTTGGCATTTACCAGCAATCATGACATTTGCATCAGTTAAGGTGCTATATCAATTTAGTATAGTTTTATTTGGGTGAGGTAAGAAGTTGTGGAATGAGTTTATCAGTCAGAGTGCAGGTGTGTTGTCTCTAGTCTTGTGAATACCTTCAGTGTTGAGGTCAGGTTTTTCACCTAGTAAACCTACTCTGTCTTCCCTTTCATTGTCTGTGAACTGAATGCTGTTTTAAACTGGGCGCTGTCTCGGACTGGATGTATTCTCGATCTGGATGTTGTCTTGAAGTTGAACTGAATGCTGTCTTGAACTGAATGCTGTCTTGAACTAGATGGTGTCTTGAACTGAATGCTGTCTTGAACTGGATGCTGTCTTGAACTAAATGCTGTCTTAAACTGAATGCTGTCTTGATTAAAATGCTGTCTTGAACTGGATGCAGTCTAAGAACTGAATGCTTTCTTGAATTGGATACTTCTTTGAACTGGATGCTTTCTTGAGTAAGATGCTATCTTGAACTGGATGCTGTCTTGAACTGAAATCTGTCTTCAACCGGATGCTGTCTTGAACTGGATGTTGTCTTCAGCTAGATGCTGTCTTGAACCAGATGCTGTCTTGAACTGGATGCTGTCTTGAACTGAAATCTGTCTTGAACCGGATGCTGTCTTGAACTGAATGCTGTCTTGAACTGAAACCTGTCTTGAACCAGAAGCTGTCTTTAACTATATGAACTGGATGCTGTCAAACACCCTTGAATGTTTTCATGTTTAGACCAACATTGTCATGCAAACTGAATGACCGCTGCTGTTCTCTTGAACATGTTTTAGATTTGTTCAACACTATTCAACACTTTAGCCTTTCATCTGTAGAAAAAACATTGTCGGTGAAGTTACATAATTTCTTACACAGTTACAAAACATACCAGCATAGTGTTGATTGAACTGATGAGATAATTGGTACTTTGTCCTTCCACCCATTCCTGTTGGTTAAATCTTATCTTTACATAAAGAACCACTTTTTCTCCAACAAGTTTACTAATTAGGTAAATGGCTTGAAGGCATTGAAAGATGCACTATGAACAAACTTTCCTTCCTAAGATTGAAGATGTTCTGATAATTTAATGATGCAATTAATATTTATTCTGACTGAAGAGAATGTCATGTGATAAGGCTTCATTAGCCCATTACTCCATGGATACAATCTTTATCACATGGACAAACAGTGCAGATCCAGATCAGAGAGAGCAGGGATCTACACTGTTCTCTTTATGATACATTGAAAATTTTTTTACCATTAGCAGCAAACAGAATAAATCCTGATCAGATGACACTGTTGTGCTGGCTGATCTAGATCTACACTGTTTGCACATACCATGGAGCCCATATATATTGACTAAAGGGTTAAGCATTATTGTTATCTGATTAGTAGGCGATTGGCTCCTTGACATTGATCTGTACAAGAACATTTTGCTCCATGGCTTATCCCTTTCCTCCATATATACACATTTTTATGCATGTGCAACCAGTGTAGATCCAGATCAGCCGGCACCGTCTGATCAGGATCTGCACTAGTTGCTTTTTGGTCAGAAATAACCTAATCAAAAAGCGAACAGTTTAGATCCTGATCAGATGGCACAGATTTGCCGGCTGATCTGGATCTAAACTGTTCGCCCATGCAATAAAGGAGTGTCTTTGGAGGAAAGGGTTATATCTGATGTGCACTTAGTGTAGATCCACCTTAGCCTGCACTTCCTTGTAGTCTGATCGGGATCTATCTGACCAGGAAGCAACTAGTGTAGATCCTGAACTGACTGCACAAATGTGCAGACTGATTTCAATCTACACAGGTCCAGCATTGGATATAAGCCATATCCATGAATAAATGATTCAACAAAATTATTTTTGGCAATGGATCATTAAATGCCAGAATTTTAAACATGTAAACAAATATAGTATTACCAGTCATGCATCCTATATATAGATCACTGTGGTTTTCTTGTTGTGTCAGACCATTCCCGTCACAGTGGTAGCCAGGATTACTTTACAAAAAAGAAACAACTAACATTGGCAGTACTGGACCATAAATTGTAAAGTATATTGTCAAAATTGAACCATTATTTCGACAGTTTTTATATAGAATGCATTCACTGGCCAGTGAATGGCTGCAAGTAATGATGAAATAGATGCTTTAAATGAAGTATATTTTTGTCATTCCTGTGGTTTGTTTAGAGTATTATGTAACTTGCAGTTACTACAGGATTCAGCATGTTAATACACACAGACCATTTAAAGTAATGTGCTTCTTTCATACAGACTTCCCGAAAGTTGAAAATATGTGTCAGACATTTGGTCAGATGAGATGTGAAAATCTGTCTGACAGAAACAAATTCTGTCAGACCGAAACATGTCATAAGGCTACTTGCAAGTATAAGGAGTTCAAATTTTTGTCTGACATTCGGTCTGATAACATGAGAAATCTAGTCTGACCGGCTAAAATTTTACCAGACAGATCCTTTGGTCTGGCAACTTTCGGGATGTCTGTTCATACACGGTTGTTTATTTTAATGCATGTGCATCTAGTTTAGATCCAGATCAGCTGATACTGTTTGCTTTTTGGTCAGAAATAACCTGATACATCAAAAACCAAACTGATGTGCTGGCTGATCTGGATCTACACTGTTTGCATAGGCCATAAATGCATTTATATGGAGGAAAGGGTTAAGGTATACCTTCTTAATGGCATGAAACATGTAGTGGTAAAACATGTATATAGTAGTTATGATATTACAAGATGATCAGACTGAACAACTTTTCACCACAAACCACAATTTGTAGGAGTATTTCAACCACATGAGGGAAATAGACTACTGGTTCACTGAACTGCCGGGAGTAGAGATTCTCTGTTATATTTCTAGCAATATGTGCCCAAGGTTATACAACTGAGCATGGAAACCAGTCTCTAATCTCAAGCATCTGATTGGACCAGTCGCCATTCAGCCTATCAGATACTTGAGATTTGAGACTGGTTCCAATCTCAGCTTTATAACCTTCAGCTTAGGTGTATGACTTACTGCATTGTACAGAGAGACATTTTGGCAACTTGTGTAGATTGCTTAACAGAAGTTTGCTTTTTATATTATGTTTAGCCCTTTCCTCCATATATGGCATGGGCAAACAGTGTAGATCTATATTAGCCAGCACATCTGTTCCATCTGATCAGGTTCTGCAATGTCAGGAATAACCTAATAAATGAAAAAGCAAATAGTGTAGATCATCGGATGACACATATGTGCCATCTGATCTGGATCTACACTTTTACTTCTGCAATAAAATGCATTATATAATTATGGAGTAAAGACTTATTTAATTTACTAAACTTGGCATGTAGGTCGGTATTGAATAACCTTAATTATTTCACATTTGGTAGAAAAAGTAGGTCATCATGCACCAGAGTCTTCAAAGATACAGGTTGATTGGATCACTGGGTAAAAAGGTAACGGTCACAGGATCCTTTAAGGTCCAATCAGTTTCTGCTGAATATTTGAAGAACCATTTGACCCAAATGCTAGACACGTCACAGTATGATTGGTCTTTTTGAGTGGATGGTACTTTCTGTTCTTGAAGTCTCTTGGTCAAAAGTCAAGGCCAAAGGGGTCTCAAAGGTCACATACATTTCCAGCCAAAACGGCATTGAAATGGTCAAATCAGTTTTCACTAAATAATTCAAGAATCCTCTGACCCTCACTCAACTAAGCATAATAAACTTTGTTGTCTGCTCAGATTTACCATGTTATTTCACAGAATTGCATCAACCTCCTGAAGTTTGCATGGTGCTGTTCAGATGTCTTTGGTGTGTTTTTTGCTTCCAGTAGAAAATTACTACCATTATGAGTTTTTATACTGTTTTATGGCTGTAAGAATATGTTCAGGTATAGGAGGTGTAGAATGAAGCTGTTTATCAGAGAAAACAGGTGTGCTGCTTCTCATATCAGCAACTGTTGTTTTATGTGAGTAATGCATGCTGGATACAAATTGCTTGTTCAGGGTCAAGTATCAGCCAACAACTGTCTATCTGTAGACTATGGTCTGGGTTACCATGGTTTGCAAACTTTGCTTGTTCTTTGACACATTTAGGAATTGGTTTATGTTGATCAGAGCAAAAAATAATTTTGATGGTATTTAAACTTTTTGCTACATGGATTGATTTCATAAATAAGGTTTTCCTGAAAGGTTCAGGTATACACAACGGTGTGATGATCAGCCCAGCTAATTGAACAAAAAAGAAATAGATTAAGCATCTTTCAGATGTGCTTGAATAGAATGGGACAGTCTGACTCACTGAACTTCAGTCCTATAACACTGTTGTTTTTTTTACACATAATTAATATGTGATAAATTCTTTTTCTTGCATGTCATATACTATTTACTTACCATATATCTTAACTTATTTTGATAGTATTGGAGGAATTCATTCCTTATTGTGCTCCCCTTAGAAATTCGGGGGAGCATATAGTCGCTGGGTTGTCCATCTGTCTGTACGTCCAGCATTTGTGTCCGGCCCAAAACTTTTTTATTTGAAGTCGGATTTTAAATTATTTCACAGAAATGATCACCACATGGAGACGGCATGTCGTGCGCAACATTTTGTTCACTACCTTGAAGGTCAAGGTCACAGCACAATCTTGTTGCAACATCCTGTTTGGTCCATTACTTTGTTATTTGAAGTCGGATTTTAAAATTATTTCACAGAATTGATCACCATATTGAGACGACGTGTAGGGCGCAACATTTGGGTTGCTACCTTGAAGGTCAAGGTCACAGCATGACCTTGAAGCAGCATCTTGTCCTGCTCATAACTTTGTTATTATTTGAAGACGGATTCTTAAATTATTTCGCAGAAATGGTTACAGTAATGAGACGACATGTCATGTGCAATATTTGGGTCGCTACCTTGTAGTTCAACATTTACAGCATGAGCTTGAAGCAACACCATGTCCAGCCCATAATTTTTTATTTGAAGTTGGATTATTAAATCATTTCGCAGAAATGATCACCATAATGAGATGACATGTCAGATTTTATTGCACTGCACCATTTTCAAAATTCACCTCAATAGTTATACAATCAACCGTTTTTGTGACAAAGTAGCCATTAGGGGAGCATCAGCCTTCTTCAATGGTCTGTAGTTCATAATATTACTGTGTGAATACATCATAGGGTGGAACTCGTCTTTCAAAGCAGGGGAGTTTATGATGACAGCACAGAGGAAAAAGCTGAAGATTATAAAAATGAGTTTGGGGACCAGTCTCAAATCTCAAGCATCTGATTGGCTGAAATGGAAACAATTCTTCATTTCAGCCAATCAGATCCTTGAGATTTGAGACTGGTCTCCAATCTCAGTTTTATAATCTTGGGGTCTGGTATTCAAGAAAGCAATTCTTCCCATAATTATATGTAAATTTATGTGCACAGTGAACTGATAAAAACTACCACTATTAATTGGCGGAAAATTGAAGATCATTTAGGAAATGAGGTGCATAGGTTAATTGATACTTTCTGTGTCAGAATATATATAAAGCAGTGATAGATAAGGGTTGGTTTTTATTTTGGACCTAATTCTTGAAATAGGATATCATTTTCATGATGTTCAACATAAGCCTAGATGTTCAGAAATCAACTGGACATGGGGAAAATTGTTTGACCTATTAGGTTGTTATCACTGATTGAGAGGGAGTATCTAATCTAACTGTTAGAATTGAGTTGGCAAAGTTTATATATTGATTACTGCTACTTCCTCATATTTTCCTGCTACCTTCAGCTGTATATTGTTTACCATTCTGTCAAGTTTTCAGTGATTAAATGATCCAGATTCACAGCCTTTATTGATCATAAAAGCAAATTTTCTGGAATATTGTTTACCACATGTGTTTTCCATGCAGAAAACTCAATGTTTATATGCCTGCTAAGTTCTGTGAGAAAATTGTGCTTCACTGAAAACTGTGAAGGCTTAGAAGCATTATATATAAAAGCAACAAGAAATGCAAATATTTGATCTGATCTGATCGAATTGAAAAGGACACAGAAAACATTGTCATTGTTAACCCATTCAATAGTTATTATATGGGGTTTATTGCGTGTGCAACTGGTGTAGATCTAGATCAGTTGGCACGTTTGTGCCATCTGATCTGGTCTGCACTTGTCACATTTTGGTCAGAAATAACCATATGATTCAATAAGCAAACAGTGTAGATCCTGATCAAATGACTCAGAGGTGCCGGCTGATCTTGATCTGCAGTGTTTGCCTATTAAGGCATATCTATGGAGTAAAGGGTTAACACAACTTGTACCAAGAATATTGCTTATTTTAACTGATCTGAATGTGTGTAATTTTGGTAATTATGATATGGTTCATTTCAGACATAAATTTTGTGCAGAAGTATAGTAGCTGGCACTCATAAATATCCTGTATACAACTATATAGTAATTGATTGACTTTATTTGTTATATTAGTGAGTATAAAGACTTATGGCTGAGAATAATGAAAGTGACCAATGATTAATGACTGTCAGGTAAACACCAACATTCAACATAACTTAGCTGTTCTGAACATAAACTATTAAGCATACAGGTACTGTTAAGGTGTTTGGTTTTGCTGGGTTGAAATGTCATGGGTTTCATTAATCCTTTCCTCCATAGACACACCGTTATTGTGTGGGAGAACGGTGTAGATCCAGATCAGCTGGCACATGCATGCCTTGATCAGGATATGCATGGATGTGCCAGCTGATCTGGATCTACACTAGTCACACATGCATAAAAATGTGTATTTGTGGAGGAAAGGGTTAAACAGTATCGTGGAGGAAAGGGTTAAACAGTATCGTGGAGGAAAGGGTTAAACAGTATCGTGGAGGAAAGGGTTAAACAGTATCGTGGAGGAAAGGGTTAAACAGTATCGTGGAGGAAAGGGTTAAACAGTATCGTGGAGGAAAGGGTTAAACAGTATCGTGGAGGAAAGGGTTAAACAGTATCTTCAAGGATCATAACTTCATGGGGTTCTTTTTTTTTGAAGTTACCAAAATATAACCCATTCAAATTCCCACAGGAGTGTTGCTTTTAAATGGAGTATGAATAAATTTATAGAATTGTTAGTGTCATTTTGAATTATGTGTATAATACTGGATTGGGAATTAACCCTTCACTATAAATATTATTAAGGTAAGAATTTCAATTTTTGGGCTTAAAACAGTGGGGGGTGTTTAAGATTATTAGATTATTAGAGGGTGTGGGGATACTTTGAAAATGGTGTAGAGTTTTGTAGTTCTATTGTAGTTTTGAAGAAACTGGCTTTAAAAATATGTTCTTCAATAGCTAGATTCATGAATGTTGCCTTGGTCATGTATTATAATAAAATCATCCCCTTTAGTTTGGCATGTCTTTACTCATCATACACAGTTTTAAACCAATTCTGCAACAAAAGTAAGCCAGTAGACCTTATGCACAGTCTTAACTCTAGAAAGAGTTATTGATAAGTAAATTATATAATTAAAGAAATGGTCAGTAGGTCAGAAGAGCAAAAATCTTGTGGGTTTTTATCTTACAATGGATATTGATGAAACTTTCTAGGTTGTATTAGAATTTTGTTGAAAAATTTTTGGTACACAGGTGTAACATCACAAGATACAGGTCAAGTTCGACTTTGGGGCTTGTGGGGTCAAGGTCAAGGTCAGTATTACTTAAAATAGAAAAATGGTTTCCAGATGATAACTCATAAAACACTTCACAGATTAAATCCTTTTTTAGTAAATAGATGTAACATCAGAAGATACAGGTCAAGTTCAACTTTAGGGCCTGTGGGGTCAATGTCAATGTCACTGTTTCTTAAAATAGAAAAATTGTTATCTGGACGATAACTCATGAAATTCTTCATAGATTTAATTATTTTTTGGGACACAGAAGTAACATCATAACAAGATACAGGTTAGGTTTGACTTTGGGGCCTGTGGGTTTAAGGTCAAGGTAACTGTTATTTAAACTTCAAAACATCATTTCCACTCAGTAACTATAGCTTGGAATGAGATTCTTAAATGAAATTTTGTGTATTGATGGTTTTTGTGAAGATGACTTTTGGGATTCAAAGAAAGGCCTGTGGGGTCAAGGTCACTGTTACTAAAAATAGAAAAAAACTGTATATGCTCAATAACTTCGGTTCGGAATGAGATACTGTGATGAAAATTGATATATAGGTAGTGTCTGTGAAGACGAAACTTGGTATTGAAATTGGGCTTGATAGGGACAAGGTCACTGTTCACTGTTACTAAAAATTGAAAAATGGTTTCTTGATGATTTCTCATGAAAAGCTTCACATATATAAACAATTTTTGGCACACAGTTGTTAGATAAAAGTTAAGTAAAGGTCACTGTTACTAACATATTCAAACCGTTTCTGCTCAATAAATTTAGAAGGAATGAGATATTGTGATGAAACTTGCTGTTTATGTGGCTACTTTGAGGACGACACTTTGGATTGAAAGTGGGGCACATTATGCCATTGATTCAAAGCATTCCCAGTTCAATTATCAAGCACACATGTGGGGGTATTTAATCACTTTCAGTGATAATTCTAGTTATGTTCCTTTGCAATTGAGCTGTTAAATATGTTTAATTTGATTCTGATGAAAATTGGTCAGTAGTAATTAGTTTTGTTAGAAAATGTTGTTTACCTTTTAGGATTTAGTGAATTCTGCATGCATTGTTGTTAATTCTTTACCTTACATTTCAATGAATGCTGTGGAAACATGTTTTTTTCATAATTGAAATCAATGCTTATTTTGGGTCGCTTGTGCTGTTGTTTTTCTTGTTGTCTGGAACTTTGTGAAAATCTCTCTACTGATTCATTGATTTAAAAAAATGTGAATAAAGCATTGATATTTGTGGTAATTAGGAGTAAATTACAGGGCATGCTCTGACTGTCTGTAGCTATATTAGCATCTGTGCATGTTTATTGATGAGTCTGTTTATAGACTGAGGTTTTACTGATACACAATGAAGAATAAGTAAAGCAACATTAAACCATTATTTTTCTCATACACGACACAAGTATTTACTTGGGTACATTTCTCCAAATATATAGAGCAAGTACATCTAAATAAAAAAATCATCAATACATGTTGTATCATTACTATAAATTACATTAAAATTGATTTCAAGAAGATTGATTAGCTCTTACGAAAAATCCTGAAGTAATAGTAAAGAGCAATGGGACATTGTGCATTATTTAGAGACCATAACTCCACATTTAGTTATTAACAGAGTTATTTGATCTTGACCTTGAAGTTGTATTTCATATAAAAAAGGGAGGTAATCTTAAATCATCTTTTTAACAAACAAATATAAACATGTGTTTCTGGGAAACTGTTATGAAAAAGTTATGTTTGTTAAAAGCATCTATGCATGCATATTGACTAAAAGGACAATGCATTGTTTGATTAGTATTTTTCTTTTTGGGCGTCATTCATCATTTTTTGTTAATGAATTTGCTTAAGAAAGTGTTGTATAACTTATTTTTCATACTTCTGTATGCATTTGGCTTCAGAAAGTGTTGCTTAACTTATTTTTCACAACTTTGTATCAGTGGCAGATATTCAGGGCATTGAACTAACGGAGGAAAATTGAATTGTACCTGATACTGCATTGCAACATACCAGATACCTAGGCAATATTATGAGCTGATTTGTGCAGTTTCCAATGTTGTATGCTTAGTGTACTAGGTGATATAAATAGGAAAATTAGTTTAAATATTGATCAACAGTTTAACCCTTTACCTTGTGAAATATTGCTTAGGATTTATCTCATTTAGGACAAATTTAGATCCAGATCAGCCTTCACATTTGTGCAGTGTCATCTAGATCTACGCTGTTCACTTGTTTCTTGTTTGGCCATGGTTCCCAGAACCTTTTGATTTCTGCCTGCATCAGAGCCTGTTTGTGACCATGACTTTTATATGACTATAGATTACACTTATTCTCTTGCATAAAAAACAAATAAAAGGAAGAAAACCAAGATCTTACAGAATCTAAAATCGCCTTTATGCACTTGAAAGAAACTGCAAATTCATTGAATTGCATTTTGAAATTAAACAGAGTTGGAAGACAAATGAGTTCTCGTTAAGGTGCTCCCATCAAATTGATATGGGTGGGGGTATTGTATAACAAATAGCAGTTAATAGGTTAATATGCATCATTTGATACAAATGGTCCAAGACTATAAAGAACAATAAAGAGGCCTACATCTCTTGACATTGATGCACTGAGCAAAGTGAATGTGCTGACTTTGATTTGAAAATATGTATACTGACTTTCATTTGAATTGGAAGCTGAGGGAGGAAGATGGTTAAAAACACTGTTTTATGTCAAAGAAAGCTAGCTAGGTGACCTTGAAGTGAAAGAAGATGATCTTCATTTTAGTGTAAAGAGGTCATAGTAAAGTGGGATGATGGAAAAGTTGTGTTTTATTGGATTGCACTAATTTATTTTTTAGCATGATTTATTGCAACAAAATAAGTTGAAAACTGAAGAGCTTTCAAGTTCAGGGGCAATTATTACTCAAGTGTTGAATTCTCTGATGAACTATTTCCAGGACGTATAATCCAAATCTTCTGCCTATAGTTAAAATACTGAACACAGTTTCAAAATAATTTGTTGGACAGTAAGAGTATGTAACAGAAGATGGGTACGGAATATCTTGCATTGAAAATTTCCAATTTAAAAAAAAAAATTATATTTGTTAAAGTTTCATATTATAAGTGCCTTTGTTATAATATTTGTTGACTGCTTGTTGATCCAGACAAAAAATGTGAACCATACTTTGTTTTCTAACCACAAGCAATTTGTTGTCTAACCACAAGCTTACATGTGATATCCCGGCGGGAATTCAAAATAATCCCAAAACTTACCACAAGCTTACATGAGATATCCCTGCAGGAATTCAAAATAATCCCAAAACTTACCACAAGCTTACATGTGATATCCCGGCGGGAACTCAAAATAATCCGAAAACTTACCACAAGCCTACATGAGATATCCCGGCGGGAATTCAAAATAATCCCCAAAATTATCAAAATCTTACATGTGATATCCCGGCTGGAATTCAAAATAATCCGAAAACTTACCACAAGCTTACATGTTATATCCCTGCAGGGTATATAACAAGCCTTATCCAGCCTCAAAGAACAAAATCCTGATATTATGTCATAGTACGTAATATCAAGTTATTTGCAACTAATTTTGCTCAACACATGCTGAAATTCATGCCATTCAGTTTTGAGCCAAAATTTCCAGTTAAATGCAGCTTTGGTCCATTTCGGTTATCACATTTGTAACTTCAGACATGTTTTATTACTCAGGAAAGTCAGAATTTGAGTACAAAATGGGCTGTCCATAATTTGTGATATATAACAAATATATATTACAGTGTTAATTTGAAAATAAATCCATAATTATCAGTATTTAGAACAATTATCATAGGAAAAGGTTGATTTTTTTCCAGTACTGTAATCTGGCTGGTGTTGGAATAACAATCTTCCCTTCAATTTTATTCCAAAAATCAGCAGTTATCTGAGAAGGGTTTTGAAGAACCCAGCAATTAGCACAGGGTTATTGGGTGCAGACTAAGAAAACAAAATAAAACAAAAAAACCCAGAAACATACAATTATAGAAAATACTTCAAATCCATTCTAGCCCCCCAAATCCAATCTAGCGAAGCAGTTTGACGCAGCTGTTAGTGAGTTGGTTTATTTCCTGGAAAGCTGTTCTGCTGACATGTAATTATTATACCAAACATAATTCCTATGACAGTTTGATGAATCATAGGTAACTGTGACTACCTAGTGCTGTCATAGACATTTGTAGAATTGTTTCAGAGATAACAATGAACCACACTTAACAGATCTTAGTACTGTTAGTTCATTTGTGGTGAATACTCCTATTATAATGTCTAAAATCTGAACTTGCTGAAGAGAAATGTAACAACCTGGGACCAATATCATAAAACTAAGATTGGAGACCAGTCTCAAATCTCGAGCATTTGATTGGCTGAAATTCCATATCATGCTTGAGATTTGAGACTGGTCTCCAATCTTAGTTTTATGATATTGGGCCCCTGATTTCCTAAGTGGAGATTCCTTGCAGTTGCACTGCAGAAAAGACTGTTTAAGGTGCCGTAAAGTACACACCAACATGACCAGTTTGTATGAGAAATAATTTATTCTGTGACACCTCTGGGAATCTATTGTTGACCAACCCCAAACCTAACTGTAACCTAAGTGCTGTTAGGCCTCAGTACCATTGACTGGAATAAATCTTAGTATAAATATAAATTGTAAGTCTATTTAAAGCAGTCCTAGTCTGAGAGCATGTGACCCACGTGGAGGCTAGATACACTGGGCATACATAACCAAACTCAGTACATGTACATGAAAGATAACATTTAGTATTCATTTCCACCTTGTTTAGCTTTAAGTACCATTAAATTTTTATCAGTGAAGTTAATTTGAGGCTTAGAATGGTGATACAATCCCTAAGGTACCTTAACAGCTGGAAACCAATGTAAATTTTATGCACTTTGTAAGTACTTCACTGGTATGATAGCATGTAACAGTGTTTTACTCTGTGTTTTTCAGCGGGATCCTATGTGGCATTAGCGCTGCTTGGTAAACCAGCAGGAACCCATGCTGCCAATAGGGAGTCACCCCTGGCCACTACCCGGGAGTCAGTGATTGAACATGATACAGGGCATCATAGAGAACCCTCAGGCTCATTCAGAAATTCCATCACTGGACCTCAGCCTGTCGATGTAAGTACCCAACCATAGCTGCTCCTCAACCCTTTACTCCATGTGGATGAATTATATCTCATGTGCAACAAATGTAGATCAAGCTGAAACAAAAAGCAAACAGTGTAGATCCTGATCAGATGACAAGGATGTTCTGGTTGATATGGATCTACACTGTTCGCCAGGCAATAAAGATATATATGGAGGAAAGGGGTAACTCTCAAACCACTGAATTAGTGTAATGAACTGACCTTGCTGTGACTTCAGTCAGTCTATGCATAGTTCATAAGGGTGTTTTGCAGAAATTTGTTCATTTAATAGGAGTGTAGACTTCAATCACTGTTTGATGCTCATGTGAACTGGGTTCACGTCATGAATTATAAAAAATAAATAAATTGACTTTTGGTTTATCAAAATATTAAGTACAAAAACAATTCTACAGAAGCTAATTTCCCTACCTCAAAATGTACTCGTTTGTTAACCCTTTCCTCCATATAATTATACGCTTTTTATCACAATCTGCAAACTGTTTTCATCCAGATCAGCGTGCACATCCATGTTGTCTGATTAGCATCATTGCACTGTTCGCTTTTTTGACAGAACCTTTTAAATCGAAAAGAGAATAGTGTAGATCCTGATCAGATGGCACGAATGTGCTGGCTGATGTGGATCAACACAATCAAATGCATATACATATATATGAAGAAAAGGGTTAAGGAGTCACCAGGAATATCCCATGGATTTTTAATCTTTTAAGTAACTAGCAGCCATTGTACTTTGATCATTGTTTAGACATAGTTTACCAATTTTTTTCTTTGATAAAACTTAAAGGGAGATGTGCAGGGTCAAGCAGGTGTACTCGGTAAAATTGTAAACAGATCGATCTATGTAACACTTAACGTGTACTTTTCACTAAACTCAACATTTCAAACCCTCCAGGAGGAAGTTTTCAGTTAATTTTACCATTTTACCGGACCTGAAAACAATCCGCGGAAGAAATCAGTATACAAAAATACATTCTATGTTTAGCGATCATGGGAATGTCACGTGGCGACGTCGATGGTCAGCAAGGTACACCAAATGCGTATTTTGGTTGAAGTGATCACGTGACAATCCCAAAAACCACCGCGGCTTTACGCGGGAAATACTAAAGTAGCTATCCTAGGCGCGTCGCATAAGATAGGAAACACCATTTTTATATCTTTTTATAAAATATTGGTTTGAAATATTTCGGGTGTAAATCAATATTTGAGCTTCAAATAATGATATTCAACTGATTAATAACGCTTTTCGCAAATCTGTTCCATTCATCAATCCTGCACATCTCCCTTTAATGCTAAAATTTACAGGAACTTTAACAAGTTTATAAATAGATACTGTATAAATAGATAATCAAAACACATAACCAGTTCTACAAAAAAGAATACAACGGACACAGATGATGGATAAGAATAAAATTCATGTTGTGCATTACTGAGGGGCAGATTTTTCTCTAAATATAAGAATTCATGTCAAGTATCTAAAAGCATCTCATAATTGCAGTTCAATTTTAGAAACAAAAATGGCACAAAACCCCATAGGCAATGAAATACAAAAACGACTCCTACCTTTCTGGACAATGTCTCTGACCCAGTTTTTTCAGAAGACTTTAAAGTACTTGTACATGTAGCTTTAAATCATTCAAATAGATAATTATAGTTCTGCTAAGAAAAAATGTATTGGCAGGTATGTACAAACAACACCATTGGGGAATGTTGTTTGTTTGGTTGTTCGTAAGTGAGTAGATTGCAGTGCAAGTCTTCCTGATCTGGCACACCTCCAGTAGCGTAAAATCACTAGTTTTCACATCCCAGTTTTCTTGCAAGTTTATTGATGATGCTGTAGCTAGGAATTCATGCCTGATGCTTAGTTTGGGAAGACAGAAAGAGATGATCTTATAAATAATCATTTTGCTCTAAAGGATACGGCTGTTATTGATGTGGGAACAGTTAAGGTCCAGATCTGTGCTAGTTGATCTGGATTTTCACTGTTCCCACAATGTTGTGCGATGGAGATCAGATCTGTATGGAGCAGAGGGCTAAGGAGACAAAGATTATGTCTGAATCACTTTCCATTATGCACACAGAAACATTTAAATGTATCTAATTATTACCTTAGGTCTATAAAAGTAATAAGACATTTTGACCTCATCAATAACAGTTAGTTTTTATGGATTCCTTTATCAAATATGACTATTCAGTTGTATCACAACAATTATTTTATGTTGCTTACAAATTAATTGATATATCAGACAACTTGTCTTGTGATGTTGGCAGCTATTAACAAATACTGTACAAGTGTGCAAGGCTGTATGTGTTTATTTACAAGGATTCTGATTAAATTGTTCCATGGTATTAGGCGTTTTAGGACATGGGTGACCAGTGTAGATCCAGATCCGCAAGCTCTTCAGTGTCATCTAATCAGGTTCTATACTGTTAGCTGTTAGAGATGTTGGGCTATAATTTACTAAGTGTAGATGCTAATCAGATGTGATTAATGTGCTAGCAGATCTGGTTCTACACTTGTTGCCCATCTGATACATGCTGTATTGTAGTAGTGTTAATTTAACTCACACTTACATGTTAGCTGCATCCCTAAAATTGTTCAAGACAGGCAAAACAAATGCCTTAATAACATAATTTAAATGCAATGGTCTGTTTTAGTATCGGTCAACATTTTGAATCGCAGAAATTTGATAAAATACTGCGGAATGAAGTACTAAGTGGACAGACCGAATATACATTTTCTGTTGAATTTCTACATTTTATTGACTCTGACAATGTTAGAATTATTGAAATAGTTGTTGTGGCCCTGAAGGTACAGACAGTGTAAATGTTACAATAGTCTTCAAGATAACTAGAAAGAATAATAGGTCACCAAAGTGTGTCAGTTTTTAAAAAAAAATTTGAGTTGATCATGTCCTCTCAAACATGCCAAGGGAATCTCGAACAACATGCTGCATACAGAGTTTTTTTCACTTTTAGTGCTATATCCACTACGACAGGTGAAACCATCCTGCTTGTTACATGTAATCAATGTTTTAAGGATACAGTTTTTACCTTGAATTAATGTAAAATATTTTTTTACCCATAGAAACATTAAACATTACAAAGATCTCAATAAAATTTTGTTGTAGTACTTCCTGCAATAAATTAAATAAATATTTTCGTTAAATATTGACGAATTTTTTTTTTGTTTAACGCTAACATCACCAATATCTGTAACAACATCTGGTTCAGCATCACCAACATCTTATTCTGTCCACCATTGCTCTCTATATTCTCACAGATGTAAAAAAAATCGGTGTTTTGAAGTCCTTGGAAACCTAAACCTATGTATGTATTTGCCCACCTCATCTATTTGTGGCATGATTCTGGAAAAAAGTGAGGCTTAAATTCGAATGATGACTGTATCTATGGTGATTTTGCAAGTAAGCACTAAATAGGCAAATCACCAGTCAACAACAGTTTATGAAAGTAAGGATGCACAAATTAATCACATACTCAAGGAATCGTCACGAAAACCATCATTTAAAAGTATAATTATATGAAATATAAACAGAGTGAAATAATACAACAACATTCAGTTCACAATAGCAGCAGCCTTTGGAGTAGTCCCTGATAGGTGATAACAAACAATGGCATATCTGTAGATTGTTGATCCCTGAAGAGTGCTAAGAACAGCTTGTGTCACATGACAACAGTTGTAGACCAGATCAGCCTGTCAGTCTGCCCTGGATCTACTTTGTTTGCTCTTCCGTGAATCAATTTCTGCAAAACACCCTACGACCAGTGAATAGACTGGCTCCGATCATATAAAAGGCCTGGGCCCAAGATCATAAAACTAAGTTTTGAGATCAGTCTCAAATCTCAAGGATCTGATTGGCTGAAATGGCGGCTGGTCGCCATTTCAGCCAATCAGATGCTTGAGATTTGAGACAGATCTCCGGCACAGTCCATTAAATAGTTGAGCAGGTAGAGGAAGCATATGTCAATGACTTGTGAGATGTAAGCACTTACTCAAGGCAGTTACCACACGTAATAATGTCTTTTTAGAGTGGTTTACTTGGGGCTAAAGAAATCAGAACTATTATTTGGTTATTTTTTTACCCTAGGCCAAGGAGAAATGTTTTCCCTATTTCTGTACAGCAGAAGTTTCACAAGTTGTTAATTGCCTTTAATAGTTTCGAAGAGCATTTTGTTGTTAATTGAGATATTGAAAAAGATATTTCCGTAATTTTTTGCTAAACTGTTTCCTTGAAAATTGCTGCAGAACTTTAAAGCGTAATAGCCATAAGTGATTTTAAATTGTTTTATCAGTTTTTGCTGCAGATGGGAAGTTTATAAAACAGAGCACAGGCCCTGCTGTAAACAAAGGAAACCGTTTTCCAATCACACGCAGCTATGCTTTACTCCATAGATACACCTTTATCACATGGGCGAACAGTGTAGATCTTCATCAGATGGCCTGTGCCGGTTGATCTGGATCTATACTGGTAACCCATTAGATAAAAGTCTTCTATATGGAGTAGAGACTAGAGTTTAGAGATTGGTTGGAATTGGCTGAAGTGTTTTATTATCCAGACTGACCAATCACAAGCTGGACTTTGAAGTCTGCTCTCCAATCTTAGTTTCAAATCTCTAGTATCAGATTGGTCTCCATTTCACCTAGGTAGATGATTGAGATTTGAGACTGATCTCCATTTTAAGTTTTATCATCTTGGCCCCCCCCCCCCCCCTGAGTTTGGAAAATAACGCCACTTATTTTCATTATGGTTACTTTGGCTATAAATGTAATAGCTTTATAGTACATTTATATTTCATATGATATGTATACAAGAAGTTGAATCTAATGATTAGAGTTATGATGAAATGTAAGTAATAAATTAAACCTTTTTCAGCCTCATAAAGTAAGTTAGTAGATGTACACGACTGACATGTATCTGACAGCTGTTAACTGTGTCTGCATACTATTGTCTCATACACTGTACATGACTTGTTTTCTCAGTATATAACACCTAAACAATTGTAATGGTTTATTTAGGTCACCTTTAAGAATATTCATCCTTTTCATGTCTCCCAGTCCCATTGCAAATGCAGACTTTATTAATTGACATCCTAATTGTCATTTGATATATCAAATAACCCTTTTCTTAATATATACACATTTAATAACATGTGTGACCAGTGTAGACCCTTATCGGGCACGGTTCTCTTTTGGGTAAGAAATAATGTAATAAATTCAACAGCAAACAGTGCAGATCTTGATCAGACAGCATGGAGGCATTTGTTCTGGACCTTCACTGTTTGCCCACACCATAAAGGTGTATGTATATAAGGAGAGTTAAAATATGGGTGGTTTGAATTCAATGCATAAGGATATGAGGGTTGCCTTGTGTGATATAGACATCTTCTATTAATATATATTCAGAGTTATATTACAGGCAAATGTTTAATATTTAAGTTGCACTCTTAACTCTATACTGCAACTGTTTGTGGTGAAAGATATTATGTTGTTAAAGAGATTGATATGCAGAAGATGCAGACAATGTCATGTAGAATATTTTGTTACTGTGGCCTTAGGATGAGATAAGTTCTTTGAATTATGGTTTTGAAGTCCATTGCATTTTTATGTAAAATTTGGGAGAGATGAAGAGTGAATGTTATAAAGGTAGCCTTTAGATGTATTTGGAAATGATTCCCTTCTGTTTCTGTCTAAATTTTCTCTGCATTGTTTCTGCCAAAGAGAATTTTTGTATTTGATTTCTGGTATAAAATGGACTTTTTATCAATGTTACTAAGTTCTTTTATTTTGTGGAATGTTTGAACACATTTTGTTATAAATTTTATTTTTTTCTGTATGTGGAAATTCAACTAATTTAAAAACACATATCACAGTCATGCATAAGATTTCTGTCTCCTGGTCCAATATTGGCAATCTCTTACAAGATTAGGTATAATGTTCTGCTTAGTGCTCAAACTTGGTCAGTGGTAAGTTATACTTTATTATTAAGGTCAGAAACTAGGTCACTATGACAGATACTAAAACAGCCAAAATAAATATAGGTTGTTTTTATGCCCCCACAAAGTGGGAGGCATATAGAGTTGCACTCGTCCGTCCGTATGTCCCCCAAATCTTGTGGCATCAACTTCTCCAAAACTATAAGGCAGATTTCTTTCAAACTTGCACAGATGATCAAGCAGTGTAAATGATCGTAAAGAAAGGATTTTGTCCTGCGACCTTTTTTACCAGAGTTATGGCTTTTTGTTACTAAAAATTTTGTTGCAGCAGTGGGGGCATCAGTGTCCGAGGACACATTCTAGTTTTTAACTTGGTCAGTGTGGATATATTGATAAAATCTTGATCTCTAGCTGACATTAATAATGATATGTTTGATGAATTCAGGAAATCTAAAAAATCATTGCAGACGGCATGCACATATGTTGTTTTTTTTTAGCTCACCTGAGCCATAGGCTCATGGTGAGCTATTGTGACCCGTCTTTGTCCGGCGTCCGTCATCCGGCGTCCGTCATCCGTCGTCCGTCAACAATTTCCTTTAAACAACATCTCCTCTGAAACCACTTGATGGATTTTAACCAAATTTGTCCTGAAGCATCCTGGCACTGATGTCTACAAAAGTTGTTCAAATCATGACCACAGGGTCAAGGTCAAGGTCACTGCTGCTAAAAATAGAAATTCAGTCTTTGCTCAATTACTTGAGTTTGCTAAGGCCTATTGACCCCAAACTTGGTGTATGGGTAGCTTATATCAAAAGGCAGCTTGGGGTTGCTACCCAGGTGTCTGTGATCAAGGTCAAGGTCACTGTTGCTTAAAATAGAAATCCAGTTTTTGCTCAATAACTTGAGTTTGCTTAGGCCTATTGACACCAAACTTGGTGTATGGGTAGCTTATATCAAAAGGCAGCTTGGGGTTGCTACCCAGATGTCATTGATCAAGGTCAAGGTCACTGTTGCTAAAAATAGAAATTCAGTCTTTGCTCAATTACTTGAGTTTGCTTTGGCCTATTGACTCCAAACTTGGTGTATGGGTAGCTTATATCAAAAGGCAGCTTGGGGTTGCTACCCAGGTGTCTGTGATCAAGGTCAAGGTCACTGTTGCTAAAAAAAGAAATTTAGTCTTTGCTCAATTACTTGAGTTTGCTTAGGCTTATTGACTCCAAACTTGGTTTATGGGTAGCTTATATCAAAAGGCAGCTTGAGGTTGCTACCCAGGTGTCTGTGATCAAGGTCAAGGTCACTGTTGCTAAAAATAGAAATTCAGTTTCTGCTTAATAACTTGAGTTTGCTTTGGCATATTGACTCCAAACTTGATGTATGGGTAGCTTATATCAAAAGGCAGCTTGGGGTTGCTACCCAGGTGTCTGTGATTAAGGTCAAGGTCACTGTTACTAAAAATAGAAATTCAGTTTCTACTTAATTACTTGAGATTGCTTTGGCCTATTGACTCCAAACTTGGTATATGGATAGCTTATATCTAGAGGCAGCTTGGGGTTGCTACCCAGGTGTCTGTGATTAAGGTCTAGGTCACTGTTACTAAAAATAGAAATTCAGTTTCTACTTAATTACTTGAGATTGCTTTGGCCTATTGACTCCAAACTTGGTATATGGATAGCTTAAATTAAGAGGCAACTTGGGAAAGCTACCATTGTGTCTGTGATCAAGGTCAAGGTCACTGTTGCTAAAAATAGAAATTCAGTTTCCACTTGATAACTTGAGTTTGCTTTGGTTTTTTGACTCCACACTTGGTGTATGAGTAGCTTATATCAAACGGCAGCTTGGGATTGCTATCCAGGTATCTCTGATCAAGGTTAAGGTCACAGTTGCTAAAAATAGAAATTCAGTTTCCACTTAATAACTTGAGTTTGCTTTGGCATATTGACTCCAAACTTGGTATATGGGTAGCTTATAACAAGAGACAAATTGGGATTGCTACCCATGTGTCTGTAATCAAGGTCAAGGTCACTGTTGCTAAAAATAAAAATTCAGTTTCTGGTTAATAACTTGAGTTTCATACTCAGGTGAGCGATTCAGGGCCATCATGGCCCTCTTGTTTAATTTGAATTTTATGACACTTGCACACCTGTTAAATGTATGTGCATTGAAATAAGAAGAATTTATACCTTTTGCTTTGTATTAAGGTGATAATTTACTGCTACTGTTTCAGTGAAATAAAATGATTCCCCATTCTTTTGAAAGAGAATTAGACTCCTTGTAGAAAGTGACAAAACTCGACATCCACCTACCTGTGATGTTGGTGTTGCTTAACCCTTTCCTCCATAAATATGCATTTTTACGCAAGTGCGACCAGTGTAGATCCAGATCAGCTGGCACATCCATGCCATCTGATCAGGATCTGCACTGGTCGCATTTTGGTCTGAAATAACCTAATGAATCAAAAATGATGTGCCGGATGTGCCGGCTGATCTGGATCTAAACTGTTCGCCCATGCAATAAAGGTTTGTCTATGGAGGAAAGGCTTAAGAAAATCTCTTGTTATTCTATACTACATTCCTTAAAGTTGTCATCTGCTCAGAGTTTTTGGTATGTGATATTTAATGTGTACATGTTTAACTGTGCCTGTCTGAACACATTCCACCCTTCCCAGAATGCTAAGCTTGCCTTGCATTGTGTGATAGTTTGCCACTTACCGATCTGTCTATCCATATAGTTGGAATGATTTCATTTGAACAGTTAAAACTGGTAATCTTGTACTTCACAAAACAGATACAGAAAGGTTAAAGCTTATGCTTATCATACCAAAATACCTCCAAGATTGTAGAAGAATATGTTACTTGAGTAAGGAGAAGGAATTGTGGTGTAAATGTAGGCTTTTGGACACCTGATACAAAGTTTGTCAGTTCCAATCCCTTCAGGTATGGTTTTTTGGAAATACACATTTAAAACAATATTTTCAATATATACTGTGATAGATAATTCTTAATCAATTACTCCATGGGATATGGATGTTATTGTATAATCAAACAGTGTAGATCTGAATCAGCAGGCACATTAATTTTGTGCTGTCTGAACAGGATCTGCACTGTTCACTTTTGTTTCATTAGTTTTTTTTACCAAAAAGCAACCAGTGTAGATCAAGAACAGGGCCCAAGATCATAAAACTAAGTTTTGAGATCAGTCTCAAATCTCAAGGATCTGATTGGCTGAAATGGCGACTGATCGCCATTTCAGCCAATCAGATGCTTGAGATTTGAGACTGATCTCCAGATTTAGTTTTATGATCTTGGGCACTGGTGGCACAAAAAGTGCCAGTTGACCTAGATCTACTTTGGTCCCCCATGTTAAAAAAGGCATATATATGGATACTGGACTAAGCACATAGCAGACAATGACCCAGCTACAGCCCTGATACAAATAGGAAGTATAAGTGAAACCTTAAAATTATTAACACTTTACTCAATGGATATGATTTTGATAAAGATCGCCCAGCACAATCGTGCCAACTTATAAGGATCATGGCTGTTTACTTGTAGATTCATTTTGTTATTTCTGACCAGAAAGCAGTTAATGTAGATGCTGTTCTGACTACATGGATGGACCAGATCTGGATCTACACTGGGTTGAAGGTTATAAAACTGAGCATGGAAACCAGTCTCAAATCTCAAGCATCTGATTGGCTGAAATGGCGACCAGTCGCCATTTCAGCCAATCAGATGCTTGAGATTTGAGACTGGTTTCCATGCTCAGCTTTATAACCTTGGGCACTGGTCACCCATGGTATATACATTTTCTAATTTATATCCCATGGAGTAAATGTTGAATTAACAAAGTACGGTTAAGTGTGATTACTCTGCAGGATCTTCACTGTTTCCATATTTGTACCTTTGATGATTGATTTTATTCTGTTTTCAGGCAGAGAAAGAGAGGGATTTAAAGCAACAGAAGGTGACCACCATTCGTGTGATGTATGAAACTGCTTGTGATGAATTTGAGGTCAGTATAATGTAAATCACACTCTCAGTTAAGAATGTTGAGTGTTGAACTGTTTCTTTTTGTTTGCTTCAAAACTTAATTCCCAATACCATAAAATTGAATTTTTAGTCCCTTACCAGTGTAATGGAGGGGACTTTAGGTTTTCCCTCTGTCATTCAGTCTATTCATATGTCTGTCCATCAGTCCATCCATCCTGCACAAACTGGAACCTGCAATAATTCAAGAAGATCTTGAGATCTTTTTCACAAAACTTAGTATATATGTAGACAACAATGAGGTACTTTATAGACTGTATATATGCTGCATAAATACACGCTGCATAAAACTTGAAGTAAGTGCAGTGTGTCTGGGCTGCTTAAACACTGGAAGTAAGTGCACTGTGTCTGGGCTGCTTAAACACTGGAAGTAAGTGCAGTGTTTCTGGGTTGCTTAAACACTGGAAATAAGTGCAGTGTGTCTGGGCTGCTTAAACACTGGAAATAAGTGCACTGTGTCTGGGCTGCTTAAACACTGGAAATAAGTGCACTGTGTCTGGGCTGCTTAATCACTGGAAATAAGTGCACTGTGTCTGGGCTGCTTAAGCACTGGAAATAAGTGCACTGTGTCTGGGCTGCTTAAGCACTGGAAATAAGTGCACTGTGTCTGGGCTGCTTAAACACTGGAAATAAGTGCACTGTGTCTGGGCTGCTTAAACACTGGAAATAAGTGCACTGTGTCTGGGCTGCTTAAACACTGGAAATAAGTGCACTGTGTCTGGGCTGCTTAAACACTGGAAATAAGTGCACTGTGTCTGTGCTGCTTAAACACTGGAAATAAGTGCACTTTGTTTGTGCTGCTTAAACACTGGAAATAAGTAGTAAACATTGGAAATAAGTGGACTGTATTTGTGCTGCTAAAAAAGGGATAATTTATATGGTGAGAGTGTCTGTGCTGATTGTATGATAGAATCTTGTGGATAATGTCAGTGCTGACAAATGGAGTTGAACTGTCTGTGTTCTGTGGATTAACAAACCTCTTAATATCCCAGCTTTTGTATGCCTAGATCACACATTCAGGGATTTGACCCCAGATTAGCTATGGTTACATCATTCACAGCAATCTTGTGTAGCTTTCCGTATTTTGTAGACATACAAAGTAGTACTAATATATCTCTGACAATTTTAGTTTGAACATAATCAAAATCAGACAACTGATGTACAACCTTATTAAACCATATCAGAAAGTACTGGTCTGTTGTAGTCTCTATATAATAACTATTCATTTGTACTTATTTGTAGGCACAAAGTCTTCAACTGGTGGTTTGTACTATTCTGTATTGGACCTTTCTATTCATACCAACTCATACTACCAAAGGCTTTAGCAAACCGCTTCTGTGCAGCGCACACGTGCTGACATGTCATTCTGTTTTAACCCTTTCCTGTACAGACACACCTTTATTGCAAGGGCGAACAGTTTAGATCCAGATCAGCCGGCACATCTGTGCCGTCTTATCGGGATCTAAACTGTTCACTTTTTGATTCATTAGGTTATTCCTGACCAAAATGCGACCAGTGCAGAACCTAATCAGACGGCACGGATGTGCCAGCTGATCTGGATCTACACTGATCGCACACGCGTAAAAATGCGTATATATCCAGGAAAGGGTTAAACCGTGTCATTTCCTCGTGTCATTTCCTGTATTGAACCATGTCATACAACAACAATCAGTATCACGGTGAGGTGATCCGAGTATGTGTGACCTAGGCATAATACATTGGAAACTCCCAGTGTTTAATACACTTGTACAAGTGGACATTTTATGTTTTACCTATAAAGTAGTCAGAATATTGGCAGCATTACTCTGGTATAATTAATTGCACAGCATTATCTTTACTGAGCAGTGTTTTAATAAAGAGCCCATAGATTATCAGACATTAATGTTCAGAGGTGCCATTTGTACATCAAAAACTTGCCTAAAGAGAATTTAATTACCAAGCATTATAAAGGATAATGAAAGTTGAAAATTTATACTTTCTTGATTTTCTGTGTTTTTATTGCATTAATTTTCATTTTATAAATGGATATTTTAAATCATCAAAATTTATAATTCATCAAAGGTTTTTGTAAGTCAGGCAGATTTTTTTTAGAGAATGTAGTTATTGTGTTACCTGATAACCAAATTTGATTGATGTGACCAGAGAATGTGAAAATCAGGTTAATAGATTGAAATGAAGCAGGCCTGGTAGAGCTGTGTCTCACCTGCCAAAATACTTCATGGAACACCAGAGAATTTTGATCATGTACTTTACCAATACCATTTAATTTGCAGTGTGGGGTGGGGTGGATATCTCCTAACATTGGGCCTACATACATGTGATATCCCAGCAGGATCCAAAATAAACCCAAGAGACTAATCCTGATTCTGTTTCCTGATTTCAAAATTCAAAATCTCAATGGTCTATCAGTAAAATAGTCAATAGTAAAAATACACAGTTTTGTATCTCTTGTTATCAGTAAAATAGTCAATAGTAAAAATACACAGTTTTGTATCTGGTTTATCTTGCACTTATTGGTTCGTCAAAACATGCTGAAACAGACTGTTTATCATTGTCATTGAGATAACTATCCTAATAATGGTGATAGTTGGCAGAAAGTAGTATTGTTTATTTGATAATGGAAAGTAATAGAAAACACTGTAAATTGCCTGTATACTTTACTAAATGTAAAGAATTTTCATTAAGTTTGCCAAATTCACTCTGAAATTCAAGTCAATTAAAACCCCACTTTTGCCTTAATCCAGCTGAAAATCCAGTTTTGGCCCATTTCAGTTTTCACATGTATGGGACTACATATCAGCATTAATAAAAAACTGACAGTTTATGAAATTTTTACAAAAATAACACCTCCAAACAGGTCATTAATTTTTTTACTTATTACATTATTGTTACATGCCAGTTTACTAGTTACAGTACAAGAAATTAATGTAAACTGTAATTTATGTAAGTTAGTCAAACTGTGTCAATGATTAAGACCAGATATTTACATGTTCTATCTCTAGGACTAGTGAAGGTCTGCCTAAGTTTCTACTTTTTTATTGGTATTCTGAGCTACACTGTCCTGTCTGTCAACTCCTTTTAATATAAATGTCAGCTTTTCAATCAGCCGACTTCCTGTAATGAACTTACCTTTCCTCAACCCTTTACTCCATATATCCGTGTTTTTATGCATGTGCAACCAGTGTAGATCCAGATCAGCTGGCACAGGATCTGATCAGGATCTGCACTAGTCGAATTTTGGTAAGAAATAACATACTAAATTTAAAAAGTGAACAGTGTAGATCCTGATCAGATGACACAGATGTGATCTGAATCTACACTGTTCGCCCATGCCATTATGGCTTATATAATTATGGAGGAAAGGGTTAAATTAGGGTAGGGTCCCCTTATTGTTTAAGGATTTTGCAGGGATGTTACTGAATAATGAAGTGATAACTCCAAGGAGATCATGGAAGCATAGTTGTGACTAGCCAATCAATGTTAACCCTTTACCCCCTAAATAAATGTAGTGGACTTTTCTTTTCTTCAGATTAACTTGGTCCATTTAAAAGTCATAAGGGTGTTTTGCAGAAATATATTTGCTCAATAGCTAACACCTACTTGATCAGACTACTTGAATGCCCAGGCTGGTCTGGTTCTACACAAGTCTACACTACTACAAATATGACATAAGCTGTGCTGTGTACTTCTTGTTAACACGTTTTATCGCATGGGTGACCAGTGTAGATCGAGATCAGCTGGCACGGCCATGCCATCTGATCTGAATATACAGTTTTTACACAGTTCACTTCTTGTTAAAAATAGCTTATGAATTTAAAAGTGAACAGTGTAGATCCTAATCAGATGGCTTGATTGTCCTGGCTGATCTGGATCTACACTTTTGCTATAAAAGGTTGTATTAATGCAGTAAAGGGTTAATGAGACAAGGCAGAAAAACCCAACACACTCAAACAACATGAACAACCAATAAACAAACTGAAGGATATGATTCATATATGTGTAGGATGTGCAGTCTAGAACAGTACGTGATCATCCTAATGGGGTGTCATTGCATCCAATGTCAACAATATAATATTGTCTGTTATGTTGTATCATCTATTAATTAGATATCATGTACATATTGTGATATCTTCTAAAGCTATCAAGTTGAAGCTGGAGAGACAGTTTTGGTAAAGATCCACTTAGGTGTCTGAAATTAAAGCAGCTTGTCTGAATTACCATGACCTTGGCCCAATACCATAAAACTAAATCTGGAGACCAGTCTCCAATCTCAAGCATCTGATGCTTGAGATTTAAGACTTCAATCTCTGTTTTATGATCTTGGGCCCTTGATCTGACCATCTGTATAAACAAGCCAAAATTTTATTGAAATAAAGGTTCTATGCCCCTTGATTGCCAAAACAGTTACAAATTGAACATGGTCTGGTCAATTTATTAACCCTTTACGCTATACATATAGGTTTTATAGCTTGTGCAACCAGTAAAGATAAAAAAGGAACAGTTAAGATCGAAACCAGATGACAGTATGTGCTGGCTGACTGGATCTACACTTCTTCACCCTTATATAACAGCTATATCCCATGGGTTTAAGGGTTAAAATATATGATAACTGTGTGTAAATTTTTGCTATTATTAAAAATTTTCCCTTTCAGCAATTGAAGCGACAGAGCAGAGCAAATCCGTCGGACACAAGTCTTCAGAACAAGGTTCAGGAGAAGGAGAAGACGTTGAAGATACTGGAGGCCCAGCTACAGAGTCTACAGAATCTGCAGGCCAACATCTACACCAGGGAACAAAAGGTACACCAATATACTCAGTAATTTTCTCTCTGTTTTGCTAGTCAGATGGTTGAGATGTTTAACTCGTCTTCAAACTCAGTTTTAGTTATGTGCAGGTTAGCAGAAACTTTAAAAAAAATTATGTTTATGTGCGTGATGGTAGAAATATTTTAGTTCAGGGCTTTTTTCTTATGTTAAGTAACTTTTAGAGAAAACTGCATGATTTTAAAGAAATTTTGAGAGGGGAAGGTGCCAGTAAACTGCCCCTTCAGAGGCTTCTTAAAAAAACAACAAAAAACCTCTGGACGTAAAGATATTTGCAGTCACTTTTCTGCAAAACAGCTTTGAGCAAGGAATAATCAAGTCTGTTACATTTAATCAGCTAATAAAGATGTAACTTGTGTTTAAAAAATTGGCATATCAGTGCTGTCAGATCGGAATCTACACTGGTCGCTTAAGAAACATTTAGTTATTTCTGACCAAGGAGTGAACAGAGTAGATCCAGATTAGATAGCATGGGTAATCTATGTGATAAAAGGCATATCAGATTCTTTGGATTACAGAGTTAAAAAGCCTTTATACAACAGTGAACAAGTATTATCTGACTGATTTTCAATATTGGTAAAACACTGTCTCATTGACTTGGGGAAGTGGGGGTGGTGGTGGTGGTATTACCCTTAGTTAGGGCTCTGAGAGAAAGGACATCTGCTTTCAGCCATTAAGGGAATACAACTATAGGCTGCACGAATGTGGAAATAATTGTGCACAAGTCTCAGTGGGCTCGTCTGATTCATATGTGTTAAAAAGATGATTCTTTTGAAAAAGTTGTTCCACAATTATATCTAAAAACAAACTGCATATAAAAACATGTTTGCTGTTTTGTTTCAGCCACCATTGATCAGTGTAGATTCAGAATCGCTAACATCGGACACAACGTCTGTCTCTTCATGGGTAAGATGCACACTCCTAACACATACACTTCTTTCTGTTATATACACACCTTTATTATGTAGACATAGATCTAGAGCTGGGGAATTGAAGCACCTGCTTTAAAGAAACACAACAATTAAGCATCTGCAAATAGAGATTTTTTCAATGATTGTTTATAGGAATTGAAATGATTTTGCAGTGAATAAAACCATTGTTATGCAGAATTTACAGAAAAAGAAGAAAGCATTCAAAAGTTAAATAAATTATGTGTAAATGTTTAAATGAATTGAGCAAAGTATAATTACTTTTATTTATGTACCAAATTGTATAACAGATATGCAAGAGTGCATTTACACACAATGCATCACTTGAACTGAAAGTCAGACCCATTTAAGAAATTTAATATAGGTTTCGTAAGGTTTTAATTTGAGGTAAATGAAAATTTCTTGTAAAAGAGGAAGTTTTTATGAAAGGAATATTGTGCTATAGATATTCACAGCAATTTGTTATTTTAAGAACATGTTAAATGGATTAAGCTTTAAGAAGAAGAAAAAATGGGTAAAATTATTTCAAAATTGGACATAAAACTTGATAGAAAACTTAAGTACTGTGAAATCAGTGATTTGCATAAGTTTGCAAGTAGTTCAAGGTTATACTAGAGCTTAAAATAAACACTTTAGTGTGTGAATGTTGAATTGAATGCAGAATTTGGAAATGCGAGAATTTAAGATCTAGAAATTGTCTTTACATTAAATCTTCACAATTCTATTGCCTGTGAATTAAAATGGTCCTTCAAAATTCCGATGTTAACACTTTACTTCATTCCTGGAAGTGGGTGTTATCCATGAGCAGGCAGTGTAGATCCAGATCAGCCAGCTGTGCTGTCTGATCAGGATCTACAGTGTTTACCTATAGATTCATAAGATTATTTTTTACAAGATGCAACCATTGAAGATTAGATAAGACAGCACAGATGTGCAATCTGATTTGAATCTACACTGGTCGCACACGTGTACATGAATCCTTTTACACATATATGCAGTAAAGAGTTAATATAATTATGGAATAAAGTGTTAATAGAAACTAGGATTGATAACCTTGCAGAAAATTTACATTTTGTTAAACATTGACGTGAATCCCATGAAGGATGTACTTCCTATTCTAAAAAGACTTACTGAGGTGTACAATTCAATCTGTAAAAAAACTACTTCATGCATAGGAGTCAATAAACTTTTTCTAATGTCAGGTGAATAGGTTTTAAAAAAATATATTGAAATGTACAACATTAGGGATTGAAATCCTGTTTTTTTTTCTTCGCAGCTGGTGATTGTACTTTAAGTTTGTGGGGTTTTTTTTGTTGATGTATAGGTCATTAAACTCGGTATTGTGACCAGTGTAGACCCAGTGTTCTGTCTGTCCAGAGTCTACATTGTTTGCTTTTCCATCAAAAATGCAAGAAAAATACATTATAGCCTTTAAATTGAATTCCCCAAATAGTCTATATCAATATCAAAACAATCAAGAGGGAGAGAGGTAAGACCAAGAACCATGTTTATAAAACAGAGAATGGAAACCAGTCTCAAATCTCAAGCATCTGATTGGCTGAAATGGCGACTGGTCGCCATTTCAGCCAATCAGATGCTTGAGATTTGAGACTGGTTTCCAATCTCAGCTTTATAACCTTCAGCTCTGGTTAGCTGAAATGGCCACCAGTTGTCATTTCAGCCAATCAGATGCTTGAGATTTGAGACTGGTTTCCAAGCTCAGTTTTATAACCTTCAGCGATGTAAGGTTCTTGAACTCTCTGTGAAGGTATCCTGGTGGGAGGAAGTAATCGTGATGATAAACATATTAAATAGCATCAAGTCCTTAGAAGACTTAATGGGAACAATTAACCTGAACATTCCTATAGCTTTCTTTGAGGCTTTCAAAATCACAGTGATGTTGCTGCAAACACTGGTCTATTACATGTTAAGATGATTTTTACACACCAATGATTATTCTGGGATTAAATCTTCCTCACATGATTGGGTTTTGTGAAGCTACTACAGATGACTATTAGGTTTAAAGATACAGGTGAAATGCGCAAAACAGACAAATATTGTTTGAGAATTAATTTTGTAAACATTGATGTCATATATAACTTTATTACTCAGTAACAATATTTTTTGTCAATTTTATGTCTTAGAATGGTTGTATTGAGGTATTGTGGATGTATAATGAACATCAGTATTTGCAGGCTTCAGCACCGTTTAGCTCACCTGAGCATAAAGTGCTCCAGTGTGAGTTTTTGTGATGGGTAACTGTCTGTTGTCATCATTCATCATCATCATTTTTTATTGTGATGACATATCCTCTAGTACCACATGCAGTATTTCAGCCAAACTTTTGGTTTATTCTCCTTCAAATTCTTAATAGTTCCATGATGACCTCTGTCATGGAAACCAAAAGAAAGGACTTTTTCTCTAAAGCTGCTCTTCTGATTTGGATATAATATTACAGCATTATGTACTGGTCTTCTACCCAGATTTTTACTATAGAGGTCAAAACTGACCCTAATCCTGGTTTTACATAGACTTGTATCTTGAAAACTTAAAAAAATTCTTGTTTAAAATCTTTGATGAAACTAGAATGCATTGTGCATATTAATCTATCTCCAGGTGAGCTCTTCAGGTCCCAAGGTTACACTACTGAGAATGCAAACCCGTCTCAAATCTCAGGCATCAAATTGGCTGAAATAGTGACTGGTTGCCATTTCAGCCAATTAGATGCTTGAGATTTGAGACTGGTTTCCAATCTTAGTTTTATAATCTTGGGGCCTGGACCACCATGGCCCTGCATTTAATTTCTTTTTATTTGTAATTATACCTTGTAAATAAATGTGTAGTGGACTAGATTTGTAAAATGCCATTAACCTTTCCGTACTGTTGTTGCGTTTTGTAAACTAGGATTTTATACATTGATGTCTTGCCAAAGTGATTAACCCTTTACTTCATGGTTACAGTTTATATTCCATGTGCGACCAGTCTGTTCCTTAGCTTGTATTTCTGAACAAGAAGTGACTATTGCAGATCTTGATCAGACTGCACAGTCACATTCTAGATACTGATCAGTTTGCATGGTCACATTGTAGATGCTGATCAGACTTCAAGGTTGCATTGTAGATCCTGATCAGACTTCAAGGTTGCATTGTAGATCCTGATCAGACTTCAAGGTTGCATTGTAGATCCTGATCAGACTGCACAGTCACATTCTAGATACTGATCAGTTTGCATGGTCACATTGTAGATGCTGATCAGACTTCAAGGTTGCATTGTAGATCTTGATCAGACTTCAAGGTTGCATTGTAGATCCTGATCAGACTGCACAGTCACATGGTAGATCCTGATCAGACATCAAGGTCACATTGATGATTCTAGTCAGACAAAGATCTTGATCAGACTGCACAGATCTACCTTGTTTGCACATGCAATATAATCCAGTTTCCTGTAGTAAAGTGATTAAGCATGTTGTTTACACAATGTTTCCTGTGTTTTTGACTTCCATAGCTGTCTGGGAGAGAGAGAAAGCAACGTAAACACAGTTCCACCCCAGGGGCCATGTTTAGTCCGTCGGAAGCACAGGAAAGGAGTGGGGCTAATGTTTGTAGGTCTAAGTCAGATGTATCCACACGCAAAAATGCCTTGTCTGAATACTCCTTTGGTCAGGCGGGATATAAAAGGACCGAATCTAGTCCGGAGGTAGAGTTCTCGTTCGGAGTTTATCTTTATGACTAATGTTCTATCACCTAAACCTTGGCTGCAGTTACGACCTTATTGTTTGGTCTGTACTGGTGGATGTGAAATGTCTGTAATCCTGGTAGTAACATGTTAAATTATTGTCATGTTTGGTTTGGGGTGTGAATGCTTTACTATCGTGTAAGCTGACATTTGGTAGTTCAAAAAATGAAAGCCATGGTATATGTATTGCTAGATTGGGAAACAGGCTGCTGCATTGATGGGATTGTTCGATGAACTTTATTACCCCTTTACTCCTTAGATACACCTTATTGTGAGGGTGACATCTATGCCATTTGATCAGGATCTACACTGTTTAATTTTAGATTCATTACGTTAGGAATTAATTATTTTAACATATACAAGTCTCAATCTAGCAATATATACTGGTTTAATCCTGAATGTTGTGATCTGTGTCCCGGGGAGTCTTGTTGTATGTTCGTAAACATGTTATTGTATTTAACACAATGGCTTACAATGCTGTCAGTTTCTCTTCATATAAGTACTCTTCATATTTTATGGCTACTTAAATAGCTTCCTTATAATGAAAAGTCTCCTAGGCTTGATTTTCTTACCATTTCTCAGAACTTGGCTCCAAGGTTATAAAACTAAAACTAAAATTTGAGGTCAGTCTCAAATCTGTAGCATCTGATTGGATGGAATGGTGACTGGTGGCCATTTCTGCCAATAAGAAGATTGAGATTTGAGACTGGTCTCCATTTTCGGTTTTATAACTATGGGCACAGATGTTAACAAGCATGGTGTTCTACCTGCATAGGCTCTGTGTTGTAACAATATAATGGAATTATAATTAAAGAATATTTGAGACAGTTAAGGAGTTTGATTAAGAAGGTTATAGCACAGCTGAAATGTATGATTTTATTTCAGAGGACAACTTTTTTACCAGAAGTTTTAAAAGATATTTTCATGCAGGCTTAATCTGGTGCAGTTGTACTTACTTATTGAAATTATGTTTACTTCATATATGTGGCTTGTATCACATGGTGGAACAGTGTAGATCCAGATCAGCCAGCACATTAGTGACATGCAATCAGGATATACAGTGTTTGCTCTTAGATTTGTTATTTCTGACGAAGTTGGAAGTATCCAGTGTAGATCCAGATTAGACTGCATAGAATGTTATGGACCTGCATCTTCACTGGTTGCCCTGTGATAAAAGGCATATTATGGTGTAAAGGGTTAATAAGGGTTGAAGGTTATAAAACTGAGCATGGAAACCAGTCTCAAATCTCAAGGATCTGATTGGCTGAAATGGCGACTGGTCGCCATTTCAGCCAATCAGATGCTTGAGATTTGAGACTAGTTTCCATGCTCAGCTTTATAACCATGGGTACAGATCTTGCAAAATATAACAATGGAACATTATCATCATTCCTGTCCACAAAGGATTTGTTCATTAGGAAACTTAAAATTATAAAAACATTGAATATGTAATGGCTAAGTATGTAAAAATTACTCTTGTGTATGACACGTACACTACATAATCCACTAAAGTTTAAATATTGTGTATTGTCTTCATAAAAATGCAGGTTTCAAAATGTGAAGTAGTCACAGAGCAGAAAGTAAAAAAAAGTTCCAGTTTCAGAGGCTTTCGTAGAGGATATGCCCGCAAAGTAAAGTCCACTAGTGTAAGATATATCCAGATCTTTTAACTTTGGTATTACACAGTTTTATACTAGCTTTTGGCTGGGCTTACGGGCAGGCCTAATCTAACACATTTTTGGTAGCCATTTGGTTGTTTATGAATGCTTTTTTGTCATTAATAGGTCACAATTAAAAATGCAAGTTGTTCTCAGTCCTTTGCAAAAACATAACACACTGTAATACACATATCACACATATTCTCAGAACACGTTAATTTTAGTCACAACACAAAATTCATGCTACAGTGATTTCACACATACTGCCTTCGCTTTATTACGTCATATCATGAATTTCACTCATTTTATTCATAACACCAAACATACTTTGATATCTACGGAAATTGACGTCTAAAAAACTAACATAGCCCTGTAGTAAAAGATGGGTTTGTAAGTGAATCAATAAATAAATATTGTTTAAAACATTTTATCAGTTTGTTGTTTTCAGTAGTCCAATAATCATTATAAATGTGAAATATTAAGGTGCAAAAATCTCCTGCTTTCTTAGTATTATTAACAATAATACAAAGGGTTCTCAAAGCTATGATGTTGTGTGTTTAAAAAAAAACCCAAAACATGATGAAGTTTGTTCTTCATTTGTGCAACACACATTATATAAGGTCCTTGTATACATGTAATCATGTCATATATATGTTTTGTCTTATTTCACAATGTCGGTTTTCTTTTTTTTTGATATTATCCCTTTACTTCATAGATACACCTTTACTGCGTGGGCAGGCAGTGCGGATGTGCCGGCTGATCTGGATTTACACAGGTTGCACACATGTTAAAATGTGTATATATGGAGTAAAGGGTTATATGAAATACATAAAAATCTGCAAGGTTACATGCTTGTAGCTGAAATCTGTAAACAAACATACTTACAAAATACTTCAGCCATAATTCAAATTATTTTACTCAAGGCATAATATTGTTTACAACATTTTCAGTGAAATTAAGTCAATTATTACTTGTAATGAAGTAAAAGAAGACTATTAAATCATTGTAATTGAATTCATGAATACTCAAATTAGATGATCTTAATGATAAAGAAATTTCCCACTTTATATTATATGAGATATTAGACATTAAAAGAGAATGTTTTGTATAAGTTTGCTACATCTTGGGAGGGAGCTAAGTGCATGTTTACCAGTGAATGTTGATTGCATGAAGAGTTTCAATATGGTGTGGTGATGAACCAGATTTTATATTGTGTGAATGACTGTCAGGGTGGTTGGATTATAACAGCCTCACTGTGAGGTCGTGTTTGAAAACAATACACCAGTAATTGAAATTTTGTTGAAATTTTCTCTTATACAAGATGTGTTTTGATTATTTTAAACACCAATCATATTTTCTCTCTACCTCACTTTTATCACTTTTAAACTTTTACTCTCGCTATACATATGATTTTTATCACATAGGCAAACAGTATAGATCCAGATCAGCCTGCACATCTATGTCACCTGATCTGGATCCACACTGTCTGGCCATGCAATCACGAAATGCTTCCGAATTTCGAAGAGTAAATTACTATAATTTGGATTAAGTTTTGACTCGGTCTCAGTTACTGGTGTAGAATAAAGGAAGTTTTAAATGGACAGTCAATTAGAATATTGGTTGCTGGGTTGCTGTACAACTGTTATAATTGTGTTCTGGTTTGATTACCGGACTACTATAATATCTGCCATGTGAAGTGTTTTGTGAATTTGAGTTGATTTGTTTATATTTCTTGTATATCTAGAGAAGCGAGTCTTTCCGAAGAAAGCTCAGTAAGCCTAAAATGTCCATCAGGAAGGTAAACTGTCGCCTGTTAGATTCACTTTATACCCCGAGTAGAGCCAGTCTTCTTGCTGTTGGTTCCCCGTGCTTGAAAAACATTGCCACTATGTGTGTTATGTGATGAAGGTTGAGGTCATGTGATAACAATTAAGGTCATGTGATAGTGACTGTTAAATGTCATACGATACGACAATTTAAGCTTGTCAGGTGAAGTCTGTGTATGTTGACCCCAAACCCGCTGAAATAGAAGCCAATCAGTTCATTGTACATAGGGGAGCTCTACAAATATTGATTAACCCTTTCCTCCATATATACGCCTTCATGGCGTGGGTGAATAAAGTAGATCCTGATTAGCAGGCGCATTGGTGCGATCTGATTAGGATCTGTCTGTTAGCTTTTTGATATATTAGGTAATTTCAGACCAAAAAGTGAAGAGTGCAGATCCTGTACACAGTTACATAGACCAGAATGTGTGTTTTGAATTCCAGAACAGTCACAGAAAGTATTGTATCCTTCAGTTTAAGTTTCCAACTTGAAGGGCAGATTCATTTTACATAAAATACCATATTCGGCAACAGTTGGCATAATTTTATATATCATAAGCTTACTTTCTCCATATAAATGCATAGAATACCATAAGTTTACTTTTGTTTACAAAATCCAGGATATGATAGTGACTTTAACTAATCTCGATAACATGCAGTGGCAGTTTTTATATGCAGGGGAAACAACTGCGAGAAGACTGCTGTAGATGAGGATGTGCTTGATTCATTGAAATTGAACTTTGAAAGCATTAGCCATAAAGTAGTAGGTGTATATATCTACTATATTTCATTGCTGTGTTTGCCATTTCAGGGATGTATGTTTCAGAATTGACCCTGTTTTCTGTATGTTTGTTGTAGATAATATATGTAGAACCCGTTTTGATGAGCTTTTAAAGCCAATGAAGTTGTCTTGTATAGTGTGAAACTGTTGTCTGTACACAAGACTGTTTTGTCTGTCAGGTTTATATGGTAGACCACAACTTACTGAATGTTTCTGCAGATTATATGAACTTAAGTAAAACTCAGGTTAAATGGAATAAGCATACAGTATACACTGTTTCAGTGGCTACCTGCATTAAGAAGTCAAACTGTTTCAGTGGCTACCTGCATTAAGAAGTTTTGACCAGTGTGTATATTAACCCTTTCCTTCACAAGCATGAGCAAACAGAGTAGATCCAAATCATCTGGCACATCCAAGTTAAATGATCAGGATCTGTGCTGTTGGCCTTTTGGTCAGAAATAACCTTATGAATCTAAAAGAGAAGAGTTTAGATCCTGATCACATGATACCAATGTTCATACTGATCTGGATCTAAACTGTCCACCCACGCAATAAAGCCTAATCTCCGAAGTAAAGGGTTAACAAGCAGTTGTCAACAGTCCCTTGTTATAGTAGCTTATACCAGATTACGCTGTTAATCCAATTTATTACAAATGATTGTTTGTTATGATTTTAATCTTGATGAAATAATTTGATTTATTTTCACATAATTTTTTGGCATTTACGATTTAAAAATATTTGTGATTACTAAAATTATAGTTATATATATTCAGATATTTGTATTAAGGAATTTACATCAGATTAATATAAAAACTGCTTTGTCATGCGTACGGTTAACCATGTCAGTTTAAACAAGTTAAAATAGATATTTACTGAAGCACAAAGTTTTGCATGTCTCACATTGATTAACTGAAAGCACACATGGCTGTTTCTATTTTTTTGCACTGCGAAATTTAGCATGAGAAAATAACACTTCATTTTAATTAAAATATTTGTAATTACATATTAAAAATGTTTCACATATATAATTGTGCATACTTGTTTTAATTGCTGTTTTGTCAAATGTTTGTGTTTTTGTAAATATAATTGGTGGTTTTCTTCTGTATTCAAAGTAGAAACAAACCAGAGATACATAAGGAAACAGAGACTGTTAGACATTGATTTTTGCATCTCTGTCTGTCATAGTAATATGGGTTTTACTTCAAAGCAACATACTGTAACCTAAAATGGTGGATTTAAAACATTGATGCTGATTTTTTTCAGCACAGAAAGATTTGAGTCATGGTTATCCCCTTTAACTCCATAAATATACCTTTATTGCATGAGCAAACAGTGTAGATCCAGATCAGCTAGCACATCTGTGCCATCTGATCACGATCTACACTGTTGGCATTTAGATTCATTAGGTTATTTCTGATAAGGGGCGACTAGAGTAGATCCAGATTAGATGGCAAGTTCCCAATGATCTGGATCTACAATGTTCAAATGTGTGATAAAACCTGTATAACTAAAGGATCAATATACTTAAGCCACTGAAGTCTTCAGTTTCAAACTCTAATAATGATGAAGGGGCAAGAAAGTGGCATAGCAAAATTTGTGTCAAAAATGGAAAATCAGAATTACTATGACAAACAGTGATATTGAATGGACACAAAACTTGAGTAGATTTGATATTGTTGTTGTCTCTTTCAGACTGCCTCAGTGCCTGTGTCTGTCTCAGATCTGGGTTCAGACTCACCGCAGACGAGTCCCAGTAACTCACCAACACCACTACACAGTCAGAATCTGGAGATTGATCCCGGTGTAGGAGACTCGGGGATAGAGGTGCACTTCTTTCATCTTTGCTATGATTTACTCTTGACTGCATATTCATGTCAATTTCTAAATGCCTTGGCATTTATCATAAGGGCCCAAGATCATAAAACTAAGATTTGAGACTTGTCTCATAGTGATTTGAGACTGGTCTCCAGATTAAGTTTTATGATCTTGGGCAGATGTCTAGCAATGTTACAAGCATGCATACTATGGCTGGAAAAGTTCATCACAATGCCTTGTTTGTTGAAACTTTGCAGTTAAGGAATACATTTAAGGACTTTTTCGCAGCAACTCGTGGCAAAACGTGCGTGCTGGGCGACGTCACACGTCAAAACATTGTGCAACGTCCAATAAATTGTGAACTGTTCTACTATAATCATTATGTCACACTGTTTACCATTGGAAATTATGATTCCTTAAATGAATAAGACTTAATCCTAGAGGAAGTGTAAATATTGTATATTGTACACATTTAACTTAATGGGTATGGCTTATATCCAGTCTGTGACCAGTGCAGATGAAGATCAGTATGCATGTCATTGCAGTCTGATCCAGATCTTCATCATTAGCTTTTAAATTTGTTTGATTCTGTCTATGTAGCAAAAGTGTAGATTGACTTCAGAATGTTTGGATGCCATATTCATAGAGTAAAAAGGTTTAGAGGGAAAAAACACCAAAAAGACGAATGGCATAATTCTACGAAAAGTTAAAAACCAAAATGCTAACTGTATGATGGTGTGGGTTAATTTGCAGTAAGAACTATGTAGCAGTCCTAGGCAAGAAGTTCTGTTGAACTGCAAGATTAATCTCTGGGCTAATTGTAAGAATCTGCCTTGAGGAGTACTCGAATCTAAAACTGTCAGGTGCCTATGTATCTGCACTGTTTCGCTTTTCGATTGATTAGGTTATTATTCACAAAAAGTAAACAGTGTAGATCATGATCAGTTGATCTCAATCAAAATGTTTGCCCATGCGATATATATACTTTGCTTTACTGCGATAAAAGGCGAAAATTGTGAGTAAAGGGTTAACAAGCAGTATTGTTGTTATACAGGATGGTAGTCAGAACTCTATAGTGATGACAACAAAGCCGGTACATATTATCGGTATGGACGATGACGACTTTGCTTCAGAGGATGAAAGTGTATGTACCATTTGTCTTTTATAACATGGTTAAGAAGTTTATTTACTTTGCTATACTTTACCTTTTTCAATTCTTGTGATTTCCAATAAAATGAGCACGTATGAAGGTGTTAATTGGAGATCTGACAGTGTGTTACACGCTTATGAGCAATAGTTGGTGATGAGTTGTAGCCTTTTCACTTAGAATTTTTTTTATCAGAAATTGTGCTTAACAAAAACGAAAACTACAGAAAAAAACAACAGTTTCCATTTAATTGTTAACAGTTAAACATTTCCAGTAACGTCCATTTGATAAACTGATAGTTTCACAGAATTCTTGCTATTTACCAACTTTTCACGCTGTCCACACAAAGCACACTGAACTAAGCTGCGTTAAGAACTAAGCAGCATTTTAGAGCCACTGCCTACGTAAAAAAAATGTATATATATATATATATATATATATATGAAATAAGTCATAGAATTTTTGGTGAAGGAAACGATTGTTAAATATATCCTCTTAAATGCACAACTTTATTAGCCCAAAAGAAACGTTCTGCACTCATGTTTTTGCTCATAATAGACAATATGCCAGTTATCTAAAAGAAATTCATGCAATTTATTACGCATTTGAGCCAATGCATGTGATTTTTGATTCCAGCAATATTTGTCCCAATTTTTAAACCCCTTTCTCCATATATTATATAGTTATTTGGTTTCTTGACAGGGAATGTGAGGATATATTGCCGGTCTGGGTGTCATATTACCCGAGCCGCAGGCGAGGGATAATATGACACCCAGACCGGCAATATATTCTTACATACCCTTTCAAGGAACCAAATAATTGTTTTATTATACTGCAAAGACTTTTTCAGACAAAAATAATAAGAAAATATTGATTTTTCATTTATTTCGCTTATTTAATGCCGCATGGCTTAATTCCCCTCTGAGAACCTCAATAATAACATGTCTGACGTCATTAATTTACCTGCATGACGTCACTTCAATAGAAATTGAATGGATTATTGATTTGATATTTATTTACAAAATTTGAGAATAATCTGGTTGTTTTCAACGTTAAAAACATAACACAAATATTTTCTGTAACAATTTTAGTAATCCCTAAGCATACCGCTTTATAATTTACAAAATTGGCTTCAAATTACGCATTTTTACGGAAATTCAAAACAAAATGGCGGACGACAACAAAAGGTGGGAGGCCAGAGAGGGAAATTAAGGCACGTGCGTTCATATCTACGGCCGATCCTTAAATACGAACATACGTCAATGGCAAATTATCCAATCAAATTCAAGCAAATTTCTTTGCAGTATAATAAAAACATTTAATTGCATGTGTGACCAGTATAGATCCAGATCAGCTGGCACATCTTTACACTGTTTGATTTTTGCTCAAAAATAACTTTATAAATCAGATGTGCTGGCTGAATCTGCTGTTGGCCCATGCAAAATAGGGGTAAATATGGAGGAAAGGGTTCACCTAACCGTTAAACAATAATGTCTGCTTTTTGTGTCACCCTTTGGAAAAAAAGGCAATACATAAGGAATTGCCTTGTCTGTCAATCTGTCATGAAAATTAACAATGGCTATAACTTTGCCATTTCTTAATATTTCTTCATAAAACTTTCAAACTGTATTGCTAATGACAACACCCTTGTAATGATGCCAAACTCTTTAGGATGTGGTCACATTTGATGGAGTTATGCCCCTTTCTGTACAATGAGTTTGCAACAAAAACTTAACATTGGGTATAACTTGGCCATTTCACAATATTTCTGTATGAAACTTTCAAATTGTATTGGCTATGACAACACGCTCTTGATGATGCCAGATTCTTTAGGCCCAGATTACATTTGATGGAGTTATCCCCCTTTTTGTACTTGGATTTTTACACATAAAATTAATGTTAGCTATAACTTTGCCATTTGTTAATATTTTTTCATCAAACTTTCAATTTATATCGCTCATGACAACACACTCATGATAAGCCAAGTTCTTAAGGTCAAAATGGAGTTATGCACTTAATATACTTGCATTTGGGTTCTGACATAGTACCAGAGGGCGACACAAGTGTTTAACTGAACACCCTCTAGCTATAAAAAAGCATTATTAGCCTTTTAAGCAATATCTTTGTCAAATTTTGAATTTTACATTTTTAGCATTCTGTGCTAAAAAAAATTAAGACTTACATAAATACATACATTGATTTTCAATAAATGCTTAATAAGCCAGGAGAATAAATCGATGTCGCAAAAATACAAAAAAAAGACATGTTCACAAAGCATGCATTTGTTTGCATAATGATCTAAATGAAAGAAACGGTGCATGTGTGCGGCAAGATGGATATAGATAACATTATTCAGCTTATTATTATTGTAACCCTTTACTCCATATTGACTCATTCTAGCCACCACTGTAGATCCAGATCTGCCAGCACATATGTGCCATCTTATCTGAATCTACAATGTTCTCTTCTTGATCAGCAATAACTTAATGAATATAAAAGCAAACAGTGCAGATCCTAATCATTTGGCACGAATGTGCTGGCTGATCTGGATCTACACTGTTTGCCTTGTGATTACAGCCACATTTCATGGAGTAAAGGGTTAGGCCCGGCAGAGTGCAATATCCTTTAGGGCTGAACATTGTATGCATAGGTTTCATTTAGGTTGAGAATGTAACATATTTAATGTTTTGTGTAGAACAATATATTCCTTAAAGTTACATAAAATCACAAACCATTTGCTTATAGATAGCAAGAGTAATGCTCAAATCCTTTTTATCTTTTTAAAAATGAGACTGGAATATAATTTATGTAATAACATGGCATTACCTGTCTTTTATCCAGGCCATACCTGTTTTAATAGTAACTGACATCAAGATTTAACAGGAAAAAATATGAAGACATTTTGGACTTGTTAAAAAGCTATTGTTAATGCATGAATTCTTGTGACGACCTCTGTAGAAGCAAGGTGGGATTCAAGATTACCAGAAAGGGGGTTCGTTCGGGGCAGTCTTATACCACACATGATTATTTCCAACATTCTGGCCAAAACCTTCAAACTTTATTATTGCTGCCCAAAAAGGGGTTTTGATCAACCCCAGTCAACCCCATCTGGTTCTGCCCCTGAGAAGAATGGTACTGCATGCTATTTGAGTGCTTCCATACAATATATATATAACATCTATTTATCAATTCAAAATTTTTGTATTTTATTAAAAATTCAAATCTCAATGTTACTCAGACACCTTGCATGTGTGGATCTAACTTTTAATTTAACAAATATGTCTAATAAAACATGAAATCTATGATATATTAAAGCCACTTTTCCTCTGCCAGCATTTATAGTGTCATGTTAGAATAGAAATGATATACATAGAGGCCAGTGATTTATCTTGGAATAATTCTTGGGAGATCTGTAACCCTGTACTTGATAGAAAGTTAGAAACACCATTATTGCTTGGTGATCCAGATCAGCTGGCATATCCATGGAATCTGATTAGGATCTGTACTGTTGCTTTTTTGTCAGAAATGACCTAAGAAATGAAAAATCAAATAGTGCAGATCCTGATCAGACAGCATGGATGTGCTGGCTGATCTGGATCTACAGTGGTCTAACATGCAAATAAAATGGAGTAAAGGGTTAACCGGTTACTTCACGAAAATGGCTTGTATTTCATACATGTCAGCATTGATCCATATCATACTGCACGTGGTATATAAGCTGTATCCGTGGTGTAACGGGTGAAAATATAATTATATCTTCTTACTTTTTACCAATTTATAAGATTTTTATCCCATGTTACTCTATGATATATCATTGACAGCTTTTTCTTTTAGTTGTAGAAATTTTAATATTGCATTGGTATGACTTAGATTTGATGCTTTTTGTTTTACTTCTATGTTTTAATATATATATTTAACTTTGTTCTGGCTTAATTTTTATGTGAACTCCATATTTGTTTCAGTCGGACTACGAGCGGAGATCTAAACCTGTTTCACCATTTTTGTCTAAGCTTCAGAACTTTGAGGTTGTTTCACATTCGAGCCTGTCTTTTCTTCAATTTCTTCACTTTGGCTTGCAATAGAGCTGCCTAATGATGAGCTTAGTTTTGTCACATCATTGAGATAAGCTGCGTCTTCGGGAAGTTGATGGCATTTCCTTACATCATTTCTTGGAAAGACATCGTAAAGTTGATGATATTCATTATTGTTATCCACTTTATGGAAATAATAATGTTAAAAAAATTGAAGAAGAATTATAAGATACTTAATATAAAAATAAGATAAAAATATATATCACTTCTAAAAATAGCAAAAACTGAAAATGCTAAAATATTCCCAAAGACATTTCGCAGATAGATATTAATCACATGGCAGAATTGGCCAGTGTGTAAATTGTCATCACAAGCCACAAGATTTAAAAAATTTGGCAACATAACAGGTAATGGAATACATAGTTGATTTAACCCTTTCCTACATATACACACATTTTACGCCCATGCCGTCTGATCAGGATCTGCACTGGTTGCTTTTGGGTCAGAAATAACCTAAGAAATCAAGTAGCTAACAGTGCAGATCCTGATCAGACGGCACGGATGTGCCGGCTGATCTGGATCTACACTTTTTGCCCATTCCATAAAGGTGTGTAGATGGAGGAAAGGGTTAAAGACATTCCAGATTGATAATTGTGACATGAGAGAATATCACTGACCAGCTGAGCTCATCTTGTAACTAATTCAGATGCTTATGACTTGATATTAACCAGAGTCCTTCTAAGTTAATTAAGTAAATATTGTGGTGCGGTTTCACAAGGAATTGCAAATTAAAAAGTTTGTGTTTTTTTCTCACATTCTTATAAATTACTTATTAAATGTACAACTTACCACAAGCTGCTGTATGCTGAAATGATAATAGCACTTCATTAACATATATTTTGTATTATTGGCTTAAAAAATCAGGAATTCGTACAAAATTGTTTTCTAAGGTATTTGTTTTATTAGAGGCATATTTGAATAATTTAAGAAAATAATAATGAAATTAGCTTGTGTGTTCCTTGCTACATCATGCCTTCTGCAGACAGGTGGGAAATTGTTATCTTCTGGCATTATTCTCCTGTTATTCTGGCATTATTCTCCTGTTATTCTTTACTGTAACTTAAAACCTTTACCACTATTCTTCTTGAAAGATTCTGATTGCTTGAAATTAAGCCATTCTCTGAACTTGGGTAAATCTTCAAGGCTAATAGACACAAGTCATATAAACATGACAGATTAATAACTTTTTGCAGAATGTTATTTACAGATTAAAAATCCTGAAGATACGGGCTGTCTTGCCTTGGGTTGAGCCCAGACTTATGTTTTTGCAAATAATCTGTAAACTGTGCAGATTTTGATCTGTCCAAAACAATAGCATGTGTACACCATGGAACATTAAAGCAGTAGTATTAAGAACTTGTTTGACAAATGTTTTTTTATCATTAAATAAAAGAAGTGTAAATTAAGAATAAATATACATAAATGTTTTAATTATAATTAGGAAGGACTCGGATTATGTTATAAGCATTTGAACGAGTTTTGTACTCTACTATTCACAGTTCACTATCTTTGGTGGTTACTACATATATATACAATATACTTACAGCTCATTCACCATAGGCTTCCTTCCTGCTTTTCTAACTTACAGAAAGACTGTTTTTCTTTAACCTTTACTCTTATGGCTTATAGCTCATGTGGAAACAGTGTGGATCCTTCTGGGCCTGCAGTCTGCCCAGAAACTGTGTTCCCTTTAAGATTTCAAGGGCTGCACGCAACTCTTTCATAATTAAATCGAAGTAAAGATGGAGCATGCAAGACTTTTATAACTAAATCAAAGTAAAGATGGAGTTTCAAAAGTCTTGCATGCAACCCTTTACATTTTCACTCCCTTTAGTGGTTGCTAAAGACAGGTTTTACAGTATTTATAAGATAATATCAAACAAAGAAGCGGCAGTGCAGATCCAAATCTGACTGCACATATGTGTTGGCTGATCAGGATCTACACTGGTTCCACATGGTATATAAGCAATATCAATGGAGTACAGGGTTTGTGTAGTTGCTATTTTAGATAATTTTAATAAAGTGTGATTTTGAAAGAAGTAGACAGACAATCAGAGAAGAATCAGGTTCTTTGTTTTTCGGATGCAATGATTTCTGTACATTTTGAGCTTTATGTACCACTGGGAAATGTTCTTTTAGATTATTTTTTTATCATTTTTTTGTTGTTGAAAATTTGCAAAAAATAACACAGATTATCTCTAGTTTCCATTGTGAACCTCGAATACATTATATATTTATGACACTGAAATACAAAATTAGCAATCCACATCATTGTATGAAGTCATTTTTTTAATCCTTTCCTCCATAGATACACCTTTATTGCATGGGCAAACAGTTTAGATCCAGATCAGCTGGCATATACATGCCATCTGATCAGGATCAGAACTGTTCTCTGTTTTATTCATTAGGGTATTTCTGACCAAAATGCCACCAGTGCAAATCCTGATCAGACGGCATGGATGTGCTGGCTGATCTGGATCTACACTTGTCGCACATGCGTAAAAATGTGCATGATGTTGCTGGTTCAAAGTAGCCAAAAACCTTAATCTCCTTTTTGGATCCTTAATACTTTCTGAATACAGAGTTGCAGCTATTGTATTTTGTTTTTTGTTCTGTGTAAGCAACAATTTACCATACAATATAGTTTCTCAAATTAAAATACACCATAGATTCGACTTTTATTGGGTGGGTGGACAGTGTAGATCCAGAAGAAAAAAAAACTAAAACAAACTAAAGTATGTTACAATGAACAGTGTATATCCAGATCAGACTGCATGGATGTGCCAGCTGATCGGGATCTACACTGGTAACCTTTGGTATAAAAACCATATCACATGGAATGAAGGGTTAATATATAATCAGTTGAAAATTTGGGTATTCGACACGCATTCATGTAGGTTTGCTCAATCTTCAAATTAAATATGATTTATTAGTCAGCCACTAACCCAGGGAATTAATGAAAACAATGTCTGTCACTTTAACCCTTTCCTCCACCTTTATGTTTAGAGGGAGAGACTATTTTGGGTCTACAATTGTTTCAAATGTTGACAACAGCTATACTCTTGAGCTTAAGGGGCGATTATTCTGTAATACCTTCTGGGGTTTGGTATGCTTGCTGTAAAGGATCAGAAAACATTATATTGCCATAATCACCACACATTATAATTGCATGTCAGAAGTATATTTGGAACTAACTTAAACTTCATTATTATAGCAAGCGATGTGTGGCTAAGGGAAAATTAACTTTTTCTTAAGCAGTTGGAAATAAATTTTAAAAATATTTCTTGAATTTAATTGAATAAAGGCATGAATCTACTAAATGCATTTACTTTTATATAGTTTCAGTATATCTAACACTCTTCAATCTTACAGCATGCATTTTCCTAACTCTATGTTGAGATATAAGTAAAAGTACGGCAATAAAGTTGGGCATTATTGCTACTGATATTTGAAATATTTGCTGTTTGTGATTGTTTCAGACTGGTGACAGTAAAGTATTCAGTGACCTTAAACTGCTCGAGTCCAAGCCGGCCCATATGGCTATATTTTTACATTATGTGTTAAACCACCATGACCCCGCTGCGTTACTGTTCTATCAACTGACAAGCTTCTATAACAATGCCCAGGGAAGCTGTAAAGACATGAAGAAATGGGCGTATGAAATTCATTCTACATTCATGTTACCTGAAGCAGTAAGTAGACTTATATATTTGTACAGTTGATCAAGGCAATACTATACAGCACTGTAGTTAATGTGGGGCGTAATGATGGTTCACCTTATTCCTGAATAGTGTTAAAGCCAGAAACTTTTGGGATCCTACATATGCATTCAAAGTGAAGTTAACCATCATTTCATGAAACAATTAACTTGGTGTGAGTATTGTAGAACCGTTGTGACTGTTCATTTCAAAACAAATTGGAGTTCAAATGGCTAGATTTTAATAGCCTAAAGATAACATGACCAAACGTTGGCTGAACTTCCTGCTTATGCTCAAGAGAGACATTTTCCTCCACAGAGGATCCACATTCCAACTTTTTCAACAACATTGATTGGCTGATGTCTTCGCAAACAAGTTGTTAAATTTGTAGTTGTTTACCATCATTTTACAAGTAAAACAACCAGCCACATTCTCTAATATTTTAAATTAGTCTGAGTGGATATTGACTTATAAACCAAAATGCTTCCAAACTGGAGCCCTTTCCTTTGGAATTTTTTTTATGATTTTGACTGACAGAAAGAAAGAAGTTATTACTAGTATTGCAGTACTAGTCTGGGATGTGGTACATTCGCTGTTAAAATAATCAAAGTTGAAAAGCAAGAAAACAGCACAATTTACATAAAGTAACGTTCAAATTTTTTTAGGAATTGGCTACAATTTACGAACTCTTACAAATTTTCCAAGCATACAGCGTATCACCAAAGACCAGAATTGCAATACACTGGTATACTGATATACCTCCTACCACTAGTAATGATGGAAAATTTGACTTTGTAGTGAAAACTTAAGTTAGTTAGAATTACAAATGAGAATGCAGTTAATGGAGACATCTTGCTACATAGAAGTTGTCAAACGTTGTAAATTCAAAAGTAATTTTTGAGGTAATATGATGCGTTGGTATCATATTATCTTGTTGTCACTAATTGTCACACAAAAGAAATATGTAAACATTTCCCTGATAATAATTGCGCAGTTTCAAGATATATTACTTAAAAGCATGTTGTATCTGAAATACACCCGCAGTTAGTATACACTTTAAAACATGGACTAAAGTCATTCTTACAGTTTTTTTTTTGTCAGTGTGAAAATGATTTACTTGAGCTAGTCTGCACTAAATTTTTGAATATGATGGTACCAAGAATTAGTTACATTAATTTATAATATTATAATACAGAATACAAAAAGAAATATTGGTCAGGTGGCTAGTCATGGCTAATCATTCTCTGAAAAATAAAACAAAGAGATATGACATGTACTTACCTGCTAGTCTATTCAAAGTACATGTTTTTTTTTTATTTTTCAGCCATTGAAAGTAACTTCAGTAAAAGAATTTATAGTACAAGAGATAGACAACACACTAAGTTACCGGTCGGAGAAGGAGGATTTAATACGTACAATATTTTACAAAGCTCGTACGATGGCGTCGGAGCAGGTACAGATCCTTCTCGGAGATCTTAGGCAGAAGAAGGAACAGGGTCAGTACAGCTCAAGCAAACTTTTAGGGCTTCAACCATTTATTCCATATATTCAGGTTTAATAGCATGTGCAAACAGTGTAGATGTAAATCAGCCAGCACATGCTGTTTTATCAGGATCTTCAGTGCGTCATCTTCAGAAATAAACTAATAAATAAAAAAAATAAAAATCTGGACACTGTAGATCCTAATCAGACTTTGTGGATGTGCGTGATGATCTGGATCTACACTGTTAGCCTACAGATAATATCACATGGGATATAGGGTTAAATAAAGCAGTCTTAAGTTTGCTCACTAGGTGGCACATCAGTTCATTGCAGTAGTTTATCTGAAAACGTTAATACCCATTTGTGGAAGAAGTATTTCACATTTAGAGTTGTCTTTTGCTTTTGGTTCATCAGCACTCTACAAACTATTTAAAACTGGGAGGTATCTGCTGCTCATTTTTGCGGAGAACTTTGTGCTAAAAACAAACTGGAATAGTAGAAAATTCATGTTTATGATTAATGTTGGCGCATAACTGAAATAACACAGCAAACAAGCTTGATGACTACAGATTTCTCTCCATAGATACAGTGCTGGGTGTCATGTTATCCCTTGTCTTTGGCTTTGAAATGACTAAAATAGAACCCTTTATCTTGTTGGCAGGCAACTCACAAGTTTGCCCTATATTTTATGGACTAGCCTTTGTTTTCCTTCTCTTTCTTTTTTACTCCCCCACAAAGTGGGAGGCATATAGAGTTGAACTTGTACATCCATACATCCTTATGTATGTAGCCCAAATCTTGTGCCATCAACTCCTCATTAACTATCAGGCAGATTTCTTTCAAACTTGCATGGATGATCAAGCAGGATGTGTAGATGATCGTAAAGACAAGATTGTTCCTGCGACCTATTTTTACCAGAGTTACGGCCCTTTGTTACAAATGTTTTAGCAGTGGGGGCATCTGTGTCCCGAGGACACAGTCTAGTTTGTTTTCATTCATGCTGTTGTTAAATATTTTTATTATGTACATATTTATTGCAGGTCTGATAGAAGGATCAAGTGAACTCAAAGATCATATGGACAAAAATGAGGAGTCTAAAATTGTAGAAAAATATCTCATATCCGATTTGGAAAAGCGTGTGTAAGTATTCTTGTATTAAACAATTTGAAACTGGTCCTGTTTTATGATTTTGGTCAAAGGTTGCTGAGACCTGAGACAATTCTTTAATCTTAGTTTTAGTAATATAAAGCCTGATTTGGATGTAGGTTACATTTGTTTATGAGTTTTATTATCAGTTTAACAATAATTACATAATTATATTCAAACACATTTGTTAAGGGGAGAAATCAGCAATTACTTTTTTCAAAATAGAACCCATATATGTGAGTAAACAATGCAAGCATGACATGATATGTTTTTGTGTTATATTTTACAGAAATTCGGAGGAAAATGACAAAATGGCTGCCGAAGCATGGGCAATTGCTACATTCCTACGACAAGTCGGAGTAAAATCTTCATCTCATAGTAACGTGTTGGAACGGGTGCCAAGTTTTGTTACAAAGGATAAACAGATGTCAAAATTTAAATTTAGTGGAAAATCAAAAACAAAGGTAAGTTCTGTTTTACCACTTATGAGTGCAAATCTGGGGGTGGTCCAACAGCTTTAATCTAGTCCGCAGGAGTCTCTGTGAGAATCTTTAGCTGCACAAGAAGGGATCTGTCAAGTCAACAGCTAATTTTCAGTTGCGTTTTCTAAATTGGGTTTGCAAAAAAGTTGCTTATTATTGTATTTGTGTGAATTCATTCACAAAAGTTACACTTTTTTCATCTTTCCAAAGAACAACATAAGTATGCCTAAATGTGCAAACAACCAAGTGTTGAAAACCAGGGTGCAATAGATCCATGTATTTTGGGTCACATCACAAAGATTTACATCAGACTATCATAAAGTAGGAACAACTCCAAGTTTAAATATTGCAAAATATTAGTAGTTTTGGTCATTTACTCACTGATTTTTGATTATCCACCTTTAATGTATTTCAGAACCATAAAGGGCATCAGTTTGTGTTAAGTCATCTGTACAAGCAGGAGATCTGTCTCCACTGTGAAAAGCATCTCTGGGGTGTGCAAGGTTTGCAAGGATACCAGTGTCAATGTAAGCACAGTTTATGTGACACGCCTAATATTTGAGTTTAAATTTCAGTAATAGCAGCAGGCCTGTCTATCGAAACCATCACAAGAAAAAAAGTAAATGGCATCACAGGTTTTTTGCTGTTACTTGTTTAATTGATAGCAGTCACCACGAAATTCTTTTAATAATGCACCACATTTTCATTGTTTCAAGATTTGCTCAAATACCGTGATGCTTGCGAGTGTGTAAATGGTACATAAATATTTCATTAAACCTTAACAACAATAAATGATATCCAACAAATAATTGATTATTGAAGAATTTATCTGCAAAAATATTTGATACTTAAACCGAAACATGTCAACCTATTATTAAAATTCTTAGTTGGAACAGTTTGCCTGAAAATCTCATTGCTCAATGGTTTGGTAAGAACAATTTGCCCCAGAATCTCAGTGGCACAGTGGCTTGATTGGATGGCCTTGTTTATATACAACATATCTCCAAGTCTGATGTATAATTTACAGCATGCGAGCATTACATACACCGACATTGTGTAGATGACCTCACAGACCCATGTGTCAAGAAGAGGCGTCAACGGCCTGTCTCCGCACTTAATGTCTTCAAACCAAAACAATCGCCACAAGGTAACTCTTGGTTACATAATAGCTATATATCCAAACTTGAATCATGTATTGCAGCGTGTGAACAGTATGTGCACAGACACTGTGTAGATGATCTTGAGGAGACGTGTAGCAAAAAGAAGAAACGGACCTCTACGGGTCTTAATGTTTTCAAACCTAAACAATTGTCACAAGGTAAACGTGTGCTATCCGGTATAGCTAACTTTGAAGGAGAATTGCAATTCTATGTTTGAAACTGGGTATACCACTAATGGCAGAGGGCACTGGGCTAGTCTTTAAATGCTTTGAAATTAGTTAGATCTTTGAACATGAATTATCATGATTGTTTTTTTACAAGAAATACAACATTTTTTCAAGGGGGTGTAATCTTTTGAAATTAATAGGCACAAAATAAGAGTGTCATTACATCTGGGTTTTGCTGAACTGTTGAGACCTCAGTAACATGGGAACTAGTCTTACAGCGTGATTCAGTCATTGATGGGAACCAATCTGTTGATGCAGAGTTGGAATTTATGTTTGATATTGGATCATTACAGGGCTTTTTCTGGTGTTTTGGAGTTTGAGTGTGGAAATAACCCATGTCAAATTGTTAATTTGGAATAGTAAAATGTCGAAATTGGGAAAAAGTCAGTGTTCATAAATAAAAAAACCAAATAGGTATGGTGGTCATTCTTGACTCAACATTTAATTTTTGCACTGATTTTAAGTTTTTTGAATGGTGTTTGGAAAAATGTTAAAAGGATGCTTATTGAATTTTGAAATAAGTTAGAATTTCTCTTCTAAAAGAGATGCCATATTCCTTTTAAGCAAGCTTCAGTGATAATGTAAGATGAATTATGCCATGGAATTGCAAGTCCAAAGTCTAACTGTTACAATTTTGACTGTTTGCATTTGAATTTGCATGATGGTCATTTTTGTAGATTTTCTTTTTGAATGATCAGATAATGACATTACCAGATTTCTTCTGTTTATTAAATCCTATAGTATTTATTCAGTTTATTAAAAAAATATCTGTCTATTTTAATTTCACTGTGCAGTTGTTGTCTGTACATATTTAAGCAGAACTTGTATATGTGTTTGAATATATTTGTTGAATGCACTGTTTTTTCTTTTTTAATTTGTTATTTTTGCTTTTTATTTTAATTATCAAAACTTATTTAGCCCCATGCAACATGGCTGCAGCTTTTATCCTGTGTGCAACCAGTGTAGATCCAGATCAGTTTCCACATCTGTGCAGATCTGACCAGAATGGTTTTGCATTTAGTTTCATTAGTTTATTTCTGATCTATATGAGAACAGTATATGATCAGACTTCATGGATGTGCAGGCTGATCTGGATCTACACTGGTCACACATGGAATATAGGCTGTATCCATGAAGTAATGGTTTAATATTAACTGCTCTTTATTAATATGAAAACACCCAGCTGCTTCACTGAAATATATATCCTCTGTATATTTTCACCTTAATGCAAATACATTACAACATGTTCTTATGTCTAGCCGTTTACTCCACATAGATGTATTTTAAAGCTGCATGTGCCCCCAGTGTACATTCAGATAAGCTGGCACATCCGTGCTGTCTGATCAGGAGGAACACTGTTAGCTTTTTGACCAGAAATGACCTTATAAATAACAAAGCTAACAGTGTAGATCCTAATCAAAGGGCATGGATCTAGGTTGATCAGGATCTACACTGTTTGTCAATGCCATAAAGGCATATTTATGGAGGAAAGGGCTATAGTACTCGGACTGTTACTGTTCTAAGGTAAAGATCAGCAGGATTAACTGACATAAACACTTCTGGCAGCTTGATAGCTATTTACCATATACCTATATTTACACAAGACATCTTGCACTTTGCTGTGACGATTGTATTTTTATGAAACTTTTTCATTTTCCTGTAAAAAGGAAATGCTCAGGAGCGTGGCAACAGTAAAAGTCACTTACAGACTTTGACTGTTCACAATGTTTTGACTCAATGTTTTGACTTGTGACAATGGAGTATTTACACATTTTATATTAAGTTGTTGTGAAAACTGGCTGTCATTCACTCTGTTGTCCGTTGGCTGCAGCTCCAGCAGCCATTCCAAAAAGCTGTTGTGTCATAAATCCTTCACATGTTTTTGCAAGCCCTGAGAATATTGAGGAATGTTAATAAAAGAACTTCATCTTTAATTTTCGGAAGTCACCATGATGTGAAAAACATTTGGATCATTTAAAGTAAGGATGAGCAACACAAATATTTTCACTTCATGTTTACCCTTTCCTCCACATATACTCCTGGCCTGGGTGACCAGCATAGATCCAGATCATCAGGCACATCTTTGCTGTCTGACCAGGATCTACACTGTTCGCTTTTTGATTTATAAGGTTATTTTGACCAAAAGCTGAAGAGTGCCGATCCTTTAAATTTTGCAAGACCCATTTTTTATATGACACGGCTCATTATATATGCACATACTGTCTATCCCCTTTACTCCATAGATATACCTTTGTTGCTAGAGGGAACAGTGTAGGTCTGGATCAGCCTGCACATCCCTGCCATCAGATCAGAATCTACAGTTTGGTTATAGATTCATTAGGTTTGTGATGGCTGGCTGATCTGGATCTACGATTTTCTCACATGCATTAAAATGCATTAAAGTGTGTATATATGGAGGAAAGGGTAACACTGGCGCAGCATTGTAATCAGCTCATTTATTGTGATTTAGGTGGGTCAGTGAGATCTGCGCTGTCTGAAATTATTACCGCAGGTAACTTCTCCATCACAGTAGATAACATACTGCTTTGCTTACAGCATAACATCTTTACTGAGTTTCATTATATACCTTTTCATAAATTCAGCTTAATAATGATGAGATTTGGAACTCGATATATACAGGTTTTATCACATGTACAAACACTTTAGATCCAGATCAGCAGGCATTTCCTTGCCATCTGATCAGGATCTACACTGTTGGCTTCTTGGTCAGAAATAACCAAGTTAATCTTAAAGCAAACAGTGAAGATTCTGATATGATAGCACAGATGTGACATCTGATCTGGATCTTCGCTGTTCATCATGCCATTAAAGTAATATCTTTAGAGTAAAGGGTTAAAACTATAACTTTGGATGTGAGTGTGGTTTAAGCTGAAAGGTATATGATAAACAGGTTGTTAATATGGTCATTCGAACCAGCAATTTGGATTTGTTGTCTTGGCAGATGTATCAAACTTGTCCTAACAAACTTGTTTAATCCACTTACAGTTGAAGACTAATGGAAACTGCTATATAAAATGACTGTGTTAATAAACCTTTTGTAGCGTTCAATTGTTTATTGCAGTATTTATCTCTGAACCCATTGAGCACTCATTGCACATACTGACATTGTTAGAAGCAAAAAAGGCACTCTTTCCAGGGCTGTCAACAAACTTCTATTTTAGCAGTCAGCAATTTTGCACTATCTGTTGCCATACTTCACACTTGACTTCATATATATACATATGCCTTAAAGAGCATGTGAGAAACTTGTTAATCTGTGCCATCTAATCAGGATCTGTACTGTTGGCTTTTTGGTCAGAAATAAACGAAAAAAGTCAAAAAGCATAAAGTGTAGAACCTGATCAGATGGCATAGATCTACACTGTTTGCCCATGCCATAGATGTGTATATGTGAAGGAAAGGGTTAAAACAAGTACTAAGCACAGTGTTTGTTACATTTGTGACCAGTATAGACCCAGATCAACCTGCGCATCTGTGCAATATGAGCAGGTTTTAAACAGTTCCCTAATCAATTGATTTTATAAAATTTGTTGAAATATCCCTAAAAACAGTAGAAAGGTAAGTCTGTTACATTAATTCAGTGAGTAAGTATTTTAAAATTTCAGCCAGTCTAATCATTGAACTAAGGGATGTTATGATTAATGTATGAAATAGGGAACAGTTTAGACAACCCTTTACTCCATATATCTTTTTTTATCGCATTGGCAAAAAGTGTAGAACTAGACCAGCCAGCACATCTGTGCCATTTGATCAGGATCTGTAGGTTCACTTTTAGAGCCATGAGGTTTTATCTGACCAAGAGGTGAACATTGTAGATCCTGATCAGATGGTATGGATGTGTTGGCTGATCTGGATCTACACTGTTCGCCCACACAATAAAGGTGTATCTAAAGGAGTATAGGGTTAATCAGACTGCAGGGATGTGCATGCTTCTCTGGTTACAGATGTTCTAACAGGCTACAGGTTAATTGATTGTGGATATGATACAATGTTGCATCAATCTTGAGGTTCTAAACATTGCATTCATCATAATGACAAATATGTTTGTGTACATTTTGCTTTTTAATATGCATTATAAATTCTGCATAGGTTGAAGGTTTTATAATACAAGCTTCATACTTCAAATAACTGTATACAAATTTAACAATACTTCCTGCAAGGTGTGACATTTATTAAGTAAAGCTTAAACCAGCTTTTATTATTATTAATTTTACAAGTTTGCTTGTGAGTTATAACTTGTGTTACTAAACAAAATCCTGTGAATTCATTAATATTCATGGATTACATATTTTCATAGACAGATTTATTCATGAATTAAATTCTTTTCTCCACATTTATGGTCTGTGCAAATAGTTTAGATCCAGATCAGTTGAAATGGATTTGAGCAGGATCTACACTGTTCACTTCTTGGTCAGAAATAACCTATAAATGAATCAAAAAGTGAACAGTGTTAGATCCTGAACAGATCGCATGGATGTGCCAGCAAATCTGGATCTACACTTTGCCTAATGACAGCAGTCATATCCAATGCAGTTAAGGGTTAAATACACAATAAAACAGAGAATTATATGTGAAAATACTGGAGAAATTTGAAATCCATAAAATAGAGAAACCAGGAAAATGCATTTTTACCAAAACCAACAAATGTTTACCCCATGAATATCAATGCACTCGGAGTAGTTGCTTTGGAACAACCATATAAGGGATATCAAGTTTGATACATAAAGTTACCTTGTTCTGGCCATTAGAACATTTCTAGAAATTGATACTTAAATGACTTAAGATATTTATATGTATGATAATGTGTTGTCTCATTGTCTTTTCTTACCACACAGTCTTTATTTTTAACCCTTTACTCCATGGAATATGGCTTGTATTCTATAGGCCAACAGTGGAGATGGAAATCAGCAGCACATCTGCACCAACTGATCAGGATCTACACTGTTTACTTTTAGATTCATTGGGTTATATCTAACCAAGAGACAACAAGTGTAGATCAAGATCTGACAGCTTGGATGTGCTGGCAGATCTAGATCTACACTGGCCACACATGCCATAAAACCCTTTATTTGGAGTAAAGGGTTGCTACTGGTAATACATGTTCATGTGGACTTCTTCCAGTTTTAACACTGTCAAGGCACCAAAACATTACATACACTTTTATTTCATTGGTGTGTTTGCAGGAACTCTTGTGGTGAGTCATGGAGAACTGGGCCCAAGATCATGAAACTGATACAGGGAAACCATTCTCAAATCACAAGCATCTGATTGACTGAAATGGCGACTGGTTGCCATTTCTGCCAATCAGATGCTTGATATTTAAGGCTGGTTTCCATGCTCAGTTTTATAACCTTGGGCACGAGGCCCAAGATCATTAAACTGATATTGGTAAATCTTCAAATGCTAGCTAGTGATTGGTCAGTTTAGATACTGGTCTCAATATCAACCAATCATACTGAAGACTGGTTTCCCATCTCTTTATGATCTTGGACCATGTAGTAGCCTTGCCCAGGGCATGCCCAATATGTAACCCAGATCATCTTTCAGGTGAACCTTTTATCTGAATGTTTTATGACTTGGCTGATTATTTGCAGCAACACCAATGATGACTGATGATCGGGAGCAGGTAGGCAGCCCCACAGCAACCACACCGACTATCATCACCCAGCCTCTCAAGGAACCCGATGATAAGGATCTCAGTAAGTTTTTCACATATCCTTGTTTCATTTTAACTTCCTGTGACAATGTTTCAGGCACACATGTTGTATTTTAATTTCAGAAATTGTCTAATTTTGTTTTGAAAGTAGCATTGCTCTGTTAATCTGAATTTAATTGTCTTGGTGCAAAGGTGGTAATGCTTTTATATATGACTTATATCCCATCTCTGGGTAGTGTAGAGCCAGATCAGCTTGCACATCTGATATACACTGTTCGCTTCTTGGTCAGAAATTACCCTATGTATCTAAAAACTCTCTGAGTATATCCTGATTACACTGCATGACTGTGCAGACTGATCTGGATCTACATCAGTTAAAAATTGGGATAGAGCCATATCCGTGGAGTTAAGTGTTAAATTATCCAATATCATTGTTCATCAGCCTAGTGGGGTGTGTGTCAGCAATGGTGTTGTATTACCTCAGCTGAACATTGTGTGACACATTGACTGGCAGTGCTGCCTTGCATACACTATCAAATTTCCATACAGTTGTTAAATTGCAAACAGTTTGTTCCCCTATGCTGAACAGTAATTAACTATGATGATATTTTGTATGCTGGATGTCCTTCCATATTGAGCTCTCTGCCCACTCAGATAAATCTACTTATAATTTAATGAGGAGAACTAAGATTGTCACATTTACATACCAGTATATTTTACTGTACTTATCTGCCTTTAAGATTAGGAAATTTGATCCTGATTTTTGCGCAAAAAGAGTGCCTACAGAACTGCCAAAAACTGGTCAAATAATGTATTTCTTTTTTGTTGTTGTTGCATTAAATGCAGTTTTGAGCGGATTGATGCATCTGTAATTGGTTACAGTTGGATTAATATCATCATTATCTTATCAAAGTATTTTTACCCTCTAAATAGCTGAACACGAAAGTTACACTGAACACAACCCTTTCACTTAGTAATATTTTTGAAAATTACCCATTATCAGTTCAGTATTCAATATCCACAATCTTAACAACATTCCCAGAAGATTTTACCTAAATTGAATCATAATTGTCTGAGAAAGTACAATACAGACATAATGCAAGAATACAGGTAACAGCAACCAAACACAAGAAGGGAGACAACTCTGAGGCAAGATGACAAACTTAAGAAACTGCTCTTCAGTACTGAAGATGAAAAATAAAGGGAATAAAAATGATTTTGATGATTATATTTCAGCTGCTTTCAAAGATGGTGGCCACTCTGTGGGCAGTATTATAAACAGGTTCGAGCACAAAAGTCCCGAACGTGAATCCCCCAATAGGTATGTACTGATTGTCTATTTTTATTGCTATATTCTTTTTTATGGCTAGAAAAACTATTTCATGCACATATTTCTGTTAAGAGGTTTCTCTGTTTAGATTTGTCTGTCATACCCTGAAAGTAGTTTTTGTTCACTGTTTTCAATTCGTAATCATTTACTTGACTTCCAAGAACTTTCCCTGTTTTTGATTCTTATACCGTAGCCGCTCATGTAATGGTCACACCTGAGTAAAGGCTGCGCCCCCCATTGTGAGTGTAAAATTTATTTTAAAAAATCCAAATTCAGTGTAAGGGCTGCTGCAGTTTTTAACGGAAGGGGGTGCTAATTGGTTACCTCCAATTTAGAGATGATGTAACCACATGGCAAAATAAAAGCATTTTGGCCAAAAACCATTGCGAAAAAAAACAAGCTTTTACACATATGTATTGGCCACTCTCCCCAACTCAAATAACAAAATCTGGTAAAAATTTTTTGCCTTTACATGAGTGGTTGCTGTAAACTTGTGACATTCTGAGGTGTGGGTTTTGGGGAAAATAACAATTCAAATTGAAATGTTTTGGGAATGGGCAGTTTTTTGGCCATCGTTCTTTGGAAATGGTTTTCCATTAGGATCTGTATGGTTGTGTTGAATAAACAGTTTGGACACTGAAGTGTCCAACTAAAGCTGCTTTGTACACAGTTACGTGAATCCTTGCTTTCTCATTAACACAGATATAAGAATTGGAAAGGCAGTTCTAGTTGTCCAGTAATATTGCTTCCTTGTGATGCACATCATTTATTTTGATACAGAGTATATCAGTTTGTAAACATTAGACTCGAACCAGCTGGCTTTAACCTTGTACTCCATGAAGGCTTTTGTCCATGGGTGAACAGTGTAGATCCGGATCAGCCACTACTGTCTGTTCAGGAACTATACTATTTGATAACTGTTATAAGGTTATTGATTCATTAGGTTATATCTGACCAAAAAGTGAATAGATGACTGGGATTTGCCTGATGACTTGGATCTACACTGTTTGCATTTACTATAAAAGTCACATTTATGGAGTAAAGAGTTAAAACTTATTCTGTTAGAACATTACTGTTAACACTTTCCTCCATATATACGCATGTGCGACCAGTATAGATCCAGATCAGCCGTCATTTTTGTTAGAAATAACCTAACAAATCAAAAAAAGCGAACAGTGCTGATCCTAATCAGATGGCACAGTTGTGCCGGCTGGATCTACACTGTTTGCACACACAATAAAGCTGTGTCTATTGAGAAAAGGGTTAAACACCATGATGACTATGACAGGGACAATCATATCCAAAGAAAGATGAGTTGTTTGCTTACTTCTAACATAACTGCTGTGTTTAAATGGTGTACCATTTGTTCAAATCTAGCTAACTACTTGCCAATCAGTGCTAGGGGTAAAGGTCAAACCTACATATTCTAAAATCCTAATAGCAAGTGTAATGACATAGTTGCAAGTTTTAACATGAAGCGTGTGCTCTGTGTGTTGGTAGGTATAATAAGTTTCGTAAGAGGCGCTCAGAAGCTGATTTCTCGCCAAGGTAAGCTCATAACACCATTGCCCAAGATCATAAATATGAGACCAGTCTCCAATCTCAAGCATCTGATTGGATGAAATAGCAAACCAGTCGCCATTTCAGCCAATCAGATGCTTGAGATTTGAGACTGGTCTCCAGATTAAGTTTAATGATCTCAGGCACGGTACGAACACTCTGAGTTCAGCTTTAACCCTCGGATTTAATTTTCTGTGATACAGAAGACATTTTATTAATGAAAAGACCTTTTAACATCATTAGTTTTGTGGTACTTGATAATGGTGCTGCTTGAGCCCCAGGTTCAATGAGTGACTACAGCAACTCTAGCAGAAGATGGCTAATGATGTCATGGTTACATTCCAGAGTTTCAAATAAATCTAAAGTACAGACATGGCACAGAAGTAAAAAGCTGTTGAGAAATGATTTTTCAATGGTACTATTTTGCTCAGAATACTAGTTTAATCTCATTATAGTTAATTGTGTTTTATTAGACAAGTACCGGTGATGTTAAACCATCTTTGTAAAAGGCCAACATAGCTGTACTCAGAATGTTCCCTGTACCTCCTATAATTCTCTACATATACTGGACAAACAGACACTTCCTATTGTTCATGTTAGACAGACTTTCATATATTCTTTTTTATAGCAGTCTAGGTTATATAATCGCATAAGGTCTGATAAAAATACACATAAAGTACAGAAATGTGAAGTCTTAATTAAATGTTTTTTCATGGATTTTCACTTTACTTCATGAACACAGCTTTTATCACATGGCTTCTAGTGTAGATTTATTTTTGCTGTTTGATCTGGATCTACACTGTTTGCTTTTTGGTGAGAAAAAAACAAATCAGTCTTAAAAGAAACAGTATAGATCCTGATCAGAGGGTATGAATGTGTTGGCTGTTCTGGATCTACACTGGTCATCCAATGAAATAAGGTTAAAAAACAAGAGTGAAAAAATTTGTCCCATGATGCATTGTGGAGATGTGAGCTTTTGGATGTACCTTATCAAAGTATCAACAAAGGTTTAAGACAAGTATAAATGTTTCAAACATAAACAGCTTGCATGAATCCAGTCCAGGGAAGTGTCTAGTTGTGTTCAGTATGAAATCTTCATCCACTAGCATGAATGCTCATTAACTCATACTTCATATATAAGCCTGTCAATCTATCTACATTTATCATCATATCATTGATATCAATATCCTATCATACTCGGAGAGCTGAAACCAAGACCTGCTGGTCTAGAGGTTGTAGGTTTCAACTCAAGGTCGAACCCTCGGTGAGAAATTGTCTAGTTAGTTAAAGTAACTTTTAGAGAATTAGAATGTATTGGTTAAAAGTGAAGAGTCCAGAAATCATTGATGCGTGATATTAACCCTCTCCTCCATATTATACTCTCTATTTACACATATTTGAGCAGTGGTGCTCCAGATCAGCCAGCAAATCTGTGCAATCAGATCTGGATCTACACTGGTTGCAATTTGATCAGAAATAACTTAATGACTCAAAATGCGAACAGTTAAGATTCAGATAAGGTGGCACAAATTTGCTGGATGTTCGCCATTGTGATATAAGCCGTATCTGTGGAGTAAGGGTTAAATGCTTTTTGTTATAATTATTATCATCATCATCATCATCATCATCATTATCATCACAATTATCTTAATCATTACTGTCAAGAAAAGATACTGTAACAGGACAAAATAAATGGAAATTACTATATTATTATGCTATATATTATACATTATACAAATGATACCTAAGAAGATTCAGTCCTGCAGTTAGTAAGTTACTCAAATTGTTAAGTTAATAAAATATGGGGTTTCTAGAAATGCGTTTCAATTACTGTTCTAGACACACACGGAAAAACGCTATATCTTCAAGGTAGGTGTGAAACAGGGCTTGTACACCTTCCAACTTTCAAACTGTTTTTACTGTTTATTAGTTTCTTTACTGAACTCTGTATATGAGTTTTATTTAGTGCTACATGTTACATTTTAGTGTGCTGTGATTTAACAAGACCATTAACATTATAGATCTTGACCAAAAAGACCCCGTATTCCCCAGAGTTCTGTTAGTTTGAGAAAGATATCACATCACTCGATATTCTCGAACTGTTGATAATGTCCAAAATTTTGGGGTGGGGTGGGGATGAGGGGGGACTGCCAATGATGATGCATAGCAGATTGCAGTATTTCACAGTAGTTAAGATAAGCATTTAAATGATACTGGAGTTGTGTTTGGTCAATTTAAATTGAAATCTTGTGAATAATGAACAGTGTAGACCCTGAGATGACTACTTGTTTGGCAAGGCAGATCTGTGTCTACACCGGTAGCACCTATCACATTAAGCAATGGATAGCTCCTAAAGTGGGGTTCATATTGACATAATGATATCTTCATAAATTCTGAATCAAGAGTTTATGGAAAACTGTTGTAAGTCTAAAGACATTGTGAGTTAGTGGAAAACTGTTTTAAGATATGTTAGTTTGGTACTCAGACCTTGACTGGTGCTCTCAGTCACTGAATTAATCAGAATGGTGGTGTTATACCTTTCTCAAACTTTATAAAAGTTAAAATGTCAAATAGTTTAAAGTAACAAGTTGCTAAATATACCCTTAGTTCTTGAACCCCTCTTAGTTAGTAAGTTTGCGGAAGCATACACTTAAACTTAGTTGTCAGAGATTCAATAATTTTACAAATTTAGACAAGGTCGTCGCCCCAGTATGCACACAGCAATGTCAGTTCCTACGAGACTTGATATTCCCAGGTAACTGAGTCTACTCCTGTTGTTACCGACCAATAGCACCAAACCTTCCATCTACATGTTGATGAAAAGTAACCCTTTACTCCCTTTCTACGCCTTTAAGAAAGGGGAAAACAATGTAAATCCTGATCAGCCTGCTCATCTGTGCTGTCTCATCAAAATATACAATGTTCGCTTTTTTGCGTTATTAGGTTATATCTGACAAAAAAGCGAACATTGCAGATCCTGATCAGATGGCACAAATGTGCAGGCTGATCCGGATCTACACTATTCTCACATGTGATAAAATGCGTTTATTTGGAGTAAAGGGGTAATTTCTGAATGCAGATCTTTTACACTGTAAGCTATAATTATTATGCAAGCTTTTTCCAGTTTATTTTAGCACATTTCTTTTTTGTATAAATCCTTATGCTCAGCCTGATACATAATGTGTGAAGCATTATCTACACAACACATAATTGACCTGTATTATTTAAACTCTTTACATGTAATTTTATATCAGTGTAATACTTTATGTTTGTGACGTCTTAAATTTCTGATATTATTCTCATTCTTGAAAAAAAATAATGCTAAAAATCTACTTCTAATCAAACAATAATAATTAACTTAAATGGAGTTTTGTTACTCCAGTTAGGAAAAGCAGTTCTATGTAAACATTTGCTGAATCACCATCTTGACTTTTGGAAAGGCTTATCTTTTCATCTAGGATATATAGTACACTGGCCCAGTTCCGCCTTCCTTTTAGCAAATTACCCATTCAGAAGCAGTTCATTTTTACCCTCTAAATGGCAGGACATTATATATTCTCCAATCATAAATTTCTACCAGGATGTTTTATTTCTATGTTGATGAATAATACTAGCTTGTATACTGAACGAAAAAACAAATTCATCTGTCTGGTACCAGGTTTACCCTCATTTCATTCAATTGGCTTTTTTCAGCATTTCAAAATTGAATTTTCCAAACTGTCTGCCAGATTGTTCGTGATTTACATGGATTTTTGAACAGATCCCTGTAGTCGCTCAAACTTTGGAAGGGGCAAACATTCAGTAAAACAATTTATTAATTAATTCAAACTTTAGACTGCCCTGCAGTTTTGACCATTATGCTACATTCCCAAGTTACATTTTGTATTTCACCCTGATATAAAGAACAACCCATGGTTAAGACCACTCTATACCATGGTTAAGACCACTCTATCCCATGGTCTGGGAAGTTGTGACAGTTCACAATTTTAGCAAAATATGTTATTTCCACAGAAACCTTAATATTGTAATTTACTTAAATATTTTATTAGTTATGCAATGAAACTATTACATGTTGGGTTTCTTTTTCTGTTAGTATTATTTATATTTAAGTTTGGCATTTATGCATTTTGAAGTGCATGTACTTGACCATAAATGCTGTATATCTGATAAAAGCCTTATTATAATTTCCTATGACACAATAACTGGGAAATTGAGAGTTTCCCGTTTGTTTCATCAAATCATTACACATCGTATTTACTCAGTATAACATTCACAAGAGCAGCATATTGAACCTAATATAAATTTTGGATACTTTAATTTTATTTAATATGAAAGTTCATAAAATTGAAAGAGTAGGAAAAAAGTTTTTATTTCCCAAAACTGAATGTGTTGGATGAGAATGAACAATAAATAAAACATTATTCAACACCACTGCAAAGATGAGTTTTAGAAGAAAGTAAGATTTTTTAATATATTTATAAATGTATATGTATGAAACCAGTTAACAGATCCAGCTCAAGATTATGAAACTGAGAATGGAAACCAGTCTCAAATCTCAATAATAATCTGATTGGCTGAAATGGCGACTGGTCGCTATTTCAGCCAATAAGATGCTTGAGATTTAAGACTGGTTTCAAATCTCAGTTTTATAATTTCCAGCTCAGGTCTTGGGATTTGAATTCAGTCTCAGATCCTAAGCTTAATTTTGTTAATTCTGTGACTGTGCTCATTTTTATCCAATCAGATTGGTAAAATCTGAGATTGGTTAAATCTTTATAACTTTGGGCCCAGACCTTATACTGTGCCTCTTTCTCATAAGTAAAATAATTTGACATAAGTTAACCCTTTCATCCATAGAAACACCTTTATTGTGAGGGCGAATAGTTTAGATCCAGATCAGCTGGCACATCCGTGCCATCTGATAGGATCTAAACTTTTTTACCAAATTGTGACCAGTGCAGATCCTGATCAGATGGCAGGGATGTGCCAGCTGATCTGTATCTACACTGTTCGCACACGCGTAAAAATGCGTATTTATGGAGGAAAGGGTTAAATTGTACCATAAAATCTTCTCACTTTTTGCGGAGATAAAGTAGGTAGATTTCCTGACATTATGTATTGAATCTTTAAACCAGTTATAATATGAGCCGGGCCCAAGATCATAAACTTAAACTGGAGACCAGTCTCAAATGTCAAGCATCTGATTGGCTAAAATGGCGACTGGTCATCAGTTTTATGATCTTTTGGCTGAGTTGTAATATGAGCAGGTAATGATTCTGACCAATCCAGTGGGTACTTGAATATGTGGTATCATCAGTGAAATATTATCCCCACGAATAATAATTTGTATAAAAACTGAAATAAACATTCATTCATATTACACAACTAGGATTTGTACACTAGGCTTTATGTTATTTGTATTTCAATTAAAGATGAATGGAAAAACATAATTTACCATTTACTCTATGGATAAGGCTTATACCACAAGGGCGACCACTGTAGATCCACTTCATGATTGCACAAATATGCAGAGTCTGATCTGGATCTACACTGGTGATGTAAGACCTATCTACAGAGTGAAGGGTAATGATTGATTCTAAATACCTGGTTTGTTTATTGAAATACAGATGACCCTTTTTCTAATGTAGCTTATAGAAATGCATATTTCTAGAGAACTCACCATTAAAGTGGGTTAGAACACAGATCAGAAGATTTGTACTGTAGAGACAGTGCTGGTATTGATACAGTGTTAGTGTATAAACAGATTAGATTGGGGGCTAGTTGTTTGAGGCTTCGTATGTTGAAGCTAACCCATTCCTCCATTTATATGTATTAAATGGGCAACCAGTGTAGATCCAGATTAGCTGGCACATCATTGCCATCTGATCAGGATCTATAAAGTACGCTTTCTGATTTATAAGGTTATTTCTAACCAAATACAGAACAATGCAGATACTGATCAAATGGCACGCATGTGCTGGCAGATCTGGATCTACACTGTTGATTATGTGGGTATATATGGAGGGAAGAGTTAAACCACCAATCTTATATTGATATATTGTAAATAAATAAAATCAAGTTTCTTTTGAATTAAATCGCACAAGTTCTATGCAAATGTTCAAATATTGTTTTAAATATATACCCTTAGTTTGCTTAATCCAGCATATAAAGTTTCAGACATCCGATCCCTGATGTATTCTCTGCAAGATAATCATGAATATATGAAACTGTTTGCAAATAATGTATAATGTGAAATAATTATGTTTAGAAATAATACTGGCAATGTTTTCTTCAGGAAAAATTCGGACATTGGACGGTCAGAGAGTATGAAAGGAAGAGGAGACCTGGTATGTAACAAACACCAGTGCCCAAGGTTATAAAACTTAGATTGGAAACCAGTCTCATAGCTCAAGCATCTGATTGGCTGAAATGGCGAGCAGTCACCATTTCAGCCATTCAGATGCTTGAGATTTGAGACTGGTTTCCATGCTCAGTTTTATAACCTTGTGACCAGAATACTTTCTGATTTTCTTACCTATCTTACATTATGCCTTTACTGAACAGGATATGGCTGTTATCAATGCTCTGATTAGGATATACACTTCCTATTTTGATTCACTGATAATGTGGTATAGAAGTGTGACCACTGATGGTCTCTTGTAATTTTTATGACCATTAGCCACTACTCTTCTGGATCTACACCAGTCACACATGACATAAAGGTGTATATATTGCGGAATGTGTTAAGATTAAGAGAAATATAAAGGAATCTTAAAGTTATATTATTGTACAAATTAGTGTTTCTGTACATGTATAACCCAGGCATGTTTGAAGCTGATTGAATTAAAACAGGGTTTGAAATATTAACTGTAAGTTTATCAGAAAATGAAGATCGAGATACTGTTGTTAGGCCAGAGAAAATAAATTATTATATTCTCATTCGGATTTTGGGAAAAAAAGAGCTGGTGGGCACTTTTTAATTTTTATTTTTTATTAACAAAGAAGGTATTTCGGGATGGTTTAAAATCCGTTCTGTACGGAACAGAATATGTTTCGATTTTTTTACCAATAAACTTTTTGGGGGCGGGTGGTTTTGGACAGGGGCGGGCGGGGATGAGAATCTAAAATATTTTTTTCTCTGGCCTTAACAAATATTAAATACTGGAAACTGCAGTCTTTTCTGTTGAGAGTATACACTAATTATATTTATATATATTGCAGCGAGACAGACCACAGAAGAGATCAAACAGCGACCTGGCAATGGATGAGAACACATTGAAAGCACTCACCTCCGCCAGTTCTTCCCAGTCTAGTCTCAGGTATAACCACTTCTATATAAGCTCATGGATGTCGGTTTTTATTCACCATTTTGCTTTTATAAACCTGATATTTTACACTGTTGCAATTTTGTTACCTTGTAACTCCATGGATACACCTTTTATGACATCTGCAACAAGTGGAGTACAAGAACAGCATGCACATTCATGTTTTCTGATCTGGATTTACACTTTTAGCTTCTTAAACAAAAATAACCTAATAAATCTAAAAGCACAGTGTATATCCTCATCAGATGGCATATTTTTTCCAGCTGATCTGAATCTACATTGGTTGCTCATAGGATAAAAACCATATACTATGAGTTGAAATGGTAGGACCCATCATATTTTATGGAAGAAACTTTTAGAAGAAGGAATAGTTTTCTGGGAGTTACAATTTTGAATCTTTCTGAAAAACATGGACAAAGCACTGATGTGTGTTTTTGTCTCTCAGTGTTTTGATATAAAGAACACAAACATATTCAACAGTCTCAATAGATTTAGAAAGTTCTTTCTTTGAAAACACTTGAAAACATCCACATTATATTAATTTTGTTTACAGAAGTATGGAGAGTCCTAGTACATCTATGGATACGTTGACGGCCCAGATCCAGGATGACTCAGACTTTGATGTCGAGCCAGAGTTACCTTCCCTGAAGCAGGTGCTTGGTGAAGAAACAGTTCGCAAATTGAAACCAAAGGAGAAGAAAAGACAAGATGTCATAAATGGTAACTTAGCGTCATGTAGAAGTTACTCAGAATAATGAACATTAAACACTGCGTTCAAATCTGTTCTTTATTGAAGTCTTTAAAAATCTTAAAATATGAAAGTGAGCACACTTCCACTCTACAAGATTGTGATTTTTCCGAATAAATATTCCGATGCAGCTATGTCTTTAAATTAAAAGTGAGCAAGTGACAAGGTCATAATTTTTCTCAATAAATTAACAATTGCAGTATAATAATTGTTAAGTAAGAAACAATTTTATGTTTTCAGAGTTGTTTTACACAGAGAAGTGCCATGTCAGGAGTCTCAAGATTATGGATAAATTATTTTACCGACCAATGTTTAAGGAGCCCAGTATACCTCAGGAGTTCACTAAAAGCCTTTTCCCAAATTTGGAAACCATGACAGCTCTTCATGGTTAGTTGCTCCCTTTGATACAATTATCCCTTTCTTTGATATATACACATTTTTACGCATGTGCGACCAGTGTAAATCCAGATCACCCGGCACATCCGTGCCGTCTGATCAGGATCTACACTGGTCGCATTTTGGTCAGAAATAACCTAATGAATCAAAAAGCAAACAGTTTAGATCCTGATCAGATGGCACAGATGTGCCGGCTGATCTGGATCTAAACTGTTCGCCCTAGAATTAAAGGTGTATCTATTCAGGAAAGGGTTAAATATTATGTTTTTCACCTTATGGATTACCTATACAAAATTTCTCACTCAGCTTTAGCAGCCACAAGTGAACTTCTCATTTCTGTTATTCACAAATGAATTGCTGATTAATATTTTACTGAAACAGACATTTTTGTTGCTATATAGTGTTTTACTATATTGTGAGTGGTGATTATGTTAAGAAACAGAAAAAAAACAGTTCTGAAAAAGCAGTGAATTTAACACTAACATTAACACTAAAAGCGGTGATTCAGGTTTTTTATGGAACTTTGCCATTAGGTTGTATATTATATATTTTATAGGTGTACAACCAGTTGTTGAAGGATATCAACTCAATTAAATCAGTTAACCCTTTACTTCATAAGATATGGCTGTTATGCCATCTGATCAGGATCTACACTGTTTGTCTTTAGATTCTGACCAAGAAGGGAAAGACGAGCCAGCTCATCTTGATCTACATTTGTCTCACTTCCAAAGAAAAATATATAATTATTTATGAAGTAAAGGGTTACCAGGAGATTTTTCGGAATAAATTTAGCTGATGCATTCTTCTAGGTTTAAAAATAGTTTTGTAAACAAAATAATTATAGTTTATTACAAACTTTGACAACATTAAGATTTCTTTTGCCCAAAATTCATTGCTAGCAATGTTGTTTGCTCAGCTTTATCATGGATGTCTCTTTATCAACGACACAGTTTCCCAAGCACAACTTTATAATATTTTACATAATTCTAAAATGTTCCACTTTAATTTCAGGTTCTCTAAATAATGCAATGAAAAACCGACGTAAAGAAAAACCTGTGATAGCTGCTGTTGGTGATATTTTGTTACAGAGAGTAAGTTATTTCAGTACTTTGAAGACTTGAAGACATAGATGGACCTGTACTGTACAAGGATCATTCATATACTGAACAAATTTTGATAACTTTTAACCAGGTTTTCAACCAAAATCCTGGTTATTAGATTGGGGTTTGTCAGGCCGGATGGGGGCTGGCAGGCAGTATTGAATGGATTCTTGGTCAATAACTTCAGTTCAGATAAACCAATCTTACTTTGGATATAGATATATGGATATAGAAAGTTTGGGATTGCATTTGGGGCCAGTCCGGTCAAGGTCACTTTAAATGGAAAAACAGTTTTTTGTCCATAACTTCGGTTTGGATAGACCAATCCTGCTGAAACTGTAGATATAGCAAGCTTGCATGAAAACCTAGCTTGTGGCCAATTGGGTCAAGGTCACTGTTTCTAAAAATAGAAAAACAGTTTCCAGTCAATAATTTTAGTTGGAATAAACCAACCTTCCAGAAACTTTGTATATAGCAAGGTTGGTGGATGAGGGGAGCTTCTTTAATGTTAATTGCCTTTTAATGAACAAAATGAATGATGTCCAAAGGAATTTGTGTAATGTATCGGTATTTTAGGAAGAGATTTAATGTTTACAAACCCCAGAAAAAAATTGATATCAATCTTTGTAATTTCATTTCAGTGCTGAAACCAGTCTCAAATCTCAGTCATCAGATTTGCTGAAATGGTGACAAATCTTGTTCATGTATTGGTATGTCACACTGGGAATGAAGATGTATATTTTTTGTTACAGTTTGACGGTGAAGCAGGCGAGAATTTCCGTAACGGCTGTGCCATATTCTGTCGTAACCAGTCTCACACGCTAGAAGCTCTCAAAGCTAGAGTTAGAAAAGAACAAAAAATGGCTCAACTTCTCTCAGTAAGTCATCAATAGAACTTCTGTATTGTTGTCAGTTTCATATTACTCATGTTAGCAGTTAAATTGTTGTTTTGTGTAGCTTAGTTTTTGTGTTTGGAAGTAAAAAGATTCTTACAGAATTTTTAAGTCTAGATATTTTCTTAATGTATGTAAAATAAAGATACATTGATAACATTGATTTGTACAAAGTTTCATTCAAGCCGCTTTTTGCCATTTGAGAGATTTTGATATTTTTTCTTTTTATTACGACATGAGCATGCCCTTAATGAAGTAAAAATGAATATTCCTGTCTTCCAGGATGCAGAAAATAACCCTCTTTGTCAAAGGCTGGCCCTAAAAGATATCATTCCTAAACAGTTCATGAGACTGACCAAATACCCGCTACTTATAGAAAATCTACTTAAATATACACCAAGTAAGTACAACTACACACCAGTGCCCAAGGTTATAAAACTGAGCATGGAAACCAGTCTCAAATCTCAAGGATCTGATTGGCGACCAGTCAGATGCTTGAGATTTGAGAGTGGTTTCTATGCTCAGTTTTATAACCTTCAACCCTTGTAGCTACAATTATACATCAAATACGGATAATTATATACTGAGTTACTGTGGTAGGATTTTATTTCACGATGGTTTAATTTTCATGTATTTCATGCTGAGGATAGTGCACAAAATCAATCTAGTCTTATTAGAAATTATGCCCACGCCAATATGTCATATCTTTTGGACGAAATTTGAATCCTTGTGAAATTAAATGATAACACAGTAGTACAAATATACCCCAATTAAGTGAAACTGTACTCCAAATAAATAGAGAAATACACCAAGCAAGTGCTATTTTACTAAACATGTGTTGATTGTAGATTTTTAGACCTTTTTTGGACGGTTCCTGAGGTTATGAAACTGAAAAGAAACCAGTCTTCAATATCATGGGACTACTTGCCTTAAGTTATAGTTTAATTGAAGTAGACCTCAAACTCATACTATACCACTGAGTCTTGGACACTTTTGGACACAAGGAATAGAATGATAAGAAATGAAAAGAGACTTTAAGTTACACGCATGCAGAATTTGAATACCTCTAGATAAACATACCAACATGTTAAAGCTTGTTATTCAGACACATTCTTTACATAATGGATATGGTTGTTAAAATGTGTGTTATTTTCCTTCCCAGCCAATACAGAGGAATACAGCAACCTAGAACGTGCATTAAAATGTAGTAAACATATCCTTGAGTATGTGAATCAAGCTGTGAAAGATTGTGAGAACCATCAGCGTTTGATAGACCTTCAGCGGAGAATTGACAAAAAAGCTATTGATTCAGGTCCCGATATGGAAGATCTAAGGGTATGTACCAGTCCTAAAATATGTGACACACCATTAGAAAGCAATGCGTGATCAGAGCAGATCTGGATCAGATTGCAGACATACTCAGTCCAAAAATGATCTGACTAGATGCATTATGATGCTATGGAAGTCGTCATTGCACTGACACTTTCACCGATAAAAATCAAAATTCGTATTTCGTTGGGCGGGCGGGCGTCAACATTTTGTTAAGTTTTTTGTGAAAGTTGCGTTTTTCTCAGTAACCATTCAAGATACAACTTTAAAACTTAACATAGTTGTCTAACATCACAATACCAATTATCAGGACAAGTTTCATAATCCCTGATTGTATTTTGACAAAGTTATGCCCCTTTTTCACTTAGAAATTTTGTTAAGTTTTTGGTGAAAGTTGTGTTTTTCTCAATAACCGTTTAAGGTACAACTTTGAAACTTAACATAGTTTTCTGACATCTCAATACCAATTATCAGGACAAGTTTCATAATCCTGACTGCATTTTGACAAAGTTATGCCCCTTTTTCACTTAGAAATTTTGTTATTTTTAGCTCACCTGTCACGTAGTGACAAGGTGAGCTTTTGTGATCGCAATTTGTCCGGCGTACGTTTATCCATCGTCCGTCTGTAAACTTTTACTTTAAACCACATCTCCTCTTAAACCCCTGGGCCAAAGTTGATGAAACTTGCCACAGATGTTCCTTGCATGAAGCTCTTCCAAATTTGTTCAAAGAAATCAGTTTCATGCAGAACTCTGGTTGCCATGGCAACCTAAAGGAAAAACTTTAAAAATCTTCTTCTCTGAAACCACAAGTGGAACTCTACAAAGATTGTTCAAATTATTTCCCTGGGGTCAAAATTGGCCCCGCCCAAGGGGTCACTTCATTTTACATAGACTTATATAGGAAATCTTAAAAAATCTTCTTCTCACAAACCACAATGCGTACAGCTTAGATATTTGGTAAGTAGCATTGTCTAATGGATGTCTACTAAATTTGTTCAAATTATGTTCCCTGGGCCAAAATCGGCCACGCGCTAGGGTCTTCTTGGTTTACATATAGTTATATAGGAAAAACATGAAAATCTTCTTCTTTAAAACCACAAGGCCTAGAGCCTTAATATTTGATATACAGCATCATCTAGTGGTCCTCTAAAAAAATTGGTTCAAACTATCCCTCTGGGGTCAAAAATGGCAAAAGTTGTTCAAATTATTCTCCTGGGGTCGAAAATGGCTCCGCCCCGGGGGTCACTAGTTTTATTACATATTGTTATATAGTAAATCTTTAAAAATCTTCTTAGAGCTTAGATATTTGGTATAGAACATCATCTAGTTACATTTTCTTCACAATAGCAGCTTAATTTTTTTTTAAATTTTTGATTTGATTTTACCAAACTTGCACACAACTCTTGCAACCATTGAGCAGTTTTTGACAGGTGACCGACCCAGAGTCCTATGGACTCTCTTGTTTTGTGAAAGTTGTCTTTTTCTCAGTTACCATTCAAGGTATAGCTTTGAAGCTAAAAGTCTTTGTTTGACTTCACAGTACCAATTATCAGGACAAGTTTCATATCCCCTGACTGTGTTTTGCCAAAGTTATGCCCCTTTTTGACTTAGATTTTTGTTAAGTATTTTGTGAATGTTATCTGTTGATGCCAAATTGCCTGTTGACTCTTAGCTTGGTTTGTGGGTAGTTTATAATAAGAGGCAGCTTGGAATTGCTACCCAGGTGTCGGTGATAAAGGTCAAGGTCACTGTTGCTAAAAAAGATATTAAGTTTCCCCTCAATAACTTAAGTTTGCTTTGGCATATTGATGCCAAACTTGGTATATGAGTAGCTGATATCAAAAGGTCGCTTGGGATTACCGCCCAGGTGTCTGTAATCAAGGTCAAGGTCACTGTTGCTAAAAAACAGATATTCAGTTACCCTTCAATAACTTGAGTTTGCTTTGGCCTTTTGACACCAAACTTAGTGTTGGTATCTTATATCAAGATGCAGCTTGGGATTGCTACCCAGGTGTCTGTGATAAAGCTCAAGGTCACTGTTGCTAAAAATAGAAATTCAGTTTCTGCTCAGTAACTTGTGTTTGCTTTGGCCTATTGACACCAAACTTAGTGTTGGTATCTTATATCAAGATGCAGCTTGGGATTGCTACCCAGGTGTCTGTGATAAAGCTCAAGGTCACTGCTGCTAAAATTAGAAATTTAGTTTCTGCCACCAAACTAAACTTTCTTTCTGTCAGTTTTAACAGTTATCAACCAGATATTTTTTTTTATAAAAGTAAAAGTATTAAATGAAAACCTGGTTTTCGGCACGTGGCGATGTTTTTTCTTGTTGTGTTTATCAAATACAGTGCAATGACATCTGCCATAGTACCTTGAGAACAGAATGAGGCAACCTTGTAGATCTTGATATAACTATAGGGATGAAGCTGAGCTTGGTCTACATTTGTCTCTTTAGTCGTAAGCCTAGTACTATCATGGTGCATTACATATTTTTAATACAGAGAAGTTTCTAAATAAGGAGAACTTTAACCCTTTCTTCCATGTATATGCCTTTATCAATGCTAGTTGCAGATAAATTTTAAGAAAGCAAACTTTTTTCTGGAATCAGATATTGCCAGTTATTAGACTGATGAATTATTTTAATAATATATTTCTAGGGAAAGCCATTAGTGAAGCTCTCAGAGATATAAAACTCCTATTGGAGACCAGTCACCAATTTCAGTGATATGATTGGTTGGAATTGTGTACAGTCTTTATACAGACCAGTGACACACTACAATCTTATACCAGTTTCCAGTCTATCCCTTTACTCCTCAGATATGACTTATCACATGTGGGAACAGTGTAGATCAGCCAGGATCCACACTATTTCCTTCTTGGTCAGAAATTACTTGATGAATCAGATAGCTATTAGGCTATTTCTGACAAAGAAGCAAACAGTGCAGATCCAGAACAGGGCTGAAGGTTATAAAGCTGAGATTGGAAACCAGTCTCAAATCTCAAGCATCTGATTGGCTGAAATGGCGACTGGTCGCCATTTCAGCCAATCAGATGCTTGAGATTTGAGACTGGTTTCCATGCTCAGTTTTATAACCTTGGGCACAGATGGCACAGATGAGGATAAAAGACATATACTTAGAGTATAGGGTTAAGTTATATAATACTTTAAGTAAAGGGTTAAGTTATATAACTTAAGGATTGTTAACTTATGAAATTGTTCTTTGTAGATTTTATATTTGATTTGTTGTTGTTGTTTTTGCAGACTTTTGATTTGAGCAAGCACAAATTGGTACATGACGGATCTTTAATATGGAATATAAACAATAGAAAACAGATTGAACTGCATGTAGTGCTATTGGAACGAGCTATGGTTCTCTTACAAAAACAAGATGACAGGCTAGTTTTAAAGCTACAAAGTACACAACTAGTGGCAGGAAAAACTGACTCGAAGAAACATAGTCCTTTGTTGTGGTTAAATAATGTGCTAGCAAGAAATGATGCGACGGATAAGAAAGCATTTTTCGTGGTGAATACTTCTCAGGCTGGACCTCAAATCTATAAACTGGTAGCAGCGACTGCAGAGGAACAAAGAACGTAAGTAAACAGTCTGTTATAAACATTGGCATAATATGATGGATATACCTAAAATAGAGACTTAACTTCTGCTTCACTTCACTGTTTGCTTAGTTACTGATTTAATTATTTGTGTCTGTGATAATTTTATTTTCAAATGGCAAGATGTTCACAAGAAAGGATTATGCCATCCGTTTTTGCCTAGTTTGTTCACCAATAGGGACAAATCTCACATTTGTCGGGATATTCTTATATTGGCCCAGTTAAGATTTCTGATACATATGAGATATGAGGTAGGCATGGGATGTAAGCTATACAATCAAGAATTAATACTATTGTCATTTCTGTCTTTTGACCGGTGAAAAAAAAAAGATATAACTGTAGTATAAAGTCAGGGAGCCAGTACTAAACCATTCTCTATTGTCATTCTGTATAATTTAGAATAGTTTTCACCAAGCTTATAAAACTGTGGTTTATGTTGAGTTGTGTTTTGTGTCTACAGTTGGACCAAGTACATCACACAAGCATCAGAGGCAGTGAAGAAGAGCGAGATCAACATGAAGAAGAAGCCACCAACAGAAGCTGTGCCAACAGAACAAAGTGCCAACGACTCCGGGTACATACGCTCACTTTGTTCATATGCATTCAATATCTACTCTCATTCTTCACTTTGCTATGATAAAAGTATTTCATTAGACTTTCTTTTTTTTTTGCATTTGAAAACATTTTGTGCTGCACATGCTACAGCAAAAGCTGCACATAAACTATAAGACTGTGCACAATGATTTTTTTTCGACATTGACAATTTTACAAGTTGTGTGAATGTTTGTCATTATTAACATTGTTACTGTGGCTGTTCCACCAACCAATTAAAAGCCTGTGATATCACAAATTCTCCTTAATTATTTCATAAGAACTTAACTTATTCAGGAGTTTAAATATAAGAATCGAATTGATATTTTATCACTTTCATTGTGATATGAAAAACATTTGAGTTGTTAAAGTAAGCGTGAAGCCCTTGGGAACTTAACACACTATAAACAATCCTAATGTTACCCAGATAAACGGAATAAAATATTGATTCAATCCTCAATTATTTCTATTCATTTGATACCACGAAGGGGATGAATTTCGATGAGGTGAAAGATATTTTTCACACATCATTGTGTAATACAGCCTGGCACCAGCTAGATTGTTTATTAAAGAAAACATTCAAATACTTTTTATCTCCTTTTTTATTCATTTCATTTTCCTTTTTTACTGATATGCTAAACATTCTGGGAGATAAGGGAAGTAAAATGTATATCAGTAAGGTACCTGCAGGAGTTGCTTTTCTTGGAGGTATTGATGATTATTGTGTAAGTGACATGAGAATATATAACAGAACATAGGGACGGGAGCCAGTCTATGTGTAATAGGGTAATGTCCAGTTCAAGTGCACATAGTTCATTCTAAAATTATTAAGAAACAAAATTTAATGACAGTTCTCAAAATCACAAATTTATTATCGACATTTCAGGAAGATAAACCCCCTTGAAAGAGCTTTTACATCACTGATTCAGTAATGTTTACATATTCTAGTTCATTTCTATATGATACTTTCACTGTTATTTTATGTCCTTAAAGGGTTCAACCCTCAAATATGAAGAATTATTTATGTTAAATATGAATGAAAGAACATTTTACTGTTTGTCTGTATTTATGGGAAATAACTCTGCTTGTCTTTGTCTTTAGGGGAGAGAATCTAGACATGGACACAAGCAACCTTGTACATCCAGAAGATGTGACATACTCCGATCCAGTCATCAATACAGCTGTTCAAGTGATTACACCTCTTGGTACGTACCTAACCCAGTCATGTGACACATCCAATCATGTGACACATCCAATCATGTGACACATCCAGTCATGTGATATGAGATAATGTCATTGACAGACATGACATTCTCAATTTATTGCTTGAGTAACATGTGAAAGGAATGACATATTGAGGACAAGGCAACTATTTTCTTCATAATTCCACAAATGATGCATAGAATGGTTGGTGCTGTAGTCTATAATTTGCTGAAGTAGTTACTAGAAAAGCAAACAATACATTTTAAAATTTGCACACAAATAAAATCAGAAATTTCTCTTTCTCTCTAAAACTGTAGTACTGTTTATAATTACAAGAATTGTAATGAAAGTTAGTTAATTTGGGGAAGAAATACTCACATAGGAAAAGCGGAAGAACGACAGTTTTCTGAATTTATGCTCAAATCAAATTTATTTCAAACTGTTGGACTGTATCCTCCGACCTAATTAATTATCAAGGTTATTGCGCAAAACTGAGGTATGTAGTCTATTAGGAAATAAGTTAAATTAGTTTTAAATTGAAACCCTAAATTTGATCAACTAGATTAAGGGTTTTACAAATAGTCTTGACCTGAATGAACTGGACTCGTCAGTTTTGTCATTCATTTATTGTTCATAATTTATGTTTGTTTTACTTAAATAAATGATGACTGATAAGTGACTAGTGTAGACTCTGATCAGACTGAGAGATGAGCAGGCTGAAGGTTATAAAACTGAGTTTGGAAACCAGTCTAAAATCTCAAGCATCTGATTGGCTGAAATGGCGACCAGTCGCCATTTCAGCCAATCAGATGCTTGAGATTTGAGACTGGTTTCTATGCTCAGTTTTATAACCTTGGGCACAGGCTGATCTGGGTCTACATGTGAGACAAGTGCTAAGCACTGACAGGGTAAGGGGTATTTTAATTACTTTCATATTAAAACTAAGGATCAAAGGGTTTGGGTGTGATTGAGGGTTAAAGGTTAGCAGACCATGTCGTGTTTTGCATGGACTTTTGTCCCTGACCGTGTTCTACTAACATGCATAATACAACTGTTGTCCCACACCTAGAATGTGTTTCACTTTGCCTCATCAGCTGTGTCCATGTTGCATCAGCTTTCTCAGTAGATACCCATAGAGGAACATGTTCTATAGCATCTGCCGTGTCAGAACTCCAGGGAAAGCTGTTTCCTGTATGTACTGCAACGACTGCGCTAATGTTGTAATAAAACATCACTTTGTCATGAACACTGTGTGTCTATCTGTCTGTTTTTGTTTGTATATTTCTGAAAGATTTGTCTGAAAAACTTGTCTTTTTGCTTTTGGATCACTATTGAAGTACTTAATTTTTTTGTTTAAAAGGAGATATACTAACACCATGACCTATTTGAAGTAAGGTTTTAGCCTTATTTGTACTGAACAAGAAATCCCTTTAAGTATTGCATTTCCCTAACCATATATTTCAATGCAAGTCTTCTTTCTTCAGGCCTGAAAAGTAGTTTTCATAAAAATGAATGTTATGATGTGAAGGGATTCTATCTTTTTATTTAATATAAGAAATGAAAGAAAAATTTCAGAGATTTGCAAAATTGAATGCTTATATGACATTATTTGATGCTCTAGTTAAAGGGGCATTGCCCTTCTTTTTAGATTGTATATTGCTTAATGAATTTTGTTTTTTAAGGCCTGGTTAAAATAACATATAGAAATTTGATAGACAAGAGTAACTGGTGTAGTTAGATTGGATTAAACCCATGAAGGTTGATCTAAAAAATTTGTACAGAGTTAAAGCATCTCAGAAAGGTTGGATTGACAATTACAGATTGGAAAATAGTTTTTATTGTGTTGTTAACCCTTTCCTCCATATATATACCGTCTGATCAGGATCTGCACTGGTCGCATTTTGGTCAGAAATAAAGAATCATAAAGCGAACAGTACAGATCCTGATCAGATGGCACGGATGTACCAGCTGATCTGGATCTACACTGTTCGTCCAAGCAATACAGGTGTATCTATGGAGGAAAGGGTTAATCATGTTGAGCTGGCAGGCTGCAAATTTTGTCAGGACTCTTAACAAGTTTAATGCAATCCTGCCTAAACCTTGAGTTCAATATCCAGGTCAAGATCAATAACAAATCACATCAGACTTACTGTTCTTGATTCAGAAAATTTGACACTAAACCCAAGTCAAATGAATTATAATAAAACTTAAAAACAGTGTATGTTTGCATTATTCCAGGCTAAAAAATTAAAAAAACCAACCAGACTTTAATAATCAGAGATTCCTGGATTTGTTGAAAATTGACATTAACTTTTTCTCCATAGATACGGCTTTTATCACATTGACTAACAGTATGTGCTGTCTGATCAGGATCTTAACTGTTTGCTTTTAGACTCCTTTGGTTATTTCTAACCAAGAGGCAAATATTGTAGATCGAGATCAGTTGACAGAGATGTGGCAGCTGATCTGGATCTAATCTGGTCACGTATATGATAAAATGTGTATAATTATATGTAGTAAAGGGTTAAAGGCTTTGATGTGACACTCATTCCAACAAGTGATATCTTACTTATGAACTTAATCACAGAGGTACTTGCACAATGTTTAGACAAAGTCTTTATAACCAACATGAGCAGATAAGTAACACAAGAGTTACAATTCTTGAATTTCAAAAATTACATTACCCTTGCCCCATCTTGATCAATTATTTGTCTGATCATTTTAAAACTTCAAAACAGTTCTGCAGGCATTAGTTTCTGTGTTGATTTGTAAAACCAGTCAAATCAAATCCATGACTCCAGGGATTTTCTGCCTTTAGATTATGGAAAATGTACTCAACTGGCAATGTTGGGGTTCTGACTTCAGCAAATATTATATGTGCCCAAGGTTATAAAACTGAGCATAGAAACCAGTCCCAAATCTCAAGCATCTGATTGGCTGAAATGGGGACCAGTCGCCATTTTAGCCAATCAGATGCTTGAGATTTGAGACTGGTTTCCAATCTCAGCTTTATAACCTTCAGCCCTGGTTAAGGTTCCAACGTTTACAAATTTTCGTAAATGTTTACACGGACCATGAAAAACAAAACGATGCCGTTTAAACGTTGTTTATATAATACAAACCTGATAGCAACGTGTCAAGTTTCACTGAACTTTGTAAGTTGTAAATAACAATGCAACTCCATTATGACGGGATCTTATCGGATCACTAAACTTCCGGGGGAATCCTGTGAAATTCCGAATTTGTCATTTTGCTACACTCACCGACATGATCACGACATCCAGGGATTTCAGCTGATGTAGATTCTTGCATTTTATGCAAGCAATTTTTTTTCACTTTTCACCCCACTGTTGCAAGAATAAAGAAAACTTTTGTGTATATTCCATTTAAAAAAAGGAAGTTAACCGTTATTTAACCACTGAACATAAATTAAAATGAAGGTAAAGCAAGTTTATAGTAGTAAAGGTCACTAAATACAAGATAAGACTATTGACTATCTGATAATGACCCCATGAACATTCTCAACAGGGATCAGATGATCCCCGGTTTTCAGAAGCTATTCAAATCCCTGGACATCGCGGAAACCCATAACAAAGCGAGAGTTTTTTATACCTCAACAATGTAAATTACATATTAAAATACAATTGTGTACTAAGTATGTAAATGAAATTAATATTTTTTAAGTGTATCGTTGCAGATTTTCAGCAAATATTTTGCTGCCTTTACAATCACATGACCGTTCGTATAAACGGTTCGAGATTCTGTAAACGTTTACGGCCCGAAAACAAAATGTTACTGTTTACACGTGTAAACGTTGGAGCCTTAGCCCTGGTAACAATGACATCTTATTACAGTATATATGGGCACAATGTGTAGGTTAGGTTCAGTGATGTATATAGTGTATTTTCTGTTTCATGTCATCTGTTCTTCGAACATTGTTCCCTAACTTACAGACATCTATAACATGTACATCCAAATGAAACAGCTTGCCCTACAATTAACAGTCTCTGCTCTTTAAACAACTTATTCTTTTAATGGTTTGGTTACTGCTGGGTTAGTTTTGACCTGATTCTTAGGACCTTTTCTCTGTTAGCAGTTTTTTTGAAGAAGTCTACAGTTGTTTTTTGATAACTAAATGGTCACCTGATACTATGTTTATTCATTTACTCTGTATATACAGGGTTTATCACTTGTGAAGAGTGTAGATCGAGATCATCTGGCACATTAAAAACTGAACAGTTAAGATCCTGATCAGATGGCAAAAATGTGCCAGCTGATCTGGATCTACATTGTCACCCATAAATAACATCAATATCTCATGGAGTGAAGGGTTATAGATACACATTGGATATAGGAGATTTACTATTTTCAGTTTAAGTCAGGCTGGTCTGATTAGCATTTTGCAGAAATGTTAAAAGTCTATTTGATTGGGGACTGTTAAGAAATGTGTATGTCATGTGACCTGTTTAGATATCAGTAACAGACTGTATTGAGAATGAATGAAATAAGTGTGGTTTTCCGTTGACACCTTGTTTATTTGTTTTGCATGCATTGTTAAATGTTTGTACCCATGTTTACAGAGAAATTACGTCATAATGACGAGCAACTAGCCGCAGTTCTGGAAGAGAGGCAGGGACTAATTGCAGAGCTGCTAAATGTCAATCCAAATGATGTTAGTGACAGAGTACAGGTTAGTAGGATTCCTTACTTGACCAAATAAACTTCTAAACTTGCATAATTTACTCGGCTATCTTTCTATTTTGGTCAGCCCATTTAACATTTATAAAATGTTTAATTAAACAGTGTAGATCCTGATCAGATGTCACAGATGTGCTGGCTGATCTTGATCTACAAAGTTTGTGCATGAATAGTAATGATAGAGTAAGGGTTTAAGGCTAAAATTCTTAGTGGAGACAACTGCTTTTGTACAATTAAACATTCATTGAAGAGTTCCCAACCCATCTGTTGTTTTAGGTCTTTGAGTTACAGAGAGAACCAGTTCATTCTGTTTGTAAAACTTCAAGAAAACTATTCATATACTGAATATATAACAAAATTACAGAATTTTTAACACATTTTCAAAAATGGAACAATTAGCAAAATAACAGCCTTCCATTGCTGAGTACAAGAATAAGAAAAGTAACCCAAAATACCAAACTCATGTTTTAACCCTTTTCTGGATGAATATGACTTATCTCATGGGCTTCCAGGGTAGATTCAGTGTAGATCAGCTGGCATATTCATAACATCTGATCTGGATCTGTTCTGTTTGCTTCTCTTTGAGATATAATCTAATGAATTTGTAAATGAATGTAGGTCCTTATCAGATGGCTTGGATATGCTGTGCCAGCTGATATGGATCTTCACTGGGCCATGATGGGATAAAAGTCATTTCCTAAGAACTATCGGGCAGTTTATGTAAGAAGTTCATTGAACAGTTTATCAGAGTTATCTGGTCTTGGTATTTCAGGAGGTAGAAAATGATGAGGATGCAGTTCCGCAGGAGTTGATTGCAGCATGTCAGCATCAGACCTCGGAGATCGTACAGATGATGCGAGAATCTACCCCACCTGTTCTCAAACCTGACTGTATGTGTTAGCCAATGATGGGTCATCATCAGTGGGCATAACATCATTCATGAATAACAACATTTAGTTACACAGCATTTTCTCTGGAAAAAATCATTTTTATGTCACTCAGTTGTTATCTCAATCAAAACATTAACAAAACATTGAAATTGTCTATAATTTAAGTGGTACTAAAATTTGCATTATAGCTATTTGTCTCTGGAAGTAGAATTTATCTTGTAAAGTTCTTGTGACCTAAAATTTCATTTTTTTCTATTACTTATTATCTTGTGGAGATTAAATTTCATGAATTTTAAAAGAAAACTTTCAGCCAGTAAACAGATGGCAATAGGTTTGGGCTGAAGGTTATAATACTGAGATTGGAAACCAGTCTCAAATGTCAAGCATCTGATTGGATAAAATGGCGACTGGTCGCCATTTCAGCCAATCAGATGCTTGACATTTGAGACTGGTTTCCATGCTCAGCTTTATAACCTTTGGCATTGGTGGATTTGAATCAGAGCGGATCATTAGCTCAGTGGTTAGCGCGTCTGCCTCTGAGTCCAGGGATCGCTGGTTTGATCCCCCGCTACTCCAACTAAAAAAACTAATATAGTCGTTCGGATGGGACTTAAAACCGAGGTCCAGTGTAGTGGTGCTATACACCAGGCACTTAAAAGAACCAGGGACGATTCTGGAATTGGAGAGTCCTCTGTATCTTGCACTATCCTCCAAAAACCTAAAATGACTAACACTCTTCTGGAGGCGTCGCTCATATGGGCAACCGGTAGCGACGATAAATAAATGGAAATACAAATACAAGATTTGAATCCACCCAAGAATAAATCCATGAAAAGTTAATTCCCCATGAAAACAAAGGGGTTGAAAGTTGACATTTGTGTGTGTCCTTGCTGTTTTCCCAGATCTTTTGTTATTTATCTAAAATGTCCTTGTTTGATATTAACTTGGCCATTGCATGCCCACTGGAATGTTGCTTGAGTCATTGTTTAGTTGTCCTCTCATTGTAAACATAAGTTGTAGAGAGCAATGGCTGCTAATCTCTTAAAATCTACAGTTTCAAATGTAAAAACCTTTAAATGTAAAAACCTTTAAATGGGAGAACAGACTACTTGCTAAATGTTTAAGCATTAGAGGGGGGGGGGGTTGTGGTTATTTTGTGTTTGTTTTTTTTATATCTCATTTAATAAAACAAGTATAGAGATAGAATTTCAGGAACAATCTGTTTTAATGGGCTCACAAAATAAATAATTTAATAAGTGGTAAAATATTCAGTAATTTGACCTAGGAGGTATCTTTGTTTCTTCAACGGGTTAGCATTGGGTCTGAATGCCTTCACATATAAAATGGAGAACTGATACAGTTTTGCATTCAGCTCTTGATCAACAAATTTTTCCTTGTAAATGTGATACAGATTCTGTTGTTAACATCTAGATATGGAGTAAAGGGAGACAGTGGAGAAATCTGGGAGTCTCTCAGATGAAGAACTTCTCCCTCAGTGGAGTCACTGTGAACCATTTGTTTCTCTATGATTGTTTAACCCTTAACTGCATAAATACAGGTTAGTTATATCACATGCGAACAATGTAGATCCAGATCAGCCAGCAGATCATTGCCATCTCATCAGGATCTACACTGTTTGCTTTTATATTCATTGGGTTATTTCTGATCAAGAGGCAACCAGTGTAGATCTAGATCAGATGGCCAAGATTTGGCTCTATATTGGTCACAGGGTTAAGAGTTCTAAAATTATAGGAAACTTTTCGATTTTACAATAAACATATGCCAATCCCATAATATATTGAATGACTTTGCAGGTTTAATTATTTATTCCTCTCAATATTTAATTAAGAAAGAAACCATTAATGTTTTTGTTTGATTGACAGCTGGCGAGCAGGTAGAATCAGTTGAAGATCTGTCGTTGCCCATTCCAATGGAGAGACTGAGAGATATGGCGAACCGTATGAACCAGATCCTCACCAATCTACTGGTATGTATGTCTCTCACAGACATTGGTCTACTGTATTGTCCTGTACTACTCTATATTTCTCCTTGGTCCTGTTAACCCATTGTGGGTATTATGAATATGCAATGTCTGGGAACCATACTGGAGTACAACTAAACATCTCATTGTTGTCTCTACATGATAACTTCTTTAAAAGTACAATTTTTAGCTATTCCTTGTAATTTAATCTTAGTATGAAAGAAGAATAGATCATCAGACCTGCCATGAGAGAAGTTAGAGAATTTATTAATGGAATAGCAAACAATGTAGATCCAGATCAGACTGCACAGATGCAAAGGTTGGTCTGAATCTATGCTGGCTACAAATGTGACAGGAGCAAAAAAAAGCCAAGTATTGTCAATCTTATCTGCATCCATTACACAAAGGTGTTGGTGAAAAAGAAAAAACAGTTTTAGGGTCTTTCGGTCCATTTCAGCCCCAGAACTTTTAGTGTTTTGTGTTGATACTTCAGTGGGTTCCCTTGCATGACAATTGCTCCTTATATCAGCCCAGTAGCCTTTCCTATGTAGACAATTCACATTAGCTGAATTTGTGATTTAAGGTAGTTTATTTTCTTTTTTTATTGACAAATAATACTTAATATAGTATTGGAGTAAGATTATTTGTTCCTCTAGCAAGGTATTTTGGTTGGTTTTGTATTTATTCGAAGCTAAACATCATTGAATTGACTGGTTTTTATGGCTGTCGTATAGTAACAGTTGGGGATGGATTTATCATGTTGGTCACTGTTGCATGGCAGGCTTTCTAAAGTTTCATTGTTTCAAGAACTAGTATATTACCAAGAACATATATGGTCAATAAGTGGAAAACATATTCTAAAATTTTTAGACATTTAAATAAAGATTACAAAGTCTTAACTCCTTTCTCCATATATGCACATTTTAATTTGTGTGCGACCAGTGTAGATCCAGGTCAGCGGAACATCAGTGCCATCTGATCTGTATCTGCACTGTTCACATCTTAGTCAGAAATATCCAAATGAATCTAAAAGCAAACAGTGTAGATCAGATGTGCCAGCTGATCTGGATCTACACTGTTTGCCCATGCCATAGATGTGAATCTTTGGAGTAAAGGGTTGAGCAAGTTTCCAAAACTTATGACATTATCAATGATTGATAAGATGCCAGGGCTCAAGGTCATAAAACTGAGACTTACGACCAGTGGTGAAACTCTAGCTTGTGACAGGTCTCAGTTTCGACCAATCACAAGCTTTGTATTATGATCTTTGGTCTTGTTTTATCAATGGCTCATATCAACATTTTTGGAGTGATTTTTTCTGATAATGACACTAGATAGTAACTCAAAATTATTCAAAGATAACTGTGAAGATCTGTACAAGTTTAGCCCTTTCCTCCATATACGCATTTTGACACATGTTTGATCAGTGTAGATCCAGATCAGCCGCATATCTTTGCCATCTGATCAGGATCTGCACTGTTTGCTTTTTGTTCAGAAATAACCTAATAATCAAGGGGAAGTGTTGATCCTAGATGGCATGGATGTGCTGGCTGATCTGGATCAACACTGTTCGCCCATGCCATAAAGGCATATATGTGAAGGAAATGGTTAATACTGGAGAACTGTGCATGATTTTTACTTCATTACGTCAATAGAATATTGGACTGTCACTTTATGCTTTATACATGCTTAATCACATTGTTCTTGTATGTAGAGATACACTCTGTAGGTATAAAATGTCCTCCTTAGATTAAAAAAATGTTGCTTTTTTGTCTTTGTTTTCCAGAATTTAGTTGTGATATTTGTCCATTTTGGCAGTAAATTAGAACAAGTGATAAATACACGTCTGTATTTAGAAAGTCTGTTACTGCTCAGTTACCCTCCCATCACTGTGAATGAAGGTCAATTTCATCCAGATAGAAGGGCATGAAATCTGTCTTTATAATAAACTTTGAATTGTGTTTTGGGGAGAAAGTGTACTTTAATCACTGAAAAGTTTTGGGTGATTTATTAATCATCTAAAAATTGGGATCGCTGTCAAAAATAGAAAATAAAGTTTAAAACACTTGAGAGAACATTTTATGAAAATATTCTGTCATTTGATTATTGTAATGTAGAAAAATCTCTGTTGTTATGGTGCTGTGGATTAAGGTCATTTTGAATATGACTTGACCTTGACCTTCACATACTTATCAAGACAGAAAAATACAATGTGATGTTGGTTCTGACCTGTAAAGCTGTATATGTGTCTAATATGTGTTTTGTTTATTAGGCTCAAACCAGGGCTACTGCCACTACAACACCCATGTCTCAGGTCAGGGCAACCAGTTGCTAGGCAACCCTAACCCTTTAGTCACAGCAAAAGTGGGTCAAGGTCACATTGAAATAAATGGGAAAAGCAAATGAATATTTTTGCTCTGAAAAAAAAAAGTTATTCCCTGCTCTAAATTTACTAATTATTGCAGTGTCTGCATGTTTGGTTTAATATCATTTGAAGATTTTTATTCTCTGATACTTCTTTCAAGTGACCTTGAAATTTGGCATGACCTAGAAATGTAATCTTTTCATTGCTTGGTGAAAGAAATTAAAGTGATTTGAAACATGAGAATGTAGATGCTGAAGGCTTGCATTGTTTGATGATAGAACATCTACAATCTTTTAATCAAGAAGTCAGGTGCTTAATTCTTAATTGACTGAGCATCCACAATTTTTTAATGTTTTATTCTATTTTGACTGAGTACCTGCTATCATGACTATTTTTATAAATTAGCTTTGTAAATCATTACTAGGCAAACAAAAAGACAAGAATGTAGCAATGTCTGTTCAAACAGGTTTGTTTAACCTTTTACAACATGGATAAGGCTACATGTGCAACCAGTGTAGATTCAGGTCAGCCTGCACATCTGTGCATTCTGCTCAGGATCTACCCGGTTCACTCCTTGGTAAGAAATAGCCTAATAAATATAAAAGTGACTAGCATGGATTCTGGTCAGACTGCATGGATGTGCAGGCTGATCTGGATATACTCTGGTCACACTTGGGATATAGGCCATGTTCATGAGTAAAGGGTGAAGTAGGTCTTCATTTGGTCCAAACCCCAGTGCTCAGTTACAATGGTTGAAGGTTATAAAACTGAGATTGGAAACCAGTCTCAAGTCTCAAGCATCTGATTGGCTGAAATGGCGACCAGTCGCCATTTCAGCCAATCAGATGCTTGAGATTTGAGACTGGTTTCCATGCTCAGTTTTATAACCTTGGGCAAATATTATGTCTTCATTTCTCTGTCTCATGTCACTGCAAATCATTGAATATAACCAAGCATTTGAAATGGCAATGTTTCTACAGGTAATGTCGGTGTTAATTCTGTGTACAGACTGAAGGGTTCTATTGCCAGACATACATGTTAATCAACCAATTAACTTGAAGCTCTGCCTTGCTTTAACAAACTGTACTCTGCATTCTTACTGAATTTCAACAAAATTCTTACAGTTTCTGCAGAAACATTTTCTTACACTTATATTTCTTGAAGCTGGATAAGGATACACCTGTGGTCCGTTGGGAACTTTTAATCCTTGTGCTTCCTGGTTAAAGTTTTACGGATGTTGTTTAATTTTATGGCTGTGTATGCTTTTAATACAAATTACTGACATCTTTTGTTGCTTAGAAATAAATTTAAAAACAAATGAAGTGGATATCTGTAAGAAGCATTTAATAGGTATTATGACTGTTAATAGTTACCATCATTGCTCATGTATAGGCCGCAATTGTTTGTATGTAATCATTCAGAAGTTTGGGCTTTGGCCAAAATGTAAGTAAAGCAGTGTTTGTAAACTTTGAATGTGGCCTTTATACTGAATTTGGGCTCATTTTTGGGGTTCTGTTTCTACTAAGATGCAAAATATGCTACTTGCTAAATGAGGTTTTATTTACCTTATTGCCTAGGTCAGAAAAAATGAAAGGTGAAGTAATTTCTGGAAAAAAAAAGATAATAAAAACTGCTTCATTTGCACAGTACACCTCTTTAGATAAGTGTCGACTGTGTTTCATTCACAATTACTGACATATTTTTGCTTTTCAAAACCTAATTACACTTTAAACTTGTAAAAAGCATACCCAGCTCACTGTCATTAAATTTAGTGGATAAGGGTACATCACTCTTGATACATGCCGTGTTTTTCTAGATGTAAGAGTTTTGTTGCTGTGGTAATGAAGTAAGAATGCAGGTTATTTATACCAGCATTAGTCCAGTCAAGATGGCTGCAATTCTTCAGTAAAAGTATATCGAGGCCTGGACAATATCTTCATTTAATATACTAATGCTAATCATTTTGTAAACATCAATTTTTTAAAGTTTTATCCCATACACCATCCAGGGCTGAAATGTTTGAAATCATCTGAGTTGTTATATGCTTATTAATTGTGTAGGTTTGCAGTTGGGCACAAAGCTAATGGTTTATAATCACTATGTATTTATCTCGGGCATCTTTGTTTGTGAAGAGGAGAAATACACTTTATTGTATCCAGGACATTATTAAAAAAATGTTAAAATTGCTATCACCATCGTAGTTTAATAAACAGTGTGTTAGCAACTAAAATCACTACAGAATTTCCACTATTTGTAATCCAGATATATTGGAATCACTAACAGTGTGGTTACCTTATCCCACAGCATTTGAAGGCACCCACAGTGTGCCAATTTTTTAACCCTTTACTTCAAATACACGGGTTTTATCACAAAGACGAACATTGTAGATTCAGATCAGTAAGCACATAGGTGACATCTGATCAGGATCTACAAAGTTTGCATTTGATTCATTAGATTATTTCTGTCCAAGAAGTGAACAGTGTAGATCCTGATCTGATGGCAATTATGTGCTGGTTGATCTGGATCTACACTGATCACCTTTGCGAGAAAAGGCATTATATTGAGTAGAGGGTTAAAAGTCCAGGAAATTTTCCTTTCAATTTCACATTTTGAGCTTATTTAGCTAAGTTGTCTCCTCTAAGAACAAAAACACCTTATATCTGTAATCAGATGTGCAGCAGGTTTTGTAACAAGATTTAATCATTCACATTAAGGGGAAAATTTAAGGATTCAATCATTGCCACATTTAGTTTAAGTACATGATTTTAGTTTCATTTTTACATGAATATTACATTGCTAGCTTTACATAATATGAAATGTGTATTCCAACAAGTATACACTGTATTTATAATCTCTTGGAGCAAAATTATTCTATCTCATCCATTATTTTTATACGTATTAAAATAATTTTGCCCATATTTTAAAAAAAATTTCTACTAAACACATGTAGAATGGGAATATTTTTATTCTAAACACATGTAGAATGGGGACAGAAGAGAGTGCAAAATGTGCTTTAAAAAAAACAAGCAACTGAGAATAATTGCAGCTATCTAATCAAGTCTGATAACTGCTGGTATAAACTTACAGTGAATGTTGGCATGATTTGAATTTCTTTGTCAGTTTAAATTGCACAACAGTTTAGCAAAACTAAAACTTTGGAGCACAGTACTAGAGAACACATTTTCAGTTTTAACCGTTCTTGATAATTTTGTTATTTAAATGTTTAAAGAAATTTTACTGATGAGCAGTTGTAATTATGTTTACATTTTCTATTTAACTGATAAAGAGATTGTTTGTAAATAACCATACTTCTGAACTAGAACTTGTGTGGATTACCTTGATTTCAGAATCTCTAAATTCCCCCACCCCCCACTGACATTGTTTGTGTACAGACACCTGCCTATATAAAAGAACATTAATTGTAATATGTAAATGATGGATACACAATTATAATACATTAATGAATAGTAATTTTAATTTCTAATATGTAATTTTCTTGAAAATAGGGGAGATTTTGGCTTCAAATTTGGGAATGTGGTTTCATAATTATGTGGCCAGGAAAATGTTCAAGATCAACAAAATTAATTTAGATCATTAGCCCTTAAAGTGTTTATCATGTTAGACTTGTGAACAGTGTAGATCCAGATCTGCTGGCACACAAGCACACTCTGATCATGAGCGACAGTTAAAACTGTCTGTAAAACACCTCCATAAACAGTAAATGGACTAGCTCTACATGATGCAACGCAGAGTCCATTACATTACTGAATGAATCCTTTCCTCTATATATACGCCTTTATGGAATGGTTGAATATTGTAGATCCAGATCTGCTGGGACATCTGTGCCATCTGATCAGGATCTACTCTGTTCTCTTTTTAATTTATTTCGTTATTTTGGACCAAATATCAACCTTGCTGATCCAGATCAGACATCATTGATGTGCATATGTGTTATAATGTGTATATATGAAGCAAAGGGATTCAATGGTTAATTTAAGAAGTCTTGAACAGTCTAGAAGTTCAGAAGTATGGTATTCATGCTTTGCAGGGTAGAGTGATTGATTTTGGTTTCAGCTTAGAGCATTAGAGAAGCATCCATAGAGAGGCTGATATCCATTGCTGATGTGTACCCCCTTGCTATGTTCTGTCTTTTTGGACTTGTTCTCACTACTTTTCTTTCTATTATTAGTTCATTGAACCATTTACCCTATGGATTTTGCTTTTATCTCATGTGTGACCCATGTAGATCTGGATCAGCCTGCACCTTCATTATGTTGGAACTGGATCTACACTGTTAGCTTCTTGGAAAGAAATAATTTAATAATGGTTCATATTTCCTGTATAGATACACCTTTATTGCTAGGGCGAACATTTTAGATCCAGATCAGCCGGCACATCCGTGCCGTCTGATCAGGATCTAAACTGTTCACTTTGATTCATTAGGTTATTTCTGACCAAAGTGCGACCAGTGCAGATCCTGATCAGACGGAACTGATGTGCCGGCTGATCTGGATCTACACTGTTCACACATGCGTAAAAATGCGTATATATCAATGAAAGGGTTAAAGCAATAGTGTAGATCCTGTCAGATTGCACAGGTTGTCCACACTGGTTGTACTTAGGATATAAGCTATATCCATGGAGTAAAAGGTTCAGTTATTTTGATAATAGTTCCGTTCAGTGCACTGCACATACAATAACAAGATTTTTGTATACTACTTACTCAATTCAAAATATACTGGTATTGTAATAGTTAAAAAGATACTAAATAAGTTAATTGCTGTTCTATTTCTTGAAACTACTTTCATCCGACCCAGATCCACTCTTTTAGATAACTTTTAACCACGAGTCTTTGTCAGAACATTTTTGTGCCTTGTTAATGAAGTTGTGCGCTGTGACATAATAAGGAAAACATACTTACTCTAAATAACACTTCTGCTATAAAAATGAGGTGGAAAAAAATAAAATGAGAAAAAGGGTTCTAGTTTATAATATTGAACAAAAAGTATCTATCACAACTGCTTGTATAAGACTGGAGAATCAAGCCTTTTTGAGTTCAATGCAAAGGTTACATGTGTAAACGATACTGATTATCCTGCAGGGTAGGGTTGTTGTCAACCTTCCTCAGTAATACGCTCGCATATGTGTTGAATGGAAACCATATGTGCACGGGACATACATCTACCACCTGTGTTTACTGGGCAGGCTGTCAGTTTGTCTATTTGTGCTCCTTTATTCCTTCAAACTCGAAGACATAAATTAACCCTATCCTCCATATAAACCCCTTTATGGCATTTGCGAACCAGTTTCTGTGCCATCGGATCAGGATCTGCACTGTTACCATTTTGATTTATTAGGTTATTAAGGTTATTTTTTACCAAAAAGGGAACAGTGCAGATCCTGATAAGATTGCACATATGTGCCTGCTGATCTGGATATGCACTGGTCACCCATGTGTAAAAAGGAGTATATATATGGAGGAAAGGTTAAAGCAAGGGAAACGCAATCAGCTGCAAAAACCATGTACAGTAAAACTACACAACTATAAGCAGAGTGAGACATTCAATAGTTAGATTTCTGGGCTAGATGCATTCGTAGAACTAGAAACTAATCTTGAAGGATATGGTGTCAGTGATTCAAAGCATCCCACAGCTAGTTAGAATATCATGTAAACAGTATAGCAATTATATGTATGTAGTTCTTATGGACATTTATCATATTTCAAATGCACCTAAGGAATCTTATAATATAGTGAAAATGATTCATTTATAGGATATTTGTACATATGTTTGGATTTGAAATATTGCAGTTAATGTCATTGTATGTCTTGTATTTGTGTAAGTTGATTGTGTAGCATGACATGAACAATAATATCAATGGAGTTGGGTCAAAATTTTGTAAAATAGCTTTTGTAATTCTGAAAGTACCTGTTTATTATTGTAATTACAGCTGTGTAGATTCAACAAATCTGTTAGAATTTTTATGCTGATTAGAAAGCTGTGTATGAAAATGTGTAATGAAATTCTGTCAACTGAAGAAATATGTTGACAATTTGCTGAATTCTTGCAGGCGGCTGTGAACAGCAGAGACGAAGAGCGTGACAGACTCCGGAAGGAGCTGAAGTTTGCACAGGAGGAGCTGAATCGTCTGCGACGGATACAGCGGCTCCAGATGGAGGCACAGAAAGATAAAGGCGAAGGGGGCGAGGGTGAAGAGAAACCAGAACGTCCAGCCAGTCTCGTCTCTGAACCATCAACCATATCAGAATCTGAGGGAGAAGAGATCAAAACTGACAGTGAACAAACAGATGAAATAGAAACAGGTATCAGCAAGAAGTTCAGTGATAGTCTAGACTTTAGTAGTGAAGGGGCATGTTCCTATTAAATGCATTGAAATTAAAATCAATAAAGGAATTGACTCAATCTTTTACCAGAATTAATTGTAAAAATATTGTAGCAAGGTTCTTTGATTCTAGCTAGAGCAAAATTGTGTGTAGACAGATTTGTAAATACAATAATGATATGCAAACTGCTGATGGTAATTGCTTCTGTTAAGAAACCAAGGCTGAAGGTTATAAAACTGAGTTTGGAAACCAGTCACAAATCTCAAGAACATACATGCCAGGTATCGAAAAATAATTAAGTGAGATTGGTGACATTTTTAAGTGAGATTTGAGCAAAAATAAGTGAGATTTTCTAAAGTGTGTCCAAACATGGTATATTTTAAATATTCTTATATACCTTTACCTTTTTTATAAAAAGAAATAACGGTCAGTTATATTACTTCAATGAAGTAACAAGACAATTAAACACATTTTTTAAAAATAAAATAAAATATTTGTGACTAAAATCTTTATGCCACATTTATTTTAAAAATGTCCACTGAAAATTCATACTTTTTAAGCCATTAGTTATCCACTAAGTGCAATTACTGACTTGGCATTTATGAAGAAAGTATAGTGTTGCATTTGCTTTAGCTTTAGAGAAAGGAGAGAGAAGGGGCCACAAGTTCGACAAATCTTGTTTTTATTCAGCTCGGATAAATGCTTCAACATGCCAATTAAAACCAAAACTATTGACAGTTAACACCTTCAAAGTAATACCCTTAGACATTTACCCATCCATAGCCGAAAACTGTAACACTTGCATTGAAATTGTACCCCAACTGAGACATAAAGATGTTTGAGTAAACATATCAATGTATAATAAGAAAAGATAATTGAATAACACCTTATCTAACATGGGATGTTAATCCATTGCCCCAGGATAATTGAAGCAGATGAAATAAACAAAATGTCATAATTTCCAATAATCACTGTCAATCAAGCGCTTTCATTACGAACTCCACGATCCTCGGACTTATTGGAGACATTGAAAATAGCCCTGCAGATGACAATTTTTTTTAAAGAGAAATTATCAAAAATACGTGAGTTTTTTGTTTTTGTCCGTAAGACAGTGAGGGTGGGAGAAATTCTGTGAGTTTTTACATCACAGCGTGAGACTTGGCATGTATGCAAGAATCTGACCAGTCACCATTTTAGCCAATCAGATGCTTGAGATTTGAGACTAGTTTCCATGCTCAGTTTTATAACCATGGGCACAAGAGTTAGCAAGCATCTTCTGTGAGAAATCTGCAGTTATTCATTACAATGCTCACTATAAGGATTCATAATGTAACCACAGATGGCCACCAACCACCTGTCTAGTACAATGCATCTGTATTGTAACCATCTTCCGTGGTCATATATGGGTCAGGACATTACCTGTCAAGTACCTAATATGCCACTGTACTGTATTATTTAAATGCTGTCTATTTCTGTCAACCAACACAAATTAGGAACCCAACAGCTTGTTAACTGGATTTTGCCATTATGTTGTTGTTGATTAAGTCTTAACATTCTTTTATGACTAACATGGTGTTCAGAATTCTACTCCTTGTATATTTGGATATAAAGTTTTACATGTTCATTGTATAATAATATAATTATGTGTTTGCATTTGCAGAAATTGGTGAAGACAATATGCCAGGACTTCCCATAGAACCAGAAATTCTGAATGAAATTGGTCCTCTTAATGAAGTATTGCCGGGCACAATGGACACATTAGTTGATACTGAATCTCCCTTAGATCTGGCTGAAGCTTCTGGCACAGATAATGATGAGACCAGTCCATACGAGGAGGCAGAAATAGAAGCCGTAGAAGAAGAGCTGCATGAGGCAGAACCTCCTGATGAAGATCAGATGGAAGATTATGATGCTCCAATTGTAAGAGTTGATAGTCCTGATAGTGATGAAAGTGATGAGTCAGACAATGATACTGAGAATGAAGATGATCAGGATGACGATGATGATGATGACAACACTACAAAAGATGAAGCTTATGATAGTTCAAAGTTGGAAAATAATGTTGGTGGCAATATTGAAAGTATTGATAAAGATATATCTAAAGAGACGGAAGAACAAACAAGTGATAATAATTATGAAGATACAGAGAATGGTAATGATGCTATCGATGTGAGGGAAGATGTAACAGAGAGGTTGAAGGCTGAGGCTGTGGGTGATAGTGACACTAATAAGGAGACTGTGGATGGACGGCGTGACAGCAATGAAGAGTATCAAGATGCCGAAGATGGCGAGGAAGAAACTGTAATAGCAGAAGTAATGGAAGATCCTGGTGGAGAAATAACAGAATCAAGCACTGACAATGTTAGTGCTGTTGATGGTAGTGAAAATGTTTCAAACAAAGATGATATTTTATCACCTGACTATAGTAATAAAGATTCATCTAATAATAATGAGAAGACAGACTTGATTCAAACGGAGGATAAAGTGTGTAGTGCAGACACCGGCAAATGTCAGAGTGAAATAGACACTGACAGTACAGTAACTGGCTTGAATGAACTGGCATCCAGTGAAGAAGTTTAGATACCAGTCTGAAATACCGTAGTCTCCTGATATATATGCTATATTTCCGCTCCAAATTTGTTATTGTCATAGTTGCAGCCATTAAAATAGCCTGAGGGCTTGGAATAATTATATAATTCCTGTTGCAAACATTGATTTTCTTGTGCAAGTGCTAACAAAACGTGGAAATGCAACTTGTTCACAGAGTTGCTGCCTATTGTCAGGACATTACGGTACAATATAAAATCAAGAAATCTGTCCTCTTTAGCCATTACATACATATCCCTTTTGTAAATAATGGAAAATAATTGTCTGTCCCGAGGAGTGATCATGTTTGTAAAAATAGGAAATTGTGTTTATCATGCAGCAAAATATAGTTAACAGTTAGAATAGAAAATAGAAAAATCTTTAAATATTTTACATAATTTCTAAAGATAAATGGAGGATAGACATTTTGTATGAAAGTATTTTATATAGGTTTAAAATCTTAAAAGTAAAATTGTATGTGTTTTGATGTTAGATATTTTAAGACATAATTGGATGAAAATTATTCATTGGTCCAAATAAGGCAAATGTTCAAATGTTCTTCAACCATAGATATTGTGAGGTGTAACTGATATTTGCTTGGAACTGCAGCCTCCAGTTCTGAATGTCTCCAGTCGAAACTAACTGTATCCTGGTAATGGTATTTGAAGAATAAGAATAAACAGCATTGCAGAAGACAGAATATTTTTAAGAATATCTTGGGATTATGGTGATAGAAAACTGTTATGTAAACATATGATTGTATGGACTCGGTTGAAAGGATATTTTCAGATGGAATTGGTGACTTTATCAACCTTTGGAACAGATTTGATGTCAATTGGACTTGTTTCATGTATAAATTCCCGAGATTTGTCTTTGACAAAGGCAGTCAAATGATTTATACATGTTCATGGCACAGAACCAAATGTCCTAACTGGTTTAACTCAGACTTGTGTGGTCTAAGAATTTATGACCATTAAGATTTGGAACCAAATTCCAAGTTAACTTGACTTGTTCAAGAAATGGTATTCATTAACAAATTCCCATTTAGTTCACCAATAGTGGCAGTCAAGTAATGATTACTTTGGTTCTGAGCCAAAATCATGGTCATGTGTTGTAGACAGGTCCATGACATGTCCATGGCAACAAGCTAAAAGTCTGTGGCATAAAAAGAGACGGTCATGTGTTAAAGACATGCCCATGATGTTGAGCCAAATGTCCAAGGCACAAAAAGAGCTAAAAGTCTGTGGCACAAACAGAGATGATCAGGTGTTGTAGATATGTCCATGGCATAGAGCCAAATGTCCATGGCACAAAAATAGATGGTCATGCGTTGTAGACATATCCATGGCCCAGAGCTAAATGTCCATGGCACAAAAATAGATGGTCATGTGTTTTGGACATGACCATGGCACCGAGCCAAATGTCCATGGCTAAAAAAGAGATGGTCATGTGTTTTGAGCTAAATGTCCACCATGTTGCAATATAAATGGAGTTATATACATGAGAAAAGGCTGGATGCTTTGTATACAGGATTAACTGTTGGTTTTGCTATAATTGTAAGTTATTGTTGACTTTAAGTATATATTTACATGGAAATTTATGTATATATTATGTATTGTATGTAGATAGCTATATAAGAGAATCAGTTTTGAATTGATATTTCAGTTTGTTTACATTAACATTTCATGTTGAATTGAACTTCATCAAGAAACACATTTTTTACTGTGAATATATGTGTGACGTGACATGACATAATGGGGCTTTTTGACCTTGCAGTATGTGTAGACCAAGATCCAAATGTGAATTTGCACAATCTGAAGAGAATCTGAACACTATATATACACATTTTTACGCTTGTGCCACCGGTGTAGATCCGGATCAGCTGGCAGATCCGTGCTATCTCTTCAGACATGCCGTCTGATCTTGATCTACACTGTCACATATGTGATAAAAGGTGTCTATATGGAGGATACGGTTGACTTATTTTTTTATGGATTCAGAATCCTTCTGTGACTGAATGGCAAACAATGTAGACTTCACATATGATATGCTGATCTGGGTCTTCACTGGTCACAAAGGCCATAAACCCCATTTTGTCATGACACATCATAATTATATTTATTTGTTTTATTTTGCCTTTTTTGTGGATTCCTTCAGTCAGTCAGTCCAAAAATTTGAAAATAAAAACAACATATTTAACCATATGTAAAAAAATGAAAACCACTTGTTAAAGCCAAAAAAAAATTTCTGTTTTCCAAAAAAAAACCCACAAAATTTCATGCCACAAATATAGTATATATTGTATCTTCCTTTGAATAAGTCTTGAGATAATACCAAAGGTTAAAAAGTCTTCCAACACTGTGGCAAATGTGAATATGATCTGTTTTCATAGACTAATTGAAACTGATTATAATACCATTGTTCAATATAGACAGAATTAGATTGGACATCCGGTACAGGGCCCAAGATCATAAAACTAATGTTGTAGACCAGTTTCAAACCTCAAGCATCGGATTGGCTGAAATGGCAACCAGTTCAGCCAATCAGATGCTTGAGATTTGAGACTCGTCTCCTGATTTAGTTTTATGATCTTGGGCCTTGCCTTACTAGGCCCTGTTCTTGGTGCCCCTGACTTCAAAACTACATGAGAAATGACATAACAGTTCAGCTCTCGCAACTCACCCTCTATAATTTATCCCTTTCATCCATGTATGCATTTTATCTAATGTAAGACCAGTGTAGATCCAGATCAGTGGGCACATCAGTGTTAGCTTTTTGGTCAGGAATAACCTAATAAATCATAAAGCTTACAGTGTAGATCCTGATCAGATGGCATGGATGTGCTGGCTGTTTAGGATCCACACTGTTCCCTCATGCCATAAATTAAACTCGTATACTGTATGTGGAGGGAAGGGTTATCTGAGAAGTTCATTGCAGCATGGAATGCTTACAGCAGTTGTTTCCCCCGTTCTTTTATGGGAGTAGACAGTGTGCTTGATGTTACATTATGTATACACACTAACATGTTACACTCCATGATTGTGTTCATCTTTAATACTTTCTCACTGGCATAGTTACCAAATTGTCTGTCTGAAGCCTTTTCTTTAAATATGAATTTCTGATTTTTTAAAAAGTGCTTTTTCTTAAATGTTAATTCTAGATAGTAGAACAACCTCTACAAATGTTAGGAGACAGTTCCAGTATTTCTATTGACCTAAAAAAACTTCTCTAGATCTCGGAACTAAAAATGTTATCCAGATCCTTCAATTGGCATGTTTAGTGTATTAGCCATCTTTCCCTAGGATATTGCTGCTATCAATGCGTACACTCTGAAGACTCGGATCAGGGTTGAAGGTTATAAAACTGAGTTTGGAAACCAGTCTCAAATCTCAAGCATCTGATGGGCTGAAATGGCGACTGGTTTCCATGCTCAGTTTTATAACCTTGGGCACAGATGGCACATCCATGACTTGTTGCTTGACTTTTGACCAAGAAGCAAACAATGTAGATCCTGTCAGATGGCTCGGATATGCCGGCTGATCTGTATCTACACTGTTCACACATTTGATTCAAACATTATAAATGGAGAAGAGGAAATAAATGGACCATGTCATAGGAAATTGTGTCGGCAATACTTTTTCAGTTTTACTGTTGCTATGTTTGCAAAGAAACTACAACAGTATTCTGGATTTTTTTTCTGATAAATAAAACATAATTTGTTATACATTTTGACTAAAGTATTAAACAAATTAACAAAAAAGTTTTAAAAGTATTTTATCTGCAAACTTTAACAATTTGACATAGATTATATATATTTTTTAAATAATGTTTTTTGTATATACATGTATTTTCATTTAAGATATTAAAATGGAAAAATGTTTTCCCAGATATGTTAACATAATAGATTTTTTAGACAGAGTCTAAACTAGGTGATCTTTAGTTCAAATATGGCATGGCACTACCACACAAGGTAATAAAACTGAGATTGGAGACCAGTCTCCAATTTAGTCAATCAGATGCCTGAGATTTAAAAGACTAGTCTCCAGTCTCAGCTTTATGATCTTAGGGCCCTATTCTGGCTATCACATGTATGCAAATGGAACAAATACTATCCCTCTTCTCCATATATATGTGTGTTTTATGTGTTTGTGACCATTAGGGATCCATATCAGCTGGCACATTTGTGCTGTTTGATATGGATCTACAGAGGTCGCATCTTGGTCAGAAATCCCCAAATGAATCTAAATGCAAACGGCATAGATCCTTATCAGATGGCAATGATCTGGATTTACAGTGTTTGCCTCCTGGTCAGAAATAACCAAATGAATCAAAAAGCGAACAGTTTAGTTCCTGATCATATGGCATGAATGATCCAGCTAATCTAGATCTACACTGTTTGCCCATACATTATATGTGTTACTAAGAATGAAAGGGCTATTGGAGAGACAGTATTTTGGCATCTTTGAAGTTTTATATGTAATTAACCCATTCCTCCATATATACGCATTTTTACGCATGTGCGACCAGTGTAGATCCAGATCAGCCAGCATCTGTACCGTCTGATCAGGATCTGCACAGGTCGAATTTTGGTTAGAAATACGAATAAAAAAGCGAACAGTGCAGATCCTGATCAGGAGGCACAGATGTGCTGGCTGATCTGGATCTACACTGTTCGCCTGCGCAATAATAGGTGTGTCTATGGAGGAAAGGTTTAAAGAAAAAGAAGGTGTCTTTTTAAAGAAACATTAATCTGGAAAGATGTATTACACCTAACCAAGATGTCCCAAGTTCTGTTATTTTGGAAGACATACAAGTTGATGTTGTTAAATTGGAAACAATAATTCCTTGTTGCTTGTTAAATGTATGTTTTGTTTGGTGGCTTTTTGGTTTGAAATTTTGTCTAGAAAATATTGTAGATTTGAATCATATAACTTTATAAAGTGTGTTTTTGTTAAGCTAAAGGAAATTGTGATGAAAGATTTAAAGTTAATGAGGTTTTTTTTGCTGTACTTTAACTAAAGACATTTGATCCTTTACTTCATGGAATATATCTGTTATCCATGCTTAAACGGTATTGATCTAGAACTGCCTCGATATCATTATGTCTGATCTAGATCTACACTGTTCACTTTTTGATTCATTAGGTCATTTCTGAACAGGAAGTAAACAGTATAGATCCTAATCAGATGGCAAGGAAATGATGTGCCTGCTGATCTGGATCAACATTGTTTGAACGTGTGGCAAAACCCCATATAAACCCATATGTTTGGAGTAAATGGTTAATACAGGTTAGCTATGATACTTTCAACAAGAATGGAGACAAGAATGGTACCAATCAGAAATAGGCAGTTTGACAGATGTCACTTCTACAGTTTAAGTCTGTATAACATAGAAAGTGTTTAAACCTTTCCTTCATAGACACACCTTTACTGCATGGGCAAACAGTGTAGATCCAGATCAGCTGGCACATTCGTGCCATCTGATCAGGATCTGCACTGTTAGCTTTTTGAATTGTTAGGTTATTTAGGCAAACAGTGCAGATCCTGATCAGACAGCACAGATGTGGATCTACACTGGTCGCATGTTCATAAAAATGCGTATATATGGAGGACAGGGTTAAGTTTTTCTGATTCAGGTGTTATAAAAACTTGTGCAATTAATTTAGAACAACATAGTCATGTTTTCCTAGCCTTTTTGTCCTACAATAAAGTTGTTACAAAAATTGCTTTCAACTTAGATTCAAATCTGAGTGAAAAAATCTTTTTAAAACACAATTAATTCCCTAGAAAAATCTTCCCTTTTAAGCTCTGGAAACTAGAAATATAATCCTAACAGGAAAATCCTTTGTCCTTAAATACACACTGGACAATATCAATTATTTTATCAAAACACTGGAAGGTTGAGTGCATGCTTTACTGGTAAAATATTCTTTAAAAAAAAAACAAACAGGAACACTGATGCATATTTAACTGTAAGTTTGTTGTCTTAAGCTCCAAACTTGGATGTGAAAGTTTACTAGAAAATTTGTTTGTGGTAATATTGCAAAATTCGTACTTAACTTGAAATTTTTCATTTTGACACTGGAAGAAAAAAGACAGTTTAGTTAAAACCAGAATATTTCATGACCAAAAATATACTAGAATATCAGATAAAAGAACCATGACCCTACCTCAAAGGTCAAGTTCACACACATAGGTTTTAAAAGTAAAATTATTTGAAATTTTTATTTCAGAGCATAATTTTGAAGTACAAATCAGACCTATCAAAAAACGTCATTGAATGTTTGCATTTTAATCCAAGAAAGCATATTCAGAATCAATTTTCACTTGATACTCTTTGGAAAGACTACATTGTTAACAATACATTTGTTCTCATGTTCAGTACTTGTATGTTTTCTGACATGTTGTGCAAGTGTTTTTGTAACATAGTGGAGACATTTGCTTGTTTTTGTTTTGTTTTTTTTACTTTTTTGACTGGGGCATGCCCCAAATCTACTTAACCAGTTTTAGACAAATAGTTTATTTCTGTCAGTATATATAAAGCTATCCCAAATTGTTGTTGTTATGTACTATAGATGTTACCGAATGTTGTATTATATAGCCTAAAGTTATATTTACAAATGCTATGTCGATTTTTCCTATAACTATTAATTATCATGCAACAGTCTGATGATTATTGCTTGAATAAAATGAAGAATAAACATTACAACTCACACTATGTTTTCTGGATTTTTTTATGTCCCGATGAACCATGTCCCTACCTCAAGTCAATGTCACTTAAGGAAAGAATATTAAAATTTGTGCAAAATTTTAGTTTCTACAGCATAACTATGTTTTTTCTCCAACTGTGTTTGTCTTACCGTTTAATTTTGATACAATCATCCAAATACTAAGAGTTGGAGGACGAATTATTACAGAATGACAAAGTAAAATGTATTGTAAAAATTGTGTGACACCTATACATATTACTCTTAAGTTGAATGTCAATTGGCATATCATAAACATTTATACAATTTTGTTTGTCTTTGAGTGAAAACAACGATTGACGCTGTAGAAGCGTTTTTTTGGAGAACAATGATCACCATAACGCCTCCGTACAGTCGTTGATAACAGCCTAATAAAATAAATAACACTATTAGCGACGCAGAATAGCAGTATAAGTGCATTAGAAACGAAGTGGAATTTTAGAGAAAGGTTAACAATCTCCGTGCAAGTGCCAGTGGCAACCACAACGTTCGCACTGCGACCTCTGTGCGTGCAGGGGGTGTCGAATGAGACCTTGTTATGGCGACATTACGGAGACCCAATTGCGCTCTGTGCCCTAGGTTATAAAACTGAGCATGGAAACCAGTCTCAAATCTCAAGCATCTGATTGGCTGAAATGGCGACCAGTCGCCATTTCAGCCAATCAGATGCTTGAGATTTGAGACTGGTGTCTAATCTCAGTTTTATAACCTTCAACCCTGAACTAAGCATGCTTAAACTGCGCGCCGTCGGTGTGCGTTTAATAGATACCATCATAAGGCACGTATGTAGGATTATGAATGGTACATGCTTTCCTGTAATTATAACTTTCAACTAAGAACAGAAGGTAAAGTAAGACATTAGTTTCAAAATCTTTAAATAATTCATCTCTGTGCTTTAGCTCTGTTGAATATTGCATCATAATGGTTTTCTCGTTCTTCGGCTTGGTCCGAATGAAAAGCCACACTCTTTTCAAGTTCGGACATTTTTAACCTTTATATCCTTTATCTCTGACTTGGCCTCGGTGACTTCTTGTCTTGCTGTTTTAATCTCCTATTGAAACTCTTTCAGCACTGAAGAGAACCTGTCTCTAATTTTCTGTCAATATCTTTAAAAATACCTTCAATTTCCTACTGGAATTTGTCAAATTCTATTTCAATACCTTTCATGCTCACTGTTTCAGCACTAGCACTGCAGGTAGTGTCACTTTCATGCTCACTGTTTCAGCACTAGCACTACAGGTAGTGTCACTTTCATGCTCACTGTTTCAGCACTAGCACTACAGGTAGTGTCACTTTCAGCACTAGCACTACAGGTATTGTCACTTTCAGCACTAGCACTACCGGTATTGTCACTTTCAGCACTAGCACTACCGGTAGTGTCACTCACAAATGCTCTTAATGCTGTTAGCATGTTTAGATGTTGGAGATTTTTGTCATTGACTTTGGTGTTTTGTCAATTTCAGTTTTTTTCATTTTGTCTTCGGGTTTTGCCAATAAAGCTTTGTTCACTGATTCTCTTCTTGCAGCAGATTATGCAGCCTGTGAGGCTGACCAAGTACAGGTCCAAAGGTTATAAAACTTAGAATGGAAACAAGTCTCAAATTTCAAGAATCTGATTTGCTGAAAATGCGACTGCTTGAGATTTGAGACTGGTTTTTAATCTCAGTTTTTTATCATCTTTAGCCCAGGGCATTGTCTTTTTATCAAATATTGTACCTTCAGTTTTACTCAATTGCGCTCAAAATATAAGTTGGTTTTGTCACTAGTGCTTGCTAGTTAAGTAGGGTGGGGAATGTTTTTATCAATTTTATTCAATGTTATTCAATTTTAATCCATACTTTTACCATTTGGTTCTGATTATAAGTTTATATATTCATGTATTTTACACTTTTTAACACATAGAAGTCATTCCGTACGTTTTATGATGGTAAATTCACTTTCTTCTTGTCCCTCCAAAATTTGAACATAATATTGGGCTATTCCAGAAAATATCCGCCCCCATGGAAGGCATTTCAGTTCATAGATACCCTCTCTAGACGGCCATAAAATCCCACATATGACAGCCAAAATACCACCATTCGGACAGCCAAACTTACTCTCTTAGGATAGAAATTCTGTCTTCACCTAAAAATATCGCTACTAGAAACACCTATGGAAGGCATTATATTGTTAAATACCCCCCTGCACGCCGTCAAAGCACCCCTGGACAGCCAAAATACCCCCCTCAAACGGACACCTATGGAAGGCATTATTTTGTCAAAGTACACCCCCCCCCCGGACAGCCGGAAATACCCCTTTCCAAAGAATAGTTTGCCCTTATCGAGACAACAATGAGCGGAACTAAACAGAATGGAATTTTGACAGGGGATCTGAGAATACAAATCATGCATATATCAGAGAACGCGAAAGGCAAAAATTAAAAATCATTAGGTATATCATAGGGGTGATTGAACAACATCCAGCTCTTTATTGGCTGGGATATTGAAACCACCCATCTTAAAACTGGCCGAAATATTAAAAGAAAAGTAAATTTTAGAAGAACTATTAACAAACATAAGTATCATGTAATGACAAATGCCATAACACTTCAAAACTTTGTTCCTTTAAATATGAACGATGTCAGTTTTATTTATTGGAAAATTGTTTTTCATATATAGAAGTGGTGTCATGTTCACGAAGAGAATGTTATATATTGTTTCCTCAAGGTCATTTGTCACATGTATTCTCTAGCTAGGTCGTCCCTGTTCCTTACCTTGATTGGAAACCAGTCTCAAATCTCAAGCCTCTGATTTGATGAAATGGCGATCAGTCGCCAGATTTCAATAGGATTTTATAAACTGGAAACTATTTATTGATATATCATAAATAGGTTATATGTGGACAATTTTGTTTTAAAGTGTATGCCTCTTCTAGGAACCAGGTGGTAAAGTACTGATAAGCCCCCAGCAGTTGGCCGCTTTCCGATGCTTTATCTCCTATGCTGGAATATCGAATTACCACCTGTCGACACACACTTCATGATACACATAAAGTTTTGTAGCTTCAGTTGCTACTGTGGGATAGATAACTGGATGTTTGCTGGATATTTGCTGTAGATTTTCGATTCTTAAAACATTTAGTAAGTAATGCTTTTTGTTATATCAATAATGTTTAACGAATTTATAAGCATCTTGTAACAACAATACATGTCAACACTACTTCTCCAGCTTTAAGAAAAGGCTTAAGTAAGCAGATTAAACTGAAAGGGGTCAACACAAGTTCGAATCTATCCGGAAGTAATCATTACGCATGTTAACACTTTTAAAATGTACATAAGTAACAGGTTGATAAAATTAATCTGTATTTAAGATCCTTGAGGGAATCAATCAGATTAAGGACTGCAATTTCGGGTTAATCTACCGGATGTTCAAAAACATGTTAACCCCTCTTCCGGTTGATTCTGCAGCAAAATAAAGATATAAACTATTTTCAGTGCCTACTTCATCATTCTTCTAATAAGATATCTCCGGGATAATTATACTCTATAAAAGCTCGTTAACCTGTGTTTGTGCTGACGAATTCCAGACCTCGAGCAATATTATAGCAAGAGATACGTATCTGTTGGCTAACATATTGCCATAATCACATCATAATATTCAGATACATTACAAAGATTATATTAGAAGTGTAGTTTCGTTATGCAGGATTACTTACAAGTTTATTTATTTCACACATGAAGTTCTTATATAGCACACACTAGGAAATACTCAAGGTAAACTGTGCGATGAAAGGATTCTAAAGGCGATCATAGATCAGTCTCTGGGCCGAAGATTATATAACTGAGAATGGAGTATCAATTTCAACTAATCAGATGCTTGAGATTTGAGACTGTTCTACAATCTTAGTTTTAGACCCCAGTGGCAAACTGCCCGTTCCAAGGCGGTAACCCCGTTGGGTTCTTCTTTTTTTAAATTGTTTGTAATATCTATTTTGAAAAAGATCATTTTATTTCCGATGCTCTCTTTTCCTCTCACCTTTTTAGCTGTGCGGGGAGGCTGTATGTTCTGGATGCGGCCATTCCTAATATGCACATTTTACTTTTTTTTATATAAAAATTGACCCAGATCACAAGCAGCTACTTGATATAAATATTTTCCAGTTTCCAAACTGTGACCAGCCTTTAGCTGAAGGAAAGAGATTAGTCTTCAGAACTTGAACAGAGTTGCTATTAAAGTCAAAGTTCTGATTGTTTGATTTGCAGACTGGCATTATTTTCAATTTTCAGACAAACTAGCAGATCAGAATGTGAGACTGACGAGAAAATGGCTGAGAGTTATAAAACTGAGTTTGGAAACCAGTCTCAAATCTCAAGCATCTGATTGGCTGTTTGCTCAGTTTCATAACCTTGGGCAAATATAAATGCAAATGAAGAGATGAATCGTGAATATCTGGGCAAGGTCTGACAAACACGTGTTTTCCTTTTTTCTCTGAATAATTCTTATGGAATTTGGAATGCATTTTCTTTGGACTTTCAACTATTGTGTGTTTAAATCTGTCTGTATGGTCTCTTTTAGTAGTTTAGATTAGCATTTTATGATTAAATTGTTGTTCAGTCTCTTGTTACTCATTTTGAAAATGTAATTATTAGTTTTTATGTAAAATGTAAATTGTATGGACATGCACAATGATGATACTCGACTACACGTGAATAAGGGTAATTTTTTTAAGCATGAAACTTTTGAACTGGTGACTGTCGTAACTGTGGAAACTTCTCAGATATTAACCAACCCTGACGTTATTATCGTGTTTTTGGGATTCTATGAGCACGGAGAACACACTTAAACAAGAAGGAATCTCTTATCTTTCCAAGATCTGAAGATATGGACACACAAAAATGCGCCTTCAGACATAATAGATTTATCATGTTGCCATTGCCAATTTGATTTTTCCGGAGGGAAATTACATTTGTTTTATTAATGTGTGGCATCTTTTTTTTAACAAAATCCTAGATGTTAAATGTGACTCACCATGATAAAACAAGGCTTATTGACTTTATGGTAAGTGTAGATCCTGATCAGATTGCAGAATCATACAGTCCTCTCTAAGCTGTTTTATAGACGTAGAATTAATGTTTTCTGACTAAATGTGGATCAGTGTAGACCCTGACCAGACTGCACGGATACGCAGGCTGATCCGGGTCTACAGTGGTCGGGTAGGCCATTAGTCCCATTTTGTCATGATATGTCACAGATACTTTTATATTATTATATGATTTTTCGTAACATTTTGACTGGCAGTTAAATCTATAATCTATCACACTGTTTTCTAGAAATACCAGGTAAATTGAATGTATATATTTAAGTAAATAAATTGTTTATTATTTGGCATGTGTATAAACAAATATACCAATTATTAAAATTATAACTATTAAAATACTGTTTACAGACATCAAAGTTACTAGTATACTTTGCTCACTATATATTGATCGACTTCTTTTTTTAAGTACCTACTAGTGTGAACTTTACATGTGTCATAAATGTTAAGACTGTTGCAATTACCCAAGATGTTGGATACAAAATATACGATTGATATTAGAGCGTTGCTATAGAAACTGCACTATTTCATATTTTATATAATCTTTCGGAATGTTTCGATTCTGTCTGCCAGTTGTCTGATTATTGCTCGGATTCTAGACTAGCCACTAGTCTGATTATAAGTTTAAAAAGTCTTTTTTTTTATATTTTTATGCATCATAAAAATGTTTATTTTAGCTCTAGTCTAATTTCTATCCTACTCCATTCAGAGAGTGTCCGTATTATGAGAAAGATGTCGACTAATAGCTGGAAATTGAAGAAAACTAAAGACTTCATCGACTGGAATCCAGGCTACTCGGATACCTACATATTTGCTATTTATTCGTGATGCTGGGATGCTGGTGTGAAATTTAGATACAAGATCATAGATATTCGACTGGAAACTATTCTAAAATTTTGAGAGGCTCCCCATTTAGAGTTCAGGGTTGAATACTTCAATGTATCAGTTGTGGTTAATATTGATTGTACCACTTTATTTTGTGGTCGTAAATAGGTTCTGGAAAACCGATTTGGTCAGTAATCGAAATAACTGACGCGTTTCGTTTGCTTTTTGAGGCTGATTTATGCTATTGTATGTTGTCATTCGAAGGCTAGAACTGTGCCCTAGGTTATAAAACTGAGCATGGAAACCAGTCTCAAATCTTAAGCATCTGATTGGCTGAAATGGCGACTGACCGCCATTTCAGCCAATCAGATGCTTGAGATTTGAGACTGGTTTCCAATCTTAGTTTTATAACCTTCAGCCCAGACTATGGGTAACTTACTTTTGTATTTTGTTTGTCATTCCGATATTCAATAAGGACGTTATCCCGATGTTGAGTTATCTGTATAAAGTTTATTTTACCAAACGCCATTTTTATATTTTAAATCTTCAGCATACATGACGCAATACGCCCCAAAATTTGCCGCTAATTATGGAACATTTCAATATATTTGTGACATTATTTCAGGTTGGATCACAGGGAATCAAACAGATGGCATTCTCCGGACGAGATTTTATTTTACTCTTGTTATGTGCCTGTGCGGCTGTGAACATACTCTTCTACACGATCACCATGCCGACTTCAGCTGGCAAACGCGACACCATCAGTTTCGTTGATCTTCAGCCGGATGTTGAACCGGGCACTGACACGACAATCGATGGTGAGTTTGGTGGGATTTCACAAACACTCGAAACATTTTAACTTGTACAAGCAAAGCTCCTACGAACCGGATTTAAACTGCTCTAGTCTTATTATGATTGTCCATTACCACGTTTAGTAAGCAGAAGAAGCATTTTAACACGTATCGATTGTTCGCAACTCTTTAGTAAACACACGTTGTTGAGTAATATGTCAATAAAATATGTTGTATTTTGTACTTATTTTGACTCTGGCATAAGAAGTATTAAATCTTCAAAATGCACGCTTGGAATGTGCTTATGATTTAGTTTAAATTTACAGAAACGAAAGCAGCACGTGATCACGGGCCAGGATCTACACACCGCACTATGGAACGCCGTTTGAGATACCAGATAAGGAAATCGTCCAGAGAGCTCCAGAACGCCATCCAAGACGCCAAGCAACAAGAACGAACGTTTAATTTTCTTATCAACAACTACGAACTCTGTATTCGGAACGAAACCACAGACAACCAGCACTGGGATCTGGTGATAGTTGTAGTAAGCGCTGTTGAAAACTTTATCCGGCGACAGGCGATTCGAAATACTTGGGGATCTGTACTCGGCAAACAGAACGCCACTCTTGTCTATTTACTCGGGATAAGTGGCGATGCAGATCTTGGACCACAAGTGGAGAAAGAAGCAGAGCTTTACAATGATATAATTCAATTTGATTTGAAGGACAGTTATAACAATTTGTCGTTGAAATCGGTCGCCATGTTGCAATGGTTAAATGATTACTGTTCAAATTCGTTATATTATCTCAAGACGGACGACGACATGTTTGTTAATGTGCCAAACGTGATACAGGAACTGAAAAAACGCCAAGAGGAAAGGTTCTTCTTGTGTCACGTATTTCAAAAAGCGCAGCCAATCAGAAACACGTTCTCAAAGTGGTATGTCGCACCAACAGAGTTTCATGGAACGTTTTTTCCCGATTACTGTTCGGGGACAGCATACACATTTTCTTCTAACATAATATCAGATTTGTACAAGAAAGCATCTCAGTTAGAGCTTTTCCGAATGGAGGATGTTTTTATTTCTGGACTTGCTGCTCAGAACTTGAATATAACGCATATCCATCATGGCGGATTTTCTTACTCGAAAAGGGAGGCAACTGGGTGCGCTTATGAAAACGCGTTAACCGGACACGCGGTAACAACAAAACAAATGTACATCATATATGCTCAGCTTCAAAGCAAAGAAATAGACTGTGAAACTAGTGAAAATAGGTATTTACTGAAAGCGGAGGAAGAATACTAACAGTTATAACAAAATACAAAATAAAATATCAGTATGTTTCAACAAATTAAGATACCAAGGAATGAGATCTTTCTATTATTTCAGATTTTAAACCTAGGAACTTTGCGGTGAATAATGAAGTCTGCTTTACATTTGGCTTAAGAGAGAAAATGATATTGCACTGATCAATGTATTATGAGTTAAAATTGTGTGATTTTAAGTTGATGTTGTTGATATCCGTCTCACAAAATCGATACGAAACTCGACAAAATAGTCCCATTTTATGTCGATTTAGATGACTTGTTTAAATATATATAGTAAAAGAAGTATAAAAAGAACACTGCGATTGTTTCCTCTATATATAACATTTTGATCACTGGCCCTTGCGCTGAACAACAGAACAAAACCGCGAGAACAGTAGCAAATGTTAATAAAACAAAAAACAAAGAAAAACAGTCATGATAACATAGTATAAAATACCTAAATTTTCGAAAATTGCTCAGACTTTACCTAGGCCTGGGCTGAAGGTTATAAAGAAAGATTAGAAACCAGTTTCAAATCTCAAGCATCCCATTGGCTGAAATGGCGACCGGTGGTTTCCATTCTCAGTTTTATAACCTTGGGACCTGGTATCTGAACTCAAACAGAATATTACGAGTATTTCAAATATAAGGTCAAAAGCGAAAATGAACTTTATTTTATATATACTAATAAATGAAATGTCCAACAGGATAAGAGGGAACAAAATGTACATTATTTTAAATATATAAACAAGATGTCCAACGTGATGAGAGAACAAAATGTACATTATTTTATATATAAATGTGTTGTCCAATAGGATAAGAGGGAATAAACTGTACATTTTTTATATATAAACAAGATGTCCAACAGGATAAGAAGGAACAAACTGTACATTTTTTATATATAAACAAGATGTCCAACAGGATAAGAAGGAACAAACTGTACATCTTTTATATATAAACAAGATGCCCAACAGGATAAGAGGGAACAAACTGTACATTTTTTATATATAAACAAGATGCCCAACAGGATAAGAGGGAACAAACTGTACATTTTTTATATATAAACAAAATGTCCAACAGGATAAGAGGGAACAAACTGTACATTTTTTATATATAAACAAGATGCCCAACAGGATAAGAGGGAATAAACTGTACATTTTTATATATAAACAAGATGTCCAACAGGATAAGAGGTGACACAATGTACATTATTTTTTCAAAGATACTAAAATAGAAGAAAACAACACTTCATAAAATACTTGTATTTCTAAAACAAAAATATTTGCACAACTATGCCTTAACAAGTAACAAGTTTAATAAATAAATACGATATGGTTTTAAAATTAGGATGCAACGCACCTTAATAACAATTTACATTTTTGGAGGTATTGAACATGTGTCAGTGATAAACTTATGAATGTTATATATTCGTTATCAAGATTAAAAAATGACACCAAATTTGTGTACATAGTTCAAAACACATCATGATCAGTTTAAACAAAATAAGATGTAATGCATAAATCCATACAAACAGGCTGTAATATATCTATCGTTGTAGATACATCTTTATGTCTGTTTTTCATAAAACCGGAAGCAAAAATCTCGTGAAACAAACTCTGATCTTTCACTAAAATCATTAAATATCCTATTTGAATTTAAAAAAAAATAAAAAAAATCCGATTTCAGTGACATGACTGTTTTATTTTTTGGTCTAAATTAATGTCTTTCTTCGTTTGCAATTAAACACTAGTGCAACATGTATTAATATGATTGAATCAAAAGTTTTCGAAGTGATGTTCAAATAAAGCCTTCGTTGACCTACTGCTTTCCACACATGCCCTTTCCACGCTTTTCGTGACCCCAGGGGGTCCACATGAAAACACGCCCACCTTTCGGACCTGGAGAAAACAAAACAAAATCTTAAGGAATGCCATAAAGTATTCTAATCAGCAATGAGGTCAGATACCACTAAATGTTAAAAGCAGGACCGTAATTTACTAATTTAGTCTAGAGACGATACGTACTGTAATTTCTAGAGAAGTTTTTTTATTGTTTGCTATAAAAAATGTTTTGTTTTAAACGTCATTTTTAAAATTCTTGTTTGAATTTATAGAACACGTTTTGTCCAGAACTTTGGTCTGATCAAAGATCGATCTATCTGTTCATGTTAATCTAAGAAGGGCCATATGGAAGATTAGTTTTTAGCAAAATATGTTACCCTCTATAAATAAAGAATTGACTTACTTACTAAATTTTACTTACAAATAAAATCTTGCATTTGAAAAACCTTAGACTGTAAATCTATGAAAAGTGATTTTGTAATGTCTGACCTTAAGTGTACATGAAACCAATTGGCCATCATTTCACTGTAATCTAAATAATGGGTTGAAGGTTAACAAACTGAAATTGGAAAACAGTCACAAAACTCAAGCATCTGATTGGCTGAAATGGTCGCCATTTCAGCCAATCAGATGCTTGAGATTTGAGACTGGTTTCCATTCTCAGTTTTATAACCTTGGAACCCGTTTGGCTTATTTGTGTAACAAGCTGGTGACTTGCTTATTAATCCTAGGTAATGAAAGTTATCATATCGGTGCGGAACGAACCAGGGATATTCTGTTTCCGAAAAAGACTGGTGGAACGCAGTCAGGACCAATACGACAGTGATCTTACCATTGGATGTGCCGTATGAAGTGTTTTGAACATGCTGGTAAGATGTGGACGTCCGAAATGGGTGTTTGCCTTCAGCTGAGTAAAAACACTCCGTCCACCTGAAACCTTCTGGAAGTGTTCCTCACAGATGTACTGCAATATAATAAAAAATACGCTGGGCCAAAGCTTATTGCTAAAATGCTTGTGTATTATTCAGTGTAGTTATCAGTTTCAATTACCTCCCTTGATGGTCATATGCCAATTTCAAACCATACAGAATGTCAACCATTGTGTGTTGCAGTATGAGGCACCCTTTGGGGATACGGATGGTATGAACTGTCTGTCTCTCACATGGTTGACTTAGCCATAGTATTTGAATGGCGTTGCGGATCTATACATTTTAATATAATGGGCCAAAACTTAATGCTAAAATGCTAACTTATAAGTATACTACTCAAAATTTGATAAGGATCACTTTAAAAAATGTGTTTATTTCTTGCATGAGGTTAAATATATATATTTGCTAAGATTCTGAAGATTTGTTCGTTTGACATCAGCTTTGTGCTTAAAATGGAATGAGCCGACAAACTGGTGAAGCGGAACAGCGGTTGAAACTTGGTAGGGGCAATAATTCGGAATAAAACGGAAAGCAATCCCTATCAAATTTTGAGTAGTATTATATTAATGTACAAAGTATCCCTGGAAATGCCACAAAAAATATATAACAACCTTGGCATACCGTTGTGTCCTTTTTTTACCTAAGAGGATTTAAAACTCTCACACCATTCACACTCCTTACTAATTCACACTGAAATATTTTATTATTATATTATTTTGTTCTTGTTTATCTTTTTTTTCTTTCTCCCTCTTCCAATGTCTTAGTTTTCTTCTTCTTATTTATATTTCTTTTTAAACATCTTTGATCAAACAATGCATCTAGCTATACTTATATAGAGTTACCGAATAAGAGAAAAAGTAACTTGTTTATATACTGGCCATTTACGTTTAAAGAAGTTACGTTTTTAATTTCTTTAAGTTTATATTCAAAACAGTTAAGTATACATTGGCAGTACATAAACTGGTTACTTTTTCTCTTATTCAATATCTCTATATAAGTATAGCTAGTAAAAGAAATTATAAACGCTACTTCTTTAACAAGAAATATATTTCGTGTTTTAAGAAGTTGCGTTTATAATTTCCTTAAGTATATGTTTGTAGAATATATTATGTCTTTTTAAGATGAAATAAATATTGAAATAAAAATATTTAAAGATGCGTTTGATAGTCTTGTTACACCGCGACAAACCATGGAAAATGTATACCATCCTATGAACAATTGGTAAAATGAGAAAAGATATTATACCAGCATAGCTGTTCTTAGATCGAAGTTCTGGAAGAACTGCGTGATGAATATATCAATGGATACCATACTCTTTTCGTCTATCGCTTCTACTTCTTGCAGGATATCGAGCAGCCATTCAAAGTGTCGCTGGCTACCGGTGATCCATATAAAATATAACTGAAACAAACACACAACTATTTCATTCCTATCTTTCCTTTTAAACCAAGGCACGCACGACCCTTATAGGCGTTCGCTCAAACAAAATATTTGTTAATGATTCTTTTCCAAAAATATCACGTAACCAAACGTTACAAGTGAAATATATCCCATTCAAATATGCAGTACCAATAAGTAATTGAAAGTAAGAACTGTAAGATAAAATAATAGATAGTCGAATGCTCTTTCCAAATTGTTAGAATAAAAATTTACTTATTTATAAGTGTTATTTGGACATGTTGTTTTGAAAACATCTTAAAACTGATTTCTGTCAATCAAAAACAATTCTTATATCCTTACTGTACCTTTCAGTTTCCCAACTCACCTTCTGGCATCTTATTTTATATGTGCTCTTTATGGATGTCATATGAACAAAATCTTTTAGTATTGAGGCGTATGGCGTTACTCCAATACCTGCCCCTACCAAGACAGATACGTCATATGTGTACCAGTCCTGCTGCCCCGCTCCATAAGGGCCATCCAAAAACAGCTGTAATAATAAAATGTAGATCAACAATATAAAGTCTTAGCCCGGGGATTGAACAAGCACCGACACAGCACAGAGGCTATCCATACGATCCTTACAAACTCTGCCACCTCCATATTCCCGATGCGATAGTGACGCCGCTGATACACAGTTATCATGTGACACCAGTCCATGATTTGAACTAACCACTATATTGACTGATTAGAAGTTTTTTAATCCTGTTTTAACAATATCTTGCATAGGAAATATTAGTTTGGTTTTCTTGTTTACACCAATCTCACTAAAGTCAGATCTAACAAAATGTAGCGGTTTTCAGGATATGATTTTAATCAGATTGTGTTTACACTAACTTAAATGAAGTACGCTATTGTACTTTTTGACATTGTTGCGGTTATTTCTGTTTGTTCTTGACTTATGTTTCATTACTTTTTATCACAGCTGACACGCTCAGACTGGGAATCGATCTAGGAATTCCAAGGTCATAGTGCTTACATAGTACATACATATCCGACCACACTCCCAACTTCACAACCCCATCCCAAAAGAAAAAAGAGTGCAAATAGCGCTTACGAACAATATCGGGTTGATTAAACCGGTTTTGTGGAAAACAGTCTTGCAAATGTTTAAGCATTATTGAATATGCCCACGTCTTATCTCGAAAAGTAAAATGTAGAACATTAAGATATCCTGTAAAAAAATGAAATATACATATCAGGAATGGCCTCATCCACGATTTTTGTGGAAAAGTCAATATAAGTAGGCAATTTGCTGATAACAAGTTTTAAATATAAACATATTTCGGAGATTTACCTTTGGGTACGGAGATTCTTTAATGTGGTCCTGCTCAAACTGAGCTCTAAAGGCGTGCGTCCAGGGCCCCACTGCGCGGATGTGCAGTGACAATGTATCTTCATGAGGAGCAGAGGTTAGTGTAAATGGATGGTACTCATTGGGTCCGAGTGCAAGACAAGCGATACGAACCCACTGACCAGATTTGTATTCGAATCTTGGAGGTCGTTTGAACTCAATGAACGTAACATCTATTGTAAAAAACACATGTAATTCAGCAAAAATGACAGATTTTGATTTTGACAGACTATTTATATTAAGCGACACCCAAACCAAAAGCTGTGATTTTAGTATTGTTGTTGTTATTAATGGTATCTTGTTACAATGGAGCCCTCACATTTGGCGTGTATTATGTCAAAATTCTATTTTGTCCAGTTCGGCCCGCTGTTTTATCGTTCAGGGCAAATTGGAGCCATAAATGCTTGTGTAGTGCTAGTGTATATAAATTGTCGAGTTGTGGGTACATTCAGAACTGGTTTAAACCCAAGGTGACAATATATGTTGCCACAGACCTTTCTAAAGCTGTTACCCATATGATTGTTTCTGCTGTCTTTTTTATATTGATCTAATTATGTTTTCTTTTTCTCGTCGTTAATACTGTGTAGAGAGGCTGCGTTTTCTGAGCGTTGTTATTTCTCATATGCCTATTACACTTTGTTTAAGGTTCTCTGTTAATTTTTTTGTAAATATTATTCCGCTTAAACAAGTGCTAGAGGGGTTAGCTAGTACTTCGCATATGAAGAACACTCGAAAACACAAGCCGGTATTTTCGACAATAATTGCACGTGTCCTGTTCCATCAATCAATCGTATTTTTTTATTTTACAAATCTTCGTCTTAAAATCATAGGCGTTATGCTTAGAGGGTACTATGATAAGTTTCATAATACAATTAGGAATTCCCTTTTTCCAGAAAACACAACAACAACACCAGTTTGTTTTACCTGATGCCAGATTTTCCGCTCTAACGATGGCTATTTCCATGCGTTTCCTGCTAAGGCTAATCACCTTGTCAATGGTGAACAATATGGCTGGTCCCACGAAATAGATATAGAACATGGGCTTCTGGACAATCATAGACGCTCCATGTAGTATCGTCAGCACATACATTAACGCTATCAGCTGAAAAATAACATCTTAATTTGTACATATATGTAGGTGTTAATTCTATTCTACTGAACAGAACAGAACAGACCTTTATTTAAACTCAAGCCATGTAATATACAATATTTATCCTATCTTAACAATGTTCACGTGGCATGGCAATATGCAATTTAACCATAGGTAAATTCTTTCAGATTCATTTAAGATGTATGATTATAGGTGATGAATGAAATCATATATTGTCCTTTAAATGCTTTTATCCTTAAACCGTGAAAGCAAATATTTGCATGTATTTACCTTTTTTCTGGATGCAACGTTAATGCTAAAGGAATTAGGAAGGGATCTTTAAAAAGCTTCTGGCAATACTAGTAAATCGAAACACTAAAGGCATCACTCAATTATAAGGCTATGCGATATCGATATTAACATGAAATAATAATTTGATATGATCTATTTTAAAAAAAACTTTGAAATGGAAAAATAATGTTTCAATATTTATTCAAAAAGTGAAATATGCATATCAAGAATGGCCACATCCAACAGACACAGCCTCCCCACACAGCCAAAAAGTTGAGAAGAGAAGATATCAAGATATTACAATAATCAGTTTCAAAATAGACGCCACAAACAATTAACGAAAGTGAGAACCTGAGGGGTAACCGCCTTGGAATGGTCAGGGGCAACACTCCAATATTTATTTAAATCAAAGTTAAATATGATCAGAATCAAAGCACGAGGTTACCTTGTGGGACATCCAGAAAGCGTTGAAGACGAGGCGGCGTGCAGTTTGTGTAGCAAACACATAAATAATACAGATCACGATCACAAGCAGAAGGCCCGTGAAACCTGAAGGGAACGAAATTTAAAGTCATCAGAGAAATATGTGATAATAAAGTAACATAAAGATTTCTGACATTTATACTTTAGCCAGTGGCTTTCTATTTAACTGCAGCAGCAACATCCGTTAAACCATTCTTCTTCTCTAACCACAAGGTTCGAGCAATTTGGCGGGACGTAACATAGAAACTGACCAGCGTACCAGCGTTTTGTTTAGATTTAAACGTCAGTGGCAACATATACATATAACAGTGAAATAATCACTTCAGTAAGAGCTTAACTTAGAAAGCACGGCTTCTTCAAACAGCAAATTCAGAGGATAAAAAAACATAGATAGGGTTAATAAAAGCATTAATTTTAAATATTACACTACAATTAGCGGAAAGGTGAACCTGGGGATTACCTCCTTTGAACGGTCAGTGGCAAAAGAATTAATGCGTTGTATAAATCATAAATATCTCAAACTCTCGGGGCGGGAAGGTATTCAATACATGATTATAAAGTGCAACAATCATACTGCCCAACCAATTACCCAAAACAGCAAATAAGTTAACTTCGAGTTTGTGAATAAGCTCTAACCTAATGTTATCAATTTATAATCAGCTTTCGAATATTAATGATATAGATAAAAACAGGGACCACAATTTCTTCTTCTTCTTCTTCCAATACTGTACTACATCTCCTCTGGAGCATTGTCGTACAATCAACCGTTTTCAAAAAAGTGAAATATGCATATCAGGGATGGCCACATCCAGCAGAAACAGCCTCCCCACACAGCCAAAGAGTAGAGAGGAACTGAGATCATGATATTACAATAATCAACTTCAATATGGACGCCACAAACAATTAACGAAAGTGAGAACTCGAGGGGTTACCGCCTTGGAACGGTCAGTGGCAAAACAATTTGCCACAGGGGGTTAAAACCAGGTTCTAGGGTGCACCAACCTCACACTTGCCCCCACAGGTTCTGGTATCACAAACCAAGTACAAGTTGTCTTGGTGAAATAAATCCAACCCACCTATCGGCTCAACAATGTTGCATGCAAAAACACACAAACATATAAAACATAAGAAGCTAATTGCATTGCAAAGCCAATGGGCGGGTACTCAATGATCTTACCGAGACCAGAACTCCTGGAGTAAAATCAGCAAGAACTAAAACGAATTTTAGTACATTGTTTTCCAGTGCGTTATACATTGAAATAGACTTGTAGTCCTCATACCTGTCGGGTTTCCAAAGAACCAGAAGTTAAAGGTCGGCAAAATGTCAGCTCTGAAAAAATGAAAATATATTTAAAAATTTGGTCTCATGTGGGTGACAAAACAAAAAAATAAATATGTATAAAAGAACTCGTGTTAATGAGATTCCGGTAAACTTGTTAATTTTATAATGAAGACTAAAAGTTGTGTATCATTTCAAGTACTTTATATATATATAAATAATGTGTACGAGTTTTAAAGACGATTACGGTAGTTTCTGATTTCACATATTATGATTTTTACATAAGCACCGTTTGCATGTTTTTAGCTTTAAATTTTTGTATTGTCAAATCAATAAAACAATGCGATGTAGCACGTTAAGCTTTTGAGGCAAAGATAAATATCATATTAATTTACGCTTATTAAAGTGCTAGAAGCAAGAAATACGGAATGAATCTAAAGTTCATAACGTCTGCGGCTTTTATCCAAATTCAAAATTTAGAGGTACGAAGCCTAGACTATGGCCTTCAAAAATATGAGAAAGAGTGCTCCCCTTACATTTTAAAGGTTGATTTGTTTCAGGGAAATGCAAATCGCGTAATCGTTGGCAAGAGTTTGAGAATTTAGACTGAGTCATGCAAAGGATGAACACGTAAAAGGTTATATCCCTGCGAACACAGAGACTACAGTATCGTCTTTAATAATAGGAAACGAATTACCTGAACACAACAGTGTCGAATATACACAAATATTTGGATGGCTGTGTGGCAAGGTGGTAAAAATTGAACCCGTACCCAACAACGTGCATAGCTAAAATTTAAAAGAAAACGACTCTTAATATCGAATTTATTTGAATAAATAACAAAAATACTGCACACCTTGTAAACAAATTATTTTATCAAACAAATTTCTTTTTAAAATGAAAGCTCTATGAAGAAATACTTTTCTACAATCGAAATATATAAAGGAATTTTGAAGGGAATAGAGAAATCATTTTTGTTAGTTATACGTTTATTATAAACATTACTCAGAAAATTCCCAAAACTTGTCTTTTTTTCTTATACTCATCACAACTTTGCAAAATATCATCTCCTAGCACTTAGTATTCAACGTATTCATTTCAATTTGATTATAATGTATTGTTATCATTGACTGATCTTCACAATAATACTTACATCTTGGCTAGGGAGAGAACAACTAATATAAGCTCTCAAATATATCTACAATGTATGTATTGGTTTTCTATGTTATGTCTCGACATATAATTATATCATTTTAAATTAATAGAGTTTAAACTGCGGAAATATCAAAATGAAATCATTAAGAATTTGTTTACCTGTGAAAAACAGAGCCGTCCACGCCACAACTTTGTGAAATGAAACCACAGAATCAAAAGGAGCGTACAGGTTTAGGAATGTTCCTCTTAGAAAAGTTATGGTGTTCCGTAACATGGTCAGTAACAATAAAGAGAAACAAAACGACATGGCGGCCGCGGCGCCGCGGGTTGTACTTATACCATAGCTCATCAGCGCCCGAAGTCCGCTGTGCTCCCGCTCTACAGTGTAGTCTGCAAAGAGTTATATAAATACTTTTAAAGGCAAAATACCCAAACATCACAGAATCACCATCAGAAAAAAAAAATTGTTTTCTCAGCATATGAACAAACTAAAAGTACCAATCATTGTTAAGTGCTTTTTGCTGTTTATATAAATCTTGTTAATGACTAAAAACAAAAATATTTGAATAGCTAACAAAAACAAAATGTACTCTAGGGCTTATAAAATTTTATATAATGGTATAATCTTTAGCTCGGTATTAAATTTGAAGTGAATCCAAACTATGAACAACATCTTATTGCAAAAATTAATATTGAATGCAGTGCTAACAGCCGAAATATTGACGGAGAACAGTTACCGTGGTATTTTTTTTAATTTCACCCAAAATTTGCAAGGCAACAAAACACCATAAAACAATCATTCGCTCCAACAACTGATCTTAAAATGAGATTTATTTAAATAACTATTAATAAAATTGTGACCAAACCAGTCAATACAAACAAGATTAAACATCGATTTCCGAATAATTATATTTTTTTTAATATCGCTTTATACATCACTTGTAGCTGATAAAATTGTATATTCAAAATAATTTTAAAAATGGAAAAAACAGCGCATAAAACAAACATATTTTAAGCAATATAAGAAAAGCGCAAAATACAATAGCGCAGTAATGAATTGAATACACGCGTCAAACCGGTTTTTCAATATACCCTAATAGGTTGAGTAAAACCGGAAACAAAACAAACAGCATATGCATAGTGTGCGTATCATAAACACATTTTATTTTAACAAATTTTGAATGACTTTCATTTTGCAAAACGGAACGTGTTGTTTTCTTTTTTCTCCCATTCTTAAACTGATACGGTTATTGTTTCTGTCCTCTTCTGTATTGTTTATGTAATTGGTGTTGTTTGTTGTTATGCTGTATTTTGTTTTGTTTTTTTAACTCTGCTTAACATATTTTTTTCATAAGTGTATTTATGTTTTTGTGACACGTTTATATGTGTGTATGTATGTATAAGGAATGTCTCTTGTTAAATGTAAAGACTGAGAAAATTTCGAAATAAACTTGAAGCTCAAACTCACAATAGAATCGTTCAGCGAAGAGGCCGCCACAGATGCCGAAGAAAAGCACGAGGTAGAAGATATGCTGCCTGTTGTTCTCGATAAAATGTTTCAGTCTGCGCATCTTTGCCTTTAATGGTGTGTATTTTTCTCGTATTGCTATAAAGCTGGTTAAACAAAGTTATTTGAATGAGCAGAGTGAGACAGTGAAAGAAATTGACAGCTTTTCAATTTGGAAGTGATTTACATTATCAATTAGTCACTTTAGCTATTATACATTACATCTCTTATTTATTATCTGGCTACTTTTATGTTGTTTTTTTCACTTTCACACTCTTACAAGAATCAACATTTTCATTTCAATTACCTATTGCTTAACTTATAAACTGGAAACTGTGCAGAAATACATTAGAATCTACCTAATATCATCATCGGGTCGGGGCAATGTTATGGTACTGCAAGAAATATATGAATTTTAACTTATGAAGAATGTCAAATCAAAGTTTTCACTTACCCGGATTTTTTATGACTGATGCTGGTGTCCCCGGAGCTGCTGTCGATGGTGCTAATGGAGGACTGGGACTCGCTCTTCACAAACCTCGTCACATCACTGGATTGACCCGCGCGCTTTCTAGCTTCATTGCTGATTCAATGTTTAGACAGAAACGTATTATATTTCTTACACTAAAGCAAACAATACATTTATTATGAAAAAAATGCAGTTAATCGCACCATGAATTTTGTTGATTTTGTTGAATAATCGCTGATCATGTTTTTTTTCCTGGTAACGTTAAGCATTAAATATGAAACACACAATAATTATCCAAAACACTGTATTCTTCCTATAAAATAATTTGTACTTAAGTTACACGTTTTATTTAACATGTTTGGTCAGTGTTTAATGCTTAATATATTCCAGCTATTTTCAATATTCAACAAGTCACAAAGCTCTTTGAGTATTGTTTAATCACATTTCAGATATGCTTCCTGTAATTTAATGTTGCATTCGAAGATACAAAGGTCCTCTGCCGAAATGTGTTGATGTTTCTGAACAAAATTACTTTTTCAGGTAGACCGAAAGCTACAGATCTTTGAACGATAATATTATATGAAATACCACAGGTTGGAATAGCATCTTCATTGAAATATTTTCTAGTGTAAACGTTAGGTCCCAAGGTTATAAAAGCTGAGAATGGAAACCAGTCAAAAATCTCAAGCATCTGATTGGCTGAAATGGCGACTGGTCGCCATTTAAGCCAATCAGATGATTGAGATTTGAGACTTGTTTCCAATCTCAGTTTTATAACCTTCAGCCTAAGTAGTGGGTGAAAGAGTACAATACCATCCAATGCCAATCACCAGGTTCAAAGAATTAACTGGGTACTTTTTGATATTCAGGTTCCATATCCCAATGTATTTCAGAAGTACTACTAGCAGCTAATTAAATTTAATACATCTTTAAAAATTATTAAATAAGATCAAAATCACATTTTTATTTATAAACACTTTAACGTAAAAGATGTTTGAATTTTCTTTAAACGTTCGGGTTTTTTTTACCACTACCTTCCTCTTGAATGCAAAATCATGTTAGTTTTGCAGCATTTTACAAAAAGCTGTATGTTACAAACAGTGCATTTGTCGTCACTGAACGACTCCAAAAGCAAGTACCAAAATGCATCTTCATGTTTATTTACCTTATTTAACTTATACTGATGAAAACAGTATCTTCTATAAATGGTTTTAAATATGTGGAAATCCGTTTAACTCGACACACATAGTGTATAGATAATATATGATTACTAAAACAAGAAACACCGTCAAGATGAAGTACAAAAGTTAAGATGTATATGTCAAGTAGTTCAGAAAACAAAAACTAATAGTATAATGCAAAAGTATACTTTTAAACAAAATAAACAGAAGTAGACAAAGTAAATTAATACATTTGGGGAGAGGCTTGATTACCTATCTGGTTTCCCTTGTTCCTTGTCACCATGTTTTTCGCTTAAAAGTTATAACAGTATGGGATTTTAATACACAGCACAGTCATACCAGTTGAAATGCTACTTGCCAAGAATGGTATGTGTAGTTACAAGGTAGTTCAGTTTTGACAGATTATACTTTCTCACTATCTCGACTTGTTACCTGCTAACCTGAGAAAATACATCACGCAATTTAGAATTTGTGCTCATTCATTGAAAATTCACACAGACCGTTATGGCTCCAATAACATTCCAAATGATGGTGCCTCCAGCTGGGAGCTAACACGCACCGTCACTGAGACAGCGCCTAGAAATTCCGGCGACGCAACCAACTGAGCTAACCGGGACAACCCCAATAAAGGTTGATCGAATAGCCCTGATATACGTTACCACCCTCACTGCATGACATCGGTAACGGGCTACCAAGAAATAAACGATACTGTTTATTCTGTGACAGTCAAGATTAAGCAGATGCTATCATTTCATTGGCATATGTCCGTGTTATTGTTCGGTAAGACAAAGGTTTCCGAATTCTAGATTCTATATTAGACCATCTGTTTATAAATTCAATTCATTAATGGGAACTCATGACTCGGGTGCTTTAAAAAGTATTGCAAAAAATGTAAAAAGATCGTTAGAAATTAGACAATACATTTCTGTGTTATAATGTTGAGGTCACTCTTCGTATATATAAAGCATATATACATTTGCTCTCAATTTTCCTTATGTAAAACAAACACTGAACTTGTAACACTTAAATTATTAGACCACGTTACAGGGTATTTATATATGACTTTTTAGATTATGTACTTTGTACATATCTTGATTAAAATATTGTCCTGTCTTGCCAAGTTTTGCAAGTATTTTTTAAAATGTATTAGTTTTTATGCCTAGTTATAAGCAGACGAAACACGCTTTTAAGGGTGCTCTGAGACTCCTGTTTAAGTGCGCATGTGCTAATACCGTAAATTGACGAATTGTCGTTAAAATTCAAGAGCGGTATTTTTATTTATTGAGTAGCTATAATCAAGGAAATAACAGATATTTATCAGTTATGTTCTAAATTTATTGATTTTTACTTTAAATTCGTCCGTGGGTAAAGAACATATTTTTCGACAGGCATTTTTATCAAATCGTTTTCTACTTCCGTTCGTCCTCCAACTTGGAATTGAAAGCTAGTTTTTGTCCGTCTGGCTTAGTTAGCTCATTCAATGTCATTGCATGGTCATTGCATGAAAAACTATACCTTGTAGACAGGTAGAGAACGTGTACCGGGCAAATATTGATTTTTACAGCAAGTGATTTCAATGCTCGCAAAGGTCAACCTGTTTTCAAGGACGATAAAACAATTTTGGAATTACTTGAAGAACAACCAAATATTTTGTGTCAGACTGGCTGGTTGGTGATGGTTGGTTGAAATTAGCTCTGAGTATTTTTTAATTACCACTGGCTTATTACAGCATTGTTATTGACTTACTTATCTTGTAAACAATGGACACAGTCATGACAGTGGAAAACTGGTAAGATTATCATTTTATAGTTTATGTTTCAGTGTGTGTTGAAAAGAAAATGAGGTCTTGAAAATGCAGATCTCCATTCCTTGCTGTTGTCACTCTGCTAACTTACAAGAATTACAGTACAACAACTCTTTTTTAAAATAAAATTTGCTCGGTAAAGACTGCAATGTCGAATCAAATGTGAAATATACTAACAAATTTAGTGATCATTGTCATCAATACAAAGTGTAGTTAAGCTGCAAATCTGCAGGATCATTTTTGTCAATTCAAAGTGTAGTTAAGCAGCAAATCTGTAGTGTCAAATCTTGATTTGTATTTATTTTGTCAACGAAGATATTGTAATGGAGGCAGCCTAACTAGACCTATTGTGAGAGTATTGCAGTATGCCAAAGATCTGTAGTTCTATTCCTGACGGTTTCCTGTCACATGCTGTGGAGATCCTACAGTAAAATCTCAGTCGAGGCCTTTATATTTTCATCCTACTATTTTACTTTTGGTTACCACATTACCCGTTGCCCAACACTGCACTGTAGGTCCAAAGAGTGAAGTGACAGTCACCAACCCCGTACATTCCTTGAAAGTTGCCGCCGAACAACGAAATTCTTCATTATTAGTTATATCACTTTTTTCACACTGTTAGATGCCACCTGACATGCTCTCTTGAGAGTAATTAAAGTGAATATTTATCTGTTTTACTGAAAATTGGTAAGACTTTACTCTATTTATATTTTAAGCAAATATTAACTTTTAATGAATCTATTCCAAATTTTCAGCAAAACATGTCACACTTCTTGTCTGTGAAATGAAAACAAAGCAGTGTTTTTGGTAAAAATCTTTCTTAATATATCATTAAAATGAAGTTTTCCATGCATTTTTGTTTTTAAAGAGACCCACTGATTTTTCAAATAGAAGTTTAATGCAATCTGTGAATACAGGAATTCCACAAGTTTGCTTTAACAACATAATACAACACAGACTGACATGTTTACTTTTTCATATACTGAAAATGAAACAATACTACACTTATATTGCATTTCTTGTTTATAAATAAGATTTTGTCTTTTTTATAATGTGATTATTTTTCACAAGTTCTGGTATTTTCACAATATTTTATATTTGTTATTGGTGAGGAACTTAAGTTGCATTTAAATAGTATTGGTTTATCTTAATATACCAGCCATAACTATTATATAGGCCTTAAGTATTTATAGTCACAAAAACATCATAATACAGAATGTAAGCAAGTTTATGTAGTTCCAACTAGTATGACTAGGAGAAGGCAGAGAAGTATAGTTGAAAAGTAACAGCACTGCATTACTTGCAATTTCAAATGTTTCCAGAATGAATGAACCATATACATGTATCTGAAACATGGGTGCATAACTTTTAATTTCAACAAAGTAGTCTTTATCTTAAATAAATGTAATGCTTTCAAAAAAATGATTTATCAGTGTTAGATTGTTCAGATGTTTTATTCCTACAACAGTGAGAAAAAGGAAAAACTATACATTTTATTATGTTTCCTGTGAATAAGTGGGTGGGGTAATATAACACATGCTTTCTTTCAAATAAGCAAGAGATTTTAATAAAATTATGGTTGAATCTCAAAAAAAATTTAACTTAACTGATGTTTTTTTGCATATATTGCTATTGCTTACTGAGGGCTGTAGTGATATATTCCAAGAAAAGTTGTTAATATGTTTCTTCTTTAATACAGTTTTAAAGCCTGAAGGTGATGTGAACTTGTGAATGGTGTTCTTCAGGGACAACATGTATAACATGCATATTATTATTAATTTCTAATGTCAGCTATATGAAAATGTTTACAATCTTAAAAAAATCTAAATCACAGAAAACTTTAAAATATCTAATTTTTGTCGAGTGCTGAAGTTTTATTTGGAATATCAGCCTGTAGTTTCAACATACTTTTTCATATCAATTTTATAAACTAAATACTCGTACTTTTGATTAACTACATTATTTTTTGTAATAATCATTTATATAAGCTTGTTTTTCATTTATTGTTATATTTCATACAAAACAGATAAGACTAAGAATGTTCCAGACAACAAAATAATTTTATTGTACATTTTAAACTGGTGGGTGGGGTAATTTTATAGGCATTTTCCTCCATTTTTCAAGTACCTGACCTTTTTTTTTACTTCAAACCCTGAATATTCTAATACAGTATTATGCAAACCTTCAGAAATAATGCCTTTGGTGGTGAAAACCACCATGTAAAAGAAGAAAATTACACAATTTTATTAAAAAAATGACGTTTTTGGAAATAACAGTGAATATTTTTCTTAAATGGTCGGTGACCCCATATTATTTTGTTGTAATTGTGTGTTGTAATTGTGAAGATTGATATATAAACATGGCTATCATTAAAGTTTAAAAAACAGTTAAATTAATCTATGCACTATTTTTACTCCATTTTCGTGATATACAAACTTTTGCTTTATAATTTGGTGGGTGGGGTAATTGGTGCTCTGTTTTCCAAGCGAAAGCAAGGAAGTCAAAATATGTGCAACAGATGTGTTGTTTAATGTGTCTGTAAACCCATTCGGTAAAAACTTGCAACAACAGCTTGCAGAACAGCCTCTGAAAATGATTCATCAAACACCACCCTTTTATTTTTGCGAGTTTAAAACTTTGCAAAATTTCTGAGGGTATGTTGATAAAATCGAACTTTTTGAAAAAAGAAGCACGGTGACCCCTACATTTTTACTTGATTTTTGCTAGTTTATGAATAGACTAACTCCTGACAAAATATCTAGAAAAGTTAAATAACTTTAGCAAACCAGGCGAACATCCTTAATATGACGTAAATTGTACTTTGCTGAAAAACGTAAGAAACTAAACTATCCACTGAGCTACAATTTTGCTTAAACTACATGAAATTGTCTATCATCATGACCTTGTTTCGAGAATGTAAACGAATTGGAGACAAAAATATGAAGTTGATAGCATTATGCAAGAATAGACTTTAAGTTGCAATGAAACATGCAGATATCGCTGTTTTACTTTTTTCAGGAATCGTTATAAAATGTTCTTAGGGACACGTCACGGGAAAAGCCGTCTTCGGTGTTTTTCTTAGATTTTAGTGTTAACTACATTTTGAAAGAAATTAAAATCATCTGATTTTTTTTCTCACAACTGTTATTTTGTTTCACATTTTAAACTGTTATGTTATACATGCATTACCGCAAATCGCCTAATAAGCAAGTTGTCAAGGCGTTAAGCTATTCGAAGGGACTTTTCCAGTGACGTGTCACAATAAATCTAACAAAATGTTCGAATATGAGTAAATTATCCTTGAAATTTTGCATTCTGACAAGCCCGAGCTGTTTCCTTAAGCCAGCGTCCCTTATCCATGCACCTTTACCACCTGTGCCCAAGGATATAAAACAGAGATTTGAACCCAGTCTCAAATCTCAACCATCTGATTGGCTGATATGGCGACCAGTCGGCGTTTCAGCAAATCAGATGGTTGAGATTTGAGACTGGTTTCCAATCTCAGTTTTATAACCTTCAGCCCTGGATATAACACTTACTTGAACATATTGGTCACTATGGCGGATAGGCGTCTCAAATTACTTGTGCTGTGACCAAATTGAATATGGGATGACGATAATCAGACAAATTTTGTAGTTTCAACGACTAATTTATAATTAATGGAAAAAATAACCTTTATGAACTTAAGGAGTATATTTAAACAATAACGATGGTTAATAAATAATTTAATATTTTATTGGCAAACATCAAATCTAACGTCAGATCCGAAAATCCTTTATAAATTCGTTTTTATTTGACGCAACAGACTTTCTTGCAATATGTCAATATGTCACATAAACTTAATTTAATATCGAAATAATACTAAACATAATTTCACCTGGGTTTCTTGGAGCCTAGCTCAGGTGTTCAAATGTAGATAAAACGTGTTGTTCTGTGGTTTCCCTGTATAATTCTTAATAAAACGGAAAATACAATAATTGATGTATACAAATGTAAAAACTAATTAAATATCATTACCTTCGTTTTCCATCTCCGCTTGTGGATGGTATGTAGTTTTTACAACCTTTCCAGTCCAAACTGGCGTTCCATATCTTGTCCATATGCGGTGACAAGATGGTACAGAAATCTTCAAAGTTGATGGCATCCTGACTGGTCAGACCGTGTTGCTGGCAAATAGACTCTACCAACTTCTCCGTGTCCTGCTTGCTCAAGCTGCTGTTTGCCATTTCCAGCAGAGAACTACAATTTTAAAATGCCAACTTCAGAATAAGTTATCAGCTTAAAACAAAACCATCGATGGAAAAATTGTGAAAAGGGTAGGTATACACCTCTGAGTAGAGACTTCTGTCTTTGTCAGGAAAAAGGTACACGTGGTAATCCTTAAAATAAGATGGCGTAAAGATATACACAATATTATCAAAACCCATAGCAGGATTGTGAAATATATACGATATTTAATAACGTAGAAGTGTATTGAACTCATTATTTTATCGTTGTTATCACTGAAAATAGTCCGTTCAGTTCAGCAAAATCTTGCGGAATTCCATCACAATTCAATGACATGGCAAATACATGTAACAGCAATTAAATAATATCAACTCATGAAAATTCTTGAGCCAGCTGAAACGAACAACTAAATGCAATAACTCTTTACATTAGTTAGAAACCAAAAAGGATTCTTCTTTGCTTTTGTGATCGAATGCTACGTCACCGAGTGACCGACCTGGTCAGTCATTGGTATAAGGTAGGTACTGCACCAATAAGCATAAAATGAAATGAATAACCATACCATGACAATTATCATTTTAACGCCAGTTAACCAGGCTGCCCAGAAGCGATTAAAAAGCAATATAAAAACTTAGATCTTAACTCATCAGGCAATTCAGAAGCATAATAATAAGCTCACTTCAACCATTCAACACAAGCTTAGTCAAGCCGACTGTGCAATATTTTGTTTTATTTTTTCTAATGAATGTATTGGGTGGATCTGTGAGATGCTTCACAAACCTGAAGAGTTTAAAGAGCTCATCTCTGTCCAGTGTACCACTACCATCATGATCAAACATACGGAACAACGTTTGAAGCTTGTTCTGTCCGGAACCTGTTGTTAAAACAATTATCAAAGTGCAAGTCAAAATGTCTTAATATGGTAGCAAATTTTAATTACCTCCAAATTAGTTTTATTAAGTTTTATCATAAGTTCATAACTTGTTATGCCTGAGTTTAGTTCAGTTACTTCGACTAAGATTTTTTTTATAAATTGCTCACCATTTAATTATTCTTTATGAAACCATAAACAAGTTTTGTCAATATCTGTTATATTACAAGCATATGTGGAGCAGAAAGAAAGACTTTGGTACACCTCAGAAGCAAACAATAAATTTCACAAAATACTATGTTTATTAGAAATAATTCAAACCAATGTTTACCTTTTGAAAGCATAACTACTGCGTTTAAAAATTCTCTAAATGAAATGTATCCATTATGATCAGTGTCCATCAACGAGAACATATTCTCTACAAAGTCTGTGTTTGGTTTTACTGCCAAAGCAGAAGCGAACTCTTCCTGAAAATCAATCACCATACAATAAATCGAATGCTAACAAATCAAACAATAACACTTAACATGGTTATGATAGTTTACACCCCTACACAATATTTATCTTACAATCATATATATAGCAAAAACAACAAAAAAAACAACAAAAACAACAACAAGCAAAATTAACAACAATCAAATCAAAGCAACAACTACAACATCAAAAACACCGAATATTTTACACCCGTACACCAGATATATTAAACAATCATTTATATAGCAAAAAACAAAAACAAAACAAAAAAGAACAACAGCAAAAAAAAACAACAACAAAAATCAAACCAAAGCAACAACAAAAACATCCAAAACACCGAAAATGTGAAATGTAATTAAATCAAATGTAACATTGCTTTTTTAACCAATGAATAAAATTGCGGAAAATATATCTTGCGTGGCACTTTTCCAGTCTGACAAATGCAAAATAAATGGACACTGGAAATTACAAATGAAGCATTTACTGATGTTCAGTTTATTGGTTATACAAACAGGTATACCTTTGTTATTTCTATTTCTAGTATGTCACGTGTTTGTCTCATTTCCACCTCTGCCTGGTCTAAAGTGGGATCATAATCCATTTGAAAAGCCTAAACAGAAATATCAAGCTTAACAATATTTCACAATGATGTCAGGGAAAAGCCTAAACAGAAATATCAAGCTTAACAATATTTCACAATGATGTCAGGGAAAATCCTAAACAGAAATATCAAGCTTAACAATATTTCACAATGATGTCAGGATATTGAACATTTACTGCCAATACAAATGTACTGTAATGTCGCAACAATTTAAACAGGGTCTACATGTTAAGTCAATATATGCCACGTTTCTTTTCCGTTTATTATAAATATTAGTTAAGATATTGTATAGTATAATCATTGAAATAAATCGTACCTCAGAAAAGACCGTTTTAAAGAATCTCTCCAGTAACTGATTTCTTTTCTTCTGCGTGAAAGCTGTCTTACGAATGTACTTAAGTTTGGTCTCACTGCGATGTAGCGTTCCCCCGACATCACTGACGGCACGCTGGAGCGTATCCAGGAACGCTCGTCTCTGTGCTTCACTTGACAACTCAAGTATCTGAAATAGTAACAATCTTGATTCCTGCTTTGTGAGTTTTTTTATAGAATACTTTATTCTTTATCGCGATCGTTTTCTTTTGCAAATGTTAATAAAGCTACACACCACTGCACATTGTTTCCGGCAAATCTGATTGCCTCAGAACTCAGTTTTAGCTGTTTGGTTACCAACGATAAGGAAGAACATACACAGTAAAAAGTTCCTCTTTTTGGGGATGAATACTGATTGAAAGTTGAATGAAGACGACGGATTAAATGGCATTTCGTACGGAGTCGGTCTGAAGCAGTAAGTAAATAAGAATTTTGAAGGAAAGATTGTTGCCAATCAGCCATTCGATGGGATGAAGTTTACCTGTTTACAGCCGACTTTGAAACCCTGCCTAACACCCCGAGATACTTTGGAAATTATTGCGCAATGAAGAAAATCAAGGTACCATTTCTTGCGGATAGAATATGTCGCAATGAAAAGTATTACAAAGTTCAGGTTAGATTTTTCTATTCGGGGCTTTAAATATAATGTTCGATTCACAGATGCTTATATAAAACTTATGTGTTATCAGGCCTGATGGCGTATAATATTTATATTTAAAAGTGCAACTAATCTGATATCATTTTCATAGCACAGTTAACAGTTACAAAGAATTAATAATCAAAGCACTAAAAGCGCTGGACTTGAACAACATAGGCCCTGATAATCACGTTCCACTCAATTCCGTTCTCAAACTTATAGTGTGTAGAACATCTACAACTTTCATAAATAAGAATTAATGCCTGTGCCCAAGGTTATAAAACTGAGATTGAAAACCAGTCTCAAATCTCAAGCATCTGATTGGCTGATATGGCGACAGGTCACCATTTCAGCCAATCAGATGCTTGAGATTTGAGACTGGTTTCCTTGCTCAGTTTTATAACCTTCAGCCCAGCTGTTCTACGAGTAGATAATATGCATATTCTCGTACAATTGTTATTGAGATAAACTATGTCATATTTAAGTTTAAAATGTTTTATCTAATATAATAAAATGAAATATTCATGCTCAAATAAAGATAAGCATCAAACAAGTACTATAACCACAGGGCCCGAACACTGGTTGTCAGAGTAAAATAAAGTATAAGGGCAGGGTCTTTTTAACTATCTTCTAATATCAAACCATGTTCAAATAAAATAAAAGAAACTTATTAACAACAACAACAACCACAACAACAACAACAACAACAACAACAACAGATAATTATGTTGTTCTTCCTACCACATCATATTCTTTGGCCACTCTGATTAGAATCACATTCCTCTTTTTGTTTGAGCTGAGGATGCAGTCTACTTGCTTCATGTCCCGGATGTTGATGGTCCTTAGAGGCTTGCCTTTAAGGTTATTTACATCAAGGATACATTCAGGTTGAACTCGGATTAAAACGTTTCTCGTTTCTTCTTCCCCAATCCACTCAGTCCCACGGAACTGGGATACCGACACTTAAAAACAACATACTTTAATTTCATGCTGTGTTAGAAAGACTTAAACTTACTGGACGTTTAAAATATCGTTCAATACTATTTATTTATCATCTGGCAAAATTATCATCTTTTGAAACGATGAAATGTTTTTGTATATTATGTTTATAGTTAAAAAAATGAAAATGCACGACGAATTATTTTTATTGTTTGAGAAGACAGACTTTAAACGTGTGCACCCAACCCCAAAGTGCTAACGTATTCCCGGTTGTTCAAAATAAAATCCAAAGAACTTTATATGTTGAAAACAAATAAAATGTGTACTTATTTTAAATATCAGTCACATAACGTGTTTTGGAAACCAATATCCATGCTAATTACAACGATTTTTCAAATGCCATACTTCAGTAAAGATAGTGTCTCCAAACACTTTAAATTTAGCAAAACATTATTTTGAATAACCGGGTGTATTTGTACTCATTACTGTTATATAAATATACTTAGACATTTTATCAAATAGCCCATTATAAAATCATTGAAGTATAAAATAACTTGCATATCATATATATACATATATCACCAAACATATTTTGACAAACACGACAAAACCATGAAACAGTACAAGTTTTAACACAAATAACAATAGTAAACAAATAAACAAATACGAATAGATTTAATAAAAAAATCATTTCTTGTAAATAGCACAATAAAATTTATCCTTCCATGTTGTTTTGCATCTGTAATACATAGACAGCAAAGGAGCTTTTGCGAGGAATTTTCAGACATACATTACATTTAGTCCAACTATATTTTCAAGAGACAATATAGTCATGTGTGTTTCATGCAAAGATCTGAATTGGTGTGAACCAGTGCAATCAGGCAGGCTTCTGTGTCACAAAGCATAAAGCAAGCAATGAAATTGTTAAAAACAGACGCGAAGGAATGCTTGAAATTCACTGTCGGGTATGAATAACTTTTTCAAAGACTTTGGAGGGTGAAAATGTTTGCAGTTTTGAAAGGTAAGACAAAGCTTTTGATGGCGTTAATGCGACGTGGTTAGGTTGATATGCTGTCTTTGTACGTTCACAACAATTGTTTAGCAGAAGAACAGAATACAAGTTACATAGGGCAAAACAAGATGAACACCTTACCAACGTCACCATCAAAACTATGAAAATCTAAAATAAAAAGTCACATAAAATAGGAAGACAACGTGTATCAGCTGCGCTTCAAAATTCTAATAAGGAATTATGGAATATTGGCTCTGGAGTGTTCAAAATATCTAAATTGCTTTTTGTCCGATTTTGCAGAACATAAAATAGTTTAATAATTAATCAGAACTGTGACATGATAAAACATCATCACTGAAAATTTGAAGTTCTGTTATTATTATTATTATTTGTTATCTATTTGTATATCTATTTGTATTTTCCTTTGTAGACTAAATTCATGTTATGATAAGTATTTGCATAATGAGAATGATTAAGAATGATCCATTAATAATGCAGACCAAGTTCACTTAATAGCGGCGGTTGGTACCCTGGTTGTTGCAATATAGGCTCACCTCCATGCTGGTTTCCTAATGCCTCTTTGATGCTTTGTTTCACACGTCGGTTGTAGCGCCATTGCTTACACTTTGACAATACGAATACTACCAACAAACACACTGAAATAAAAACATTTTATACAGACACACCTCAAAATATATATCCACCGTAAATGACTGCTACAGCACTATTTCCCAGGGTTCTTTTCTATACTACGTTAGTGTAAGTTTTCTTCTTCTTAATTACTATTGTTTCCCATGCTTATATATTCTTTGTAGGTTGTGAAAATAAGCCGTGCTTTTGGCATACGTCATTTTTCTCATTGTCGAATTGATGGGTTGGTTAGAGCTAATTTACGAAACAACTTGTACTTGTTTATTTATATGAGAACCTGTTGAGGGCAAGTGTGAGTTTGGTGAACCCGTGAACCTGGTTTAAGCACCCAGTGGCAAATTATTTTGCCGCTAACCGTTCAAATGTGGTTTCCTCTTGGGTTCTCATTTACGTTGTCTGCGGCTTCTAATTTGAAACTGATCATTATATAATCCTCTCTACTTGTTGGCTGTGTGGGAAGGCTGTGTCAGCTGGATATGTCCATTCCTGATATGAATATTTCACTTTTTTTATAAGAAAATATGATATGCACGGTTGTTTACCAAAAGTGTAAATAACAAAGCAACTATGAATATTTTTCTTGTTCGGTGGCATTCAAAATTCTCTTTTCAATTTATTTAAACTTTAACAGTTTATCGTGACAAACAATAAATAGTACACACTGTGCCTTACTTCACCAAGACAACCTGTACTTGTTTTGTGATATGAGAACCTGTTGGGGCAAGTGTGAGGTTGGTGCATCCTAGAACCTGGTTAAAACACCAAGGCGTTCCAAGGCTATAACCCCTCAGGTTCTCATTTTTGTTAATTGTTTGTGGTGTCTTTTTTGAAACTGATCATTTTTAACCATGCTCTCTCCCTCCCTCCCTTCCTCCCTCTTCCTCTTCTTCTTGGCTGTGTGGGGAGGCTATTTTTTCTGAATGTTGCAAGTCCTGATATGCCTATTTCACCTTTTTACTGAATAACCAACCAAGAGGTGCTACTTATAACATAGTAGGTATTATTGGTTGTAATAACTAGAATGTTTGCAGTTCCTCACGAAATCTTATAAGTTACTTATACATGGGTTGGAGTAACTATAATGATATCAGTTACTCACGAAATGGTATAAGTTACTAACACATGGGTTGCAGTAACTATAATGATGTCAGTTACTCATGAAATGGTATAAGTTACTTATACATGGGTTGCAGTAACTATAATGATATAATGATGGCAATTACTCACGAAATGGTATAAGTTACTTATACATGGGTTGCAGTAACTATAATGATGGCAGTTACTCACGAAATGGTATAAGTTACTTATACATGGGTTGCATTAACTATAATGATGGCAGTTACTCACGAAATGGTATAAGCCCAAAAGCGACCCAAATAATGATGTATGAAGCTTCGCTGCCGGCAAAGTAGTCGTATCCTCTGTGCGGTGTACAAGGTTCGAGCACGTGCTCCGGCAAGTATGTCGCTTCAGTGCATCTTCCATCTGAGTGTTATATAATTAATACAATAATATTATAGTTAAAACTGCGTTTTTAATGTGGCATCATTAATGTATATATAGTCGCGTGTTTCTTCTATGTATTCAATTTATATAAAACTATATAGTAATAATATTATAGATAACAGAATTAATGTGTTTTTTTTCGAAAACTCTAGCAAAATAATATATAAGAAAATTTCTGTATGTATACGCTATATATTATAGCATTGCTAAAACTGACTACAGTATGACGAAAAATAAAATATAGAAAAATATTGCGGCAGATTGGCTCTACCAATAATGAAAATAGAAAATAAAAATACTTGAACATGATAAATAGGAAAAAGGACAATATAAACGCGTAAGATTTAATGTAGCCAGTGGGGTCAAATGCTTTTTGTGTATTTGTTGAGTTTCAGTTTTTTATGTATCACAGAGCGACTTTTAATATTCCAAAACGATTATACATGTATACATATTAAGCAATTATACACCAAAACATTGTTATTCCATACTCAGCAAAGTACAAAATCATTGTTAGTAAGACAGCTCTCGTCACTTCTTGGATATCAAGAGCATTGTTTTTCTTGAGTTTATACAACCCGAGTTAAACAGCTATCAAAAGACTGAGTTTAACAACAGAAAGAACAAATGCATCACCCAGAAAAAAAATTAAGTGAATTCCTATAATAGTTAAAATTCTTATTACCGAAGTCGTTTTATTAGAATATATGAAGTGATGCACCATAGTTAAGTTGGAAGATGAATGAATAATGGCACAGAAACTTGAATAATACCTGAGGAAAATATAAAAACGTTCTTCTGAACATTGAGAATATCAAGGCGAGTTGCGTTGGACAGTATATCGTGCAGTTTCAACGACCTTATGGCATCCATTTCTTTGTCGGTAAACTGTCTAAAATAATTATTTAAAATTATTTATACAAAATCTAAAATTATTTATGCAATATAGGGTCGTTCACTTTATATGTGTGTACATGCATTTCGCTTTAAATTCAATGAAACGAAATTAATTTTAAAGTTTAAAAGTCACGTGCTATCGTAATTCTGGACAAGGTGTTCTAGAAAATATACTCTTTTCCAAAAGAAAGTGTGCATTTTGTTTTCTTTTTTTTCATTAATCTCTTTTCTTAATGCCTAAATATTTGATATAAAAATTGATATTAAATCGTAGATAAATTTACTATAGAATTTAGATGGTCTTATCTCAATTTTGTATATCACAACTTGGGCCTCAACTATCAACAACTTGTCTTAGTATCAAATATTTTACTTCCTACCTGTTGTCTTTGTTTTCAAACCAGAATCTGTCTCCATCTCGAATTCTGGTAAACTGGTCTATGATGATGGTTTTGAAAAGTTCACCAGGTCCTTGAGGCGTTGTCTCAAACATTCCGCCAACAAACACGTCGATGTTGTCCAAACTTCCATACACATCCCGCAATTTGGTCAGAAGCTGAAATAAACTTTTCTTTATATTTGTAAAAAGAAGATACACTAACAACGATTATTTAATCAAAGTTTTATTGAACTGCATTTTGCTGTAACAGAAGTTTTGATAGTTTTCATTTTTTTTTACTGCTGTTAGTGCAATGAGGACTGAAGACGACCCTTAACAATGATGAATACCTTTTGGACTCTGTTATGGTCTCACTCAGACCGCTTGTTTAACAGCAACATCTTATGATGTTACTATTTATTCACACGAACTGGTATTTATGGCTTAGCTGAACATTAAGACCTACTTTCCCAAAGATTATTTATGGGCGTTTCTTAAAAACATATATCAAAATTTGGCCGATAAAATCTTGAGGCTTTGACAGTAACACAAACTTATCTATTACAGTGGGTTGCTACAGAATAAGTTGACAATCTTCTAGTCATTCCACAACAAACAACTTGATCTTGTCGAAACTACCTCTAGAATATTGAGAGAATACATGGTGTTTGAAGGTTTTATGCTCTGTGCTAGATTGACCCTTAAATGACCTACTTTAGGATTTGTAACGTTCATCCAGGGGTTAATGTCATCCCATCTGGTTACACGCCTGAGCCCTATCTGCTGCCTGACCGTGTTGTAGTCCGGTAGACCATAGTCTCGCCCTCTCATTATGGTCTGCGCGATTTGATCATGTCGGGAATAATGCAGAGGACCGTAAAACTTACCTTTAAAAAAATGATGGCTGTAGTTAAGTTACTTTGCCGAGATTTAGGAAGACGTTTTAAAACAATGTTTGAAATTTTATTGTGTGTATTGTGGGATAATGAATTGAATCATTTAGTCTGAAAGAAAGACTTATGTGGCTTTGTGAAAGTTTTCTCAAAAGTTGCAGAAATTACAACACTTATTATGAAATGTCATATTTCGTTCTTTACCTGTCAAACGCTAGATATGACGTTAGTAAAAGAGCAGTTAGAACAATCACAATAATCAGATGGTCTACTTACATATGCATCGGATATATGTATTTTATATTGTTATAGAAATGCTTGATTATGTATGTAATTGTATATTCATGTATTTAGATAATCCATATATTTAGATACTTTGGATGTCTTCTACAAAGAGAGTATCATCTGCCTCTGCTATTTGTGAAGCCATTCCCATCAGCGTCTCTTCTACTTCGTCTTCTCGCTCCATTAGAATGTCCTGAAACACGCGATTGATAGCAAGACTTTAAGCAAGGAATGCTCTTAAATTCCAAGTTTTATGCTTTTTTTATTTCAAAGTTTATGAAAACAAAATTAACGATATTTAACATGGATGTTACTTAAATTAACTTAATAAATGAATTTTTTCTATACAGATTTACAAATTTAATAAAACAGTAATTTGCCGAAATACTGATCAGCACTGAACCTACTAGTAGCATATCAATAACTGATATGAATGCATGGTCAGTCAAACATTAAGCTGTATAAATTTTAAATCCGTCATTATTGTGACAAATGACCGTAATGTATTATAGGTGTTTACGCGACACGTTTATCGTATAATTTTCTGGGAAGTTTTTAGCAGCAATTCCCTAGTCCTGATGCAAACATTTTTCCTTTATTGTGTGTCTGTGCTAGGTTAATTAAACCTACTGAATGTGTGTAAGTTGAAGCAAAGACAAAGAAGGTTAAAGAACATTGTAAGAAAACATAATAGAATTGTATACCTGCGATCGCCAGTAGGTGTTGCACAATCTAATCCCTTCATGGACGCCACTCGTGGAAGACTCACACCTCGAATTCCTGAAAAACTCATTTTCGTTATTAAAATACAACTAAAACCAATTACAATAAATCTGGATAAGCAGAATTATTGTACTTTTACAAAGATAAATGTTCATATTATGGAATTAAAGCTTTTGTTACAGTGTGCTATTCAACTTGACAGCTTAAAACGAGTGTCTAGTCTTACTGCGATCTGTTAAATAAATATATAAAAGAAAACATTGGCAACATAACTATTCCGAACATAGTAAAATATGTTTACTTAAAATGAAAACACGCTTAAAATCCAGGCTGAACAATAGCTGAAGCAAATATGATCATTTAAAATACTTTTTTTACGAAGGATCGACACTCATGCATGTCTTGTGTGTTTTTAATTACAATGTATTTCAATCGTTTGGCATGAGTAAAGAATAAATTAAATTTCGGAATACCTTTGATATATACCAGCAGGAATAAGTGTCAATATATAACGTATTGCTGCGGCGTCAAAAATCGATGTCACGTCAGGGTAAATATCTGACTTGTAGCCTGGAACCAGATATAATAGTTACATACAAATTTATCTCAGAGGTAATGCTTACGTATTATAATTACAATTAACAACTTTTCTAAGTATACACCTTCGTCCTGGGGCATTACTGGCTTGATAGTTGAGCTATTGCTCTAAAACTTTCAATAGAAATGCAATTATTACTAAATGATTTATTAGCAAACCATTATGCAAAATGACAGACAACTAACTGCTCACAATCATTAAGAATACTGACACCCACAGAATACAAATTCACAATATCAGTTAATAACGCGTATGACCACCATCAGCGGTAAACCGTTAAATCGCGAAAATGTTGTCGAAGCGTATTTTCTTGATCGTGGTGAATCAGTTATAACTCTGTAGGCTGGTGTGTCAATGTACAGGAAGACTGCAGCAGTCATAATCCAAGGGAACTTTAATTTTGAAGAGTGACAAGTACTTGTTCCGGTTGTCCTTCCTCGTCTTCATGCACATATGTGCATGCAGTTAATGTATGATGGTGCACAGTGTCATCGTTCGAAGGCGAACACCAGACGTTTTCTTGGGGTGAACACCGTCAAAATATTTCCATGGTGCGCTAGAATTTCGGATCTTAATTCAAATGAAAATCTGTGGTCTGATCTTGAAAGAGGCGTACGAAACAGGAGGGACCAACCATGCAAACTTCGCCAACTTAGAAATGCGCTTCTTCAGGAATAGTCAAAGGAGTCATTCACAACTGTATTAGCTCAATGAGATCAATGTGTCCTGAAGTTATACGCGCTGTTGGTGGTCATACTCTTTATTAACTGATGTGAATTTGTATTCTGTGGGTGCCAGGACTTTAAATGATTGTGAGCAGTCAGTTTTCTGTCATTTTGAAAAATGCTTTACTAATAAATCCTTTAGTATTTATTGCATGTTTTATTGAAAATTTTAGAGCAATAGTTAAATTATCAAGCCAGTAATGCCTCAGTACGAAGGTGTATACATAGAAAAGTTATTAAGTGTACATACAAATTTATCTCAGAGGTAATGCTTACGTATTATAATTACATACATATTGGTTCTCAGAGGTTATTATTACGTGTTATAACACATCTTGATCTAAACTCTTTTTGCAATAAATGGTGTAAACGAGAACATGCTGAGCCTAATGCTCTTTCAAACTGGAAAAAAACAAATATTCAAAATAATTGACACTCGTATATCCTTCTATAAAAGAAACATAGCTTTACTACCACCTCGACCTCGTTTTAACTTTCGTCATTTGAAAAAAGGTATTCAAGATTTTCACAACAAATTTGTTTTAACACCTGCTGATAAGGCTTCAAATAATGTTATTATAGTGTGACGTATACACTATATAAATGTTCAAACTGAAGAGCTTAATAGCACTAATGCTTATACACTGACTTCTTCATCTGAGAGTGATATTGTTACTGCACACACTCTACAAATTACAAAATTTAGAATCAGTGTTGAGCCTAAACAAGACAAAGTACCTACTATGTATTGGTTGCCTAAAATGCACAAAACACCGTACAAAGCAAGATTTATCGCTAACTCTAGTTCTTGTACTACAACAAAGTTATTCGTGCTCTTAACATCTTGTCTTACAGCTATAAAAGAACATGTAATTAGGTATTGCGAAAAAGTTTTTGAAACTACTGGCAAAAATTTATTTTGGTCTATAAAAAATTCAAATGACGTTTTGAAGAAACTTAAATCAAATAATTTTCAGGCGTTCTGTTTGTCTACATATGATTTTTCTACCTTGTATACTTCTCTCCCTCATAATTTAATAAGAGACAAGCTAACCAGTCTCATTGAAAAAACTTTTGCTAGAGAAAATAAAACATTTATTGCTTGTAATGAACATAGGGCATTCTTTACAGATGGTTCTTATGATAATTATACTTCATGGACCTGTCAAGACCTTATCCAGGCGCTCACATTTTTATTGGATAATATTTATTTGAGATTTGGTACCTCTATTTATAAACAAGTAATAGGCATTCCAATGGGTACTAATTGTGCACCCCTTGTTGCTGATCTGTTTTTATACTGTTATGAAAGAGATTTCATGTTATCTCTTTCTACCGAACATCAAGATGATATTATTACAGCTTTTAACAACACCTCGAGGTACCTTGATGATTTATTAAATATAGATAATAACCATTTTCCATCACTGGTTAATAAGATTTATCCTAAAGAACTACAGCTTAACAAAGCGAACACTTCAGAAAAGCAAGCAAACTTCCTTGATTTAAATCTATCCATCGAAAATGGTTACGTCACTACTAAAATTTATGATAAAAGAGATGATTTTAATTTTAATATAGTAAATTTTCCGTTTCTAGACGGCGATGTTCCTCGTGCAACTTCTTACGGGGTTTATATCTCACAGCTTGTTCGCTTTTCAAGAGCTTGCAACGATGTGAATGATTTCAATGAACGTAATCTTTGCATTACAGAAAAACTTTTAAAACAAGGTTATCGGTATCACAAATTAAGGAAAACCTTTTGCAAGTTTTATCGCCGATATCCAGATCTAATTCATAAATACAGCTGCAGTTTAAAATCACTATTGCAACAAGGAATTTCACAGCCAGTTTTTTATGGAGATTTAATTTATAAACTTAAGAAGATAAAAGGCGATGTTAATTTCTCCCGGTTATTCGTAAAAACCATCTGTAAATTTAAAAAAAAAGGTTACCAACATGATATTTTACAGCGCTCTGCAGGCCTGGTGATTAACCCATCTACAGTTGATCATTATGCTTACCTCTTTGGTTGCACGACGGTGGCAGGGGTGTAAGAGTTTATGAAAGTTTATGGGGAAATCTTTTCTTAAAAGAACCTAAAAGCTCGATTTGTTTCTTTTATCCCTGTCATCGTGTTCTTGCTGATTTTACTCCAGGTGCTCTGGTCTCGGAAAGATTATTGAGTACCCGCCCTTTGGCTTTGCAATGCTATTAAATTCTTATGTTTATATGTTTGTATGCTTTTGCATGCAACATTGTTGAGCTGATGGGTGGGTTGGAGTTATTTCACCAAGACAATTTGTACTTGTTTTGTGATACGAGAACCTGTTGGGGCAAGTGTGAGGTTGGTGCACCCTAGAACCTGGTTTAAACCCCCAGTGGCAATTTGTTTTGCCACTGACCGTTCCAAGGCGGTATCCCCAAAGGTTCTCTTGTTTATTAATTGTTTGTGGCGTCCTATTTGAATTGACATACATATATAAAACATGCGCTCTCTCTATCTTCCTCTCTTCTTTTTCGCTGCGTGGGGAGGCTGTGTTTTTTGAGTGTGGCGATTCCTGATATGCATATGTTGCTTTTTCATATACTTATATCTTATTATTATCTCAACTATGACACTAATATTTGTTTTAGCCAAAAAAAAGGCCTGATCATTTTTCAGCATACATGTACCCTGTTCAAGTCTCCATAAAGGCCTTTAACTTGGTGGGTAATTTTCAGGCTTGGTGGACAAAATTTCATGCTAACACTAAGATCTCATAGAATGTGCGTAAACTTATCATTGACAATATGAAAACGTGACGTATACCGTACCATAGTGAATTTTTCATATTCTTGAGAATTCTCCGAAAATCTTGAAGGTTATCATATAATCCTATTGATCATATGATTAAAGATCCGTACAATTTAACATTATATATCAGCTGGTAGAAGTATAAATATGGTAAATAGATAACTTCTTAATGCTGATGCACATATGAACGACTTATCTTAATACTTGTCCTGCCTTGTTTTTATTCATTGCCATTTAATAAATTACACGGGATAAACAAATAACCCCGTTAACTTGGATACAGCATGCCAATCGAGCCGTCTCCTAGCTCTCCTAGCTGTCATTGGAGTCATTGGTGTCATTCACTAGATGTCGTTAAAAAGCCGCTTTACCTGTATACTTAGGCAAACTTTCTCCGATAAGTTGTGGCAACCATTCATACATGATGATACTCTAAAACATATCATGTAAAGATTAGCTTGTGAATTATATAAACATTAATAATGGTTACAGTAATGTTTCAACCAGGAAGCCTATTTATTGCACCGGGAAACGAATATCAACGAAAAGAACGCGAACTAAAAGTCATCGTGGATATTAATGTACTTATGATAAGGTACGCATTTCCTGTAAGGACGCATTCACCTATTACACATTGTCTAAGCGTACAGTTAAGCGAAACGGAAGTTGCTGATCTGTACGCAGATGATCACATAGTTGCTTAGAGAAAAAACTGCGACATCGCTTTATTTATTGGTAAATAAACCAAATTTAATGTGAATTTGGACAAAAATATTCCTGTGGTACGTACAACGTTAATTGCTAGTCCTGCTGTGATCATATAGACTTAAAGGAATGGTTAGTATTGTTATAATCCATCATCGTCCCCAAATCGATCAGTGAAAATAGGAGCAAAACATTGAACAAAACGGGACATTTTGGGTTCAAATTTCATTGTGTAAATATAATTTGGACCATATTTGTGTTGGTATGGGAAAAAATTCATTTATTCAACTTGTGTACTTCGTTGACCTGAGTTTGAACGACTTAGTAACGAGATAATGATACTTTCTTTATGTCACTGTAAATGATAAGACTGTACGCATAGTTGCAACTGTACGCGATCGTTAGTTGTTAACAAATGCCTAACATCTGTACGCATAGTTGTCAAACAGATCATTAACAATTTATGGTTCCAGTTAATGCTTTCTGATTATATCGACAGGTTATCATTTTAACTTAAGTTAACCTTAATAATTCTTGCACGAGAACCTGAAAAATGCATATTTTTTCAACAAATTTGCTCATTTTTTAATAATACAATTGTATAAACAAATAACTGATCTTGGCTTCTGATTCAAATTCAGATTTGTTTTTAAATCTCTTGTTAGCTCTTCATGAAAGGAGGCGTGAAAAAAAACGACTATAGTCCAACCGAACTATATCAGTGGTAAGACCGTGTAAGATATGTAGAGGCCCGCTGTAATGTTTTCATTTATTCTCTGAAGTGCGAACAGTAGAAGCCATAATATAGCTGGACAAATACGCGTTAGTACTTCAACCATAGTTTCTAAAGATTTCCTAGAATACTCTAATCAGATTAACATAATCCCTGAAATCTACCAATGAAAGTCGGCCAAAATGAAATCCATCTAGACATTTTAACGACCTGAAATTTTTAGCAGTTGCAGACGTAATTGTAGACTTACTTAACTCAGTCACGAAGTGGTGGATTTCCAAAATCTGAAACCACTTAATGGAATTTTCCTGTCAAAGACCAGATTGTTAAAGTCTCTATGCTATTGGATAATATTTGTGCATAATGTATATTTTTGCCAACACCGGCAGGGATTTCGGCAGGTTTATACTAGGTTTTATTTAATGTCACAATCAGGGGATTTAGGATTTCTAGCAATTATCGGTGTCTTATTTGCAAAGTGTACCAATTCGTTCATATGGTTCAACAGTAAATCAGAGTAAAACAACTATCAATTTATAGCTCAAAACTTTCTTGTCAGTTCTAAAATGTTATCATATAAGGTTTTATTTTTGATAAATAATACATTAGATTTGGTTGATTCCTTTGATTGATTCCTTTAACAAGTTCTTGCTTCATTGATGCTTTTCAGTTGATCAGTATACGTATATATCTCGTATGATGCACTTATGATCGCAACTGTTCGTACAGTCTGACATTGAAGTACTGCAACTTTGCTACAGTCTTGTCACTTTCTGTTGCCGCACAGAAAGACTATTTTCTCGATGCTTATTCGTTCAAGCACCGTTTAACGCAATTTGTTAGCGTTGGAAATAATTTTTCTTTCACGGATGGTCAAATATACACCTTTCCAATTATACATTATAAAATATGAGGTCACAAATGCAGATTTTCTCCACTCTATTTCCCCATTTTGTACTGATGAAGTGTGAAAAGATTACAGATTGCAACTAACCTAGCCGTTAGTTCAAGACTTCAAGATCACAGTAAGACTATTAACCAACGATGTTCTTATTATAAAAGTAATTTCTGCAAAAAGCACGTTTAATTTGAATATATTTTACAAATAAAAAGCCGATGTCGCGTGTTTTTCTGTAAGCAACTATGTGATCATCGGCGTACAGATCAGCAACTTCCGTTTCGGTTAACTGTACGCTTAGGCACTGTGATTATAAGGCACAAAAATAACCTGTAAGGACGCATTCACCTATTATAAGACACAAAAATAAGCTGTAAGGACGCATTCAACTATTATAAGGCACAAAAAATAACCTGTAAGGACGCATTCACCTATTATAAGGCACCAAAAATAACCTGTAAGGACGCATTCACCTATTATAAGGCACAAAAAATAACCTGTAAGGACGCATTCACCTATTATAAGGCACAAAAAATAACCTGTAAGGACGCATTCACCTATTATAAGGCACAAAAAATAACCTTTAAGGACGCATTCACCTATTATAAGGCACAAAAAATAACCTGTAAGGACGCATTCACCTATTATAAGGCACAAAAAATAACCTTTAAGGACGCATTCACCTATTATAAGGCACAAAAAATAACCTGTAAGGACGCAATAACCCACTGTCTTGCTCGGGAGAAGGTTTCATCAAAGCCGTGATGTTCGATTGCGTTAAGCTTGTCGACGATGTAGTTGTGCCAACGGAAAAACAACACACTTAGAGATAACAGGGCAGGGTTCTCCTGCGCATGCTTGTCTCCTACCTCTGAAACAAAGCATAACGTTTAGTCATACCGGGTAACTTTATTGCCTCGAAGGAGCTCTGTCGTGCTTCCTCAAAACAGTTACCTATTTCTTGATTTCTTTTTGTTTGAACATTTATTGTAATCCTTAGGTGGGATTTAACGTTCGACATATTGATGATAATTCGATATCATTGTCGTACCCGTAAGCATACATTGCCAAATGTCAATAATTGCTAGAAATGTACCTGGATAACTGCATAAAAATAAGTAAATTTATATATAAACCGAGTCTTAATTTACTCTTCCATTCACTTATAATTAAAGGATAATATATTTCAACGGTGAAATTATAGTGACGTCCTTGGCTTCATTTGACCAGTAAACATCGGTTGAAGTTTTGGCGATTTGTACAGCAAGTATCAAAACTTCCGATTATATAGCTGTTAGGTTACATCAATAGGTAAATTGCTTACTCCAGTAGGTATATTGATCATGAAACTTGTGTTCCACGGGATCTGGGTTAGAAACGAATGGGAGGCCTTCCTTGTTCATCTCGGGATATTTGGACCAGGAGTCTCCGGTTGCAAGTTTTGGTGATCTATTCTCTTGTAGATACAGGGCACGAATCAGATTGTTTCCGTAAACAAAACTCCCATCTATGTAACTTGTAGCTTTGTTTACCTAAAGTGTTAAAAGTGCAAAAGTGCATATTAAAATTTAACGAGTTTTTTCAACTTTCAATAACATTTGTGTCGCATGTCTGATACATAAACATAAAATTTATTTGTATCATTTATCCTTTTTCACTTCAGTTATTTGTATTAACATGCATTCGGAAGCATTTAGCTTGTCTTTTCACAATAATCATATTAAACTTACCAAAACGCTAAAAAAGACAATATTTACTTCATAAGAATAACATAACATTTAATTGCCTGTTTTCTGGGTACGTTCGGAGATTGACCGGTCCTTTTATCGTATGCTATGCGCTCGTACGGCAGGTGCTGGGTACCCGTACATGACTTGTCAAATTCGGGATCACATCTAGGAACCGGGATCGACAGTAACTCCACAGGACAAGTCGTATCATCCGTGTCGATCAGTTCCAAAGCCACCAACTGACCTGGTATAAAGCATCAAATCACAGGACTTAAGTTTGATAATGTCGATTGATGACATAGAGCCTGTGTTGTTGTAATAGAACTTCTTCAAAACATTTACAACCGGGAAGTAAACCGATTTGAATGGGTTATTTAATCGCTTATCTTTCTTAATACTACAAAACTACAAAGTTAAAGAAGTCTGATATTTTGTGCGTTTGCAACTTTTGAAACCGACGTTAATAAAAGGGAGCTTTTCATTGTATGAAATAACGTAAGTTGGGTTAAAATGTGAAAGCCATATTCTTATATTTCAATGATCAAATCTGCTCGTTCATTTATAACTATGCAATTAAAAGCTTACTGAAAAATGCAAACATCGCAGTGAGATTCCGTGCGTTTGGGGTGAACGTCTCATTTCCAGTTTTCTTGAAGAGTTCTTCACTAATAAGCCTTGGGCTGGGACGACCCCGGCCAGATATCTTATAGGTGTAGTCAGAGTAGTCTGTAGAGATGTTCTGTTTCAGCGGCTTTCCTTAACACAGGTAGTGACACACCATTAAAGTTTATTAAATACCAGTGCATTTCTAAAGCATCATGAAAAAAAAGGAATTTTCTGGGACAAATACCAATCTTACCATCAACAGGGTAGAGTTTGGAGATCGGACTCATATCTTAGCAATCAAGAGCTAGTGTTTGGAGACCGTACTACGATATATAAACATTCACGAGCTGTAGTTTGTAGACCGTGCTACAATCTACCCAATCATGAGCTATTGTTTAGAGACCAGACTAAACAATCACGAGTTATGATTTGGAGATCGGACTCCGATCTTAACAATCACGAGCTAGTTTTTGGAGACCGTACTACGATCTTACCAATCACGAGCTGTTGTTTGGACTTCGATCTAAACAATCACGAGCTATGGTTTAAGACCAGACTCCGATATTAAAAATCACGTGCTATGGTTTAAGCCTGGACTCCGATAAAAACAATCACGAGCTATGATTTGAGACCGGACTCCAATAAAAACAATCACGAGCTATGGTTTGAGACCGTACCCCGATAACAAAATAATCACGAGCTTTGGTTTGAGACCGGACTCCGATATAAACAATCACGAGCTATAATTTGAAGACTGGACCCCGACATAAACAATCACGAGGTATAATTTGAAGACCGGACTCCGATATAAACAATCATTTGGCAAGGTTTGGACACTAGACTCCGATCTAAAATATAACGAGCTTTAACTTGTAGACCGGACTTCGATCTAAACTATTACGAGCTATGGTTTCCAGATTGGACTCCGATCTAAAAACCACGAGTAATGGTTTGGAGACTGGACTCCGATCTCATAAAACCTGTTGTCTCTACAGTTTACCTGCACTTCCAAGGCTCGGAATGATCAAGTTGTTGAAGTAACCATCGAATCTCTGCTGCGTAAAGCCCAATACTGGAATAAAAAAAACAACAACAATAATTTTCACGCAAGAAAAACATGTTCTAATAGAACTTACCTAATTGACCCACTGATACCTGGTAATACAATATGTCTTTACACACAGACTAATATAACAAATATCTGTCAATAAATATTTGTTATAATCTCGACAAAATTAATTCTCTAATGTGAGACCTCTTACAAAAAATAAACACAAAAATCACGAATTCGTGATTGATAATGAAAAAAAGTGCAAATTCACTTTTTTAATGTAAGATATGAAAATATTTGATTTTATGTAATCGAAGCAGTTCAATAGAAATGTTAGCCTCGAACGTGGATTCTGCCGACAAAAGAGAAGGCATATAATTTTTTAATTTTGAAAATTAATTGGTTTCTAAAAACGAGGACAAAATAAATTTATGGGCGTACTTTATATATCCTAGGTATTTATTTTGAAATGTTCTTTGTGGCCGTCCGTTTAAAAAAATTCAATGAATTGCTATATTTAAAACCTGTTTGTTTCAATATTCCAAAATAACCAGTACTCGATCACCCTTTTTTGGGAAAAACATGGCCCACAAAATGTGTTGAATAGTGGTTAACGGGCAATATGTTGGGTTTTCGCCAATAACTATGAATATTGGAATTATTATGCAACAGATATGGACGAAAAATCTGAATATTGACTGAGAACATGGGTTTTCACCAATAACTACGGTTACTGGCCGGTAACCCTAGTTATCGTCAATAAATATGGTTATCGGACCGATATCTATAGTTATTGATCGATAACTATAGATTTTGGATTATTTGGGAAAACTTTTTGGTGAAAACCCTATATATTGCTCGTTAACCACGATTAACGCCGAGAACTATGGTTTTCGGTCGGTAACTATAGTTTTCGCCAATATCTATAGTTATTGGTCCGATATCCATAGTTATTAGCAATAACTATGGTTATCGGCCGATATCTAGGGTTTTATCAAAATAACTATGGTTATCGGGCGGTAACCCTAGTTATTTTCAATAACTATGGTAATCGTGCCGATATCTGTAGTCATTGGTCGATAACAATGGATATCGGATAAATTGTGCAAACCGCATGCCATACAATAGTATGCTTTCCATTACTCCAAAATGTTGTTAAACGTATAAATTATGTTGTTCGTTATATTTAATCTGATTATTACATAAGCGTTTTGTTTTACACAAACATTTATTAAAACATAATTATATGTAAGAATTTAATGACGTCAAAACATTCAAAATGCCATTTTTTCGACGCCATCATGGACGTCAATAGGCTATGATGTTTTTTTTCTGGAGTCCGGTTCATTTCTATTATTTCAAATAAATAAGTTTGCGAAAAACCCTTACTAAAAATATAGGAAATGTATCTCGATTTCATGAAATCATATTATTATTGTTCATAATAAATGTGCGTTTGTTACAACCATATTGCTATTTCATTGGTTGAACCCGGACATGACACATTGGTAACGCCCTGTTAATTACGTCATGTTATCTGACGCTTCGGAGAGTAGATCTAAGTTCTTCAAACAATATAACATAATTTTTTTACTTATAAAATGGCTTTTGGTAGAATTTTAACAACTACGCTCATGTTTACCGGGGTTATTTACGTATAAACTCTAACGGACTCGTTGAACATAAAGTATTTTGGTCTTCATTCCACTTGAGTGTTATTCAGTTATGTGCAACACCAAAGGCAAAGCAAATGAGCGGTCTATGATTAGAGCGTCGGACACCTGATCCGGAGACTGCGGGTTCGGATCCCACCAATTCTTCATCAGTTTCCCCAATCCACATTCGGCGCGAGTTTCAACCCAGGAAGTATCGAGCGTAATTAATTAGTATGTTGGAATAACTTGTTTCATAATCGATGTAAAATAAGTATAGGTTATAGTTTATTTGGAGGCTTGTATGAAAATTAAACGGTCAGGCCCAGCGCAGCTGGGCGACCGTTTAGTTTTCATTCAAGCCTCCAAAAAAACTATAACGTATATAATGGTCGAAATTATTTTTGTAACTGACAAAACAGTAGCCGCCTAAATTACCATATATGGGTATGCACAAAATCAATAGTCAAACTGAAAGTAGCTTTGTTATTAAATGGCCCGTAGACATGTACTGAGAGAATATTTTAGAAAGTGAATTATGCCATTTCCTTTTCTGAAAACACCATGTGAACATAACTGACTCTTAGGAAAAAAACAACCTGTGTAACAGTCTTTCCTTGGGTTGAGAAACAAGGGTTCATCCGTGGAAGTTCCATTTTACCCGTTATTTCATAAATAAATCTTTTATAGCATGGCAACATAGTTTATATCCGGATCAAGGGGCTCATCGGTGAAGTCTGATCACGATCGACACTTCTCACTGTTAGATTCACTAGATTATTTGTGACAAAACGGGAAAGTGCAAGCCAAAAATCTCAGAGCTAAAATATTTAAATGGTTTTCTTTTCTTCAGACTTAATTCACGCCTCCTTGACCACTGTAGAAGATCGTTCACGAACTATACATGTTTAGCAATAAATGTTCAAACAATATTAAGGAGGAAATCGACCTATAATAAACACATTTCAGACGCGCGACTTTATGAGAATTAAGGTTCGAAATATTTGAAAAATACTGCATTGTCATTGGCTCAAAAATAATTTCAACCATAATATAAGGTTATAATAACTAAAACCGAAAGTTGACTTACTTAAGTCAGTATATAGAATAACCAGAAGTAATATCGTCCAACTCTTTTTCCTTGTTTTCTCTGAACTTTTCATGGCACAAAACATGTTTATCACATCACCTGAAATTTCATGACCACATAATAATTTAACTGCTAATAGTAAGAATAGAAATAAATGCTTATGTCACTTTTACTCTGCATCTGGTCGCGTCCCTACAAATCCCATCAAAAGACTTTCAATAAAAGAAAATTATAGTAATAATAAATCTGCAAACGTGTCCTCTGCTTCCGTGCACTTTGTAATACAAAATATAGTTGCTAGATTACCGCTATGCGTATTCCCTTACAATTACAGATGCAATAATGAAGGCTATCCGAGGTTGAGTTATGACACTCAATACGGATGTCCTGATATCCTGGTTCCAACACATCAATCACGTGTGCTTAACCTACTTCAAACGGAATTTCGTAGAAATATAATCCTAACAACATGGACAAACAAAAGCGCAGACTGCGTCAGATATGACAAATATAATTTGGAAACAACTAATCCGAGTCATTTTACCACAGACGGTATTTAATTTCATCATGATGAGCCATCAGTTTTATTGAAGAATGATTGGTTTGACAGTTAATAAATACAAACCACATTAAAGACGGAAGTTGCTGCCTACATATTAAAAATAGAGCTTGATCCGGATATCGTTATACTTTATCCTGAAAAAATAAGGGTTGTGGCAAAAGATTTGTCAACTATTTATAATTTAAAATCGAACCTTTTTCACGTTATTATTTGTTTACTTTGGCTGTTTGAATGATACGAAGTCTTATGTCATAAAACTTGTTTGTAATAAAATTCGATTCAAATCGCACGATTGTTTTAAAAATGCTTTAATTTAGGAATGGCTTATTTTAACAGTAAAATAACTGTAGAAACTCGAAAATAAGCGAATAATTGAAAATAAACGCATTCTGAAAATGAGTGCATATTTATCTTACAGAAAACGAATTCATGAAAATAAGCACATGCCCGTCCCTAACAGCTAATATTTATCCCAAAGAAAAGCGCATATATGCACACCCACCCTTCCCGGAATCCAAAGCTTAGTGGTTTTAGTTGCAGTAAGCTGGGAGCCTAATGGGTCTTTCAGTTAAAGATAAGTGCCCAAGGTTATAAAACTGAGCATGGAAACCAGTCTCAAATCTCAAGCATCTGATTGAGATTGAGACCAGTCGCCATTTCAGCCAATCAGATGCTTGAGATTTGAAACTGGTTTCCAATCTCAGCTTTATAGCCTTCAGCCAAGGTATTCATATTAACATTATTTTATTTACTACTGAATTGGTCAAAGATACGAAGGCTGGCGTTTTGGAAGATATATTTCAATGAAGGGTGTTTCTTTGCAGTGGAACATTAAAAGGATACAACTTCTGAAAATCTTACTTCTAAAATTTGATTTTATGATTCATGCAACAGTAAAAGTAGACTTAAAATGTCTTTTTTTCATAACAGTCTGTTGAAGTTGTAAAATTCCCACCATTTCCCGATTCAGTGTTTTAGTTATAACCAATTCATTTTTATACATTCAGTCCTTTGATTCTTGAAATTGAATCAATCCAAAAAGTCGTTAATTGACTATTTCGTGCGTTTCATGGATTGGTGAACACTCAGAATGTTAACACCTAATGTTAACATAAAAAACTTCGCTTTTTTGCAAATTAGATATTTACATTCTTACAATTCATACATCGAGGAAACGCAGAAAATAGAAAGTCAAGTCAAAAAACGATAGGTATACAGTTACCGTTCGAATAGGTTGGGCGTGCAAACAGGTACTGTGTGGAACTATCTCGGAGATTTGTTTGCGCCTCATTTGTGTGAACATATTTTGGGAAGTTTGGCTGAGGTCAATGGACCAGTTTAAAGATAAAACTAAAAATCTTTACCTTTAATGGTCATTTGTGTAAAGTTTGGTTGAGGTCGCTACAGCCGTTTAAAAGAATAGCTCGGACAAACGAAGTCTGACGTTCGAACAGATCTGGCCCCAATGTCACGAACAATCATAAGCTCAAACTCAATTTCAACTCAACATATTTATGCAAATTTTAGTAAATGTTGCTTGTTTAATTGGAATACTATATAAAAACGAGATCAAATCTTCCATTTATAATGGAAACTTTTAATGTTAGAGTTAAAACACAGATTTTTGAGTTTTTACAGTTTTTTTTTAAAATATTTTTATATAAGAACATAAAGAAAACAAATTTTGAAAACTGCATAAGAAACAAGAAATATTAAATAACTAATAATTTATATTTAAAACTGAAATCAATCAGATAAACTTCGTATCTTCAGAAAGTTAACATTATGACTTTGAGTTGAGTTTTAAATCTATCTCAATAGTTTCGTGATATCGCAACGCGACTCAAATTTGTTATCGACAGAATAGCTGAGTCGCAACATCTACACGTGCGTGGAAGAGGAGGAATTCAATCAGTGACAAGTTATCATCACTGATCATCGGAGGTCATCAGCTGATTAGACATATCGCTGTAAATCTTATAATTAAAAAGGTTGTGTTGTCATGTTTGTAAGTGAGTATTGCTTGGAAGGTGTACCAACTAGCATATTTGCGCTGAGGAGCATTGTGGTGTAAACTAAACTGTATCGGTATTGAAACAACAATAAGCTGTAGGTTTTAATACTGATACCATTAGTAAAAATAAATGCTCCCAGACGCATTACTGCTTTTAGTCAAAATCTACAAAGAGCACAGCATTGGTAGCGCAAGTACAATCACATGATCTGTTCCCAATTTTCGAACCTCTAATTTTCGCACATTGCCAATCTTCTCTTCGCCTCTCCAACTTACAGTACATAATCGACAACTAGACAATCCCTTAACAAACATTCTAATTTATATCAAGTTCAATCATTTTGAAACCAAATAATGCAAGATCTGATCAAAAGTGTCCTAGTGAACTAATGAAATAAATAATACCCAAAACAGAACCAAATCAACAAGTAAGACACTGCAAGATGACATTCGGTTTCATAAAACCATAAATGATAAGAGTTTTGTTTTAACATTTTCTTATATTTGAAGCGTTTCATCGTGTTATTTCTAAGAGTTATTGTACCCTTCGACTAACACTACAATTAACTTCCATTTGCAAGAGTAAATTTTCTTCCTATGTTTTATGTCAATTTGAAAAGATAATGAGTGCATACAAAAAGTCCATCACCGTTATGTGCGATATGCATCTGAAACTGCGTTAATAATACTTTGTGAACCCTTCCCTTCATATTTAGACCTTTGTGGCATATTCGAACAGTGTAGATCCAGATATGCCGGAACTTTCGTGCCGTCTTGACACGATCTACACTATTCGCTTTCAGATTCATTAGGGCATTTCTGACCAAAAATGCCGGAACTTTCGTGCCGTCTTGACACGATCTACACTATTCGCTTTCAGATTCATTAGGGCATTTCTGACCAAAAATGCGACCAGTGTGGATCCAGATCAGAAGACAGGGAGGTGCACGGATCTACACTGGTCTCACACGTGTAAAAACGTTTAGAAATTGAGTAAAAGGTCAATCATTGTGACATACAAGGGGCAATAAGGCTTACTGGCTGCGGGAAGTGTAGATCCAGATCAAAGTCTGGCCTTACATTGTCTTTAAGGATCTAAACTGTTTTCTAGGTGCATTTAGAGTATGTCTCTTACTTAATGGCATACAGGACATGAAGACCCAAATGAGACTGCGCTTCAGCACTGGCTGATCTGGGTCTATACTGGTCTCATACAAGAAGGCCATAAGCCCCATTTGGCACTTTTACAGTCGATAATGTTTTGTAAAAAGTGCACATAATGCCCAAGGATAGCAACATAAACCGCATTTCACTCGGTTAGGTAGGAAGAATCAGTCGCAAAAATCTACATAAGAAAATGAAAGAATATTAAGTAACACCAGATAATTCACATAATTCTAATAGAAATTTTATAGCTATATGAAATAGCTTACTTACACAATTTTTAAATGCACAAAAAGTCTTCAGCAATGTAGGTTTTGTCTAAGTAAATTATTATATTAATAATTTTTCTATTTAATCCCTTACCTGAAATCCTTGTAGTTTTGTTCTAAATATAAATATATTTATATAACAATTATTTTAGACATAATGTCCACAATCACTGTTATTTTCGTAAATCAACAGGTCTCAAACTTGCACTTGTCTCTTGATTTCGTAACATTTATCTGGCTATTTAAATAATTAATACCTTAGACATCTAAGTATTTATTTCATTTCCACTTTGTTCGCAGATAATTTGTTAGATAGTGCTCCTGTAACTTATTGTGTCCTCACACATACTTGCTTTCATCCGTCGGAGTTAGGATTTTAAGGGTATTTGATGTAGTAGCGAATTTGATAAATGTATGTATCTTACCTATTTATACGATATCGATAAATTAATCAATAAAGTGACGACTTTTCAGTGACCGTTGACGCTAGCGCAACAATATTTTAAAATTTAAACTGGATATTGAGTGTTGCAGACATGTGAATGACGTTACCGATTAAATACGGGTATAAAGAGTGCATTTTTTTAGGTACGTGATTAAGAAAAGGTAGACTATTATGCACTCAATGATCAAGTATTTGAGGATCCCGATAAAAGGACATCACAGAACCCGTTGACAATATTAGAAGCTCAGCTCTAAGAAGATTTCTAAGGTAGGAGATATTACATCACTTGTTAGTTTCAAATTATATAATTGACATTATCATTAAAAAGACAAGCATCATGTGTAATATAGATACTAGTAACCACGAGATAAACGGTAAAAATTAAAGTTTCTGTCAGTTATTGTAACAAGAGCTTTGAAAATTTACAAAAGTTGCTGTTGGAAAGCATTTCATTTTGAAAACGTTTTAAGAGTGAGGAGTCGCAATAAATAAATAAAAAAATATTAAAAAAATATAAAAATAAAGCAAGAGTCGACGAGCTTAAAGTTTGACACAAAATTAACGCCCTCTTATTTTTTGCTAAAGTTTTTTAATCACTAGGTCACATTAAAAGTTAACCCGAATGACAGGCGTAATTGTATCGCCGAAACTGGTACAAATGAATTACAGTTAAATGAATAGTGATCAAATATTTGATCATTAAATTATTTTACACTTGGCGATATCTCTATATTAAATGAGATTGGTATGAAGAAAAATGAAAGATGTGTCTAAATTAGAACACCTTCCTCGAGCAATTTATGAATTATAATTATTTGTGAATAAAGAACACGTAATACACGTTTTAATTTATCTATAATTATTTATTAATTATTTGGAAGTGTGCGAGAAATCTCGTGTCTATATTCGTTGTGTAAGGAATTAACATTATAATATAAGTAATATAAGGTTACAAGTATTTGAAATTTACAAAATGTCATATGTACATGTATACATAAAAACATATTTAGCTATTTGAAATTAAAAGTTTCTGATAGCATTCGTTTTGTTCGCAGAATCTTAAGATATTAACGCTCATTGAAAGTTTTCAGATGGCTTTGGTAGATGTTATAACACAGAACTAAATGTTATTGTTATTATTACTGCATTATAATAGCTGATCTTTTCACATATGCTCATTAATCTGACAATAAAAATATCGTTTGAAGTAACCAATGATATTGCCTCTACTGGGGAGCGAACCCGCACCGTCACAGCCACAGCGCCTAGCAAGTATTTTGAATAATACACAAGCAAGCATTATTAGCGGTCCTCCGGTCACCTCGTAACAGTGCATATTATGATATATTTGGATCTGGTGTTGAATATTTAATTCATTTCAAATTCGTTAACTCCGTTACTAAAAATAGAATTTTCTTGTTAACACTCTAGCGGTCACATTTTTGCTCCAATTGTCATGAAACTTGGTCAGGATGTTTGTCCCAATGATTTCTCGGACGAGTTCGAATATTTGTCATCTGGGTCCAAAAACTAGGTCACTGTTGCTAAAAATAGAATTTTCTTGTTAACACTCTAGCGGTCATAATTTTGCTCTGATTGTCATGAAACTTGGTCAGGATGTTTGTCCAAATGATTTCTCAGACGAGTTCGAATATGGGTCATCTGAGTCCAAAAACTAGGTCACAGTTACTAAAAATAGAATTTTCTTGTTAACACTCTAGCGGTCACATTTTTGCTCCGATTGTCATGAAACTTGGTCAGGATGTTTGTCCCAATGCTTCCTCGGATGAGTTCGAAAATGGGTAATTTGGGTCCAAAAACTAGGTCACTGTTACTAAAAATAGAATTTTCTTGTTAACACTCTAGCAGTCACATTTTTGCTCTGATTGTCATGAAACTTGGTCAGGATGTTTGTCCCAATGATTTCTCGGAAGAGTTCGAATATGGGTCATCTGGGTCCCAAAACTAGTTCACTGTTACTAAAAATAGAATTTTCTTGTTAACACTCTAGCGGTCACATTTTTGCTCCGATTGTCATGAAACTTGGTCAGGATGTTTGTCCCAATGATTTATCGGAGGAGTTCAAATATGGGTCATCTGGGTCTAAAAACTAAGTCACTGTTACTAAAAATAGAATTTTCTTGTTAACACTCTAGCGATCACATTTTTGCTCCGATTGTCATGAAACTTGGTCAGGATGTTTGTCCCAATGATTTCTTGGACGAGTTCGAATATGGGTCCAAAAACTAGGTCACTGTTACTAAAAATAGAATTTTCTTGTTAACACTCTAGCGGTCACATTTTTGCCTCGATTGTCATGAAACATGGTCAGGATGTTTGTCCCAATTATTTCTTGGACGAGTTCGAATATGGGTCATCTGGGTCCAAAAACTAGGTCACTGTTACTAAAAATAGAATTTTCTTGTTAACACTCTAGCGATCACATTTTTGCTCCGATTGTCATGAAACTTGGTCAGGATGTTTGTCCCAATGATTTCTCGAATGAGTTCGAATATGGGTCATCTGGGTCTTGGTCACTGTTACTAAAAATAACTTTGTTGTACTCAGGTGAGCGATAAAGGGCCATCATGGCCCTCTTGTTTACTTAACCCTTCACCTAGACGCATATGTCACACCAAACAGCTCGCTACTGCTTCATTTACATTTAACCTACATCCAAACGAAACTGCTATATAAGGTCATCGTCTGCTCCATGTACACCTTACCTATTCATACTTAACAATTTCTAACTAAATCAAGCTTACTGCAAGAGGGCTTGGCAAAACACGACCTGCAGAAGGCAAACAAGGAATATCGGAGAAAAACTTAATTCAAATTATCGCTTTCAAAAATGTTACGTTGCGAAATAATCTTAAAGCTTACTTATCAGACCTGAAGTATGGTTAATTTTAATCTAGCCAATACGCTGACACGCCACAAAATTCATTTATTCCCTACCGTAAATAAAACTGAACACATCCTGGAATGAAAATAGATATAAACATATTTAATATTTTGATTTAATGAAACGTGGATCAGTTTGGATAAGCATCATTTGTTTGACATAAGCAAGGTTCACAAGGTAGCTTGTTATATTTAATGTTTTATATAAAGAATGAGTGGCAACTAAGTATAAAGTTATACTTATTGAAAACATGAACTTTATTCGAAATTGTTTTATTTAACACTTTGAATGCCCTGATAACAGGGCAATGGACGGCGCAGCTGGCTTCATATATCCTTTAATAAGAGTGATGTCTTATCATTTAATTTAGATTCAGAAAGATATATACACATTTTTTTTCAACTTTTGTATGATATAATCTGGAACAGGCCAAATATTTAAAAAAAGGTCTTCGATCATTTTAAGAGATTTTAATTTGATATGAAGAATTTGAAAAAAAAACGTTATAGTTTCGTTCCAAAATTAAATGTTAATATTGTCAAATAATTTTAACCTAAAATTATGATCGCTGTTTAATTCGTATATCAAATGGTTTATTTGAATATCAACAGGTTTATTCGTATATCAACAGGTCTATTCGTATATCAATACTTCAACTCGTATATCAACCGGTCTATTCGAATATTCACCGGTCTATTCGTACAAAAATCGGTCTATTCGTATATTCCACCGGTCTGTTAGTTTATCCACTAGTTTCAAAATTTGATGATCTCCTTTATTTTCATATTATTTAAGCAATTAACTCTTGAACTCTAAGTTTTTATTATAATATCTCAGATATTGCCCCAACCATTTATAACTATTGTCCTCACGCATACTCGATTTATGCGTCGAGATTAGGATTTTATATGTTTAGGATGCAACATTAATATGACACATTTGATGAAGTGGTATTTTATCCAAAATTGATAAATATAAATTAATCAATTAGGTGACAACTTTTTATAGAATGGTAATGCTGCATAATACTGTATGGAAACTAAACTGAATATTCAGTGAATGACGTTAAAGGCACAAGAACAAGCATACCCAATTTCAAATTTCACGGTACATAATTAGGTAAAGGTAGAGTGTTACGATAAAAGGACATCATCACACATGCAATATAACAAGCACAGATTTCAGAGGATTTCAAAGGTAGGAGATAATTATGCACTTTAATTATTTACAAGCACAATGTATCTTTAGCAAAAGTTGAAATATTCTGTTTCTTTTTTTTAATTTAAATGACGCCCATGACTTTTCGCTGAGTTATACGAGTAGTTAGGTCACGACCTGACCATTAAAATACTTCGAACCTGGCGATGTGCAAACATTTATTTCAAATTAAAGCTGTACCATAGAAAGGCTCTTTTCTGATATGACCAAATACTATCTACGAAATGAAAAACGCGCAATAAATAATATTGTATTTTATCAAGAGCTACTTCTTAAAATGTTTTCACGAAATCACACTTACATTGTAATAGGGAAATCACATATATAAGAAACTAACACGCAACATATTCAATAACATAATCATGCAAATATAATTATGATATTATAATAATTTCTTCGGTAAACGATCGTTTTTAGTTGCAAATTGCTGAAGATATTATTGGTTATGAAAATTTTCACATGGCTTTCGCCGATTTCGCTACACAAAACTAAATGTTATTGGTGTTATTATTACTGCATTAAAATAAGTGCATGCATTAGTATATACAAGAAGCCCAAACAGCTGGCTTCATTTAACTGCACATGTTAAATCGAATAATGTTAAAGTCATAGTTCGGCAGGAGGCTGGCAATAAATAAGGCACTGCGATTTGTTTACTACGCGGGGAAGGGGACCAAACCTGTAAAAAAAAAAAGGTTTTTCCACCACACAGGAATAGACGGTACATAGGAATAAAAACTAAGGGAAAGTGAGACTTTGGGGAAAACGATTTCTTGTTGATATTTTACTTAATCATCCCTGAAATGTGCATTGCATGCTGTAAAAATCGAATTCAAGCCGTTTTTAAGGTAAACATAAATTATGATAAATATTAAGTTTAGGCCGCTAGGCCGCTGACTTCACGCCGCCAGGCCGCTAACTTCACGCCGCCAGGCCGCTAGGCCGCTAACATCATACATCTTGTTACTTTCACAATTCGCACCAATGCCTGTGACTCCGCCACAATTAGAGTTCTTAGTACTTTTTTTCAATTTGTTATTTTCAACGAAGGCAAGCATCTGCTAATATCGGCGTTGAGTGGGAATTAAATTTTGAGAGATCGAAAGTTGCGTTTTTGTTTTGTTGTCGTCCAACTTTTTGTAGCACAACGATCGGAATTTGTCATAATTTGTTGCTTGTTTGCCGATTTCAGTGTTGAGCGCGGTTTTATAGTGTATGATCAATAGCAATATTTGTCTCTCAGTGTCATCTTAATCATTCATTAATCTCAATCAGACATTTTACACTTGATACAACAGAAAATTAATTGATAAAAGGCATGAACAAGATTTCTTGATGAAGCTATCTGGTCTCCAAAAAATGACAATATAGGATATAAAGAAGTTTGGATTCTTGTGAATATGAAGATGCGGAGACGGCTGGCCAGCATTTCTTTGTCGCTTACAAGTATGTTCACGACAAAAAATCCAACCTTTTAATCATTAATCGGGTTTCGGCAGTATACATTATTGCCAATTACGCGGATGGAAAGATTATCATTATGTTTATTTTGTTGCGTAATGATTCCACCTCACAAATGTTTGACTAATGATTAACATGGTTTGGGTATATTGTAAAAAAACGAAACCTGTATATGTCACCTTTCTTCAGCCGTAAAATTTATATTGATATAATTAATATAAAATGTGACTGTGCAAAAAAATTTTAGTGCTAATTCGGCTCTATAAAACCATGTTTAAATCAGCCATTACGCACATACACTACACAAAAAATCAGTAAATTTGAATCCGTGAGATACATAACATGTCCTAAAATATAAATACATGTTTTGATTTAACTGGTCGTGAATCAGTTTGGATAAGACAAGAGTTATAGTCGTTGTGGATGGGGATTTTCGGATAATCCGATTCTCTATCAAGAAGGCTTTTCGTTATATACTATTCACAAGCTATCTATATAACTTCCGACATTTGTTTAGTAGACATTACTTTTTTTCTCGTGAAATGTAGAAAAAATGTGCTAAATGCAAAATGAAACGAAAAAGCGATTTTACGTTTTTCTTTCTGTCATGTAATCCATTATTTAACCATAGTTTCTGAGGCGGAAGCGCAAAATTGTTTCAATATCACAGTAGCGTTGTTTGTGCCGTGTGGCGGCTGTAAAATGTCTCCCCGTACATTCAATCAGTGCTGTTATCAGTTGCGTGCTTTTAAGGTCGTTGAGCATACTTATGTACTATGTTAATAGTGCTTCTAAATGTTTAAATATTTCGGCCAGTTTATAGATGGGTAGTTTTGAATATCCCAGCCTATACAGATTCGGATATTGTTCAATCACCCCAAGGATATACTTCCTGCTTTTTAAATTTTGCCTTTGGCGTTGTCTGTGATATGCAGGATTTATATTCTCAGATCCCCTGTCAAAATTCTATTCTGTTTAGTTCCGTCCATTGTTTTCTCGTTTAAGGCAACCCCATTCTTTTATCTGGGGACAATAGGCCGCTGAACATGGAATGGTATTTATCTGAAAATACCGCATTGAAGGTTCCATGTTCACCGTCATATGCATACCAACGTTTGGGATGAATCAAAATTGATTGTACTGTTAATTGGTTTCATTATTGAGTTGCGCTCAACCCGGGGCTAGGCGGCGTGGGTAGTAATATGCATTTCCACTGCCCATGAACAGGCTCAATCAAAACGAGCCTGCAATATTTTCATATTTGTCGTGTTTGTCGGCTTTCAAAGTTCCCTTTTACCTATTTCAAACTATTGGCCATGTATGACAAAGCATATGAACAGAATGGCATAATAATAATAATAATAATAATAATAATAATAATAATAATAATAATAATAATAATAATAATAATAATAAAATAATAATAATAATAATAATAATAATAATTTTGATTGTTTTCATTCTGGAACAGGAACATGACGTTTCAACGAACCAGCAAATAGTTTACAATTTTTTTCTTGTTGACATAAAAATTTTTCCTGTTTTGATGTATGAACGCAAATGGTATGAAATTACTTGGTAATCCATCGCTTGTTTTTGATTAATAATATATCTACAACAAATTAATCATTGTATATTTTAAACTCATTCTGCATGTCATTTAGCTATTGTGTTTCTGTTCAAATTAACCAATAAAATGACGACGTCTTATTCAAGCAGCAAGCCAGTGGACAAATATTCTATTCATAAGCTTTGAGCGGGGCTGCACATATCAAGAAATAACAATTGTTTTTTAAGTACATTCAGGCAGTCTTATATACACATTTCATGAATACCTTCACGTTGCATGACAAATTAAGTCGATTACCTAATGACAGATATAGGGATTGAACGGACTCGTCTATCACGGTTCATGATACGATCATATCTATAGAACTCGTAATGTTCATTATCACGATACCATGCATGCGATGTTTTCATGTCTAATTCGGAGTTAAAATACTTATAAAAAGTTCTTAGAAGAAAGTTGACCCAGGCTATACTAGCGAGCACATACGTTTGTTTCGTGCATCAACGTTTTAAAGATATCTTTTAAGTTTAATAGAAACTGATATTTGCGTGTACTTGTCGTATCATTTGACTTTTTGTAATATTTCTCATTTTTGGACTATTTTTACCCCCAAATATACAAAACTGCTTTATTTAGCACTTTTGAACTGCACTGCATGTTACTGGAAATTGTGTTACATAAAAATGCCGTTTTTTGCTGAGATAATGACGTCCGTATCGTGAATAAAAATTAATGAGAAGAATATTTTCGCAGAGCGGAAGAATTAAAAAGTAATGTCGGAAGTAAATATAGATATTGCTTTTCAACATTCCATTAAAACTGTTATTATCTCGTGATTATTTCTCTTTTTTTTGAATTTTATGAATATTAACATTATGAAGTTCAAGTCCAGAAACCTTTAACTGGTTGCTTTAGTGCTTCAACCTTGAAACCTAATACACCGTATAAGTGCAAGACGATAAACATAATTCAATTTCATGTGTAATCTGCGATAGAAATTTTATTTGAAAGTTTCAGCTCGTGGAACAACCGATAATTTACCGTTGTCACTGGACCAGTAAATATAGCATATTAGCAGAGCAGGTGACAGAAAAATACTGCATTTTGTGATAAAAGCATGAAACTTTGGACAAATATTTTGAAAGCCATATTATGTGATTTTAGATATGGAGGTATTTCTGAAAGCCTTTACTTCCGGGTTTCTTCAAGATGGCCACCATTTATGAGACATGTAATTATAATAGTTGTGTAATGACTTGACGCTTATATTTTTATACATGTTTGACGTCAAAAAATCTTTCAGGCCAGATCAGGCCTTTTTGCTTTACAATGATGTAAGCTTCTTATGTTTTATATGTTCTTTGCTTTAACATGCAAAATAGTCGAGCTGATGAGTGGGTTGGAGTTATTTCACCAAGATAACTTGAACTTGTTTGTTCAAATGAGGGCCTGATAGAACCTGGTTTAAACCCCCAAGTTGCAAATTATTTTGCAACTGACCGTTTCAAGGGGGTAACTGCTCGTGAATTATGTGTGACGTCTATTTTGAAACTCATAATGGTATTACCATGCTGTCATCTTATTTCTTCTTTCTTGCTTTGTGGTGAGGCTATGTCTGCTGGATGTGGCCATTCCTGATATGTGCATTTAATTTCTTTTCATGTAAAGACATTAATTCATACGCACGTATATTATCAGAAAATTTATTATTTTCTTGTGACCAGACCAAGTTTTTTTTCATTGCTTACGACCACGTACATAGGTCCGAAATGTTGCTATACGAGAAATATAAATAAAACTAGTTTCTCGGTTATAGATTACTTTTTTCTGGCCTAAGGAATGGAATAAGGAATAGAATTTCGAAGACAAGCTTCATCTCCTTTGTAAACACAAGGAATAAATACTGTGTGTTTAAGCATAACATATCGCCAATAAGAAAAGACATAATAAGAGAAAAATCAACAAACAAACGAAGACTTGTGACAAATCATTAATGAATGATAGAAAAAAATGCGCTAAAATTGAGCCATGGAGAACAACACATTAGATCAGCTTTCTCAGACAGCACATGTCTTACACAGACTGAATAAGCGTTGATTACACAAATTTTCATGAAGTTTTGAAAATTTCGATAGAAACATTCTGAAATATTTATTTCTAGTTCTATTTCGAACATGAGGACGAGGTTATTTAAACAGTGTTTGGATACATGTACATGTGATCTACTTTGAAAAACATGCTGTTGATATATGCAGGGGATTTCAAGTTAAATAATAAAATATTAGTTACTCTTCTCAGTTTTATCATAGGAAAATATAGATTTGCCTTTGACGTAGTTCACATTAGATTGAATGTACATTTGCAAAGTATTATTTGTAATTATTCAACTTGTAGCACAATGATCAAATTTGCTTAAGTATGTTTTCTAAAATTTCAATTCTGTATTACATAATTTGTAATTTAATTCACAATGGAGAAACCTTATTATTCTAAAATTCTTGTGTATAAGTACCAGCTGCAGATACGTAATAACAACTGAAGTAACTGCAGACAAAAAAGTAATTGTAAAGCAACGTACTGACGATCATTGAGATTTAAGGTGCTAGGGCATTTGTCAATGCACTGTCATTAATAAATCGAAAATAATCAAAATCTCTCTAACGGCAAAATGCAGTTCAATAAAACTTTGCACAAATAAATGTTATTAATGTATTTTTATTTTTTTCATACGTTAAGAAATGTTAGAACAGTAAAGGAAAATAGTTGTGATGTGAAGTCTCCATGTATATAAAGTCAGTAAGTTTATCTGTAAATAATCCGTTACCGATGTCATACAGTGATGATAACGTTTATCAGGACTATCCGATCAACTTTTTGGGGATGGTCCCGACTAACTCAGTCAGTAGCGTTGTCGGAATGGAATGGCTAAGGGCTCTCATCGTGACGATACGGGTTCGCTCCCATTTAAGAATCTCACGATATTTGCTGCGTGTAAAAATATCGATATGTTTAATAGAAATGGTGGCCATTTTGAATATAACCGGAAATAAGAGTTTTCGGATATGCCTACATATCTTGTTTTGTTTGCATCTTTTAATGATTTGTGCAAACTTTCATGTTTTTATCACAATGCGAAGTCATTTTTTTCCGCTCTACTTATATCACATTTCTGAAGGAAACTGCAAACTAGGACAGATACTGTATCTTTTTTGTGTTTCCGTGTTTACATTAAATGAGGATGTTTATAACAAAAAGAATTTCATCTTGTTACAATTTCAATTTAAATTCAATTTATTTCTAGACACCTGTCAATTAAAGAGGAAAACAACTATGACATATACATCAATAATACACTCGACAGCATTATGCAATCACTATTCAAGAGTTAAGCAATTTCAAAACTATTCGATGCTCGTAAGTTAAGCATTCAAGTTATTAAGTTGAAAAAAATCAACCTAGAAACTAGATGTGTCGTTAAAGTGCAATTCAATTTTACGTTGAATCTGCGAATTTCTTCTTTGATCAGAGAAGCTCGTAGATCTGACGATATTTTGCAATAGACACTGAACAAGTAGAATAAGCTTCATGTCACTGAAGGAAAACGCAAATGATTTGTTTATACTGTATGAGGATGTTCAAATACTTTGAAATAATTTGTTGATAATTATAGTGATTACATTGCAAAGTCAAGTTAGTGTGTTAAAAGTTCAACTTAGTAAAGCTTGCAAATTATAATTACTACGTTGACATTTTTATTTTTTATATTTTCGTAGGAAAAAAATCAGGGTTCAAAAAGTGTTTGCATTGTTTTCATTAAGCGCAGTTTTGATACCTGAAACGTTACCAAAGCACCTGGCGGCAAGTACGTAGACAACACGATGATTTTTATCATAATATGGAAGCCGAGTTATATCAATTTTTCAAGAAATGCTTCGGTGTGGTGTAATTGCAAAATGTTTTATTGTCTCCTTTGTCTTTGACAATTTATAACTTCCACACTCACAAAATTGCAAAAAAATATACAGCTATGCTCGATATTAGGACTTTTAGTCCTTTGATTATAGTGTGGTAACGATATACCGGTTAACTGCAACTGTTTCATACCGTATACCTATTGAAACAAGTGATGTTTCCAAGATAGTAGACATAAACATCTGTAACACTGATCAATCACTTACTTCTGAGGTGATTAGTTCATCAGTCATTGCAAAAGAATATCTGGTTGCTTTGACATCTTCACTTAGGTTCAGGCTTAAAATCGTGATCCTTTCTTTTGCTTAAAGTAACAACCGATATCGATTCAATGACTTGTATGTTATTGAGTCTCCAAAGGCGGTAAGCCTTCTTTTAATTGCTGGTACTTATGTTGAATTGTAGGTATACACTTGAGCATTTTGCAATTCTCACTTTTTGGCAGCGTAAGGAAGACCTGTTATCTGGGTTTGGCAATTTCAGTTATGCATATTTCACTTTTTATTCATTTTCAATTGTCAAACACTATTGAAAGCTACGGAACTTCGGTCAATATTAGTTGACTTCTTTACACATCTACGAGGATATGGTTTTGTACGGCAGGTACGTTAATTGTAGTAGAGTTATGTGAAAAGTTGGACGGAACCTTGTCATCTCTGAATAATAAACATGTATATCGACCACACATAACTTGAACTAGACCTTGTTCAGTCGCCACAACGCTCACAAAAATAATTCTATACATTGTTTTAAATAAAGATAAACTTAATAAAAACAGGGATGTAAATCGACAAAATAGTTTTCGAATTATCATTGTTTTTGTTCCTATTTCATTTAAATAAGAGAATAAACAAAGAACATTTAGAGACAAAATTCCACACAAGGCTTGGCAAAATAAATGATATGCACTAGTCGATCCAGTCGAACAATACTAAAGCGTGATGCTTTATACGACATGAACGGATTCCTGATCCTTAGATATGGAGATTTACTTTGAATGAGTGAGTGGGTGGGCGATCGAGCTAGCGAGCGTGCGAGCGGGTGGGCCAGCTAGCGAGCGAGTGAGTGAGTAAGCTTTCAAATTGTGTTATCAAGTTATTCAAAAAAGTGTACAATTTTGTCGTGAATAGCATCGCTTGTCATTAAAATTGTGCTATGTCTATTATTGTAGTCTAAGTGTATTAATAATTTATAGATCTGTATTAACAATATCGTTTATTCGGGAATGAACAACATGGAAAGGGCCTTTTATATTTTAAACTAAAATATTACATCAGAGATTTAATATTAAGCAAGCCTGATGATATTGGTTTTATTAAAAAAAACACACACACATGCATGATGCATTTCACCCTGTCACTGTAACATTCTTCGAAAAACTTTGCATGATAATTTTGCATTTTAGGACACCATTCCTATAATATTATTTAATAACTTAGAAAATTTACGTACCTTTTCATTGCATGTTTTTCAAAAAAATCTTTTCCGTTTGCTCACATTATATTGTCAGTACTCCATTGTTTAACGACCGACAGCCTAATTTGAATCGTTTCTCGTAACTCTTGAATAGATTTATTCAAGATTTTGTATTGTTTGCTACACATACTTAAAATAAAACAACAGGCAACCATTAATTTGCTATGTTCGTGGATCAAAGCATAAATAATCTAATTTAGCACTAAACAGTGAATTTAAACACGTTTATCTAGTTAACAAGAACAGCTACATTATAGGTTTTCCTGTGTCAAAAAGTATTCCGTCAAACACATGTTTTCTCCGAAGACGGCGTACGCCAAGGTGATCCTATCTCACCTGCCGTTTTACACTTAGAAAATTTATATAGCTTTTTACCTCATAAGCGTATCAATAATACTTATTAGTTAAATAATCTTATATCAAATATGAAGCCAACATTAAATTAAAATATAAAAAAGTAATACTACTTTCATTTGTATGCATATTGTATAATTTGACAGCTGGTTTGTTAATGAACATGTCTGAGGTTATTTACATGCGTTGTGAAATGTAAATACAGTATATGCATGCGATTATAAATTTGGCTGCATTTTTCTAATGTCATTATAATTATTTAGTCATGTTAAAAAGTTTACCTGTGTTTCGACAGTCAATTTTTTGTATCTTAATTAGCAATTTACTAGATCACTTAAGCTTACGGAAGAAACACATTTCTTCTCATCCTTTGACATCCTGACATAATTTAGGCCAACGTTCTCAATAGATGTGTTGTAATGGCTCGAAGCTATATTTTCTTCCTCTGATTTTACTTCATGCCCGCTTGTCAGAAGTTGTGTTAAGTTATTGTCGCTAATGATGCCCAGCTGATAGGTGCTTAATAATGAAATTAAAGATATTTCGCGAAATGATGTTTAGGAGTATTGTTGCAACTTTGGGAAGTTTAGTGTTATCTTTATAATGTTACATACATTTCAAAATGCTTTAATTCTCTTCATAAGTCATAACAATTCACTTGTCAAAACACATGAAAATTAAATAATTTCCGTTTGCTCAAAATAGACTTGCAATGTTTAGTGTGTTATGTAAGATACTTTGCATGGTAAAAAAGACATGTATTCAATGAGTCAGTTGTTATTATAGAATGTGATATTTAGAAAATCACAGTGTTTAAACTTTATTGGAATGGGTAGTTTGAATCTTACGAGTGTAAAGAAAATGGGATATATGGATATTTCGAAATAGCGTGTTTTAATTGAGGAAAATGTTGACAGAACAATTGGCATCCTCCCCTCAAGACAATAGACATGCTATCATCAGTCATGTTCCTAACGAGACCAATGCCAGGTAGGCAGCTATGCTCATCGTTTGAAAAAATGAATTATTTTTGAATGGGGTTAGTTTTCTTCTCTATCGTTTCTGTCAGACTCTTCTCATTTCTCTCTCATTTCTTTGCTTTCTGCATTTATATCTACACTTGCAAAAGATCTCATTCAAAGAAACTGATAAAGTCATATTTGTTATTGACTATCTCTCTTCCACAATTTGCTTTGGGAAATTTGTGAGGAAAATATTTGTTGAGTATATCATGTTCACTCATCAAATGTTCTTCTCTGCCATCTTGTTTTTGTTTTTATTGATTTCGAGGCGAATCTTGTATTTATAGTATTTGCTAATGAATATCAACAACAATATTCGATTCTTGATTTTCCTTCCACTCACTTTACAACTCTGCGGAAGGCTCAATGTCAAGATTTTTTACCAAACTAAGCAGCTTTATTGTATACAGTCATAATTATGAATTTGAAAGCTTGTGGTTAAACAAATGACAGAAATCTTCACTACTCGTATCTTTTATTGAAACGAAGAAACCCAAGCTATTGTAAATGAATTTGGTAACTATTTTGTTATTTTAAGTACAAGTAGTTGAAAGAAGTCCCAGTCCATAACAGACGTGAATGTTTATGAGCCGATAGTGTAAGAGAGTGTAAAAGTAAAATAAGAGTTTTTTTGAAATAGGGGTCTCCCACCTCGGTTATTCGCAAGGAAAGTTCTCATTCGACTTGCAGGTTTGTACGATGAACAATGATGAAATACATAAATTTGTATAGACGTGGTACGCTATTAATACTAATATTTAGTATTACTTAACTTTCTCCTATTGGCCCAGCGATTCTCGTAATGGTCCAGGTAAGTCTTAATGTGAATATGATAATTTTTTTTTCTGTTAATTAAAAAATCTACATTATTCAAGTGAATTCACATTGGTGATTGCTGTTGGAGAAGCAACGTTATGGCGAGACGTCTAAGCGGCACGATTCTTTGCAGCAACTTTGCAAAACGTTCTCGCGCGACGACATCGCATGTTTTTTTTTAACAATATTAAAACATTTTTAAAACCAGTTTCTTCGCAGCAAAATGCAAGATGACTGTAAATAAGTGTGAAGAAGTTCATACACAGTTTAGTTTCTTGGCTCTTTAAACACACATTCAATAAGTTTCTTAATTCAAGTCGACAATGATACTTATATGAGTTGTATTTTTACCTTTAATGATAAATTAGAACATCATCCACACAAATGAAATTGATACAAAGTGGTCTATAAAATTTATTTGCAATATTTAAAACATTTCAGCCAAGTGTTATTAAATACGGCGTAAACATCAACAATAAATGCAAATTAGCCATCCATGCACCATGTCAACGATGGTCCATTCATTAAAATACTAAAATTTGTAAGTTGACATTCGTTAATGAGGAGAGACAGCTTAATTACCAATTGATTCTTTGCATATTTAATTTACGATTGATAACAAGACAAAAAAATATGAACGCCTATTTTCGACTCAACTTGCTTACCCTATGGGTAATGTATTGAGAAAATCTGGTGCGATCCACAACAGTAGAAAATGTTTACAATAGATATCTCAGACCGTATTTCACAGACCGTAAGAGTACGTACCATGCTCACACATGGTACATTGCCCAACGCTGAAGTTTAATTATCCTTATATGTCATCACACATATCATTAGACATTAATGATTCCGCTACGTTCTCCCAGGGCCACGCCTATTATTCAATAAAAGCGTCTTTGATTTTGAAAATGAATTTCAGTCTTCCAAGTCATTGGAACTAAATACTTTGATCACTTTGATTTTTGTTCATCTGATTTTAGTTTAAATCAAAGCATTGAAAGTACTGAGGGGTCGTCATACCTACTGTCAGGACTTTTGAAAATTAGAACTACTTTACGGCGGATATAAGGCTTGCAGTTTGTTACTATTTTTAGACCTGTTGAGACTGTCAAGAGTCAGAAAACTATCATGTAAAACATGGAAACTTAATGCTAGACTCGCTCATTTTGATGTTTTACCTGTGATAATCTTCGACTGTACAACGGAAAATTACACTTTGCTAATTTAACATCATTTCGATACTAGTTGTCAGCTGATTATATTCTAGGTACTCCATAAATATTTGACATGTCATATGTTTTTTATTAGAAACCTCTCTTTTTATATAAAAATGTTTAACCAATTTTTGAATAATCATACGGAAGCGGGTATCTTCTATATCTTACACATTTTAAGTTGAAAGTACGTAACACCGGGTTTTCCTACTTCCTGTTTAATTTATCATATTGTGCCAACGATATGACAATGGAAGATGACGTTCAACCATGTTTATAAATGATAGCCTATCTAAAGTTCTTTCAGAATGTCGATTATAAAAGGCAACGTTCACGTTTTTATGTTATATTTGCAGGATGGCGTGGTTCCGTGCCTTTCGGGGTGACTTCGGCTACTCTCATTACGGCGATTACCGAACGTCGGTCACGTGGGATGTTCCGTTTGCTGCTATCATATATACTTGCATTCTTATATCCCTGGCTGCGATCATTGCTGCAGCAGGGATACGAGGAAAAGAGGTACATAATACCATATCGGGTGTTACATAAATCAACATGATACATGTAACATCCTAAGAAAAAATCATAAAAAACAAATGGAGGCTTGTTTCATTGTAAATGATGGCCGAAATTCTATAAAAAAACAACAAAATTTTCATTAATTGATGTTTTTCTCTAGTAGTAGAAGTAGTTATAATAAATAACCATCATGTGCTTTCGGAAGTTCACAAGTTGTATAAATTTTTATTTTATTTTCTTTGGTCTAGTATAATTTTTTTCAGTAATACAGTAAAACATATCTTTTGTGTAAAATGAAATTCACAAGTATTGTTTGTATTTATGTTTATGATTGTAGAGATGGTACACGTTGGTTCGGCTCGTGTACAGTCTGGCTGTAGGCAGTATCATTTTAGGTAAGTACAATCACTTTCACTTTCCACACAAAGAATGATATTTCTTATGACTGAGCTTAGACTTTTTAATATGATTAAACCATACAAGTGGAATGATCAGTTTATCGGAGTAACTTGCGCTTTGTTGGAGGATTTAGATGTGGCGTAGTTGCTAGCCTGCTAGGATTGATAAAAACAGGCGTGGTGCTGGTGCGGGTCCCGATCTGTACCCGTATCAGTTATGCATTTCATCCACTTTGTAAAAGTTGATACATACTTTTAATATCCCAAAGGACTATGTCCCTTATACAAGGCCAGGGCGAGTTTCTTATTTCTTATATGTTTTGGTTTGCACAAACAATCGTCTAATATCATTAATTGGATGTTTACAATAAATTTAAGTTTCATTTCAAAGCTTCTCTTTTCCAAAAATGGTTCTGGAATCGATAATTCAATGTCTGATTTTTGTTTTAAAAAATTCAGTTCCATTACTTTCGCCGCAGGATTAGCACAGGTGTACACGTTGGTGACGTAAGCTGTTTAAAAACTGACCATCTGGCCGATGTCAATGACATTTATACATCAGATAGTTCAGATCATTCACCTTTTGGAGATCACATTTTTGATGTTGGTTGTGGCGACATAAGGGGATAGAGGGAGCGACCTAGTGGTCACTAACTTCTATGTAATTTTGCCGTTTACTGCTTGTAAACAAGTACGAACACAAATTAGATTGTCATTATTATCATAATAACTTATTAGAAAATGAGTAGCGAGGCGGCATGGTTAGTACTATGCATTTCATTACGGCCCATGAACTGACCCAGTCAAACCGAGCCTGATTTTTTTCATATTTGTCTTTTTCGGTGGCTTTCAATGCACTTAAACGTTTTGGTAGGTATGAAATGCTGAAAATATTTCTTAAGAAATTTAGTCAAAAATAAAAAGAAAGGAGTCATTCCGGCATTTTTGTCCGAAGTTGTGCAGCTGAAAAAAATATAAAAAAATAATTTTTTTTTTACTTTTACCCACAGAAGGCTTATAAGCGAACAAAGACATATATTAATGCACATTAATGGCAATCTCTTAATACAAAATTCGTGCAATTAAAATTTCAAAGGAGAAAACATCTACATTGTGAAAAAACATTTAAAAATAAGGTAAAGCACTTTCTTCTGCAAGGTGTTCATTCGCAGTCCTCATTTTTTAGTATTTTGTGGTTTCGAGTCAGTCTATTTTCTGTATTGATTAGCATGTATTTTTCAGTAAGTTTATTCGGGTACTGCTGGCAGTTGGGTGAAGTCGGAGTCCATGCACCCTACATATACAGAAGTAATGGGAACATACGTGGAATGTTAGGGATCCGTATTGGTCTAAAAACTGTCAACTTAACTTTGAAAGGTATACATATACCATAATGTCTTGGCAGTTGCATTTGAAGCCCATATTCAACTGCCTTTTTAGAAATAGGCATCTTTTGTTGTTAAAACCAGATACTGTCTATACTGTCTAGTTGTTTTGAGGAAAGGTTGACATTGAATTGATGTACAAAAAACTAGATATGTATGCACAATATAAATATTCCCAAATTGATGCTATATATGTGCTTAGAGCATTTACTTCAAAACAGCAACATGGTAATAAGTGTAGTGTTTTTCTAACCTGTAGAATTCTGCACGTTATTTTGATTCTGAAATATATATATATATATATACTTTTCTTCCAAATCTTCATTTTCGATTAATACAAATTAACGTCAAACTTCCACTTTCTTTTAACAAGAGCTTCGGCCTTGGACGGTTCCAAATTTTCGACCCATTTCTACCCTTGATTAAATGGTGCGTGTACATGTAAACGCACGAAACGATTCTATTTTGACGTTTTGTTCAGTCTCTTAAAATTATACATAATTTAAGAATGTCTGCTAAATTGTTTTGGATATGTGTTCTGTAAGTCTTAGAGCGCAATAAAACGCGCCAATTTGAACTTCCATGGGCGAGGTCATGTTGAAAAAGATGGCAGCGCCCAATGCATGTACACCGACTGTAATACAGTTATTATAGAGTTTTATCCATTTAAAGCATTAAATCTAAATCGAAACAATCAAAATTGATAATGTGTCATAAAATACTTCATCAAACGTTATCCAATTAAAGTTAATTTGAGAAAATTCACATCTTAAACGAGTTTTATAATGTTTTTTTAGGAAGCTTTTCTGCCGATGAAAGTTCTTTCAACTACAACGAGGAGTTAGCTTTCGAAAATGGTAAGCTGTAACTCAAATTAAGAATTTTAGTCGTCAGAGAAGCTGAATTTTCATCTAGCTTGTAAAGTCTGTCATACAATATACATTCTACGAGTTACATATTCAATTTGCTGACTTAACAATATTAGACAGTTAAATCTGTTTTGCTACACAATGTCTTTGTTACCATCCTGATCCATGTCCTGGTTACGAGCTAAAGAAAGGGTCCTATACTATAATATATAGCACACCAAAGATGACCTAATGTATAGCCCGGGTGTGTTATTTCCTTGCCCTCAATAACATAGTATGGGATTTTCTTGTACATTTACCTCAATTTGTTTTGTTCGATCTGTATTTTATAACATGTAGTTTCTTGACAATCCCCGCTGTCCTATTTTTAAGGAAATTGACATTGATTAACTGCCTGAAATTAAAATAAAGTATTGCATAAAAGTCTTGCATTAACTCAATTGTTAACTCTAATTATATTATCATGGTACAACTCTATTGGAACCTCTACATGTAGTATACCGCATTGACCCCCTCCTGTTCATAAGGCTTGATTGTCTTCTATTGAGACAACAAAGCAGCCTTTACATAGACTTCACATATGGACGTCATCGATTATTTATTTCTGTTGTGTTAAGTTATTTGTGTGTCGCATAACAGGCAAGACTGTAGCTAACTGAAATATTTTTTTTAACTTTTGAGTGCAATTTTTCGTGACTATTTTAAAACAAACAAAATACCGCCGAAATGTTTAATGTCATTTTTAGTTCGAACATTTTCTAAAGTTGCTGTCTTTCGTCTAATTTCGATGTTCAGGTAAGTTGAGTGTAAACGTTATTGTAAATGTACAATCTGTAACATTTAAACATGTGTTTCCTTGCATTTCCATGTAAGTTACAACTTTAACGGTTGACAGTTTTTTTTCACAAGTGTTATTGGACTGTTATTAGGTTTGCGAATGTTTACGAGTGGTTTAATAGGCGGGTGTCAACTTTTCTTGTCCGTACAAATATGCATCATATGTAGGAAAAATGTCGCGCGCTACATTTATGTCCATTTCTTTAAGGTCAAGTTAAGCAAAAATATAAGATGTCATGCGCGATGTTTAAGTCTTCAAGGTCAATGTTACTGTAATTAAAAAAAATGTGATGCATAGAAATATTAAAACAAACTTGGTATAAATATGTAGAATATCATTTTATAGAAGTTCGTAGCTTTAATAAGAACAAGACAGCTGATACTCGAAATAAAATATTTAGATATCGGTGACCGCGGATTTGAAACTATTCTCTATTTAAAATAGATTGTTTTCTTTTTGTCGTTCATATAGATATGTCTGTAAAATTTGGTATAAATAAGAAAAATAAAGAAGTAGAGCAGCAAACATATTTTTCTGACACAAATTAGTCGTTGACAATGTTCTCTGTGATCCTTAACACAACTTATGATCACCTAAAAACATTACAATTAACTTGTGATTAGGATAAGGACCGTGTTAGTTATTTATATTGTCACTTCCTTTTTGTTAATTTTTTGAGTCTCTTGTCTTTTCAGTAATAAAGTTTAACCCGCAGACTTGGGGTGCTCTGGAGCGGGGGTTGCCACAGCCTCTGCTCTCAATCATCGAGTATTTTGATATAGATGACGGCGGACTGAGGTTCGGACGAGCATGCTTTATGGCCGGACACTTTGCTAATATTCTGCTCTGGTAGGTTCTCCATACTGATTATTTTTCAGATATTCAAGTCAACATTACGTGTTGTAGAAAGCATAAGTATAAGTTTCGGAACCATATAGAATCATGTTGATATAGCTCATTGTATCTTCAGTGGTATGTGGTTTGTAATAAGTATATTGTCGGGTTAATTTCATCAAACGTGTGATATTCGATCACAGCCAAAACCTGTAACTTGACAAATGTTCTTGGCACTTAAGGTATGTACAGTCTCGAATCTCTAGCTTGCTATTGTTCAGGGTGTAGACTTACGTCAACAAGTCGCATAGATCTTGGCAGCTGAGGTAGGATACAGTATCGAAACTCTAGCTTGCTCTGGTTGTAGACTTATGTTTACTTCCACAAATCAGCTATCTCACATTGGAGTTTAGTTTGGTCTTCATGTCAAAATCATCAAACTTACTAAGGCATGTTACAAATATTTTGTTTATTGGATGCTTTAAAAGAAGTACATTTATTAGTTTAAACAGTTGTTTATCAACATTCCTGTAAATGTCCATCATCTTTAACTTACTATGTTGCATTTTTCTTTGATCTTCACTTAATAACGAATATTTGTTTCCTTTCGTGGTTATAAATTTTTTTTGCAGAAAAATGTAATGAAAATAGATCGCCCCATTTCGCATACATGAATTTATGAATAACTAGATTTTGAGACCAGCAGTATTTAATTCAGTATATGTAATACATAAACAGTATTGCTTTATTTGCCGAAACCTACAATTTGCAGCGTGAAATTGCGTATTAAATTAATTTTATTCCTTGCACTGAAATTAATAGACATTGAATAAGCATTGAATACCACAAACGTCTTTGAAGGTATAGGTAAAAGCATGTCGGAAACGCCCCTTGACAATTTATGTAAATTGTATGTAGTAGCTGTTTTTCAATTTATTACTGCATGCAGTTATATTTGAATCAATTGAACCAAATGTGGCAATAAAAAACAATAACTTTGTACTTTAAAAATAAGCTTTCCTAAAAAGGCGGAAATGACCGCTCGACCAAATGAAAAAAGCGAACGTTATTGTGCCGATGAATACACTTGTAAATTAGTAACACATAAAATGATTAAGTTGAATACATGTTATTTTCAGGACTGCATTTGCTTTCTGGGTGACAGGGAACATTCTGCTTTGCAGTGTGATCTGGTACGGAGCCGCGTGTTTTACCCTGACCGGCGTGTGTATGATCATTGCGGTAGTGGTCTACCACTACTTGTGTCCCCAGAATGAGGTGAAAATGCCGTGCTCGGATGGAACACTTATCCTCTCTTATGGGTGGTGCTTTTGGTCAACGCTCGTCTTTGGTCAGTATTAACCTCACTTAGTTTTTTGACCTTTATTTTGCACCTAATGCGCACTGTCTGAGAAGGATACGCGAAAAAGTTTTGTTTAACACTTAAATATCTCGGAAGTGGTTATTATAAATTGTACTACTATGTAATTCTTTCAAATGACTGCACAGCAGCGAATTTCTCAGAAAAATTGGACTAATTAATACATTTTAGCACCTATTGCGAATAAACGCTATAACAAATTTCACTTTCAACTTCGACGTCATTCGTAAATGGACGCGTAAAACTAAAAATACCACAGCACATTTACCTTGTTAACAGATCTAATAAAGTTTAAATAATAAATTTGATATTTGAAAACGACTAATAGTTTCGTACTAACCATGCACCTTTAGAAAGCCGTTGTTGTTAATCTGAATTTAAGTTTGGAGTATCTAAGTGAAAATAGGAGCTTTGTTTAAGTTTGCTCATATTTGCATTTTTGTGGTGCATTTGTTTTACGTTGAATTAATTACATTGTCAAAGAAGGCAGCTTAAATAACAATCAGACTCATTAAAACAACTTCATAATTCCACGGGGTTGATTGTTTTCAGGAGTGTTGACGACTCTCTTCGGATTGGTATTATTCACTCTCGACCAAAAAGTCCCGAAAAAGCTTGCACGATTTTTCTTGCTGGACACATCACTAGAAGACGTACACGAGGACTATCGACTGTACACGGGTATCTCAATAATAAATCAAGCGCAGACCTCCACACCGGCATCAACGCCAGTTTCTGCGCAGAATACACCAAACACGTCGTTGAGACACGTAGGCGAACCTTATTTATATAACACGACCCGCTACGTTAAAAAATTATTTTCGGAAATTTACTTGAAATTAAGGCATCTAATTATAGTAAATGACATTGTATTTATTAATTGTTATATTTCTCACCGAAGACACGTCTTACCGGCACGTGGCTCAATATTTTGTTTTATTTTTGAACACGTGAGTGCTAGCTAGCAGATGGGAAAAGTAAAAGAACTACATGTAATCGTTTAACTAATACTATTGCAGGTTTAACCATTAGACTAATTCTTACCAAGATTCGAACAGTGTAGATCTTGATCAGTGCCCAAGGCTATAAAACCGAGCATGGAAACCAGTCTCAAATCTCAAGCATCTGACCAGTCGCCATTTCAGCCAATCAGATGCTTGAGATTTGAGACTGGTTTCAAATCTCAAATCTCAGGGTTCAAATCTCAGTTTATAACCTTCAACCCAGACTGCATAGAAGTGCAACTGATCCGGATATCCACTGGTCACACTTGGGATATCAGCCAACTTGGGATACAAGCCATATGCACGAGGCATATGGGTAATGTGCACGTATTTATTTTTCCGCAAAAGGTCAGTTAAAACTGCCCGTGCTTATGAACGAATGTTTTTATTTTAATATATCATATTGCTGTCAAATATAACCATTCGTGACGGTGATTGGCTTTATTCTACAACAAGAAGTACAATTTCTATTTATGTAATTGGGGACATTAACATTTTATGTTGAAATTCTGTTACGCTTTTCATGGTAATTTTATGGCTATGAATAGGCGTTGCAGCGGAATAAAGAATATACAAGCACTTTTTAGGGATGCTTTGATAGAATGGAGGCCAACGTTTCCTCCCGGTTATTAATTTTCACTTAAGTACTAATTGCATTTCGATGCTCGTATTTTCCATTCGATACAGCAAGAAGATCAATGAATTTAAGTTGTTTTTAATAATCCTAATTTTAATATACATATCAAAAACTGCAATTATAAAATTCTCTTTATATCTAATATTTTGCATAAAAGTTGGTCATTTATCGGGTGTTAACTTACGTAAATGACGCTGATACATGTACATAGTTATTTTATTTAGGCTGTAAAATATATAAAAACTCTGACAAAACCTTCACAGCTAATGATCTGTAATTAAGTTTCTTTCAGGGTTTACTTGGATCATAAAGAATTAAAAAAACCCGGATACTTTGAACATAGGCATATAATAATACACCACTGCAGTCTCAAATCATTCTAGCCTCATTACGAGCCGTTAGTGGAACACACCTGCTAATGTCAACTTTTCCTATCAAGCAAACTTGGTTTATCGGAAAACTATGAATACAGGAACACCTTAGAATCCTTTGCACCTTACAACTTGAACAGTGTTTACACGTCATTTTTGAATAAACGAGCGGTTAACTTTAACTTAAGACTCATACGTAACTATCTTTACCTTCCACAAGATATACAAAGTTATACAAAAGCGTTTGATCATTTCATATTATATAAACTGTTTTTTTTCTTTAAAGGTCAATGAAAGAGGCAAATCGTCGAAAGGTGCAGTTAACTGGTTTGTAAATAATGGATTTGACACTCCTCAGAAATCATTAAAAAGCAATCCGCTTTATTGCGAGGAGGTGCTCGATACGTCATTATGCGGACATGACTTTTACGACATCTCACGACCACGAACATTCAGCAATATAACGGAAGAAGATGATCAGAAAGCAGACGAGACAGTGGCAGGCGAAGATGACAACGGCGTGGTAGACGAAGAAGACAACGGTCACGATTCTCATAGTGAACCAGAAAAAAGTTTAGATAGACTCAGCGAAATATATGTAGATGTCGAACGTTCGCACAGTCTTCCACAGAAACAAGTAATAAGAAAACCTTATCTGAAAGAACTGGATGCCATGATTGATAAGAGGTGATACATGTACGAATTAATCACGCGGAAGAATCCGGTGTTTGTTGAATTCCAAACAATCTATTTATTTTCAAACCAAAATCTCAAAGCGGTGGGTGGGATAAAATGACTACGAAATGACACTTGAGATTTAAGAGCATGTTATATATGCTTTTAACGAAACTGTAAGCAAAAGTCTATAACTTAACAGATCTGAAGTGTTTATGGAGATAATGACTTCATTTAAATAGTGACTCGAAGAACAAAAGTATAGCCTATCCAAGTTGTAGTTTAGTTCTTATACTATAGGAAGGACTGACAATGGTTAATCCGGGATTTACCGGCTTAAATATCAGAATATGTTATACAACTTCTGCATAAAACAGATGTGATCTATTTAAATGTATTGTTTATTTGGCAATCTGAGTATTGGCCAATATATGATTTAAATATTCTTCATTTCCCACACATTCGAATCTCTGGAGATAATTATGATTTTTTCTTGCATACCATATTGATGTTTCCGTATTTTCACGGGATTTGAAACAGTCGCCTGGCATTCCGGATCGTTTGTTGTATTTTTATCGTTGAAAAGAATCTTACACCATCGTGTAAAACGATTCACGCGTTATGACATATTTGTTCCATTATGAATGAGGAATAAATTCTACATAGTCTATGAAAATGAATTTAAAAATAAAACAAAAAATGGTAAAATGGATTTGTGGTATGCAAGAAAAAGTATTTATTCCTTATGCTTTGTTCGGACTTGTAAACTTAAACATTGGGAAACTAGTTTTGGACGGTAGCTTTGGTTCCCCGACCAAAAACGGTTCTCTGACATACTCTTAACATTATTTTTATGGAGAAGGATTCATTGATTGTCTAATACAAAATCACGTTAGAAACTTGATAAATCAAAAACGACATTCCATGAACAAAAATGACCAGATTAGAAAAGCATTGGTTTGCTCAAAAATTCGTGCCAATATTAGTGCGTAGTATAGCGAAAAATAATAGCACCGTGTTGGCGGTGCTCACTGTCGTTTTGGCTGAATATTTTGTGGCCTACGTCAATCGCCACTTAGGTTTTATGGGGAAAACGTGGTTACTAGCCATTGTTACTAACCTGTTTGACTAGCCATCGTTGCAATCAAAATGTGATTAGCTGATATAAGCTGTCCTCGATATAACTTGTGTTTTTATTGTTCCTTTTTAACCCTTTTCTATAACTTATATATCGATGTATGGACGCACCTTTGTTTGTAACTTATCCCATTTATTGTTCAAACAGATGTTTGTCGGAAGTGTATTAACTGATCGAGCGACCAATGTGACTAGATTGCGCGGATGCAAGTCTAAGCTGGGTTTATTCTGGTCGCATATAACATGTTTAGCTTACAAATGTAACTAAATAACAGGTTATCTTGTTTTTCTTAAGCCAGTAAGATAGCCCTCTCGTCCATCCTAATACTCACACTTTCTCATTGGGTCTGAACGTTTACCAGTATAAAAAACCCGGAGTAAAGGCTTTACAATAACGTACTCATGACAAGCTGCGTCCAGTCACATCCTTTTTATTTCACCTATATCCTTCTTAACCCGGATGCACCTTTATAATTAATGCAGAACCGCACATCTGTGCACTGCCATATTTATATTCTCTATATACCACATGCATAAACGGTATAGCCTAGGAGGACCAGTTTAACAAAGTCTTTAGCAGGCGCAAAATATAATTGTTAACCAAATTTTGTTTGAGTATCGTTTATGATGTTTTGATAGTTGCTTGTTAATAACTACTCTGTCTTTCATTCACAATATTGATCTTTTTGTATATTCATATTTTGCATAATAAAAAGTGAATAAATATGTGCGTTGCTCCTTTTTAAGTTTTACGAAAATTTATAAAATGTCATACATTGTAAACAACAATTAAGTATTATACTGGTATATAAAAACACGCCATTAGAATTTAAATGTAATGACCCTGTGCAGTTGACCTCTTTCTATTATGCAACTTGGCGAAACATTATTAATAAGATGCTAATAAGGGTTGTAATAAAAGTAAAATTAGTCGGTGAATGACTCACGAACAAGTAGTTAAATAAACTAACACGTTGTTAATTATCGTGTAACAAGGCAAACATATCCGCAAACACGTCTGACACAAGAATTGTCATGCCATTTTAAGAAAGTTTGTCAGCATTTTTCCTGAAGGTGAAGATGTAAGTCAGAATTGGAATTGTGATCACTGTTCTTATTATTGGACGAACAATTCTTAAAAAGGAAACAAGAAAACTGAGTAAGACTTTGCAGGTACCAAGTTAATTGGCAGTCTACAGAATTGGTTCTTACAGCTTTGTCAGAAATTAATTCACCATTAATCTCTGTTATTCAAAATATGTAAACTTTGCAAATGTTTATGTAACATCACTTCGAAGCCTTTGTCTCATAATCCGAACGATTGACTAGAAAATGGAACATATTTTAATATTTCCCCATAGAGACTGTTCACTTAGCTTAAATGCAGAAAAAATATGAAGTAAGAATGGGACTGGATGAGAGGCACTACCTCCTTTATTTTATCGTAGATGTACATTAAAACCTTACATAAATACTCTTTCACCGACCGTTCCAAAGCTGTAACCCATTAGGTTTACTTTTTGTTTATTGTTTCTGGTGTCTTATTCGAAATTGATCTTCTTATAAACATTTGCTCTCTTTTCCTCTACATTTTTGCTGGGTGAGAGGCTGTCTTTTTTGGGTGTGGCGGTTTCCTGATATGCATATTTTTTTTTCAACAAGATTGTGACCATTATTGTTTATGATATGTCCTTTTTTAAATGAAAGCACACATTACATTACTTCTAAGACATTTAAAAAGGGACGTTGACAATAGAACAAAACATGTCAAATAGGTATATAGAATGAATGCAATAACTTGCTAGATATCTACAACAAACGGAACATTTTTACAAGTGATTACACGCATAATAATAATGATGACCGTGTAGCCTGCAATTAAGATCGAAGTTCTATTTTTATTGTACGGAGATCCAAAGTGGAATTAGGATTTGTGTTCATGAAATGGTTGAGATGCTTTGAGATTCAAGTCCTGCTGTGAGCTCGTATAACCTTAATACCGCTTTGCAAAGAAATTTTGCAAACATTTTGCAGATGCCGATCAAGCATAAAAGCCATAGTTGCAAAATCTTTAAAGGTATCATGCATTAACAGGAAAACAGCATTATTTGCAAAACCTATATCATAAGTTTGTCGCTAAGTGCAGATTGTAATGCTGTCGGAGTTTTTGTTGCTATGCAATGTCGATGCTTTTCTTGAATTCCGGCTTTACTTTATACAATTTTATCAGATTAAAAAGGTTCAAAAATAAAATATTACTTTTATCCGGATTCCACAAATATATAATATTCGAAGCTGCGGCTAGATATGCATAAACGAAACAATACAACAAAACAACAAAATACAAGGATGTAATTATAATCAATTTTAATATCATACTAGCTGCCGATAGTGCCAATAATTGTGTTATAAAAGCAGAAAACAAATTGAGAATTAACCCTCCATGACGAATGTTATATATATTAAACCAACACATATTTTATCCATAACGTAAAAGTGCTTTTTCATTTTCGGTATCACCTTTTTGTTGAAAATAACGTAAAAGAATTTCACGCACTTCCGGGTCATGTAATATAGAACGTATACTTCTTTTTGGTCTTATTGATTGTCTATGATGTTGCACGTGCTGTGGTTTAGAATCTGGAAAAGTTGCGGATTCTTTCAATTCGTACAAAAATATGTTAATCAAGTCACGAAGAAAATGTTTCATATGATTCTCTACCGATATGTCCACTGTAGTGTCAGCGGGAGTTTGCATATTGTTCATGCTTGTATCGTTACAGTTACATCTCTTCTCAACGGAAGATAACTCATCTTTGACGAATGTACTTCTTTTCTTTCTCTTAAATAGACCTTGTTTTCCGCTGTTCGGCAGACGAGCGGTTCGGATATAGTCTATAATGTGTCTATCATTTTGCACTGAAGTAGCGACATTATCCGCAAGTTCGTAGTTAAATCCTTTTCGATCAAATAGATCCTTCAAAGGTCTTACGCGACGAAACTTTCTTAGTCTTATGCGGTTCTTGAATTTATTGGTTCTCTTGGAAACCACAATGTTGTTCCTGATATAGTTCTGTCCGTCGGGGATGAAGTTGTTCGTCTGACTGAGTGCATCCAGATGAAATGGCTTAGTGCAGACTAAGTGGATCTTTACACACAAGACCATGGCAGTGAAGAAGTTTGATGTTAATTTCATATTTCAGTAATCTGAAAGAAAAACAAGACACAATACAAGATTTGTTTAGTATAAATTGAAAAATCATGCAAATAAAACATAATTTCAGAATTTTTTCCGCATCAAATGTGAGGAAACAACATACATTTTAATTTTTTTGTTCGATCAATTTCCCTACACCAAAGAAACTTTTTAAAAACTTACTTATCTCTAGAACTAGACTAAAGCTATACTTTGTTAGTTTCATTAATTAACTAATTGAAGTCTCTTTATTTAAGAATTACAATACCTTAAAAACAAATCAAATGATTGATAAAACTTTGACATACCTTTATGACTTTGACAAATGCAGAACACAACTATGAAGAATTTCTTCTTTAGGGAATGGACTGGTTTAAAAGAAATTATTGACAAAAGTTTAATTGCAAATGATTGCAATGGTCTACCATAGCCTCTTTTATACAATATTTGATTTTGCATGGGGTAATCTCCAGTTATGATGCGAGGTCAAGTGGGTCAAGATTACAAAATGGAATGTCCGTTGGTATTTCAAATATTTAAGTTCCCTATCGTCAGAAAATATGTTATAAATTTCAGTCACTTAAAATATGTAAACAATTAAATTTTCCTTTAAAATTAAATAATGGGAAATCAGAGCATTTAGAAGATAAGTTGTTTTTAATGATTTGTCTCATCGTTTGCATCATAGAAACGTTGTTCCCTCTTTAAAGGTTTTTTCAACAATAAACATGAAATATTCAACATAAGCTGTATTTCGCAAAAATGAAAAATATTACAGAAGGAACTCTCGCTAAAGAAAGAACAATTGGATTCCTTTACCTTGGATAAACATTACTTCTTTCTCATTATAAGGATACTTTAAATATCAAAGAGAAATATTAAACTTACAAGGTCCAAAAAAATTTCGTTTCGTATTTTCGCTCTTTATATTAAATGTAGTATAATAGCATTTTTTAAAGTTATGTTTATTTGTTTTTAAATATATCTAGCACCAAACAACTTACAATAGTTACGATCTAATTTGTTTGTATCGAAACGTGATATATCCGTTTCTGGGTATAAATGCAGATAACCGTCATGGGAGAATTCTTCATCATTCAATGCTTGTATACTCATATCGTACAAATGTCTGGAGATTATGGATGGAATGTACGCAGTTTATGTCTTAGTCTGAGACGAGTTAGCGCAATTTTTTTAATTAAAAAAATTATTGATTGTCTTCTTTCTAACTCCTGTTACAAATTTAATTGCATTTGTTACTTTTTATCATTGTTATCCACTGCAAGTGGTTCAAAACTGATTGCCAAGGGATTTACATTATAGCAGATATAGACGCACGTGTTATAATTTTCCTCTGTTAAAAGCTTACGCAAATTTATGTATTTGACATAGTCTTCAAATGTATTATAATAGAATAACCGTTAAAAACAGGTTTGATTTAGCACTACTATTGGTTTCTTGAGGCAAATGAAAAAAAAATCCCGTTGTTGAAGACAAAGAAATAGGTATGAGTTTGACCCGAAGAACCCTCGTGAAAGGAATTTGGCAACTCGAATCCTAGTTTTGAAAATATATTTGTGATATTGAGATACACATTTTTGATCTTAATTTAAAAGCTCAATGTGTGTTTCTAACAGTTCCATTCAGTTAAAATCAATTAACGTATTTGATGAGTTCTTCTGTCGTAGCACTAATTAGGCAATGGTATTAATCAATATTTAAGCATTCATATATTATAAAAGACATGTTTAGAAATAAACTTGAAATAAAAAACGGATGTTCACCATTTGTAAAACAGCAGTAGACGGCATACTTTCCATGTTTTTATGTCGTAGAATTCATCAGGCAACTTTACTTATTCATATTAAGTTAAACGCATGCTTAATAAACAGTTAGATAAAATTTAATATCTGTACAACAGAAACAGAAAAAAACTATTTCCAGTATACTCTTTTCTTTCTGTAGAAACATTGTTTATCGCTTAATTTAAATGTTTTTATTTTTATCATTGTATGAATTTGCAATACCGTCGACCAAGTTCTTATGCCCCCACGAAGTGGGAGGCATATAGAGTTGCACTAGTACGCACGTCCTCCAAATTTTGTGGCATCAACTCCTCATTTATTATTGGGCGGATTTCATTCAAACTTGCACAGTTATCAAGTAGGATGTGTGGTTGATCGTAAAAAGCATTTTTTCTGCAACCATTTTTACCAGAGTTATGGCCCTTTGTTACAAATGTTGTTTTAGCAATGCGGGCATCAGTGTCCAAGGACATATTCTAGTGTTTTTTTTAACTGTAATGTTAATGCGTTGACATCATGTATCATCATTTAACAGCCAATTAGATTTTTTTTACAATTTTCACTTAATTAATATTAAATTATTTTTTTTTACAAGTATGATTGTTATTTTAGATCTTTAACCGAAACGTTAGAACAAAAACATTTATGATCGTGCTCATGTAGATTTATTCATTAATCTCGTAATTTTCATATGCATATAAAATAATTTCTTTTAACGTCGTTAGCATTGCTTTATGGAAGCTAAATTCGTTCTTTATAATTCTTCTTGCTTTTCAAGTAAAAAACTAAGTTATAAAAAGACGAAAATCAAAATACAAGTACTGCTTCTGTTGCGGATTCTTTCATTTTTTTTTCTGCTGCTGTTGCTACTACTGCTGCTACTACAACTAGTACAACAACAACTAATGCTGCTTCTGCTGTTGCTGTTGTCCTTGTAGTACATTTATAGATTGTTGATTTCAATATGTCAATGAACTGTACTCACTGATCTGATACAAGATTTGTGGTATACCTTTATCATCGTTATCGAGCATGGCGCGACACTTTTGCATTTGTAACATTTTATATGGGGACAAAATTTCTCAATAGGAGGCAACTTTGTTTTAGTCGAGGGGTTATTTCATACTTCGATTATCTTTCTTAAGCATACATACCTCAACAGTTATCTGCAGTAAGTTGTTTGATTTTGATAAAGGTTTGATAAAAACACTTAATTCTTCTTCCTAGGTGTCATTGGTTTGGCCCCCATTTGACTCATTGTTTTGATCTAATATATAACAACATGATTTGTCCTTACTTTTTTATTAGTACATGAATTTCAATGAATTTTTATAAAATGAAGGTGATACAATTTTGTAATTGAATAATACATTCAGTTAAACAACTAGTAATTTTACAAAGCAGCTTTGTAAAGCGCTCTTCATGCCTGGTGATTAACCCATCTACAGTTGATCGCTATGCTTACCTCTTTGGTTGCACGACGGTTGCAGGGGTTTGAGAGTTTATGAAGGTTTATGGGGAAATAATTTCTTTAAAGAACCTAGAAGCTCGATTTGTTTCTTTTATCCCTGCCATCGTGTTCTTGCTTATTCGACTTCAGGGGCTCTGGTCTCAGTAAGATCATTAAGTACTCGCACATTTGGCTTTGCAATTCTATTAACTTCTTATGTTTTATATGTTTGTGTGCTTTTGCATGCAGCATTGTTAAGCTGATGGGTGAGTTAAAGTTATTGCACAAAGACAATTTGTACTTGTTTGTTGATATGAAAACCTATTGGGGCAAGTGTGAGGTTGGTGTACCCTAGAGCATAGTTTAAACCAACAGTGGCACTTTGTTTTGCCACTGTCCGTTCCAAGGCGGTAACCACAAGGGTTCTCTTTGTCGTTAATTGCTTGTGGCGTCTTATTTGAATTGACATTCTTATAACAACATTCTCTCTTTTCTGTTCTTCTTTTTCGCTGCGTGGAGAGGCTGTGCTTTGTGAATGTATGCATTTTTCACTTTTTGGAATTAATTGCAATGATAATATAAACCATTTACTCCATGGGATATGGCTGTTATACCATGAGCAATCAGTGTTCTGTTCACTTTTTGATTCATTTGGTTAAGAAGCGAAAAGTGTAGATCCTAACAGGACAGGATGTTGCAGCTGATCTGAATCCACACTGATGTCATATGCGATAAAACCCATACATAGGAAGTAAAGGATAAAAATCACTTTCACAACACGCCACTTTTGGTGAAGAGCTTCAACATTCTTATCCTTTTGATTTATTTACCGTTTTTATCATCCATTGCTCAATTGCTTATTTAGATGTCGTACATATATTTATTTAGGTACTCAAAAAAAAACGAATATAACTTTACAGTGGGTCTTTTAAAAAATAACTTTTCAGCTGTTTGGAGAGGCTGCTCATCTGGATGTGGCTTTCCTGACACGCATATTTCACTTTTTTGACCATGCGACTTCAGAGCTGCGGCTTTAGAGTTCACCGTAGTATTTGACACGCTGACACCTCATCTCGAAGTGGTACACACAGTTGGGCCATGTTATTTTAAAATATGTATAAACATGTATAAGTTATAGCACTGTTAGACCGTATATGTCACAAAACGTATATGTCACACGTGTGATATATTCGGTCGAATACGTCACACGTTGTGATATATTCGGTCGAATACATCACACCTCTCAGCCGAATATGGAACATGTGACATATTCGGTTGGAATTAGTTTTTCCACGCTCATCAAAACGTATTTGTCACTTACCAAAAATGTGTCAAAAAGTAAAAAAAGGTTTGATAAATAGAAATCCAATTATTTAAAATATTAAAGAACACTAACCTTGTGCTGGAATTGTTAATATCATCATCATCATCATCATGCAACATCGCGAAAACACGATTCCACAATATTATATTTTCGTGTAAACTGTTATATGATTTCTAATGTGTGTTGCTAGATTTTACGTTTGATGGTGTGGTGTTTTTTAAATCACTGTTGATCTCGAAATTGTGACGGCGACAGCACATTTGTAGATTTTTTTTATTTCAAAAGTATGTAGTTAGAATATACGTCTAATAGTCTAATGGTGTGATGTTCTTTAAAATAACTAAAATTATTAAAATTAAAAAAGAGATTTTACGTGTAATGATGTGATGTTCTTTTAAATAACTGTTAAAGCTATGTCAGTATTTTGATTATTACAGTTATAAAAAGATCCTCATGTTGTTAATTTGACTTAAAAACTTGATGTCAGTTTCTCGTCTATTAAAACTATTTGTGTTAAAGTTTGTGTGGCCCCTTACTGTACATTGCATATAATATATTATGCAAATCAAAAAACGATGTTTAGGATCGGTTCATTGTATGAAATGTGTGATACATACGTTCAGAAATTTTATCGCTAATTTGCACAAACGTATATGTCACATGAAGACAGGTGTGATTAATTCGGCCGAATATGTCACACACGTGTGACATATACGATTTGTGACATATACGGTCTAACATAGCACATCTCAAGAAGTTTTTTTTTTATTTACAGTACCATTGAACTTGTAGCAGCAGACATGACTATGTTATGTAACACACTATCTTGATTTGGAGCCATATTCGTGCCAAGTAATTTGGAAATATCTTTAGGCATGAAAAACTGATCGACATTTCTACATTTTGTCACAGTGTTCTTTACCTTAAAGCTATAGATGTTGTGTCCAAAATGTTGTTAATATGGCGCATATTTGAGCCAAGTGATTTGAAAATGTCTTCATGTCTGATAAAGTTAGTTATGATGCACAGTTTCATTTAAGATAAATAATATGTCTGCTATTGGGCCAAACTTATTTCCACCTGTTTAACTTAATCATTTATATTCTTATATCTTATATATTCTTATTATTCATCAGTAACATTTATTTAAGGTGGTAATCACTGATTAAGCATCCTCCATTATTTTTTTCATTATCAAGGGAATTAAAGTTGCCAGTAAAATATGCATAAAATGAAATGACTTGTGAGCCTGGGATCATATCCTGTTAAAAGAAAAACTTACGAAAACAATTCATGCCATTTTCCATAACTTATATTTTGGCTATTTGTAAAATGTTAAAATTTCACATATATCAAGCTCATTCCGGAAGGAATTTCATGGATTCTATATAATATTATTCAATTGAATATATTGGTATGTCGGCAGAAATGCTGTTAAATCTATGTGCAAATTGCCCCATTAAAATTATAAGATTAATATATTTAAACTCCTCTACTGTTTGCTTTCCGTTCCGTCAAAGACAATAAAACTAAAAAGAGGAGTAATTTCATTATTTGTGACATTTTTCAGTTTTTAGTGTAAATTTATTCCTTTTTGGTATTTTCAGTATGGAGGCCATAAAAACCACTTAACAGTTCAAGAACTAAATGTTTACTTAACGCTGAAATCTATGAACCTGTTCATGAGCAGAAATAGAAATGCGTATGCAAATGTTAATGCATGTAATTAAGAATTTTGAAAATCACGGAATTCGGCAGAGAGGGAGAAAAGGCCCGGAGTCAAAACACGTTGATTTCGCTGATACGTGAAAGGGAATTAATCCGCAACACACATTTCAATAGTGGACTACGAATGTTATCGACCTTGAGGCATCAAAAAGTCTCACTGATGCACAAATCAAATGATGAACAACACACCTTCAAAAGAATATGACAATCGATTAAATTCAGCTTATGCATAACTCGTCGAATTCAAAAAGTAACACGATGACAAAGCGAAAGGCAACGTCAAGCAAGAGAGAAGCGATATGTTAATTAAAGTTACTCGTAGATATATAAACCGTCTAATAGTAATAGTAAATTGTAAATGCAAATAAAACCCCGTTTGCAATTTATATTTTGCGTAAAATGCGTATAAAATATACAATTTTTAAATCATTAATTATTATGATAACTCAAAGAAAACGCATCTTAATTAAATTGACACCACGAGGTTATGAAAATATGAACAATCAGTAACAATCATTTGAATATATTAATAGTGGTGCTCCTGGGGATTGTTTCTGGTCATGCACATTAAAACCAGAGTATTTGCCCCTATGTATTTCAGTATAAAAGATTTACTATGTAACCTTGAGTCGCACGTAACTCAACAATTATGAGAGCCACACTCATAATCCCTTTTATCTATTTCATGAAACATTACAGGTACATGCATGTTGACCATCATGTGTAGTTGTGCTCTTGGGTTTTGTTCTGGGCCACGCCTATTAAGACCAGAGTTTTGGCCCCTTATGCGTCTCAAATTTATGCATTCAGCAGGTAATCGTGTGTCACGCATAACTCGACAAGTATATGGCCCAGAGTTATACATTTTAATAGCTTTGTTAACGATAATGTGTAGTTGTGCGACTAGGATTTGTTTTCTGACGACGCCCTTTGAACCACAGATATAGCCCTTTATGTATTCAGTACAATACAATCACCATGTAATACTGTGTTGCACATAATTCCTAAACTATATCATCCAAATCCCGAAACTTTATATATTTGTTTACCATCATGTGGATCAGTACTAGTACGTAAATATGAGGTAACTGATTGGATTATCTGTAATGTATACTGTGACCACAATATTGGCTTGTTTGACAATTACAACTAAAAGTGGGTGCATCTCTGTCCTATTGACATATCTCTAGATTTTACTTGTTACCAGGGCACTACACCACTATTGAGTATTGTAATAAACAACACAAATCCAAGGGTAAGGTTCAGTTTTAATATGTAGTGGACAAGCAAGCAACAACCTTGACAACTTGGCAAATATGGCAATTGTCAATCGGCAATTGGCAACACAATTGCAACAAGCCCTGAAAATAAAAAAAAATGTATAAGAACCTTAAGTGCAATGGTATTATGTAATTATCATGACATATAATAATGATTGTAAACAATGGTTCATTTATCCCTGTTAATATAAACTATTAATGTCATATTGTTTCTAAAAGATCTGTATGCCTTCTTAACAGTATCTAGTGGCCATTAACATAATACCAGTTAAAACAATGGAAACAATAACACATGATAAAGTATAGATTACAATATACCAAGTTACATACCAATTGTGGGTTGGACTTTCACTTCAACGCTCCTCTCTCATCTACTCTCTGTAACTCTCTGTGATTGTTAGCTGGTTACTCGGGTTACTGAAATTTACAAAACCAGTGCATAATAGAAGACAGTGATTATTAATAATAACTGCAGTATTGAAAATATGCCGCCATCTTGAATTCCATCACTCAAGAAGTAAACTCCAAATTAACAAATAAAACTCTCCAAAACTGTACTTTATAAAACAATTAAAAAAAGGTTGGCAATTGCATCATTAAAACAACAAAAAGCAACTAACCATGAATAATCCAGTGTTCCTAATTTGCTGATTTATTACAAAGTAAAAATGAATGTCCAATGTGCACTATAACACAATGGCTGACCAAAACGTTCTGACAAAAATTGACCTCAAGTGACCCCGACTTTGGAGGGAAATTAAAAGCTTGAATAATTACATGGCAATGAAAGGAAGATAACATCAAAAATAGTAAAACTTAAGACAAACTGATTTATCTCTCTTAAATGAATAAAATCTCAACTGGGCTACATACTAATAATGTCAACCAAAGTGCTACTTTTAGTTACTTATAGGCATCTGAAACTGTATATTTCGCAACTGACTTTTTCACATGTTCATTGACACCAGCTGGTCGAAAACAACACATAAACATTTTGTCAACATTAAACGTTAGACGACTGAAGACAAGCTTCGCCGTCATAATGCTCGAAACTGGTATAACTTAACTTTGGTTATAAAATAAACAAAACATTACTTGTGAATACAAAAACCGCTCATTATTGTATGTTTTATCATTAAAAGAGAAAAATAAATATTTTTTCTACACTGATTACGTTGCTAACGTTAAACCTTGACGTGACACTTTAACGTCATTGAATGGTAACGTGAAAGAAACTAAAAACAAAAACGAGGTTTATACAATATTCGTTTGAACGGCGCGTATTTATGATTAATGCATAACAAGCACTTATTATATTAATGTCACAATTAGCAGCCCGTAAAGAAGCTTAAAGAAGTTATTACATGGCATACAGTGATTCACGACGTTTCTGTAGGAAATGCGTGAAAAAAGAGAAAATTATCAAAACGTATGGCGAATACAATACTTACTAAATTTATTTGAGACTTCAATGAAACGACTTAAAATGCTTTTATGATGAGTTCACTTTCGATTACAGTACATAACTAAGTACAACTAAGTCCTTCGTAATTGTAAAACGTACAATTCAGTATATGACGTCTCTCAATGTAATTTGCTGCCGCATCACCGAATTGCACAAACATAATGTTTGCGCGGCTGCCTATCATAACTCAGTATTTTATGGGACATAAATGGATGGCAATTTCCTGTAATTAAACATCGTTAGGTCTGAAAAGCAAATACCAATAAGCTAGAATCTCCAGTATGTATGTACTGCTTTTTCTGGTTTTTCTTGGCATTCTCTGTTATACACTTTTCTGCACTAATGAAATATATTCTCAGAATTAATGTCCTGTTAAAATTTCTAGTTGTTCCGCCAATTCTTTTAACTGTTTATGGAAAATTGGACAATTGTTAATCTGAAAATATAGCATTGTTCAATGTTATATAAATACTATCGCTTTAGTTTGTCATAATCTTGTAAGTGGCTACGCCACGTCGCAGTTATACGGTTAATGCATTTATTTCGTGGGTTTTGCTAAAATTTTATTTTGTTTTATTTGTACTTAAATGTACAAAATGTAGCTCTTTATTTTATATTTCAATTCCAAAACATTCTTTGACCCAACTGATTTTATTAAGTATCTCTAAATTATCAGTAAAGATTTCTGGTTATTTCGAATATAAATCTTAAATTGCTTTTCAATTTATTAACTAATGTATAATGACAAATTTTCCTGTTTAAACTTATGATATCTTTCACAAAAATTAGACCAAAATTAATAAAATAATGGAATATAAGACATTTGCATTTAAAGTTTATGAACCTATAAATTTTATGAACCTATTATTCATATAATGTGTTTCTTAAATCTGCGGAACTTTCGAATCGTTATTTATTCTTTCATTGTTTATTTCGGTCCCAGCTTTTATTAAACTTTAATAGAAGTCTTGAATGAAATTACGTTAATGGGAAGAGATATAAAATAGTCTGGGGTTTTATCAAATATAAGGAGAAATTGATTTTTTCTTTATCTGTGCATTTCTGGTGTCATTGCAAAAATACAGAGAAAATACAGTTCACTACATCTGATATTGCTTACGGAAGTTGAAGAGACTCGAATGCGACTGTTTATTAAAGGATTAACGATCTTAAAGATATTAATGACAGTTAAATGTCTAGATTTCCATTTATTTAAAAGGTATTAGCACGTTTTTAGATTACTTTTTAAATTACTTCACATGCTTTTCGATCGATTTCAAAATATGTACGAAGAGCGTTGACTTTTTAAAAAAGGTTACATTCTGAAGACACTTCGCTAAAACTTTGGCTGCAAGTTAAAAGTCTTTTATTTTAAAATAATAAATTTCATTTATTCCGCTTTCAGAATATTACAATATTACGAATTCATATTGTTTTATTATGCTGTAAGATATAAGCTTATTTACTAGCCCAACTACTTGTGCACAACAAGGGCTTTTCTATAATATATGGTCGCCATTCGCGCACAACCCAGTTATTACTAAAAACAATGCGGAAAATTTTCCTTCTACATGTATGTCTATATGCCAGCGACAAGAATCCGTGTCGCCAACTTTGACGGCTTCGATTTGCTTTTTAAACCCTATATATCTTTAAAAAAATACAATTTTTCACCTCATTATTTTCATTTGAAAAATAATTTTTTTTTCAAAAGAGAAGTCTAATTGGCATTCGTTTTTCAACCAGAGTCTCATTTCATTAATGATATTGTTAACTAGAGGACATCTAAAAAGGATGTGTATAATGTTTTTTGAAGAAAATTGAAAAATATGAACACCTGTCGTTCTCAGATTTATTAATCTTAAATAGAAGAATTTTAGTTACTAATACGCTACTATCGATTTTAAACTGAAAGCTTTTCAATTAAATGTCGTTAATTTGGTTTACCCATATATAACCTTGTGACATTTCTTCGATAGAAATATTTCCGAAAATACGATTCCATTTTTTCAGAAATAACGATTTCCTTGTTAAAAAATAAAGTTTTGTAAAATTGCTTACATCCTTTTCATGTGTGTTACTAAGCATTTTAAGTATGGGTTTAGGTACATATTGCATTTAATGAGTTGAACATTAGGTTGGGAATGTGTTATTGTTTGTTTCCAATCATTGGGTATATTGTTTAAAACTCTGTAGCAATCAAGAAACTTTCCTTGAATATGGTATCTTGTTTTTAATTGATTGAATGAAATGGATTTTCCAGTTTCATCAATCAAATCTATAACATAGACTATTTTGCTTTTATGCCAATTTTCAAAGTACTGTTGTTTATTTTCTAAGTTATGATTATACCAACTTTGAGAAGTCAGGATGTCTTCCAATTTTTGTATTTCGAGTTTAAGAGTAAAAATATACATGTACCAACTTTCAATAACATTTTTCCAGAATGGATTTTTATATCCTGTGCGCATATGTTTAAGTAGTTTGAATAACTTAATAATTTTGGTAAACTAAACGTTAAAAGCGATTCCCAATTATTGTTTTGTTGCAATATTAGTCTTCTGATCTAACTTATTTTCAAACTTTGTAGAAAACTGTTTATGTGGGTCATTCCTAGGCCACCTTGTTTTATCGGTTTATAGGTAAGCGTGCGTTTAAGGCCCAAAAATTGTGTAGAGATCGTATCACATAAGCGGCAGGGATCTGTGGCTAGAGTTCCTGTACCAGAGGGCAGGAGTATCACCGGGATTCCGTTCCTTCGGAAGTTGTTAAGGATTATGCTACAGCTCGTCCACGTACAGTCTTGCGTGAAATTATGGTCCTCCATGACAACGCACCTGTCCACAACTGAATCAGCAGTGGTTCGCTCTTCATGTGGGAGTGAATTTTTTTTTTTTTTAATCGGGACGATTTCCACCACAGTTTTGATCCTAACTGCTTGAGACGTAAAGGACAGACATCTATAGAAGTCAGTAAGGTAATTGGTCTGTGCTTGCAGTCGAATTATTGCGATTACTTATTTACAAACTATTGTAATCGAAATTGTCATTCTCTAGTTTTTAGCATAATTCATTGAAAATTCCCTCATCTTCAAACATTCACACAGATCCAACTTTTGCTGATAATTCTTTTTGTATTTAAAGTCAACAGAGGTACGTCCAACTTCGTTCAAACTGAATGATTAAACTTCCAAAATTTGAAAGAAATTACAAGATGGTCTCTACTTTTATTACCCGTTCTTCTTATAAATTAGGGGTAAAATAGAAGGATAGAAGGTACAAGTAATAAGTTTTCCTTAAGGCGACAATAACCAATTTTACTTCCTATTTCAAATAAAGTCTGTAATATTTTGTTAAGAACTTGTTAGATATCAATAAAATTGTGCGTTTTACCATTTCTAATATTCTGTCAGACATTATCCTGGCAGATTACCTTCTATGTTAAAAGGTCATTGAAGTTCTGACCGAAGATTTTAAACTATACTTTTTTCAGAAGGAAGATCGAAAATTATTAAATATCGTATTAAGTCGAACCTGGTGTTATACTTAGAATTTAAGATAACATAATTTTCATACTCTTTTATCAATCATATTTAATCACTGTAGAGAGAGAACATCTATAATGTTTTCCTAGAAACTGCACAAACATTAACAAAAAGTGCGACTGATCTTAAGCACAAAAATGTACGGTTGCTGATCTAAATTAATACAAAGTAAACTCGTAGTGAGACATTTATATCCTGGACCCAAGTTCATAAAATGAAACTGGAGACAAGTCTCAAATCTCAAGCATCCGATAGGTTCAAAAAGAGACAAATCTTAATTTCAACCAATCAAAAGCTTGAAATTTGAGACGGATCTCCAGTTTCCGTGATGATCTTGGGCTCTGATCTATGATAGGCAATGAGGTGTCTGTCTGATCTACCTGAAAGTGATTTTTTTCTACTTTCTGTCGTATGATTACAATTCACTTTGAAGATTCATTGGACTATTAATATTGAATTGACTGATTCAACGTTTTTGCTTGGTAATGGGAGAATATTTCGAGGCTAGTGGTCCATATTCAAGTCAATACTAAGTTTTCGGTTAACCATTCTCATTTTGTTTTCATGATTTTCATCATTTGGAATTTATTCTTATACATTTAAACATGTCTTTTCTCTTATATACATTTTTGTTTACTAGATATATTATCTTAGATAAATTTCTTTTGTTTATTTCTTACCAAGTGTCTTTGCTTTTCTTGATACATGTGTTCGTGTAAAATCTTTTATTCTTTTGTGCTTTATAATAAAAAAGTCAAAACTTTTGCGCTCTTAACCTCTGCAAACATTCAACCAACGACATAGGTCCCACGGCGGTATCTCTAGTAATTCGTTGTTTTTGTAATTGTATAAATGGGTGAGTTGGAGTCATTTCACCAAGACAACCTGTACTTGTTTGTTAATATGATAACCTGTTGGGGCAAGTGTGAGGTTGGTGCACCCTAGAACCTGGTTTAAACCCCCAGTGGCAATTTGTTTTCCCACTGGCCGTTCCAAGGCGGTATCCCCAAAGGTTCTCTTTTTTGTTAATTGCTTGTGGCGTCCTTTTTGAATTGACATACTTATATCAAACATGCTCTCTCTTTTCCTCTCTTCTTTTTCGCTGCGTGGGGAGGCTGTGTTTTGTGAGTGTTGCGTTTCCTGATATGCATATTTTACTTTTTTAAATGTATATATTAAATATTATCAAATAAACAATTCCCCCATTCTTATATTTCTAACATGATCTATTTTAAAGCTTGTTGCAGCTGTCTAAGGAATCATTTGAACAGTTTACAAGAGAACAGATTATAATGGGGAGAAATATAACGTGTTTAACAAATTCCTTTCTTGACGAGTCTGTAATGACTTTTTCTGTCTACAAGTCAGTAAAACATGTCTCAGGCATCGTGAAACTAGAGACTAATGAACAAGACCGACTTTTGTAGGCGAAAAAGGAAACTGTTATTGCTACATATAATTGCAAACGGGATGGGACAAGATTAATATGTATTTTTGCAGACGTGTTCAATGATAAACTTATCTAAATATCGATGTACGATGTCCGATGTTCGGTTGCTGATATAGGAAACGGCAAATATTGACGACATCCTTCATAAAATAATGTAAAAGCGCAAAGCAATAACCAAGTTTTGGTCTTTGCTTGGACTATTCTATTTATTTCTAGAAACTGCGCATCATTAAATTCTGATCTGTGTTAAACACAACTTGATGGTTTTTTTTTTCAGCTATTAGGAGTCATTCTGAATAATGACGTCCAGTCGTACACAACTGTACGTTATAATTTTTCCAAATACACTTCACAGATTTTATCTGGCCTGTTGAATATTATGACACTAAGCAACATGTCAAAGCTTCCTCTGCGTCTGCCCTCATCATGTCGTATCTTTGGTTAAGTGTTTGATTAAAAATCACCTTTTCTATATTTTCTCCGTAACCAAAAAAAGTCAAACATAAACGACGGAAGAGCTGAGCAAGCCATGCTGGAAAGAGATTCAGTACATATGATTTGTATCCTCCAGACAGGAAAGTTTAAGTATGCCTATATACTGCCGCCTACAATGATTGACATTCTGCATGGTATATAATTAGCATATTACAATCAAGGGGGTGTTTAGGAACTGATAACTACATCCAAGGCGGAGCTTTGATACTAAATTTTTGTCAGACATCATGAAAGCAACCACCAGGAGATCTTAGTATCTTTTGAATAGATATTGTCAAAGTTATGCCGTTATGTAACTTTGAATTTTGATAAGTATTATATTTTAAGTCCTTTATTCCACAGAACAAGTCAATGTCGAGCTTGAAACATCATATAACCCACCTTCTGGAGGACAAGTTCCATAACAACTTATGTACCTTTTGTGAAAACTCTGCCCCTTTTTCACTTAGAATGTTTGACAATGTTAAGATTTTTGCTGCTGAGGCTCACTTTTCTCACTAGCTACCGTTGATCGTTTTAAAGGCGGAAAAAATATGAAACCATCATACCAGTTTGACGTCGTAACTTAAACCCCTAGGATAAATTTCAAAACTCACAACTGTACCCCTACAGCAGTTCAACATACGCTTGATCCTATAGTGGATTTATTTTTCAAACAAAGTACAATGTTTATTAAATACCGTATTTATTATCGTTTAAAATACACCATTCCGTTAATTCAGTTTATCCAATTGATTCAAAACGCGTAATTCTTTAAATTCAAATTATTCATTTCAAATCCGCGTTTATTAAAATATAAATCTCACCACTCTCGCTATTTCTTAAAAGTTTCTTGATTCAAAAACGTCAAGTTATCATCTTTAAATTCTTCAAGTTTCCATAAAAAGTCTTAAGTCTTAAATAAAAGAATTCACGTTAAAAAGTCTTAGCTTAAGCATGACCGAGAAAGATCTAGTAATCGGTGGGAATCCTAGAATAAAACTGAATTAACTGAAGAAACCTGTCTCATTTTTGTTACGGTTTATGAGATCGTTTTACCGTTTTACTTGGTAGGTCTCTTATTTAAAAGGTGATTTTGAGAAAATCCCTCTGAAGATCAGTGTTTGTGTCAAAATGCTATCTGAAAAAAGTGAAATATGCATATCAGAAATCGCCACACTCACAAAACACAGCCTCCCCACGCAGCGAAAAAAGAAGAGAGGTAAAGAGAGCATGTTGTTATAAGTATATCAATGCAAATAAGACGCCACAAACAATTCACGACATAGAGAACTCTTGGGGTTACCGCCTTGGAACGGTCGGTGGCAAAACAAATTGCCACTGGGGGGTTTAAACCAGGTTCTAGGGAGAACACTGAGTAAGGCTCGCATCTTCATAAAGGGATGCGTTTTTAAATGAGATGGTATATGCGTCTCCTCCAGTTTTCTGTTTTTATTTTAATCAAGATGTTTTCTTTTGTGCTGTACCGAGTTCGAAGAGCTGTGAAGTTAAGTCTCTAAACAAAATGAACAACTAGAAAAAAACATAATAACAAAGCATTATTTATATTTATAATATATTTTTTACTTTTTTGCTGGAGACAGAATGTTTGGGCTGGACACGAGAATACGGTAATTTTCTCCATAATAATCATGTTCTTTTAAGAAGACAATGCATTAGTTTTGGTACAATGCGTGATTCGTCCGAGAATCTTGCGTGAATATTGTCATATTATGCATTCTGTAGACACTAATTGTTTCTCAGTCTGGAAAATTCATATTCTGGCGACAAGGAATCGGAGGGGAATGTATAGCGGATCCTCACAGTGTGAATGATGAAATATATTTGTTGCTGAGCATAGAAGGTTTCCATCGTCTGTTCTGTATAATTTAAGATGACAATTTATTCGCCACACGATAATAATGTGGAAAAGTGGACGAATACCCTATTTATGTTCATTGTTGTTATATTAATGATTTTTGAGGTCAAAGCCTTCAGGTGTTGACTATTTAATATGTTTACATTTTCGTAAAGAAAAAAACAACACATCTTATTCATGCAGAGAAGAAAGATTTAAATCGATGCATTTTCAAGAAATATAAAAATTAACTCTGAACACATGTTAATCGTTTTTTTCCGTTTAATCGTTTCATTATTGAAAGATAACCATCCTCGCAGGACATGATGGATTCAGGCTAACATTTAACTGATTTGGCTTGAAGATACTTATTCCTCGCGGAACATACTTCAATTAGCACTGTGGAAGGCTCTTCGCTTGTTGGTGTTTTGGTAACGTTTTCTTTTACTTTGTAGGGATTAATTCATGCATTTATTTACACAAATCCTAGTATTAATCAGAAAATACAGCATTGAAGGTTCCATAATCACCGCCATATGCATACCATCGTTTGGGCTAGATCAAATTTGTACTATTTACTTGTGAATATTGAGTTGAGACACAATCCGGAGCTAGACGGCGTGGGCAGTAATATGCATTTATATTACTGCCCATGCACAGGCTAAATCAAACCGTGCTTGAATATTTTCATTTGTCGAGTTCGGTAGCTTTCGAAGTTCCGTTTTAATCATTTTGAATAATACTTCACGTTATATAAAATATTAAATGAATAAAGATACTGCTTTTATTCTTATATTTTACGAAACAATTAGACTATTATCACAGTTTGCAGACTAAGGGTCCGTATCATTTCGAGTTGCGTGTTTAAACATATCACGAGTAAATAAAAAGCGCTTTACAAACACAATGATAATTGAAACAACAAAACGAATGCAATATATCTCCATCATTTTAAAGGAAAACAATTTGCAGATCTCTTTACTAAGATACATGCTGTCGAACACTAATACTGTATTATCATTAGTTTAATGCTGTAATTATTTTTGTGATTGTTTTTGTTATACAGTACATAATCGATGAGTTTTCTTTAAAGTATAATTTTCTTCATGCTTACTCAACTTTCCGTTTAACCTAATTTTTTTAAAGTCTCGACGGATCAATGGTTATAAGTTCTTGACTGTGGATTTATCTCTCTGTCTTGTTATCGTGTCTCGAAATAGATTAAAGGGAACTTTGAAAGCCACCAAACACGAAATATATGAATATTGCGGGCTCGGTTTAAATGAGCCTGTTCATGGGCAGTAATGGAAATGCATATTACTCCCCACGCCTCCTAGCCCCGGGTTGATCGCAAATTATGAATTTTTACACTAATAAACAGTACAATTTTGATCCATCCCAAACGCTAGTATGCATATGGCGGTGAACATGGAACCTTCAATGCGTTATTTTCAGATTAATACCATTCCATGTTCAGCGGCGTATGGTCCCTAGATAAAAGAATGGGTTTGCCCTAAACGAGAAAACAATGGGCGGAACTAAACAAAATAGAATTTTGCAGGGGATCTGAGAATATAAATCCTGCATATCACAGACAACACCGATGGGCATGTTTTATGACCTAATAAAGATGTCAGCCGTACTAATCTTATAATGATTCTAAATTTCTATCCTGTTGTTTAAACACTGGAATTGTTGTTGCTTGGTAACATATTAATACATATGTTTCGCACAAAACCGATTTTCAGGTTCAATTAGTTTCAATCCCTCAACTTTATTCTGTTGCATCAACTTTGTTTGAAATTTTGCTGTTATTTTAATGATTGTTAAATAATAATATTATTATTATTAGTTTTAAATTATATTATTTTTACTATTATTTAAAAAAAGTTTTTATTTATGTTTATTTGGAAACACGAAATAATAAAATTTCGTTAGAAACAAACAAATATATAAACTATGTAACTCAGTGTTATAGTTATTTGATGTGCAGTATAATTTCTATAGATTCCTACACCGACATGTTTGTTTGATATATACGATGGTCTAACTTCAATACATTTATTACAAAAACAAATTAGGATGTAGAAAAAATTAAAGATAGAACTCTATGGACTCAACTGACTCGTCTTTTTCTGTAACCATTTAACTATGTCATGGTGTACTATGACGATCATTCTGGTTTTTTGATACAGGTCATTCTGGTTATTTGATACAGGTCGTGACGCAGATGGGGCAAACAATACATTTAGGAGACTGAAAGTGTAAGACGAGTTTACTATAAATTGATCTTGTTATGAAGAAGCTTTCTAGTTTGATGTTGTTTTCTTTTTACATATTTTGCTTTAAAGTGTATTGACATGTGAGTGATCGTGTTGATAACATTACTGTAACAGTAATTCAACTTTATGATGAACTTGTTTTATTAAAATATCAATATAGTTTATAAACTTTATTATTACTTGATCGTGTTAAAAACTATATTATTATTATTATTATTATTATTATTATTATTATTATTATTATTATTATTATTATCCCTGTCGACTCGTCCCCGCCCTTTTACTTTGAATGCTATAAGATTCTTATATTTTTTATGTTTGTGTGTTTTTGCAAGTAACATTGTCAAGTTGATTGGTGGGTTGGAGCTAATGCACCAAGACAACTTGTACCTGTTTGTTCATATGAGAACCTGTTTGGGCAAATGTGAGGTGGGTGCATCCTCGAACCTTGTTTAAACCCTAGTGGCAAATTGTTTTGCCACTTACCGTTCCTAGGGTTCTCATTTTTGTTAATTGTTTGTGGTGCTGTTTTGAAATTGGTCACTTTATCAACCATGCTATCTTCCTCTCTTCGTCTTGGCTGTGTGGGGAAATTGTGTCTTTTAAATGTGGCAATTCCTGATATGCATATTTCACTGTTTCACAGTTGGACTTAAAATTAAAGGTCGAAAAATTAGTATTGGCAATAGAAATGCAATTTACTGTCCAAGCAGCCTAACCCTGGTTTTAGCGCAAGTGAATATTTTCACGAATTTAAATATCGTGTTCAACCGCTTTCAAAATGCTTTACTTATAACAGCACTGTTTAAAAGTACGAGGCGACGTTTTACGGCCGCCACACTTCAAACAAAGCTACTTTGATAATAAAATAGATGGAAAAGCGGATTTTGAAAGCCATTGAACAAATATAAAAATAATGCAGTCTGGATTTGACTGAACCTGTTCATGAGCAGTAATGAAAATCAACATATTACTGTTCCGGCCACCTAGCCCAGGGTTGAGCGCAACTAAATATTTCAAAAGTATCGTGCACTAGGGCATTGAAAAGCAAACAAACTGTGAAATGTAAATCCCGTGCAATGCTGCACGCAGGACATCAATATCTAGAAATAAAAAAATACGATAAAATAAAGAACAATTATTTCTTTTACCATAGATACATATTTTGGTAGTAACAAAACTATTTTTAGTAGTTTTTAATACATTGTAAATCAAGAAAGTTTGCTCGCTTATTGGAAGTGTTTTTGAGTTTATTTAGTTCATCAGGATATATTTTGTTGACCAGAGATAAATATTATACAATTATTGCATTTCGATGAGGTCAATATGGTGATTTGTCGACCTGACATTGACCGAGGGCGAAGTGTTTTCAATTAATGAACTTATGGTTATCCTAATGTTCGATAGAAAAAGATAACCTAAAATCGTTTTCAGAGCAATATAAAAAAACAGATCAGCAACAAAGGGTACATAATAAGTACACATAATTTGTTTATAAATAAAAGAACCAAAACAACCATCATTACTTTTAAAAATTTTGTTTCTGAAGCTTTCAATTTCATCGTTGTATATTTGTAAACGGCGGTGTCAAACTTAAGACAGTAAGAGTGGTTTATAGGACTTCACAAGACAATACTGTTTTCAAAGAGCTATAACAGTCTTCATTTTAGTATAGAAGAGTGTGATAAATAATTGTTTTCATTATCCCATGACAATTAAAAACGTTACACAGACGGCGGTTTCGCACAGACAATAAAGTAGTGGTTTGTGTTTTATTCCTATAAAGCTATTTCGGACTAAAGAATAAACAACAGGCTTTGACAAAGTGACGAAAAAAGTCTTTCGAATATAATACAAAACACCAGGAAAGCATAAGCTTTTCACTTAAAAGTTAAAGATATGGACGAATTAACATATGATAAATGAACTGCAAAATATAATTTTACATCGAAACACCTGTCTATTCGAGATCAAGAATTTATTTCTTTACAGATAGTGAGGAAAATCATGAATAACTTAAATAACGTTTATATACTGAGTGCCATTGAAAACGTAACAGCTTATGAAATATTTTTGACGTGTGTAAAAGTTTAATATATTCGCAAAAAATAGATGTGTTTTAAAATGAATAAGATGTTGTTGGGCCAAGCGAGTAATTGTCGAGGGCGAACAATGCATTCGACGAGCGATGATTTCCCGTCGAGACATACCCCCTTAGATCATGCCAAAAACCACATGTCGCTGGTTGTCTAAAAGTCTTGGCATTTTCAAACTTGTATAGAATAAAACTTGAAAAGATCGGATTTGTGCAGCCGTAAGTGAAGGTTAACAAATGGACTTGTTTTGAGGTTATTCATGCATGTCTACATGCCAAAACAAAACTTGTGTGCGTTTGTACGGGGTGACTTTAGGAGAGAAAGTTTAAAAATACGTGGACAATAAATGCATCGATTGGTTTCTTTTTGATTTTAAAACACGCGCACCTTTGTCAATTAATTTAACTTTTACACACATCAAAAACAATCCAACAATTGAAGAGTTGCGTTTTCATTGGCACTCATCGTGTTTTTCGTTTGGGTAAAATATATAGGATTTGATATATATCTTATATATAAGTGTAAGAGTAGCCACATGTACAAACACGTAGTCCAACAGGAAGGCGGATAACAAGATGGTTAATAACGTAAAGAATCTTTGATATATTCATGGCTTTAAATGATATTAAGCAATATTAATAATTACACAATGCTTTCACTGTTTTTTTTTACTTCAAAGTCCACATTCCTTGTCAAATCATTAAGTTTTAGAGTGTCTACGCATTCCTCTACATAGTGTTGCCTTTTCTGCAAAACCAGCCAGCTTCAAGTTCAAGGAAGCAGCTCCTAAATGTATATATGCAGATGAGTATTTATGTTGGAATGCATTTTATTTTGAGTTAACCCCATTTTTTAACCGATATTTTTTCAATCCATGCTGGTATGTGATCAGGCTCCAACCTATTGAGCAAATGCACTGATTTCCGGCCTAAAAACCCAAAGCACTTCATTGATACACATTGCTGTGGTCGGCACGACATTAACGGCACTGTGCCATTATACCCACCGGTACCGAACGAACAGAAGTCCATATATGTTGTATAATTTATTATATAACATAATGTATGCGCAGACGGGAATTCAACATTTGGCTCAGCGATTATAGAATTAGAGTTTAAAATTTTAATGAGGATCTATTCTAAGTTTGAGGTGAACAACTAAAATTAAATTTAAAAAAGACATCTTCAAAGAAAATTAACAAAAAAATGGGGTCTGAGTAAGAATCGAACCCAAGGCTATCAAGTCGGCGACACTATCTGTGAAAGCGAAGTCGCTTGAAGCGCTTGGCCACTGACTCGTATGTGATAATGCATCGAAGCAAATAAATTTATTTATGGTACACAGTGTAAGACATGTAATTAGTGAGTTAACTTAAAGTAGACTAAAGAAACAATAAGTCCACTTTTCTGATGTTTCATGTGGAATACAATTCAATATGAGATGTCAGACATAAAATTTTTCAATTTTTTTCAATTATAAATACGCAGTTTACAACCTTAGAGTGTTCCGAATCAAGAATATTCTCATGATGTACACAATATTGTCAAGGCGAATCGGAATAATCTTGGGATTTAATGTCGCCCCAATCAACAAATGCACGCAAGCGTTCACATTTGGTTGACTATATATAATTATTTTTGGAAATTTCAAGGATGATTTTTATAGTACATTTGTTTGCTGTTGAAAAACAAAGAACATTTAGTGGACTATACATAAATCAACCATATTTCGAAGTTATATATTGTCAAAAATATTTGTTAATTGACTTACCACACATTTAAGTTTTCATATTCTTGTCATGAGTTTAATTTATTACGTATTGATATTTTTGAGAGCTCTACCAACTTAGATTCCAGTTTTAAGGAGTACTTCAACAATATATTTGTATCTGTGGCACAGCAGGTCTGGAACCAGTATAAATAAAAATCAGATCGGTAATGTTATATTACAAGCCGGTGGTTTCCTTATTTGAACAAGCCGTGAATAAGAACTCAGAATATACAAAGCTAAATTTCTTGCTTTTTTGCAACCATTAAACAAGAATGTCATATTTTTAAATCAAACAATCATGTAAACGCAGTCTCCGTAAAACTGAATGAAAACTACCCGCACGAGTATTTTTACCCCAACCGGTTTTGTATTGCGATCCGTTCAGACAATAATTATCCGCTATACACTGTAATGCGGAGAATTTGAAGTCTCAACCGTTCCCTATTTTAAAACAACAATACTGTTTTGCAATGTGGAAACGCATTTTTACGGGTAAAGGTTGGGGAGTGTCATGTAACATGACCAGAGCTAATACATGTATCAATAAAAAGCATGTCATAAATTATTTTCCATTGATCATACATGACACATCGTAAGTTTTTAATCTGAACTTAGACTGTTTTACCCGACACAATGAACTTCAAAAGTGAAAACTATTCTAATGTAAATAACCCGCGTGCACGTCAAACAGTAATTCGCATAAAAGAAGTTGAAAACTATGTTGATATTTGGCGACAGATGAACGAAAATAAACGAGGTTTTACATGGCGTAGATTAAACCCTAGCCGAAAACAATCACGTCTAGATTATTTTCTTATTAGTTCAAGTTTGGTTAACTTTGCTACAAATTCTAGTATAGTACCAGGATACCGATCAGACCACTCGGGTATATTTTTGACACTCCAATTTTCAAAAAATGACAGAGGTAAAAGCTATTGGAAATTTAATAACTTGTTACTTAAAGATGACAACTACATATCACTTTTTAAAACAGTACTAAATAATCTTGTAAATTTACATAAAACTAATCAGAATGTCAATAATGATAGCTATGAAAACATTATTTTAGATATTAATGATCAGTTGTTTTTGGAAACTTTTTTAGTAACTTTAAGGGGCGAAACTATAAAATTCAGTTCACATAAAAAGAAAATGGAACAAATAGAAGAAAACAAACTTGAGAAAGAGATAAGTATTTTAGAAAACAATATTTCAAAAAATTTAGACACCGTACATGAATCAATACTTGAAGAACTAAATAAAAAGAAAACGGATTTATATACTCTAAGGAAAAAAATTATAGAAGGAGTTATGTTACGTTCTAAATGCAGGTACGAAAATCTTGGAGAAAAACCTACAAAATATTTTTTACCACTCGAAAAAAGAACATTTACAAATAAAACTATTACTAAACTGATAGACGAAAACAATAGAGAGTATACACATACAAGATATTCTAAATTATCAGATGTCGTATTATGCCAAACTATTTCAAACTGATTTGGAAGTATCCCAAGAACCTATTGATAGCATAATTGGAGTAAATGAAAATGCACTTTCCGAAATAAATTGTAATTCTTTAGAAGGTAAAATTACTTTAAATGAACTAAAAGAAGCACTAAATAACACGAGAAATGATAAAAGTCCGGGTTTAGACGGGTATACCGCAGAATTTTTTAAATTGTTTTGGGGTTATTTGTCACATTTCATACTAAATTCGCTGAATTATGCATATAGAAATGGCTGCTTATCCGTTACGCAAACTCAAGGTGTTATAACTTGCCTACCAAAACCAAATAAAAATAGAATGTTTTTAAGAAATTGGAGACCGATTTCTTTGTTAAACGTGATTTATAAATTAGCCTCAAGTGTTATTGCAAATCGAATGAAAAAAGTTTTAAATAAGATAATCATTATAAGTAACGATCAAAAAGGATTTATAGCGGGTAGGTTTATTGGAGAAAACATCAGACTTATTTATGACATTCTTTTTGAAGCTAAAACTCAAAATATACCAGGTCTATTGCTGTCTATCAACTTTCAGCAGGCTTTTGATTCTATTTCTTGGAAATTTATATATAAAGTTCTCGATTATTATAATTTTGGACCTTCCTTTAAAAGGTGGATCTCTTTATTTCAGAAGGGATCTTAGTCTTGTATTTTACAAAATGGTCATTTATCAGATTTTATTAAAATTTGTCGAGGCTGCAGACAAGGTGATCCAATATCACCTTATCTTTTTATTTTAAGTGTAGAAAATCTCGGTTCCATGATAAAAAAATAATAACAATATAACGGGTATTCGAGTTTACCACAAAGAACACAAACTCAGTCAATACGCTGATGATACTCAATTATTTTTAGATGGCACGGAAAAATCATTACGTTCCTGTTTACAAACTCTGGAGAAGTTTTACAAAATATCAGGTTTAAAAATTAAAAATGAAAAAACAAAAGCATATTGGATAGGCTCAACTAGATTTTTCATTAAACACATTATGTGACGATTATCCGTTAGATTGGTCACAAGTTCCATTAAAATTCTTGGCGTGAATTTTTCAGCAGAACTCTCCGATATATGGGTATTAAATGGACCCGACATCTTAATTAAATGTGAAAAATTAATTAAAACATGGTCAAAAAGAAATCTTACACTCATTGGAAAAATAACAGTTATCAAGTCTTTGGTTCTCTCAAAATTTGTTCATCTTTTTATAGCACTTCCAAATACTCCAACAGAAATATTAAAACAATTAGAACAAATGTGCTTAAAATTTATATGGAGTAAAGGGCCCGATAGAATTAAACGAAATTTATTAATGAAAGACACAGAGCAAGGCGGTTTAGGAATGTTCGATATTAAAAATATTATTAATGCCCTAAAAATAAGTTGGTTGAGAAGGTTACTGTTAAATAATTGTGATAGTTGGGAAAGTCTATCATTATTTTATTTACAACATTTATTGAACTTAGGATCAAATTTTTCAATTGAATTATCAAATACTCTTTCCAACCCGTTCTGGAATATGTACTAAGCAGTTGGCACTTAATGTGTAGTAATGTACACATTAATGATTTAAATCAAATGCTTTTTTCTCCATTATGGAAAAAAATAACAAAATGGTAAACGGTTCACTGTATTTTGATAGTTGGTACAAAAAATGTTATTAATGTTATCGACCTCTACGGGGAAGACGGTCATTTGTTAACATTCGAACAATTAAAAGAACGTTACAGAATTCACGGCACCTTTTGTAAATTGTAAACAGATATTTGCTAATTTAAAATCTATTAAAGAAATTAAGCTTCAAAATTTTCAATTTAAAATAAACAACAAAATTTTGGTTACAAAAACATTTCTATTTAAGATAAATAAAGCAACAGATGAATTGTGTTTTCTTATTGTAAACAAACTAGGGAAACCATTGAACATCTCTTCTTAGAATGTCCGATAACACATCTATTTCTAACAGAATGTCCGATTACACATCTATTTCTAACGAGAGTTCAAAAATGGCTTGCAGAGCAATGTAGTGTAGGGTTTTCTTTGAACAATAGGCATTTTATTTTCTCTTTTCAGGAAAACAATTGTATTGGAAATTACTTATCTGCTCTCGTTAAACACTACATTTATAGGTAAAAATTTAGAGAAAACTGTGATACACATCTTTCTGTTCAATTTTTAAAGACATATTTAAAACAAAAACTAGAGTCAAAATACTATATCACAAAGTTACAAGGAAAACAAGTCGCTTCCAATCAAAATTTTGGAACAGTATACAGGAAAGTTAAAGAATCATAAACAATTATTATCCTGACAAAACACTGAGAAAAACCTAATTTTGTATTTCCGAATAACCGTTTTTAATCATCTAGATACACAAATAATTCAAACTTTAAAAATTCAAATAGAATGTGAAAGGTTCGGTAATTTCAGAGTCGTTTAATATACGTTAAATATACTATTTTCTGAGGCCACCTTACATTATATCTTTACGAGTATTATATCTAATAATGCCTTAAAATTGCTATAATTGCATCTAAAATAACATGTTATATGTATTATATTTAACTTTGTAAATTTGTATAATGCATATTTGCAATAAAAGAGGTTACCCGGATAGGGGCCTCAAACTAAAAAATACTAAAAAGGTAAGGAGGAGGGAATATTCAAGCATTGTGTATTCAACTTCAAACTTTAACATGAGTTCTGTCAATAATAGAAAGAGGAACCGTGTTTCTGTAGCAATGCACGAATGGCTGTCACGCGGAGATTTTAAATTTTATTCATTGCTACAATATTATGGCTTAACAAACGCGTTGGAATTTTCCATATATCTTTTGTCGTACCGTGGTGAAAAACTTGCGTGATTAACTTAAAATAAATGTTTTTTCTTTAGTTTTTATGATTTAATTCAATGCTCTAGAGGCGCACAGAAAATGTCTTCTGAACAATACAAAATGATTGCATTATAATGTTTCTCCTCTTGAGTTAATTATCCCGAAGGCTACTTTTTTCGTTGTTGTTCGCCGATGGTGGCCCGTGTGGTAATTAACTTATTTGATTTCATCTAAATTTGCATGTGTTACTCAATGCTATGTTAATGGACTGACCATACAAATTGCTGTACGATTCTTGAACTAACTGTATTATTGTATGCAATATGGGTCCAAGATCATAAAGCTAAATTCGTCTCAAAACTCAGGCAGCTGATTGACCGAAATCGTGTTTTTAATGCTGAAAATAGTTTCTTCATCATATTATAAACTCGTCTTTTTTCTCTCCTCTTTTGGTTGTGTTGAGAAGCTGTGCTGTTGTGGATTCGGCCATACTGATATGCATATTTAACTTGCAAAAGAAAGAGACCCTGACCCGAATTGACAAAACGGCCGCTTATTTGCTGCAAACAATTATCCGACACCTCAGTTGAACCTTATAGGACTTTATATGAGATTCTTAATCATATATGTTTATTATTTTTAACTTAATTTAATTTTTTGTATGAATATTGGATAAGAAACGGAGTAGTGGGATTTCATTCGTCTTGGTTATTATTTTTATGGAAAATAAATAATAGCAAGCTTGACATGAGGTACCGCGAACGCGCCCGAACGCAAACATTTTTATTATTTGATTGAGAACTGTTTTTATTTTGTGTTAGTGTTCATGTAATGAATATAAAGTGCATTTTTGATTATTTGATTGGTAACTGTTTTTTATTTTGTTTGTATTCATGTCATGTATATTTAGTGCCTTTCTGATTATTTGATTGATTAATGTTTCCTTTTATGTTAGTGATCATGTTATGTATATTTAGTGCATGTCCAAAAATATTCGATTGATTACTGTTTTATTATTATCCTACTGTTGGCATTAAAATTGTTATTTTGTTTTGCTTGATTTTTGTGTGCTGAGGTCTTGCTACATTTATCTCCACTGTCTAACTGTTCTTGAAGTATGTAAAATAAAGATACATTTTACTGGTAATAGTTTTATTGAACAGCACTTTACTGTTTGGAAGATTTTGATAATTTTTTATCGATGACAGTGAAATGACGACTGTCGTAGCACCTTAAACGAAAATTCCTCATAAGCAATTGTGAAAAGACAAATATAAAACAAAGTTATAAAATGAATAAGTTAGAAAATAGGAACACCACAATGAAAAAGAGAACCTATGGGATTAAAGTCTTGCCTTTGAAAGTTCAGTTAAAAATCAGGTTGTTTGGCGAAACAAGCACTCAATGGCACGGCTAAGGGTCAGGGTTGCATAATCAGGAGGTTCTTGAATACAAAAAAGATTATAATTCGTTATATGTTTCTTTTTAGGTTTTTATGCTTGTAGAATTTAGAATAGCATTCGTAGTTTTCTGTTTGATGAATTCACATGTAAAAATACTTGACATTTATTACGAATTGCAAGCAAAGACGAAATTCAAAACAAGGATTATGTTCCCTAGACGATTAACAAAACAACGTCATTTTTTTTAGAAAATAATCTTCATTCTTGCCATATGATATAAAATATGTCAAAACAAGCTGTATCATTTGAATTGATTGAACGAAATCATGACGCAAAATGAAAAGAAGTATTATGTAAGTAACTAGCATATCTTATTTCGTCAGCCATAATTTTCTTGCTTTATTATAAATGAATGATATTGCCCCTGCTGGGAAGCGAACCCGCACGTCAGCGTCTAGCCTTGCAACTCCGACAACGCTACCGACTGAGCTAGCCGGGACAACCCGAAAAAGTATGGTCGGACACCCTGATAAACGTTATCATCACTGCATGACGTATGTAACGGATCACTTTACTGATTACAGTACAGGGAGACTTTAACGATATACAATAATAATTAAGGATCACACAAAATCTATTTTACTCAACAAAAGTTGTCTTCGAATCAACAATATTTGTACTTCAAAGAACCAGCTTTCAGCTAAGAGCCGTGCTAACATGTCTTCTTTTTTAACAACAGGGAATGAAAACATAAGAATGTTGAATATAATAATTGTGCATTTTGGAATTCTGTACATTATTGGAAAAATATTAATAGATATTTACGTTTACAACCGAGTTAATTTCTATTTATTTTCAGAAAAAAGGCTAAGGAACATGTCGAATGTCAGGAAACCATTAAGTCATTTACTTGATGAATAAGTCCTAAGGTTAATAAAATAGACGAAAAGAGAACTTTTTAGGCGGCGTGGGCAGTAATATGCATTTCCATTACTGCCCATTAACAGGCTCAATCAAATTGAGCCTGCAGTATTTTCATATTTGTCGTGTTCGTCGGGTTTCAAAGTTTCTATTATTTAATTCTTAATAAATTGAGATAGGATTAAATGTCAGTTTCATCATTACAAAGCGAACCCTAAATATGTTGACCAGCGTTTCTTTGAGAGATTTATTTAAAAATGCAGGTGCAGTTTATAATCACAGCAACATGGCATTTCCCAACCAGTGTTGTATGTAGATTTATAAATTAAAAAATAAAAGACAATATAAAATTCTCTGCGCCTTTACTTTAAAAACAAACACATGGACATTAAAAAAAGCAAAAGTACAAAAATGGTATTCTACAGCTCTCTGCATGCCTGGTAATTAAACTTTTAACAGTTGATCGTTATGCATGCATATTTGTTTGCACAAAGGTTTCAGTCGTTTAAACGTTTTATTATCTTTATCATTGTCGTCGTGTTTTGATGGTTTGACTCAAAGTGTTCTGATCTCGGTAATTGGGTAAAAAACCGTTTTGCTTGGCAATTCTATTAGTTTCTTATCTTTTATAGGTCTGTGTGCCTTTGTATGAAACATTTTCGAGTTGACGGGTGGGTTGACGCTAATTTACTAAGACAACTTGTACGTATATTTTCAACCTGTTGGGGCAAGTGTGAGGTGATGCGATATAGATCCTGTGCCCAAGATCATAAAACTAAATCTGGAGATCAGTCTCAAATCTCAAGCATCTGATTGGCTGAAATGGCGACCAGTCGCCATTTCAGCCAATCAGATCCTTGAGATTTGAGACTGATCTCAAATTTTATTTTTATGATCCTGGGCCCTGGTTTAAACTCTCAGTGGCAAACTGTTTACCATTGACTGTTCCTTGGCGCTTACCCCACGGATAATAAGTGTTGTATCTACTTTGACATTGATCATTGTATACAATATGCTGTCTTTTCCTCTGTACTTTTTTGGATGTGTGGGGAGACCTATCTCTTCTGAATGTGGACATTTCTGTCATGCATATTTCATCTGTCTTTGGATATTTTACTTACAAAATATGTCTTTATGCGGCGACGAAGAAAATTATAGTTTTGATTGCAATTGGTTTCCTTTTACCATTGAACAGAAGGAGTTGTTAGAGCAATATATGACTGATTTACAATATGAATATATCATTTGCCAGAAGAATAATATTACACAAGAATTAATTGCATAAATCAGTCTTCATCGCGGTTTTTAAGTGGGTATGAAGGAGAACTTGTTATATTAATAACTGTTTATTAATAAATATATCAAAAACTGTTTATTTTATTCCATTAAACGACCTAAGACCACGATATTGGTTGGTGTATTTTATCAAATGAGACATAGATTTGTAAAAAAATTACAAAGTAAATGAAAATTTCTACTTTATGACTGAAGACGACTAATGGACAAAACTTAGCAATAATAACAACATTTATGTTCATATAATGATTCGCTTATTGTAACAATTTTATAAAAGAAACACTTTTTATTAAAATTGACTATATTATTCATTCTATCTCATCACTGTGAGGCGTTATTTTCTGAAACACCTTACAATCTATAATTTTAATTTCACAAGTGACGTTAAAATGATAAAATAAATACACAGCCTATCATTATTTATTAATATTTCGTTCAACATACTGTTATCTCAATGAACTTGATATATCAGAAAGTTTCATTCTGCATAATATGATGACAGATAAGAGCGCAATTAAAGAATAAAGACCAAGGATCAATACGTTATCTTGTTAATTATGCTAAATTGTATTTAGCCTGATGGAAACTGCATTTGATATCAGATGCAGACACCACTAGAATATTTAGAAAGATCAAAAACTTCAAAAGCTAGAAGTGAGCACTTAACACGCGAGAAAAGTGAGTAATAGCTGCAATGGAGTTCCCATTTTTGTTATTTGTTTGTGGTTACTGTTTATGAAACTGATCATTTTATATTCACAATGCTCTCTCTCTTCTTCTTGGCGGTTAAGGGAGGCTGTCTCTTCTGAATGTGGCAATTTCTGATATGCATATTTCCCTTTTTCACCATGCACAATGTATTGATAAAAATGATAATAAAAAAATTACAAAAAAATTATGAAAAGTAATTTACTACGCTAAGATTTTTCTGCAAAGCTTAGACTTTGTCGTTTTGATCTGTGTCAAACTCATAAATTTCTTTAAATTTATAAGTTATTTTTCTGAACAAGAAAGGAATGTGTGGCCCATATCAGACTGTACGTGAAGCAGTCTGATCTTGATCTACACTGGTTGCACATATGTTTATACCCGTATTCCATAGCGTAAAGGCTTAATTATTTAAAGATTTCGAAATAGACGGGTAAAACCAGATCTCAACTTTTCCTTTGTAATAGCAGAGTAAACCCAATTTTCTAGCCCTACTGAGCCAATTCAACAAATCAATATTGAAATAATCTAGAATTAAACAAACCTTTATATAATAAGATAAAAGGTGCATTAAAATCATACTCATACAAAGTTTAATTGTTTTTAGATAGTCTCAGGTACAAAGTCATTTAAGTAGCGGGCGCGGGGACACATGCTCAATTTATAAACTAGTAACAAAAGTGATGATTCATGCGAATCGCTAACTTTCGCCTGGTTTGTTGCTTGATACTGCGTAGTTAAGTTGCCCCTGAAATACATGTGATTCGCCATGCTTCAAGCAGAAAAAAATGTTAACAAAAGTTTACGGATTTACCTCGTGGTTCGCTGATCCATGTTATCTCATTTATTGGAATATGCTTATAGATGTGGTAGACATAAAAAGTCCTCGTCAAATTTTCCGGTCTTCTTGGTTTAACCGGAAGCATTTGTGCAAAAACGAACCGCAAATTATTCAAAATGGTCTCTTTTTATCAAAGTTGACTGATTTTTGACAAAAGTAATTCTTATAAAACCAAATGAATTTCAGACTTGATATTATGCATGTTCATACACTGAACAAAGCGGTAGATTCACGAAGACTAAAAAGAGGCAAATAATTATCTTAAATTCAAATGGCATTTACACTGTGAAATGTTTGGTATTTTTAATTTATATATGTTTTTTTCTGAGAATAAAAACGGAGATGAACTTAATGACATTAATAAAAGTATGTTATGAACTTTTGAATGTTGCAAAAAATGTATTTATTAAGCAATTGAACAACTTGTCATCACATTTTGTTGGTTTTGATATGGGGCCAGGAGTCAGCAATAATAATTTAATAATTAAGATAAAATTATTGGTATAAATATTTTTGTTAAAATTTGGTTTTGATCGAGAAGTGTGGCCATATTTATAAAATCTCTAAAATCTGGTCTTAGAACTGTAAAAAAGTAGATTCCTATGCATAATTTTGACGGTCGATTGTGCAGTTGTGTTAACATTGGTTGATATAAAGCTATTGCATTTCTAAGGTATAACCACGTATGCATTCAAATTCATGAACATTTTAGTTATGTTTTGAATTATATTTTAAATATTTTAGGCCAATTATTAGACCCGTGAACCTGCTCCTTTTCTGAACACCTCCTTAGTCAAGTTTCCTGAAAATGTACAGTTGAAAGTTGTAAATGTTATATTTCTTTCTTTACTTTTTCTTTTTGAGTATAATTATCATTTTGCCAATATTAGTACAGCGGATTTATACATGTAGTGGTCACAAAATATAAGAAAACAAGAGACATTTGTAAAAATGTATGCCTCCCACCCTCAAACGAAAATGGATAGTAAACTGTTGTTATTGATCACCAAAATCATTGTGTAGTTATTGGTGTGACAACAATTTTTTATTGAATGTCACTTTGAACATAAGCTTTGACTTATGGACCTGAAAATTGATATTAGTCATCAACATTTCATGATAAACCTCCCTATCAAATATGAGGACCATTGGTGAAAACAGTGTCTAGTCACTGATGGGACAAGGTTTTTGTGCGCAAGGTCACAGTGATCTTGACCTTTGATCTACTGCTACTGTCCAGAAAATCAATAGAAGTACACTTAAGGGGATAACAAACCTACCTGTGCAATATGAGGACCATAGGTGAACGCATTTCCTAGTAATTGATCGGACAATGTTTTTGTGTTAAAGGTCACTTTGACCTTGACCTTTCAATCACTGACCAGAAATTCAATAGGGGTCCTTTACAGGTGATGTCGAACCTCCCTACAAAATTTTATGATCATAGGTGAAAGCATTTTCTAGTAATTGATCAGACAATGTTTTTGCGTTGAAGCACAATGTGATCTTGATCTTTCAACCACTGACCTGAAATTTAATATCCGTCCTCTACAGGTGATGTCCAACCTCCCAACAAAATTTTAGGATCATATGTGCAAGCATTGTCTAGTTATTGATCTGACAAGGGTTTTGCGTTACAAGTCACTGTGACATGACCTTTGACCCACTGACCTGAAATCAAAAGGGGTCCTCTACAGGTGATGTCGAACCACCCTACGAAATTTGAGGACCATAGGTGAAAGCATTGGTTAGTTATTGATCGGACAAAACATTTGTGTTGGAGATCACTGTGACCTTGACCTTTGACCTACTGACCTTTAAATCGATAGAGTTTCTCTTCAAATCAAAAGGTTAAGAAATTGTCTGGTTATTGTTTGGAAAAGGTGGTGTATAACTAAAATAATGGTATAATTTCTGCAAAACCAACCTTAATCAAAGGACTGAAGGTACTGATGGGTCGGCCATCAAAACACAATTGAAAAGCGATGGATCTTCGACAAAGAGTTTGTGCTTGATTAAGTTGGACCAGAAACAAACTTTCGTCTCAAGAACGGGGACCAATTTCTTTTATGTCCTCTGAGACATAGATCTTCGATCCCAAAAACAAGTAAGGTCCAATTAACAAGTCAAGACAAATACTGTTATCAAGTTTGCAAACGTGGTGACATGGAAAGCGAACCTGGTGGTAGGACAATATGTCTAAAGACATAATTAGAATATGATTGGACTTGTAGACGATAATATGAAATAAGGCGATGCCTCTATCGGAACTGACCAATCAAAATTAAGTGAAGGATATCATACTACATAGGTCATATGGTCAACAGTGAAACAAAGCTGGTCACAGTTCTCAGACACTACACTTTATTTGAAGGTATAAATCCTTTCGTCCTTGCATTTTGCATTTAGACAGACTTTTTAATTTTTCATTTTATCAATGAGAGTGCAATGACAAATGGAATATTACCTTAATGGCGTGAATACTTTTGTAAAGTTTGGAAGAATCCTGTGAGCAGTTGTTTGCAAGCACAGTATCAATAGACAGCACCTAAAATTCTGAGTTGAGATACGGTGACACATATGACAAAAAAGTAGCTAGGCTTGTCATTGTCTTTGAATATTCAAACTTGAAATCAGCAAACAGAATTGGGTCACATGATTTAAAATAATACTACAAGTAACACTGTGTTTTTTTTTCAATAGTTTTATTATTCAGCAAATAATGTTCAAACACACAATAACACTGATGCTTTTTTGTCCACTGATGTTTTTTCAATGAGGTGCACATTCAAACGTTTTTGTTATATTTTATATAAATTGTCTCAATTTCACACCCACTATTTGTAGCGACATTTGTGATTTTTTTTATTCTTGTCCATTACAAAAGCAGCATGTTCCATTTCAGGAATTAGTGGCAATATAAAGGTTGTATGCTCCCTCAGACAGTCATAGACAGAATTGTCAAATTGGTCTCCTCACAGCATTCCATGTGAAGCTGGTATCCTGAAATATTAATTTCAACAAATAACCTATTTATATTGAAGTTCAAGCATAATTTATGGTCTGTGCTTTTTTAATTTATTTGTCGACATTAAAAACTGATAAGTATTTGACAAGAAATTAGTTTTGTCCAATAATATTGCTTTTCTTGCCCTGGCAATACTACATTTATCCCGACTCTTGACATGGTAACCCTTGGGTTCTCATTTTCGTTCATTGGTTATGGTGTCTGTTTTGAAACTGACCATTTTATTAACCATGCTCTCTCTTTCTCTTCTTCTTGGCTGTGTGGGGAGGCCGTGTCTTCTGAATGTTGCAATTCCCGATATGAATAATACACTTTTTTTTAATAGAAAAAATATTTTTCTCATTTCTTATGATGAACCTTCACTCCTTGGAGACGCCTTTTATCATATAGACAACCAGGGGTTCCATTTGACCCAGGAAATAACCTTTGACATTTGAAAATTAAAAAAAAAATATATAAAAAAATCATTCTGACCCCAACGATTTTAGCTGAAGTGTCTTTGTTTTCCTTAAATTAAGGGTAATTTTGGTTATTTATTGCCAGAATCCACCAAAAAGTTACACTAGATGGGTGTTCTATTGTGTCGCCCTGGGAGCTATGTCAGGTTAATAAATCCGTGATTTATCTATCAGAAGCTCATTCTAAATTGAAAAATTATTACTCCAGATTATGGACATCAGATGTGCAGAGAATTTCCTAGTTAAGAACATATATAACGTTTAAGTTTTTTGCTGTGAGGACTACTTAAAAATCTTAATCGCAATGAAATATAACTACTAGCACAACTTAGGTTCGGTATACTACCCCTTCGAATAGAAACCGGAATATACATCGGTGAAGCCCCTGAACAGAGACTGTGTTCCTTATGTGATTTAATGGCCGTAGAATCAGAGGTGCACTTCATAATAACATGTATATCATAAATTTTCTCTGAATCTTTCTAAAACAGCTGAGTTTTGACATTTAAAATGTTTTTTATAGGGTGACATATAGGCCCGTTGGGCCGGGTGAATAACAGCAAATGTTCAATGAGACGTCAATTTTGGGTGGTTATGACGTCAAGTCTTTTCTTACAAAAGTATCATGGCCGATCAGATTTTTGTGGACATTTGAACGGTAAAATCTATACACCTTAACATCTACACACGTTAACTACCATCAGTGCAAGTTTAAAAATCATCAATTCGACGAGAAATGAGAAAGAAAAATCTACTTGAGCACAAGACTTAACGTCATAATAATCTATAATGGACGTCACATTGAACATTTGTTAAACGTATTATTTTGGATACACGGACAGTATAACTTATTTAAAAATGGTATGTTATATATCAAACAAGACTTAAAATCCTCTAGATTATTTCTATGGGAAAATTGAATGCTTATGTTTGATGATATTAACGCTTTTCATTTTCAAAAGTGTATAAGATATTATGAAACACCCGGTATGTTTTTGATTCTTATAAAGTGCTTCCTGATAAGTGTAAGGTTAGTAAAAAACAACCTTAACTCGGTATAAATAAGTATCGCCATTATCGTTCCGCTCATGCTTTGTCCCGGTCATTTGAGGATTTCTCTATCATGTTTAATTGTTAATTTCAGATTTAAAAAATCTGTACAACATATATAGATTGTTTGACATGAACACATTTTTTGGCGTTGACTTTGTTGACATCGCAAATAGAATAATCTAAACAATTTAACATAAAGAATCGAACCAAAAAAATGAGGCTTGAATACTTTTAAAATTGCGATTTATGGAGAAATCCCATGTTTCCCATATTCGCATTAACATGTTAAGAAAGGTTTTAAACAAATAAGCCAAGAAGAAGGCACTGTGAAGTTTGGGCTTTTTATAAATGATAAAAATTAGTATCCACCTAAAACTAAATATCACTTTAAAAGATAGGGACAAATATCGGTCATTTAGCCAAAAGAACTCTGCAAATAAGCAAAAATCCCTAAATAAGGTGAACACCCGGAAATTCATTGTGTTATATACTGTATGAAAGTCTGCCGAAGTTGGACACTTCGAACACAGTCGAACTCTAAAAGTAAGTTTTTGTATTGTCATGATTGTCATAAAATGTTTTCAAACCAAGAATAGCTTTCCCATAGCCTTTGTCAACTCAGTTGTCTGCACCAACGAGAAAAAAGAAATTAACAAAGTGCTCAGCCAACAAAAACACTAAATAAAGAGGCTTAACGGCATAATCTCAGCTGTTGTTTGAAGAAGTGTGTATTTATTTTCTAAATACTATTATAATCTGTATGAAAAGCAACAAAGACTCCCGCTAAATGATGACTGATTTAAGATAATGCAATCCGAAGCAACATTTCCATCAGAGGTTTAAAGGCATTCAGTAGCCTTTACGTCACATAATCTAATTGATTCTTCAAACTTATACATGTATGTAGCTAGTTGTCGTACCCTAACCAAACCGGTGTACAACAAAAAACAAACAAGTTCTGAATTAATTAAAAAGAAACACATTCAGTTCAATAAAATATTTCTTATTCATGTCTAATGTCTCGGAACTAAAAATACATTCATTCCTATTAACAAAACAAAAAGGGGGAAGCTCATATTTGAAGTAACGTGCATTTTATCACAGAATCCGTTATGTCAGCAGTAAGAAAAGCTATTTGATTACGTGCAATATATCATAGAATTCGTGAAACACATAATTTAATAGAGACAGAACTAATTTAAATAGATGGTTGTTTCATCATATATTTACGCAAAACGCAAAAGAGACAGCTATAAAAAGTGAAATTTACACACATAAAGCAATGACTTCAAGAACATTAAAACTATCCCATATAAGACTAGACACATAAAAGACACAAGAACAAAAAGCATATCCGTTTTCTGAAATTAACCGGTATCAACTAATTGATAACGGATAAGAAAACGGATTTTAAGAAAGAAATTTTCAGACGTTATAAATAACTGCTTTGAAGAGTTAATGGGGGTTTCTTAGGACATATTTACAGGAACGTTTTTTACGGTTTTTTGTCTTTTATTCCAGTTATCGTGTTCTAATTGAACTAGTAGTGTGTATTACTAATGCATTCGAATACCTGTCTATTTCGTTCGACACTGAAATTGGATACTAAGGTTTTTTGTGTTTGTAAGGAAAACAATGTGCTATGCATGCATATTGTTGATTATTGATTTTATTGGTGAACTGGAGTTTATTCATCGAGACAACTTGTACTTATTTGTTCATACAGGAACCTTACCCAGCACGTTTGATCGATGCACCTTAAAACCTGGGTTAAACTCAACTAAGGACTAATTGGTCTGCTACTCATTGTTCCAAAGTCGTCTTCTCTCAGTTTTATGCCTAAGGTCATAAAATTTAATCTGGAGACAAGTTTCAAATATCAAACATGTGATTGGCTGAAATGGCGAATTATCGACTTTTATTAATATTATATTTATAAAGTGGTCAAGAACAGTCGTCTAGGGGTAGAGCGTCGGACTCCAGACTGCGGGTTCGAAACACGCAAGGGATAAGGTTCGACTGCAGTTTTCCCAATCCACATTCGGCACGAGTACTGGTTGGAAACCCAGAAAGCAGTTTACGAGCGTTAATAATGTAAGTCGAAATAACTTGTTTCAAAATCGATGTAAAATAAATAAGTTTAAATTAAAATAATTATTAATAAAAGGCGTATTTCAATGCGCATTCGTTAGTTAATCGACTTTTATCTTGTAGTAAAAATATTATGAAATCAAGAGAGGTTATTATTCGTCTACTGACTTCATGCGTATGTCATTATATAAAATTAGAATCCCATCATGTACATGACCACATTACGTAATTCAATCGGAATTTTTCCTAAGACAGAAAATGAGCGTCACTTGTTATTTACCAATGTCAATCAAAACGCCTTCCATATGTCGTTTCCTCTCAGTGAATTTTCAAAAAATATCCCCGGATCAGTCCAGGCTTAAGACAATAAAAATTGGTCCTTTCCGAAGCAAAATAGGCAAAGTTTAGAGTCTCAGGACAAAAAAGTTTATCAACAACGGAAAACTCATTTATAATAAATCAACAAGTTTTAGCTTTCCAAAAAGCTAGTCGGTCATTAGCACAACCTTTAAACAAGACTGCAGAAAAGTTTGAATTTTAAGGCACTTTTATTGGATGCCATATAAAAATGTAAGTTTACTTATAGGTATTTCCTCTTTCGAATGAGATGTATTTAATCTGGTGATAAATCTAACCATGTTTGCGAACAAGTTAATGATTAACTTGGAAGTAAATCAAAATGGAAAAGTTTGTCAAACAATATTTTTGTGTCAGAAAGTGTTAGACAGCAACGATTATCAAGCTGTAAATATATATCAAAAGCTACAGAATATGTTAAAAACCAAAGTTTTTTCACAGTCATAGGGTGGGAGAGAAAAACGTGAAGAGACTGTCAGGGACTCACAGGTATGATAAAATTGTTCTTTCTGATCTAGAACAATATCGTTAGAATGTTGGTTCAATTCAATTCAATTCAATTATTTATTAGAGTCTCATTCACATTACATAAATGAATACTGAAATTTGCTTATTGTTACTATAATTATAATACAAACGTGAATACAAGTAGTTCTGTTAAATGATCTGAAGGCACAGCAGATAATCTTTCGGAGTTAGGAGGTTGCAGTTTAAAAATTACGTTCTAAATATCGAAGTACAACGTGGACAATTTTACGACAGTCCGCGCATCTTAATTAGTGTAATATTACGTTTTGATATACTGTATAAATTTCATTAGCGTATATGTTAAAAATAAATGTCAAACTTTCGCTTCAATTAGAAAGTTCAAGAATTTAGAGACGCACATACAATAGGTCTTCTGACCAACTATGAAATGACATCTGTATGCATAATAAATATGTTTTTATGAAGTGTTCACTTCCGATTAGCGTATATAACTATGTACATTTAAAATCGAGGTTGCACGGGATAAGGACTAATAGTAACATTAAAAGAAAATCAAGTGTTCATTGTTCTATTCATGACCTTCAAAATGTTTTAAACCATTCTGGTAGACACGACATGCTTTCACGTTAGGCCTTTCTTTCTATATCAAGTTTACAGAAAGTGGATAAGGAAGCCGATGATAGTGTTATAAGAACTCTTTTTTTATGAAGTTGCAAACCTTGTTCAGTGTTACACTAGGCATGTTCTCAGACCACACATCGACTTGGAATCCGATCACCAAAGACATTTGCTAATAACTAATAGATGCCAATTTCCTGTAATTAAACATCGTTATGTCTAAAAAGCAAAACCCTAGCATAGAAAAACTTTTTGTGATTTTGTTCGACCATCCCAATAATATGTGTACTGTTTTTTTATTGTTTTCTCTTGGCGTTCTCTGTTGTACATTGTTTTGGTACTCAGGCACCATATTCTCAGAATTCCTGTCCTGTTAAAACACATTTCTAGTTGTCAGTTCCGCTTATCGTTTTCTTGTTTATGGCAAATGGACAATTATTAATCTAAAAATACACCACGCAAGTTGAGTGTTCACTTTTTTATGCACACCATTGTTTAAGTTGGTGATAATCTTTTAAGGGGATAGGCCACGTCGGCAGTTGGAAGTACCACAGCGAATGCATTTATTTCAGTGGACATAACATTTCGTGTTTTTGTTTTGGTAAAATGGAATTTTATTTGTTCTTAAATGTAACTCTTTCGTTAATAATTCAATTCTTAAATATCTTTGACCCATCTGATTTTATCTAGTATCTCTCAACTATCAGTAAAGATTTCTAATTATGTTTATTTCGGATATCAAATTAAAATTGCTTTTCAATTATAACTAATGTATTATGATAATGTTTCCCGTTTAAACGTATGAAATAATTCACAAACATTCGACCAAAATTGATACATGTCAAGAATAGAATATAAGACTTTTGCATTTAAATTTTATGAACCTATTACCCATATAATGTGTTTTCTAAAATCTGCGGAACTTTCTAATCGTTATTTATTCTTTCATTATTTATTTTGGTCCCAGCTTCTATTAAACTTTTATAGAAGTCTGGAATGAAATTACGTTAATGGGAAGAGATATAAAATAGTCTGGGTTTGTATCAAATATAAGGAGAAATTTGCTTTTTCTTTATCTGTGCATTTCTTGTGTCGTTTCAGAAATACAGAGAAATACAGTTCGCTACATCTGATATTGCTTTCGAAAGTCAAAGCGACTCGAATGCGTATGTTAATTAAAGGATTTACGATAATAATTCTTTATGTTACAGTTAAATGTCTTGATTTCCATTTATCTAAAAGGTATTAGCCCGTTTTTATATTACTTTTTAAATTACTTTACATGCTTTTCTATCGATTTCAAAATATATACGAAGAGCGTTGAGTTTTAAAACTGATGTATATTATGAAGTAGCCTCAACTTTGGCTGCAAGTTAATAGTCTTTTATTTTTAAATAATATTTTTTTTTATTCCGCTTTCGGAATATTACTTTATAATTATGATTTCATATAATTTTATTATGATGTAAAATTTTAGCTTATTTTCTCTTGTCTTTCTCTGGTTTTTAACATATATATATTTCATAGAAAGATCTTTACTCATTCACACAGATTCAACTTTTGCTGATAATTGTTTGTATTTTCGTTCAAAATCAATTAAAGATCTTCCACAATCCTGAGACAACATTAAATTTGATAAAAAAAATTGCGTGATTGTCTGCACTTTTAATACCTCCTTTTCTTACATTTAGGCAAAATATAGAAGGATGTAATAAGTTTCATTCAGGCGACAAAAACCAGTTTTACACTTTCTCGGCCAAATAAATTCTCTAATGGTTTTATTGAGAACTTAAAATATCAGTAAGATTATGCGTTTTCATCATTTATTCTTTCAGACATTTTTCTGGCAAATTACCGTCTATGGTCTGTATAAAAGTGTTAGTAATCTTTCCAACGATGGTTTTAAACTGTACTTCTTTTGTATGAAGATCGGAAATTTTAGAATAAAACTCGTTTTTTTATCTTTTGAAGCATGTACAGTACATTTACATATTTTATTGGTTTTAAATATTTTGTATAAAAGCAATATATGCATATCAGGAATCGCCACACTCACAAAACACAGCCTCCCCACGCAGCGAAGAGAGGAACAGAGAGAGAGAATGTTATTTTTAAAAGTATGTCAATTCAAATAGGACGCCACAAAAAATTAACGAAGAAGAGAACCTGTGGGGATACCGCCTTGGAACGGTCAGTGGCAAAACAAATTGCCACTGGGGATTTAAACCAGGTTCTAGGGTTCACCAACCTCACACTTGCCCCAACAGGTTCTCGTATCACAAAACAAGTACAATTTGTCTTGGTAAAATAACTCCAACCCACCCATCGGCTCAACAATGTTGCATGCAAAAGCACACAAACATATAAAAGATAAGAAGCTAACAGCACTGCAAAGCCAAAGGGTAGGTACTAAATGATCTTACCGAGACCAGAGCTCCTGGAGTAAAATCAGCAAGAACACGATGACAGGGATAAAAAAAGGAATCGAGCTTCTAGGTTCTTTTAAGTAAATATTTCCCCATAAACCTTCATAAACTCTTAAACCCCTGCCATCGTCGTGCAACCAAAGAGGTAAGCATTATGATTGGTTAATCACCAGGCCTGCAGAGCGCTGTAAAATATCATGTTGGTAACCTTTCTTTTTAAATTTACAGATGGTTTTTACGAATAACCGGGAGAAATAAACATTGCCTTTTATCTTCTTAAGTTTGTAAATTAAATCTCTATTAAATTTAAATCTTAAGGTTTTCTTAGCAAGAATGAATAAAAGTCTTAACATATTTTCGCCAAAGGAATATGAAGAAATCTTAACCAATGCAGTTTACATATTTTAAAATGTAAAAAATGAGTTTCTTGGAGAAAAAAACATTAGCATTTTACATCAAGCGATTGAATAAGTCTTCCTATTTTATTCCTCAAACCTCATTAATTTTAGCGCAATAAGGCGAGCTGATACGTTATATAGAATGTATAGATCAAATACACATGTAAAATTAAAACTTAATTTACAAGTTAGTGCACTACTGTCACTTTGAAGACCAATTGATCAAATGGTGCGTCCCTCAAAAACTTTAAAACTTAGATTATTCATTTATTCCACTCTTTTAAATTTGATATTTGGAGAAATCAACCATCATATTTTAATGTAATGGTTTAAAAAAAAACAACTAAAACGCCATGTCTCGTAAATTGTCTTGTTTGCACTTTTTACTTTATCAAACTATTTCTATGGTTATGACTGATCGATCTCATGAATTGTTTATTCTGTCATAAACATGGCATTAAAATTACTAAACAGAACATTTTCTGAGAATGGTAAGCAAGTTTTTAACACAGTAATTGATTGCATACATTCGACTTCGTAGAATTATCCGTAAATGTATAATTTTTGACAGTAGTATAAATAGTCAATCAAGATGTACTGAATCTGTGCAGAAATACCATAAACAACAACAAAGCACTTAAGATAAAAGCTTTAAGGAGTAGATAATTTCGCTTAGTTGAGGTATATTGTAATGGATTGATTCCGGGCGTTTTAAAATAGTGCTAAACTCGCTAATGTGAAGTATATTTTGATAGAGAGATTCTGGGCGTATTGAAAATAGAGAAAAAGTGTTCTTGTTTCAACATAATTCTTTATTAATTTATTGATTTGTATATATTACTTTTATTCTAGATTCGTATTGTGTTTATTTAAATATGTTTAATCTTTAAATAATCTGTGTTAATTAATTATCGTATTTAGTCGAACCAAGTGTAATACCTTAGTAGACAAAGTCTCTGATGATTGGAATACAGTATGTTTCTGCTGTTCTTATACGGATTGTATATATTGCGATGACTTCATGAGACTTTAATAAGATATCCAACAATACAATATTCGGAAAAAATTTAATTAACTAAATGCATCATGTAATTCCATCATATTGTATTAATAGGGGACAGTATTGTTACGAAAACATTTAGACACAATTAGCTTACTCTTTTTTCAATCATGTTTTATCACTGTAAAGAGAGAACATATATAATGTTTCCCTAGAAACTGCCCAAACATATACAAAAAATACGACTGATATTTAGCACGAAAATGTAATGTAATTGATACAAAGATACTCACGTGATGAGATATTTATGTCATAGGCCCAAGTTCATAAATTAAAATGAAACTGGAGAAAAGTCTCAAATCGCAAGCATCTGATAGGTTAAAATGAAGATTTGTCTTAATTTTAACCAGTCAGATGCTTGAAATTGAGACGAATCATCAGTTTTAGTGATGATCTTGGGCTTTGGTCTGAGATAGGTAATGAGGTGTCTGTCTGATACACCTGTATGATTACAAATCACCATGTGGGGTAATTGAAATATTAATAATAAATTCACTGATTGAAAAATGTAAAAAAAAACTTGTATTGTTTGTTAATTGGAGAACATGTCGTGGCTAGTGGTCCATAAAATAACAAATTTAATTCTCAGTTCTCAGAAAATCCTTCTCTTTTTGTTTTCATGCTTGATTTTCATTATTTGGAATTTAGTTTTCCTCTTTTATACTTTTTTGTTTAAAAGAAACATTCTCGTATATAAATTTCTGTTGTCCAGTTCTTATCTAATGTCGTTGATTTTCTTGATACATGTGTACGTGTTTAATCTTTTGTGCTATTGTTTTTATAATAAAAAATAAAAAAGCTTTTGCGCTCCTAACCTCTGCAAACATTCGACCAACGACCTAGGTCCCAAAACGGTATCTCTAATAATCCTTTGTTTTGGTAATTGTATTAATTATTTTAAATCAATATTTCATATATTAAACTATTTGGGGTTTTCCAATGTTCCTAGAGCCGAAAATACTATTCAATAAACAAGTCATGCTTCTAACATTTCTAACATGATCTATTTTCGGTTTGTTGGAACTGTCTAAGAAATATAATGTGTTTAACAAATTCCTGTCTTGACGAGTCTGTAATGAGGTCTGCTGTCTTCATAACACTGTCAGTAAAATATGTCTCAGGCGTCGTGAAATTAGAGATTAATGAACAAGAACGACTTTTTCAGGCAAGAAAACAAACTTTTATTGCTACATATAATTGCAAACGGGAAAGGACAAGATTTATATGTTGTTGTTTTTTCAGACGTGTTCAATGCTGGATTTCGATGTCCGATGTCTGGTGTCCAGTTGTTGATATAACCATGTCAATTTCTGACGACATCCTTCATAAATTTCTGTGAAATCGTGAAGCAATAATGAAGTTTTGCTTTTTCTATTCTATTTATTTATCATTCAATCCTGTGTAAAACACAGCATGGACGTTTTAATTTTTCCAAATACACTTAACAAATTTTAGCTCGCCTGTTGAATAACATGACACTTAGCAACATGTCAAAGCTTCCTCTGCGTCTTCCGTCTGTCGTACATTTGATTAAGTGTTTGATAAAACCCATTTATTCTATCATTCAATATATCCAAAGCCTTAAAGCCATAAATATACGGCGGCAGCGCTTAGCCAGCCGTGCAAGGGACAGAAAGTACATATCATCCGTATCCTCCAAAAAAGGAAAGTCCTTTATACTGCCACCCACAATGATTGACATTCTGCATGGTATAAAATTAGCATATTACAATCAAGGGAGTGTTTTAAAACCCATAACTACATCCAAGGTGGAGCTTTGATACTAAGTTGTTGTCAGACATCATTTTATTATATACCCATGAATTATTTTAGCATAGTTCATCGTTAATCCGCAAAATTGATAAAACTCGTCAGATTAGGTATCGGATAATGTCCAGCTTTCCGTGTTCTGTGTGACGTCATATACTACGTCACACTAGGATGTCGTAATTTTCCGGCACATAACGAACTCCAAAAAAGGAAATTTCCGTAGCAGTTTTACAAACGTTAATGTATTTTTACGCCATTCATAAATTTTCTACGCCATTCATAAATTTACTACCGCGATACTATTTTTATTTCTGCTATTATGTAAACCACGTTATGACTAAAATTTTGTTGTTTAGTTTATTTCCATTTGTTTTGAGCGAGAAGGGTATATAATAAGAGGTACATTATGACATTATGCATTCTGTAGGTTCGTATTATTTCTCGTCGCGTATGTAAACCACATCACGCTCGACCTTCGGTCTCGCGCGATATAGTTTACATACCCAACTCGAAAAATACGAACCTACAGAATGCATACTGTTATAATATTCCATATACAGCAACCACCACGAGAGCTTTATATCTCTTGATGAGATTTTGTCAAAGTTATGCATCTTTGAATTTTGGTAACGTCTTTTGTTAAAGGCTTTTGATCTACGAAACAAGTCAAGGCCGAGCTCTGAAACATCATATTAGCAACCTTAAGGAGAACAAGCTCCATAACGGTTAACTGCATTTTGTGAAAACTCTATCATTTTTTCAGTTAGAATTTTTGTAAAGATTTTTGTTGAAGACCACTTTCCTCAGTTACTATTGAAGGCAGAATAATATGAACATCATGCCGGTTTGACATCAAAACTAAAACCCCAAGGATAAATTTCAAAACTCACGTACAAAAAAACAGCTACAGTGGGGGAGTGTTCCTTAAAAGCTTTTTCATGGTGAGGGATTTTTATTAGGTTTCCTTTCTAGACTCATAACAACAGCAACGTTCTTATGAACGAGGGAGGAGGGCCTATTAAATTAAATATTGTCAAGTCCAGGCTTATGGCAACATTGTACATTAGATCATATCAAGATTCGGGAGCATTGTCGAAAGTTTGAAAAAAGTATTTCTAAATGAGTTTATTTATGTTTTTAACACGACGCGTTTTTAAATAGGTAATACACGGGTTATGAGACAGCTTTACTGTTTTACTTGGAAGGTCTCTTATTTAAATAGATGAAAAGGGAACTTTGAAAGCCATCGAACAAGACAAATATGAAAATATTGCAGGCTCGGTTTGATTGAGCCTGTTCATGGACAGTAATGGAAATGCATATTACTGCCAAAGCCGCCTAGCCCCGGGTTGGGCGCAATTCAATATTTACACCAATAAACAGTACAATTTTGACCATCCCAAACGATGGTGTGTATATGGCGGTGGACATGGAACCTTCAATGCGGTATTTTCAGATTAATACCATTCCATGTTCAGCGGCGTATGGTGATTTTGAGATAATCTCTCTGAAGTTTTTGTGACGAAATGCTATCTTAGAACACTGAGTAAAGCTCACACCATCATAACTCGGATGAGTTTTTAGTAAGATGGTATCCCCGCCCCCTCCAGTTTCCAATTTTATTAATAATCAAGGCGTATTCTTCTTTGCTGTACCGACTACGAAGACCTATGAAGATAAGTCTCTAAACAAAATGAACAACAAGAAAAAATAATAAGATAGCAGTGTTTTTATTTCATCAATTATTATATAATATACTTGTTACGTTTTGCTTGAGACAGATTGTTTGGGCTTGACAAGAGAATACGGCAATTATCTCGATAATAATCATGTTCTTTTAAGTAAGACAAAGCCTTAGTTCTGGTACAATGCGTGATTCGTTCGAGAATCTTGCGTGAATATTGTAATATTATGCATTCTGTAGACACCAATTGTTTCTCAGTCTGGAAAATTCATGTTCTGGCGTCAAGGAATAGGAGGGGAATGTATAGCGGATCCTCACAGTGTGAAAGATGAAATATATTGCTTGCTGAGCATAGAAGGTTTCCATCTTCTGTTCTATATAATTTAAGTTGACAAATTATTCGCCACACGATAATAATATGGGAAAAGTAGACGAATACCCTATTTATGTTGTTATATTTACACTTAAACTTCGTCCTCTAAGATGAAGTCTTATTCATCTAACGAATCATAATTTCTAATGGTAAACAGTGTGACGTAATAATTTGAAAGGCGTGGCTAAAGTAGAACCGTTCACAATTTATTTGACGTTGCACAATGAAGTGACATGTGACGTCGCCGAGCACGCACGTTTTCCCACGAGTTGCTGTGAAAAAGCGTGCCGTCATTCACTTTGTCGTCAATGTTGCTGTTCCAACAGCCATTCGAAAAAGCCTTAATATAACAAATTCTTCTAATAATTTCTGCATTAAAGAGAATATTAATGTGTGTAAATATAAGGATTGAATCGATATTTGATGGTTTTCATTTGGGTATGAAAAACAGTTCGATTGTTTAAAGTTCGCGTGAAGCCCTTCGGGCTTCACACACTTTAAACAACCCAACTGTTTAACATACCCAAATGAAAACCATCAAATATCGATTCAATCCTTTAATAACAAGAAAAGTATAACACAGATGTGTTATATGTGGACGACATTTAAAAGAAGTTAGATGTTGGGTGTAAGAGTTCATGCAGGTGATGGATTGTTTTTAAACAAAGAAAGAATTTTAAAGTGCTACTATATTGTTGTCTTTTATTGGCAAAGGGTATTGAACGTTGAAGGATGTGCTTGTACACTCGTCAAAAGTTCTAAGTGCACACTTTTTAATTTTGAATATCTCAAAGTAAACATATTCTAATTGAATGAAAGTTTTACATTATGTTAATTATGATCAAACAAAAATATTTTTTGAAAACCGTGCATATGTTTTATGCATTACGTCATCCACGTCGGCATACGCTATTTATGCGTTATTCCCGTGCGGCAATCGAAATTTATTTTTTTACAATCGTTTTTGTTTTTCACATGTTCACCGACTCCAGACAAACACAAAAAAAAACACCAACAAATTGTAACCATGCAACGGTTGACGTCAGCAGACAACGACATTGCTGTCAAAATTCTTTTCACTGGCACAAGTTCAATTTTGTTGTAAAAAATCTTGGCGGTTTTCGTAAATGCAAAAGTAATACCTTATTTTTGCATATTTTATTAATTTAAGAAGAAAATCAAACGATATTATTTTCTAGATTGATTACGTTGCTGACGTTGAACGCTGACGTTACTTAATAACGTCTTTAAAAATTTACGTAAAACAACGTAAACTCGAAAATATTAGTGTAGCATATGTTGGATAAGTGTTCAATAAATAAAAATTTAAAACTAAAATTTATAGAAATTCAATAAACTTTAAAAGCGAATTATTCGAAAATGACGTTTATTTGGACAAAAAGCGTGTCCGAAAACTGGTCAATTTTATCGAAATGAATACATTTTTTTCGTTCGGAAAGGCTGTTATACATCTATCATAGAAAATTGCATCATCCCAAACTGCTTGACAATTCAAAAACTTTTGGCAAAAAACATTGTGAAAAAACATGGAAGTTTCTCCTTGAAATCCTGTATAAACGTTATGGATAAAATAGAGAAAAGTGCGTTGGCTCATCAAGCCCTGCAGACCATTAAAAAGCTACAGGAAGCAATTTCAGTGCAATGGAATGAAAAACTACATTATTTCCTTTAAATTTACATGAAATTTAAATTTTACAGAGATGTGAAAACGATCACAAATTATAGCCGATGCAATAATAATTAAATTGAGAATTGCTCTCTGAGTACAAGTGAGCTAAAATGTTATTATTTTTTAATCTGGTTAGGCAGACTTAAATCTTTTGGTGTGCTTTAATAGAATATTGATTCTTCTTCATTTTAATTAACACTATTTTGAAAGATTCAATCAAATAATTTGAAAAATTAACATTTATCAAGTGTGCACTTAGAACTTTTGACTAGTGTATATTACATGTAGTTGTGGAACGCGTTGTATACAAGGAGTGCAGTTTGAAATGAAGTATACCGGAATTGGTATGGAATGGGATTTATGATGAAATTTGTTTGCTGAACATTTAACAGTTTGCAGTAAATGTAGTGAAAACAAAAGAATTGAAAAGTTTTCCTTTTAAATATAATGAAAACTAGCTAGAAAATAGTGGAAGAGATGGTTGCTATTGTAACATGAATTATGATGAAGAATTTACAGAAATATATGTGTTGATATGTATTCAGTTTAGGATACAAAATAATTACTCACATTTTAAGGATTTACTACACTCCTCTTTGCACCTTTATCGATAAAAAAGTATCAACATTTCAAAAACGGCAAAATGCCTTTCAATGAAATTTTGCACAAATAAATGTTAAATTTGTTTAGTTTGATACTTTTCTTTTTAAATCGATGGTCGAACAAGGAGGAGTATAGTGGATCGTTAAGAGCACTCAAAATTTCATAAATGTAACTGATTTTTCATTATTGTCATTGTAGATTTTCGTAAGTAGATACTCAACTGTGAGCTTTGTAAGCCATTCCTCCTTGTTATATCGTTTTCCCGATATCAACAGCAGCTGAAGATAATGTTAGACCTTGCACTTTGTGGACAGTTACGCCAACATTTAATTTTCATCAAGGAGTTACCTGGAAGTTAAACATTATCATAGCACTAACCACATTAAATGAATTTGCTCTATTTAAATTCAACAGTATCTTTCAAAATTGTCATACCACGTACATGGCAATTCCTTTGGTACTTTCAGGATGAAAAATCTATACTAACTTTCTATATTCAGCATCTTGATCCCGTAAACCAGGGGGGGGGGGGGGGGGGGAATGGGAGGGGATGGGGATGAGTCACAATTATTCTGAACAACAGAAAAAGACATAAAAAATGGTTATACAATCATTATTTACTTTATAGACACGAAATCGCCTTCTTGTAAAACAGAAACCCACTAGAACCGTCAATTTCAACATCAGAAACATTTGTAAACAAAGAACCATCATATCATAGGTCACATTCACGCGCCAAAAATCAAGTCATAGGATTGCCAATATTCGTAAACAGAACACAAACTTCAATATCATCCAAGAATAACTATCTGAACAATGTCTCTTACTACATGTACACTTTTTCTATAACTGCTTACAACAATAAACTTTCAATTCGCATAAAAGAAAACACCGACTCATCGATCTATTTATATAATCTATATATATACATGTATATAATTATATTTATAGTTAAGGGGAGATAATTCAATTCAATATCTATATTTATATACTCAATTATAAATAGCTTGACCTTGAACTTAACATGGTTCCCGTTCATTACTCAACGATCTATATATAAAACCGGGCCACATGGTTCTCAGCATTCGCTAAAAACCTCTATTTAAAGCCGGGCCACATATCCCTTGCGCCGGACTAATTGTACTAAAGTAAATATAATCAGGTAATAGTTACATAGTAATAATATATTATGACCCATCATTCGTCCAGAAAATTATTTTAAGGTCAAAGCCTTCAGGTGTTGACTATTTAATATGTTAACATTTTCTTAAAGAAAAACAACACATCTTAATCATGAGAAGGAGATATACATTTATCTGATACGGCTTAGCCACCTTAAAATTTATGCTTCCATTTTCATTAAAGTATTTTCATTTAACGAAGAACGATTGTATATTTGAATATTGGATGAATGTAAGTTTTCAGATATTTAACAAAATCATACAATCTTCCCAGGCGGTAACACCAAGGGTTCTCTTTTCGATTTTATTATTGGTGTTTTGTTTGAAATTGATATTCTTAACAACACATACTGACGTTTCTTTCAACTCTTTCCCTGCGTGGGAAGACTGTTTTTCTGAGTGTTGCAATTCCTGATATGAATATTTTAATTTTCTACATGTATGGAACATAAATACTGGCCTTCAAAAACAATATATTCAGTATAGAATGCTTCTTTTTTATGGATATTTTTGATTTTTAGTGTCATGTTTCAATAAACTTCCCCTTTTTGGCCGAATATTAAGACGAAATTATTAAATCCTTTTTGAATGACATTTTTCATCTATTTAAATACATGTGCCGCAATAGCCTTGTATATGTCGAATGACGGCTGTAAAACGTCTCGCCGTACATTCAATGAGTGCTTTTATTAATGACCATCTTTGAAGGATTTTGAGCATGATACATTAATTTTTTGTCGATTTCTGCCAATGCTCAGCCCTAATTAAATCGAGCATTGTAGTGTTCGATGGCTTAGATATATCACAGTAGCGTTGCCTGTGCCGTGTGCCGATGTTAAAAATTTCCCCGTTCTTTTAATTAGTGCTTTATTAAAGGCAATCTCTATAAGTCTTGGAGCACGATACATTATCTATATGTTTTTGTAAATATTGAGTACTGTTCAACCTAGGACCTGGCGGCATGGATAGTAATATGTATTTCCATTACTGTTATTAGAAATACTCATTCAAGCCTAGCCTACTAAATTTTAATATTTGTCGTATTTGGTAGCTTTCAACGTTCAGTTTCCATCTTTTTGAATAATACTTCACTTTATATGAAAGGTGCAATGAATGAAGTTAATGCCTATTAACAAATAAACTATTATGTCAGTTTGCAGACTAAAGGGCTATATATATATATATATATATATAATGTTGTTTCACTTATTATATTTATCTTTTATACGAACACAAGTTGAAGACCTCTTTTCAACGATACATGATATTAAAACACAAAAACTGAAATATTATTAATAAAATATTATTTTTACAGATGCCATCTTTGTACAATTGTTATTTTGTTAAATTATAAAATATAGAATAAATATAGAATGGGACAACCATACAAACAACAACAAAAACAAAGCAAAACAAATCAAATATTCCCTAAATTTCCTTTTGACCAAAACTATTTACCTCAAACAACATTGAATATTTTGAAAAACAAGAATTCAATTAACAACACGGTTAACGATAATTTTATGTTAAGCATGCGCATACACATACGCAGACGTATACTCCATTTCTCATTGAAAACAGGAATCTGTAATAATAACCACGGTATTAATGGCACACTGTATCATTTTCAATGATAAAGTCTGTATAAAGCTAGAATTATTTATGAATGTATATTAAAATCTAAAACAATAGCTTATCTACATCAAAGTATTTGAGTTTCAATTGCAAACGAACGAATAAACAAAACAAACAAACAAACAAAACCTAAACAAAACAAAATCAACGAATCTAAACCTAAACAAAACAAAACAAGAGAGATAAAGCTAGTGCTTACTTATATTATTTCGATATCTCACAGTGAAAAGGTTTTTATGTAGAGCTTTCTTGATGCCTACTCAATTTCTTTTGACCTAATTATTTCAAGTCTCGAGGGATAAATGGTTATAGATACTCCAATACAGTGCATTTATCTCCTAGTCTTATAAATATTCCACGAAAAACGACCGGGTAATTTAAAACCTGATTACTTCCGTGAAACGCACAAAGGACAAGTTTTATGACCTAAGAAAATGGCAGCCGTCCTAAATCTGTAATGATACTAAATTTGTATCGTGTGTGGACACTGGATAGTGTATCATTCATTTGCGAATTAGTTACTCGTGTTTATTTTCTTCTAAAGTGTTTGCTTGGTAACACTTTTGTACATGGGTTTCACAAAACTTTTTTTAAAGTTGTTCAGCCGATCAGTGGGTTGGAGTGGTTTCACCAAGACAACTTGTATTTGTTTTGTGATATGAGCACCTGTTGGGGCAAGTGTGAGGTTGGCGCACCCTAGAACCTGGTTTAAACCCCCAGTGGCAATTTGATTTGCCACTGACCGTTCCAAGGCGGTAACCCCTCGGGTTCTCATTTTTGTTAATTGTTAGTGGTGTCTCTTTTGAAACTGATCATTGTATTAACCATGCTCTCTTCCTCTCTTTTTCTTGACTGTGTGGGGAGGCTGTTTTTTCTGAATGCGGCGATACCTGATATGCATATTTCACCTTTTTTAAACCCCTTATCTTAATTCTAATGCATCAAATTTGTTTTAAATGTCGCTGTTATTTTAAGATTATTAACTATATTATCATATTGTTTATTAAAATTGATCATAGTTTGTTCTGTGTTTACATATATTTGGAAACAAGAATTTATATAAACTATATATAAATTTCGTTTATACATAACTCCTGGTTACAGTAAAAATTTGATGAGCAGTATATTTCCATAAATTCTACATCAACATGTTGGTTTGATATATACGCTGGTCTAAGTACACGACATTTATGACAAAAAACCAATTTGGATGTAGATAATGATAAAGATATATGTCTGTGTACGCAACTGACTCGCCTTTTCTGTAACCGCTTAACTGTGCCATGTATACTTGGTTATTTAATACTGGCCCCAAGGTTATAAAACTGAGCATGGAAACCAGTCTCAAATCTCAAGCATCTGATTGGCTGAAATGGCGACCAGTCGCCATTTCAGCCAATCAGATGCTTGAGATTTGAGACTGGTTTCCAATCTCAGCTTTATAACCTTGGGTACTGGTGATGACGCAGATCGAGCAAAGCAATACATATAGGAGCCTTTTCTAGACAAACGTGTCAGACGATTTTTTTATTATAAATTGATCTTGTTACGGAGAAAACGTTCTAGCTTGATGTTAATTACTTTTTACATATGTTTCGTTAATTTAAAGGTGCATTGACACGTGAGTGATCGCTTCTAGAACATCACAGTTTTTCAATGTGTATTGTCATAACTTCAAAAGGTTTTGTTTTTGAATCATTCTTTTAGACGGTGGTGTCAAACTAAAGCAAGTTAGAGTTGTTTATAAAAGCCGACATGACAATATTGTTTTCGAAGAGCTATAATAGTCTTCATTTTAGTCGAGAAAATGGTGATAAATAATTGTTTTTATCATCCAATGGCAATTAAAATGTTACACAGACGTCAATTTCGCACAGGCTGTAAAGTAGTGGTTTGTGAAATACTCTCATAAAGCTTTGTTGAACTTATTTATATACAACAATTTTGACCAAGAGATGAAAACTTGTCTTTGGAATATTCTCCAAAACACCAGGAAAGGTCGTTTTTATTAATTAGTTCAAGTTATGAACAAAATAACATATACAAAATGTACGTATACATGAAATGAAAGAGTTTTGATCCGAGATCTAGAAGTAATTCCTTTATAGATATTGAGAAAATTCACATATATTTATTTAGTTAAACGCCTATTTCTATATACATATTCAATGGCGTTGTACAGTAAAACAAAGTAAAACAGTTAATACATATAGTTATAAAATGACATATACAGGGCAAATAAACGACAAATAAACACAATAAAATAAATTAAAGAAATCAGCCGTGTAAAATGTCCTAAGTATTAAAAGCTTATTAAGATGTAAAACAATAAAAATAATGGTTATCTCAGTAGAAATTCTAGACACATTTTCATATAACGATCGGTTTACAGCTTAATCTTAATCTTAAAACAATGCGTAAAAATCTCTAAAATAGTAGGTTTTGAGATTTTTCTTGAACATTTCCAAAGAAGAAGAATGTCTTATATACAGAGGCAATTTATTCCAGAGAGTTGGACCAACGGTGCTAAAACTTCTGTCTTTAAATGTTTTCCTTTTGTTAAAGGGAACAGCAAAACTGTAATCCACATTATCAGCAGATTTTAGATTTGGTCTTTTTATGACAGGTTTCTGTAGCAGTTCTGTTAGATAAACCGGAGCGTTGCCTATGAAACCGTTATACATTGTACACAGTATTTTAAAGTTGATTCTAGCTTTAATTTGTAACCAATGCAGTTCAAACAAGGAGTCTTTGGAACTGTCATATTTACCACGTTGCAAAACAAGTTTAGCGCACATATTCTGGATACGCTGTAATTTCTGTAATTCACTTTCTGAAATTCCAAACAATATAGCGTTGCAATAATCCAAATGTGAGATTACTAACGACAATACTAGAATTTGTGTAGCATCCTGAGTAAGATATTTGCGAATGTTCTTTATTCTCAAATAGTTTAACATGGCAGTTCTACACTTGGTTTTTACATGTGTTGAGAATTTTAGGCTTTCATCTAAGTAGGCACCTAAGTATCTAATGACACTAACATTTTGAATTTTATCACCGGTAATATCAATTTCTTTAGTTAGACATTTACCAAGTTGGGCTTTACTACCAAACATGATGAATTCTGTCTTAGTGGTGTTCATTTTGAGTTTATTGGCATTCATCCACTCATTGATGATTACAGCACTGTCTTCAATTTGCTTTATAGCGTTATGTTCATTGATCGCTGAAGTTGGTTGAAAGGGTTGACTAGCAATGTGGTCATCAGCGAAGCCGTAGACAGATATGGTTGGTGGGATAACATCGAATAAAGTTCCCGCATATGTGAGGTAAAGCCAGGGACCAAGACAGCTTCCTTGAGGCACACCACATTCAAGTGATCGTGGAGTTGATTCAGTAGAATTAACACTGACGCGACAACCACGAGGTCGCAGGTACGAATCCACCCATGCCAGCACGGTACCATTCACTCCGTACTGACTGTGTAGCACGTCGAGTAGAATGCTGTGGTCCACGGTGTCGAAGGCTGCACTTAGATCAATTGCTATTAAAGCAGTCACCTCTTGTTTCTCCATACCATCTAGGAGATCATTGACAAGTCTGAGTAAAGCAGTCTCACATGAATGATGACGTCTATATGCTGATTGGTTTTTGGGTAACAAATTATGGGTATCGACATGACTATTTAGTCTGAAGAGCGCAGCTTTTTCTATTAATTTTGAAAGAAAAGATAAATTGCTGACAGGCCTGTAGTTTGACAGTTGTAACTCTAAACCAGACTTCTTAAGAAGGGGTCTAACGACCGCCTGTTTCCAGTGTGTTGGAAATACGCCATTGGACAAAGATAGATTGACCAGTTTGGTAATGGTTGGTAGAAGCTCATCAAGATGTGACTTTAATATATGTATGGGTAATAAGTCTAACTCACATGATTTGGTATTAAGTTCACTTATTAGATGCTTCACCTCTGTTTCTGTAAGATCCTCAAAATTTTCTAAAGGTTGAACATGTTTGACATCTGGCCTGAAACTCGGAAATTCCTGAAGTGTTTCACGAATTTTAGATATTTTGTCCATGAAAAAATCTGCGAACTTCTCAGCTAGTTCACCATCATTTGAAGACTGTGGCATTGGATTTTCGGCTTTAGTACCGGTTAATTCTGAAATTATACCATAGATTTTTTTTGAATCACCTTTGGCATTTAGAATTTTATCACTGATAACTAGTTTTTGTTCAGAATCAATTGCTTTACAGTACCTATTTCGTGCTTCTTTAAATTCCTTGAACTGTTCTGGCTCTTTGTACTTTCTCCACATTCTCTCTGTTTTCCGGACCATACGTTTAGATTCCAAAATTGACTCACTGAACCAAGGTTTTTTAGTTCTGCATATCCTAGTTTGTTTCTTTATTGGAGCATGTTTGTCAATAACAGACTGGATTTCTGATTCAAACAAGTTTACAAGAATATTGACGTCTTCACTATTAACTGAAATTTTAGCCAGATCATCTGAGAATTCAGAATGGGATATGCTTTTCCAGTTTCTAAATTGTACAGTTTTACTGGTGATTTTTTCTTATTTCACATTAATGACTACGTGAACAGCACAGTGATCAGAGAGAAAGTTTCCCTGTTCACATTTAAGTACACATACACCATTTGTCGATTCAGTGATAACCAAGTCTAAACAGTTTCCAGCAATGTGTGTACTAAAGTTAACATGTTGCTCTAAACCTGACAAAATGTGAAAATATAACATGTTCTGTGTAATTGAGCCTGTTCATGGGCAGTAATGGCAATGGATATTACCCCCCGCGCAGCTTAAATAACGTTTTCAAATGTGTAAGAAAAAGTTATATTGAGGTTATCGATTAGACAAATATATTGATTGATTTTTATCTTAAAAGTGTAAATGATTAAAAGTAGCCATGTACACAACCTCATACCTCCTAACATAGACCAACAGGAGGTTCGAACACTAAGTAAAAGTAGCCATGTACACAACCTCATACCTCTTCACATAGACCAACAGGAGGTTCGAACACTAAGTAAAAGTAGCCATGTACACAACCTCATACCTCTTCACATAGACCAACAGGAGGTTCGAACACTAAGTAAAAGTAGCCGTGTACACAACCTCATACCTCTTCACATAGACCAACAGGAGGTTCGAACACTAAGGCAAATAATATAGCATTGGTCATATACTATTAGACAATATTTACTACACAACTTCATCCTCTACGATGAAGTCTTATTCATCTAACGAATCATAATATCTCATGGTAAACAGTGTGACGTATTACTTTAAAAGGCGTGGCTACAGTGGAGCTGTTTACAATTTATTGGACGTTGCACGATGTTTTGACATGTGACGTCGCCGTGCACGCACGTTTTGCCACGAGTTTCTGTGGAAAAAGCGTGCCGTCATTCACTTTGTCGTCAACGTAGCTATTCCAACAGTCATTCGAAAAAGCCGTAATATCACAAATTCTTCTAGTTATTTCTGTATTAATGAGATTATTTATAAGTGTAAATATAAGGATTGAATCGATATTTGATAGTTTTCATTTGGGTGTGAAAAACAGTTGGATTGTTTAAAGTACGCGTGAAGCCCTTAAACAATCCAACTGTTGTCCATACCCAAATGGAAACCATCAACTATCGATTCAATCCTTAATTAAAGAATAATTTTAAGCAGTTATATCAATGACGCAATACATTCAAAGCTTTTCATTGCTCTAAATAGAGTCCACGTTACTTATCTAACTTTTTCATAAAGGTTTCAATTGTCTTAGCTGTACATATTGTTGCTTTAGTGGTAAAACTGACAGGTTTAAGGTGAAATAAAACAGTATGCTGAAATTGTTGAAATAACTTTTACCCAAATTATTACATCGTACATGTAATAAGTGAATTCATTTGAAGTAGGCTTAACAAGCAATTAGTACACTTTTCTGATGTTTCATGGTGAATTCAATTCAATATGAGCTGTCAGATATAAAATATTTCAAACTCTTTCAATTATAAATACGCAATATGCAATCTTAGATTGTTCCAGAATCAAGAATCAATTGTCAAGGCGAAAGGTGTTACGTGTATATTGGGATTTAATTTCGATGCAATCAACAAATGCACGCAAGCGTTCGTATTTCATTGACTATATATAATTATTTTTGGAAATTTCAATGATAGTTTGTTAAAGTAAATTTGTTTGCTGTTTTATAGTACATTGTTTGCTGTTGAAAAACATAGAACATTTCGACTATATATAAAACATATTTCGAAATTGCAGCTGTATATTCGTCAGAATCTTTCCAAACATTTCAATTTTCATAATCTTGTCATGAGTTCAATTTATTACTGATGTTTTTGACAGCATAACCCACTTCGATTCCCGTTTTTAAAGGTGAAGTTTAAAAGCACATTTGTATATGTGGCACAGCAGGATTTGAAATACTATAAATAAAAGACAATTGGATCGGCTTTTAACATTAAAAGCTGGTGGTTTTCCTTATTTGAAAATGTAGTGGTAACAGCTCAACTCAGAATATAAAAAAACTAGCATTCGTAAATTTTAGCAATCATTATCAGAGGTTTTTTTTATGAATAAACAAACTATACAATATTTTATAAAATGTTAAATTTTAATTCAAATTATAATGTAATAATATGTTTTTCCGGTATATCTCAATAATTAAAAAATGAAAGGGACTAAAATTCGTGGGTTTAAATGATGTTTGTCACAGTCACAAGTAACATCTTAAAATATTCATTATGTTTTGACGCAAGCCTTGGAATTTTCTAAATATGTTTGGTCGTACCGTGGTGAATAAGATGTGTGATTATGTTAAAAATAAATGTATTTCATAAGTTTTGATGATTAAATTCAATGTCCTTGTATGTCCACACAAAAATGTCTTCTGAAAAAAAAACAACAACAAAATGATTGCACTATGATGTTTCTCCTCGAGAGATAATTAACCTCAAAGCTACTTATTTTTCAATTGACAAAGTTGTTGACCACAGATGGGGCCCCATGGGGATGATTACTTATTGTGATTTCAGCTATATTTGCATATGTTTACCTTGCTCAATGCAATGTTAATGGATAAATTACTAATCAAACAGATTGCTATACGACCTCCAAAACTTAATTTTTGTAGAAAACTCGAACTCTGTAAAAACGAGGCATCTATATTATCGACGCAAATAAGTTATAACTTAATCAGGTGTCTCTATATTTGATATCATGAAAAAAGATGTGCCGAACTCATTTCGTAACAAATATTACATTGATATGCTAGTTATTTTCAACAAATACAGAAAAGATACATGAAATAATACTGAACTACGTAGGAATCAATGATAATTATAAACGCAAATACATCGTTCCAGGCTACTGCAGTCTGGTGACTAATGTCACCAAAATCGTGCTATTAATGCGAAAAGCTCCAATTTTGAAAATCAATATGTTCTGAACATAGGTTCTTAATCATGTTATTAATCAATCATTTTTCTTCTTATCCTTTTTTACGTGTTGAGATGGTGTCTTGTTGTGGATGTGGCCATTCCTGTTATGCATATTTTACTTACCAAAGAACGAGACCTCTACCTAAAAGGACAAACTGGCTGCTTTGTGCTACAAACAAATATTAAAACCTCAGATAAACTTTATAGGACATTATACAAATGCATGAGATACTTAAGCGTATGCATTTTTTGTTTTGAAATTTCATTTATTTTTTGGATGAATACTTGAAAAGAAACGCAGTAGTCGGACAAATATGAAAATAATGCAGGCTCAATAAATAATAGCAGGCTAGACATGTACAACAGGGAAGGCGCCCGAGCGCAAAATGGAGCTTCGATCAGGTCATGCATATTTGGTTTATTTTTAATTATTTGATTGATTACTGTTTTTTGTTTTATGATATCATGTACAGTATATTTAGTACATTTTCTGTTTATTTGAATGAGTACTGTTTTCTTTTATGGTAGTTTTGATGCAGTGTATATTTAGCGCATTTTTGATTATCCGAATGATAACTGTTTTTCTTTCATGTTATTGTTCATGTAATGTGTATTCAGTGCATTTTCTGATTATTTGATTGATTTTTCATTTTATGGTAGTGTTAATGTAATGTTTATTTGGTGCAATTTCTGATTATATGAATGATAACTGTCTTTCTCTTATGGTAGTGCTCATGTAATGTATATTTGGTGCATTTTCTGAGTACATGTACATGTATTTGATTGATTACTGTTTTTCTTTTTTGTTCGTTTTCATGTAATGAATATTCGGTGCATTTTTGATTATTTGCTTGATAATTGGTTTTCTTTTATGTTAATGTTCATGTAATTTATATTTTGTGCATTTTCTGTTTATTTGAATGATTACTGTTTTGCTTTTATGCTAGTTTTCATGTAATGTATTTTAGTGCATTTTTTGATTATCCGATTAACAACTGGTTTTCTTTCATATTAGTGTTCATGTTAAGTATATTTAGAGCATTTTTTTGATGAACCGATTGATAACTGTTTTTCTTTTATGTTAGTGTTCATGCTATGTATATTTAGTGCATTTTTTGATTATCCGATTGATAACTGCTGTTTTGATGTTAGTGTTTATGTAATGTGTATTTAGAGCATTTTCTGATTATCAGATTGATAAGTGTTGTTTTTATGTTTGTGTTCATGCAATGTGTATTTAGAGCATTTTTCGATTATCCGATATATAACTGTTTTTATTTCATGTAAGTGTTCATGTGATGTGAATTAAGACCATTTTTGATTATCCGATTGTTAACTGTTTTTCTTTCATGTTAGTGTTCATTTAATGTATATTTCGAGCATTTTTGTTTATCCAATAGATAACTGTTTTTTTTTTCTTTTATGTTAGTGTTCATGTAATGTATAATTAGTGCATGTTTGATTATCCCATTGATAACTGTTTTTTTCTTTTATGTTATTGTTCATGTAATGTATATTTGCAGCATTTTTTGATTATTTGATTAATCACTGTTTTTCTTTTTTATTAGTATTGGCATTTGTACTGTTATTTTGTGTAAATTGATTTTTGTGTGATGATAATAATAGAATTGTAGGGAAATTTTAGGTCTAGCTTCCTGTATTTTTCTTTACTTTCTGACTTTTCTTGACTTATGTATACTAGTTATAAAGACACATTAATTACATTTATTTGAGAAAAGTTTAATAAACTGCATTTTGCTGTTTGGACGATTTTTATATTGTTTTATCGATGACAGTGCAAAGACGACTGCCATAGCTTATCAAAAGACAATTCTTCCATTTTGATAAAAAGAAAAATATAAAGCATACATTTTAAAATGAATAAATTTCAAAATATAAACACTTGAAAGAAAAAGAAGAAGCTACGGGGTAACGACCTAAGTTAAGTGACACTTTTGCCAATAAAAATCCTTTACTTGATTAATAAGTCTTAAGGTTAACAAAAATAGACGAAAAGGAAACTTTGAAAAATACAGAACACGACAGTTATAAAGAAATGCAGGCTCGTTTTGATTGAGCCTGTTCATGGGCAGATGACTTAAAACTATTTCAGGATATAATATCAAGTATACAGTATAGATAATTATAATTTTGAGAATCTGCTTTTCTAGTAATTGCAAATATAAATACGAATTACCATTTAAGTTTAACAAGTTTCTATGATTCTTAATAAAAAGGTGAAATATGCATATCAGGAATCGCCACATTCAGAAAAAAACAGCCTCCGCACACAGTCAAGAAGAAGAGAGGGAGAGAGAATGATAAGTTTCAAAAGAGACACCACTAACAATTAACAAAAGTGAGAACCCGAGGGGTTACCGCCTTGGAACGGTCAGTGGCAAATCAAATTGCCACTGGGGGTTTAAACCAGGTTCTAGGGTGCACCAACCTCACACTTGCCCCAACAGGTTCTCATATCACAAAACAAATACAAGTTGTCTTGGTGAAACCACTCCAAGCCACTTATCGGCTCAACAATGTTGCATGCAAAAGCACACAAACATATAAAACATAAGAATCTAATAGCATTGCAAAGCCAAAGGGCGGGTACTCGATGATCTTACCGAGACCAGAGCTCCTGGAGTAAAATCAGCAAGAACACGATGACAGGGATAAAAGAAACAAATCGAGCTTCTAGGTTCTTTTAAGAAAAGATTTCACCATAAACCTTCATAAACTCTTAAACCCCTGCCACCGTCGTGCAACCAAAGAGGTAAGCATAATGATCAACGTTTTTTTCAATGAGACTGGTTAGCTTGTCTCTTATTAAATTATGAGGGAGCGAAGTGTATAAAGTTGAGAAATCATAAGAAGACAAACAGAACGCCTGAAAATTATTTGATTTAAGGTTTCGCAAACACTCCAAATGGCGAAAACAGGCTAAAATTTCGAAGAATGAATTTTGGGAGAAATACTTATTGCCACCTAGATTTTAGTAAATAAATGTATTTAGCTATGGATGTAGTAAATGTGTGCAAGCTCAATTTAGTCTAATTCATGTTCTAATTACCAAGCACATACTAAAACAAAAGAAAAACCATTTGCATGAGAACTCTGAAATTTATGAACAATATACCAAACCAACTCATACCTGAAAAAGTATATTCTGGTCTACAATGTTTAGTGCCAATTCGTCAAAATAATGTTAGGGTTTTCAAGAAATTCAAGGAAATCTTACTTCCTGGTTCAAAGTGAAAGTAGATCCTTTAGACAGATAAGTATCCAACGAACAAACCTTCAGACATACAGGAGTAGATATAAGCACCAGACACGGCGAAATCGGCTAGGCAAAAGTGCTGCACATGGTTACAGACGTGCCATCCAAGTTCTCAAAAGAGAAATTTTCCGACAACGCCTATAAACCATAACTATCCACATATGACCTTCTGACTGCCTAGACATATACATACACTTATTTTTTACATGCACATACATGTGAAACAATTACATATACAAATCTTTTAGCATCGTGCTTTCTCTTATTTTAGTTTTGGAGTTTTATGTACACTAGTGCTATAAACAGAGACACAAGCAATGAACGTCTGCTGGATCTTTTGATACACTGAATTGAAGATATATATTAAGTTAATGGGAGATAATTCAATTCAAACTTTCGAATTAAGGGATCCCCGAAAAGATTCATGTTCATGGAAGTAATTTATAAATCGAAAATTGTTTCGTAATAATTATAATATATCAAAATAGATATGATTTAAATATTCTAAACTTTCAAGTTAACATTGTAATTGGTGATGTTCCCCGTGCAACATCCTACGGGGTTTACATATTAATACACAAAAATATAAAATATTTAACATTATCTTTGCATATCATAAAAATATAAACAAACAGGATTATCGGTGTTGTTTTTTTTCTCTGTATTTTTTTGGATGTGTGAGGACACCTGTGTCTTCTGAATGTGGCCATTCTAGACCTGTTATGCATGCATATTTCACGTTTCTTCCGATATTTTACTTACAAAACATGTCCTTGTGCGGCGACGGAGAAAATTGTTGTTTTGATGGCCATGGGCTTTCTTATATAATCTGATATGACTGATTTATAATATGAATATATCATTTGCCAAAACAGTAATATCACACTAGAATTGCATTTATCAGTCTTAATCGCGGTTTTTAAGTTGATATGACGGAGTACTTTTTATATTAATAACTGTTTATTTGTATATTAGTATATCAATGTTTATTTAATGACCTAAGGCCACGCGATTATTTGGTGTATTTAGCATATAAGAGATAGATTTGAAAATAAAAATTAAGTTTATGGAAATTTCTGCTTTACGACTGAAGACAACTAATGGACAAAACTTAACAGTAATATCGATTTTTATTGTTCGTTTATTGATACGCTTATTGTAACGAGTTTCATAAAACATATACTTTTTATTACAAATTGACTATTTCATTCATTTTATCTCGTTACTGGGAGGGTTTATTTTCTAAAACACCTTACAGGTTCTTATTTAAATTTCCCACGTAATGTAACAAAGATAAAATAAATACACGTTTCAATAACCTATCAGTGTTTATTTATATTTCATCTATCATACGTATTTTCTGAATGTATATTATATCAAAAAGATTCATTTTGTATTATAGTATGATAACAACGCATGAAACGAAATAAAACAGACCGGAGATGAAAGCACAATATGACATTATCTTGTTAATTACTTGCTTAATTGTATTTTGTCGTGATTTAAACTGCATACTATACCAGCTGCAGACACCAATCAAACTTTTTGGAGAAAAAAAACCAAACACTTCAAAATCTTAGTATTTTATATTTCTTTACCGGCTATGCACGATGGTGTTACTTTTATGATTGAGGATTTGATCATTCAAGACAATGCTTTTTTGTGAAAAAAGGAGAACTTGTGAATCTTTTAACAGAATGTGAGAGAGGTAATGAATTTCCATGAAACTAACTGATTTATGACAAAAAACTTCACGAGAAAATAAATGTTAAAAATAATTAATATGGGATTTTAGACAGCAGTTTAGGCATTTTATTAAATAACTTTATTTGCCGCATCAACACCGTAAGCATGGTTTGCTGTAACCCAAACCCGAAGATACCGACGCAATTTGTTTCAGGGGCACTATTTAATATTTACATTGAGCGTGATCTTATGATAAAAAATTGATGCAAGCTGCTTTATTTGGTTTTACATTCGACAAATGTTTTTGCTATTAGTTTTATAGGAGGGTGCAAAAATATAGACTTTTTTGTATCTATCTCATTGTTATTCAAAGATATAAAGTGTCAGGTTTCTTTTTTGCTGAGTACAATTTTCAGTTCGTCAGTTATTCATACAATTAGTGGTCACAAGGTATAACAAAATTAAATCATATGTGTATAGTGTTGCGCGTCAGTGACTGTTCACCCGCTCGTTCTGTACTAGCGCCGCTTGGCAATCGGGTTGCTGTCGGGTTGCTCCCAAGGCTCGGATAACTTGCTATCGGGGCTGATTAATGAGCTGTGACTTCAGAGGCTCTGAGGCTTGAAACGACTGGCTACTGGTGACTGGAAATCTGGCTGCACGGCGACTTAGGACCGCAAACTTGACGACAAAACTTGACGGACGGAAAACTGATACAGTTGTTGAATTTCGGGGAAAATGTGTTGGAAAAGGGGAAGGGGGGGGGGACTGGGCTGGACTCCAACTTAAACTAAGCTTAAGGATAAACTAAATAACTAATTAAAAACTAAAGACCTGCCTCAATTCAACTTGTTTTATTCAGCGAACAAAATACGTTCAATAGTTATAACAATATTATGCTACTTTAATTCGTTACCATATAACATCTAAAATTTACTAAGTACCTATAGCTAAAATGTGCACTACCCGAAATGCCGCCAGTTACTCTGGCACTAGTTTCGTAAATTACAAAAATTTACAAACGTTAATAAATTAATAGATAATGATACTAATTCAAACAAATTGTCTTTTTGATTTTAAATATCGTTTTTACTATCAGTCAAATGCCAACTGTGAAAAATAATCAAAGATTAAGAACCTAGATCAAAATAAATGCATGCAGGTTTTTGGAAGTGTTGGAGTCCCCGAATGACTGAAAACTCGGCTTATATACTCCAGAGGCACTCTCCACAACCACAGATGTGGAATACGCAAAAATTGTGGTTTTACCACGAAATTGGTGGAGCGTCCACGACCGACGCAGTGGAGCGCGTCACCACAATTTTTGTGGCGCCTCCACAGCGTCCGCCATTGAGCGTCCCACCGCAAATTCTGTGGAGTTTACATTAAAATAAACCGTTTTACTTCCCTTACAATGTAAAAAGACTATAATTGAACCATTTTTATAACAATTTCAACAATAAATACCCTGTAGGCACTGCTCAAAGAGGTAATACGGTACATGTTAAATATTTCTTGATTAGTCATTGACACAACACAACAATCTTACTTCCGTTGTCCTTAACAACCCACAGTAGAAACAAAAATGGCTGACAAATGTGCTTATGGAGTAAATTGGATTAACACAAGTTTTACAAGGAACAATAAATAATTACCTGGCATAAATATTCGTAAACAATGGATGGATAATCATGGCTGGTAATCACTCGATAAAACCGCGAATAAATTACAGCAAGACTGTCAAAGACAAAACTCGCGGAAACAGGTGACAGAGCTCGTCATGGAAAACACAGGCGGAAACCTAAACTTTATATGAGTATAACACTGGCTACAAAACATGAGGGGGACTAGTTGCTCTGTAATTTTAAACTAGAGCACTGGTCTAATTTGTATTTTACTGCCAGTAGTAAGCATCTAAAAAAATGGAAATATAAAAGTATAGACCCAGGTAAGACATTAATGAAATACTGGGGCATTACATTACCCCCCGGTTTTCCATGGCTAAACTCCTGTTGCCATCAATTTAAGTAAATACATATGTTAAAAGTTATTAGAGTGGTTTATTTTATAAACCCAATAGCAAATAATTCTCCTACAATTTAGAACCTTAAGACATAGCATCACCTTAATAAATATGGCATACCACCTTAATATACAATTTAGTGTCGTTATGACATTTACTATTGAATAAAACAAGATAATACTTTATAAAGACCTGAACACAAAACAAGTGTAACAATATTAACTTTTCAACAGTCAAAGCACAAGCATCATTATCATAAGATAATATAAGGTAAGTCCATTTCTTAAATTTTAAATTACCATTTTCCTTGAACACTACTTAAAAGTCCTTCAGAATGAAATATTATGAACAGTCTCTATCTCAAAAACAGTTGAGAATTTGCTGTACACTATTAATGAGTCACTGCTTCTAGTAAAACACTGAGTTTGCTGTCCCCACTTAATTAACTAATTTAGTCACTAATTCACTGGTAAAATATTTAAGCTTAAATCTCCTTATTTCCTATTCGGCTTGTTCACAGTGGATTTCACCGAGGGTCTATTTTCTTTTTCATGCTCTTCTATCCGGGGTCTCTTTTCAGGTCTTCTGTCTAGATCGTCATCCCTCCTGGATCGCCCGTTCCTCTCGGACAGCCTGTCCAGAGACTTCGACATCTGTAAAAGATGGCTACCTAGCGTTTTTTCCAAGTTTCGGATGGCCCTGGCATTACTCTCCATCATGGTGACAAGGCTGGAGAACCCTGAAGTGATGCTTTTCTCCAATTTACCTATTGCCTCTACCACGGGACCCAACTCCACACTCGGTACCTTCACTTCATGAGGGGCATTGTCAATTGCCTGACCAGTTCGCCTTGTCCCCGTTTGTGCTGGTGTGGAGGGCAAGTCGAAACACTGGTCCTTCGGGAGAAGATCAGCTGTAATGTCCTCCAGCACAGACTGGGCGCTTGGACTACGCCGGGCCAGCGGAGGCGTGTTAAGTATGCTGTCTAGTGTGCCTCGGGTTTCCTTCAAAGGTGAGCCAGGCAAGCTAGGCAACCTCAGCTCTTGCTCCTTGCTACAGTTTAATGGGACTGTGACTAACGGCTGGAACCCTACGGCGGACCCAATGGTAGTGTTTACATTTACACGGGCTGCTGTGGCTGTTGTAGGTGGCTGGAACGCACCTGCGTTCGCTGAAACTGACGGGGTATACTCCGGAAAGACCGGAAGGTCATCCTCCTCTGGCAAATCGGTTGACAGTGACAGCGGCAGCCTCGGTGCTGTCGACCCCGCCGTGATACTTGGTCGGAAAGGATCATACTGTTGTTGCTGTATGTGGTTAACGCCAGGTGCTGCTGGAGACATTAACTTTGCAAGCTGCTCAGGGGTGACCGAGATATTGATAAGGCGAGGTGACACTGGAAGCGGCTCGGCTGGCGGTGTCTGGCTTGGGAGTGGTAGCGGGAAGGCATCGTCGAAGTCGTCAGACGTGTCATCCAACCGGTATGGGTTCCTGCAGGCCAAATCTAAATTGGTTGCGAGTCGAATGTCGACCCCATCGACAACTTGCTTGGGGTTGGGATTTTGGATCAGATGCCTTCTTGGGTTTGGGTCGTAACCCAGCGTTGCTGCCACCGCAGCATGTCTCTTATAATGAACCACATGTTTTTCAAGTGCATCCCTGGTCGAGCATCTAAACATGCATAAGGAACAATAGAACGGCGCCTGGTCTAAGGCCATGTGGTGCTTTTGGACATGTGTCACCGCCCTGTATCTTTCTTGGACATAGGCAACCCCGTTCTTCTGGCAGTGGAGGCACGTATACATTTTACGTTTGGTCTTGTCCATTGGAACCTGGAAATATACAACCAAAAGGAACCTTTATCGGGTGCCACATCAGGCATCAACCAGAGTCAACTGACGGCATTCCTCACTTACCGATACGCATGGCCCTCTTACATCTTTAAACTTCCACTACCAGCTGACCACTACCTGCAGTTCCTACAACTAACTTGCTGTTACCCTAGTACTTTTCTGCCCTAACTTTAGGAGTTAAGCCTATAACAGTTGTCACAATGCTTTAGCTATTGAGCTTGGGATAAGGAGTACTGTTCCTATTAACATCTCAGGTTTACTGCTCTACTGGGAAGACTTTAAGGATTTAGTTAGCCCTTTAATCCACCTTGGGAGGTTACTCCCTTCATATCTCTTCAGTTTATCATGGTGGGCCATACGTGAACTACCATGCAAATCGAGCTGTACAATGAATGTAACTGAGGATCGTTTTTCGACGATCACATAAGGGCCATCATAGCGCTTTTCTAGCTTGGGCGCGATCCCCACTTTCTTTACCTCATGGAGCAACCAGACGGGATCTCCCACCTTGTAATTTGTGAACGCAAGTTTAGTGTCATACAAGTCTTTGCTGCGCCTTGCGCTAGCCTTTAAATATTTCCTTGCCACTTCATGGGCTCGGTGCATTTTCTCTTGGATCCCCATGACATAGGTAGGGCCAGAGGGAGTACCCTTTAAAAGAGGACTATGATAAACCAAGTCTGCAGGCATTCTTATTTCGCGACCCATGACCATCAGATTGGGTGTTAGTTTGGTTGCTTCATTAGGGGAGGACCGATACGCTCCAGCAATGCAACCCAAATGGAGGTCCCATTCATCTTGGTCAATAAGGTAGGCCTTAACCATTTTAATCAATGTTCTGTTAAAGCGTTCTGTTTGGCCGTTGCCTTTTGGGTTTCTTGGGCTTGTCCTACTTTTCCTGATCTGAAAAAGGCTACAGAGTTCTTTGAAGAGCTTGCTCTCAAATGTAGACCCTTGGTCAGTGTGAACAGTTAAAGGGGCCCCCCAGCGGGCAAATACTTCGTTTGCCAATCTAAATGCACAATCTTCCGCCAATTGGTTGGGTACAGCCATTACCTCCACATACTTAGTAAAATGATCTGTAATCACCAGTATGAAACGGTTACCGTTGGCTGTAATTGGAAAAGGTCCCATATAGTCCAGTGCTATTGTGTCCCATGGGGCGCCACTACTTAAGTGACCCATGGGGGCTCTAGGGTTCTTAATCGGTCGAGTGTCAGCGGCACACGTGTCGCACGCGCTTATATACAAACGAACATCTTGTTTGAGGCCATACCAGTAGTAACCATGAAGGATTTTCTGTTTCGTCCTTTTAGTTCCCAGATGACCCGCTAAAACCCCGTCATGACTGTGTTGAAGTATCGCCTTCTGCAAGACTTTGGGTACTATTATTTGTAGGTAACTATCTGTGGCATTTAGTTTGGTGAATTGCCTACAAAGAATCCCTTGATTAATTTTGAGAGTATCCCAAATGAGCCAGTAGTGCCTAGCTGCAGGGCTACTGGTTTCCATGTCAGAACTGCTGGGGCGCTCCCCACAGAGCTTTGCATTCAGCACCACGGCAATATCTGGATCGCTCAGTTGATGCGCAGTTAGTTCTGCTCCCGAAAAGGGGTGGCACCACGGTTTTAATGGCTCCTGGGCCTCACCTGAGGTGCCCGCTTTTGGTTCATTAAGCTGCTTTATCACCTGCGCTTGGTCTTTAGCATTCTTTTCAGCTGCTTTAGGGACATGTGCTGTTTCTTGTGTGAACCCTGTCAGTTGCATCTGTTCGGCACGTCGCCTACATTTGTTGCAGGGCCCGCATTTTAGGGGTTCACTGGTGTCTACCATTGCGCACTGGCAGTCTTTTGGACTGTCGCATCGCGAAAGAGCGTCACAGTGCGACTGTTTATTGCCCGCCCTGTACTCTATGGTGAAGTCGTATGGTGCTAAAATCTCTACCCAGCGGGCGATTTTCCCACTTGGCTCCTTCAGGCTGAATAGCCAGATAAGGGCCTGGTGGTCAGTGCGGACCAAGAACTTGCGACCCAGCAAATACTGCCTGTGGTACTGAATGAAATAAACCACTGCCAGCAGTTCCTTTTCAGTGATGCAATAGTTGCGTTCAGCTTTGTTAAGGGACCTACTAGCATAAGCGATTACTCTCTCCCGTCCACCTTGCAGTTGGGCAAGTACAGCCCCAATACCTATGCCTGAGGCGTCCACATCAAGAATGAACTGACCACCCTCATTGATGGGGTAACCCATTATATTTGGACTGATTAAGATTGCCTTAAGCGTGTTGAAAGACTTTTCGCATTCATCGCTCCACTGAAATTCCATACCCTTTTTGGTTAATTCGTTAAGCGGCCTTGCTATTTTAGCAAAGTCTTTGACAAAGCGTCTATAGTATGAACCTGTGGCCACGAATTGCTTCACCTGTTTGGTGGTCTGGGGTCTTGGCCAACCTATAATTTTTGATATGTTTGTAGGGTCTGGCCTAACGCCATCTTTGGAAACTACATGACCTAGAAAGACGACTTCTGTCTGGAGCATTTGGCATTTGTCAGGGCGTAGTTTCAGACCCGCTTGCTTTATCCTCTCTAAAACCTGACTTACACGAGAAATATGCTGCTCAAAAGTTGGGGCATAAACAATTATGTCGTCGATATAGACGAGACATGTCTCCCATTGGAGGCCCTGTAGTGCTAATTCCATGGTTCGTTGAAATGTACTCGCGCTGTTACTAAGTCCAAAGGGCATTTTGGTCATCTCGTACTGACCAAATTTACAAACAAATGCACTCTTAGGAATGTCCTCCTTTTTCAGAGGGATCTGGAAATAACCGCTGGTTAGATCAAAACTGCTAAATATGGACGAGCCGGCCACTGCGTCAAGACAGTCTTGCACCCTAGGAAGTGGGAAGCCATCAGGCTTGACCAGGGCATTAACCTTACGATAATCAACACATGGGCGTATTGCCCCCGACTTCTTCTTTACTAAAACGATGGGGCTGGCCCAAGGGGAAGTGCTCTTTTGAATTACACCCTTTTTCAGGAGGTCTTCTATAGCCCTTTTTTCTTCTTCGGCGTATGCAAGAGGTACTCTTCTAGGTCGCTGCTTAATCGGGGCTGCATCACCTGTATTAATTGAGTGTTCTGCCAGATTTGTTACACCTAGATCCCATTCGTCTTTAGAGAAGGTTTCACCATATTTAGAAAGTAAGCCTGCAACTACGCCAGACTCGTACTCCGACCTGCCTTCAATTGCCTTTTCATATAGGCTCAACAGGTGGCTAGGGACCTGGTCCCTTGGGGCGGTTGGAAACGAATGCTCAGGTATGCTTTCTTCTTTACCTTCAACCGTTACTCTGCGCACTCGGTTCAAATTCAAGCTCTCATCTGCATACTCCTTCTCAGCTATCACACTCACCACCCGCTCTACTCTCTCAGCCTTACCTATTTCTGCATCTTGCCTCAGCTCTACTTCGGTTGGGTATGGGTTCAAGACTCGAACCTTTGAGGTCGCAGACCTGTTTATGTCAACCAGGGTGGCGGCTAGCATTAAATGGTACCTCTGCTTAAAGCCCTCTGTTGGCTCTACCAAATAAAAAGCTTGGTCACCATCGTCATCTGCTTCGACCCTCTCTACATACACATCTACCAAGGCTTCTGTCTTACCTGGTATACTGATGTTGTCTGCAACCACAACCTTCCGGGCCTTGGCGCCCTTGCCCTTCTGATGACACGGGATCTCGACCCCGTCCAAGACAATTAAATTTCTACTCAGTAATAGGTCCGCTGGTCCGGCTCTATTATTCACTAAGATATCGTATCCCAACAATACCTCGTCTTCTATGTCAGCCACTATAAGCTCTTTACTCAGCTTAAGTGCTCCTAGCTGCATCTGAAAAATTGCCTTACCTCTCTCCTTAATCGGGGAGCCACCCGCTCCTCTAAGGCAAGCTGAACCATTAAGACTAGGGCGCCCTTCTCCCAGACTATCATACACTCTGGAGGATAACACGGTTTTTGAGGCGCCTGTATCAGCCGTAAAAAGCACAGATCGTCCCTCAATAGACCCCTCAATATATATCCCATCCCCCATTTCTTTCAGTTTTTCCCTAAGATTTCCCCATGCTAATGGAATTCTTATATTTTCCTTAGGTTGATTAATGTTACTATTTGGGGCCTCCGCGCACGCTTCTACTGGGACCTCCCTTCGGCCACAAGGGTCGGTCCTGTGGAGTTTAAATGGCTATTATTGTTCCTAGCGTTGGTTTTCGCGTTTTCGCTACTTCCCGCGTTTACCTGCTTATCCGGGCAATTTCTTGCATAATGCCCGCGCTCATGACAGTGAAAACATTCTGTATCCTTTGTTGCCGGTCTACCCCTGTTATCGTTTTGTTTAGGTTTCTGCGCCGCCTTTTCTAGCCTATCTATTCTTTGTAAAATTTGCTCAAACATCTTCATTTGATCGTCGCTTGTAGACTTGGGGACTTCCGACCGGTTTGTATTCGTTGTGTCTCTCTGTTTCTTATCCGTGTTTTGCTTATTTGGCATTCTGTTTATTGCGTCAATGTCCTCGTGCTCCTCCACTTGCGTTCTTCTTGCGCTACCCCTGTTTTTCCTGTCATACTTCTTAGTCTGTATCAGGTTAACAACATGAAAAACAGCCTCATCGATCGTATGGGGCTCTTTGTGATACTCCACCTCAAACCGGATATCATCATCTAGGAGCCCATCGAGGAATCGGCGCACGAGATCTTCAGCACGAGTACGCCTGTCGCGGTAACCGTGAGCTTTGTCATAAAGCCTTTTCAAATCGGCAGCATACTCTTCGGCCGTCTCGCCGTATTTCTGTGATCTCCTACTAAATTTCGCGGCAAACGAGCGCGCGGTTTCTATTTTCTTATAACGACTATCTAATTCCGAAATTAGTTCGCTATAATTTTTCAGAATCGCAAACGGAAGTTGTGTAAAAACAAATTCGCCTGCCTGACCCTCAATTCTGGGGAGGAGTTGGTCTAACCTATCTTCATCACCCCATCCATACCTCTCGGCAATCGCCTCAAACCTAGCTATCCATGTTGGCCAGTCTTCTTTACCCGTAAATGGCGCTAACTTAATGCTGGGACTATGCCTAGATGCTCTATTTGTCAGCCTGCTCGGGCCGTCTTGCAACGGGCTGTAATCTAAATGATTATATGGGACATTTTGGTTATAATTTACGATAGGAGCGCTGTGGTGGTTATAGTGAACATTACTTGCTGCTTGATCATTAGCTACGGACCTGTAATAGGAAGCATTCTCCATTTGCGGTCTGGGGTAACTAAAATCATTTGAGTCGGGGATCGGGCCACTGCTATCTCCTGCTGAGTGTTTGGGGGTCTGCTTGAGCTCCTTAAGCTCTTTAACTACATCTTTTAAAAGAGTTGCCATGCCACTCATCATTTCAGTCATTTGATTGACAGCGTTGTCGTTGCTGTTTCCTCGGCAGTGCTCTGTCGTCGCCGACACCTTACTTGAAACAGAATTGACGTCGGACATATCATCCGCGGTCTCAAAACCTTGGCAGGTAGCGAACCTGTCTTCCTGCTCGGGACCTTGCCTCTGGAAGGTAATCACACCGTCACTATCAACAGCCCTAGGCTCCAACATAGTAGCGTAATTGTCTATGGCCAAATATGACTTTCTTCTCAAGCAAGGATTCGATCACAGGACCTGATGTTTAATTATCAGATCCCACCGCTGCCACCATAAAATGTTGCGCGTCAGTGACTGTTCACCCGCTCGTTCTGTACTAGCGCCGCTTGGCAATCGGGTTGCTGTCGGGTTGCTCCCAAGGCTCGGATAACTTGCTATCGGGGCTGATTAATGAGCTGTGACTTCAGAGGCTCTGAGGCTTGAAACGACTGGCTACTGGTGACTGGAAATCTGGCTGCACGGCGACTTAGGACCGCAAACTTGACGACAAAACTTGACGGACGGAAAACTGATACAGTTGTTGAATTTCGGGGAAAATGTGTTGGAAAAGGGGAAGGGGGGGGGGGACTGGGCTGGACTCCAACTTAAACTAAGCTTAAGGATAAACTAAATAACTAATTAAAAACTAAAGACCTGCCTCAATTCAACTTGTTTTATTCAGCGAACAAAATACGTTCAATAGTTATAACAATATTATGCTACTTTAATTCGTTACCATATAACATCTAAAATTTACTAAGTACCTATAGCTAAAATGTGCACTACCCGAAATGCCGCCAGTTACTCTGGCACTAGTTTCGTAAATTACAAAAATTTACAAACGTTAATAAATTAATAGATAATGATACTAATTCAAACAAATTGTCTTTTTGATTTTAAATATCGTTTTTACTATCAGTCAAATGCCAACTGTGAAAAATAATCAAAGATTAAGAACCTAGATCAAAATAAATGCATGCAGGTTTTTGGAAGTGTTGGAGTCCCCGAATGACTGAAAACTCGGCTTATATACTCCAGAGGCACTCTCCACAACCACAGATGTGGAATACGCAAAAATTGTGGTTTTACCACGAAATTGGTGGAGCGTCCACGACCGACGCAGTGGAGCGCGTCACCACAATTTTTGTGGCGCCTCCACAGCGTCCGCCATTGAGCGTCCCACCGCAAATTCTGTGGAGTTTACATTAAAATAAACCGTTTTACTTCCCTTACAATGTAAAAAGACTATAATTGAACCATTTTTATAACAATTTCAACAATAAATACCCTGTAGGCACTGCTCAAAGAGGTAATACGGTACATGTTAAATATTTCTTGATTAGTCATTGACACAACACAACAATCTTACTTCCGTTGTCCTTAACAACCCACAGTAGAAACAAAAATGGCTGACAAATGTGCTTATGGAGTAAATTGGATTAACACAAGTTTTACAAGGAACAATAAATAATTACCTGGCATAAATATTCGTAAACAATGGATGGATAATCATGGCTGGTAATCACTCGATAAAACCGCGAATAAATTACAGCAAGACTGTCAAAGACAAAACTCGCGGAAACAGGTGACAGAGCTCGTCATGGAAAACACAGGCGGAAACCTAAACTTTATATGAGTATAACACTGGCTACAAAACATGAGGGGGACTAGTTGCTCTGTAATTTTAAACTAGAGCACTGGTCTAATTTGTATTTTACTGCCAGTAGTAAGCATCTAAAAAAAATGGAAATATAAAAGTATAGACCCAGGTAAGACATTAATGAAATACTGGGGCATTACAATAGCTAGAAGGTATGGTATTATTTTTGCAAAACCAACCTACAGCGACTTTGACTTACACTGGCAACATATTTTTGCCCTTTTTATCATTGAATATGTTTGAAAATATTTTTGATCGCATGTAACATGGTTAACAAATGTCGTTTGCATGTATAGAGTTAAAGGTAGTTTAACAAAAAAGCGATGATGTCATTGTAATCTTAGAAAGTAATAAGATGATATCTCGACAAACGATAACAAGATAGAAACTAATTAAAATATCATAAATCAGATATCAAATGTCGCTTTATTAACAGTTAAGACTGTTAAAGGCATCTTTGTTTTCACAGATATCGCCGGCCTTATTTATTGGCATCATCGACAATGATGCAAGTAGCAGAAATGACATTTCATTAACAATAAAAAGCTATGCTCAGTTCTAATAAAGCAGAAGAAATACAATATATATTTGTAAGTAGAAGTTTAGAAGATTCTTAGAACTTGTTTTTTTTTCTTTACTGTTCTCATGCGTTTCACCAGATGCAAAATCGAGACACATTAATAACATTTTCATATCATTCGCATTTACATGTACATTTGCGCAAAGTTTCATTGAACGGCATATTATTGCCGTTCGAGAGATTTTGATTTTCCTTGTTATCGATGAACGTGAAATGATGACTGTAGACGGCCCTTTAAATCACACTTGAGCATTTCGCATTCGATAAAGAATACTATTTATTAAAATTCAATACAGACTAAAGATGTTTCATTGGATATAGGTTAGCCGACATTGGAAAAAAACATAAACTTTCTTAGAGGACTTGAACTGAGGTTATGTTAAAAAGTACAATTATAATGCATGTTTTAGGAGTTTGAGATCGTCGCATATTCCATGCTATGTAAGACTGACACACCTGTAATTCGATTGAAATACACTGAACATACAAATAAATAAAACTTTTCCTTTGAACTTCAACGAACACGACAAATACGAAACATGTACGTACTCAGATTGATAGAGCATGTTCATGGGCAGAGATGGAAATGATTTTAACCACTCATACCTTATCAATCGGTTTATCTTAACTCAATACATGTATATGCTTAACTAAACAGAATAACATTTGATTCATTCTAACCTAGGTAGTGCAAATGACATTCTCGCCAAGACGACTAGTCCAAATACTGTAGACTACATGCTTGCTAAATTTAGACGAAATTTTATTATGACTAGTATACTGCAGGAATATATTAAGGTGTAAATGTACTTGTTGTGGAATGAAATGAATCATTAAACAAATTAAAAAAGCAAATTTAGGTGAAATTAAGATATTTATGGCAAAACACCAGGCCCTAAAATAGGTCGTTCATAAACATTTTTCATAATGCTGATCTATCGACTACACTCGGGACACCTTTGATACTATGGATTACAATTGAAAGCTGTTCTCCGCAAGACTTATGTAAGTAAGAAATTACATGAAAATTCGCGTATGACAAATGAGCGAGGTGTATATTTTTGTTGTGTTTAAAAGATTAGGGAGTATTGCATCGATATCATTTGTTTCCGGTGAGATATATCAAGACCTGTTAGCTTAAATGACTATTTTATCTGCGACAAAATTCTGTGTCGCTGTCTGTTATAACAAACTGACAAAGAATTGCCATAAAAAGAAAAACAAGATAAATAAGTTATGTCAGGTCTTAGTATAAGGTTAGGAAACCCAACGTAGCCCGGTGTTAGAAAAGTATTACGACTACTCTATTATTCCTTTCATGCCTGTTCCCGTTCAGAGTGAAGATTTCTCGTAGGAGTATGAATTTAATAACGTTATGAAAAGGACCACTAGGGATCAGGGCACATGATCATAAAACTAAGTTTTGAGACCAGTCTCAAATCTAAAGGATCTGATTGGCTGAAAATGCTTGAGATTAGAGACTGATCTCCAGATTTTTTATGAACTTGGGCACTGAATAGTGTTAGCTCTGAAACACCTTATTACGCTGAAGCAAATGAAGTATAAGATACTACATGTCAAACAGTATTAATCTAAACTTATCAAAATATCTACTGTTTCGATAATATTCGCTTGAAAAGATATCGTACACATATAATATTTCATTGGCAAATTTGTTCATGAAATAAACCCACATTTTTCTAAAATAAATAATATTATAATTAACTGACATCTAACAGTTTTTATTTGTTATTGCAGATTAAAAATCTGTTAACAAATATATTGCCAGAATCCGAACTTTTAAGTCAACATGTTGTAGATTGCATAGTTTCAAATAAAAGGTCTTTAAGTTAAGAAAAACCTTAACTGTTTGACATAAAGATTAAAACCAGAGACGGAGACCTGAATACAGCAAAATGTGTGCGTTCAAACGAAATTGCTATATCATATCGAAAAAAATAAAGAACGAGAAAATTCAATTCTAAACGGTAACCGTTTTGAGTATATCAGAATTGTGTACACATTTTGTCAAATTCACTAGTAGTGCGAATGTTTAATTGTTTAGATTTTCATTTAGTAATATTTGAACATCGTAATTCTTCTGAGCTAATATGATAAAAAAAAACTCATTATAAGAAATATATGTTTCTTGAACAGGAAACTCATTCATACTAGAATATTTAAAAAATAATGTATCCTTTGTTTTTCAGCGCAACTGTGGCAATGTTGTTTTATTAATTTTTCATTAAATAAACAGATTGATGTCATAATAGATGTAGGAAATAATAATATTAAAACGCCTACAATCATAACCTGCGGACATGGCGATCTTCGAATGATCTAAAGCTCGGACTCAAACAAACATCCCATCATAATATAAATGGGGCACGCCACGGGAAAAGGTATCATCGGTAATACTTTGTGAAATTTTGGTTGTTACTATATTTAGAAATAACTTACAACTACCTATTATTTTCTGATAACTGAAAAGTGATTTTGTTACACATTTTGACTATAAAATGGTATTTTTATTGCGAATTTTATAATAAATAATATCGTCCGCTTAACTTTATGACGTCAAATCAAGGATTGACGTCAGCTGTCCGAAGGTACCTTTTCCCGTGACGAGCCCCATATAAGGATATAAATGCCGGATTTAGATATTAAACTTTCCACTTGGGTATCCAAACATTGTTTCAGAACACGCGACAAAGCAATCTTCCCGGTTCTGAGCTTATGTTGACCAACTGCATTAATGCCGAACTTACCACGGTAGTGATATGCTCTAACCAGCATCCCGTCATAACAGATCGACATATTGTTAGACCTGAAATTACTAAGGATACTATTTCTTAATAATTTGCAAGCTGTCAGAATAATAATAAAACATCATTAATCATGAAAAGCAAAACAAATATCCAGTAACGGGTGGGATACACCAGATTTCAAATGTATATGTATATACAAGGCATAATTTATAATATATGTCTCATCTGATTATTAAACAACAAGCCTAGATAAATGCAGTAAAATTATATAATCACTATCACAATTTACAAATAATCAACAAAAATAACGCTCATTTTCATTGCTGCTTGTTTTTTAAATACACGCAACAATATTTTTTCATCGTTTTAAATTTAAATTAACTTGTCACCTTATGATCTATTACACAGAGATTTGAAATAAATTGCAACGATAAAGTAATTGCAATAACAGCTGATTGACGGTTACTCGTCTTGCTTTCCTCATGCATCCCACATGAACCGTCAACGAAAATCACCAGTGTCTTTACAGTAGGCCGCTTAAACCCTTAATTCAATCCCCGAAATACATTTATACCAATATCTAGAATTCAGTATTTAAAAAAACTATACAATACAAAACAAAAATACAAAAATACAAACGCATTTCCGAAAATGCAAACACTACTGTCAAGACGCTGACTAAATGCTGCTATTATTCATCATCCAGCAATCATCACGAGGCTACCTATATAAATATGTAAATATTATCGTATTTCCTCTCAATATCTATCAAAAAACTTCTTTTCTCTGAATTAAAATGTCCTCTTCAAAAATTGGCAAAGCGAATGAAAGCAATATAATTTACAAATAAATAAATCTCTACATCTATGATACAGAATTCCTTCCATTTAATTGTTTAAAGGAAAATCGTAAATAAATGATAACAAATTCATGTCACATGTACCTACAAATTAATTTTGCAAACGTACACTCCCCGTATTGTATTGTATTCTTTTACTTTTCACTAGATAAGCATATAATAACAAATTGAATTACATGTACTTATGGAACACCACGTAAATCCTCACAACCAATAACCTAGGAGCACATGTGATGAATAAACAAAATGAATTACTTATGGAACACCACGTGAATCCTCACAACCAAAAACCTTGGAGCATACATGTGATGCGTAAACAAAATGAATTACTTATGGAACACCACGTGAATCCTCACAACAAATAACCTTGGAGCATACATGTGATGCGTAAACAAAATCAATTACTTATGGAACACCACGTGCTCTTCCTCATGTTTCTTAACTTTGAAAAAATTACAAAATGAATACTCATCCGTGACAAAATAATTTGTCAATGGTTCCACCTATCGTTGTTGTTGCCGATTCCATAGTTTTATCTATGTCATGGGATATTTGAAGAAAATTGACGAACATAAACTTCATCAGAAAGTTGATTTGTCCTTATCACAAGTAATTGACCTTCTCAAATATGTTTAACAATTAAACATTCTATAAAACATAAGAAATAGTTAATATCTCTGTACAATAGCAAATCAACGACTCAATGAATTTAAAACTAGGTTTACAACCATATATAATGTAACTGAACGGGAATTACGTGAATTATCACAGCCAATAGCCTTGGAGCATACATGTAATGAATTACACAAAACGTGTATTAATTAATTTAGTTTTCCCATACTTGTTGTTAACTTAATTCTCCGCACCAACGAGAAAAAAAGGGAATTTAAAAAGTGCTAAGCCAACACAAAACACCAAATTAAGAGGCTTAATGGCATAATACTGTATTTTATTTGAACACGTTTGCTTTTTTCTTAATGCTATTTGTATCTGTATTAAAACCGACAAAGACTCCCGCCAAAGGATAACTGGTTTAAGATAATGTTATCCAATGCAACAATGTTCATAAGAAGTTTAAATGCATTCAAAAGACTTTACGTCTAATAAAAGAATCGATTCTTCTAAAATATCCTAAGATAATTGTCATATCATAACCAGACCAGAGAACGACAAAATGTTGTGTTTTTTTTTCTAAATGAGTTAAAAAGAAATACATTTAGGTCGTTAAAATATTTCTTAATCATTGTCTTAATGATATTTTTCCTACCGGGGAGAGAACCCGTACAACGACAGCGTCTAGCAATACAATGCAAATAACGCTTTCTATTGAGATAACCGGGACATACCAAAATCATATTAATCGGATAACCCCAATATAATAATAATCACTGCATGCCACCTGAAACCGATTATACTGATAACAGTACTGACAATATGTACGTCGAGACGTTTACGGCCGCAACACTGGACAAATAGCGCTACCGTGAATTACAAATGATATTGCCCCTATTGGGGAGCGAACCGGTACGGCGACAGCGCCTAGCCATGCAATGCCAATTAGGCTTCCTATTGAGCTAGCCGGGACAACTCCCAAAAAGGCTGATCGTAAAAACACCCGATAAACGTAGAGACATTTTATGGTCGCAACTCTGCACAAATAGCGCTACAGTGAATTTCAAATGATTTTGCTCCTCATTGGGAGAGAACCCGTACAGCAATAGCGCCAAGCCATTCAATGCAAATAACGCTATCTATAGAGGATTTTAATCATCACTGCTTTCATGTCTTTTAGTCAATGGCAGGTACGAGACACGTATTTTTCTCGGATACAATTCAAAATTTAAAAGTGGTTTACGTAGCTTATATTCGTATAAATAATGTCAGAAATGAACGGAAGTGAGGAGACATTAACGCAAATGCTTAATAACACTCAAAATAGTAACCTAAACGATAGTGTTTGGCATTCGGAAAACAGGTTCTCTGTTCTAGCATGTGGTCAAGATGGACAAAATGGCGACTAGTGGACAACGATAACACAGACGGGCAACCATATGTGGGGAAATAGAGAAAGTGTGGATAGTGAAAAGTTTTCACGTTTGAATATGGATGAGAAACTCAATGTTTTGTTTGATAAATTAACTAGTTCAGAGTTGGCGGAAGAATATGTTAAACAATTTCATGAAGCACAAAAAGAGAAGAATATGCTTGTGAAGGCAGTATATACGATACTGTAAGTAATATCTTGTTTGACTACTTACAGCTTGACTCGGAGACGATGGACATATAAAATATTGTAAGACTGGGGTGTGGCCGTGCATGAGGTCGATTTCAAGACAGACGCCTAAAACGTCATGTTCTTATTACATTTTGGTACAAATATAGTGCTGTTATGTGTATAGAGAAAGCCTTCTGTTTTAGTGGTCATTATTAATACTGTTCTGAACCTGCCATTGATATACCATCTTGATATTGATTGATAATGGGTCATTTTTGACTTACTTAAAATGTGTTGTAATGATTTTTTGAATGAAATAAAATCTGTCTGTCTGTCTATCTGTCTGTCTGTCCGTCCGTCTGACATCGGAAAATCTCGCAGTTAAAAAAGGCCATTCATTCCTATTGACATATGTCAATGAAAACAAAAAAGGGACCGCTCATATAAAGTTACGTTCTTTTTATCACAGCATCTGTTATGTCAGCAAGAAGAAAAGATGTTAAGTTACGTGCAACATATCATAGAATTCGTTAAACATCTTATTATGTACATTGAGACAGAACTAATTCAAATAGATGGTTGTTTCCTCACATACCTACGCAAACCTCAAAAACGACAGCTATTAAAAGTGAAATTTACGCACATTAAGCAATCACTTCACGAACATTAAAACTTTCCCATATAAGACTAGACACATTAAAGAGACAAGAAACAAAAAAAACATCCGTTTTCTGAATTACAACGACCGGTATCAATCAGTTTCAAGAAAGACAATATCAAAGGTTATAATTTACTGCTTTGAAGAGTTTATGGAGGTTTCTTAGGACATAACAAGAACGTAAAGGGCCAATCAGTGCCTTTTATTCCAGACACCATGTTCTAATTGAACTCTAATAGTTCTGTATAACTTATATATTCGAATACCTGTCTATTTCGTTCGACAGTGAAATTGGATACTAAGGTCTTGCGTGTTTGTAAGCAAAATATTGTGCATTTTGATGATTATTGATTGTATGGGTGGATTGGAGTTCATTCACCGAGACAACTTGTACGTATTTGTTCATTCAAGAACCTGACGCAGCAAGTGTGAGGTCGGTGCAACTTAGAATCTGGGTTAAACTGAAGTTATGGCAAACTGGTTTGCTTCTCGTTGTTCCAAAGTGGCCTCTCCTCAGCATCTGTGCCAAGATTATTAAACTAAATCTGTAAACCAGTCTCAAATATCAAGTATCTGATTGGCTAAAATAGCGACTAGTATTAGATTAGATAGTATTAGATGCTTGAGATTTGAGACTGGTCTCCAATCTTAGTTTCATGATCTTGGGACCTAATTTGTGTTAGTTATTTGTCGTGTCTATGAAATATAGCACAACATTAACGCATGTTCACTGGTACTCTCTACGTTCTTTTGGAACGCTGATTCTCTGACATACGATATTCTTTATAACGGAATAGCGGCTTTTCATATTTCCCTTGTGTTGCTACGTTTGTTATTCACTTGACAACGGTAAAAAGTGCTGTGGAAAATTAAAATTAATGCTCGGCGTCTGGTTTTGTTAATCTATATGGTTATAGTTTTTAATATCAAATAAATCAGTGTCTTAAATTTTGCGCCTTAAGGTCACGGCAGGAGGCTTATGTCAAAGCGCATTCGTGAGTTATACGACTTTTATTTGGCAGTAAAAATAATATGAACGCAAGAGAAATTATTAATTGTCTACTAACCATCGAAATTGTACCCAATTTGGGTTGCACCCAACCGGGGGCTAGACGGCATGGACAGTAATATGGATTTTCATTACTGTCAATCATTAGGCTCAATCAAACGGAGCGTGTAATATTTGTCGTGTTCGGCGGTTTTAAAGTTCCCTTTTCATCTATTTTAATATCACAGCAGCGTTGTTTGTGTCGTGTGGCGGTTGTTTAAAGTCTCCCGGTACATTCATTCAGTGTTACTTATCAGTTAAGTCCTTGAGCACGATACTTATGTACAATGTTAATATTGCTTCTAAAAGTACTTTAAATTCGCTGTCAAACAATCTATATAGTTTTTAGTTCCGCCCATTGTTTTCTCGTTTAGAATCAACCCATTCTTTTATCTGGGGACCGTACGCTGCTGATCATGGAATAGTATTAATCTGGAAATACCGCATTAAAGGTTCCATGTTCCCCGATATATGCATACCATCGTTTAGGATGGATCGGAATTGTAATGTTTATTGGTGTAAATATTGAGTTGCGCTCTACTCGGGGCTAGACGGCGTGGGCAGTAGTATGCATTTCCATTACTGTCCACGAACAGACTCAGTCAAACCCAAGCTTCAATATTTTCATATTTGTCGTGTTCGGTCGCTTTCAAAGTTCTATTTTCATCTATCCAAATGTATTTCATGATTTAAAAATGGAAGCCTAACATTTGCAAATGCACAAGTAGGCCATTCAGCGTAGCATATCACCTTGAACTAATTGCAAAAGTTTCACTAAGTGTCATCTGCGAAACATCAGACATATACATTCAACAAAAAGTTGCACTCCGGTGGGTTGGGGGAAATTGTTTTAATTGAACATTTAAATTTCGGCTTAAATGATTCAACAATTAATGGCTGTGATGGTACGCCATACTCAAACACATAAAGTTTGCACGCGCTATTTTTGAACTTCCGGAAGCATGTAAACAAACAAGGTCGGATGTTTACTGCAAGAATTGTTATCTGGAATGACTACTGTTGTCATGTAAGTTGATTATTTATTTCATATTTTATATATTTTTATTGTTTAATGCATTAATTTGAATGCTTGACTTTAAAAAGCTTGTAAATGATCGATTTCATCGTATAATCGAAACCAGTGAATTTTCATTAATTTATTTATATATTTCACAACCAAACTCAATTATTTTAAAAGTAAACACAGAAAGGCTAAATATTGTAAAAATATTGAAATAAATCCCCGATATGGCCATTTTCCGTAAATTTGGTATTGACCTTCACAAGAAGGTGTTCGCAGATTTTTTAAACTACGGAAGCCGATAGGCAGCAAAACCATAACTATAACTCTTTTAGGTGTAATTATCTTATTCGTGTTTTACATTCAATATCGGCAAATATGGAGTAACTAAATTTATTTTAAATGAAAGTATAGTGTATAAACAATTGTAACACGAAGAAACGGAAAACAAATAAGTTTGACCTAAAATATATTTTAAATTTTTTTAAATACAAAATAGACTTTTCAAACTGTAAATATGTTTTACGCTATGTTTATTTAATGTACCACATATTTATTATTTGTTCCATCATTATTTACAGAGTCATATGGTATTCCCATATCATCATCACTCGAATATGAATGCCAGTTGTGTGTGATATTCACCATCAGCACTGGCCAACACTAGGTAATAGGGTGTATCTGTATCTTTATGACTAAATAATATCTTTTGAAATACAAATATTTATAACAACAGAAAAATGTCGTTTAATAAGGTGGAAAAAACGTTGGGATTGTTTCATTAAGTACAGGTTCAGTTTATAATCACTATTGCATCCAGGTACTTCACAGTCAGTGTTTTATCGATATTTTTTATAAACTAAAACATATAAATGCAGCTCTTTGGTTGCACGACGGTGGCAGGGGTTTAAGAGTTTATGAAGGTTTATGAAATCTTTAAAAGAACCTAGATGCTCGAATTTTGTTTCTTTCATCCGTGTCATCGTGTTCTTGCTGTTTCGACTCCAGACTGTGGTCTAAGTAAGATCATTGACTACATGCCCTTTTGCATTACAATGCTATTAGCTTCTTATGTTTTATATGTTTGTGTGCTTTTGCATGCAACAATGTCGAGTTGATGGGTGGGTTGGAGTTATTACAGCAATACAACTTTTACATGTTTGTTCATATGAAAACCTGTTGTTGTGAGGTTGGTGAACCCTAGAACCTGGTGTTTATCCCCAGTGACAAATTGTTTTATCACTCATCGTTCCTAGGCGGTAACCCCAATAGATCTCTTTTTGTTAATTGTTTGTGGTGTCTTATTTGAAATCGATCTTCTTATAAACACATGCTCTCTTTTCATCTCTAAGATTTAGCTGTTTGGGGCGGCTGTGTTTCCTGTTTATTCCAATTCCTGACATGCATATTCATATTTTTAAATACAAGTTTTAAAATCGATATTAGTTCGAAACGTAATTTGAAGAAGCAGGGTGTGTTTTTCATCACCAGGACAATGGCTTTCATTCATCCTTTCGATTCTGTTAATGTGAACATAAACTTCTGAAATGGTGGTTAGAGTAGATGCTTTTCATTTTAAATAAATGCTGAAACGTTTGTATATATTTGACTTGGATTTTGTAATTGAAATCTCACTTTCACATTTATGCAATCATAAAGGCAAGTTTTATTCTTTATTCAAAGGCTGTGACACACCGTGGTAAAGGTTATTGCAACGTCAACAGAACCAGCAAGGATAGAATCTTGTGTATTCACGATGTTACACAGACCATATAAATTTTGTGACTCTCTTCACCCAAAAACAATGACAACAATAACAATTATGTAATAATGACAATTGCATCACATGTTCAATTGTCACATTTGATTTTCGTAAAACTTTACTGTAGTTTTTTATGGCAAGCATGCTAAACTTAAAGTCTGAAGAGAGGTGCAGACGTTTGTTCTGTCAGACCTAGCAAACTTCAAGAGTCTATATAAACCAAAAATGTACAAAACATATTAATAATTAATGGTTCCATGAAGTGCTTTGACAGCCGCTGAACGTGCTGAGCAAGAGTTAACATGTGTGGTTGGAGAAATCTCAGCTCAGAAAGTGTACGTGGGATCCGATATAAGGCATAAAAGACCATCACCGAGAAAGATCTAGAACATCAAAACATGCAGTGTTTTTTTCTGAAATGAATGTGATCTGTGACTTCTTTGGCATGCCAATACTGGTTTTGAATTGTGATTTAACTTTTCACATATTTAGAATAGGAAAGTCATCTGCAATGTAGGAGTTGATTGTTAATATAGACGCAAGAAACTGAGAAACAGTTAATGGCGAGTCAATCAGGCAAAGATGTAGGACAACTAGGTGAAAAGACTATCCTCATGTTATTAAACGGATCTCCATGTATATCGCTAGATACGACAAGATCAAAAATTTACGGTGAAGGTGATGAAAGGGAAATTATTTGTGCAAGTTCATACATTATCTCCAACATTAGACTCAGCATTTTTTCATTTTAAGCATGTCTATATTCAGAGCCAGATCTGTGTTGGAAATACAATGCTTAAACCGGATGACCAGGGGTGGAATTTGACTGGTAACAAGTATTTGTTCTCTGCCTCCTGCACATGACAATATTTTAAATGCCAACCGTTGCCTTTATTAAAGTAACAGTCTAATACTTTTAGAAAACATGGCTTGGAATGTTATCAGAGTTGTAGATTTTTTAATTGTGTGTTGTTGCTTTGGGTGTTCAAATTTTCCAACTCGGGCAGAATTAGATATTGATGGATACATATGAACTTGAACAATGCTCGCCATATTTAATCAGACGGTAGATTACATGCTTACCTTAACCCTTTACTCCAAATATACGATTTATAATGTGTTCGACCAGTGTACTGTAAATACCATTATATTGCATACATTTCTTTGGAAATCATCGATTTTTGATCAAGTTAGGGGTAAAAACAAAAGTCACAAAAAAGCGCCTGAAGCGGATATATTATTCTCTTTTGACGCAAATCGCTATATCCTTATTTAAATAAAGCTTCTTAAATAATGTTGTACTATTAGATTGTGAAACAGAGGCAATGCAGAAAAATTTTGTAGCCTTTATGTTGTGTTGTTCCGTATCTCCTTACAAAACCTCAGTAACTGTTAGAATTCTGTGACCTTTGGTTTAGCCTCTACCTTGATTAAATTTCATAGGTGAGGGAAAGCACGAGGTCAATTTAATGGTGATAATATATGTATATAAAAAGTAAAATTAATATATCTAAATAATCATATTTCATGTTTATAGTTGTTTAACCAATCAAATTCTATGTAGATTAATTTAAATTATATTATTGGTGTAGTTAGAACATTGATTAAGTGTATTGGTTAGGATGTGAACTTCATTTTACATTCATGAGAATAATGCCTACTATGCAAGTACAGTTTTCATTTTCTTAATTATATTGATATAAAATGATTATATAATAAACTTATGTATATATCTATATCATATTTATGCATTTTTACATTGAAGTTAAAAAATTGAAAAAGAGTAAAACAAATGTATATTTTATCAAAATATTAATTTTTACTTAAATTGGTGGGGTAAAATAACCTGTAAATATGTTCTGATTTTGCAAGATTGCAAACCAAAATGAAACTATGGCAAGTTTTGAACATTTACTAGTTCAATAATTACATTCTACAGCATACTTTGACAAAATAGTTTTCGTAAAACTATGATCAATGCTTTAATTTTATCCAAAAATGGATATGTTCAAAATGTGCAGCTTTTATCGGTCAGTCAGTTCAAATGCGTTTTTTTTTCGAATTTTCCATCAATTTTCAAATTGCAACTTTTTGTTCTTTAAAGTAGACATATTCTAATAACAAAAAACATAAAAATCAATTATTTTGCATTTTCCTCACAATTTGATGCTATTATGATAAACTTTTACTTAAGTGGGTGGGGTAAAGTAACCTCTAAATATGTTCTGATTTCGCAAGATTGCAAACCAAAATGAAACTATGGCAAGTATGAACATTTACTAGTTCAATAACGACATTCTCCAGCATTCTTTGACAAAAGTTTTCTTAAAACTATGATCAATGCTTTAATTTTATCCAAAATCGGTATGTTGAAAATTTGCAGATTTTTATCGGTCAGTCAGTTCAAATGCGTTTTTTCGAAATTTCCCATTAGTTTTCAAATTGCAACTTTTTACCCTTTAAAGTAGATATGTTCTTCTAACAAAAACATACAAATCAATTCTTTTGCATTTTCCTTAAATTTTGATGCTATTTTGATAATTTTTTACTTAAGTGGGTGGGGTAAACTAACCTCTAAATATGTTCTGATTTCGCAAGATTGCAAACCAAAATGAAACTATGGCAAGTTTTGAACATTTACTAGTTCAATAATGACATTCTCCAGCATTCTATGGCAATAGTTTTATTAAAACTATGATCAATGCTTTAATTTTATCCAAAAATGGATATGTTCAAAATTTGCAGATTTTTTTCGGCGAGTCAGTTCAAATGCGTTTTTTCCCAATTTCCCATCAGTTTTCAAATTGTAACTTTTTACCCTTTAAAGTAGACATGTTCATCTAACAAAAAACATACAAATCAATTTTTTTTTGCAATTTCTTCACACTTTGATGCTATTTTGGGGTACGCTGACTAGCCTTAAGTACGTAATTAAAGCAGCATTGTTCTTAATGACTGAAATTAAACGTTAGTTGTTATTTACTAAAAACTCATTTAATAAGCAAAACAAAATCCACAACGAAACATGAAAGTTGTGCACCTAATTGCCGCGGACACCTGTTGTATATATATGTACGCAGTTTCTCAGACGCTTCATATCCAAAATATATTCTAAATAAAACACGTTTTTTTTATCTCAGTCTTTTATTTCAACCTATCAGCATAGTAGACAGATAAAACAGAAAAATAATATAATATATTCAACATCGACAAGAGTGATAAACTCGTCTAGAGAGATCTATAATATGCCAGATAAAACACAGCACACAATGTCGTTAGAAACAGATTACGTCTAAAAGGTTTACAATTTGTTTGATGTAATAATATTTTGTTTGCGTGATTGAAGTATTATTAAAACTATTCAAAGCAAATGCTGGTATTAAAGCCGATAGGGATAGACATTATGTTTCTTCTTCAAATAAGGTATTTTAAGGCAATTTACAAAGTAAAGTTAATTAACTTCGACTTTGTGATGTCAATATTTATTATGATATTCTCACGTAATGATGACACAACATGATTTTCAACTATTACCCTGAAAAAAAAAACTGCCTAGAGAACAGTCACTTTTCTTATGTGTTACTTAAGGTGTTTTCTTGCAAATAAGCTTAACTAGGAAACAAGGTTCAGAAGTGTTAAGGAGTGTCTCCGCACAAGGCGATGGAAAACATTTATGAAAATGTTCTTGTCATCTGAATCAGGCAGTCTGAGGAATTTGCTACTGAATCTGTATGCAAACATATGCATTCTTAATTCTTTGAAACGTTTTTATTATCTTGAAACGTACTTTTTGTTTTTTAATATTTTTTTCTGATAATTAGCTTAAACTCAACTTTCGACCAACTGATTCACCTAAAAGATCGACACAGTTATCATTCGCAAAATGAGTAACTTTTTTTGAGTAAACTGATATAGATATAACTATTCATGAACATTTTCGTTCTTTCAGCATGTTCAGACAATGTAACTTTTGTGGTTATATTGAGAGCGGTTAATTCCGTGACAACTTAATACATTACTTGTTTTTTTTTTCATTTTAGCTTAACTCTACATACTGAAATTGACTTATTTTTACAAAATTTATTGTAAACGTGAATTTTTCTGGTAAATGATCATAAAGCACAGCAGATATAATTTTTTTGCAGTTAGGAGGTTGCAGTAAAAAAACGTTTTCAAGTCCTACTTTGACAACTCGACAGCCCACGCATCTTGAATATATGTTTTGACGTTCTGTTTTAACTAACATTTGCATATATGCTAACAATAAACGTCATCCTTAAGCTTCATTTAGAAAGTTCAAGACTTTAGAGAAGCCACAAACAATACGTCTTTTGACCAATTATAAAATGACATCTGTATGCATAAATAAAAACCTTAAGACGTATCGTCTTGGAATTCTAATATTATGGCGGCTTGTATTTCTTTTATGACAAAGTCGATGACCGTTTATGAATGACTCTTAGGGGAATTATTATCTTTGGTAGCTGTTACTTTCGTTCAGTAGGATATTCATGATAAAATAACTACTTATCGTAGACAATTTTCACGTCGTTACATCTCTGAATATTAGGCTAAGTTTTTACGCTTGTTATACATGCATATGGAGTGATATGTCTAGTGAAATTTCTGGTGATAAAATTTAAATGATCACATTTGTCATCTCGTTCACATAACTTTTTTGGACTGTATTGCGTTGCTAATAGTAAAATATTCTTTATGTCGGGATTGGCTTAAATGGAATATTACAGTATGTCTTAGTAAGGTCAAAGCCTATCCACCTTTTTTCTTGATATGTCGGGATTGGCTTATATGCAATATAACAGTAGGTCTTAATAAGGTCATAGACTATACTCCTTTTTTTCTTTTCTTCTTTCTACTTCTGTCTGTAAGGAGAGACTGTGTCTTCTGGATGTGGCTATTCTTGATATGCATATTTCACTTTAATTCAATCGTGTAGCATTGGATGATACTCGGTATGAATTTACGATGCGGATTCAATACAGTTTTAAGACTGGTCTTCTAAAGAAAAGGAAGACAGCTCAATGACGAAACATTTCTTAAATCAAGCCTTCGAACTATTTATCCCCCTGCATTGCCAACCCAGGAAGCCATGAGGAGATTTGCCCTTGGAATACTCCACCGAAACCAATACAAAGCACTGTCCTCAGCTCCTCTTAAGATGACGCACGTCGTTTAAGCAAATTTACTCAGTATAGGAAACGGAAGGAAGGGACTCGGGTCTGACGAAATTGGCTGTTTAGTACACTTAACAAATGTTCTAACTACACCGATCACAATTTTTTAATTTCTCCGCATAGAATTAGAGTACAGTCTTCAAAGTTGAAACATAATAATTTGCACCATTTTTGCTTCTTTTTCTGAAAATTAAATGAAATCACTTAATGCGTTCTTAAACGAAGTTCTTTAATCGAAGTGAGGGAAATGCCAAAAGTCACAAATTTGACCGTAGCTTTTGCATAGAGGATATGCTGAAACCCGCAAAAACTGCTGAAAAATCTTCTGTGTAACAGCTAAACAATCGATCGCATTATTGCAGAATCGCATAGAATTGTTCCAATTTACTTAAAAGTACATATTTAAACAATGCGACATGAATTTTGTTTAAGTAGAATATATCAGCTACCGACAATTTTTGATTTTTGGTTTTATCCCTACTTTGAAAAAATGTCAGTGGTTTCTCAACGCGTGAAGCGAATTTAATAATGTTGTTATACATAGAAGTGAAAATGATGTACCTTATAATATTTCAAGTTTGCATTGTATATCCCGAATCATTGTTGAGAAATTTAAAAAAGATGATCGGTGTAGTTAGATCATTGGTTAAGTGAATTAATATTCTTCCCGTAATAGCTGGTTCGCTCCCAGCTAGAGGCACTATCATTTGAAATTCACAGTAGCGCTATTTGTGCAGTGTGGCGGCCGTAAAAAGTCTCCCCGTACATATAGTCAGTACTGTTATCAGTAAAATAACCCGTTACCGATGTCATGCAATGATTGCTACGTATATCAGGGCTATCCGATCAACCTTTTTGGGGGTTGTCCCGGTTAGCTCAATTGGTTGCGTCGCAGGAATTACAGGGCTAGGCGCTGTCGCCGTGACGGTGCCGGTTCGCTCCAAGCTAGAGGCACTATCATTATGTATACAATTTACTGAATTTCAGAACTAATGACTATTTGTTGAAGGAACTGGGTATTTTTGGAATTTGATGATCTCTTACTTTACAGGTAGAGTATTAAAGTTAACGTATTGCAAGTTAGTTTTATTTGTTTTTTTAGGTTTGTACATTAAGGGTTCGCCACACTCCTCCCAACCTTATTCATCGATAAAAAGAAAATTATCAAAATCTCAATAATGACAAAATGCCGTTCAATGAAACTTTGCACAAAATTTATGTTATTAATGTATCTTTATTTTGCATATGGTAAGACACGTTAAAACAGTAAAGAAAAATAGCGAGATCTAAAAATTCCCTCAATTTCTATTTACATAAATTCACAAAAACTAAACAACACAAAACATCATTTTAAATGCCCACATAAGTAATATGATACTGTCAACAATTTATTGTGTCCTCGTGACTTACATTTGTAGACTTTTCGAGATATTAGTAAAAGTGTGTTTGACCTTCAATTTCCTGGTTGCTTCCTGGTTGCGTAAACGGATGACAATCACTGATTTTTCTTTTAGTAGTTGAAAGTGTTTTACAAAGTACACAACATTTTCTTGTCAGTATCATTGCACTCACGTGGGAATTTAAAATTATGTTTTGTATCGCATAGTTTTTGTGAATTTATGTAAATAGAATTTTAAGGAATTTTTAGGTCTAGCTTTTTTTCTTTACTTTTCTAACGTGTCTTACTGTATGCAAAATAAAGATACATTAGTAACATTCATTTGTGCAAAGGTTCATTGAACGGCATTTTGCCAGTATTGAGATTTTGATAATTTTCTTTTTATCGATGAACAAGGTTGGGAGGAGTGTGGCGAGCCCTTAAGACAAGTCTTGGTTATATTCGTTTTACGTCATCAGGTTATATTCCAACAAACTGTTTATAGGTATTGAGTCTAGAGATAATGCGATAAAGTACTTAAGAGAGGTCTTTGCTAAAGTTTTACAGCATATTTTGTATTTTATGTCATAGAAAAAGAAAACTCTATTCATCAAACCTCTTTGTCGCTGTCGTTGAAAGAACTCGCATGTGAATGACATATCTACTTGTGAGTTTAGTATGCCAAATTTAATTTGAAACCATTAAGATCACTTTATTGTGATTATTTAATTAAATATTATTTCTTGTTTACCCCCCTTTGTTATCGACTTTTTCTTTGTGAAATATATGGAAAAGGAACTTTGAAAGCCACCGAACACGACAAAATATGAAAATATTGCAGGCTCGGTTTGATTGAGCCTGTTCATGGGCAGTTAAGGAAATGCATATTACTGCCCTCGCCGTCTAGCCCCGGGTAGAGCGCAACTCAATATTTACACCAATGAACAGTACAATTTCGATCGATCCCAAAAGATGTTATGCACATGGCGGTGAACATGAAACCTTCAATGCGGTATTTTCAGATTAATACCATTCCATTTTTCAGCGGCTTATGGTCCACAGATAAAAGAATGGGTTTGCCCTAAACGAGAAAACAATGGGCGGAACTGAACAGAATACAGGGGAGGGATCAGATAATATAAATCTTGCATATCACATATAACGCGAAAGGCGAAATTTGAAAAGCAGGAATTATATTCTTGGGGTAATTGAACAATGTCCAAATCTATAGCTGGGAAATTCAAACCACCCATCTAAACTAGCCGAAATATTAAAAAACATTTAAATATGTCTACGGTGATAGAATAGTGAGCTAGCGAAACGTATCCCTTTTTTATTTACCAAATAAAAATATATACTTGAATTTACGACTTAAACGAAAAGAGAAGTAGGATCGCAATTACATTAATCTAAATTTCAGCATTGTTAGTTTATCGATTAAGAATTAATTGCCGTGATGTTCATGTCAGCATGGAAATGAAAGGAATTTATATTTTGTGTTTTTCATCTGTATATAATAATGTTCAATCTAGTTTGTTTGAGTTTAACTTTTTTGAAAATTTGAGCGATGATATTCTAAAATATAGTGCTTAAGGCGAAATATATTTGATTGTTGATTAAAAAATTGGAGAACTTCAGAGTTATCAGACTTTGTGGAAATTTCGAATATTCAAAGACATGTTGTGTTACCTGACGATAATGACATAGCTGTTTCGTACAGAAGCAATGATAAAATTGCAAATGCATTTGGGAAAAAAACTGTTAACACTTTAAAAAAAAGCATGGGTTATATATTGTGAATGGCCGCCTGGAAGAAGTATCACAGTATGAATAGAAATAGAATTGTGGCTTGTGTTTTTAAATACCTGAAAACAAATAATAATAACTTTAAGTAGGTTTCAAATTGTGAGATTTTAAAATTGACAGAATTTTCAGACCATTGTACAATTTTTATTTAACTTAAAATGCCAATACGGAGATTGAAATGTAGAGGAAAATGAAACTCCTGTTAAAACGACATTTGAGACTCTGGAAAATCGTATTAATCTTCTTGATGTATAAGAGAGCGAGAGAGTAAATTTTGAAAGCATTTTACAAGATATTTTGTATGACGATGATTATTTTGATACGAGCATCTCACATTTTAATGATTTGATATTTTATTGTTCTTTAAGAGTTTTTGGTGAAGAATTTATACATAAAAAGAAAACGTAAGGTTTAAGACTGAATGGTTCAACGAAGATTGTTAAGACGATAAAAGAAAGTGAAATATGCATATCAGGAATCGCCACACTCACAAAACACAGCCTTCCCAAGCAGCGAAAAAAAAGAGAGGAAGAGAAAGAGAGAGAGAGAGAGCATATTTGTTATAAGTATGTCGATTCAAATAAGACGCCAGAAGCAACCAACGAAAAAGAGAATCCTTGGGGATACCGCCTTGGAACGGTCAGTGTCAAAACACATTGCCACTGGGGTTTTAAACCAGGTGCTAAGGTGCACCAACCTCACACTTGTCCCAATAGGTTCGCATATCACAAAACAAGCACAAGTTGTCTAAGTGAAATAACTCCATCCCACCCATCAGCTTAACGATGTTGCATGCAAAATCACAAAAACTTATAAAACATAAGAATCTAATATCATTGAAAAGCCAAAGGGGCGGGTACTCAATGACTACCGAGACCAGAGCACATGCAGTCAAATCAGGAAGAACACGATGACGGGCCTAAAAGAAACAAATCGAGCTAGGATATTTTAAAAGAATTCCCTATCAACCTTCATAAACTCTGAAACCCCTGCCGCCGTCGTGCAACCAAAGAGGTAAGCATAATGATCAACTGTAGATGGGTTAATAATACTAAATAGATAAAATTGAAAAAGGTTCCCTAAGAACACTACTCACTTGCTTTCGTTTATTTTTGATAAAACATTATCTATCAATTTCTTAATATTTAAAGATGATTTAAAGTGTTGCTATTGAAACTAGTCGCTATACACGTATAAGCATAGAAAATAGAATCTGCTAGAATTGCAACATGGGCGTGGTTGAATCTGAATTCCAGTTTTTGTTAGTTTGCACTAAATATAAGGAGATAAATATCTTCTAAATATCTCATGACCTGATTTTACAAATTTGAAAATATTATGTCATGTAAGAAAAAGAAAACTATTATTGGTATTTGTAATTATTTGAATAATGCAAATGCTATTAGGTAACGTTTCGTTGTTGTAATATATCACATTTGTTCGCTCATAAATGCGCATTAATATGTATAATTTATTAACTTTTCCTAGCCATAGGCATGTGATATGCCGATCTTGATAATAAAGTTGGTTGTTGTTGCTGTTGTTGTTTTTGTTGATAATAAACTGGATTGATGGCCTGGTGTGCTGAGTAGGAGAATTAACATATTATTAATTGTTTTGGCAATAGTTGTCAGTAGAATAAGGAAGCACTTTTGATTGGATGCACACCCTTACTTTATATTCATCAAGAATCCCGGGAGACTTATTGTACAGACAGTGTTTATCAGATCCTGAATGAGGTAATTGAATGTTTTTGCATGCACCACGCACAAAATAAAAATTCGGCGTGATATCGGAAAAAACCTACGAGATGTTCCATATTTGTCTACCTCACCGCTATGTTAACCGACAAAAGATGACGATGCAGCAGTATGAGGCGATCATTGCAAGAAAAGAGAAATTTGAGTCAGTAATTAAATATCCGACCTTAAGTATAGGTTACTATTCATTTGGAGTCTTGTATGAAAATTAAACGGTCAGGTCCAGTGAACTGCTGATTTTAATAACACAGAACTATATTACTTAAGCGGCAACAGAGATCTAAAATCTGCATGACTTCGGATTTTTATTTTAGATTTGTGAATGCTAGAATTTAAAAAAAGAAAAAGAGTCCAAAAATTAAGCAAAATTTGTTAATTCATAATGACGATCAAAAACCAATTTAAGAAAGAATCTCGAATTGAGTCTGCTGTTTCAAAAAATTAAACTCGTCCATTTTCATATTGGCTCTGTGAAAGTCATCTTGGTCCTGATTTTTAGTATTGGCCTTGTTTTCAGGAATTATTGTTTTTCAGTTGTTGATACAAGTCATGCTAAATTTACGATACATATTCGTAATAGTTAATTAATAATTGTTCTTATTGATTTTAATAATATAGGTAATAATGATTACTTTCTTTTATTTGAGCAATGTAGAAAACTCTCTTATATAATACATGTATAACATTCAATGACTCACAACGTCTTACAATTTATTAAGTTGGTTAGGGAGATAGTTGATGAATTCCTATCTTTCATTATCATCAGATATGGTGTTAAAGCATACACATCTGGTCAACTTTAGCGTCATAACAAATTAATAATCACTTATGAATATTTTCCGATTTGATGTCATATGCACACCATCGTTGAACATAAACTTTAGCAGATGATTAGTTGCCACCAACTCGGGTCTATGCGTCACGGCAGTAATATTAATTTGCTTAACTGCCCATGTAGAGATGTAGAGAGGAGCTTGAAATAATGACTTTTTTGTCATGATTCATTGCTTCAAAGCTTCGTCTTTTTTTCTATATTTTATACGAACTGAGACTATTTTTATTTCAATCTGTATCGATACTACATTACATCACGAACCCGCTACCGCTGGAACAAATAGGAGGGAGGCTAAAGTTAATTAGGAAAAACTAAGTACCAATTATGGACAATTGATATTCTCTATATTTAACATATCACTTTAAACAGCAACTTATATATGTAGAACATTGCCTAAAACTTTGCAATGGCATTTAGACTTATAAACAAGATCTGCTTATATCCCAGCGCGGTATTCATGCACGGATTTATGAAACTTTGAATTTGCTTATGATACACTGCAATACATTGTTATGCGGATAATTATCACCAAGCTCCAGTTGAAATTCTGTAACAAGCTTTATAACCGTTATTTATTTACCGTTCCAAGGCGGTAACCCCTCGGATTCTCATTTTTGTTAATTGTTTGTGGCGTCTCTTTTGAAACTGATCATTTTTATTAACCATGCTCTCTCCCTCTCTTCTTCTTGACTGTGTGGGGAGGCTGTTTTTCTGAATGTGGCGATTCCTGATATGCATATTTCACCTTTTTTATTGTCAAGAGATGGTCATATCAACAGTAGTTTCTGGAACGCTTTCTTTTTTAACAAATTGTTTTCTAGTTTGTCGCAGGGCTTATTTTCAACAGCTTCATTAGGAGTTCAGTGGACTTTTTAAAGAACATCACAGAAACATTATAAGTATTTGTAGCTCGATCGTTTGGCAGATTTCTATTCCTTGCTTCTCCTACCTAATGTACAGTTCTTTGTACCTGCTATATCTTTGAAAGCAAGCATCCATTGGTGAGAACGGCATATCTTCGTTTTAGACTTGTTTTAGACTTTTATCATAGCATTACAGTTGTATGGCTTTTACATTTGTGCTTCGTCTTTATCACCATTGAACATTAATTTCCTGGTTTCCGAGATTCTAGTAATTTATACTGTAAGGCTTCATTCTTCGGTTTAATTGTCTGACAATATGGCAGAATTTTCTTAGGAAATGATAGATTTTAAAATGAAACGTGTGTGTTTTTTCTTGATGACACAACTATATATTCATAAAGTTATGAAAATATTTACAAAATTAAGCTGTTTTATATTTAATTAATTAGTTTTGGCTAAACATATTTCTTTTCAACAGAATTTGTAATACATCCTTTTTTTTTCTATAAAAATTATATAACTAACCCTTATTATTTTAAAAACATCATTATATTCTTTTTTCTTTTGTGATAAAAATGTGATTCCTTACAACATATATATATATATATATTTTATGGGCAATTTTATTTATATCACTAAGTACTTTGTCATTTTAGTATAGATTCAAACAGAAGAAAACGCAAGTAAGTTTGAAACAGTTAATCGATACTTAATTTCATGCAGTTTGCGATTATACATTTTGTTAACTAATTAATAGGAGACCTTTGAGAATGACATGATAAATTTTGATTTTTATATTTAATTGGCCTAAGTGAAAAAATAGATGTCCTACTTTTATCGTTTGTATTTTTGTCAAATCTTGATGTGTTAAGTTGGCAAAAATGATTATGAATAGTATTTGTTAAAGAAAAAGGACTTTTATCAGAATGTTTAAAGGTTCCATTGAAAAACAAACAAACAAAAGAAATGTATATATGAAAAAGTGGGAACTGAAACCTAAGAAACATTAACGTATTCCGTGATTTAACAAAACGAGCAGAGTCCGTGTAAAGTGGACCCACTTACGACCTAATAAACACTTATTGTACCGCGTTGGGACGGTCGTGAAAAGGCAAATCATACACGGAAATATTCAGAAAACACGCCTCCCTCACAAAACCAAAAATGGCGTGGAACAGAAACATGCATTGGTAATATACGGATAACCGTCTTGGTACTGTCTGTCGCAAAGCACATTGCCACTGGAGGTTTAAACCCAGGTTTTATGGTGCACCAACCTTACACATGCACTGTCGGGTTGTCATGTGAGAAAAGAAGTACAAGTTGCCTAGATTAGTTAACTCGAACTGACCCACTTCTCGTCAATTTACATGCAAATTCACAAAAAGACATAGACATCTAATGACACTGTCATCTGATTTGAGCATGTACTCAATGACCATACTGAGACTTAAATCAGAGCAAAATATAAAAATAATAAAAACTCATCGTGCGTCTAAGTATTTTTATTTCAAGATTTTCGAATATATAACAATCATATACTCGGAAATTTCTCCACTCTGTAATGTGATGCAACCAAATAGGTCAGCTTAGTAAGAACTCCAGATTGCTTACAATTTAAAGAAAAGCGATCGAGCTGTGAATGTTACTCCCGTAAAAAGTTTAACGCCGGCAAGTTTCATAAAAATATACAAATTTAAAATCGATATCATCTTACTTGTCATACATTTTTGTGGTTTCGAAACCATTTTTCAATAGAAATATTAGATCAAGAAGAGTGTTTTTCTTGAGTACTTGTTTCATCAGTCTGGAGATCTTTAGGGTATATTGTATTTACCAATGGTGGACAATTGTTATGACCTACATATGACATACATCTTATATCTGAGTACAAAATAGTGCAAAAACGAATATTATATTTAATTAGTACTCTTATTAGTGAGGTGGTATTAATTTCGTACTGGTCTTAAATAGGGGTTTTACTGTATTTAAAATTAAAAAGAAACAAATAAAACACTAAATATATTTTTGTGTAATAACTGTCACTGAGCTTGCTGCTTCCTGTGTCGCGTTATTTAACAAACTTAATGTTCACGAAAATGTAAATTATGAGGTTAAATCAGCATGGCTTACATACTTTCATAAAACTTATGAAGTTGAATCATGTGTGTTCGGTGGCCTTCAAAGTTCCCTTTTCATCTATTACATACATTCATAAAAATAATGAAGTTGAATCAGCATGGCTTACATACATTTATAAAAAGTATGAAGTTGAATCTGCATGGATAGTTGTGAAGCAGCTTTTCTTAATAATTCTACGTTGAAGTTTTCAAACTGTCAACAAAAGGTTGTATATAAAAAGACATATATTTGTAAAACAGGTTTTCTATTATTTTATAAAGCATTGTATAATAACGTTTTTTTTATAGGCATACGTTACCGTTTAAATATTATAAACATTCAGAGAATGACTGGTGACAAAGGAGCCGAATCACTTTCAAACAGATCTTACTTCAGTGCAGTTAAGTTTCGGCGTTTCCAGCTTAGTGCTAGAACACCATTATTCTTGTTTTATACTCAAAACAACTAAACCAATTGACGTATATGGAAAATATAAAGAGTAAACTTATCTTATAATGCTTTTTTACGACTTTCTTTTGTTAAGCTTATTAGACGTGAGCACGAAGAGTTCTTATCTAGAAATCTTTAAAGCAGGAGAACTAAAGGCATTTACAGAAAAAAAGATAATTTTTACAGCTGCCGTAAAGTGCAGTCTCGTATGCCATTTAGATGAAGCACTTCCTAACCTAAAGTTTTAAAAAGTTGTCAGTCTCAATAAAAATAATATAATTTAACTTATGACGTTATCTATAACGCCTTCCACGGAGGCCATAAACACACTTGTTCATCATTGGAAGTGTTTGTTGACGAAGTGATTTGGCTTCCACTGATTGAAATAATCCATAAAAACTCAAAATAGTTTTTATTCTAAAAGTTTTTCCCATAAAATATATATTTGGTAGGAACTATTATACATGTACTGAGACTGACCGTTAATCAAATGTTCCATTAAAAACGCTTTTTGTGGAGCAGCTGACTGATACTGCACAATATGATAAAAGCATGAAACTTTGCACAAGTGTTTTAAATTGCATAATTTGTGATTTCATACTTCCGGTTATGTTCAAGATGGTCGCTGTCTATGAAAATTGTAATTACTGAATGGACTTATTTCTAAAGAATAACCTGTTTATACATGTATAATTTAAGTAATAGCTCATTTAAAGACTTTTTCAAAGCTAAATTTATTTACATGAAAACGTTTTCTTTTGTGATGACATGCCATACTGTTTTCTTCGTGTAAAACACCCTTGTGCTTCGGAAATGTTGTTATGAGAAAACACTGAATGAATTTTAGATATAAAATGGTGTAAAATTAAATTTCTCGTTTGTATTAAGAATTTAAGTGTAATGTAAGAAGTATTTAAACCATGTCATCCTATGTATCACACCTACTGACTCCTACAGACAGTAACCTATAAGTTATAACATGCAGAGTATGTTGTCATTCTGCATTAGAATTATTTAGAAGAAAACAACATTCCTCCATTTACAGGGATTTAAATTACAAATGCATATTATAGAACGACAGCTCTTTTATTTGTGATTGGTCCGCATGTAACTTAAATATCAGACGTGATCCTTTCGCGTCATGTTTGTTACATGAATTTACTCTATTTTAAAAGAAAAATGCATACCATCGTTTGGTGATATATTGAGTGAGTTGCGCTCAAACCGGGGCTAGGCGGCGTGAACAGTAATAAGCATTTCCATTACTGCCCATGAACAGGCTCAATCAAACCGAGCCTGCAATATTTTCATATTTGTCGTGATCGAGGGTCTTCAAAGTTCTTTTTTCATCTATTTTAACAATCACAAAAATACATATGAAGAAATAAAGATAATTAAAAAAAACAAACAAAAAAAACAACAACAAAACAACAACACACAAACATCTGTACAAGTATCAGCATGTAGACAATAAAACAAACTAAATTAGCCATAATAAAAAATTAATTCGAATAACTGACGGTCAGATCTAATTGAACTTATATGCAAGGTTTCTTAAGCTGGATGATAAATAGACCCGGTACTATATGTAAATATCTCTTCTGTTTCTTTTCTGTTCAAGACATACATGTTAATGGTGCCGAACAAGCAAGCAAAGCTTTCTTTTCTTGCACGTAATATGACACAACATATTATTTACGGACGAAGTACGGATACAGTATTTGGCACACGAGACATGACCAACATTTGATAATAAACAGATATCTTTAATTATAGTCTTCTAAACAGCTTGGAAACCTTAGATAAGAAAACGATTTGCTTCTACTTAACTGACCGTCTAGCAACTTACAGGGTTTGAATGAGTCACGGAGATTTTTATTTATCCTACAGGAAGAACTCCCCAGGGCCTAATATCGTAAAACTAAGATTGGAGACCAGTCTCAGATCTCAAGCATCTGTTGGCTGAAGTGGCGAACAGTCGTCATTTCAGCCAATCTTTTGTTTGACATAATTTGAGACTGGTCTCCAGATTAAGTTGTATGTAATTTGGTACAATTAAAACTTGGTAGTTATAAATGTATCATAATCATTCTGTTGTAAAATATAGTAAAACAGGAACATACGGGATGACTAATAGATATAATTTAACGTTACAAAACTGGAAAGGAAGTTCAGATGCTGGGAATACATCTCATTCTCGTCCAACTATGAATCACTTTCAAGATTTTTAACGGCCTGTTGCGTACTGTCACGGTTTGTAGCGTTTCATACGGTTAACAACTAACGTTCTTATCTACACCCTGGCTACCGCGGCAAAGTTTTGAACATTTTTAAATCTGACACGGAACCCGCGGAAATTACTGCCTGTCACGTTAGCATTTTCCCCGTACATTAGCTTTGTCCCACGTTGACCCCTTGTCCTCCGTTGCTCCACGGTAATTAGAACCCTATCTAGCCTGGCTGCCAGAAACATGGTTTTTACCAAGTACAAAGAAACAGGGTCAAAGCAGCAAGTGCATTGCAAAATATCGGAGCCAATGTTTTCCAAAGACTTTTTCAGGATGGTGTCAATTTTTATATCCTTTCAATCTATATGAGCTTTTTTATTCTACATGGTTTTAATTATTGAATCACTTGCATAAGAAAAAAATGTTCACTAACTTCGAAGTCACACTTTGCTTAGTAATGCAATGTCATGTATTTATATAAAATAAATAAATATATTTATTTAAAAATATACTTGTGGGATAACTTATAAATGTATATTGGTTCATAGCCATTTCCTACCAGTGCCCAAGATCATAAACTTAATCTGGAGGTCAGTCTCAAATCTCAAGCATCTGATTAGCTGAAAGGCGACCAGTCGCCATTTCTGCCAACCAGATCCTTGAGATTTGAGACTGATCTCAAAACTTAGTTTTATGATCTTGGGCCCTGTTGTATGAAATTTAAAATCTGGGTAGTGTATTTTTATCTCTTGCTAGTGAGAGATATTTGAAATTTACACAACACGAACACATAAAATGTCCTTAAAATTTACGCTGCTACTACCGACTTAGAAGTAATTATAATATGTCTGCGGCGATGTCATTTAATATGCGCATTTCAGTTAAACGATTGATTAGCACACAAAGCCAATTTGAAATTCCAGTCTTTGAACGAAGAAACATGTCCCGGTCATTTACCTATCAATCCATTAATCTTTGCAATCACGCGTCTTTTCACAAAGAGACATAAAAAATGACATTATTAACTGCAAAATATGTTGTTTATTTCTAATAATTTGTTGGTCGACTGCAAAAATGATGCTATCGCTGTATTTTAACATGCAATAGTTTTCTAAAAGTTTCTTAATTGGTTATTCATAAGCTTGAATGTGATGTTCATATAATTTCATTTAGTATTTTACCGATGCTTTTGCATTTTAAAAAACAACAACAACAACATTATTTAATTATGAAGTTAAGTGTAAATATGGTAAAAACATAAGCTGACAATTTAGAATAAACGTTTGAAAGTTAACTGATATAAGTTTTTTTTAACGCGAAGTCCGTCATTGTGCCCACCAGTTGGCGCTTCTTACAATATAACTGTTACAGCAACTTATGAAAAAACAACAACAACAACAGAAACTTACAGCTAATATGTCAAAAGTAACAACTATCTATCATCGACGTTGGGCAACATTTATAAATTCGCGATAATAACAATTATACTGATACAAAAATCACGTTATTTTGACGTATTGACAGTATTTTTTTCATTCGGTCTTTACTGCTGTACATAAAAATAATAAGTAGCACATTTCAAACAGTAGATACAGTACCCAAAGTTCTTACTCGTCATCAAATGTATGCTAGATTCGTTTCTATAATATGTCAAGAAAGTTTTTTAACGACTGCGTAAAATTGGAATTGATTAATAAATGGCTTTTTAGTGTTTATTGATTGTTTTAAATGTTTTTTACACGATGCAATAATTGGTCTGTTAAACAGTCTATGTATCTGTTGAGGAAATGTCTGTTGAAACTTTCCATCATTGCTTTATTGAATGCATTTATATAAAAAAAGAAATTGAAATGTGCATATCATGAATTTCCACTCTCAGAAAACATATACTATCTAAAACAAAGAAGAAAATAGAGCTTAGATTTAGAATATTTCAATTTCAAGTAAGAGTTCTTGTAAATGTCATCTGCTTCCTCATTCAATTTCTGTAGACGTGATAGGCCTATAGTAAGAGAAGACAAACGTGAAAGCATAGCGTGTCTACCAGATAGTTTCAAAATAAATTGAAGGTCATAAATCGAACTACAAAAACCTATGATTTTCACTTTGTACATGTAATTATTCGTCCTATTTCCGTGCGACCTCGGTTTTCCATTTCGTATTTTAACCAAATTAAAATTGTCAAATTAAGGTTTTTTTATGTTGCCGTCCTTGTAAATGTTATCATTTAAACAAAATGGGTTAAGTGTTACATGTTTTTGTATCCATTTATGCTCCGCAATAAGATTAGCTCTAACTTTAAATTGTTTTAATGCATTGTTATCGATTGTAAGTTTTTCTACAGGTTGAAAAAAATCTTTTAAAGTGTGTCCTAAATATTTGAAAAAAATATATATTACCATTGTTTTGAATTGTAGAACAAAGTTGACCAAAACGTATTTAAAGGGCGCCCAGTTTGTTCAATATGACGAATCTCTCAGTTATAAAATTAAAAACAACAACAACAACAAAAATTTAAGAAATATGCATATCAGGCCTCACCACACTCAGAAAAAAACAGCCTCTCTACGCAGCGAAAAATGTAGACAGGAAAAGAAGTTTACAAGAGAACCAAATTAGGTACTACAAACAGTCATCGATAAAGAGAAGCATTCGGGTTACCGCCTTGGAACGCAAAATATAATCTGCCGCTGGTGGTTTAAACCATGTTCTAGGATGCACCAACCTCGCACTTGCCCCAATAGGTTCTCATATGAACAAACAAGTTTAAGTTGTCTTTGTGAAATAACTCTAATCTACCCATCCACTCGACAATGTTGCATGCAAAAGCACACAAAAATACAAAAGAAGATACTAGCATTGTAAAGCAAAAGGGCGGGTACACAATGATCATACCGAGACAAGAGCTCCTGGAGTCGAATCAGCAAAAACACGAAAATGTTTTCAAGTTAAATCATAAACAGCATTATAAGATTGTCAGTTTATATCCATATTAACGCTAACAGAAAATGATCGATTTAATAGTACTTAGATTTAACGGCGGATTCAATAATAGAAAAAATGATTAACACTGCTACATATAGAAAATATTCTAGCCTTAAGAATTCAATTACACTATTTGGCTGTCAAGAACATGAAGAAAGAAAATTTACAAATGAAATAAATAAAGTCATTTTCGAAAGTAAATGGCACATTTGGTAATATAGACTATGATTTATGATGTACAGTTCTCGCAGATATCATTCATTTTATAAATTTAGAAAGCTGTTGCAATGGTGAATAACAGAACTGTCAAGCTACAATATGGCGCAAGCCAAAGAGTTGTAATTTGAATTATATTATTGTATATCTCTTTGCTGGAAACGTCAAAATAGCTTGTGTGTTGTAGTTATTAATTTGGATCACCAACCATTGTGGGTTGCAGTACATTGGCATACTTGAACTATGCTTTATTGGGGATAAGAATGGTATGAACTGTAGGTTTCTCTGAAATGGGTGGCTCTGCGCTGCTGCCCCATTTGTACGGCCTTGATGTTATCTAAACGGTTGTGAAACATAGCTATTTAGAGATGCTGTTGCATTACTCACTAGAAATGCGAGCCTTAGGAACAAGTTGTTAAACATAGCTATTTAGAGATGTTGTTGCATTACTCACTAGAAATGCGAGCTTTAGGAACAAGTTGTTAAACATAGCTATTTAGAGATGTTGTTGCATTACTCACTAGAAATGCGAGCCTTAGGAACAAGTTGTTAAACATAGCTATTTAGAGATGTTGTTGCATTACTCACTAGAAATGCGAGCCTTAGGAAAAAGTTGTTAAACATAGCTATTTAGAGATTTTGTTGCATTACTCACTAGAAATGCGAGCCTTAGGAAAACGTTGTTTAACATAGCTATTTAGAGATGTTGTTGCATTACTCACTAGAAATGCGAGCCTTAGGAAAAAGTTGTTAAACATAGCTATTTAGAGATGTTGTTGCATAACTCACTAGAAATGCGAGCCTTAGAAACAAGTTGTTAAACATAGGTATTTAGAGATGTTGTTGCATTACTCACTAGAAATGCGAGCCTTAGGAACAAGTTGTTTAACATAGCTATTTAGAGATGTTGTTGCATTACTCACTAGAAATGCGAGCTTTAGGAACAAGTTGTTAAACATTGCTATTTAGAGATGTTGTTGCATTACTCACTAGAAATGCGAGCCTTAGAAACAAGTTGTTAAACATAGGTGTTTAGAGATGTTGTTGCATTACTCACTAGAAATGCGAGCCTTAGGAACAAGTTGTTAAACATGATAGCTATTTAGAGATGTTGTTGCATTACTCACTAGTAATGCGAGCTTTAGGAACAAGTTGTTAAACATAGCTATTTAGAGATGTTGTTGCATTACTCACTAGAAATGCGAGCCTTAGGAACAAGTTGTTAAACATAGCTATTTAGAGATGTTGTTGCATTACTCACTAGAAATGCGAGCCTTAGGAAAAAGTTGTTAAACATAGCTATTTAGAGATGTTGTTGCATTACTCACTAGAAATGCGAGCCTTAGGAAAAAGTTGTTAAACATAGCTATTTAGAGATGTTGTTGCATTACTCACTAGAAATGCGAGCCTTAGGAACAAGTTGTTAAACATAGCTATTTAGAGATGTTGTTGCATTAGTCACTAGAAATGCGAGCCTTAGGAAAAAGTTGTTAAACATAGCTATTTAGAGATGTTGTTGCATTACTCAATAGAAATGCGAGCATTAGGAACATTTTAAATTTATGAATATACTGCTGATGAACGAACGAATTAATCTTTATGGTCAATTGTGAACTGTTAAACTAATTTGGTTCACTATTTCTATTATGATTCGATTATAAGAATAAAAGTAGTAATTCTGAAAGCGGTCTTGAATTCGTGCGCTTCGTGTTTGACAAAAACATAAAATTTTGATCTTTTACAAAAAGTCAACACAAATTTCGCTTTTGAACTGACAATGCGGATCATTTCAGGTAAGCTTTTTGTATTATTTTTCATGTGTACAAAATGAAATATGCAGATCAGGAATTGCCGTAACTAGAAAAAAATAGCCTCAACACGCAGTTAAAAAGTAAAGAGGAAAAGAAAGCACGAGTTTATATGTGAATTTTAATTTTAAATAATATACCACAAACAATTAACGAAACAATTGCGTTGGGGTAACACTCTGGTTTTAAACCAGAATCTAGGGTGAACTAACCTCACACTGGCCTCTAATGGTAATTTCATGGTAAACCTGTTTTTATTATATGTTTTATTTAAGTTATATTTTTCATGTTAGTGATCGAATGTAACTTTGTCTTCCGGTGTTAATCTTCATGATTAAATTGCAAAATGCATGTTGAAACTTTCATGGGTATCATGCATTTTTCCAAAGATGTTAGCGATTAAGTAGTACTCTAAGGTCAACAAGATTTAATTATTACTGAGTGGCTATATGTTTACACCATTTTTAACATTCGGTGGTTGCTTAGTAAGCGATTAACTTTTCGATTTAACACAAATATAAAACGTCTAAAGAGTTACGTTGTGCGTCCTCTGGAGACAATTTACAAGATTACGTTTACTAATATAACTTGTGTCAGACTATAGATATAAGATATTTTGCCTAACCGAGCGTGCACACTGATCATATTAAGTATTGTTTAAGAGGAATTACACGCCCACGTAGGAAGTCATCATAGGAAGTCAAGACGTGCTATCTCATTTCTTTACGACCGATCTTTAAATACACAAGGAAAGTGTTGCAACTTATGGAAAGGTGAAACAGTTAAACAAATGTTCACGTTGAAAATAAGTTTGCTTAGACACAAACGGAGACCTAACTGAGTTATTGCTGTCATAGTATACTGAACAAAAATAAAAAGTATCCACATAATATCCTTATATTCTCATTAACACATTTTCATTTAATCAAGAACGCTTTGAATGGTGTTTATTCGTTTTTCTTGGTTGGTTTAAAGTTTAATTGCTCACGAACATAAACTTCGAAACCAATACCTGAGTAACTGCTCATTGAATGATAGTTAATAATTAATTACAAAACACTACATATTCAATTAAAAGGGAATTAAGTGGAAATGTTTGGAATTTCTAGGGTTGTGTACCGAGGACTGGTTGATTCATTAATGATCGTTTTGTGATTTTATTGACACCAAGAACTGGAGAAATTGATTTAATTCCAGTTAATGTGAAAATTTCGTAAAATCACTTACTTTATCCCAAAAATTAAACATAAGAAGGGAAAATAAACGAAGTTGTGACTACAGATTTTCAAGAACATTTATTTCTTTGTAGTGATTACAGAAAAGCAGATTTGTTCAAAGAAACAATTTGATATTTTTGAAATTTTACAAAATTACAGTAAGGAAAGTGGATACTTTTTATGTTTGCTGAGTATATATTATTTTACTTATAACGTGTCCAATGACAACTCCAAAAATAATTATAGAGCGCAACTGTCATACCAGGGCTGAAGGTTATAAAACTGAGCATGGAAACCAGTCTCAAATCTCAAGCATCTGATTTGCTGAAATGGCGACTGGTCGCCATTTCAGCCAATCAGATGCTTGAGATTTGAGACTGGTTTCCATGCTCAGTTTTATAACCTTGGGCATTGATGCATATTAAAATATAGTATTACATACATTTAGCCTAGTTGTCAGAGTTATTGATGTTGAAGAATTCAGATACCGAGTTATGCAAAATATTTTATTGGTCAGACTCTATTCAACATCGAAATTTTCCATTGAGTATAGGTAATTTCCGAGTCTTTAAACCGTGATAATCAAGTTTCAACCCATAATTTATCATGAACATTTTAGAACATGTAAGATACAGAACAACTAGGTACTGAGAGTATGACCGTACCGACACGGAAATAGGATAGCTCATACACGTTTTCATCAATTCCCATTATGAAGTGTATTGAAATGACAAAACAAGCAATTGGAGAAAATTATGGCGTAAACAATTCTTAACTGTTACTGTTGTTTTTGGGCTTAAATTTATAAGGCGATTAGGAGGATGACGAGTCCATTTTGCTTTTTGGAGACGAGACAAATAATTCCAAACTTAGGGAGAAAAAAACCTAACATTGTATTTGTCTTACCTATTCTACCTATCAACGTTGAAACAACAAACAAATGCGAGAAAGACAAGAAGATTGGTAAAATCACAGTTCGTCTCGGGTTTTAGGGGAGATAATTCTGCGAAAATCAGGATTTGTTAAAGTTCTCTCCGCAATGATAATGATTAGATTTTTTTATTGTGTAGATAAAAATTGGTAGACATGTTTTGACTGGATCTTTTATATGCTGATGATATTTTGTAGGCAAATTAATGACAAACCATGAATCACCGGGTGTTTGTAAGCGTTCAAGTCATTTCGATTAGATTTCATCGAAAATGAAATGAGCTCGGTTTCTGTGCTTTATTTTCATTCACGGATTAAACAAGATGGTAGTATGTTACAATTCCATGTATTTGCAAGCACCAATCCCTTACTGAGACTTATCTGTAACCTGTTATAGGTTGAAGTTTATAAAAATGAGATTGGAAACCAGTCTCAAATCTCAACAAGCCGCCGTTTCAGCCATTCAGATGCTTGATTTTTGAAAAAAGGTAAAATATGCATATCAGGAATCGCCACATTCAGAAAAAAACAGCCTCCCCACACAGTCAAGAAGAGAGAGGGAGAGAGCATGGTTAATAAAATGACCAGTTTCAAAAAAGACACCACTTACAATTAAGGAATGATTCTTATTTTGGTGCGGTTCATGCAGATTGGACGTGCACGCGAGAGCTGGCAAATTGCCAGCTCTCGCGTGCACGTCCAATCTGCATGAACCGCACCAAAATAAGAATCATTACTTATATTTACATTTTATTCATTTTTTTTCTTTAAATAAACTTAAGTCGAACGCTTTCAAAAATTAGTATTAAGTGAAAAGGGGGAGTAATACGTGGGAGTTTTCAATAGTAACAGCCATGACGTTACTGACGTCATTACGGGTCATGCGGTTCATGCAAAATGAACCGAATTTTTTTAAACGAAGAAATCAATAGGAATGTAAATATTAAACAACAAGAGCCAGTTGGAAACGACTGCACGCTCGACTATTCGAAAAGTCAGACTTATTTAAGCACATTTTAAACTGGGCTTCATTTAAACTGGGGAGTGATTCAGGAGTTTATGACACCCCCAACAAACACACATGAACAAAAGTTTCTTAATCCAAGTTAGGAAATCAATAAATTACACTTAATTTATTCTTGTCGGTTTTTTAGGGTTTACACAACCCAGCCCATACACCCCTGATACACCCATACACCCATCAACCCACTATCCCTGCCCACCTATAGTGGTGTGGTGTGGTGTGGTGTAGTACAGTATGGTATGCTGGTTGCTGTTGTTGTTGGTGGTGTTGCTGCTGTTGTTGGTGTTGTTGGTGTTATTGTTGGTGGTGTTGTTGTTGTTGTTGTTGTTGTTGGTGGTGTTGGTGTTGTTGGTTTTTTTTGTTTTTATTGTTGGTGTTGTTGGTGGTAGTGTTATTGGTGGTGTTGTTGTTGTTTTTATTGTTGGTGTTGTTGGTGGTGATGTTGTTGTTGGTAATGGTGTTGGTTGTTGGTGTTGTTGTTGCTATTGATGGTGTTGATGTTGTTGTTGATGGTGTTGTTGGTGGTGGTGGTGGTGTTGTTGTTGGTGTTGTTGTTGTTGTTGTTGTTGTTGTTGTTGACAGTGTTGTTGATGTTGTTGTTGTTATTGGTGGTGTTGTTGTTATTTGTGTTGTTGTTGTTGGTGGTGGTGTTGTTGGTGGTGTTGTTGTTGTTGGTGTTGTTGTTGTTGTTGGTGGTGGTGGTGTTTGTGGTGGTGTAGTTATTGTTGTTGTTGTTGTTGTTGTTGTTGGTGGTGGTATGTGGTGGTATTAGGTGGTGGTGGTGGTGGTATGTGGTGGTGGTGGTGGTGGATGGTGGTGGTGGGGTAGAGTACAGTACAGTAGATTAAGTATGGTATAGTATGGTATGGTATGGTACGGTACGGTACGGTACGGTACAGTACAGTACAGTACAGTACAGTACAGTATATGCTCCCACCCACCCCACAACCACTCAACACTTCAACCAAAGTATGTTAAGTACATCTGTTTTAAACCTTTTCTTTAGCATTACATATGAAAAACACTAACATAATAAAAGTAACATTGAAACTTTAACCATAATTTCTAAGTCTTAATTCTAATTTCTAAGTAAAAAAGGGCAAAAATTAAATATAAAAAAGCAAGGATGAGTTATGGGCCTTTGAACATCAACCCGATGTATGATAAAATAAAGGTATACAAAGTTTTAAAGTTGTAGTTTTAATAGAATGAAAGTTATGAGCTTTCACCTTCTTGCACGGAAACTTTAACAATAATTTCTAAGTCTAAAAAGGGCAATAATTTGAAAAAAAGTTATGGTTCTTGGCATACAAATTATTTAGTCAGAGTCATGATGGTGAACAAGTTTCAAAGCTATAGTACAAGAAGTATGAAAGTAACCAGCTTGCACGCAAACTTTAACCTGAAATTCTAAGTCGAAAAAGGGCAAAAATTTGATAAAAATCAAAGAAAGAGTTATGGTTCTTGGCATACATAGTCAGGATCATGCTGGTAAACAAGTGTCTTAAGTTTCAAAGCTATAGTACAAGAAGTATGAAAGTAACTAGCTTGCACGCAAACTTTAACCAGAAATTCTAAGTCGAAAAAGGGCCATAATTTGATTAAAAATTAAAGAAAGAGTTATGGTTCTTGGCATACATAGTCAGGGTCATGCTGGTAAACAAGTGTCATAAGTTTCAAAGCTATGGTACAAGAAGTATGAAAGTAACTAGCTTGCACGCAAACTTAAATTCTAAGTCGAAAAATGGGCATATTTTGATGAAAATGAAAGTTAGAGTTATGGTTCTTGGCATACACACTTGGTATATGATGATGAACAAGTTTCAAAGCTGTAGTATAATTAGTATTGAAGTTATGAGTTTGTACAGTAGCTTGCACGCAAACTTTAACCTGAAATTCTAAGTCGAAATAATTTGATCAAAATGAAAGTTAGAGTTATGGTTCTTGGCATAAACACTCGGGACATGATGATGAACAAGTGTGCCAAGTTTCAAAGCTGTAGCTATAGTAGTTTTTAAGATATAGGTAGGTTGCACGTAAACTTTAACCAAAGCGGGACGCCGACGCCAACGCCGACACTGACGCCGACGCCCAAGTGAGTACAATAGCTCGACATATTCTTCGAATAGTCGAGCTAAAAATGAGAACCCGAGGGGTTACTGCCTTGGAACGGTCAGTGGCAAATCGAATTGCCACTGGGGGTTTAAACCAGGTTCTAGGGTGCACCAACCTCACACTTGCCCCAACAGGTTCTCATATCACAAAACAAGTACAAGTTGTCTTGGTGAAAAAACTCCAACCCACTTATCGGCTCAACAATGTTGCATGCAAAAGCACACAAACATATAAAACATAAGAAGCTAATAGCATTGCAAAGCCAACGGGTGGGTACTCACTAATCTTACCGAGACCAGAGCTCCTGGAGTAAAATCAGCAAGAACACGATGACAGGGATAGAAGAAACAAATCGAGCTTCTAGGTTCTTTCAAGAAAAGATTTCCCCATAAACCTTCATAAACTCTTAAAGACTGGTTTCCATTCTCAGTTTAATGTGAATTCACTTGATTAGTGATAATTTTATTAATAAACAGAATAAAAACATCAATGGGCCAATACGTGAATTTCTGGGACAAAATGAGATAGTTAATTAATATTTTGTTAAATATGACCAGTAAGAAGATTTATGGAATCTAAAGAACACCAAAACATTTAAATAGAAGTCATTAATTTATGGCGATTTCTTGAGGATGAAGAAATCGTTAATTTCCCAAAAGAAAATATAGCTTTTCGAATTAAGTTAAATTTGTATGCTACTCTTGGAGTGTATGTTTATTAACAACAAAATTGTTTTAGAAATTCCAGTAATTGATTATACAGATTTTGTCCCGGTCATTTCCGTGTAATCAGTCTGTATTTGGCGTTTTTCATTTTGCCAGGATGATATAACCTGGTAGACAACAAACTCAGGATACATATCTATCTCTTTGCTATTTCTGATTATTATTTTATCTAATGTAAGTGATCGACTGTCAAAAAATAAGACAACCTGTATGTTTTATTATATAATTGTTTTCCTAATTGTTTGATACAAGAGATAGCATCAACTGGAATTAGCTGTTTTGCTTAAAAGCAACATTAACTGTAATATTCTTATATTTAACGTTTGAAACAATTCAACTTATTAATATAAAATGGTCAAAATTTACAAAGAAACTATGGTTCAAAATTTGCTGTAGTGCTTCCAGTATTATTAATGTATTTTTTTTAAAAAGTGAAATATGCTTAATATCAGGAATTTAAGGCTCTTTACTATCTAAATAAACACAACATTTTACATATTACATGTACATATCTGATTCAAAAGTATTTCAGTAGAAAACTTAAGATGATCAGAAAGTACAATAATGACAAATTATTTAACAGCAATTTGACTGATATGATTTAAACATTCTTATGAATCAAATAACAAATCGCTAACACAGACAATATAAATTATAAGAGATTGGAACAAAAAGATACACACGTGTCATTTATTGGAATATTTAAAAAAAATGGAGTTTGATGTTCATGTAATCGTATTAAAATGTAACCGAATGACTTTGACATGAAATTAAAACATTAAAAACGTGAATTCCAACAATAAAATGATGACATTTACCATGTATATAACTGTTGCTATATTTTTTCTTTGCACAGCCAACTGATATTTGTATTAACTAAGATGGAGATGTCAGATACCATTACACACGTGCTCAGTTAACACGACAGACAGAAAATGCTTAACGTGTTAAATCGCTCATTTGAGGCGGCTGAGACGTAAGGTTATTTCGAAAGCCTGACAGAACCGGAAAAAAAGATTTATCATACAATAACTGTCCAAAGTTTGTATCAGTCAAAATATGAAATCAGCATTGATTATAAAATTTAACATTGGTAGTTGTCATATTATTTCGGTACAGGTTCTGTAAATTAAGTTACATACATATATATTAGTGTGTATATGTTGTGTCTTTAAAACTGAAATCACCTTAGTAAGAACTAATATGCTTAAGTTGACAAAATATTTTAAGCAGTGATGATTTTAATTATTATTTAAACTGTCATCAAAGCAATACTTTAAGAGTTTTACGTATCTATGGCAACTTAAAATTACCTTTCTACACATGCACTAACTTTATTTTTTTTAACTTTTGAAATTGTTAATTATTTACCAGTATTGAGGCACAAGATGTTGACAATTTATACATGTCTAAACATATTCGTGATTCATTACACGCACCACTTTAAGTTCACAATTTAAAATAGTATGTTTATATGTAAATTTACAATTCCAAGTAAGAAATAAAATGACAAAGTGCTCTTTCACTCGCCAAAATGTTGTACATACATATTGTAAAGACGTTTTAGAAATTAACGATCAGTTCGTTAGTTTATGTATTCGCTTGTTTTCCAGTGACATGATACTTCGTGACAATTCGCAATGAATATTGCTTTTAGCGCAAGAAAAGCGAATTTAGAGTCATTTACATCATTCGTTACTAGCAATTAACGCGGATGTTCCAGTTAAGGCACCAACATTATTTTCTTGTCATACCATTAACTAGCAATAGCGCGTTTTATTACCAACAAATATCTGCTCCATCGACTGCAGTAAAGTACAAGAAAACTTGAACATATATGTTTATATACGAACCTGTTTGTTCATATGATAACTTGTACTTGTTTGTTCATATGAGAACCTGTTATGGCAATTGTGAGATTGGTAAACCCTAGAACCGTGTTTAAACCCTCAATGGCAAAATGTCTTACCACTGACCGTTCCGAGGCGGTGACCTCTTTTTTCGTTAATTGTTTGTGGTCGTTATGTTCCTTATCATTGTGTTCTTTTATTTTATTTCTTTTATTTGATATTTTACAGCGCTCTGCATGCCTGGTGATTAACCCTTCTACAGTTGATCATTATGCTTACCTCTTTGGTTGCACGACGGTGGTAGGGATTTAAGAGTTTATGAAGGTTAATGGGGAAATCTTTTCTTAAAAGAACCTAGAAGCTCGATTTGTTTCTTTTATCCCTGTCATCGTGTTCTTGCTGATTTTACTCCAGGAGCTCTGGTCTCGGTAAGATCATTGAGTACCCGCCCCTTCGGCTTTGCAATGCTCTTAACTTCTTATGTTTTATATGTTTGTGTGCTTTTGCATGCAACATTGTTAAGCCGATAAGTGGGTTGGAGTTTTTTCACCAAGACAACTTGTACTTGTTTTGTGATATGAGAACCTGTTGGGGCAAGTGTGAGGTTGGTGCACCCTAGAACCTGGTTTAAACCCCCAGTGGCAATTTGATTTGCAACTGACCGTTCCAAGGCGGTAACCCCTCGGGTTCTCATTTTTGTTTATTGTTAGTGGTGTCTTTTTTGAAACTGATCATTTTATTAACCATGCTCTCTCCCCCTCTCTTCTTCTTGACTGTGTGGGGAGGCTGTTTTTTCTGAATGTGGCGATTCCTGATATGCATATTTCACCTTTTTGTTGATTTCACTCGAGGGGCTCTGGTCATGAAGAACACACCTTTTTGCTTAACAATTCTGTAAGTGTATGTTTTATATTGTGTGATACTTTTGCATGCAACATTGTCAAGTTGGTGGGTGGATGGGAGCTAATTCATCGAGGCACCATTGACTTTTTTATTCTTTTCGGAACTTGATAGAGCGTTGGGTTGGTTTTCCCTATTCTTTTCGGAATTTGATAGAGCGTTGGGTTGGTTTTCCCTATTCTTTTCGGAACTTGATAGAGCGTTGGGTTGGTTTTCCCTATTCTTTTCGGAACTTGATAGAGCGTTGGGTTGGTTTTCCCTATTCTTTTCGGAACTTGATAGAGCGTTGGGTTGGTTTTCCCTAGAACCTTGTTTAATCCTAGTGGCAAATGTTTTGCCACAAGTTGTTTCAAGGCGGTAACCTGTTTAATACTTTTTATCGTCAATTTTGTGTGTAATCTTACTTGATACTCATCATTTTACAAACCCATACCCTTTTTTCTCAATACTTTTTGGCTGTCTGTGGAGGCTTTATTTTCTTGGCGAGGCTATTCCTGGCTAGCATATTTCATTTTTCTTCAGTTGTCAGTTAACCATTATACAAATGTAATTCATCATGACAAATACATATGACAAATCTACGTTAAATTACGGTAGTTGACTATCTCGAATCATATCAGAAAGACTGTAGTTACTTTATCTGTTTATTCACCTATGCCTGTAAGCGATAAATTATTGACCTTTTGCTATTTTAATTTGTTCAAAAACAATTGTCTCTTTCATTATACCTTTCATCTTTTTATAATTAAAGTGAAAATCGGATACAGTATAATATGAACATTAAGTCAAAGTTCTCTTAAATAGCGTGTGGATGTAAAGATACGATTTAACTTGATTTGCACATTAACATCAAACATATTTTAATGCTTGCTAAGCGCTTTATATGGTTTCTACCTTGTTCTCCGGGTTTGTTAACTTTCATAAGCGTTTTTGTTGTAAACAAAAACTAATTTCATGAAATAAGACTTCTAATGAAATGTATGAAAAGTAACTTAGAAAGCCACCGAACACGACAATAATGAAAATAGTACATGCTCGGTTTGATTAAGGCATTGCTCAGTTCGTCATTGCTATGTCATAGACAAAACAGAAAAATACAAATATCTCTCTAACGGCACAATGCCATTCCATCAAACTTTGCAAGATCAGCAACTATAAAAGTGTTTGATTATTTTACCTAAGTTTAAAAAAGTTAGAACAGTAAAAAAAATAGTTAGACCTAAAAATTCCCCAATAATTCTATTGGCAGTTTTTCACAAAACAACAATTCAAATACCAACATGCGTTAAATGATACTGAAAACAATATATAAGGTTATTGAAAAGAACTTTCAATTATGAAGAAAGCAATCAACTTTTTGTCAACCACTTTCGCGACCAGGAACTTGTAGGCCAAACACACTTTTACCAATAACTCAAAAATAAAATTTTAGGGATCTTTTTAGAATAACTAGTTTTCTTAACTGTTATAACTTTTCTTAGCGTATGTAAATTAAACATATATTAATAACATCGGTTTGTGCAAAGTTTTATTGAACAGCATTTTGCCATTAGAGAGATTTTAATAAATTTCTGTTGTTTATCAATGACAGTGCAATGACAAATAGCCGCCTAGCCTAGGGTTTAAAGCAACACAATATTTACACCAATAAATGAGTTTCATCTCAAAACGTTAAATATATGGAGACCTTTTACTTTCGCAAGACATGTCTTTTTTATGTACATCATCTTTTGATTTCAAGTAATTTTGCTAAAACACTGAAGAAATATACTTAAAAATATACGTTAGTGGAGCATCTAAGAACAAATATTGTAAATGTCTTACATCTGTTTTCATAATGACCGATCGGATAGATAAGAAAACTGACCAGTTCTATAAAATGCTGAAATATATAATGCTTTTTTCTGTTTTAGTATATCGAAGTAAATGCAGAGATGCAAATGAAAAGTCACTTATAAATTATTAATTAAAAAGTAGAATCTAATTGCTCTCAGAATATTTTACATACGCAACCTTTTAAATAATATGTATTTTTTCATGTAAAACAATTTTTTTTATAAAAATGTCAGTGATTGTTTGGAAATTGTAGTAGAAATGAGCTCTAGAAGAATTTCTTAAGAACCTTGTTCCTCTTCTCCCCACCCCTCTGAACTACATGAGATGAAATAGTTATTTTATAAAGTCTTAATTAAACGCAACGACCTACCTCGTGGAAATTGAATAACTACAACAGCTTATTATTCTACTAAATTATACCTGCTTACATTAGTCGGATATAATGATTCCCGAGTAGGGAAACGCTGTTAGCAGTATAACTGGAAATTATTGCATTTAGAAATGCCGGTGTGTCTTTAATGTACATAACAGAAAAATGCACAATATTGAATAAGCAAACAATTGTTGTTATTGTTGTTTTGTTAATATTTGTTTTTTAACATAGTATGTTTACAAGTATATTTATTTAAAATAAGATTTGCAAAATATAATGCAGTTTAGTTATGGAATTAGTTTTCTATCCTTTTTAATCATATCCGTAAAAATGTGCATAATGTCTAAATCGCGAATCAAAGCAGTGAATAATAACATTTGCATTAATTATCTAAACCTTACAGGCGATGTCTTCAGTTTCTCAATTTCTTAAACGAAAAACAAAGTCATACTTAAGTTTCTCAAAATTAAACGTTGTCAGTTTCTGCCAACAAAATTGGTTAAAATTGCCCCAAGTATTTCTGAAACAATAATTTTCAAAATAAATCTTTACAAACAACTTGTATATCATATGTTAATATATATGGTTTTATTAACTTTTATTGCTACAAAAAAACGTGTGTTGTCTTACAAGCATGTTGATTTCATTAAACAGTTAACCATCTTATGATAAAAACAGATTCCCAGATCGTTTGTATTTCAAAGCTGTTCAAAAGAAAAGGAAATGTCAAACCGGATCGGACCTTGAAACCCTGATCTCTCGGTAGTTAGGGTGCAAGTGCTCATCACTGAGTTATTAGGGTCGCTTCAACATTTTCATCGCCAAAGTCATAGAGACAGTCGTTTATGTACACTTGTATTTTTGTATAAGTACAGTTTGTCAACCAGTTCCGATTAAATATGTTTTATCCGTTGTAGAAAATATGTGTACAGCACTAATCTGAATTTAGTTGTGTTTTTTTTTTGTTTTATAGTATGCAAGATGTCTTACCAAAATTCGTTGCAATTTTTTTAATTATTTTACTCTCCGCATATGTTTACTTTCACAAATTTAGCAATTATTGATAGACTAATTTTAACCAATTCCGGTTAATTCAATCAGTTCCGAATATCAATGGGGACATCTCTCAATGTGTTTTCACTGTCAGATTTGACAGCTGTGTTATGGTTTAGACAGACCGAATACATTTTTACATGTTTAATGTCTTGTGGTTTTAAATAATTTTACAAATGTAATGTGTAATATATAAAAGAACATACCTATGCACTAAGATAGCAACTGTTATTAAAGTAATATCAAAAGCAGTAAAACATTCATGACATCACACGTTCCATTGCACAGCCTTCAGGTATTGCACTAATTGCATCTGCTACAACCTTAAAGTCATCTTTACATGGGGTCGAAATGATATAATTACATAGTCTCACACCACCCCTTATTATGTGGAGCTGGTGTGTTGCTAGAAACTAGTGACCCATTAACTTCTAGGAACACTTTGCCATCATTTTCTTTGATATCTCTGAAGAAGGGTGCTTGTGACCTTGTGACAAGACCAATAGGCTACCCAGACAAATCATCTAGCTTTGAGTGTCTCTTTTCATCAGTTATACTTCCCATTTTATCCTTTGAAAAGAATTCCAACACTCGAATCCACACTAACTGCTGATTTACAACTACTGATCCGCAATTGTCTGAAAGGCTTGCCTCACAGAAACCGTTACAAAAACAGAATGCAAATATTTATTTGCATGATCTTGAGTATGATGGTAACACAGTGATAGAACCCAATATTGCAAATTACCATTTTTTTCGTTTTGGGGCCATTTTTGTTAAGTTCTTTTAGATGAATGTCACTGTTAACTGCTACGTGTTTCCAAATTCTGCAAATGAGCGTCTGAAATAGTCTTTGTTGATGAGGTGCTTGACCAGAACAACAGATCAAACGTTCAGTTCAAATGCTATTCGTTACGAATTTATTAGCATTTTCACTCATTCTACTGAAATATTTCTATTATTTCATATGAAATAAAAAAGTTAACCGGAACTGGTTCATAACCGGAACTTGTTGACTCTGAAGCAGGAAATCTTAAATGTAAGTCTAACGTTTAAAAAATGTAACATGTTTTGTATCTACTGTAAGCATATTTCAAAATCAAATGTTTTGGCTGATAAAAAGTGATTCTAAACAAGCTACCTTTAAATCAAAGCATCTTGACATTTGTATTTCATCACGACTTATTGACACAGTTTTAAAAATAGTATGTGTCCTCTTGGTAAAAAGCGTTATAGTTTTGTTATCAAACATTTAAGAATCCGCCTCTCTTATCAACTGATTCATCACGTCAACATTCCAACCAAATGTCTGATATCAAAAGGCCGCATGAGCATATCGCAGGAAATGGCTGTCTGACAATCAGCAATTACCAAACGTTTGGATAAGCAAACATAAGATACATTGTGCAAAAAGATGATTGACTTGGACATTCACATTGAAAAGCAATTAAGGAATCCCGATGGCGTTTTCTGTATTCACAGTTTAGTTAACTCTAAAGTAATACAGCTAGGAACTCGATAACTAACTAATTCAACTGGGAATTCTAAAGGAATATCTCAGAAACAAAAGACATTTGGAAGCGCCATCAATCTCTTCTGTTTAAATCTATTTCAAATGGTTGGCAGAGAATTAAAAACACAATTTGAATCGGTTCACACCAATGTTCGGGAGCAAATCAAACGTTGTTAATTGATGTTTTTCAATACACATATGAAATAAGAATTTTGTCGCGGAGATTGTGAACAAAATGAAAAAGAAAGTTAGGTTGTTTGAAATGTAGAGAAGAGAAAATAAAACAACAACATTCTGAACAATCCTGCCCCAAACCTATGTTGTGAGTTTAAGATTAGTATTAGATGGAAAAGTTCTGGGGGATAAATTTTGGTATGGGACCAGCAATAACATTTTTTGAGGGATTTTATTTTTTTTTAAAAACTGATAAAAAGTTTAAAAAATGTGTTTTAAAAGAGCAGGTTCACGAAGGCTTTAATTGACGTAAATATATTAACCTTAAAATTTCGTTGCATATTTTAATTACAATGCATTTGAATAAATGGATGGTTAGATGTTTACTTAAGGCATTTTATATTATTCATTGTTAATGCAGATTTTAATGTAAATAGCCTTAGAAGAGCTCGTAATGAGGAAACTTTACAAAACAACTGCATTTCCATACTTTTCAATTATAAATTATAAAACCTTTTAATGTTTCTACACTTCTACCGATGACTTTGGTATCATTTATATTTTCTAGAAATTAGACTGAGATGAACGGTCATCTATACTATTAAAAGAACAGCTTCGCCGATTTGTCGGAAAAACAGTGCGATCTCAAGCTATTCTGTTCTATGTCACCGAAGCACTCATTGTTGAGCGTCTTAAGTCGTCATTTCAGTTTTGAAATATGCACTTAATATAAACTCTACTTAGTGAGCCTCAGATAAACAAAAATATGAGCCTCATGTTTTACGACTACCACCCACCACTCTCTTTCCTATAAAGGCTCTTGAATTATTGAGCTGCTTTTTTACATGTAGTTAGTACGGAAGCCCTGGAGGGACATTTATTATTTATATGTTATCATTTATTTATTAATTATAAGTTATAATTTATTACTTATAAGTTATTATTTGTTACTTATAAGTAATTATTTATTTGACAAGGCTTCGAGCGCATCATTCGAGAGCATGCTCTTTTGTGTTCAGACGTACAGTTATTTTTCACAGAAATGGAATGAAGCTTCTCTGTTTCATCAAAATTAATTGTGTAAGTATTCCTTATGAAAATTATGTAAAAAAGAACCTTAATTTTGATAATACATTTAGTACATTTAAAACAATACATATAAAGGTGCTGCTAAATGAGTATAAAATGATGTGTCTACCTAAAAATTCTGTAGTATTATTTAAAAACAATTCAATAGTTCTTACTCTATTTTACTACATATTTTAAATACCATACACCATATAACCCCTCAAAAGCTATAAGATGAGGAGTAGAAGTCTGCTTTTTCAAATCAAATACTTTATAATGCATTCTAAATACTTACATAGAAAGCCGACTGAAGTACAGAAGTATATTTAGCAAGCGTTTGAGATCTCAAACAGCATATTTTAGAATATGAAATACCTTATAAGTACCATTTGTAGAGTAATTAAATATAGATTTCAGCAGAGCAGAATTTAAGCTATAGCATAGTATATAATCCACCTAATGAAATACTTATCTGATTCATGTCACTTTCCTCTTTTCAGATTTCGACGGCCGTGCTTTTGTCGTCTTGTCTGGCTTTTATGTTGACAATAGACTTGTCTATGGCAACAGGGACCTCATATGTGCGATCAGACAGTCATGATGCGATGAGCAGACTTCAGAAGATCAAAGAGTATGTTTTCGCGGGATTTAAATACTGTGAAATTGTTCTTATATTATACAGATGTCACAATATCAGCATAAGTATTCGGCATTTAAAACGCATTTTAAAAGTAAACAACTTTCGCCGTCGAAATGTTGAAAGTACACCATTTGAAGACGTTAAGAATATAATTACAAACGAAATTCAGTTTAGTGGACAGTGTATTGGCTATAGAAGCATGTGGCGACGTTTGGAAAATGATTATAAAATAAAGGTGAAAAGAAATGAAGTAATGCGTATAATGAAAGAAGTAGATCCGGAAGGTGTTTTATCCCGTAAAGCCCACAGACTAAAGAGAAGACTTTATAATGTAAAGAGTCCGAATTTCGTCTGGCATATAGACGGTTACGATAAACTAAAACCATTTGGGTTCTGCTTTCATGGGGCTATAGATGGATATAGTCGTAGAATAATGTGGCTGGAGGTCGGAGCAAGTAACAATGACCCAAAATGTATCGCATACAATTATCGTAATACTATCAAGAAAATGAAATGTGCTCCACGAGTTATACGAGGGGTTTGTGGAACTGAAAATTCGAATATTAGCTTCTTACAACCGCTTCTTCGCTACAATCACAAGGACTCATTGGCGAGTATGAAAAGTTTCATGTACGGGAAAAGTACTTCGAATCAGAGAATTGAAGCGTGGTGGAGTTACTTAAGACGACAGGGAGTCCATTGGTGGATTAATAAATTGAAAGATTTACGGAATCGTGGCAGGTTTGATTCTCTGAATCCAATTCACGTAGAATGTTTGAGATTTTGTCTCATGGATGTTTTGCAAGCAGAACTGGATCGCATAGCAGACCACTGGAATTTTCACAACATACGCGCCCAAAAGATGTACCGGGAGCTTCCTTGTGGTAAACCATTTTTTTGTGCTCCATCACGTTCCGGAATTGTATGGGGGATAGGACCTTGGAAAACCAGTTGACTTAGATGACGTGGAGTTGTGCCTGGAATTGTATGCTCGCCCAAAACAAACATGTAGTAATGTGTTCACTATATTGGCATATTGTTTCAAACCGGACCTTCAGACACCAAGTAACGTAGAGGATGCTTCAGACTGTATGAGGAATTAATATCGTGTTATGATCCTGAAGTCAATCACATTAACAAAGAAGTTCTGCCTAGCTATTTACACAGCTGCTTGTGATTTACTGTTATGCCATACATGTACCCCTACACAAAATGTCCCAGTTAAGGTTATTATGCAAAATAATTATGTAGATAACGACATAATGTACATTTATAGCAGTATAACAGATGTTACTAATAATGTACCAAAGTACTAATTCTTTTTTACTACATATTATGTTTCTCCATGATCTGCCCCCACAAGAACAAAGCAGAAGTTATAAATAATAAGTAATAAATAATAAGTTATAAGTAATAAATTACAAGTATAAAAATACACTGGTAATTGAACTCAATTTTCGATTTGGCTTTTCAAAGCAAAGCAAGACCGATAAAAATTCCTTTTGTTTACACATGTAACTATTTAAAATAAAACTGTACATTCTCGTTAAGATCAAAGGCATTTGGTGTGTACCCTTGTCAGTATATCCAGTTACGCCTCTTGGATAAAAAATCACAGTGTAAAATACTTTTTCTCAGGAAGAAATTATTTTAGCTATAAGATACTGTTCCCCATCGTTCAAGATTGTTCAAATTATGCCCCTGGGGTGAAACAGTTTTTTTTTTTGAAATCACTAAAAATAATTTAAAATGTTTTTTTACACTATTGAAACGATTTGTACACACAATTGTGAATTTCGTAGCATTATTTTAGGATAGTCACCTCTAAAGCATATATGAGCCTGTGGCTTTTTTTGGTCACCTGAGCACAACATGCTCATGGTGAGCTATTGTGATGGGCTGGTGTTCGTGTGTTCTAAAGTCCGTCGTCAACTTTTCTTTAATGGACATCTCCTCCTAACCCTCTTAACGAATTTCGACCATACTTCACAGGAATGATGCTTGGCTGACCTTTTATCAAAATTTGGTCCATTGCATAATTTTATAGGACACAGGAGCAAAGATAGATTTTCAAAATATAAACTTTAAAAATCTTCTTGTCTGTAACAACAGCAAGGCCTGGGGCTTTAGTATTTGGTATATAGCATCATCTTGTAGTCATCTACCAAGATTGTTTTAATTATACTATTTGTGGTCAAATTGGCCTCGCCCCAGGGGTCATAAGTTTTCCATACTTGACATCAATAGTGCCCACTGGTTCATTATTGACCAAATACGATTTCTTTGTGTGCTTGACATGTTGTCCTTCAGATTCATTTTTAACGTCCTGTGGTGTCTGTAACACTTTAGTTCTTAAGTAGAGATGACACTGTGATGGGTACAGCCCATTTGATGTCAGATACTCTGTGTAAGAACAAGGTTTACCATCTAAATTTGTAAACTGTGAGATCTCTTCACCTCTGGGGTCAGTGAGTGTAACTGACATGGAACTTAAATCACCAAAGTAACTTTTGCCATCCTTAAAAAAACATTTTTTCCCTTGTTCAATGATTTGCTCAACAGTTATTTGTTCTTCAGCTTTACAAATTATAGTTCTATTTCCTCCACCTTTTGCATTTGTTACTACACGGAATGCATTTCGGTTGAAGTGTTGCCATCAAAGGTGAACTTTATATTCAGGTCGCCGACCACGCCCACGCCCACTTGTTACATGGGGTTCAACACGTCCCTGAAAAAGGAGAAATCCAATGCTTAAATCTGACTATGATTGAGCAAAAACAAAACCTATGCATATGAATAGCAAACCTTTGTGTCAAACATTAATTACAAAATAGTTAAAACTTTATTAATGACCTGGCATACTATGTTGATGTTGTGTTATAATCTAAAGATATTAGTTACCAGGATTATAATTATGTTAGATGATCACAGCATTAAAAAGCAATATAATCCTAAGTATATCTTCCTCAAAGTTATCCAGTGCATACCCTTGTCAGTCACCCCAGCTACGTCCCTGGATGAAAAAAAAACCAAGAGGAAGCTGAGGGTGCTAGGCCGCTCATCTGATCCTTCAGTACTCCTCTAGTATTGGCTAGATTTTGACCACCAGGGTAGTATGAATTTTAACAAACCACTAGTAAATGCAAAATACCAACTATAAAAACTCTAGACCTTGTGGTCGTAGACCAGAAGATATTGGAGGTTTTCAAGATATAATTCAATGTAAAACATGTGACCCCCCAGGAAAGGACAACTCTACGTAAAAATAATAGGAAAGAAAATTACAAACCTTTTCGTCACTCATCTCCGTTCAGGTTGCCGCCAACAAAGGAGAAAACGGGAACAATTAATAAATGATAAGTTATAAATTATAAGTAATAAATAATGAGTTATAATATTATAAGTAATTAGAAATAACATATAAATAATAAGTAATAAATGTCCTTCCAGGGCTTCCGTAAGTTAGCGATGTTGAACAGTATTTTTTAACAATCGATAATTATTAGACAGGAAATGAATATCAGAGTTTCTTGCTTGGAAAGAAGCGTTCATTGACAATGTCATTAACGACCTATTCAATTTTTAGGTGGGCGTAATCTGTAAATGTGTTTCCTTCAAAAACTAGAAAATAAAAAAACAACATTGTAATCATAGACTAGTTGACTAGTTATTCAATTAATATATCTTTGTATATACATGTATCAAAAACCTTGTGGGTGAAGAATTACTGAAAATAATTTTCTGGCTTTTAGATAAATAAATTTTGACATATTGAATACCGTAATAAGAACGAACAACCCCCCCCCCCCCACACACACACCCAGAATAACGTTTCACGTTCTTGTGCATTTTATTTCAGTATTAATTTGAATTAATAGGAATTTTATGGTAAATCGATTCAAATTATCTAATGAGATAACGGAAAAATTGTATCTTTATCCTGAAATCTAATGGATTTTATAATGATTAAATGGTCTTATGCTGTTGAGATCTTTATCTTCTCAATGAAGATAGGATGAAATGGCAGAATAAAATGTTCACTTACAAACATTGGCATACAAAAATAGTATAAAAATCATAAAAGATCAGAACATATGTTACGAAATGTGTTTATCGGTAACACAACTAAAACAATATTAAGCCTGGTTATTTAAAGTATTTTGTTATCTTCATATTTGCCAAGAAGCGTTTGCAACGTGTTGCATGTTATTGCATGTTAATTGGCCTACGGTTTAATGTTCCGGTTTCAAAACGTTTACATGTTGCGGTCTGTTACTAGAGCACTCTTTCCATTTACCGCACTGTAAACGTTTAATATTTATTTTCTTGTTTTGTACTGTTTTCGCTTGACTGGAACTACCTCTTGAGAAACTCATAACGAGACAAACAACATCTGTAAAAGAGAACGTTAATACTTATGAGGAAATCCAGCATCCCGGTACCCGTACCGCAAAGGAAAATGAAGAAACAGAGAGAATGTGCTCATATATTTAACCATCTGTGTGATAACAGATTTTTTAACCTTAATAAGCGGTTCAACCTTTTACCTAAGAAAACAGTCCTTACAGTTGACCTGCTTCATTCTTATCAAACGAACATTTAAACAAACTCAAAATTACTGAAATGGGTTAGAGATGATAACGCAATGCAACTAAAACACAACTAAATCATTTAACACAAAGCACTCAGAGACAAATATGCAGGAAGCAGTATATAATTACCATTTATTTTGTCAAAGATTGTCATTTAAGCAAACTTGTTAAAACCGATGCGATGTCAATAAATTTTAGGCTAAGATTTAGTATTTTAGTATATTATGATATAAGGTTTCCATTTTTAATTTATTTTTTTCTGAGATAATGAGGTATTTATATAATTAGGTTAATATATAGTTTACCAAAATAATACATAATAACCTTAAACTTGCATTTGCTCATTTTGTGTTTAAAGATTGATTGATGTATGAGATTATTTATAGAACTAAAAGAAAACAGTACTCACAAGTATCCGCTGTCTCCTGAAAATGCTGTATTTATCATTAAACAGAATAAACGACAATAATTATGATACTACTAATTCTTGTAAAAGTAAAGAATATAATTATCTACCCGATTACCTAACATAACAGAGAATCCGATATTTATTAGTTGTGTGCATTAATAGAAGACAGGAACACAATTCTTCTCAGGATAAATACTGTGGAACGGAGAGAAATTGCTAAAAGATGGAATTTTATCAATATATATATGCAGACGGCAGCAGTTACCCGTGATTATATCAGTTTGTTGATGTTTTTTTTCAGATTGGTTTAATTAATACTCGTACATGCAATATAATGTTGTTGTTTGTTTTTAAACAGCAAGTTGGTTTATTGAAGTCACCCACGATGTTTAGAGCTATATTTTACAATGTTTTTTTTTCTGGGTCACCTTATCGCCAAGAAAGAAAATGTTACCTGGCGCAGGCTATCAGAAATAGCACACTTTTGTTCTAGCAAAAAAAGCTACCAACGTGCGTGCGAGCTATCAAAAATAATTAACTTTTGTTCCAGCAGAACATAGCTTCAAAAGCGCGGGCTATCAGAAATAACACATTATTGTTCTAGCAGAACATATCTACAAACGCGCGGGATATCAGAAATAACGAGCTTGTTTTAACAAAACATAGCTACAAACGTTCTAGCTATCAGAAATAATACACTTTTGTTCTAGTTAAGAAGCTACAAACGTTCGAGCTATCAAAATAACACACTTTTGTTCTAGCAGAACATAGTTACAAACGCGCGGGCTATTAGAAAAAAATTACACGTTTGTTGTAGCAAAACATTGCTACAAACGCGCGGGCTATCAGAAAAGCAAAAACATTTTCTAGCAAAACATAGCTCCAAACGTGCGAGCTATCAGAAATAACACAATTTTGTTCGAGCAGAACATAGCTTCAAATTTTCGCGCGGGCTGTCAGAAATAACACACTTTCGTTCTAGCAGAACATAGTTACAAATTTACGCGCGGGCTATCAGAAAAAGCACACATTTGTTCTAGCAAAACATAGCTACAAACGTGCGTGCTATCTGAAATAACACACTTCTGCTCTAGCAAAGCAAACTTTAAGAAACAAACGTACGAGCTATCAAATACATGTACATGTTATACACTTTTGGTCTAGCTATCATAGCCACAAAAGTGAGACCTGTCAGAAATAACACACCTTTTAATATCGCAAAATCTACCATAAATTTATAATTGTTACGTTTCTATCTGTCTACGCTATTCACGTTAAGAGACAACAAGAAACAAAAATCTAACCTATAATATATCATGAGAATGAGACACTCATCAGCCCTAAAACACTAGTAACGTAAACTTAAACCGGAAGTATCAGCTAAACTAAAAACGGAAGTATTATCCGTCCCAGAAGGTAAGATTAATGAGCCGATCGAAGACATAAACAGTGACGAATGAAAGAAGATGATAATGTAGCAGTCAAGAGATGTGGGATTGACGTGTATGGCATTTTACTTATATTTATGAAACCACTACTGAAACATTAAGTAGGTTGAACAAGTTTAATAGGTTGTTTTAAAGGTATTTAATCTATGATTTATTTGTCTGGCTAACGTGTGTATCGCGCCTAATTGCTAAACGATGCATTAAGCTGAATTTATTACTAGTTTAAAAAAGGTACGATTTTTAAAATTATTATAAAAAAGTCGTTCTTTTTCCTCTCTAAAGTATGGCTGTGTCGGATGACTGTGTTCCGAATATGGCTATTCCGGGTATGCAGCATGGCTGCAAGAATTCTAGAAAGGTGGTTCGTTTGTGGCAGTGTTTGGATTGTCAAATGATAACTTCCAACATACTTACCAAAATCAATATACCAAATTAAATAATGCGCCAAAAAGGGCTTCATGCAACCTCACTGAATCGCTCTGGTTCATCCCCTGATTTGAAAATTCATTTTGTTTAGGAAAATATCAGTATAACTTCAATAAAAGCAATTACTTTTATTGTTCGCATAAATCTTTTGTTCCGGAAGTATTACAAAAACACTCTCGGATTAAGGGGGATTTATGGACGTTTACAATTCGACAAGCAAACGCATCACGTTTAATAAATCGGAAAGTGGAAGACACAAATCCGCACATGGATCGACAAGCGGTTTGTAAAATCCCATTGTTAATAATTACATGCTGCGGTGGAGTTTTTTTCCTGAACTGTTTCTATTCCGAGATTGTTTTGTTTAGTTTATGGCATTGTTTATAGATTAAGTATTTGTTCGTTCTTTGTCTGGGTTTCGCTGTATTGTATTCAAGGTTAACACTCTCAAATCACCAATAGAAACCACTTCCTTTCCACAGCATACCTATTTTATTATGGGTCTTAACAAATTTTGGAAAGAAACCAAAATCCTGCATTGCATGTTTCAACTTCACTGTCATAAATTTAGTGGTGAATGGAATAAGTACTTTCTTTTATTAAACATAGTCGTGTTTAATCGTGGTGTAGCCAAAATGAGCAGTTACTTGTATGGATTTTAATAACCGGACCGAATGTAATAACTAATGCTTTAATCACAGATTTTTGAATCCTGTAATATATCACAGTTGCCATAGATGTTGTTTTGTCCGTGGTGTAGCCATTGGGTGTCTGTACTATGTTTTTCATGGCGATCTTCTTGATATTTATGTGTGTTTAAAGCAATCACATTGCATTTGTTTGTAAATATTGGCAAGTATTTCAATATTTAAATAGTTTTGTTACAAATAAAATTAAAATATTGAAATATCATTGGAGATGTCTCCTGGTTATTCGTAAAATCGTCTTTAAATTCAAAAAGAGAGGTTATCAACAAATGATTATAGAGCGCTCTAAAGACCTAGTGAATAAACCATCTACTGTTGATCATTATGCATACCTCTTTAGTTGCACGACGGTGGCAGGGGTTTAAGAGTTTGAAGTTTTATGGGGAAATCTTTTATAAGAACATAGGAGCTCAATTTGTTTCTTTTATCCCTGTCATCGCGTTCTTGCTAATTTAACTCAATGTACTCTAGTCTTGGTAAGGTCATCAAGTACCCGCCCCATTGGTTTTGCAATGCTATCAGCTTCTTACATTTATGTTTGATATGTATGTGTGTTTTGCCTGCAGCATTCTTGAGCTGATCGCTGGGTTGGAGTTATTTCACCAAGACAACTTGTACGTGTAGCGTTTTGATATGAGAACCTTTGGGGTAAGTGTGAGGTTTTTGCACCCGAGAACCTGTTTTAAACCCCCAGTGGAATTTTGTTTTGCAACTGACCTTTCCAAGGCGGTAACCCCAAGGGTTTTTCGTTAATTTCCTGATATGCATATTACACTTATATATTTTTCTCATGACATACAAAATGTATACAAATACTTATACAAATGAAAAAGCTTCTTTCAGAAAATACCACTTTTGACACAGTAATACAAATAAACAGATGTATAAAAATTATTATCCTAGGCACTGAAATAACAAACAAACAAAACAAAAACTAGAAATGTGATAGCTGCTTTGTAAATGTAAACTATTAATGTTGTAACTATAATTTAACCTTGTTCGACGTTGCACTCCGCCATTATTTTCCCAGATTAAATGTGTACAAATTGATATGTAACATTTTTCTTTATACAACAATCATATGAGTAAAGCTATATACCTTATCAATAACTAAGCTGGTGTAAACATTTACACTGTTTACTGATTCACTTCAATGTATGTAATTGCACGGCAATCTCGGGTTCGAGTCGCGATTTATTCAAGATTTCTCCTACCACATTAACCAGTTTTGTTCAATGCGTTCTTGCTCAGAAATGCAATTAAATATTTGTGAAATTTGCTGTATAGACACACAATTAAACCTTCAAAGTTTAAATTTCGAAGTGGGAATAGAAATTTAACAGAAGCTGAATTATCACAGAGGGATCTAACAGGTCGGTTTAACAATTACTCATCTTGAAAAGCGTTACAGAGATTCACGGGCAGGACTGGAACAAGCCCCGATCACCGAGGTTAACAACTCTAAGTCAGTGCCTTTTTGTTAGTCAACGTCATTAGAGGGACAGGTTTTGACAGCTCAATCAACAACAGTAAACATGATAAGAACTCCTGAGAGGTTTCATCGAATGACGGTATGTAGTGCAAAAGGTTCTAAAACTTAGCATGAAAACAAGTTTCAAATCTCAAGCTTCTGATTGGCTGAAATGGCGACAAGTCACCATTTCAGCCAATCAGATCCTTGAGATTTGAGACTGGTTTCCAAAGTTTTATAACCTTCAGCTTAGATGTCTTCGCAAGTACCAGATTCGTTATCATCGTCCATACCGCGGTCCCTTTCTTTCTGAGCGTCATCGTCCATACCGCAGTCCCTTTCTTTCTGAGCGTCATCGTTCATACCGCGGTCCCTTTCTTTCTGAGCTTCATTGTACAGCTCGACGTGAATGGACACAGAATTACATGTGACGACGTGACTGGCAGCATGTTTTATTCAGATTGATTTTAGAGTTTAGCTAAAAGGCGTTGAAACTTTTATTGACTCACTATCACTGTTCTTTGTGATGCTAAATGACAAAGGTGTCTGCGAAACTAATGATTACAGATAAGTGTATCTATTTATAAAGTAACTGCTTTGCAACCTACTATCAACACCTACAAGAAAGCCCAAGTAGTTTTACAATTAGAATATATTTCATCTAGAAACACATCTTCATTCAATATTTACTTTCGTCCCATTACTTGTAATGTGCCTCTATCTTTTAAGTCGCTATTAACGTTTCTAGAAATATATGCACTGAAAGCTAACTCTAATTTTCCGAAGAATATAAAACGTGTAATTATTTTTTCTTCAGACACATGATGCTCCGTTTTTTTTTAAATTTTATTATTTCTAGTTTTGTGACTACTTGTTTGAACAAACTTTAAATAGTAAAACGTTTGTGGAAATTCAATCACCTTCACCTTGTTTCACATTCTAAATTCTGTTAAACTTGTATATTTAATGATTGCTTCCAAATCACAGAAAAAAATCAATAACGATAATTAGAGATATATACAAGAAAACGACAACATACGAATTCGAAATAGTGATTGTCCCCAATTTAATATATAATTTAATGTTGCTACAGCTTTGAAATAATATTGCTAGTTTTCTTGGTTTTATACTAGGAATTTACTAGATCTATCTGCATAAACAATGCTATTAGTTACTGCAATAATTATAATTTCTGACTGACTTTATTTAGCAATCCGACAACATAAGTGATACTTACATATACTGTTCGAACAGTGTTTTAGTTATTCCCTTTTCAGATGACATAAAGACCTAAACGTGAAAAACGTGGCTTCTACTTACTTCCCATGAACAGGGTCAATCAGACAGTGTACAAAAATTCTTATTTGACGTGTTCGATGGCTTTCAAAGTCCAATTTCATCGATTATATCGACTGAAAGACTAGAAATCAGATACACAAAAGAGTAACACGAAATATATTGCAAAAACACCGAATAATGAAATATATTATAGGAAGTCGATGACAAAATGCAGAACAAAGGATCCATTCTTTAGCGCGAGAAAAATAGCTAAATTATGTACTGAAATTGAAACTTGAATAAAATGGTTCTGAAGATATATCTTAGAAAAACAAAAACATTAACAAACGCATTGTTATCGTATTCCTAAGACTAAAACATAAATTATGAGTAAATGTCAGGAACGAAATGGATCTGGATAATTACAACACTCGGGAATACTGCATTTGAGCGCACAAATTAGCTGATTGAACAACGTTAGAAATTTAAACATATTTTACCGCTTCATGTTGTTTTTTTCAGTTGAAAACAATAACACGTAGAATTCAAAGTATCGTTTTCTATCAACTTTAAAAATTGGCTTTTGTGATCAGACCATTCTTTAATAAACATGAATTTATTTGGATGCATTAAGCATGTAGCAGTTCATTACCATTAAGATTCACGACTACAATTTTTTGACGAATTTGTTAGGTTACTGCAGTGTATTGCTGAGAAATCAAGTAAATAAAGTACACCTAAAGACGAATATTTACACAATTAAGAAACAGTATAGGTTCCATGTTTATGATAACCATTATATAGCAACACTCTTTACTTATGATATGGAATTTTCAGTCAAATGTATTTTGGCAGCAAGACAGCTGTCCTACTGACAGTCTACAACGTATTAAGACCTCTGTTAATTTGCTTATTTAACATATTTGTAAATGTCATATTTATAGAATTCCTCTTCACGGACACATGTAAAAGATTGGGTCTCTGCAATAAGTCTGTGTGTAACGTTATTTGGCAAATAATTTAAAAGGTTTAGGCATTTCTCTGCATTCTTTGATGACATCAGGGCAATTTTGTGAATAAATGGATGTTTTAATATATCCTTTACGTACACATTTCTATTGAAGATGAATATCCATTAAGTTGCCGCTTTTGCCTTCCGTTAACAAAAAGGGACATTATAATTATCTAAGTTTTTATCAATGGATGACCATCACTTAGAAAGAAACTTAAAACAAAAGCTGCAATAACGATAGCAGTGCGCTACATTGTAAGGATTGGTAAGCCACATCAGCGCTCGATTGAAGCCGGTGTTTTTTTACATAAAAATATTTAAAATGTTTACTTATGCCAGAAAGGCAAAAGACAAGATTCGCAAAAGTTGTTGAAATTTAAAGATACGACCTAATTTATTTCAAATGCTTCAATCAGGAGCAAAAAGTGAATATAACATCTCTAATATCTTATTATAAAGCCTGCTAATGTTGAAAATGGTTTCAAACCAATTTATTCTACAAATTACTTGCAAGATATAATTACTTCGGAGAAGAATGTAAACTTTTTTATCCTGATATTTGATTACATACTATTTCGAATTTTCTGCATTTTTTGTTATTACTCTTCGAAATTATTTAGAAATTTCGCAACTGGATTCGTTTGATACTCTAAGTACAGATAAGTCTTGATTCTTCGAGCATCAAAACCTCGTGCTTACGCCAAACCTCAAAGTAGTTTTCAAGTCCCTTCGTTCTATTGGATATAACGTTACATTTAACATACGAGTTTATAGCAAAAGTAGATTTAAATTGTAAACAAACGAGATTGAAAGGGAAGAAAATGATTGTTAGATATAAATTCACGGAGAACATTATAGTAAGCAAACACTCGGAAGTTATCACGATTAAAATCAATCACTAAAAAAGCTGACATCGCCTATTAATCATTGTATATGGAACCCTCGTCCTGTTTGGTAACATCAAGATAAATTCATCTAATAAAATCCAACTAGGTTAATATGTTCAAATGTGAGATATGGGTTTTTTTTTATTTTAACATACAAGAGCCTACAGAGATAATCCGGAGGCTGTTTTTTCTGAATATTCTGAATGTGGGCTGAAGGTTATAAAGCTGAGATTGGAAACCAGTCTCAAATCTCAAGGATCTGATTGGCTGAAATGGCGACTTGGGCAGTTGCTATTTCTGAAATGCCTATTTTACCTTTTTTGTAAATTCTATGTTGAAATCACGTTATAAAGTGCGTTGTTTTTATTATATGAAAGTGTAGTCTTAAAACTGTTCATTTGAAACATTAAAAATGACATATAGTGCATGATGTGTATGAAATAATCGTCGAAGACACATTTTGAAACCATTAAAACGTCTGACACATTGTCATCTTACGCATTTAAGCATCATATTTAACAACATTATCATGATTAATTCCTGGACTAAACTGAAACAATACAACAATAAGAAAGTTTTATTTGTTCATATATTTTCCCATTTGCTCGTGTATTTTACAATTCCTACCCTTTCCGAAATACCGAAATCCTATTTGACAAGAGTTTGTGACAATGCAACCTTTCGTGCAAGAGCAGGAGGAGGTTTTTGGGCAGTCGATAATAGTATTATGTATAATTATCCATACAAAAAATATTAAAAGCAATTGTGTTCATATTGAAAAAAAAAACGAAGAAATACTTGTATTAAAAACACATAACTTAAGAAAACTCAGTCTCACAAACGAATGGAAACAAATAACTTTTGAAGAAAAATACTGAAATCGCAAGAGAAAATCATTATCCATGTACCAGCGTTATTTTTGAAAACAAAATGAATTATGCATATCGGAAATTGACACAACCAGACAAAAACTGCATTCCCATGAAGCTAAAATATAAAGCATGAATCTATAAGATAATCAATTTTAAATAAGACACCTCAAACAATTAACGATAAAGAGAACCATTGGCGTTACCGCCTTAGAACGGTCAGTGGCGAAACAATTTGCCACTGGGAGTTAAACCAGGTTCTATGGTACACCAACCTCACACTTCATATGAACAAACAAGTACAAGTTGTCTTGGCGAAATAGCTTCAACCCAAACCACCCGACAAAGTTGCATGCAAAAGCACACAAACATCATATAAACCATAGGAAAGTCATAGAATTGTCAAGCAAAAAGAGTTGGAGAGCTTAATGTTCCACTGGGGCATTAAACACGTTGCGACAAACTTTCAATCAACATCCTACATTATATAATGATCTTAGAAGAATGATACTATGCAAATATTCTGAAATACATTTGCAAGATAAGAAGAACGTTTTAATAAAATAACAAATAAAAGCCATGCAGTCTAGTCCGGTTGAACATGCACATCCGCAGACCGAAATAAAAATTATTACCCAAGCCGTTTACCTTAGGTTATGTGCGGCTTAATCATTCACCTTTTGATTTATTCCATCCGATGGCCTAAATTTGACGGATCGCGATGCTTGAATATAACCGTGTGTTTAGACCTCCACCGACAATATTCATGAATGTAAGTGTTATTACATTGTGATTAAAACTAAAATGAGGATACATTACATATGCCGTATATGCAAATGACACGATTTAAAAGTCAGGTAGTGGGATAAAAGTTCTAACGTGTTTAATACATTGAATAACTGATATATAAACGAGAATGTGATTTAGTTGCTGTGACGACAATGCATGAAACAGTTAAGAAAACTTGAAGGGGCAACCGCCTTGGAACGGTCAGTGGGAAAACAATTTGCCACTGGAGGTTTAAACCAGGTTCAACGGTGCACCAACCTAACTCTTACCCCAATAGGTTCTCATATGGCCACAAAAGGTTATCATATCAACAAACAAGTACAAGTTGTCTTGGTAAAATAACTCCAACCCACCAATCAGCTCAACAATGTTGCATGCAAAAGCACACCAACATATAAAACAAAAAAGTCTAATACATTGCAAATCCAAAAGGACGGGAACTTAATGAATTCGTAACAATTTCAACGGATTTATAACAGGTATAATGCTGTTGTTTAATAAGATTATATGTTGTTCTTTTTAACTAAGGTCCCTTATAAAACAAAATATGTAATTCTGAGTAGTTTTCTGTTTGGTTGATTTGAAACTATCTCCCTTTTAGCAGAATAACTCACCCAAAACAGTTCCTAAGTAAAAAGTGAAAAAGTTGAAGGTAAAATCGGAGACATTTACTAGCAATATACAGATTTTAGTAAATGATTTTCTAATAAACCTAATTGACAAAACCGCACTAATTAGAACTTTGGCTGAGTTTTGACAAAAAGTGATCAATTAGACATTTCGTTGATCGTAGACATTAAGTGACTTAAAGAACTTTTGATAGGGTTTATGTTCCAATCAAATTTCATAAACAACCGAAATTAAATTTAAGTCACATGATTTATGAGTTTGTGTCATGTTTCTTTATAAGCAGGGCATACATAGGATAAAAATCGTTCTTTTTCTGCACAGCACATCGTTCAACACAGCTTTGATTTAATTCTATCGCAAGACGTTCCTCTTCCTGAACCATTCGACTCTGTGCCGGTTTTGACGTATTAACGTTTCTTCTATTTGCTGAACTAAAACTTCCATAATTTCCTCTCTTTTTTAATACACTCTTTAATGCATTTCTAAATTTAGTTGACACAAAATTATAGATTATTGGGTTAATTGCGTGGTTAAGGTAGAACAAGGTCCTAGCAGAATAAAGAATATTAAAATACTGCTCAATTCCAAGACCGTGAATTTCGTCCTCTTTGGCAAAAGTAAACCACATGCTGACAACTCTGTACGGTAAATGAAACACAAAAAAGAGCAGTACTAAACATAAAATGATGTTGATCACTTGGATCCGAAGTTGACGTCGATTCCTCTCGTGACTTGGTTGTGTAAGACATTTATTCGCGGCGTCGTCCTGTGTATAATGCAGAACAAAACAAACCCTTGTGTAAAGTATCAGTAACACTGTAAATGGTATGGCGAAAAATAGGGCACATTGTAATGCTGCAAATGTCTTTTGCCAATCGAGGTTTATATATGTCCTGCAGACTTTAATTGGCGTACCATCAAGATGATTAGAATCTCTAAATTTTGCAATATAAAACCATGGAATATTTGATATAGCACTGAATATCCAAATAAACAGAACAGTTATTCCGCTTTTGCCTATATCGTCTTTCATTCCTTTTAGTGGATGGCAAACTACCCTATATCGCTCCATGCTGATTGATGTTAATGTAAGTACTGAAGATGCGGCGACAGTGTTCTCTAGAAATGGGACCACAGAACCTGAAAAAAAATATAGAAATGGGGTAAAATGTGTTGTCGGAATGTTAACGTCAATCCTCGTTACTTGACGTTATTAAGTTAAGAAGATAGCATTGCATATTATACATTTCGTGATCATAAAATAACTATTGTCAAAAGGCATTTAACAAATCATCTTTTAATAATAAAAAAATTGATAGATACTTGTTCGTTCTTTTCAAAAATAGTTAATACTTAAATGCCAGGAAAATACCACCAAAACAACTGCTCTTTTTCATTAAATTAGTACATTACTCATTTAAATTTAACGCATGAGCTATGATATTTTTTCGTTAGATTTTGTAAATGAAATAATTACTACATGTAACAACTTCTTCTATGATGTTTTTATGTTAGCGTGGTTTTGTACTTCTTCAATAAACAAGCATGTAAGTAAAAAAAAGTGTAGTCAACATAATTTTAAAATATTTTTGAGTTGGCTTTTTCTAAATAGGGTGCACTCAAAGTCCACAAGTTTAGTAATTTTCTGATCCCCTGTCAAAAATCCATTCTGTTTAGTTCAGATCATTGTTTCCTCGTTTAAGGCAAACCCATTTTTATCTGGTGACCATACGCAGCTGAACGTGGAATGTAAATAATCTTAAAATACCACATTCACATGTTCACTGCCATGTGCATACCATCCTTTGGGACGATTAAGTTGAATCCAGATATAAATTGTAAGAGAATTTGAAATAAAAATTAGCGAGCCTCTCTTCGTGAAGTCATCGAATTTACAGTCAATACTAACACCATAAGTTGTTTCTTTCGATGTTATGCCAATTATTAGATTTTATATACACTGTTACAGTAGTCAACTATTTTGCTTATAAAAACGGAAAAATCAGATTTAACCTCAACTTCATACCACAAACAACATTTCCGACCTTATTCACCGATGACTACACATCGCTTATTCGTGTCATAATAATGCATGAATCAGATTTAGACTCGGAATCCGATCAATCAAAACAAAATTCAGAATTAGGCCAAACAACTCTATGGGAATGAAAGGTATGGTTTATTATTATTTTATGTGAATCTGAAAGTACCGCATATAATGTTCACCGACATATGCATGTCATCGTTTAAGATAGATCATATTTGTACCTTTTACTTGTGTAAATATTGAGTTGTTTTCAACACAGGGCTTAACGGCGTGGGAAGTAATTGTGGTATAGATGTATGTATACGGTGTATTTACACTCCGGAGTTTTCAAGAAAATATGATTTTGCTGCCGTTAGTTTAGAAGACATTAAATTAAAAGAGAAAAGTTAATAAAATTGTTTAAAGCAGTGTGTTTCCGCCTTTGAACGGTCAGTTGCAAAACAATTTACCACTGGGAGTTTAAACCAATTTCTAGGGTGCGCCAACCTCGCAATTTACCCAACAGGTTGGCATATGAACAAACATGTACAAGTTGTCTTGGTGAACAAAAAAACTCCAACCCACCCATCAACTCGACAATGTTGCATGCAAAAGCACACACACATACAAAACATAAAAGGTATATAGTATTGTCAAGCAAAAGGGATTGTACTCGATGACCTTACCGAGATCAGAGCCCCAGGAGTCATATCAGGAAGAACACGATGACAGAGATAAATGAAACAGATGCTCGATCTGTTCTGTGTTCCTTTACAAGATTGAAATTCACTCTCGAGAAATTTTTTATTAACAGTATAATATCTATATAATTTTTCTCATTACTTATAAACGCAGGTGTACGATTAGCGGCGTTTTACTGACCGGACTAAAACATTTTGATTTTTTTATATTTATTATAGAGGTTTTTGAAAAAATTATAATTTGAAATAGTTTTTTTACAGTCCGAACGTTGTTCTCAAAAAAGCCTTATAAAGGCCGATGTATTGAATTATTGTTTTAATGGCTTCGCTAATTTACTTGGAAGCCCAATGACGTTTAGCTATCATGATGCTTCTCCAAACATGTTTTAATACTCTTAGACTGTAACAGCTCTGCGAGGCATCATAATAGGTTTATTTGCTAAACTTTTTTGCTTGCTGTATAAAAAATAGAGAATCGTATCTCAAGCTCAACGTTTTTGTAAATCACTTAAAGTGGACATTTCTGTGATACGTATCAGTCTGACATGATCAGAAACGTTACGGGGTTTAAGTTATCTTATTACAAGCAAATACAATGTGGCTTTAACAATATGATAAGTGTTTCCAGTCACAATACTACAACACTACACTTTTAAACATTTTAAAACTAATGCTGCAAATGTGTGCCTATATTTCCAAATACATGTAATATTTCATACAAGAGCGGAAAAATTGAAGTAATGCCGCGTTAATGATATTAAAATTGCATAATGGTAATTTTTAATTAATTATGTTTTAAGTCATATGAGTGAAAATTGTTTTATTTTTCTATCACAAATACTCTTCAAACCAGGTACTAAACTTAATTTGTTGTAATAAATATTCATCTTTTCCACAGTTGCCTGATGGTCTTATTATTATACAGGTTTAATAACTTTACAATACGTTTAAATATTTAAAATACAAGAACAATTATATTTTCACTTTTTACATCTCTTTTCTTTTCAAAACAATTTCGTTGACGCATCGGATAGACCTTACCTCGTAAATGTAAACAATCATAACTGTTTTTTAATAATCGATGTTTTTTAAGACTGAAAATATTTTATCTCTGGTTTTTTTTCAAATTTTTGAATATACCATATCATTGATTTAATAGTAAGGCATGCATGGAACAAATTGCAATATTTCTGTGAGAATATTATGGAAGTTTTTTAGCTGCGGCTTGAATTCAAAGTCCAAAAAAAACAACAACATTAATTTATCAGGCAATAAATATATGGAACAAGAAACTAGACAAGGTCACGGATTTAGTTTAATATGTTGCCGGTGCTTTAAAATAAGTGGATATTGTTTGGCAAATAGTTTATGACAACTAAACAAGGTCAAAAATTACCGAACGTAAACTGTAAGCCTCCCGACACAATCAAAGTGGAAACAAAGTGCAATATTTTCATATTTGTCGGGTTCGACAGCTATCAAAGTTCTCTGTTCATCTATTTTATTCACAGATTTTTGCGATTTGCGATTTTACTTAAAACTCATTTTCTTTTTGTATTAACACACACAATCGCGAATTGTTTAAGATTATTGTGTAATACACAAACGGATAAAGTATCCAATTTTACAAATAATGCTCTAATTTCATGTAGGAAATAGGTCCTTACTACTCCTCAGTAATATCTCGATGACTTTATTATTGCATTTTTGTGAATGGCGTTGTTTTATATGAAACTAGAATGTAAAAATTAAAAGTAAAATTAATTTAATATCAACTTCCAGCAAGTTTTCCGCAGAAAATGCACATTTGCAAAATATTATTACTTTTTATTTATTTATGAATATTTTAAATCACGAAAAATCTATTTTCATTGTATCTATTTATGTCAGAGAAGCACAAATGTTAATTTTATAGAAGAAATTATAAAAGGTTGGAAATTAACACCTGTGCCACACTGATCGGCCAGGTTAGTTGCGGACTAATGCAATGTTTAAATGGATTTTCACGTTTAAAACACTGTAATTGTTAATGAAACTCTGTGCATTTAGTGATTTTCTGATGTGTTTTAAGCTCTTTGATACTTTTTTCCTTCCACTTTGAAGATAGCAACCGGTAGTTTCTTTCTTTCAACTATGAAAATGACAATATGGCAACAGGTACTTATACATATATATTGTGCTAGGAATATCCTTCAATAATATGCAAGTTAGATTAAGTTAAAATTAAATATAAGAAGAAAGTTTAAAGGTATTAGGTTGACACAAAATAGTATGCATTTGTCTGGTATCCTTTTTTGTCACTAGCTGTCATAAGAGAAATAAAGGTATAGTAAAATAAAAAGATAGACACATTTCTCCAGTGCAGTTTCTTCATAGTCAAAACAAACATTTAATAGTTTGTATATGTTAGTAATGTTGTTTTAGTGTAATATACGATGATAACAATAATAATGAGTTACTTCTAATATATAGTACATATTTTCAGACTTAATTTTCTTACATGGCATGTTTTCCGAGAATGCTTAAAATTGCCTTGTTGATTTGTATCGATAATTTAAAGGTACTGTCACTGAACTAATGTTAATGTATTATACTTCGAATTCTAATTTTTTTACTTGCGTAGTTTTAATTTTGAAGTACGAGTCTCAGTGGCGGAGAAATTGATAAATAATTGTTTGTTTATTTCAAATATAGTAAATACTAATTTATTAAAATGAGTTTGATTACATTTACTCAATTTAGCAAAAAAAGTTTTTATAAAAGATTCGTGTCCTACATTTGTACAACAGGGTAATTCAATTAATTTTGTCCTTTCCCCGATTTAACATGAATTTTTCATTTAATTACTATAAATAGTTCAAAAGTTTGATATGACGGTTTGAGCGACATAAGTGACGAGCGATTGAAATGCACTTTTTGAAATTAATTATTTCATTTAACAAATGAAATAAAAATTTTAACATTACTTATAAAAGTAATTTTATGATTATCAACGTTTTTACTTAAGCAGAAAAAATATTTCGTAACCCAATGAGTTGTTTATAATTAATATTGCTAGGATTTTGAAAATGTATAAGTGAAATAATTTGTTGACAGACCGAACATTTTTCTCAAAATAAGCCTTATAAAGGTCGACGTATTGTTTTATTTGTTTATGGCTTTGTTTATTTACTTGGAAACCCAAAGATAATAAGCCAGCGTGATGCCTGTTCAAACATGTTAAAATACTCTCAGATTGTGAACACTAAGCGCGCCATCATAATACGTTTATTTGCTAAGCTCTCCTGCTTCGTAAGTTAAACATAAAACATCATATATCAAGCGTTAACGCTTACGTAAATCACTTAAATTTGACATTTCTGTGATAAGAGAATCAGTCCGATAAGACCAGAAACAATACGGGTTTTATAACAAGCAAATACAAAAGTTGCTGAGTGACTTCAACAATATGTCAAGTGTTTCCGGTCACAAAACTTGAACACTCCACGTTCGAACAATAAAATACGATATTGGCCTGAAGATTCTATTTTTCTTCTTATATTCTTATCTTGCATTATGAGTATTTATTCTAGGGTTTATGTGGACCTTAAATGTTGTGTGTGAGATAACGCACGACTGTTTATATTTATATAATCGAACTACACGAAAACCAGTTGTGAACATATGGACACTTTAAGGTATCGCAAACATTGCAAATGGCGAAAACAGGCTAAAATTTAAAAAAATGAATTTTGGGGGAAATACTTATTGTCACCTTGATTTTAGTAAATAAATGTATTTAGCTATGGATGTAGTAAATGTTTGCAAGCTCAATTTAGACTAATTCATGTTCTAATAACCAAGCACATACTAAAACAATAGAAAAACCATTTGCATGAGAACTCTGAAATTCATGAACAATATACCAAAGCAACTCATACCTGAAATAAGTATATGCTGGTCTACAATGTTTAGTGCCAATCCTTCAAAATAATGTTAGGGTTTTCAAGAAATTCAAGGAAATCTTACTTCCTGGTTCAAAGTGAAAGTAGAAAGTGAAAGTAGGAAGTAAGTTTTCATTGAATTTCTTTTATTAATTAAAATTGAACCCGGTCTGAGCAAAAGTTTTTTGGGAGCGCTGAAATTGAAAATTCATTAATACTTTATTGATGTCTATCTTATATGTCTGCCATATTGTTTTTAAAATTATGACGGTGGCAGAAGTGTAAGATTATATGCTGTAAAACACCATAGAAGCTCGGTCTGTTTCTTTTTTCCCTGTCAACCTGTTCCTGCTGATTTGACTCCAGCGGCTCTGGCCTCTGTAAGGTCATGGAGTAACCACCATTATGTTTTATTTGTTCGTGTGTTTTGTGCATGCAATATTGTCGAGTTGATGGGTGGGTAGGATCTATTTCACCAAAATAACTTGTACTTGTTTGTTCATTAAAGAGCCTGTTGGGGCACGAATGAGGTTGGTGCACACCAGAACCAGATTTAACCCCCCTACCCCATGAGAACTTTTTTGCCACTGCCCGTTCCTAGGCGGTAACCCCTTGGTTTCTCTTTCTCGTAAATCGTTTGTAGAGTCTATTGTTAAGTTGATGATTTTATTATCCTTGCTTTTTGGCCTCTCTACTTGTTGGCTGTAAGAGAAGGCTTGTCTTGGCCTATCTTGATATGCATATTTCATTTTTTCTTGCATTTTGAATAAACATATTTTAATGTTATCAAAATTGTATATAAACATATTTCTTTTTCATATTAGTGAAAAATTATTTATTTAAACATCAGAAATACACTTCATACCATAAACCAATGTTATTTAATTTAAAATATTCATTTTTTCCACAATTGCCTGATGGCTTTATCATTATACAATTTTAATAACATAACAAAACCTCGTTTTCTTCAAAACAATTTCGCTGATACATTGGATAGACGTTATAAATGAAAAAGTATGAATGTATGAATGCGCAATATTAATTAGATATTTTAAAATAGTTTATGATAACTAAACACGGTCAGAAATTACCTAATAAAACTACTTTAAGCATCCAGACGCAATCAAGATCAAGACAAAATTAAGCAATTCATATGTTTTCCCCTAGAAAACATTACGACAGAAGAGAGCCAGAAGAAAGAACGCCGTCATATGTAACAAATGGTATGTATTTGTCACAGATAACCTTTGCTTGCAAACTGTGGTAAAGTATTATTTTATCGTGTAAACAAATATCGTGAGTGTGAAATATTTGGTATTTTTTATGATACCTGCTAAATAAAATTTCTTAGTATGCAACATTACCGGAAAACAGTTCGACTTAGAACTCTTATTAAGTTGTGCTCAACATAGGACCAGGTCGCATGGGCAGTAAAATGCATTTCTATTTTTGCTCAACCAAACCGAGCCTGCAATATTTCCATATTTGTCATGTTCGGTATTTTTCAAAGTTCTCTTTTCATCTTTTGAAATGGATCCTTACTACTCATTCAGAGAAGTATCTGGATGATTGCTTTTTTGGTGAATGACACTAGGCGGCGTGGGCAGTAATATGCATTTCCATTACTGCCCATGAACAGGCTCAATCAAACCGAGCCTGAAATATTTTCATATTTGTCGTGTTCGCTGGCTTTCGAAGTTCCGTTTTCATCTATTTTAATATCGACTTCCGTTGTTTTATATGAAACTAGAATGTGAAAATGTAAAAAAAAATATCAGCTTGTTGAGATTGTTTAGCAGAAAATGCACAAAATATTACTACCAGTTAATTATTGATTACTATTTTATATCACGCAAACTGTTTTCATTCAATCGTTTTATGTCAGTTAAGCATAAATCTTAATTTATTTAGAAGAAATTTGATATATGGTTGGAAAATTAACACATGTATCAGATTGACTGGCCAGGTTAGTTGCAGACAAATTCAATGTTAAAATTGATTTTCACGTTTAAAACACTACCAGTTTTAATGAAACTCTGTGCATTTTACGATTTTCTGGTGTTTTTTTTTAGCTGTTTGATATTTATTTTCTTTCTTCCACTATGAAAAAAAGTGAAATATGCATATCAGGGATGGTCACATCCAGCAGACACAGCCCCCACACAGCCAAACAATAGGGAGGAAAAGAAAACATGGTATTACAATAATCAATTTCAATATGGACGCCACAAACAATTAACGAAAGTGAGAACCCGAGGGGTTACCGCCTTGGAACGGTCAGTGGCAAAACAATTTGCCACTGGGGGTTTAAACCAGGTTCTAGGGTGCACCAACCTCACACTTGCCCCAACAGGTTCTCGTATCACAAAACAAGTACAAGTTGTCTTGGTGAAATAACTCCAACCCACCCATCGGCTCAACAATGTTTAAAGTGAATGTAAACAGCAATCCCTGAGGGATGAAAAGATAACAGTATCGATTGAATGTACGGGGAGACGTTTTACGGCTAAAGTGAATGTAAACAGCAATCTCTGAGGGATGAAAAGATAACAGTATCGATTGAATGTACGGGGAGACGTTTTACGGTAGTTTCTTTCTTTCAACTATGATAATGACAATATGGCAACAGATACCAATAACTCAGTTGGCAATGAACTCTCGATTTACTTATAAAAACATAATTGAAGCTAATGTACTCCATTAACACCCGTGTGCTGTGACTCAATGTTATCACACTAGCCGGTATGTAACACATTGAGGGTAGGGGAGTTGGGGAGAATGCTCTAACAGAATGAAAATTGTCGACTAATACCGAATCATTACCACTAATTTAGGTATCAATATAGATCTATATATTGCTAGAAATATCCTTACTAATATTCTAGTAAGATCAAGTTAAAATTAAATACAAGGGACACAGTTTAAAGGTATAAGGTTGACAGAAAATAGTATGCATTTGTCTGATATCCTCCTTTTGTCATTAGTTACCATAAGAAAAAAAAAGATATAGTAAAAATGGACAGAAAGACACATTTCTCTAGCGCAGTACCTTCATAGTCAAAACAAAACAAACACATATTTAATAGTTTGTAAATGTTAGTATTGTTGTTTGCGTGTAATATGCGATGATAACAATGATGTACTAGTGAAATTGATATTTGCGCTACTTTAAATATATCCATTTATTTTATGCTTTTCAGTGAATTATAGAATTTTCCCGGTGAAATAAAAATGGTATTTTACTGTTTTCAAACAGTGGAATATCATTTTTATTTTCACTGATTTTTTTTTCACGTTGGTATCCAAACGCACATATCATAACAAATGATAATGTTTAGAAAACGGGCTCAAACTTGTATATTTGACGTCATGACGTCACGTCATAAACGATCGGTTTTGGCGCCAATTCTTGCAACTTTTCTGTCAAATTCACGCAAATTTTGCACTAAAAGCATACAATAGAAAGAAAACTTGTTTTTACCGGTGAAAGATAGAAAAATATTTCACTCGTGAATTCCGGAATTATGTATTTTCAGTCGTGTTTTCGCCACTCGTGAAAATACGAACACGAGCTCACTCGGTGATATATATTTCTATCTTACACTGGTAAAAACAAATATCCTCTATATATTTCAGTCTTATTTTTCTTACATGGCTTATGTATTCCGAGAATTCTTAATTTTTTCTTGTTGAAATGTATCGATATTCTGTAGATACTGTAACTGACCGAAATGTGAATGTATTATACTCTGAATAATAAATGTCTTTACGTTCGTAGTTTTAAATTTGAAAAACAAGTATTCACTTCATTGAATTTTTTGCGTAATTCAGAGAACAACGAAGTATTGTTTATGGTTGGAAATATGATTGCATATCTTATGAAAAGAATCCTGAGTGCAAACAATTCATTTTAGGCCTATACCAAAATTATTGTTTACGACTACCTTGCAGACAAATCATCAAGAGCATAACTAAAAGATGCAACATGGTTTGTAAAAATTCCTAATAAAATATATTTATATTTTTTTAGCATCCAAAATTTATAGTTTTTGTTGTTCAATGTTAAACGATGTTTATTGACCATAAATGTTATTGCATGTGCGCATGAAATGTATATATCAATAAGACATGAGAATCGTGAAACAAATTTCCGAAGGAACTTTATGATAATACTGTTTGCCTTGTATAAAATAAAGGGGTCAACATACATTTAAGTGTTTAAAAACATATTTAATTCGGTTATGAATTGTGACAGGTAAAATAAATTCTTAATGTACATACATACAATAAAAGAGGTTTTTAAAATATTTTGGGCACTTTGTTATTACCAACAAGAAATATTCGATTCAACCTGCTCGCCTACCATCTCCACCCGTTCAACAAGTAACACGACTAATTCAAGCTATACTGAACCCTTTTCTTTTGAAAATGCATATTAATTTTCGCGATGCTAAAATGTATTTAATAACGCTTTAATATGATATTTTACATAATTTTATTCGTTCGTATGCTTATAAAAAGTATTTCTACAAATACGGATTTTCTACACTTCATTACGTATGTTGCATAGAAAGTCTGTAATTTTAACTTTGTATAAATCAAGCATTTTTATATTGTTAAAAAGACGGAAGCATATTACAAAAACATAACACAACTTACACATAGTTTCCCCAAAGTACCAGACATCTCTAGCATAAACGTCGACCAAGACTGGAGGCATGCACACAGTCAGCACAAGTATATCCGCTATACATAAGTTGATAAGGTACATGTTCACTGACGTCTTCATATTGCGGTTTAAAATCACAACACTAATCACCAGCAGGTTACCAAATACACCGAGAACAAAGATGCATGAAAAGAATACTGTGGAGATGACCTGTATATATCTTGGGACATCTGGCATTTGTTGCAAACCCTCCGTCATGTTTTGTGCACAATCAGAAACATTTTCGTCAATATAGTTGCTATTAAAATGCTCGCAATTTCCACTTAAAAGCATCATAATCTTTTTGAAAAACAAAACCAAAAAACAAAATACATAAAATACCCACTCCAAATGTGTCGAAAATAATTAAGGAACGCACGGATATCAATTGTCCATAGTAAAATAGGGACTGTGTGAGCACACAGACTACTCGCTAGCGAGCGAGATTGCGATGGTTTTCCAATACAGTTAAGACAAAAGGCTTCTCGTCAAACGTTTTATACAGAAAAGACATAAAAATGACGACCTCATTAAGCTTGTTACGGAACAAAACATATTTTTAGAGGCATCTAATACATTTATGAAAATAGATTTAAGTTTTTAGTACAATATGGTTCGCAATTTTAGTAGATGTTCTATTTTGTATGATTTTTTCCAATGAGCGACCTGTGGAAAACATAAAAGATGCTTCTCAATTTCATTTACGGATTACAGATAAACCCGATATAAAAGACCTGAAAACTGAATGATCTCAACCAGTTCTTGAAGGCTGAAATACGATATACTGTAATAATAGGAGGGAAGAATCGATAAAAAGGTAACAAAAATAATGCTTTAGTATAGCATAGTTGAACGAATGCTTGCGCGAATATTTGCAACACGCCATTCTAAGGCGGTATCCCCTGAGTTCTTATTTAAGTCAAAATCTTGTGATGTTCTTTTTGAAATTGATCATTTTATTAACCAATGCCCTCTTTACCTCTTTGCTTTTTGGCTGCATGGGAAGACTTTTTCTGGATGTGGCTTTCCTGATGTGCATATATGAATGATTGTGTTATTGGCATTATAACTCACTTCTTCGAGACACCTTCTTCGGAAAACACCTTAACTTTATTATCACATAATAAATAATTTGTTTCAAGCCATGTTGCGGTCATGTGGTGATAGCGGCTATTGGATATCATGAAAGGAACGCGGAACATGCGGATCTTTACAAAATTTGATTTGCAAAGGAGTTCAAATCTTTAACAACTTGAGTAAAGGAGCGAATTAAACAACTAGAATTTGGAATGATATTCAACCACGGATTATACCAAAAGTGAAGCGATTTAGTACCCTCTTTAGGAAAAACCTGAAACTACATCAGTCTACAGCAGTTGTCATCTTGCAAGTGTGGTTATAAATTTGCGACGTGCTATGAGAAATTATACTATAAAAGTCAAAACTTGATATAAACTGTATCTAATCAAAGTATTTCGAAGTAAATAATCGCTTCAATACATGCACATTCGATTTTGCACATAACTGTTTACTCTTATATTAATGGCAATGACAACCCGTAAGATAAGTTTTTGTCCTTCTGATGAAGTTATCTAATATTTCTGAACAATCTTAACTATAAAATATTTTTAGAAAACTCGTTGTTGCGGCATTATTTCTAGATCATTTGTTGTTGTTATATTATACGTAATTAAGACTTTTTCTAGATGTTTCTAGATAATTATGTTTATTTCAGCAGTTTATTCACTTCACTTGTTATGATGTATTAATAGTCTCATTATAGGGATAATGTCACATTCTATAACTAAATTATGATGTATATATCCCTAGGAGACTTGCTTGTTTACCAAATAGGTTTAACTCTCACATCCATTAAGGCAAACGTAATAAACTGTGTCTTGTAATAACGAGTATAATATTTTATGCTTTACCATCGACCAAGCCACTCGTTTTCCATGTGTCGAGTCTATATTTAGCAGCAATGAAATGTATCAAAATATATTTAAGGATTGAATCGATATTCGATGATCTCCATTTGGGAATGGAAAACAGTTAGGTTGTTTAAAGTGTGTGAAGCCCGAAGGGCTTCACGCGTACTTTAAACAATCCAACTGTTTTTCATACCCAAATGGAAATCATCAAATATCGATTCAATCCTTATATTTACACACATAAATACTCTCATTAATACAGAAATTAAGAGAAGAATTCGCGATATTACGGCCTTTTTGAATGGCTGTTGAAACAGCCACGTTGACGACAAAGTGAATGACGGCACGCTTTTTCGCAGAAACTCGTGGCAAAACGTGCGTGTTCGGCGACGTCACACGTCAAAACATTGTGCAACGTCCAATAAATTGTCAACTGCTCTACTGAAGCCACGCATTTTAAAGTAATACGTCACACTGTTTACCATTAGAAATTATGATTTGTTAGACAAATAAGAATTCATCGTAGAGGACTAAGTTGAAGTGTAATTCTAACACGATCCGCCAGCGCTTTCCTATAAACGTATAGGAAAACAACCGTGTTTTATTCTGCAACAAAATATGGCTATTCCATTTCACCCCCACCGTAATAAATAGTCCGTGACGTCATTTACTTACTCCCGGCTTTTCCGAATCGCTGTAAATAGCATATCGAAACCAGACTTATACGTCATTTTACTACGATGAATAGCGTTCACGTGGTGTAAACATTGTAGTAAAATTGACCTACTTAGCGTCTGTACGAGCCTTTAACGATGGCATCTCTTAAAACGGGTACTATATGTACACTGAAAGGTTCAAATCAGGACTGGAGAATAATAAGAACTCAATTTGACGGTACAGTGAACAAATATGTAATTCAATCCACATTTTCTGGGGAGATCAAGTCAGCATTCATCTTTGAACTGTTCCCAAAGAACACTCAGACATACAAGGAACTCAATGATTTCTTTCAAAAGCAAGCTAATCAGAACCTAGCAGAATTAGAAGACATAGGTTTGGACTTTTTTGATGACAGCTTCTTCTTTGAAGAAATAAATGCCGGTACTGACTTAACCTCAGTCCAAGAAATCCTTCCTCCCCAACCAAAGCGGTTTAAGCAGACTTCAGCTGCAGATGTAGAGAGGCTGAGAGGTCAGACTACAGAAAAAACAACTGATCAAAGTACAAAATGGGCTGTTGGTCTGTTGAAAGGTAATTAATGATGGTACCTTATTTTGAAATAGGTGCTTTACTGTTCTAAGTCAAAATAGAAAACTGCCAAATCAAAGAAAATGCAAAATCTACATAATACTGTGTAGTTCTATCAATAGTCTCAAATTTCCCGAACAGAAAAATACAGTAAAATTTCGTAAAGTTGTAAATGTATGGCAGTGTCCTGTTTTTGAGTTACCAGTATGGATAGCCTATATTAGACAGTACATACTGAATTGGAACAATGGGAAACTCCCAATTTATCAATAGTGTTCGAGTGACTGATGCTCGACGTTAAGAAGTTTTACTGTATTATCCTGTCTTTAAAATTAAGTTATATTGTTACTATTCCTAAAGAGGCATTAAACTAAGCATCTTGATTACAGAATGCTGCAGTGACACTAAAATTTCCAATTATTTGCAAGTTTACTGTTCAGACATTACCGTACAGTACGGATTTGGAAGTGTCAGTGTTACCATATTCTTCCATCCAATTTCTAAACAAATTTATACGATTACCAGTAAATTGTATGTCACTTTTTATGGCTGCCAGTCGCATCTTTCTGTCCAGGTTAAAAAAATATTTCTTTAATTTTCACAAGTCCTGAATAAATTAATGAAACACTGAAACACATCTTTCTCTGACAAATATTCCCACAATGTTTTTTCAGTGTGGTTATCTGAGAATGGATTTACCAATAGTTTTGAGAGCCTGGCACCTGTCGAGCTTGATTCCGTCCTTCAGCAGTTTTATGCCTCGTTACAAAGTAAAAAGGCCAAGGAATATTCAAAATCTGCTCTCGTGGGCATTCGCGCTGGCATCAACCGTCACTTGACAAGCCCACCACACTCCCGACTGTTGAATATAATGAAGGACAGAGACTTCATGTTGTCCAACCAAGTGTTGACCGGCTTGATAAAATGCCTCAAAAGAGAAGGGAAGGATATGTCTAAACACAAGGATCCAGTGTGTGAGGAAGACCACCAAAAATTGTACGAATGTGGAGTTTTTTCCCTAGACACTCCTGAAACTTTGCAGAATAAAATTATTTATGAACTTATTGCACACTTTGGTAGGAGGGGCAGAGAAGGGTTACAGTCCTTAGCAAAAGATTCTTTTGTTTTTAAAACAGATGTCAAAGGGCGCCAATATGTCACACTGAATTTCAATGAAGCTGACAAGACGCATCATGGTATTGATTGAAGGGAGCAGGTAAAAGAACCTAGAATGTATGGAACGGGTGATGCATTCTGTCCGCTGAAATCATTCCAAAAATATCTGTCCAAATTAAATCCAAACTGCAATCGTTTCCTGCAAAGACCTGTACGCAAGTTTCACTGCCATGATGAGTCTGCCAGCTGGTACGAAAATGCTCCCCTTGGTGTGAATAAAGTTAACTCTTTCATGTCCAATCTGTCCGACAAAGCGCAACTGTCCAAACGATACACAAATCACTGCATTCGGGCTTTTGTCATGACGCATCTCCATCAGAAAGGTTTCTCTAATCAGGCTATTATGTCTCTCACTGGTCACAGGAATGTCCAAAGTCTCACTTCCTACATCAAGCCACATGATGATGAGAAATTGCAAATAAGCAATGCACTAACTTATAACACAAACTCCAAGGACTTGACTAAATTATCCAGTGCAACATCAACTGATGTAGCCATTGTGTCAGCACAGCCACAGCAAAATTCAATTGCTTCTCATGTGACACAAATGTCCAATGTCAGCAACATGTCAAACTTGCAAACAAACCAGGTCACAGATGTTCGAGAAATTAGCATTTTCTCCGGACAGATAACATCCAGTAATATCACTGTCAATTATTACTCCAAGTAAAATGTCTATTCATGCTATTTCGACGCCTTGACATTAAATATTCACGTATTTTTTGTTTAAATTTTAAGCCGTTGAAACAAGGGCGGATCGAGAAGATATCCGAAGGTTTCCAAATGGTTAATTCATGTTTTTCTTGCTGATTTACAATAAATGTTGTCCGATAACATTATACATACTGTTTAGATATGATTTTTGTGTAATATAAAATATGTTTCACAACTGGAAATAAACTGAAATTGGAATAAAGAGAAAAATACGAATTTTCTTTTCTATTACACAGGGGGGTAAAATGTAACAGCCGTTCGCCGAATAACAAGTGTACTCGTCCTAGCTTTCCGAAAAGAAGTCCATAGGATAGAACGACAACTGCATTGAATTATTCATGTTAGAATCGAAATAATACATTTCTGACTGTGTTTTATCGCAGAATAAAATATGGGTACTCGTTTGATGCGTCGTAATTAAATCACTCGTGCTAACGCACTCGTGATTTAATTACTACGCATCAAACTCGTACCCATATTTTATTCTGCGATAAAACACAGTCAGAAATGTATTATTTCTTAAATATAACATTATAAACAAGAAATATCTTTAAAAATACAAAAGGCGTAAATGGTATATGAAATGATGCAGTTTATAGTTGCTATTATTCACTTCATCTTAATTTACGTGTAAATTAAATTATTTCACTGAAAATCCTTCACAAGGACTTTTTATTAAAATTACTTAGATTTGAATGTAAAAACATCCCACACATAATAAGGAACAGATAAATAGATTTTACTTTTGTTTATAAATATGAATCTAATAATTATGAAAAACGTATTTTAAGGTCTTTGTTTTATTAATACCCTAAACATAATAAACAAGGTAGTAGAGGATGTATCAATTACCGAGATAATAAATAAATTCAGTAAATATCTTAAGACATATTGTTAGCAATAAAAAGTAATAAATAGTTATAATTGTTTTCTTTATAAATTGATGAGAAGCAATTATTTGTGAAAAGACGAATGTCCAGAAGCAGAAGGCTGTTGTTCTATCTTTAAAGAAATTATTTCGCTTTCGGTTTATTTGAAGTTTTTTAAGTGACACATTTAGACATTCGTCAAATGCTGATGAATAAGAATCTGAAACCGTGTTAGTTTACGTTTAAACTTTTGCTTACAAAAACAAAATGATGTAAGCGCTTCTACATTTATTCTCTTTCTTCTTCTTTGCCTGTGTGTGAAGGGTGGCTGTGAATTGTTTCTGCTAAATTAACATGTCAACCAGATTTTTTGTAAGATTTTGCTCGTAAATGAGAAGTTAATTGGATTTTGATCAGTTTTGAGAAATCTTTTAAATGTTCAAGATATAAATCAAATGAAATGCAATATCCGAATTAATTTTCCCGTTCATTCTCAACTTTCAATTGTCATAAGTCATGTTCATTTAAACTGAAAACAGTTCATAAACGAAATCAATTTTAAAAATAAGAAGACAGGCTAAGATCTCCAGCGTCATTCAGGACAATGTTATCGAATTCAAACAAACAAAATTAGCTGATATTGGAGATTGATAACAATGTTTAGTTTTATAACCTGGTATTCTGGTCTTTTGATTAAACACAAATGTCTTTGCTTTGATACCAAGTTTTTTGTTTCAAAGATTATTTTTGTTAAAACGATTTTACAATTAATTGACACTGAGTGTGCAATTATTTCATATTTGTCGTGTTTGGTAACTTTCAAAGTTCCTTTTTCATCTATTTCAATGTCATAGTAGCGTCGTTTGTGACGTGTGGTGGCTGTAAAATGTCTCCCCGTACATCAATCAGTGCTGTTATTAGTAACGTCATTGAAGGTCGTTCAGCACGATAATTAGAATAAAACTAACATAACAGTACTTCTAAAATTACTTTTGTTTAAGATTTCGACCAGTTTAAAGATCGATGGTTTCAATATCCCAGCCAGTACAGATTCGGATATAGTTTAGATCATCTAGACGTTCTGTCATTGATCAGTATCACACTGCTCTGACGACGTCTAGAGACCTTGCTATATAAAAAGTCTGACCGACAGGTGGCGCTTTTGCATGATAAACAAATCCAAAATCAATCGCGATTTCTAATGAAAATAGTTAATAATACTTTAACAGTATTTCTTCCTCACTTTCTTCCGCACAGGACAATCTGAAATTTAGGTAATATAATATCGAGCTACAAAATCAGGTATATGGTTTATAAAACAAAGGCATATACGTACTTGCCTTCCCCATTTTACATAAATGAATGCAAATATATGGTACGCCGTTGCTGCCTCTTCGTGATAATGGTTTTAGACTCTCAGGTTATATGTTGTTGCTATGGCAGTTGTCTTCATACTATCATTGATAAAAAAGGAAGAATATCAAAATCTCCCTAACTGAAAAATGCAGTTCCATTTGCATTAATCAATGTTATTAATGTATGTTTATTTTTTATACGTTAAGAAAAGTTAGAACAGTGAAGAAAAATAGTTTGGCCTAAAAATCCCTAAAATTCTATCTGCAGCCAAACAATAGATTGCAATAGAATTTTAGGGATTTTCAAGCTTTAACTATTTTGCTTCACTGTTCTAAATTGTCTTTAAGTCTTTGTCTTCTCAAAATTGGGGATTTATAGTGGTTTTTATGAAATTTAATCGAAGTGATTTCACTGTAAAATGTTTCTAAGTTCGCAATGAGGGTTTGCCAAAGAATTTTGAAGTTATCTTAAGAAATACATACTGTTTATTGGTGTAAATACTGAGTTGCCTCAAGCCTGGACTAGGCAGCGTGGGCAGTAATATGCGTTTCCATTACTGTCCATGAACAGGCTCAATCAAACGGTAAAAGTGTTTACCGCATTATAACAGTCTAACATATTTATTCGTAAAAAATGTATGTTTATCTAAAAAGTTGAGATAGGCTGATTTGGAATAGCTACACCAACAAGTAGATAAGGAAGGTGTGCATAAATGTTTTAACATGGTCGATTTTATAAGGATACCACAAAAACAATGACCTTAAACTCTAAATTTGTAATTAGCTTCAACTTCGAAAGAGAAATTATCCTTTCATAAATCAACATTCAAACTGCGTTTTAATGGCTGGATTAAGTAACTTAATAATACACATTGAGCGAAGATAATTCAATGAGCGCTATATTTCATATCATAATCGTGTCAAATCAATCGGTCAGTATGCAAATGTCAAGTAAGAGTATTGTGTCATCGTTTGAATAAATAAAGACTTGCGTCATTATCCAATCCTCTTGCGATTTTGTACAAATGGAATGTTATTATACAGTATAGTGTTTTCTGATAATGACGTCTGTTTTGAGTCTATGGGGATTATTACTGCTTCACGACTACTTACATGCTAGAGAGTATAGTAAACCTTAACTATATTAGCCATAATTTGAACAAAATAGAAGTTAGAGTTATGGTTCTTGGCTTACACACGTAAGATATGATGGTATTACAAGTGTTAAAAGTTTTAAAGCTGTAGCATAAGTAGTATTGAATTTATGTTTGTACACTAGCTTGCACGCAAACTTTAACCTGATATTCTATAAAAAAACAATGCTAAAGATTATAGTAAACCTAAACTATTTTCAACGTATGCAAGATATTAGTTTCTTTCGTTTTATTTTTTCTTTTATTAATAAAGAAAATACAAAGGGAATGCTGTTAAATATGGATAGTCGATACTTGTGAAAAAAATCATTTTTGAAAAACAAAACAAACTGTCGATGCACGCATGTGATAATTGTCACATTATTTGCCATAATTCGGTCATTCATGTTCATTATTTCGAATTAAAGTAAAGATTTAGTACCCAAGTCCATTTACGCTGAGTAAATTAAACACTATGAAAATAAATGAAGGGTTACCTCGTTTGCACGACTGTCATTCAAGGTTATGCTACACTGGATATCTTCTCGAAACATCACTAAACGATCTCGAATGTATATGTCTGTTGGCACCTTATCAGCAATGTAATGACGCTTCAACAGTGTGAATTGTGAAAAAAATAACTTTACATGTGAATTAGAATTACTTAAGATAAGCATGTTGTGTTGAAAGCAAATCTGTAACAATGTAATATTATTTTTCTCTCTTTCTGTGAGTCAGGAACGCTTTAAATACTGGCGAAGTTTCAGAAAAAATCTAAATTATGGTAAAAGCAATTGGAGATTGTCATTAAATACATTAAGACTGTCCCCAAGGGTTCACCTTTTATCTTGCATCCGAACTTTACGCCAACATTGTCCTTATCCAGGTTTATTTTCTTAAGATAATGTAAAATGTAATATCAACTAGAAACAGAAAACGTTTTCGTGCCTGATGATAAGACTTTAAATTGTCTGATTATGGCACATAATTTCACAAAATTGCATTTATTTTTCTTTATGTCGAGTACCTACATTTTTCGCTTGACAATGCCATCAGTTTCATATTTTATATGTTTTTGTGCTTTTGCATACAGCATTGAATTGACTGATAGGTTAAAATGAGTCATCAAGTCGACTTGATCTTGATTGTTCGCATTCGAACTTGTTGATGGTGCACTATAAAACCTGGTTTAATCCCTAAGTAGCAAAATATTGACCGTTTAAATCTTCGGATTCCAATTTTCTTAAATTATTTGTGTAGTCCTTTGAAATCAATGATATTATAAGTTTAAACCCATGTTTTCTTTTTAACCAGCGAAGCTGGTTTTAAAAACCAAATTTCTGAAGCGTAAATCAAGCCGACTCGAGGCAAACTGGTAACCGGCGATCAACGCATTTTAGAAAGTAAACGAAGTTTTATTTGACCGATACATTGTGAATATTGTCCAACAATATTGACCTGGCACTTCATTAATTTTCGTAAAGGTCATTGAATAAACACGGGTATCAGCCAACACACCGATATATTATTCAATATACGACTCAGTGATGTGTGGAGTATTGGAATAGATGCCGGACTACCGATCGTAACATTTACGAAAATTAACGAATATGGGGTCAAATGCAAGAGTGCCAGGTCAATATTGTTGGACAATACACTTATCTACTAAATGTCAAACTATACTAAATCAAAATATACAGAAAAACTGGTACGCTTATATTTGGGTTCTAGAGAGGAATACAGCATCATTCTTTTTCCCCCAAAGCTTGTACGTGTACATGAGGCGCATTAACTCAAACATGTAAAAATGAATTTGTAAATGTAGAAGCATTGCTCAATAGCGCTATCGGTCGGCTTTGTAAGCCGAAAGTCAGATGTTCGAGTTCAAGAAGGAAACTTTCCTCACCCAATCTTGCTCTTTTAAACATTTTACTTTTTGTTCTTCCACAATGTGTTAATTTGTTCACTTTGCGCTGTTATCTATTCCTATTGGTAGTAGTTTAGACCAGAATCTTGCCCAGTCTGGTATAGGCTGAAAATGCCTCCAACGTTTTACTGTGTAATCCACCGTAACTGAAAACCAGGTTCTGTATTGTGCATGTTATGTACTACATACAGTTTACGCTTCGATCCAAAAGATTAATGACGAGAAACAGTTTCAACATGCATCAAATGCAAATATGAGGCTTCTGCGACAATATTTTTCACAAACATTTAAACCAGGTTCTAGGGTGCACCAACCTCACACTTGCCCCAACAGCTTCTCGTATCACAAAACAAGTACAAGTTAAAAAGATAATAAAAATTGACTGGAGCCTTCACTTTGCATTAGTCGACTTCCATTTTTGTTCTTCACGATTCTAATATGCAATGCCTGTCGTACTTAAAATTATGTCACACTCATGAAAAATAGTGTGACGTTCGAAGTTTGCTTAAGTACACGAAAGAACAACAGTTCATTTAACTGGCGGAGGAGTGCATCAACTTGTGTAACAGTAAACCCCATTTTACGAAAGAACGGTGGTGACTTCAACGTTCATACTTCACACTTCGCACTTCAGACTTCACATTTCATACTTCACATTTCAGACTTCTCACTTCAGACTTCACACTCCAGACTTCATACTTCACACTTCATACTTCACACTTCATACTTCACACTTCATATTTCACACTTCAAACTTCACACTTCATACTTCAAACTTCACACTTCAAACTTTACACTTCACACTTCGCGATTTGTAAATCACGTGACTTGACGGCATCAGGTTGTTATTGCATAAAGGCGCACTTTACCGGTTTAACCTTAGTGAATCACCAAATTTCCTACTCCATGGCTTACAAGAATTTTAGCTTTATGATAAGTTTTTTATACCGCTGTATTTTTTGGAACTGTTCTAAAATTGTTAACAAATTTCCAGATGCGTTGTTATTCATTATTATATTTATTAATGTTACATCAAATGGAGTTCCAAACGATAAAATAACTGAAAACCAGATAATCTTAACGTGATAACTGAAACAAGAACATTGTTTTGACAACGAAATATATCATTAATTTAAAAACAATCGCTGCATGACAAATTTAACTATTTAGAAAACACTGTCCTAAAATGAATAAAATAAAGATTTTTATTGTCAACATGTAAATACATGTATTTAAAATAGGATTAAGTTGTGTTTTTTCCTAAAAAAACAATCTATTCGTGGTTCAAACTTTCTTACAAAGTTAACACTTTAAAACGCTTCCTTTTAATTTTCAGGTCACAATAATGTATATGCGTTCGGTTATCTGCCCGGTATATGCTGCGTCTCCTGTCGGCGAACGAAGTGGGCATTCGTGTCAATTAAAAATGGACCTAATCATGCATTACTTCTTTCTTGGCTACAAATACAAGGAAATTTTGGCCGCTCTGATCTGTATTCATGGATTTAAGATAAGTAACAGACATTTAAAAAGGCTGTTGAAGCGGATGGACTTACAAAGAAGAGTCTCGGAGTCTCCAATTGAAATTACTATCAGTGCCATTTTAAAAGAACTTTCCGGAAGTGGTCGTTGCTTAGGGTATAAACAATGTGGAAAAGATTAAAGAGAGTGTATGGTGTACATGTCCGTAGATCAACAGTACTACGCTTAATGTGGCTTGCTTGTCCAGAGGATATGGAAAGAAGAAAGGCTAAGCGCTTATATCGTCGTCAATATTCCTGTCCTGGTCCGGACTTTATTTGGCATATAGACGGTTATGACAAAATAAATCCTTTTGGATTTGGGATTCATGGAGCAGTAGATGGATTTAGTCGGAAAATTCTGTGGCTTGAAGTGGGTCAAAGTAATAACAATCCCAAAATAATCTCGCGGTATTTTCTGTAGGCTACAAAGAACAGTGGTTGCAGGGTTCCAGCAATGATACGTAGTGACATGGACATAGAAAATACAACGGTTCGTCTGCTTCAGATATATTTTCGGTATAATCACAATGATGATCATTCAGCAGAAAAGAGCTTTATTCACGGTAAAAGTGCCTCCAATCAAAGAATAGAATCAATGTAGAGCATGTTACGACATGAGAGACAACAATATTTACTGTGATCGGGATATTTTTCAAAGACAGTGTCTTATGTACTGCTTCAAACCAATAATAACACGAGAACTGGAAAACTTCGCTAATGAGTGGAATGTACATGATATTTCCCATGGAAAAAATAATGGACCAGTAGGAAAGCCTGATATTATGTATAACTTATCAGAATTGTATAACACTTCAAGTTATAGTCACAACGTTAATGAAGACGAAATTTATGTGTGTATGGAGTTGTATTCCCAACCATTAAATCTAGAAGGGTGCTTTCCTGAATTCTGCACATTAGATTGTTCCAGCTAGTAAACCCGACGCTGCCATCTTCCACGGAAAAAGCATTTTATCTCTACATAGAGATTATATCGAAGCTTCGAGATTTTCTGTGAATACAAGAATATATTAAATAGTAATATAGAAAATAGAGAAAACACAAATTGTCACTGTTAATAAAAAACTAATATCCGCCATTGATAAATCGCAGGATCTGTCACGGGTGAAGTAAAGAGGCGCATAGATGTATCTCAAAGGACGTGATCTGAATATGAAAATAGACAACCCATGCAAACTTATTGTGTCATTTTGAATGTTGAAAATTATTGATTAAAAGTATTATTTTGTAATCACTGTTTACATATCCAGCTTTCAACCTCTCCATACATATATTCAAACTCAAAATAGTTACCACTTTGGTAAGTACTACCAGCTTACGTGTGCTGATCTAAATGGTTTCATATACATTTTACTTGAATAACAAAGCATTTTTCTCGCAAGAAAGCTTTCAATTCCTTATAATTGCAATCTTCTGTGAAGTAAAAAAATGTATAATAGCTTTGAAACTGGTTTCAGATCGACGTTAATGATTTCATTGTTTTGTAAATACTCAGCTATGTATTCAAGAAAAACATTCTCAGTAAACGTATCCCATTACATGTAATGCCAAAGAGGGAGTGTCTCAACCCTAAAATGCCGGATGATGGCATGTCGTCATTTTTTTTAAAGCGTCGGAAGTTGTTGCCATATTTTATAGCGTGTTTAAATACCCAACTGTGAAATGCCTACAATATGTTTATACTACAAGATATGCGTAAATGAAATGTGAATATAAAGATACGAGTACTATAAAAGCACCTATTAAAAATATATCACTTTTAAAGTTTGTCACATCCGCCCTGTGTAAGTCCAACTTGTAAGAAGAGTGAAAACTCTTAAAAATGTGATTAACACAAAAAACTGTCTGTGGAATATTTTGGTCAATTTTGTGCTCCAGAAGGACGTATTCTTTTTGGCGCAAGTCGTTCCTCAGCTTATCGTTTGTATGTAATTGTGTTTTAGCTTGATGACTTAAAAATCCTTCCCTTTATTTTCTTTGCAGTTCGTAGGTACATTGGTCGAGGCCATCGGCTTATTTTAGTGAGATCACATGGTCAGATGTCGAGGTGACATTTTACGCTGTAAAACTCGATAATTGGTCTCGGTCTGTAAATGATCCCTGTAACCCTTGAAACCACTATTATAAAAAGTGAAAAGCATTTTGGTATGATGCACTAGGAGGCCATTAAGAACCGCTGCGGTAGCTCAGTTAGCGGGGCACTTTACTATTAATCCGAAGGTCGTTCATTCAATCGTTTTTGCTTTGGGTTAGGACAGGGTGGACGTGACGTTAAATGACACCACACAGGTGACCCCTGTCGTTAAAGGTCACTCCGTTAACATTTAATGTTACAGTAATGTTAAACCGTGCTTTCTTAAGTTTGAAAAAACATAGATTAAACTCCTGCGCCATTGCAACAGCTGCTCTTAGCTCAATTTAGGATACTGTTTTCCTGATCAAGTCCAGTAAATATTATATAAGTAGAATCGGATTATAAACAACTTACATATGCTCTAGAGAGCTTTTAACACTGACTAGGTTATTGTTAGTTTACTGCTGTTTCTTTTTCAAGTCAAGTTTGTCTTCAGTTGCGCTATGAATGAAATGACAGTTAGCATTGCTTCTAAAACGTATTGAGGTGTTCGTACTGGAATACTGAACAAAATCATATCTAAACAATATTTCATATTTAGACCCCATTCAAACTGCGTCATTTTCTATTCTCAGTCTTCGATCAATCACCTGCCAGCTTAAATCTTACTTTACTGAGCAAAAATAAGAAGTATCCAATTTTATGCTTATATTCTCATTACGGTATTTTCATTTAATACGGTACACACAGAATAGTGTTTTATTATTACATTTCAGTTGTTGCTTTTTAGCTAAATTGTTCGTTTTCCACACATAGAACTGAGAGACTGAATAACAATTAATACAGGATTTCAAAACACAGTACTTTGAATAGAAAAGGAGGTAATTGGATTTTTAAATTTCTAGCACAGTTTATGGAGCACTACTTGTTTTATAAACAAATGTTTTGTGATTTTATGAACCACAAGAACCTAAGAAATTGATTTTTAATAAACATGAATATTTTTAGAACCACTTACTTCTTCCTGAAACCGTTGTTAAAAAAAGGAACAGATAACCAAGTCGTGACTATACATAACATGCAATCATCTGCTTATTTAAACGTATAATAATGTTTAACACTTGTTAAAAAAATAATTATACATGTATGTCAACTCTTTTCCAAACCCACTCTCTATACAAAATGTCTCTACAAAATGCTTTGTTCTTTTTTAATACAATAAAACACCATGTCATGTTATGGAGTTCTTTTGAGGATTAAAAGGGTGACAACTGACACTTCTAGTATACACCATAAGATATTTTTGTACTTTAAGATGAGTATGACTGTGAAATTCCCAAAAGGGGAATCCAAACATGTTGGGGATAAATAGTTGAATAATTCACACCATTAAATTCCTTTGAAATGATTTCAGAACAAAAAAGGCATTTTGTTATATCAATGTCCTTTTAACAAAGCCCTGGAGACTACCAAAACCTATCCTTTATGTGCATTGTACATATTTAACCGACATGTAACAAACCCAAACGTTTTGACCTAACTATTTATTTTGCTAAAAGCGCGAAAATCGTGTGACGTCATTCGAACTTTGAACCTTGATTTGTTGAAGCACGAAGCATGAAGTGTGACCTGTGAAGTGTGAAGTTTGAAGTGTGAAGTTTGAAGTGTGAAGTATGAAGTTTGAAGTGTGAAGTGTGAAGTTTGAAGTATGAAGTGTGAAGTATGAAGTGTGAAGTTTGAAGTGTGAAGTCTGAAGTGTGAAGTATGAAGTGTGAATTATGAGACAGGATGCTATAATAATTATAAAGTATTTATCTATGAAGTGTGAAGTCTGAAGTACGAAGTGTGAAGTTTGAAGTCTGAATAGTGAAGTCACCACCGGTCTTTCGTACCATTTTGTGGTTGTAGCACTGTTTCGCAATTAACATGCTCTGAATCGGTTAAAAGTTATCCCGGGATATTTACCAAAAACGTACATCGCGATACAAAAACTAAGCAGCCAACAACAGTCTTATGCTTTATCAATCATAGCCTCAGTACTTTAGGAAATGACAACATTTTGAAGAGCAAGAGGGAAGCAATTACACAACCGCTTCGCTGATGTTCTGTAGTTTTAGAACTTTGATTTTCTCTTCTTTTCGGCGCTATGTGGGTGAGTTTTCTGGTTGTGGGAATTCCTAAAACGCATGTTCCGACATCGATACTTATGTCTGTTACTTTGACTATTAAAATACAAAAGTGTTTAAATAGTTTAAACGGTTTTATTTTATGACAACGGTTACTGGCTAATGGACAACGGAATTTCTAATGACAATACTATATATATTTTAAAACGGAGATATGTGGAGTTGTGGAAAAGGGTCTCCGATGTTTTGGTCTTTGACAATTATTTATTTCTAGATGTTTTGGAACGAACTAAATTTTTAAAACGTGAAACACAAAATTAACCAGAGTAAACACCGAGGAACGGATAAAAGTTTTTACAACATCTTTACAGTTTTATTCACCATGAACGTAAAGCCGATTTATTGACACAAATGGGATTAAATGGATGCGTGTGATGCGACTTAAAATGTTTTTGTCATAATCTTCCTTAATAAAAGCATCACGTCGGCTTTTGTAATCAGATCTAAAAATCGAGGACCTCTAGAGAGATTTAATTTTTTATATGACGTCCCTATAAAACTCCGTATCATAAGAACTCACGACGTTAAAGTGACTTTAAATTGCAGGTATTAATTATATGAAGCAACTTTATATTAATTGCATGTTTTATGAAAAAAATCGGACAATACCGACGAATTTCCTGAAAACAATACTATTTCGGGGGCATTTACTATAATGACTGTATGTTTTTCGTCACTAATTCAAATCATGCAGTTATATTATATATTTACTTGAGTTGGTATTTGATGCAAAAATATTTAGTCAAGCCCTCCTCTCGTGTTCAAATATGCTCCCATAATATTAGAAATATTTAAAGAGCTATGTATTTTGCTTATTATTTTGCTTTTTTGTTCAATATATTGAGTGCTTTTGTCGAGTTGATGGGTGGGTTGGAGCTGTATCACAAAGACTACATTGTACTTGTTTGTTTTGTATGAAAACATGTTGGGAAAAGTGTGAGGTTGGTGCACCCTAGAACCTGATTTGAACCTCCAGTATCAAATTGTTTTGTCACTGACCGTTCCAAGTCAGTAACCCCAAAGGTTCTATTTTTCATTAATTGTTTGTGATGTCTTGTTATATATTGATAATCTATAAACCCATGCTCTTTTTTTCTATACTTTTTGGCTGCGTGGAGAGGCTGTGTTTTATGGCGATTCCTGATATGTATATATTTCTGTTTTTAATACGATCAGAAGCGTTCACAGACTTTTCATAAGTTTGTGTTAAAGGATTTACAGATATATGTTCCTTAAAATAGAACTAATAGAAAAAACACTCATGGCCTAACATTTATCATAAGTATTTAAGCATTGGTTTATAAAATAACCGATTTCGAATAAGACACCACAAACAATTAAAGAAAATGAGAATCTGGCAGATTCTGAAGTGTAACCACCGTAGATCGGTCTTTGTCACAACACTTTGTCACTTGTTGACACAATAGCGACAATTATTTTTATGTTATGAATAATTGCAAAACTAAGCCGACTCAAACAATAAAATGAAAAAGACAACCTGTCGGTTTGTCGCCTTGGAGCATTAAGTAGTTAAACATTAACACCATAAAACCAGTTATAAATCTTTATACAGGTAATTGCAAATTTCATTTTGTCCTTACTGTGCATATTGCTATCTTCCTATTTTAAGTGCAAGGCCTATCCCGACCTTTATTGCAGGTTATTAAGTATTTAGCCCAGACATACATGTATATGGTTTGGTGATTCATGATGACATTGGAATGTGTTTGTTTATGATGTTGTTGGTGTTTTTTTATTAAACGATTGCAGAATATAAAAAAAGCCATCGAGGATCCGTATGTTAAAGGGTAAAAATAAGTTCTAAGTTCTTCCGAGCATAAGGTATTTAAACTATCTTATCGAAATTTATTATCAGAATAAATCAATTAATGAATCACTTTAATTCATTAACAAAGGAATCGATACGACCAATACGATCAATTTTAAACACGTACACTTCATAACAAAAAAAGTTACTGCATTGAAACGGTCAGTGACAAAACATATAGTGTAAACATAGATAATTACAAAATATGACTGAAATGAAATAGCGTAAATATGTAAGCACAATATTTTATCTCTTAGCTTCTGAGAATAAATGAAACGAAAATAATGCAGGGTTGCATGCGTCTCTTGAGACAAAATTGGGTACAAATTAAGTTATGATCAAATTGTACTGTAACAATATTCAGAAATGGAATACCTTAATCACACACTATATCTTGGTCTATAAGTTTTAGTGGTATGCTTATTTTCAACTCATATCTAAATATATTCAATAAACAAGCAATGGCCTTGACTTTAATGAGCTTTTAAAACAACATACGTCGTTCATGATTCAAAAGCAGCATTGGAACGCTGGCCATTAATTTTCCAATGCCAAAATAATCCGTTTATACTATAATAACAAAAAATAAATTGAAATATGTGTATCAGAAATTGTCATCACCAGAAAAACAGCCTCCCCACGCAGACAAAACATAGACAGGAGGAGAGCATGGGTTTCATGAAAATCAATTACAAATTAGACATCACAAACAATTAACGAAATGGAGAACAGCTGGGATTATCGCCTTAAAGCGGTCAGGGGCAAAATAATTTGCCACTGTGGATTTAAACTAGGTTCTAGGGTGCACCGACCTCAAACTTGACACTTTATTTAAGATAAATTGAAGCTGATGGATTAAGAAATATTTCGAGACTTTCTTCAAATAACACAACCTGTACTTGAAATAATTTATCACGTAATCTCCGTTGTCAAATAAATACTCATGGCAAACCATGGAATATAATAATTATTTATCCTGAAACAACATTTATCTAAGAACTCAAAGAAAAAAGGACATTAACTAAGCATTTTGAACGAAGTTAAGTTGATATAGAAGTAGCCTAGTTTAACTTTCTTTTTTTTTTTGAATCGCCAATTGTCGGTTAAATGATGAGAATCACTGACAGAGCGCCTAGAAGATCTAGACTAATTAACTTTGTGTATTTGGCTGTTTTTGATATGTCTGTACCTCATGCCTCACAGGATTTCAACATGTATGCTAATAAATATTCGCTGAACAACCGAAGGTAAGATTTTGTTGTGGTTTTAACTATTTATTATTTGCGAGTAGATAATAGGATACTAAATAACGTGGTTTTGATGACTTTGTGTTCTCGAACATCTCTTTACAACAACAAATCTGTTCTGGTTTTAGTTGTGGTAAGGGAGTGTTTCTTGTCAATTATATTTGATTTATAGTCCAAGAACAAACCAAATTTCCGTTAAATGAACCAATTTCTATGTCGTTTCTATATTAATGTACTTAAGTTACATGTGTAAGTTCTCAGTACACTACTTCAGTTGCATGGACACATTTCTTCTGGTGATTCTTTTGATACCTTTCTAGAAAAACACACACATAATGCTACTTGATAGCTGGTTCTTTTTATGGTTTGAGATGATTATCTGCTTTTGAATCATATCGCGGACTGAGTTCATAACAGTTGCAACTTTATACGAATAGGAAGGAAGTAGAACCGTTTTGTACTTAACCCATGATATTAGCAACTAACGGTAGGTTGGTACATTCTAAAATCTGGTTTAAGTCACCAGTGACAAAATGTTTTGCCACTGACCATTCCAAGGCGGTAACACATGGGGTTCTAAATTTCTTTAATTGTTTGTGATGTCTATTTTTTATGAATCCATGCTCTCTTTCCCAGTCTTTTTTATGCTGTGTTAGGAGGCTATGTCTTCTGGATGAGGCCACCATTCCTGATATGAATAACTCATGATTTGCACACTAACATTTTTTCGGCGTTAGCTGTCTAAGCTCACTTTTGACCTAGTTTTTCGACCAATGAAATGTTGTAAATAATACTCGTATTCTCTTATTATGCAGAGGGAAAATGAAATAAACTATTTCGATTGGTAGCTATTTACACCAGAGAGGCATCTAGCAGGCTGGAGAGGTATCTGGTGGGATTTTATTATTATGCAGCGGAAAAATCAAATAGATTAATTAGATTGGTTGTTAGTGGGTGTTGTATTGGAGGAAAAACATATTTACGATTTAAGTAACCAGTTAAGTCAATATTGATGGCTTAAATACAATATTATATGGACTATTCTTGGGTGTCACTTGCATACAATACACAGTGTAAAACGAAAGAGAAGTGTAGATATTCCTAGTTCTTACTGGTTCCTTTCTAGTTCCTTTGATACTGATTAATAATTTCAAGTTCATAAGATAAGTTCATTGTAGTGTAGTGGCTAACACTCTCGCCTCTCAAGCGAAGGCCCCGGGTTCAATACTAAGGACGGACACATTTTTTAAACTTTATATACGTAAAAGTTGGTAGATTTCGCTCTTGTAACAGGCTGTTATTATTTATATTTATTAAATTTCAAGGACATTTATTCATCTTGAATTCTCACTCTACACGAGGTATTTTATTGAAACTGAATATTTTGCTTCTTTATTCGACTTGTTATCACTGAATGAAATTGTTGCAACAGCTTCAACATTTTTTTTCTGAAAGACACTTTCAATAAATTTATGAGTTGTCATGATTCGGTCGCTTAATCTCTAAGTCATACTAAGAAGGCAGGGAGGGTTCGTCAACAGCTATAACAAATAAAATAAAATAGCTAAACTGTGTCTGCTTTGACTCTCTGTATTTCTTTCTTTCTTATATACATGTATATATAAATCTTTTCCATCAACGCCGTTTATCTTTTTTAAAGATATTTCTTGTTTGTTATCGTTTATAATCTCAAAACAGGATTTTATCTATATTTTATCCGGTTGTGCGTCTTTAATAAAGTATCAGATTTTACTCTTTACTTTAAGTTCCCGTTCAAGGAAAGAACATCTTGTATGATTAGTTTAAATAAATCATCTACAATGTAGTTACATAACAATTCAGTATCTTTATTTTTAACGTGTAACATTCCGTAGTAATATTTTGAAGTTGCTGCTATATTTTAGTTAATTTATATGTTATGACAGCAATTTTGTTTTGTAAAAATGAGAAGAAGATATAGATTATTTAAAGGAATAAATTTATGGGTAATCAAGCGATGCTTCTTATTACCTTCTTAACGTAAGGCTCTATAAACATTGAAAATGCCTGGATTTATAATGGACCAGGAGGCAGCACAATGTCTGGATGTCTGTGGATACTCAGACTTGTTATGTTTTAAGAGACATTTAATTGTTGTTCTTTAGTGCCAACTTGTCAAAGATTTTAAATTAATAAAAAGTAAAGTGAGAACGGAATCTACAGTAAAATCCGTAGACTGACATTGATCTTAAATAGCTGAGTATTGCCTGAAATAGCGACAATTTAATGGACATCGAATGTAACCTTGATCTTAACATGTTAACTCTTTGCCGCATCGCAGGGATTGGAATGTAGCGCTGATTCTTTGCAAATGTTCTAAGTACTAATAATCCGTATGACATTTATTTTCAATTTGTTAACATTTATCGTGTGTCTTTTCAAATAATATGCATTTTCTTTTTTCTCGAGCGGATAGCTTTCTCAATTGTTTATCGGTTTTTTATCACACGTACGACAATTAACTGTCAGAGAAGATACTCAGGTAGCATGATACCATTGAGAAACAGCGTAAAATACTATACGTTTTAATTAAGGTAAGCTTGAAGTTCTTTTTAAAATTGACAAAATATTTAATAACATCAATCCAGCTGTCTGTGAATCACACGAAAATATGAGAAAATGTTTTCGAAATGTTGACAAGTGAGAAATGTGTACACAAGGAAATATGAACAACCTAAATGTCAACATTTAAATTCCTCTCAGAAAAAATAGTTAACCCTTTACTTCATATATACACTGGTCAAAAGTTCTAAGTGCACACTTTTCAATTTTGAATATCTTAAAGTAAACTTATTCAAATTGAATGAAAGTTTGACTTACAGTAAATAATGATCAAACAACAATAATTTTTTGAAAACCGTGCATATGTTTTACGTTTTACGTCATCCACGTCGGCATACGCTTTTTATGCATTATCCCCGTGCGGCAAGCGAAATTTATTTTTTTACAATCGTTTTTGTTTTTCACATGTTCACCGACTCAAGACAAACACGAAAAACACACCAACAAATTGTAACCATGGAACGGTTGACGTCAGCAGACAACGACATTGCCGTCAAAATTCTTTTCACAGGCACAACTTCAAATTTGTTGTAAAGAAATCTTGACGGTTTTCGTAAATGCAAAAGAAATACCTTATTTTGCATATTTTATTAATTTAAGAAGAAAATCAAACGATTTTTTTTCTAGATTGATTACGTTGCTTACGTTGAACGCTGATGTTACTCAATTACGTCATTAAATATTTACGTAAAACAACGTAAACTCGAAAAAAATAGTGTAAAATTTGTTGGATAAAAATTTAAAACTAAAATTTATAGAAATTCAATAAACTTCAATATCGAATTATTCGAAAATGACGCTTATTCGGTCAAAAGGCGTATCCGAAAACTGGTCAATTTTACCGAAATGAATACATTTTTTTCGTTTGGAAAGGCTGTTACACATCTATCATAGAAAATTGTATCATCCCAAACTGCTAGACAATTCAAAAACTTTTGGCACAAAACATTGTGTGAACAAAGGAATTTTCTCCTTGAAATCCTGTAAAAACTTTATGGATAAAATAAAGTTGAGTATGTTGGCGCATCGTGCCCAGCAGACCATTACAAAGCTACAGAAAGCTATTTCAGTGCAATGGAATGGCAAACTACAGTATTTCCTTTAAATCTGCGTGAAATTTAAATTATACAGAGATGAGAAAACGATCACAAATGATAGCCGATGCAATGATAATTAACTTGAGAATTTCTTTCTGAGAACAAGTGAGCTAAAATATTATTATTTTTTAATCTGGTTAAGCAGACTTAAAATTTTTGGTGTGCTTTAATAGAATATTGATTCTTCTTCATTGTAATTTACACTATTTTGAAAGATTCAATCAAATTATTGGAAAAATTAACATTTATCAAGTGTGCACTTAGAACTTTTGACTAGTGTACATTAACGGGTTTTATCGCATGTGCGAAAGTGTAGATTCAGATCAGCCGGCACATTATCTGCGCCGTTTGATCTAGATCTACACTGTTCGCATTGAATATCATTTGGTTATATCTAACCAAGAAGCATCCAGTGAAGATCTGAGTAAGATTGCACAGATGCGCCAGCTGATCTGGATCTTCACTGGTTGCAAATGCCATAAACCCGTTTATGTTGTAAAAACTGTCGTTTTTTATAAGGAATTTTACTTAGACTTGATAGCATTTTGAAAAATACATGTTTTACCAGATTTTTATTTGTCTAAATACATTTGTGAGTAAAAATGAAATGTTGACTTAATGTTTAATAAAACAGTCCTTGTGAAAAAGATAAATATATACGAGGGGTGATCCAGAATTAACCGGACTACTATCACCGTTTTGAAACGGTTACTGTTACCTGCATAAAATGAAGATGGCAATAACATTAATATTTAATCTACAATATCTGAAAGTTTCATGACTTTTGTACATAGAACAATTGAGTTACACTTCAAAACATAATGTCTGTAACTGGCGACCGGGGACGCTCGACGTCATAAATGACGTCGCACTTCAACTTCACTTTTCCAAATAATCTCCGCCGCACGTTAAACATTTTTCTTGACGGGCTAACCACTGCTGAAACATGTCAATATACCACTCTTCGTCCAGCTGTGACACTACACGCTGAGTTGCATTAAATAAACGTTCAAATGTCTCAAACCTCGTGCCCTTCAATGCCGACTTTACGACAGGAAACACACGAAAATCCATAGGCGCGAGGTCCGGCGAATACGGGGGATGGTCAACAAGGTCGAATCCTAGAAGTCCGATGTCGAGCCTGGTTGTGTCTGCTGTATGGGACGGTGCATTGTCGTGATGGAGTATTATGTCACCCACGTCCATTCCTGGCATCTTCTTCTGATACGCACGCACCAAGTCTTTCCTTAAAACCTGCAACGGAAACCGGTCAGTGCATGGTGACTTAAAAGCAAAAAATTGCACTTATCAGGTTATACAATTGCGCATTACTGAAACTTACAAAATCTAACGTATTTATTGTATTTAAGTAAGAATAAATAAAATTAAAATTTGATAAATCATTTTATAATAAAATTCAGGTACCTTTCCGTAGAAGGCGGCATTTACATTCTGACCTATCGGAACAGCGTGCATGAGAATCATCCCATGCCGATCGGCGAAGAAGATGTACATCTGCTTGCCACATTTCTTTGTTACTCGTGCCTTCTTTGGGGTCGGCGATCCGGGCGTCTTCCACTGTCTTGATTGCTCCTTCGTTTCCGGATCAAATAAGTACAACCACGTCTCATCGGCTGTAACAATGTGGTCAAGAAAGGTCACTCCATCCCGTCGATAACGCTTGATGAATTTCCTTGACGCCATTACTCGGTTCTCTTTATTTGTATCTGTCAACAACCGTGGTACCCATCGCGCACTAACCTTCATTTTCAGGTGTTCAGTTAAAATGCGCTGAATAGTCCCAAAACTAAATCCAGTTACGGTACAGATATGCCGAATGGTGACGCGCCTATCCCTGTCAACGACGTCTTTTACGGAGCTTACAAACGTTGAGTCAATAGAGGATTTTCGGCCCCTACCTCCATCGTCTTCTAGAGAAGCACGACCCTCCCGGAACCGCTTGTGCCATTCAAATACTTGTGTACGTGAAACACTTTTGCCCGCTGATGTCTCCTGGATCATTTCGTAGGTCTTAGTAGACGAATATCCAAGTTCACAACAAAACTTTATTACGGCGCGCGTTTCTGTTGCTTAAAATGACGACATTGTAGAAAAAACGAAGTTACGTAGAAATGAAGTTGTTTTTCAGCCGTTGCTTCAATGACGTCAAAATTTTTACAAATGATGCTGAATGATGTCATCGACGGCATTGTACAATTAGCGCCAAATTAACGTGTTGAAAACTCACAATGTTTAAACCGAATCAATGCTATAGACGAACGTTGTGACACCGTCCCCGTATTAGCGTTGATGGGTTACTATAGCAACGCATTGATCGTTAAAGAAAATAAACGTTATTAAAATCGTTTTGATTTGTGATTGCAATCTGAATAAGCAACAACTAGTGAAAATCTCATTATAAAATATACATAATTATCCAAACTACAAACATAATCCGGTTAATTCTGGATCACCCTATTAATGCGTTCAGTTTTATGTGTGAAACAATTAACGCTCTCTTGTGCACAATAACTAAAAAAATTTCCACGTTGAGTGTGTTCCGGTTATTCTTTGATTGGGATATACCAATTAAACTACTTTTAGGACAAATGGTGCTAAAGACTACCTTTAAACAATGAGCACATGAGGTAAAAGAAAACATTTTTATTTGTCCCACTGACTGACTTCAATTCACCTATTAACAAATTAATCTTCCTTCAAAGACCGCTTTTGGGTAATCTCCCTTAAGTGGTCTTCCAAGACAGGTGCCAAGGTTATAAAGCTGAGATTGGAAACCAGTCTCAAATCTCAAGCATCTGATTGGCTGAAATGGCGACCGGTCGCCATTTCAGCCAATCAGATGCTTGAGATTTGAGACTGGTTTCCATGCTCAGTTTTATAACCTTGGGCACAGGTTTGACTGTATGACAATATAACGGACACATATGATTCCTTTGAATCATAAAACATACAACTGTAAATTGAAAATAACTGATACAAAACTGATGCAAAATTAGTACCGTCAACCATGGATATTTGATAACGCATCTTCATGAACAACAACATCGGTAACAACAAAAATCATAACTCTTTATTTTATAATTATGCCCCTTTCAAATGCAACAGTTACTTTAACATTAAACGTTATGTTGTCATATTCACTTGAAACTTAGAATATGTCCTGTTCATGAAAAACAGCATCGTTTACAACAAGAATAATAACTCCTGATTGACAATTGTTTGAGTAATGCCCCTTTTAAATGCAACTTTAACATGAAACTGAATGTTGCGTATAACTTTGAAAATACTTGTCCTATCGATTGAATACTCTGAATATATCATCAACATGAACATCGGTGACAACAAAATATTTCAATATATTTTAGTTATGTCCGTTTCAAATGCAACTTTTATGATGACTTTAACTTTGAAAGTACTTACAAATATACACATTTAACAGTCGAAATATTTCATCTTCATGAACAACGTCATTACTTTCAAAAAGAATGATAACTCCTGTTTGACTATTTTATGAGTTATGTACCTTACAAATGCAACTTTAACATGAAATTTAACGTTTCCTGTAACATTGAAAATACTTGTCTAGTTCACTTAATACTTTGATTATATAATCTGCGTGCACATAGCTATTAGTGACAAAAATAATGATAACTTAGGTTTCAGCTTTTTTAGTTATGTCCCTTTCAAATGCAATTTAGGTGACACATCTGTTCCATTGTTTAGTATTGAAATCAACTTGAATTAAATCGTGTTATCATATATGATTAAACATATGCCCACATTTCAATTTTTTGCAAGCAGGTGACACATGTTCTGCGGAACATCAAATTCTAGTTAAAATTTAAAATGCAAGAAAAAATAAATTTCATATTTACACCTTATAATGTTCAAAACAATACTGCTAATAATTTGGATCTATCTTTGTGATATCCGTGTCACAATTCATATCTGCTCGTAAACATGAATAAAAGAAAATAAAACAATCTAAAAATTTGGTTCTTCTGTGAAACTTATAATAATTGTTTTAGTCGTCAAAACATAGAAAAAATTCCGAGCTCGGGCCAATTTTAAAAGACAATGTGAAAAAAACCCAGACAATTTAAAATTTTGACTTTTTTTACCTAAAAAGGTAAAATATGCATATCAGGAATCGCCAAATTCAGAAACACAGTCAAGAAGAAGAGAGAGGGAGAGAGCATGGTTAATAAAATGATCAGTTTCAAAAACGGCACCACTAACAATAAACAAAAATGAGAACCCGAGTGGTTACCGCCTTGGAACGGTCAGTGGCAAATCGAATTGCCACTTGGGGTTTAAACCAGGTTCTAGGGTGCACCAACCTCACACTTGCCCCAACAGGTTCTCATAGCACAAAACAAGTACAAGTTGTCTTGGTGAAACAACTCCAACCCACTTATCGGCTCAACAATGTTGCATGCAAAAGCACACAAATATATAAAACATAAGAAGCTAATAGCATTGCAAAGCCTACAGGTGGGTACTCAATGATGTTACCGAGACCAGAGCTCCTGAAGTGAAATCAGCAAGAACACGATGACAGGGATAAAAGAAACAAATCGAGCTTCTAGGTTCTTTCAAGAAAAGATTTCCCTATAAACTTTCATAAACTCTTAGGCCTAAAAAAATAGGTTTGTTTCTGGTTACATCCTTGAAAAAACAATTGGCCGGTAGGTAGGCTTTTTTTTTTTTAAGGGAAGGAACCAAAGTCCAGGTATATACCATCTTGGGTGTAAGTAAGTACATCAAAGATTAAAATTGTTAAATTAGTATCTATCTTTTTTCGGGGTATCTCTTAAGGTATTGAAGTGTAGAAAAGGGAAAACTCAATGCATTTTCTGGACGAATTATGGGTCATAATATATTATTACTATGAAACTATTACTTGATGATCTTTACTATAGTACAACTAGTCAGGCCCAAAGGGATAATTGGCCCGGCTTTAAATAGAGGTTTATAGCGAATGTTGAGTACCATGTGGCCCGGCTTTATATAAAGATCGTTGAGTCCTGAACGGGAACCATGTAGTATGTACAACGGATAGTTTCGTTTTCTAGATCACTGTTGATCGGGAATGTGCGCCAGGTTATAAAAGAGATCGATGAGTTTTGTGTTTTCTTTTAAGCGTTAGCGAACGTTAAGTTCCAGCTCAAGCTATTTATAATTGAGTATATAAATAGATCTATATATAGAGTATAGATATATATATAGATAATATAAATAGATCGATGAGTTTGTGTTTTCTTTTAATTCAAAAATATGCAAATTGAAAGTTTATTGTTGTAAGCAGTTATAGAAGAGTGTACATGTAGTAAGAGACATTGTTCAGATAGTTATTACACGGCGTCTCCCTGCCGTGTATATTGGTATAACGAATTGAGATATATCTATTTATAGCTTTTTGTACCATGGAGGAGCACGTCACTGTTGAGGCTATGGACCACCAATTCAAATCCGATAGACTTCTTGACTGTTTCACTGCTTTGCATATCTCTACTTCAGCAATCAAGCTGATTTTAAACCGATAACGACTGAGAAAGAGTCAAATAGACTTCCTCTTTAGCATTTCATCACATTCCGAATTTACTGTTAGGTCAAGCCATTAAAATCTAACATTTAGAACCAACGTATAGACACATTAACATTCCACTTTCATCATAGCATGAACGGTTAATTTTTTCTGCATTTAAGCCAGAAGTGTATATGTCTCGGTTGCGGAACGTTTGTTGACAAGTTATCAGCAATACTTCCTATTTTTAAACGCAATCTATTTATAGCTTTTGTACCAGTTAAGACATCTGCTGGATAATCAATGTTAGTGACTGTCAATCGGTTTGATACAGTTCTCGATATTAGTATTTTACTTTCGCAAAAGTCGATTTTGTTAATTTTAAAAATTTTATGCGGATGCAAACAAAGCATTGGGACTACTAATAAGCATATTTCTTAATTGGTAACGAAATTAAATGCATTGATCAAGCATTGACTCAATAAGTGAGGTTTGTGTTTTGTTTACGAATATTGGCGATCCTGTGACTTGACTTGATTTTGGCGCGTGAATGTGACCTATATAGGATGGTTCTTTGTTTACAAATGTTTCTGATGTTGAAATTGATGGTTCTAGTGGAATTCTGTTTTACAAAAAGAAGGTAATTTCGTATCTTTAAAGTAAATAATGATTGTATAACCATATTTGTAGGTCTTTTTCTGTTGTTCAGAATAATTTGGTTTGAGGTGGTATTGCAGTGTGATTCACCCCCACCCCCTCCCATCCCCCAGCCCCTGATTTACGGGATCAAGATGCTGTGTCTGAATATAGAAAGTTAGTATAGATTTTCATCCTGAAAGTACCAAAGAAATTGCCATGTACGTGGTAGAACAATTTTGAAAGGTACTGTTGAGTTTATAAAGAGCAAATTCATTGTAATGTGGTTAGTGCTTTGATAATTTTTAACTTCCAGGTAACTCCTTCAAGAAAATCAAACGTTGGTGTAACTGTCCACAAAGTGCAAGGTCTAACATTATCTTAAGCTGTTGTTGATATCGGGAAAACGATATTACAAGGATGAATGGCTTACATAGCTCTCAGTTTTTTTGACTTCCGGTAGTTTGAAAATGGTGGCCATTTTTTCCTCGGTCACAAAATAATTCAAAATATTGCTATAACGGATTAAAACATCTTATTACATGATTTAAAAGTTTATCAAATAGTGTTGGATTTACCTTTTATTGGAAATAATAGTGTGTAAAATGTGTACATCAACGAATAGATTCGAAATACCATTTGAAACGGAGAGTGAGATGAATGAAAATGGCGGGTCACAGTTTTTTTTATTCTTGTTGGACTGATGTTGAAGCCAACCGCAACAAACGTTCCCGGACAAATACTGATGGTCATAGTGAACATAAAACAATATGTCAAAGTGAATACAACAAACTATCTATTGATGATAAACTTTCAGTGATGTTTACTCAGATGAACACAATAGGACAAAAGGTAGAAGATTGTTTGAATATTTACAGACAGGTTCATAATATTGAAACAAAAATGTCCGAGCACGAATTCCGTATCAAGCTTCTCGAGTATAAATCCATAGATCTTGAGGCGAGAAGCAGGAGAAATAATCTCATATTTGGCGGTATTCCTGAAAACAAGGATGAGAACTGTTTTCAAGTTATCTCTGACTTTCTCCAAACAAAGCTTCAAATAGAACCCTGTCCTCCTATGCCACGTGCACACAGACTAGGGAGATTCAAACCAGGTTCAACACGTCCAATCATAGTGTACTTCTTAGACACCCGCGATACTGAGTTTGTACTCAGCCGCGCAAATATGTTGAGAGGGACTAACTTCAACATAAACCGGGACTTTCCCAAGGAAATCGTCGATGCTCGCAAGTCCCTATGGCCCGAGTATAAGAGGCTTAGGGCTGCTCACAAGGAGAGCAAAATAAGCATAGTCTACCCGGCAAAGCTAGTTAAAGATGGCCGTGTAATGCATGATGCTTTCCCTCAATGGAACCTCGTTATGCAGGGTAACCGCATTCCAATTAGTAAGCCGGTGTTTACAAACATTCCAACTGATCAATCAGCTCCAAGCCCACAATTATCCCGTGCAAAATTGCCGTCGTCTGATCAACTTGCTCCAAACTCTCAACTATCCCGTGCAAATGTGCCGTCGTCTGATCTTAGTTGCGACACCACTGATACACACTCATATGCTTCAGTTGTGCAGGAACGTAGCCATGATTCCACTGCATCGCGTAGCAGTTCTTTCCCTCCACATGTGCCTAGACGTGAACAGTCTTCTTCTCCGGTTAAATCACGTGGACATCGTAATCAAGCCCCAAATCCTCCACGTAAGCCATTGACCAACCGTGCACCGCCCTCACAGTCTGGAACTGTAAACCATCGACCTTGGGCAACGCAGAATTCTAGTGGTAGTGCCGATTCCAAGGATTCCTCGCATTAGGACATTGGGGAGGAAGAATCACTCTATTATCTGAAAAATAAAACAATCCGACTTGGAACTTTAAATGTTAATGGATTAAAGAAAAGACTGGACTATAGTGAGTTTTTAGATTTCATCGATAATTTTGATATTCTATGTATTTCAGAGACACATCTTGACAATACTGATTTAGTTGATATTAATAATTATACATTTATACCAAAACATCGATCACAAGCTTATAAACGTAAATCCGGGGGCATTGGTATATATGTTAGAGATACAATTGCATCCTACGTCGAAGTAATACCGAACGAGTCTGAATATATTTTGTGGATCTCTATAAAAAAGGAATTAACTCATCATGATGAAAATATAATATTAGGGTCAATTTATTTACCACCTGAAAATTCTAGATTTTTTACAGCTGAAAATTTTGAAATTTTTGAGGACGAAATTACCAGAAAATGCCAAGAAAACAAATATGTATACTTAGCCGGTGATACTAATAGTCGCGTTGGTACACTCCGAGACTTTATTCGTAGTGACCAGCATATTAATCACATTTTTGATATAGACGACGAGTTACAATCTCAACTTGATAAATATTCAATACTTGAAAATTTATCTATTTCACTGAACAGAAACTCAGCCGATAAAAGAACAAATACGCACGGCTTACGTCTAATAGATATCTGTAAAAACAACAACATCTTCATACTTAACGGACGCATGTTTCAAGACCAGTATGTAGGAAATTTTACTTTTAGAGACAGTTCAGTTATTGACTATGTAATCGCTACCGCCGAATGTTACAAATTTATAAAATGGTTTGAAATAATAGAAACTGATTCACTTTTCTCTGATGGACATAATGCGATCTCGTGGAAAATTGGTATTCAAGATAACCCCAAAATCGAAACTAAGAACAATCAACATAGCCATAAGCGTAAATGGAAACACGAAAAAGAAACAAATTTTATAAATAATATCAACGTTGAAGAAATCCAATCTCTTTGTGATCAAATGAACACATATCCTCAATCCCGGGAAACCATAGAATATATAACAAAGGCACTAAGTGATATTTTTACTAATTCTTCGGATCTTACTTTTCCCGAAATCTATAAGTCTTTGTCTTTTAAAACTAATACAAATAATAAACCCTGGTTTGGACCAAAATGTCACGAAGCTCGGCGGAACTACCATGAAGCAAAAAATGATTATATTTCGAACAAAAATATTGATAATAAGACAAGATTGCGAAATGCCAGTAAACAGTACAAACGTACAATGAACTTCTACATAAAAAAATACAAACAAGACAATTCAATAAAACTTAGAACTTTAAGTGATAAAAATCCCAAAAAATATTGGAAATTTCTTAATAACTTGAAACCAAAGTCTAAAGATGTACCCTCACCAAATATCCAAGAATTCTATGATTATTTTAAAAATATAAATATGAATACAATTAATGATACTAGTTTAAATAATGATACAATTAATCATCAAAACCCAAATGATTCATTAAACTCAATAATTACAAATGAAGAAATATTAAAATGTATATCTAACCTGAAAAATGCTAAAGCCCCAAGCCCAACTGATAGTATATTAAATGAATATATTAAAGCAACAAAAGTATTATTGACACCTCTTTATGTAAAATTATTCAATTGTGTATTTGAAACAGGATTTATTCCAAACTCCTGGTTGGAGGGCATGATCATGCCTATCTACAAAAACAAAGGAGACCCTAAAGACCCAAGCAATTATAGACCAATAACTATCCTGAGTTGTTTAGGTAAATTATTTACAGCTATTCTTAATCAGAGGTTAAACAAATACTTAGAAGATAACGATATTTTAGAAGAAAATCAAGCTGGTTTCAGAAGAGGGTATTCTTGCTTAGACCATATCTTTACTATTCATTCACTCATTGAAATCTTGAAGAAAAGAAAACAAAAACTTTATTGCTGTTTTATTGATTTTTCACAAGCCTTCGATAAAGTGTGGAGGGTAGGCCTTTGGCATAAACTCTTACAAAACAACATAACTGGAAAGTTCTTCAATATCATTAACAACATGTACATGAGTATTAAATCATATGTATCTTTTAAGGGCGAAAATTCCGCACTCTTCATATCCGAAATCGGAGTAAGACAAGGCGAAAATCTTTCACCAGTCCTTTTTTCGCTATTTTTAAATGACCTTCAGACCTACATGCATCTTAATGGTTCAGTTGGTGTAGAGCTTAAAGATCCTTTAGACTTAACAATGTGGCTTAAACTCCTGATCTTGCTCTATGCCGATGACACTATCTTAATATCTGAGTCACCATCTGATTTTCAAAGAAGCTTAAATGTTTTCAATAACTATTGTAATAATTGGCATCTCAATATTAATGTAAACAAAACTAAAATTCTTATATTTGGAGCCAGAAATTTAAGAAATTACAACTTTAAAATAGGGGACAAAACAATTGAAATTCAAGATAACTATCATTATTTAGGACTAACATTATCTAGCAATGGATCCTTCTTAAAAGCCAGGAAACACATTACAGAGCAGGCATCAAAAGCCATGCATCTACTTTTCACTAAAGCTAACAATGCCGACTTACCAATAGATTTATTGTTGAAACTCTTTGACCATACTGTACTTCCCATTCTAACTTACGGTTCTGAAATATTTGGATATGAAAACATAGACATGTTAGAGAAAATTCACAATAACTTCTTAAGGAAAATTACCAAAGCCAGAAAATCTACTCCAATGTCTTTTATATATGGGGAACTAGGAAGGTATCCAATATCTATAATTGTAAAAAGCCGAATGATCGCTTTTTGGAACCGCCTAATTACAGGAAAAGAACAAAAATATTCTCATCAAATTTATAAATATATGATGCATCTCCCAGATAATAATTTTAAATGGGCAAATAAAATTAAAGAAATATTACAGTCTGTAGGACAACCAGATTTGTGGAATAATCAGTTTGAACTCACTAATAAAAACATTCATAAACTAGTTAAACAAACACTTATTGACCAGTTCAAACAATCTTGGCATGAACAACTAAGAACTTCAAACAAAGGCCAAATATATTCTACTTTTAAAGAAAATCATGAGTTTGAAAACTACTTTAAATCCTTAAGCAAAACAGAATACTTGACCCTTTTTAAATTCAGAACTGCTAATCATCATCTCCCTGTTGAAACAGGCCGATATGATGGTACACCATTTGATAACAGATTTTGCCCATTATGTGAAAATGAACAGATTGGTTCAGAACGACATTATATTGTTGATTGCTCTTTTTTTCGAAATGAAAGAAACCACTTTCTACTCAATACAAATACACAACTTTACAACTTGTCGCTAAAGACCGTCTTATCTTCTTCTGCCGTTTCAAATTTAAAAGAAGCAATTAAGTTTATAAAAATTATTATGGGTAAATTTGCGCATTAATTACGAATATTTGTGCACTAATCTCAATACATTTAATATTCCAATGCCACCGGGTTTAAAACATATTTTGATAGAATATAATATGTAATTAAGATTTATTATTATTCATACAAGTAAACATGTACTAATTTACATCTTATATGTCATATTCTCCTAATTAATGGGCTTTCTGTGTTATTTTGACCCTCAACTCCATAGAAGTATGTAAGTGTAGATCCTGATCAGATGGCATTTATGTGCAAACTGATCTGGATCTACTCTTTCCTCACATGTATATTGGCTGATTTATGTTTATTATGACATTCATGTATAACAAAACAATAATTGACACTAATTGTAAGTTTAAATGTATATACTCCAAGAATATTCATCATTATTGTAAAACTACAATGTTGAATTGTACTATAATTGTCTGTTTGTTCCCTTTGTTGTTGTTGTTGCTAAGACATCTTCAACCCTATGTAGCAATATATATCATTTAGACCTAATTTCAGGTTTAACAAAACAATATTGGACACTATTTGTATGTTTAAATGTATATACTCCAAGAATATTCATCATTATTGTAAAACTACAATGTTGAATTGTACTTTAATTGTTTGTTTATTTCCTTTGTTGTTATTGTTGTTAAAACATCTTCAGCCATGTGTAGCATTAAATATCTCTTACACCTAATTTCTTACGACCAGAAAATGCGAACAATTAAACTAGATCTACTCTTACCTGTAAAAATTAGCTCATGTCCCCATGACACACTTGCAATAATCACTTCTTTTCAATATTCTCGCTGTTTTCATTCATTGTTACCAAACGGATCAGCAAACGCACGTTTTTCTCACTCGCATGTATCTCATTTTGGCTAATCTCTAATCTCAACCGTAAATACGTAAATGTGTCATTGTTCATATAATCTGTTTTGTATGTCGACATAAGAAATGTAGAATTATTTAAATGGAAACTATGATTTAACTGTCAAAACTCTGAACAATAGCAATAACGTTACAGGTAAATCCATATTACTCTAAAAAACTCTCTAACCGGGCTATGACGTAAATCACAGTAGCGTAGCATGCACACTGAACTATACTATAGTTTTGTATATTTGTTCATTTTTTGTCTATTATTGTTAGTAGCTTAAATAATGATACTGTGAATATTACTACTAATATTATTATTATTTTTAATGTCAATATAATTATCATTTAGTTTAATTTTTATCACTACTATAACATACATTGATGAAGATTTATTTATATAGTTTAGTCCCTTTACGCAGATCGAAAGAATGTAAAAAAAAAAAAAATTTTGTCTACAAGACATGGGATTATTAATTTTCTGAGACTTGCTCTCTCCCTCCCCCCACATACACACCCAGATTGTTTACCGGAAGTCAGATATATATGTATGTATTTGTTACATTGTGTTATATTGTCCTTATTGTGTAATCATGCACTTGGACGAAATAAACGATATGTTCTGTTCTGTTCTGTTCTGTTCAAAAAAAGTAGAGTATCTACTTAAGAATTTGTTTGTTTGTTTGTATGTTTGTTTGGGGTTTAACGCCTGGTTTCAACACTTTCTGGTTATATCCCGGTGGTCAGTCCACCTAACCGGTGTTCTTGGGTCTCTAACCAGTACTAACCAATTTCTCCGCAAGCGACTGACTGCTTCCTCACTTGAATCAGAGGTGAGGGACAAATGACTCTCAGACGCAATGTCCGAGTTCAATTGTCACGGAGAAATTTTTCCCGCCTCGGCTGGGGATCGAACTCACGACCCCTGGATTGACAGTCCGATGCTCTATCCACTGAGCTAGCCGGGCGGGATCTACTTAAGAAACTCTACAATGACAATAATGAAAAATCAGTTACATTTATGAAATTTTGAGTGCTCTTAACGGTCCACTACACCCCTCCTTGTTCGACCATCGATTAAAAAGAAAATTATCAAACTAAACAAAATTAACATTCATTTGTGCAAATAAATTGACGTTATGATAGTTTTGAAATTGGCATTTGACCATCAAGATAAGTATTTGAAATTGATAACTGCACTGAAAATTCTCTAAATACAGAATAAGTTTTTTTTCAAACATATAATTACAACTTAAATATTGTAATATTCTCTAAGACCTATTATTTTACTTTGTTGTGATAAAATTTCATCAAAATTAGTTTCGGAATTAAAGTACATCAAAATTAGTCTCGGAATTTATGAGATCCGGTATTTATCTAATAAACCTCATCTAGCCAGATTAATTCGCTTTTCTGGAATAATGACGCTTTCTAGATAAAACATCACAGTCCTCGCCACAAACTTTTGCTTTTCTCAAGTATTCTCAACTCCACACTTGGTGATTCGTTTATATCTGACGGACCCCAAATGTCTCCAGTTAATATATCACCTTGTGGAACACTTTGATTGATGTCTCCAGCTGATGAAATCGGCAGTTAAAATCACGCAAAGAAACAATATAGAGAAGAATGGCTAACAAGATAATTAAGCGATCTAACTTCTTCTTAATGAAATTGCGCTGATACCATCCTACGCAGTATTAAAATAAATCTGGGGACAAGTCAATCGTATTCTATATGAAAACGATGACATGTGTGGGCTAGAAAAAAAAACTCCAAAACATTACGTTTAAAATAATAAAGATATTATATATTTTATGTTAGATAGTGGATTTTGATTTCATTCAGATTCGATGTTTTTTTGTTGTTGTGTTGTTTTGTTTTGTTTTGTTTTGGTAAAAAATGTAATACCTATAATATGGATCAGTCCAGTCTTTATCTGGTGAATGTGACGGAAAAAATTGTTTGCGTAAAGTTGACGTCTGTTAACGACACAGCTGTTTTTGATATGATAATCTGTAGGGGCAAGTGTGAGGTTGGTGCACACTAGAGCCTGGTTTAAAAACCCAGAGGCAAATTGGTTTGCCACTGACTGTTCCAAGGCGGTAACCCATCGGGTTCTCACTTTCGTTAATTGTTTTTTGAGTCCAAGTAGAAACTGATTATTGTAAAACCATGCTCTCTTCTCCTCTCTACTTTTTGGCTGTGTGGGGAGGCTGTGTCTGCTGGATGTGGCCATTTCAGATAAGAATATTTCACTTTTTTGTTATGCGTTTTTCGTTGACATGAACATTCTATAGTCAACACGTAAACCAAATTACCTTTTAGTTATGAGAAACTAATATATAGATCTACATAGCTTAAACGAAACCTTATGTGTTCTTATGTGATAAAATACGTAGAAATCTATGCATAATATTCATTTCTAACTACAACTCACATAGCTCGTTCATATCAATCAGCTGCCGTTTTCTCAAATATTGAAAAACACGCATTGTTTGAAATGTCTTTGAATGTTATAGAAAATGGCAGTCGAATAGTATTGGTTAAATGTCGATGAGAATGCTTTTTTAACAGGAGTACGGTGCTCTCTACCTGATCAAACTCGATTACTGAAAAATAAGCAAAAAAATTACCTGAAGCGAGTGATTATGTGTGTGCACGACATTCACGTGGTATAGCCACCCTGTAAGAAAAGGTTAGTATTTTTGATACCGTAAACCATTGCAATTAAAAAACACAATAAGTATCAAAACGTGGTATATTTTCTAGCTACACATTGCATACAATAATTATACTGTTGTCTGTAACATCAACCAACTGATTGATTATTCCAGTCTTGTTCTCTGGTACGCATGAATAATATAAATCCTGTCGCCTTTAACCGCTCTGTCTTCAAATCTTAATAAGCAATTGTTAGGAATACATTTTTTTCAGTACTTTAGATAACAGACATCTGTTCTTGAGACAAACTGCATTCCATTTTCATCTGATCCAATGATTATGTTATTTTCTTATTAAAGCATTTCCTTGGTCATTTGTGATATTTGCAACGGAACCAGTTTTCCGTGCAACAAAGAAATTATTAAGGTAATGCAGTTCTGACTAGAATACACACATGTTCTATGATTTTTTTCTAACTTATCTAAACTTGTTTTGTTGCAAATTTCTAAATAAATATATAATATTTATTTTTTAACTTATAAAACTTCATTCTCATGCTTTAACCAAGGAATAATGGTTAATTAACTTTTTTGTAAAACTCAATTATATTTTTGAGAATACAAAAGAATTCAACTCAAGTAGATGTAAAAATGGAATATTAGGAATTGCCACAACCAGAAAAACAGCTTTAAGGATACAAAAAAAAATCAAAATTAGTGCTCCGAAGATTAAGAACCTTTACACTCTGTCACCTTTTCTAATTTTAATTAAGTTCAGAGCCAGTGCCTTAAAACTGAGATTAAAGACCAGTCTGAAAACACTAGTTTGTGAAAGGTTTGTTTTGAGACTGACCTCACTTTTGACAAATTCGCTTAATTAATTAAAGACAAGTCATCACCAGTTTCAGAGATGCGATCTTGGACTGTTTTTGTGGTTTATATTGTAAGATTTAAAAACATCATACATGTACCATACCATCATACCATAATTTATAATTATGTTCATTGCATTTGTAATATCAAAGTCAGTCATCCTGTCCGGCCATTTACGAGAAGTTATTTGTGGTGACAGTTTCGTTTTAGTTAAAATGTCACATATAATAAAATTTCAGATTTTAACATTTTACTGTTCGGAATTAAAAACAGTTTTAAAACTGACCAGTAGAAATTCAGATCTGCTCAAGACTTTCCTGGTTTTACTGAAACTGGTACTTTGTAAAACTGGTCAATGATATTAATTCATTATAATCAAAGGTGAAAATATATTCAATGTAATTTATTTGATTTAAATTTATGGTTTATTTCTAAATGTTGTCCGTATTCTATGAGGATTTAGTGTTTTGAAACCCATAAATACGGTAAGTATAATCTGTCACTTAAACAGAGATAATATGTGGTTAGCATTAGGATATAATGTGTTATTTACTTCAAAACTTAAGATGGTAATTATCAGAATTCAGGGAAAAGTATATGAAGGCTTTGACATGAACAATCTGTTTTCATTATAGACGCTTAGTCCTGTCAATTTCTAAGTAAAAAGTGACAAATACTTTGTGTACGTATAGCCTATCAGACAATCGGTCATTATTCAAGATTACTTCACAGATGTCACTAATGTTCTTAGAAATCTCATTGTAAATGATATGAATAAAACCATTTTAACTTTCTTTGGATGATACAATTTCTGAAAGAGGAAAATAAGTAAACAAAAATACCAGGAAAAACAGCTGTATGGTGCTACATATTATCCCTCTTACCTGAAGTTAAATTATATCAGATCTCGAGTCAGTAATAACAAAACGTACTAGTTAGGAAAACCTGTCAGATACTTGACATATTGTGTCGTTTTTCTTAATATTTACCGTTGTAAAGTCACTCGATAAAAGTCATCAGTGATATATTAACTTAGAAGAAAATATTTTCAAACACAAAATATTTGAAAAATCTCTTCTTTTCTTCTAGGAGACATAAACTTAAAATTATATTACGATATGATCACTTTTCTGAAATACCTGTCAATTCTTTAGACATGTTAATTAAAAACACACCAACATTACACTCAACAAAAGTTCTAATTGGTCACTTTTTGTCCGTATTTTTTAGAAAGACATTTAATTTACTCTTTATTTATGATCATATGCCAACATCAGTCTTCAACTTAAGCTTTAATCTTGTAATAATTGACTTTGGAACAGTTTGGCAAGAGTTATCCTTAATTTTGCTAAAACTGCATTTCTTGCATAAAATGGTGAAGCACAAAGAAATTTGCTCTTAATTCCTTGTTTTGTTTTAATAGAACCCCTCATTGGTAGGAAAAACAGAAAACATGATTAATCAATAGCACATTTGATTAAATAAACCCCTTTCAAAGTATCCAATTTTTAAATTACCTCCCTTTTAATTAAAGACTGTTCAAATTTTGACCCTGCGCTGTAGGTAAATGGTATTGGATTTGTTTAAGAAAACAATCAATAAAGATTAAAAATGACATTAGATAATTGATTTCTAGACAAAACAGTTTTTTACACAACCCCTCTTGACGTAGGGAAGAAACGAAACTAGCATACATTGTAAACATATACAATGAATGACCAATTAGAACTTTTGTTGAGTGTATTTTAAACACACATTTTGTTGTAATATCACTAAACAAATGTTTTTTGAATTTAAAAAAACAAGAATGCAAGGAAAAGACAAACCAAGAAATAAGCGCCTCCCCTACAGCAACTTAGGGAGTAATTGGCTAATAAATCACACTCAAAAAATCTAAAGAGAGAAGAATGCAAATGTATAATACAACAATTAATATAAACCACATCTGAGAAAGTGAAGTTTTCCACCCAGGTACGGGAATATGCAGCTTTAGACCAATATATTTTGATCAGTTTGAATGATTTCTCTTTCACGCCAGCTGTTTCATGTGAGATGAGTCAGTTATTCAAACAAATGTGAGCTCATAAACGTTAAACAAGCAACCATGTTGTTCCTTTTAATAACCATAATGTATTCCTGTAAAATATTTTTATTTACATTATTATATTTCTTTTATAAAAATAATTGCGAGACTTCTTTATATTAATGTTTCATTTTGTTAAGATGCGTACCTAAAAAATCAAAAATCAAAATAAAACATGTTAACGTTAAAATTTATACTAAAACATTTGCAAAATAAAATGACATGGTGTTGAGCGTCATTATGATTCAAGTGGTGTGATTAATCTTGCGTGGAAAAGGAGTTTTGCAAAACAGCATTATGATATATCTGATTGTTTTTATTACTATTACACAGAGGAAGATTTGTTTTATTTATTCGTTACAGATTTTAAATTCTGCTTCAGACCATTCAAGTACTACTTGTTGGATTTCTTTAATGGTTTCAGTAGAAATACTTGTATTTGTTCTACATTTCCGGGTCACTGTATTATTGCTCTTATGTGTTAAGTTGAGGTTAATAAATCATTTAAATGACTCAATAAAGCTTAAATGTCCCTAAAAGTAATATCATTTATATGCGTGCTTGTTAATTAATTCGTAATTTTAGGTCTAGTTTGATGTATTATTTCTGGTCTGCTGGGAAAGGTCTAGTACTCTGTAAATGGCTATATCTCATCATCCATTCAAAGTAATGTTTGTACCAAAAGTACATATATTCAGCAACATACCATCGGATATTGATTTTATAACAGTTTATTTCTATAATCACTAATAGTATATTATAGAAATAATCAGAGCTTGTTTAACCGTTTACGTTGAGAGAGATGAAGAAAAGGGTCGCGAATTTTTTCACGTTTATATACGTCAATATCAACTGTGTAACATGAGTTCAGTTGAAACGAACCCGTTGTCATCTTATCCATCAAATGATTATTTCACGACGTTGGTTTAACTTGTGTGTTTTGTCATTTGTCGCTAATCATTTTCTGTTGTTGTTGTTTTTTTTTGCCTTGTGTTATAAATTGCCGGAAATTTGTGTATGAGGCTACTTTTGATCATTGCCATTTTCATATGTGATCGTTTTAGTTTAATTTCGAGGCTTATATTTATTTCACCGCGGATTAATGTTTATAATATTTTTATGTAAAATAAACATAAAAAGATTTTTTTACTAGAATAAATTCCTTATTTTAGATATTATGATAGAAATGCCAATGTTTGTGTTCGTGTCTGATAAGCTTAATAAGTAAATCATTGTCTGTTTCTGTTTTCCGTAATGTTAAGCAATTTCCTTATTGGTTCGAGTCGTCATGCATTTAAATAGCAGGTCTAGACTTTGTCAGATAATTTCCGAAATCTTTCATCAAAATAAAATCAGTGTTCGTTATACCGTTCTATTACCTTCAAATTATTCTAAACAATCTGGCAGACACGCTATGCTTTTAAATTTGGTTCTCTTTCAATATTAAGTCGATAGACAGACGACTTTGTTATAAAAAGAACTCATCTGCTTTATGAACTTTTAACTATTTCTAAGTGTTGTCTGACCACAAAATGACTGATCATCAGAAACATTTCCAGATTTTTTCTTCTCTTATAAAAGAAATCATTTTATTGACCTTGCAAGTCCACATCAAGACAAAACTTTACAAGGATGTATCTGATATTTTTAGAATACTTAATTACCTATCGTTTGTTATAAATACAACATGCCATCTTGAAAAAAACTATTTTTAATAACAATAAAATTGCCTCTTATTTTACGATAATTAAAATACATAACAATTTAAGATTGCTCCAATTAAAAAGTGATATAGGCCCGCCGGGTAACTTAATGGCCCCAAATCTAGAATTCTTTCGAAACTAATTTTATGTCTCTCGGTCAGTAGTAGCTTAATAGTCATTTAGTTTATTTTGAAATGATGTAAGAGATCACGAAATTTTCAAAATAATTGATACTTCATTTTTTTCATAAAGAATCATAGCTCTAATACTGCATTGACCTCGTTCTAACAATTGTCATATGAAAAAAATAAATTCGATACATTCATAAACATTTACATTGGCGCCTGCAGGGTTAAGGTCAGTGTTGAGAAGAAATAAGAAAAACTACTTAGTAAGGTATTGGTTGCCAAAAACGCATAACAAAATTTATAGCAATTTCTTGCAAAGCTAGTAAAGTATTGTTGTTTTTACACCTATGAGAGAGACAATGTTATCAATTGCATCTGAGCATCAAGATTACATTGCAAGTTTTTTCTCTGAAATCTAGATTTAATCCCAGAACAAAGGCTTCAAATAAATTCTGTAACCGTTACTAGACATTTTTTCTACCAGTTGTGTTTGCGGATTTTATTAAAACTACAGAAAATAAAGGCAGTACATGTCATTTTGTGAAAAATCAAGTATGCTCAAATAAGCTATCAGCATGCTATTCTACAGCGTCTTGCATACTTGAACAGAACGTAGAAGGTCGGTCAGTTGTTTTCATTTATGATATTGTGTTTATATTGTCTTTGTTTTCTTAATGTGGCTCCTCCTGATATGTACACAATGCATCTGAAACATTTATCGTTTTAAAAAGTATGATCCTTCATTGTTTGGCAACACAAAACCTAATGCTTTTCATTGTCAGGCACACTCTATATTGGCAAATCAAACTGTCTAAACGGTCTCTAGAGTTCTGACTTGTTTTGTCGATGGATGAAATAATTAAGCAGCCTCCTATACCTAAAATCAATGAAAGAAATGAGTATGCGCCACTTGGGATCCTGGTGGCAAATACATTTGACCCTGAATTACAGTAACTGTGGTAACTAATCTAACTCTTTTTTGATGATTCCAGTCCTTTTTAATGCCAGAAATAAAATTTTACGCTAGGAAAGTTCAACTTAATTTTATCAAAGCTATAAAAATTATAAATTATTATATGTATTTCCTACCAAAATAATTAAGATATATTTATTAATTTATCGAAAACTGAGTCCAATGGCAAACCAAGTAGAAGCAACAATATCTGTTTTTAATAAGAGGATGGTCTGTGCTTTTCTGTAGACTTTTAGGAAGTATTAAGTGTGATAAATTTGTGTAACAGTTGACTGTGAATGAGCACACAATTTTAAATTAGAAATTAAATTCTTCTGATATCTACTGTGTTATTAATAAGCATTATCGGCTATAGACGATAATGCCATTTATAGAAGGAATAAATTAATATTGATGCTTTAAGAAAGGGACGTAAATCATGATGAATGATTTAGTAATACATTTTTGAGTTATCTTTTGATGACGTATTCTTTGACGTCATCAGCACATGTAAGCTAGGAACGAAAATGGCAGATAATTGATTGCTTTTAGTTTATTTTATTTTATTTTGTCGTTTGTACAATTGGTACTTACGATCTTAGACTTGATTTAATTTGATATGATTTGATTTGATTTATTTATTTCTGTTTGGAATCACCAACAGTTTCATTTTTTGTCGTTTGTACAAATTGGTACTTACGGCCTTGGACTTGTGGATTACAAGTCAATATTGAGTTGAGTTGATTGAGTTGAATTGATTGAAATGATAGATAATTGATTGCTTTTAGTTTATTTTATTTTGTCGTTTGTACAATTGGTACTTACGATCTTAGACTTGATTTAATTTGATATTATTTGATTTGATTTATTTATTTCTGTTTGGAATCACCAACAGTTTTATTTTTTGTCGTTTGTACAAATTGGTACTTACGGCCTTGGACTTGTGGATTACAAGTCAATATTGAGTTGAGTTGATTGAGTTGAATTGATTTAAATGATAGATAATTGATTGCTTTTAGTTTATTTTATTTTGTCGTTTGTACAATTGGTACTTACGATCTTAGACTTGATTTAATTTGATATGATTTGATTTGAATTTATAAATAATGTTTGGAATCACCAACGGTTTCATTTTTTGTCGTTTGTACAAATTGGTACTTACGGCCTTGGACTTGTGGATTACAAGTCAATATTGAGTTGAGTTGAATTGATTGAATTGATAGATAATTGATTGATTTTAGTTTATAGTTTATTTTATTTTGTCGTTTGTACAATTAGTACTTACGATCTTAGACTTGATTTAATTTGATATGATTTGATTTGAATTTATAAATAATGTTTGGAATCACCAACAGTCTCAATTTTTGTCGTTTGTACAAATTGGTACTTACGGCCTTGGACTTGTGGATTACAAGTCAATATTGATTTGAGTTGATTGAGTTGAATTGATTGATTGATTGATAATTGATTGATTTTAATTTATTTTATTTTGTCGTTTGTACAATTGGTACTTACGATCTTAGACTTGATTGCAAGTCAATATTGATTGATTTGATTTGATATTTCATTGATTGTATGATGATTGATTTATTTAAGTTTAAATCCTTCGTTTGAAAAAATGCTACTTAAAAAGTTAGACTTGCTGATTACGAGTCAATATTGATTGACTGATTGATTGATTGATGATTAATTGATTTAAGTTAAATTCTGTGGTATGTACAGTTGGTACTTGCGGCTTTGGATTTGTAAATTACAGGTCAATATTGATGGATTGATTTTTTAGGTGATTGATTGACTGATAACTGTTGTGATTGACATCTGATGGATATATGATTTGGGTTTGGGTATAAGGCCAAAACACTCGGCTTTCAAACTACAAATTTGCATTCTAGTGGTCTGTTTTTACCCAACGGTGTACATTTGTCGCTTGTCGAAATGACATATTTTTGTTAACAATTCAATCTGCTCTGGAATCATTTCAGACGAGCCCGAATTCTATACATGTACTCGACCGTATAAAGTGTTTATTAGGCCTGGCAGTATTGAAAGTTTATTTAAATTTCTTGAATGGGAACACCATTTTGATAGTCATGTCAAAAATTTGTATTGTTGGCGTGAGCGCAACTGGCGCTCATTGGCAGAAAATTTTTGACATTTAATCCATGAAAATTGGATTTATTAACATTTGATTGATTATTTATTTTATTGATAATTGATTTTACTGACGTTTGATTGGTATTTGATTTAATTGACATTTAATCGATAATTGATTTGATTGATAATTGATTTGGATGACATTTGTTTGATGATAATTGATTATTGATTTGATCGATTATTGATTTGATTGATTAATTATTGGATTATCATTTGATTAATTATTGGATTATCATTTGATTAACTTAACATTGAAATTTGATCAAACTTGAACATTGATGATTATTGTCGACTGCCAGGCCATATTATGCCAAATATTAAACAGTTATACATGGTTACTATATTGTTGAATTTATTTCCGAGATAATACAATAACACATTTTGTGGATGTGACAAACGACCTCATTTGGGCAATTCAAAGGTTTGTTTTTCGCACCTACAAAAACATGGTTTCTTTGGTTCAGTATTGCGACCAACCTCGATGTAATCTTTGTAATCGACTTGACACGTGCACTGCTAAACTTGGGCTCTGCATAGGTCTACATAGGCGCTGTATAAACAATCATGTAAATTTAGCGTTGTCTTATAATTTTATAATTTGGCGTGGATGCTTTTTCGTGATTTTGTCTTTTTGCGTGGTTCTCTTTCGTTACTTAAATCTTTTAGTTCTGCGTTTTTCCTGGGCAAATTAACGGGGAAAGAACGAGCGACCAACGTAATATCAATCAATTTGAAACAATATTTATATCAAACTGATACTTGTAATTTAATATATATGTAAATAAATAAGTGAATGGATATTGGCCCTGTTATTCGTTCCAAGGCGTTAACCCCTCGGGTTCTCATTTTTGTTAATTGTGTAGTCTTTTTTAAACTGATCATTTTATTAACCATGCTCTCTCTCTCTTCCTCTCTTTTTCTTGGCTGTGTGGGTAGGCTGTGTCTTCCGAATGTGGCATTTTCTGAAATAAGTATTTTACTTTGATTTTGTTATGACTTCATTAAAATTAGCAGAATAATCATTAAATAAACAAATGGTTTAGTTTTAGTCCTACATTATAATTGTTAGTAACATATATAATTTTTTGCGCGTAATGATTTCATTTGATAAAATTTATTTGAATGTTTAATAAATATATTCATTCTATACGTTATAAGTCCTATAAAAAGCGCCTGTCACGTTCAATAACACGACGGGCTGCTCTATAACAGTGTCATATCTATAACTCTTTTTCGGCCCCGGGCCTTAACGTTATATAGATATAAAGCCCGCATTTGAAATAATTTGATTGGCTCATTAGGCCAAAAACCGAAATAGATTTCACCAATTAGCTCGAAAAAAATTGCAGCCATTATGTTTAAACTATGAATTCAAATGTAGCATTTCAAAACAAACTAACGAAATGTAGTGTTAGTTTTACAGCTGTTCTTTGTAATGATTTAATATATGTGTTAATAAATAACTGAATTGATATTGGCCTTGTTATTCGTCCGAGGGCAGTCGTATCACGGCCAATCTCAAATCACTTATTTAATGACAATTTTATTAGCTAACTACATGTACCTTTAACATTTCACATACGGTAATTTGATGTGTTATGTTTGCTTAATTCCAACGTTTGACTGTTTCTTATATTTTCACATAGCACCATAACATTTTGCGACCATAAAACGTAAAATCGATGTAAAGTTCTTTCTCAATTTTCTGAAATTACGGAAACAATTACATCATTTATCAGAAAGATTGTCTCATTTTGTGACAGTCGATCACTTTTCTCTGAGAAACAAATAATAAAAATGAGATATAAACTCAATTTTTACAGTCTATCATGTAATTCTAGCCAGTGCATGATTACAGAGATAAATGGGTAAAGGGTAAATGACCATCATGTCTTCTTCATTCAGTTTCTGGAATTTTGAAAACAACATCTTTAATATTAAGCAGAATCTGGCACATCGTATGTCATCGTAGGATGTTGGATCAAAAATGGAATTAAGCCTTCTATTTGAGCCAGCACCGGGTGCGTAATGGTATTGAATTAACGAGAATCAGTTATTAAGGACAAATTGGAACCGAATGTATTTCTGAAACTTCTTCTGTTCAGACATATAATTGAGGAAAATAATATATAATCATTCATCAGTATAAACAACATTTACTCATATTCTTTTACAGCTATTTAAGCGTGTAGTTAGTATGAACATCTCCCATTTGTTTAAAGGATAGAACAGTCAGAATCTAGACTTTTAAAAGTATTGTTTTGAGAGCCAGACTAGTTAAATTGTATACGTTTGACGAAATGTTTAGTTCACACGATAAGGTAATAATTTCTTGTTACTGTCATTAAGATACAATTAAAGACATATCAGTATATTTGCAAAATACATCCAGATACTTGAATGTAGGGCACATCTCTTTATTTAGTAGCATTCATTTATACATTGATAAAAAACACTCCGTAAATACTTTTATTTAGTCTTACAAGGCCCATAAGACTTTCCGTTTCCGTTTTTATCCGGCAGCAATCCGACATGAAATTATAGTAATGGAATTGTAGAGGTATTTTACATCGCCATTTTTATCCATTGACAGGACATATGATGCTGGCTCAAAAAGAAGGCTAAATTCCATTTTTGATCCAACATCCTACAATTGCATACGATGTGCCAGGCCCTACTTAATATTAAAGATGTTGTTTTCGAAATTCCAGAAACTGAACGAAGAAGATATGTCCTCAGACCATTTAAAGTTTTTCCATTTATCTCTGTAATCATGTACTGGTTAGAATTACATGATAGACTGTAACAGACGAATAACAGGGCCAATATCAATTCACTTATTTATTAACATATATATTAACTTATTATATACCCATCAATGATTTTAGCAAAGTGCATCATTTATCCGCAAAATTGATACAACTCGTCAGATTAGAAATTCCGTATCAAACAATGTCCAGCTTCCGTGTTCTATGTCACGTCATATACTATGTAACACTAGGTTGTCGTAATTTTCCGGCAAGTAACGAACTCCAAAATAGGAATTTTTCCGTCGCAGTTTTACAAACATTATGGTATTTTTACGCCATTCTTAAATTTTCTGTCGCGTAACTATTTTTATTTCTGCTATTATGAAAACCACGTTTTGACTAAAATTTTGTTGTTTAGTTTATTTAAATTTGTTTTGAGCGAAAAGGGTATATAATAGAAGGAACATTATGACCTTCGGTCTCGCGCGATATTGTTTACATACCCAACTCGAACCTACAGAATGCATACTGTTATAATATTCCATATTTATTACAAAGAGCAGCTGTAAAAATAAAATCACTGCCTTCTTCAGAGACAGCTTAAACTAGAACGACTGAGTGGTATTTAACTTTCTCAGATGACAAGTGCTTAAAAAATAAAACAATTAGTATTAGTTTTTTTCAAGACTTCTGACTATCATTAATTTTATTATTTTTTCACATTTTTTTTCAAGACCAAGAAATTGCTGCATGCGATAAATTGCTTCGTGCGGGAAATTGCTGTAGTGTTTCAATCTGTAGCTTTTAACAAGATATTGCCCGTTTCAATATCTTTGATATCTTTGACATTTCCGCTACAAGAGTAACTGTAAGGATGACAGCTAAGAAGTTATGTAAGAAAGTTTTTAACCTTGTAAGAAATGTTTTTGAAGTTATATAAATATTTTTGAAACGCACCAATTATCTTATCAATTACGCGCGTATGGATTACTTAAAGTAGCTAAAAGATGCGTGTTAATACATAAATGTGTATTTCACAAAATAAAACCATTTGCGGTTATTAATTATCATTTCCAGACAGACCCGTCTGTGGTTAACTTTGATAAATGGAAAGTTGTGTTTATCTAATTTGGCTTGAACTTTTGATAGAAGAAGAAGAATTTAATAAGGGACAGACATATTTCAGAACATATTAAATGGATTTTGTTATGCAAACGCCATTCCCACTTGGTTCAGGTAAATAGAATTATTCAGAAAGAACATTTTTTTTAAATTCTTATTTGAACTACTTTCATTGTTTTAAATACGAAAACGAATTCTTGTGAAAGGAGAGGATAATATAAAAACAACTCTTATATTTGTAGTCCGACTTTTGATCTTAAAGGCTTATTTACCTTTTCTAATAGACACGCTTTTTTATTGTATGGCGTTTTCTTTGTCTTCATCTATGTTTAATAAAGAACAGACATCCCTTCGGGTACTTGTCAAACCTTAATATACTGCTATGAAAGAATCTTGATAATAACCATTTTCCATTTTGGGTCAACGAAATATATCCTACGTAACTCAAGCTTAACAAAGCAAAAAAATTCATTCGAGCCAACTTTCTTGAACAATGGTTTCGTAACTATTAAAATATATAAGAGATAGATGAGAGAGATTATTTCGATTTAATATTGCAAATTAAATTATATTTTTTCCATTTTAAATGTTTATAACAGGTGTGCAACGTCATCCATTTTTTTAATTTATACTTTACAGATTATTCTTGTTTCTAAAGCATGTAACAGTGTTAAGATTTCAATGAACATGAGTGTGAGATGTTCTTATCCAAAACTTTGCACCAGTAGATTATGCCTAGCGCCTAAATGATTCTGTAACGCTCGTCGACATGAAATACTAAATACTATACATTCCGATTTAATCGATTTTAAGAACAACTTGCGTGTATAAAATGGATTTCCGAGACAAAAGGAATCCGTTTGTCAAATATTTATTAGGAGGAATAATAGGCCTCGTTAACGAGAATAATTGACAAAAAGAAAAAAAGATAAAATAACCTAAAATGGACACGTTATTTTTATTGTTGATTATTTTCGCGCCAAACTCGCGCGTGTGAGACTTAATGGTGGTATATACAAGCACTTTACAATGACGATTAATTAATTGTAATTTTACATTAAGGTTTAGCAATTTAAATGATTTTTTAACGGCTAGACATGTCGTGTGTACGAAACCCCAAATATAAAGGGCCATTTGCGAAAACTTAAGGACATAATGTGAACGACAATGTGTATAGGATGCGCATCCAATAATATATCGTTAAAATAAATTAATTTGTCATTAACCAGAAAGTAAAAAAAATGATAGGAAAGTGCCTGATAGAGTGTTTACCAAAACAAAATCTAAAACTTGGAATATAAATAAAGGGAGCAGAAGAAATATAGAATACGCAAAAAGAAATCTTTTCTGGCGGAAATATTGCGTGTACCGATTATAAATGTCGTTCTTAATCAACAGGCAATGTCAAAATGGATAAATGAAATTATAGGCTGTATGATGCCAACTATTAGAAAACTAAATAATGACAGCAGCTTTTGTTTATGTTTTCCTGACGCTCGCAAGTATTTTAAAATTTCGATCGGCTAAGAAAACATTTTAGGCATTTATAATATAGTGAGGACTCTAAGTGACATGTTTCAGAGTTTGATTGAAACAGTTTTTTAAACTTAAAACTCGTTGGTACAAAAAGGCTAATAGTTTAGCTTAAAATTTTAGAGAATGCCAACATTCTACATTATTCGAAGTTTTTTACTTTGATTAGGAGTTTTAACACTGAAATGTCTACCGTCGATCCATTAACTCGTATTTACTCATCATATTATACATTTGTTGATAAGTTTCAAAGGTCATAAAGTACCAATCTTTTTGCTATTAAATGCTAGCTTCACAGCACAGGTTTTTTATGTCTGTTTGCTTTTGCATGTAACATTGTCGAGTGTGATTGGTGGGTTGGATTTAATTCCCGATATTCATATTTCACTTTTTTAACTAATCATTCCTTTTTTTCACTTAACCAGAATGGGTGCCAAGGCGGTAACTCCAAGGGTTATCTTTTCCGTTAATTGTTTGTGGTGTCTTATTTGAATTTGACATACTGATAAAAGCATGCTGTCTTTTTCTCCCTTCTTTTTTTGCTGCGTTGGCAGTCTGCGTTTTGTGAGTGTGGCGATTCCTAAAATGAATATCCATTTTTTTTACATATTCCAATCAGTTTTAGTAATGGGTTTATGACTGATAGATGTTCGATCAATTCGACTTAAATTTGTCGTATAATATCATGATTATGTTAAAATTTTATTTTTATATTAATATCAAGTGAAATTTTAACAATTAGGACACCCTAAAGGAACGGAGCGAAATGAATAAGCCTCTTAATTGTTAAATTAACAAATTTACAAAAATTAATAAAATAAGTAGTTTTTGTCACGTTGTTACCTTTCACATGTGTTATGACGACATACTCTTTCGAATATTCATAGTTGAGAAGACGCTGAATTATTTTCGGAGAGTCAACTTTAAAGAGATAGAAGTTGCAAAATATTAGAAATAATAGCTTACAAATTTGATGGAAAATTGTTACACATATATACTCTCATGCGCAAAAAAGCCTCAAATGAAATTAGAAAAGAAGATGTTCGTTTTTTTCTATCAATTTTGATCAACGGCGAAATGCCGATTGGCTGTTAACAACAGGAAATACTTAAGTCAAACAATATCTGAGACGAGATTTTATGGTTTCATTGATAATTATCTTTTCCGTGTGATGCAATTTTATGAGACAACTGGTCCCAAGGTTATAAAGCTGAGATTGGAAACCAGTCTCAAATCTCAAGCATCTGATTGGCTGAAATGGCGACCAGTCGCCATTTCAGCCAATCAGATGCTTGAGATTTGAGACTGGTTTCCATGCTCAGTTTTATAACCTTGGGCACTGATCCTACTCAGTTTCAATCATGAAAGCATTATCAGATAACTTTATGTGTTACAAATACGAACAAGGCTATTTATATTTAGGTGTTATGGTGTTTGAAAATCAGGAATAAATATTTTGCAAGAGTTAAAGTTATACGTTAGGTTGAAAACATAATCTGAACAATGAAAGTATTCTGTGCCAAATTCATAAAACTGAATCAGGACAGAAGTCTCAAATCTCAAGCATCTGATTGGCTGAAACGGCGACTGGATGCTTGAGATTTAAGACTGATCTCCTATTTTAGTTTATGTTCTTCGGCCCTAGAACTGTTCAAACGGTTGCATTATCAATTATTTCCTTAATTAATCACACAATCAGTTTAATTTGTACACATAATAAACTGTTATAACATAAATAATTATACACAGTTCTTTCAAATATCAAAAGCAATGTTCTTATTATTGTTTTTAATTACCTAATGCATTAATTATATTAATCAATGAAGCAACCATTAATTTAATTTATTAAAGGTAAGAGATAAGAGGCATTACTAGAAATGTTTCTTGTGTGTCCATTAACACTTTTGTGGTACATTTAATTTATGCTGACGAAGTCAGCGGACGCCACATTTAGAATACATAATTTCAGATATGTATGTACATATGGACGAGTGCAACAATGACATTCCTTTCGCGGGGAATGCGGGGCTATAAAAAGAATATTTGAAGGGAAGATATACTATAAATTACCAAACATGAGACAATTTGATAAATGATGATTATGGTGATGCTAGTATAAAATTTGTTCCATATATTACAACACAAAAAAAACCCAGAAGGATTGTAATCCTAAATCATGAACTTTAAGAACAACATTAGCCGTCTTTCTGACTTATCATTATGCATTAGAAATAAACTTTGTCTGGGGAAATAAAATGTTCTCCGATATAGCCAGGAGCTCAACCGTTGTTTGGCTTGAAAGACAACATGTTTCAGTGTGAGATATTTACAGTCTAGGTCAAGTTACGATATAATTATTATACTTATCTTATTTTGTGTAGTTTACAGTTCATATTTGTACTTAAGACCGTCGAAAAACCAAAACAATATTAATGCTTAACATGAATATCCTTTTGTATTTCTGTCAACATTTTTGAAGTAATTTGACCTTGAGTTGGCCGGTTGTTTTTGTGTTTTTGCAAGCAACACTGTCGAGTAGATGGGTGGATTGGAGTTAATTCACCAAGCCAACTTGTATTTGTTTGTTCATAGTAGAACCTGTTGGGTGCAAGTGTAAGGTTGGTGCACCCTAGAACCTCGTTTAAGCTCCAGGGGCAAATTCTTTTGTCACTTACCGTTCCAAAGCAGTAACCCCTCAGATTATTATTTTCGTTTATTTTTGTTTTGTATCTTTTCACTTCTACCTTTCGGTTGTATGGGGAGGCTGTGTCTTCTTTATGTGACCTTTGCTTGTATTTCATATTCTTAAAAACTGATTTTACAATTTCAATCCAAAAAAATCTCTGATCCACAGCAGACAGTGGACCACGTGTATTTGACAGGAGAGTTGCTTATTATAAATGTACGATAAATGAAACTGATGAGACTAGACTTTAATGTACACTTGGATCTTGACAAGATTGCTTCATTCTTAGTTAAATGCAGTGATGTTGTCTCAACATTCAAATCATCTGTCAGGACATGACAATGGCATAGCTTAAACTCTTAAAAACATGTGAAATAGGCATATCAGGAATGGCCATATTCAGAAGACAACCTCCCCACACATACAAACATTAGGTAGGAAAAGAGATCTTGGGTTATAAAATGAACAATATCAAATAAATCACCTCAGAGAATTAACGAAATGGGAACCCGAGGTGCGCCTTTAAACGGTCAGTGGCAAACCTTTGCCGCTGATGGTTAAATTAAAAGTGATTCAATCCAAGTAATGGACCCCTGAAGGACACAATATGTTATTATAATAATTGCTTAATGTACATTAGAAACCTCTACAAGCTGAGCACTTTCTAAATGGAAGGTATGATTTCATCCATCTAAGTATGTAATCACTGATTGTTTGAAGTTCCATAAACGTATGGCCGACAGAATTGAACGGTTTTGACGCTCAAAGAGAATCAGGCCCATTTCATCACATGTGTTCATTTCCAATCATATAAATAGATAAAAAGGGAACTTTGAAAAAAAAAGTGAAATATGCATATCAGGAATGGCTACATTCAGCATACACAGCCTTCCCACACAGCCAAAACGTAGAGAGGATAAAAAAGCATGGTATTAAAATAATCAGTTTTAATATGGACGCCACAAACAATTAACGAAAGTGAGCACCCGAGGGGTTACAGCCTTGGATCGGTCAGTGGCAAAACAATTTGCCACTGGGGGTTTAAACCAGGTTCTAGGGTGCACCAACCTCACACTTGGCCCAACAGGTTCTCATATCACAAAAAAGTACAATTTGTCCTGGTGAAATAACTCCAACCCACCCATAAGCTCAACAATGTTGCATGCAAAAGCACATAGCTAATAGCATTGAAAAGCAAAAGGGGCGGATTCTCAATGACCTTACCGAGACAAGAGCACCTGGAGTCAAATCAGCAAGAACACGATGGCAGGGACAAAAGAAACAAATCGAGTTTTTAGGATCTTTTAAAAAATATTTCCCTACAAACCTTCATAAACTCTTAAGCCCCTGCCACCGTCGTGCAACCAAAGAGGTAAGCATAATGATCACTGTAGATGGGTTTATCACCAGGCCTGCAGAGCGCCGCAGAATATCATGTTGGAAATCTTTCTTTTTGAATTTACAGATGGTTTTTACAAATAACATGGAAAAATTATCATTGTTTTTTAATTTCTTAAGTTTATAAATTAAATGTCCATCAAAAAACTGGCTGTGAAAGCCACCTATACGACATATATATCAATAAGTCAAATTGATCGAATATCTTTCAGTCATAAACCCACTACTAAAACTTTTTTGGAATGTGTAAAAAGGGATTTTTTTTATTTTAATTATCATTTTACTCTGATTAGAAACAAAAGCATTTTATGCAATATTACATTAAACAGAAATTTAGCGGAAATCCCTTACACTGGTTTTATCGTTTTTACAGAAGGGGATAGTCAAGCTAATTTTAAATCATCAGGAACGACTTAAGACAAGATAACAATAAGTGTGAATTGACAGAGAGTAGTAGATACTCTATTTCTAATAAATAATTTACATTTAAATGTGATCGAAAAAGTGAAATCTCATTACCTGAAACTAAAAAGAATGACACGTTGTTTAAGTTTAACTCAGATACAAAAGTTATTTCATATGTATGAACAACTAGATTAGACGCTATTGTAGTATAAAATTTCAAAATTATAGGCAATGGTTTCCATTTTAAAGCAAATATCACAATTTAAGTTTCAAAAATGTTATGTTCGGAGTGATTAAAGGTCATGTTTTTTGTTCAAAAGTTTTAGGAAAAACGTTATTGATTTTGATATTTCAAGATTGCATTTTAAATGACATGAGGTAATTCGATTTCATCTTTCCAATAACGGTAAAAAGAATTGTCAGCCTAGTGGATGTCTGAATCTATCCATGATTCAGTTACCTGCTTAATTTCGAAAAGATAACTGGAGCTATATTATTTTAAAAGATATAGCTTTTTTAACAGTACAGCTTAAACGTTATCACTGAGCACTTCAAGATCTCAGTCTCTTCAGAGAATATTTAAAAAGTGAAATGCATGTCGGGAACTAAATCCAACCCAACCATCAACTCGACAATGCTGCATGCAAAAGCACACAAACATATAAAACATGTTAAGTATGTACAGCAAAAAGGTTGGTAATTAATGACCTTCGAAACTTATCAAGAAATGTACGATATGCCGTGTAAAAAGTTATTGGATTGACAGTAGACATATCAGTGTTAAAATCTCCTAATCATAGTAAAAAAAACTTTGAATCATGAAGGATGTTGACATTTTCTAAAATTCTAAGCTAAATTATTATACGTTTTGTACCAACGATTTTAACTTTCAAAAACTGTTTCAATCAAAACCTGAAACATGTCACTGAGAGTCCTATTTTATAATTAATGCTTTAAATCTTTTCTTTACTGTTATAAATTTTAAAATATTTCAAAGCGTCTGGAAAACATGTCCGGTTGTTGTCAACAAACAGCCTAATTATTTCTTTTGTCCATTTCGACATTGCCGTTCCATTAAGGAAGACATTCATGTTTGTAATCGGTACACGAAATATTTCCGCTAGAAAAGATTGGGTTTTGCGAGTTCAATATTTTGCTCCCTACATTTATATTTTAAAGTTTTGGATTTTGTTTTGGTACATATAGGTCGACCAAGCTAAATTGGCGATGTTTACCATTATTAATAGAATATAAACACGAATTAAGGCAAATTTACGCGTTATAATTACAATTTTGCCTGTTTAAAATACAACTCCTAAATAGCGCAGTGGTGTACGCGTCCGGCTGTCATAGGCCTAACTTTCCTTCGACACGGGTTCAATTCACACTGACACACGGCTTTTAAGGAAATATTTAAGACGTCATATATAACGTCATGACGTCAACGTTTTCCCATAATGTACGTTGCATACAAAATGGTGAAATTTCTAGTTTATTATAGTACAAACATTGTAGTTATAACTATATTATCAGTGAAACAACAATTATTTGAAAGTGTATCCGATATTATGAAACACCCTGTATATATTTTTTCGGCGTTAGCTGTCTAAGCTCACTTTTGACCTAGTTTTTCGACCAATGAAATGTTGTAAATAATACTCGTATTCTATTATTATGCAGAGGGAAAATGAAATAAACTATTTCGATTGGTAGCTATTTACACCAGAGAGGCATCTAGCAGGGTGGAGAGGTATCTAGTGGGATTTTTATTATTATGCAGCGGAAAAAAATCAAATAGATTATTTCGATTGGTTGTTAGTGGGTGTTGTATTGGAGAAAAAACATATTTACGATTTAAATAACCAGTTAAGTCAATATTGATGGCTTAAATACAATTTTATATGGAGTATTCTTGGGTGTCAGGTAAAAACTTGCGTACAGTACACAGTGTAAAACGAAAAGGAAGTGCAGATATTTCTAGCTCTTACTGGTTCCTTTCTAGTTCCTTTGATACTGATTGTTAATTTCAAGTACAAAATACAAGTTCTTTGTAGTGTAGTGGCTAACACTCTCGCCTCGCAAGCTGGAGGCCCCGGGTTCAATACTCAGTACTGACACTTTTTTTAAAGTTAATTAAAGTAAAAGTTGGTAGATTTCGCTCTTGTAACAGGATGTTTTTATTTATTTATATTAAATTTCAAGGACATTTATTCATCTTGAGTTCTAACTCTACAAGAGGTATTTTATTGAAACTGGATAAATGTAGATCAAGACTTAATGTAATACATTGCTTCTTTAATCTACTTGGTATCACTGTATGAAATTGTTGCAACAGCTTCAACATTTTTTTTGAAAGACAATTTCAATGAATTTATAAGTTGTCATGATTCGGTCGCTTAATCTCTAGGTCATACTAAGAAGGCAGGGAGGGTTCGTCAACAGCTATAACAAGTAAAATAAACTAACTAAACTGTGTCTGCTTCGCCTCTCTGTATTTCTTTCTTTCTTATATACATGTATATATAAATCTTTTCCATCAACGCCGTTTATCTTTTTTAATGATATTTCTTGTTAAGATTAATTGCAGTCGTTTTAAAGTATTGTATGCATTTTGCTTCAGTTTATTTTATCGCGGAAATAGTTATTGTAAAAAAATGTCAAGAAAAACATGTTTCGAACCTACAACCTATAACAGCGTTGCGACCATTGCATTTCAAAGTATTTTAAATGACTGCGCCTGAGACCACTCGGCTAATGGGACAAGTATTGGGAGCTTTATGCCTTGTACAAAACAACGATTATAATATTAATTAATTGTTTACATGTAACATCAATATAAACACGCTAATGTAAACAAATTACAATGTAAACACGCCAAATTACCGTTGTCGAATAATAGTAAACTCATTCTGCTATTATTTATCGGGCACTTTTCTATTATTTTTATTATTCGGTTAAAGACAAATTAATTTATTTAAGGCTTTATAATTGGATGCACATCCGATACACAGTGTCGTTTATATTATGTCATAAAGTTTTTGCAAATGGCTCTTTATATCTGGGATTTCGAACACACGACAGGTTTAGCCGTTAAAAATTCATTTTAAATTGCTTTACCTTAACGTAAAATAACCATTAATTAACCGTCATTGAAAAGTGCTTGTTAATACCACCACTAAATCACAAACGCTAAGTTTGGCGCGAAGATAATCAACAATACAAATTACGTGTCCATTTTAGGTTATTTTATCTTTTTTTGTCAATTATTCTCCTTAACGAGGCCTATTATTCTTCCTAATAAATATTTGACAAACGGATCCTTTTGTCTCGGAAATCCATTTTATACACGCAATATGTTCTTAAGATCGATTTACTGGGAATGTATCGTATTCAGTATTTCATGCCGACGAGCGTTACAGAATCATTTACGTACTAGGCATGATCTATTGGTGCAACGTTTTAGATAAGAACGTTGTTTTATTCGTAATTCCATCTAACATACATGTAAACAAAATGCGAAATGTAAAAGGATTGTGCAATAAAGCAGTTTTTGTGAAAACATAAAAATAAAACTAATCGATGACACCGACCGACGTTATTGATTTTCTTTATTATTATTAGTGTCAAAAAGTCTGGGGAAAAGGCCAAAAATCAACGATTATGTAAAAAAACAGCACGTGACAAACAATGACAGACATGCACTGTTCAGATAAAATTGTATATTTTTATGATAATCTGAATATATAAATTCTTTGTCGGTATCAATAGGCAGTCAATCTAGACCATAACCAGAGTGATGTCCATTGATTGATTGATTGATTGTTGTTGTTGTTGTTGTTGTTGTTGTTTTCCCAATATATTAATAAATATATAAACGTCATAAACTTTGAACAAAGAGTAAATGTGAAATATTATTTTCCCCCAAAGTAAAATATACATGAAAGGAATATCCACATTAAAAATACAGCCTCTCCAAAGAGCACAAAAGTAGAAAGGAAAATTGAGCATGCATTTACAATACAATCATTTTCAGTAAGACATCAAAACATAAACACAAATGTCACCTTAATGTTAAAAGAAGAGATTACACCAAAAAGGTAATTACTTAAATCAGGAATGGCCACATCCAGAAGATACAGCTTCAACACTCAGCCAAAATGCTGAGAGAAAGAGAGAATATGGGTTATAAAATAATCAGTTTTAAAATAGACACCACAGAAAATTAATGAAAATGAGAACGATGTGGGTAACCGCTGTTGAACGGTCCGTGGTAATGTATCAATTTCTCATTTTCGTTGATTGTTTGTGGTGCCTTATTTGAATTTGACATACTTATAAACACCTGCTCTCTTTTCCTCTCTTCTTTTTCACTGCGTGCAAAGGCTGAGTTATGTGAGTGTTGCAATTCCTGATAAGCATATTTCACTTTTTTTCAAAACACAACAAACAATTGACATATGAACATAAGAACTCTTTAGATTACCGCCGTGGAACGGTCAGTGTGAAAACAACTAAACCAGGTTCTAGGATGCTCCAACCTCACACCTAATAAAACAGGTTCTATGAACAGATTTTGCAAAAACAATCTTAACATTGTTACAAGGCTTAGAAACAAGAATAATCTGTGAAATATAAACATGACGTTGCACGCGTGACATAAACATCTAAAATGGAAAAATACAATTTAATTTGCAATATTAAATAGAAATCATCTCTTTTGTCATAAATTTTAATAGTTACGAAACAATTATCAATGGAAAGATTTAGATCAAGAAAGTTTGCTTGCATGAATTTTCTGAATATTTGCTTTGTTAAGCTTGAGTTCCGTAGGCTATATTTCGTTGACCCAAAAATATAAAATGGTTATTATCAAGATTCTTTCATAGCAGTATATTAAGGTTTGACAAGTACCCGAAGGGATGTCTGTTCTGTATTAAACATAGATGTAACAAAACCAACATAATGATTTTAACATAATTAAGTATTGACGTCATAAAACCGTCTAAAATGGTATGTGTTTATTACAAGGAATGTAGGTTTATGAGTCTCCTGAAGATAAAGAAAACGCCAAACAAGAAACAGCGTGTCCACTAGAGAAGGTAAATTAGCTTTTAAGATCAAAAGTCAGACTACTGATATAAGAGATTTTTTATATTATCCTCTTCTTCTATACAACTTCCATTTTCGTTTTCGTATCTAAAGCAATGAAAGTATTTCAAATACAGAATTTTAAGAAAAATTTTCTTTTTAAGAAATTCTATTTACGTGAACCAAGTGGGTATGGCGTTTGCTTACACATAATCCGTTTATGTTCTGAAATATGTCTGGCCCTTACTAAATTTTTCCGGAAGTATTACTATCAAAAGTTCAATAACAAGCCAAATTAGATAAACACAAAATTCCATTTATCAAAGTTAACCAAAGACGGGTCTGTCTGGAAATGATAATTAATACAGTCGTAAATAGAAATGATAATTAATACATTCGTAAATGGTTTTATTTTGTGAAATACACATTAATTTATTATCATGCACCTTTTATCAACCTTTTATTAATCCGTATTTGATACGATGATTGGTACGTTTCAAATATATTTATATAACAATTTAAAGACACCTTTAAAACACTTCTTACAAGGTTAAAAACTTTCTTACATAACTTCTAAGCCGACATCCTTACAGTTACTATTGTCGCGGAAATGCTAAAGATATCAAAGATATCGAAACGAGAAATAACTTATTATAAGAAATGCAGAAATTTCTCGCATGTTTCTTGCATGAAGCAATTCTCGCATGCAGAAATTTCTTGTCTCGTAAAACTTGCGATGAAATAATGAAATAAATGATTATGTGAGCACTCTTGCAAGAACTTATACTGATTGGTTTATGTTTTTTTAGACCACTTGTCATCTGAGAAAGTTTAATCCCACTAAATCTTGTTAGTTTTAGCTGTCCCTGAGTAGGAATAACAAAAGTGATTATATTCGTCACTCTGAAGTACTTTTGACGGTAATCGTTAATCAGATGCCATTTTATTTTTGGCAGCCGTTACAATAGACAGGATTCTCCTGCTAAACGCCCAGTATAATTTGTTATTGCCAACCGTCATAAGCACGCCTTCATTATGATGTTTCGAAATGTGCACTGTTTATTTTAAATTATACATGTATAACCATAAGGTGCATACGCTTAGGTTTGATCGAAAGTTAGTGATATCAGTTTATTATTTAAATAATAACTTTGTTTTTTTATCAAATGTTTTTGATATGTGGAAAAAATGCTGTTGGCATTTGAAACCGAATATAAATGCACTTTATAAATAGTTTTCTTTGTTTCAACTGACGGATGAATATGTTAAAAAACTGAATCGTGACGTAATCTTCAAATAGGAAGGTAAAATTTAATGAGGAAGCCGAAGCCTATATATACTTTATACCTCAGCTTTTTAGTGCATACGCCCGTATGCGTGCTTGTGGCGAAAAACACAGTGACTGCAACGTGATAAAAGCAAATTTTACTGAAACCAATGGGATGGAATATCATTCAGCATTTAGAACATGTTGTTTAGGGTATCAGAAATTGCAGCTTTTATCGGATAACTTTAGTTTTTATAATTATAAGATGGCAAATTGATATTTAAAAATTCAATTTTTTATGATGTAAGTATTGACGTGATTGACGTTTAATACCTGACCGACTTATTCCGTTTGGAGATTTGTGCCACTGAACGTTAAAAACCTGTGCCCAAGGTTATAAAACTGAGCATGAAAACCAGTCTCAAATCTCAAGCATCTGATTGGCTGAAACGGCGACCAGTCGCCATTTCAGCCAATCAGATGCTTGAGATTTGAGACTGGTTTCCAATCTCAGTTTTATAACCTTCAGGCCCGGTAGATATTTGAATGCATTATTTTAGTTCCGGAATTTAAACATACACGTTAAAACTATGCGAAAGTGATGTTATCATCATGAAAGTGATGTTATCATTTCATGTCCTAAATCCCTTTTATTATTTTTCTTTTTTATATACCATGTTATGAAACGTCTGTTCACTAAACTTACAGGTACATGTTTTTTTTCTACGAGTTTTCTCTTAAGTGTTTTTTGCAATCAATAATGATATATTCTGCAACAAAAAACAGTGCAATTATTTGTGTTTTCATTGAAATTTTTGAAAGATATACATTGTGTTGCGATAGTGTTTTCATTATTAATTGAAAAATAACCGCCCATACCTTTATATTGGTATATCTACTGCTAAATTGCTTGTTATTCAGCTAAATATATGATTTTGAGTGTATTTATTTATTCATCAATATTTTATTCATATTCAAAATAATTCATTAAAATATATACAGTGTATGAGGGTGACCCTTAGCAATTGTTTTCTCAAATCGTCAGTCAAATACGCCTAATTGTGCTACGGTTTTATCTCAGAGTGAAATGTGTTAGACATATTATGGTTCACTGTTAAAAACATTTCTCATTTATCCGGTCTGTCAACCTTGTAGACCTTGTATCCAAGGTTTTATATATAATTATAAAAAAGAAAATGGTTGTTGATGGCAGCGATAGATTTTTTCTCTTAGACACGAGGCAAAATAATTGTCTATTACATGACTCAAAGACTTTCTGAAAGTAAATAGTGTTACATTAATAACTGTGTTTTAAGGAAAATAATCACTTCATCTCTTTAGATGTCGATGTAACCTTAGGTCATCAAATCTTTATTGTGCTTTGATAATTTGGTATTTCAGACATTATACGAATTCATCGTATTCAAAAAACAATGTTTAAATTTCGAATTATTGAAGATTATTTGCTAACTTAATTTCGTGACGACTTCTAATTAACAGTTTTTACACATTCGGCAAAGAATTTACAGTCTCAAGACGTTCGCACAAAGACTTTAAGTCTCCTTACATTCGCACAAAGACATTAAGTCTCAAGACATTCGCACAAAGAATTTAAAGCCTCCAAACATTCGCACAAAGAAGTTAGCTCTCCTGGCATTCGCACAAAGACTTTAAGTCTCCTGACATTTGCCCAAAGACTTTAAGTCTCCATACATTCGCACCAAGTATTTACAGCCTCAAGACAATCGCACAAAGAGTTAAGATTCTCTAGACATTCTCACAGAAATGTACATTCTCTAGACATTCTCACAAAAAAGTAGACTGCCTCCATTCGCACAAAGAATTACATTCTCTAGACTTTCGCACAAAGAATGTACATTCTCTAGACATTCGCACAAAGAATGAACATTCTGTAGACATTCGCACAAAGAATGTACATTCTCCAGACATTCGCACAAAGAATTACATTCTCTTGACTTTCGCTAAAAGAACGAACATTCTTTATACATTCGCACAAAGAATGTACATTCTCCAGACATTCGCACAAATAATGATCATTCTCCAGACATTCACACAAAGAATGTACATTCTGTAGACATTCGCACAAAGAATGTGCATTCTCTAGATATTCGAACAAAATATAGACTTTCTTCCACTTGTATTTAAACCGGCATTCACCATGCCTTGTGTACACTGTCTAGCACTGGCATGTACGGCGTGTAAATGAAAACATGTTTGCGAGTGTACGGTGTAAAGTAGGTTTTCTGCCAAAATAAACTTCAGTACCTGAGAATACACGTGCACTGATAAAGGAATTGCGTTTAGTGTTGAGAGCAGGGAGCGTGAAGCTGGGTCTTACTATTGGTATTTGTATTGTAAGACCAAGCGTAAAGTAAAACATTTTAAGTACGTATTTTCAAAGAATAAACGTGTTTAATTGAACCATACACGTAACATAAATATTAATGGTACAACGCCTTTTCCGTCCGCCTTTACCACTTTTGATACGTGACCATAACTTTAAAGACAAGTTCATTTTAAAGTAATTTATTCCAAGATAATCAGGTATGTTTGCGAGCGTAGCGACTCGATTAGCCATTTTGTTTGACGGACATCGGAAGAGTTGTTCCACTTGAAAATCGGTGGGCGCGGTTATCGACGCTCCAGCGTAAGGTCAATTGCAAATAGACTTTTAGGTGTTTTTGGGGGTCTTACAATTTATCTTTACTGTTCTAACTTTTCTTAGCCTATGTAAATTAAACATATTTTTATAACATTAATTTGTGCAAAGTTTGATGGAACTGCATTGTGCCGTTTTAGAGATTTTTATATTTTTCTTTATGTCTATGGCAAAGCAATGGGGAAAGGCTCAATACCTTAAGTCAATGATTAATGTGAGAAAGGAAGAAAAGATAAACTATGAATTAAACTAATGTATAATCAATATTGAAATCAAAGAATGTGATCAAAGAACAAGCGAAATCCATCAGTTACGAGTTTAATAGAGATTTCTATATAAACTTCAAATATTGCAGAGTTAATCTTGATCTTTAAGCTTCACGGTCAGTCAGACCCTTGTATTTTGTTTCTCTCTCTCAACCACTAAGCTGCTACGTAATCACACAGACTCTGAAAAAATAATACGAACAATTTATATATTAAATAAAATTTATCAATTAAAAATCAATATTTATATTATTTTTGTTTCGAACGTTATGAGGTGTCAAAATAAAATTATACGTTTTTCTGCATTTTTAAAGTTTAGAAAATTCACGTGATTTGATTTCTTCTTGATGAATATCGAGTCGGCAGTTCATTAAATCTCTAATGAAGAAACAACACTCGAGTAAAATAAAGACGTTATACAAGGGCTGTTCCATAAATCCGCAGAATTTTGCTCATAAACACTCATTTTAAATACAATTACACCAAATTTCGCGCACATACTCTCTGACATGTATTTAGATAAAGGTATATACATGTAGTATGAATGTTTGTTATATTTTATCGCGCATTTAGCGGTATCTATAGCAACCAATATAAACATACACTTGAAGCACGCCGGATTTCAAACTTAATAAAAAAAGCTGTAAAATAGTCAAAACATTTACAATTTTAGTGCCAGTGTGCGAACTTCATTTCCTGTCCGTTTAAATAAGCTGTGTTGAACGGTTACCTGTCAGCAGTGTTTTATCGCTATGTTTTCAGAAAAACGTTTGACGTCAACTGATTACGTTTTGTCATAAAATTTGGTGTTGGACTGAAACGCATCAAGGAGTCGGAAGCTCCTCATATGTTTGGGAAACATTTGTCTACAAATGGCATGACAGGTTAAGTGAAGATAGAACATCTGTGTTTGAAGACAAGAGACCGGGGCGTCCGACAAGTGCAGTGACTATCGGAACAGCGAAGATACTAAAGGAGCTGTTTAACACGGATATGAGATTTACAGTTCGGATATTAGCAGATGAGTTGTACCTAGCGTGTGACATATGAACACCTGGTTCGTCGACATGGGAAATGCGTGGCTACAAAAAAGGTGAGTACGTTGAGAATGTTAACCGCGCTCTTAAAGGTTGACGTTTATTGCTGAATGTTGACGTCGACGTGCTTCAAGTACTTCGTAGTACCATTCTTTATAGTTATCTGTAATGGTTTATGGTCGATGTCTTGCAATGAAATTTGGCACACGTGTCGGCAAAAAGAAAAGGTATGTCACAGTATAATTTGATATTTATTCATATCCCAGATATCAAATATATTAATGAATTCTGCGGATTTATGTAACAACCCTCTTGCATGGAATGTTGATGTTTTCAAAATTCGAAATAAAAATGATAACAATCAATATAAACAAATCCTGTTTTCTCATTCATTTTAGCCTTCAAAAGGATTTGCAGTATGATAAAACAATTATTTAGATTCTTAAAGGGTGCCATATTGTTGTCATATCATGATTGTCTATCGGCTCGGGTAATATGACACCACATGAAAAACGAAGAACAAATCTATATTAATTTTAATTCCAAAAATGAAACCTCGACAAGGATTGATTTTCAACTTTTGCCTTAGCAGTTTTTTTCTTTTTAGCTAGAATGCTGACTGCAAAAATGCTTCCTTAGAAATCATCCAGATGAAAATCAAACGAAAATGTTCGCAAAAGTCTCCCCGTACATTCAATTCACGCATTTATCAGTAACGTCCTTTGAATGTCCTTGAGCACGATACTGCTCAGTCACCCCAATGATATATTTCCTGCGTTTTAAATTTTGCCTTTGGCTTTGTCTGTGATATGCAGGATTTATATTCTCAGATGCCCTGTAAAAAATTGTTTTTAGTTCCGCCGAATGTTTTCTCGTTTAGGGCAAACCTATTCTTTTATATGGGGACCAAACGCCGCTGAACATGGAATGGTATTAATCTGAAAATACCGCATTGAAGTTTCATTGTTCACCGCCATATGCATTCCATCGTGATGGGATGGATCAAAACTGTACTGTTTATCGGTGTAAATATTAAGTTGCGCTCAACCCGTGGCAAGGCGATGTTGGCAGTATTATGCATTTCCATTACTGTTAATGAACAGGCTTAATTAAACCGAGCCTGGAACCGAGCGTGTATTTTCATATTTGCCGTGTTCGGTGATTTTCAAAGTTCCATTTTCATCTTTTATAAATTTAGACAGATGATACTTTCACGTATATACTTGGCTAAAATATATATTTAACATGACGTCACATATTACAACAAAATCATATGTTAATCATGAGAAAATGAACATTAAACTCGTGTACTCGGGCTTATTTCAGGAATATTGTTATACACTTACCACTTCGCACTTGTTTACGTGGTCGCACTGAAAAAAAGAAATAACTAAATAAAATCAATTGTCTGATTTTTTTCATGAAGCTATTTTTGAAGACATTAAATCTTTGGATATGACAGATTGTTTTTAGCCGTATTATTGTCGTTTACCTAGTTTAGACATTTTTAAAGTTAGTTTTTGACTCGGCCCAAGTGCACTACAACTAATGAGTCAAAAATGGTAAAATAACATAAAACCAATTAATTTAGATATTGATACACAGCCAATTTTAATTCAAAACATCAATATTTTGGGGTATATCTTCCGATCACAAGCATTTTATCAGACAGATTCAAACAGGAATAGGATTTGGTTTCCCAGTCGCAAATAAGTATAGTTATCACAGGTCAGGCAGGTGAATTATACAGCTTGGTAAGAAATATAATATATACACCACAAAACTGAGATTGGAAACCAGTGATTGGCTAAAATGGCGATCTGTCAGCCAGTCAGATGCTTGAGATTTGAGACTGGTTTCCATGCTCAGTTTTATAACCTTGGACAACTCTTTACAGGAAAAGCTACCTCTGCCAATCGGTGTCTGGCACGTGTGACCACATCCGTTACTACAACACTTGAGACTGCCCAAGCAATCATAATCTGATGAGCACATCTCCACGCATGTAGATCTACTAGCAGTTCCTCGTCCAACAGGACACACGCCAGGTTTCACACCTATGCAGTAAAAATATATTTTTGTTTATGATATTTGATTAATAAGTCGATATAATTGCAGTATAAATGACTAATTCTGAAGTTACAAAATTTAGATACGTCTGATAAAATTTAAACTTCTACTTTCGAACGTGCTCTTTTTTCTCTTTCTCTGTCATTACATGTACTTCGTGCCGAAAGGGCAAAACCAAATTATTCCTAGAAAAAAACATACAATATGAAAACCAAGTTTTCGTAGAAAAAGACTCTTTTGAAGATGTTTAGGGCTAGTCGTTCCAACTATAAAGAGGACTCTATAAGATCTTACTATTCTAAGTATTTCGTATACTAGTATCAATAAATCTCAAGGACTGCAATGCAAAATTAAAAGCAGAAATGTCCCTATATTTGTCAACAACTCGTTAGTGTTAAGAAGACAGACACATCAATATATACTGAGTACCAATAAAAACGCAACCCTTTATTTTTTTATATATATTTGATGTGTGTAAATGTTTAATAAATTGGCAAAGGTAGATGTGTTTAAAATCAATACCTAAGTAACCAATCAATACATTAATTGTCCACTGATTTTTAAAACTTTATCTCCTATAGTAACCCCGTACAAGCGCACGAAAGTTTCGTTTTGGAATGTTGACATGCATGAATAACCTCAAAACAAGACCTTTTTTAACCTATACTTACGGCTTTACAAATTTCATCTTTAGTTTTCAAGTTTTACATTATACAAATGTGAAAATGCCAAGACTTTCTGACAACCAGCGTCTTGAGGTTTTGGACATGATCCAAGGAGGTATGTCTCGATGTGATAGCGCACGTCGAATGCATTGTTCGCCGTCGACAATTACTTGCTTGGCCCAACGACATCTTATAAATTTAAAACTCATCTGTATGCGAACTTATCAAACTTTTACACACATCAAAATATTCCCAAAAAGAGTTTCGTTTTCATTGGCAGTCAATGTATAAATTAAGTTGTTCGTACAAAACGCGCCCGACAGGAAAAGCTGGAAGACCTCGTAAACAAAAACTTACTATAAGATCTTGTTGAATTAGAACAATACCTAGTTTTAAAAATATTTAAATGTATCTATTTCCGTTTTCGATTTTCGGTTAAAAAACAATACTAGTGTAATTGTATATAGCGTTGAAGTTTAGCGAAATTGTGCAAAGCCTTTTTTTCGATCGTTAAACATGATAATTGAAATCTTAATCTTATGTCATTTTTATAGAGTTCGAATACAACATCTGGATACTGTTTACCAAAGAACTTTGCATATGTGGATACGCATATTGGCGCAATGATACACCGAAGTTAAAACTGATCTGTCGCCGTAGGATGCGCGCACTCGATTTTCCGCTTTTTAGACTGCCGGCTTCGCTGGCAATCTTTTTTTTTTTTAATTCCAATATTCATTCCATCTTTGACATAATCAATTGTACAATCATACAGTTTAAACTTAAAAATAAATATCCAATACATAACGTTTTCTGTTATTCGATGTCTTTAAAGTAAAGCTAGATGCACTGTTTGATCAAAGATGTTTTATAAAAGGGATATAGAAATAAGAAAAAAAAATGGAATAGGAAAAGGAGCGGATGAAAAGAAAAAAGGAGTGTCCGCCATTTGTCGTTAAGCTAAGAAGAGTCTCCATTTTGCGTTATATTGTTCTTGTTTATTTTTAAGACTTGCTATAATGACTTCAATATTGATTCTGTGATTTAAGAAAGGAATGAAGGTTTTTAGTGATGGTATAGTGTTTGTATATTTGTTTTTAAATATAAAATATTTCGCTAAGATGATTATAAAGTTTACAATTGCATACAATTTATTATCTGCGCGATCTGTGACACCGATTGAGACTGTTTCATAACACAGCGAATTAATGGTAATACCTTTGTGGTTGAGATAATATTGTAGATCTCTCCAAAATGTCTGTGTATGTTGGCACTCCCAAAACATGTGTTTAGTTGTTTCTGGTGCCATTGCACAGAAATCACACAACTGTGAGGTACTTAATTTACATGTATAGAGGTACACGTTATTTGGTAATATTTTCATTAAAAACTTGTATTGGAATGCTCTGAGTTTTGTGTCAATAGTGCAAAGATATGGAATAGATAGAATGTTTTCCCAATTAAAAGGGGAGTTTCCTAATTCATTTTCCCATTTATTAAATATTTTATTTACGTTTGGCTTTTTCTTTAGAATTTCTATTTCATAAAGCATTTTATTGATTTTTGTATTGGGTGTTATTTTGCTTACGAGATATGTAACAGTTGTGTTTCTATTTGGATCTGTGGCCAATAGATCAGATTTCCATCTTTGTTTGATTATTTTTGTAATTGACATGTAATTGATAAATTCTTTGGCTGATAGTCTAAATTTTGTGTAGATTTCTTGGAATGAATAGAACTGATGTTGATCGAAGTTGTATATATCTTTTACATATAAAATGCCATTATCCAACCATCGTTTATTAAACAGTGGGTTTCTGTTATAATCTGTTAGTAAAGAGTTATTCCATATTATTTGTTCTTTGATATTATTGAGTTTAGGTTCGCTGGCAATCTTAACATTAATCCGTAAACACAATTGTGCCATGAAATCATTTAGATCATTCAATGCTAGAACACACGATATTGTGTAAAGTAAAATTTCAGAGTTTCCTTCTTATGATCCGAACGCTCATTATAATTTAACGCTCGTAATGTTTTGAACGCATCATCTTAATATTTCTCCATTTGTGTCGGATTTTTTTTCATTTAAGATCTAGATCAGCATATAGTTTTACATTTTATTGGTGTTTCAAACTGTATTTCTTACCAGGAAAGGCTTGTCCGTTCACAGCTACATACAAACATAACCAAATAAATCCGACAGTTATTATCAACGCACTTTTCATAGCTCCCATATCGTACATGTCTGCGTTAATATCAATACCTAACTTGTTTGATAAGTTGTGTTTTATATCTCTATTTCATATTCCCGGATATTGATGTAAATTAGCGTCAGATATAATTTAATCTTCTACTTTCGAACGTGCTCTTTTTTCTCTTTCTCTGTCATTACATGTACTTCGTGCCGAAAGGGCAAATCTAAATTATTCCTAGAAAAAAAACATACAATATGAAAAACAAGTTTTCGTAGAAAAAGACTCTTTTGAAGATGCTTAGGGCTAGTCGTTCCAACTATAAAGAGGACTCTATAAGATCTTACTATTCTAAGTATTTCGTATACTAGTATCAATAAATCTCAAGGAGTGCAATGCAAAATTAAAAGCAGAAATATCGCTATATTTGTCAACAACTCGTTAGTGTTAAGAAGACAGACACATCAATATATACTGAATAAATCCGACAGTTATTATCAACGCACTTTTCATAGCTCCCATATCGTACAGGTCTGCGTTAATATCAATACCTAACTTGTTTGATAAGTTGTGTTTTAAATCTCTCTTTCATATTCCCGGATATTGATGCAAATTAGCGTTTGCTTGTTTTTTACAGACATGTTTTTGACTAAAAACACCTGTTAGAACACGGAGTTAACATTTTGTAAATAAATGTCGAATGTTAAAGCGTTTTATGCTTGATTTACATTCTTTTTACGTGTTTAAAATAGGATCTTTTTACATAACTCGACAGCCTTATTTTAAACAGTCATAAATATTAATATGAAAGCTTGTCGTTAAACAAATGACAGATATCTTTCAATATCTTTCATTCAAACCAAAGAAAACCAAGCAATTTTAAGGGATTGCCACACTCCTCCCAACTTTGTTCATCGATAAAAAGAAAATTATCAAAATCTCAATAACGGCAAAATTCCGTTAAACAAAACTTCAAAAAGTTAAATTGGTGAACTATTATTTTAGTTAAATTAAAAGTAGTTGAAAGTAGTCCTATTACAGAGGTGAATGTAATGAGCCGATAGTGTAAGAGAGTGGGTCTTTTGATGGCGCATGAATTTTTGGATCGTTTCCTTAGGGAAGATACCTGCTCCGTGACGTCAGAAAATTATATTAATAACGTCGAAATCGTCCGCATGCCATGTTCAGTATTTCCGTTACTGCCCATGAACAGGCTCGATCAAAACCGAGTCTGTAAGGTTCATATATGTTGTGATCGGTGGCTTTTCAAGTTCCCTGATAATGAAAACAAATTATTATATTTCCTAATTACGCTAAAGTTGAGCTTTTAACTGACCATGATTGAGTTGTGTCTGACAAATTTCAACAAATACATATGTGACGTCGGCTGCGAAAACCAGGCCAATTGCACAAATGACGTCATGCGAGAAAACGCGCTTTTTCGTCGTACGACGTGGAAATAAAAGTAAGCGGCGTCGCCTTTTGCGTGCCAAATCATAAATATAATAATTGTTTGTTGTTTTTTTTTTTCGCCTTAAATCTGATTGAAGTTCGGTAATTGATACATGATGAAAGGGAAACACAACTCTAATTAACTTTATACTTGTCAAAGTATGAATTGTCTTCAGGATTTTTATCTTTAACAAAATTCCGCCGATAGTCGGCGTCTTCCCTGAAAATATTTTTCTCAACTAAAATCACTTTTCCCCTTGTATCGTGTTAAATTTTTTTTTCAAAAAGTAAACATATGCTTAGCTTTCAATATAGTTTAATATATTAAATCTAAAGTCTGCACATTTTTAATGAATTTTGTCAGAAACTATGTATGTACGATGTTTCTAAATTTAGACTCGTGACGTCACAGACACTGTATTCTAGTCATCACTTTTAAAGATTTCAGTTATTATTGCATCACCAAACAATTTACTTTGGACAGCAAAAATAACATGTACACACAATCAGGTAGATCAAACGTTTTTATGGCAAAGCCGAATAAACACTCATATTCTTTATTAGCCGATAACCTCTTTAAACTTGCATTTAATTGATAGTCATTAATAAACAGCAAAATATCATATTTTTGTAAGGAATGAAAAAAAAACAACAACAGAAATTATACATGAATGAACTATGTCGGTATTTGAAATAAGTTAACTTGCTTTGTTATTATAATTCGGATTATAAATGTTATAATTAAAAAGAGAAGTTGAAATAAAATCTGGATTTCGACATCGCCATCGCAGAAATTATTTTCTCTTCTATTTTCACATAATCGGATGTGCATTTGTGACACGTTATTTAATGCCTGATCGTGCAAGATGATTTAAGGTGTTGCTACTTTCGTTCATTTGCTACGTCATAAACAAAAAAGAAAAATATGAACATCTCTCAAACGGCAAAATGCAGTTCGATCAAACTTTACACAAATAAATGATATGCTAAGTTCCCACTGCCGATCCGATCAATTCGATCATCCCGATCAAGCAATCGGGTACTGGTTTGGCTCGGTAGGTATGAGTTATTCGAAGTGGTTTACCTTGGTCGGCATCACCCGGGCTTCATACCCGAATTTTTTTTTGACATGTCAGAAATATTCGAGTAGCGACCGAGTAGCCAAGCGGGCGAAAATCGCCCGGGAAGCGATCGTGTATTGGTCGAGTAGAAGATCGAGTTGATCGAGAAGCAATCGTGTAGCGATCTATTTCGGTCGAATTGACACCTTTTACCCGATCTGTACCCGATCATCTCCACTTCTACTCGAGTATTTTCCGACCGCAACCCGATCAACTCGACCTCTGTTCAAACTGGTGTGCAGACTAACTAGACTGCTACTCAGCTGCTACTCGACCACACACGATCACCTCCCGATTCCTGTTCGGCCATACAAGAACTAGACACTATTTATATCTAATGACCAACAGCGTTAGAAGTTTTTTTATATAAAAAGTTTATGTACACGACCTTCTACGACCCAAGTACGACCATGTCGATCTGGTCGGGTGAAGATCTGGCAGCGATCGAGCACAGGTCCAGTTGGTCGAGCTAAGGCCCTGTAAAGATCGGGATGATCGAGCGGAAATCGGTAAGATGGTCGGGTTGAGTCGTGAATTATCGTGTAGGGTTCGTTTGTAATCGACTAGAGGTCGAGAAGAAGTCATGTATACGCCTTTATTCGAGCTTGCACGGGCTCAATCGGGAAATTTAGGGGGATGATCGAGTTGATCGGATCGGCAGTAAGAACTTAGCAGGTATGTTTAATTTACACACGTTAAACATGATACATTAATGACATTGATTTGTGCAGAGATTAATTGAACTCCGTTTTTGCCGTAAAAAAGATTTTGATTATTATCTTTTTTATCAATGACAGTGCAATGAAAAGTGCCATGTCAGCATAAATGTGGTGACTTGTTACAGTTTTGTTTTGTCGACGGCTTGATATTCTTGTTTATTTTTTTTTTATTAAATTCAATTTACTATGAAAAGAAATAGAAACATGAATATTACAGCAGAGTGTCGTGTAAATAACTAATAAGGCGAGTTGCGCTACGCGTTTCTCAAATCACGATGTACCGTTTTTCGTATGCTCGGCGCTGCGGTCAAATCCTAAGTTTTTGGCCTTAATTTTTGTGTTTTTTTTGCGAACCTAAGATTTTGACCGAGCAAAAAAATAATTATTTTTGCCTGCCGGAAAGCATAGAAGATAGGTGTTTGTTTAAGAGGCATATCCTTTTTATTTCACGAGTGAACTCCAGAAACTGATGTGGCGTAGTCACGAGAGAAAATACTAGTTAGCTGTTTTATTTAAATCATAAACATGAGATTACATCATAATATAGGAAAGTTTAGTAATATTATCAATTGTATTTCTGTTGTTTTTTTTATATTTTATGCATATACAGTAGTTACTGTTTTAGTTGCCATGGTAACTAAATTTATGTTTCACATTTAACAAAAATCAGCACAATACTAAAATACATTAAATTCTCCTACTTACGCATCTTTTGTATTATGCATAAGAAACAGGATTTGTAACTCCAGATTTTCTGTGTCTGATGAATTGGTATACAAAGACTGTTGCTGTGTGTAACTAGAATGTCGCTTTTTCAGGGTATTTCGTGATTTTTTAATTTTTTTTCTTTTGCGAGCCCCTCAAAACTGTTCACTTACTTAAACTTTACGAACTGGCTCAAATCAAGAATTAACATTTTTAAATCAGTTATAGCTGATTTTTGTGTGATTTAAACGGTCAATCATATATATATTCCTGGTTGCCATGGTAACCGTATTAAGCAGTCCCCTAAATAAGATGGCTGAAAGTAACAACTATTTAATTTTTAACTCGTGTAAAGTAACAAAGATGATACATGCGACACTGAGTATAACATGTGCACATGAATGTATTGCATGTGTTACTTTTGATAATATTTATAAAAAAAAACTGATCGTTGTTTGAAATTATGAAAAACACCTAGTTTGTTCAATGTGCTATGGGCGCATCAATATTGGTCCAATCAGTGTGAATTTTTCAGTATAAACCAAATGCATGTTGTAGTTTTTGAAAATGCAATAAACTGAAAATGTGATTTTTGCGCCATTGGCCTGGTTTTTGCAAAATTTCTAGAACGTTACAGTAGAACTCAAAAATTTGTATCCAACAATATTTATTCATGTTCGAGTTACGCATTATGAAATGACTAAGGTAGGTTAAGATTTATCATTTTATCCGGTCTGTGGACTTCATTTAAAAACAAACGTATGTAAATTATCTTTGGTAAAATATTTCACTTTTAAATTACCAGTTAAGCACGAGTTTTTATTCTATAAGGAAAGACTATAGTACTGGCTTTTAAAGCCTGTGCATATCTTTAACGAGATTTTTCATGGGGTTTTTTTTGCACTAACTATAAACTAATATAAAATATTAAAAAATAAAAAGATGTGGGCATGGAAGAAAGTCTATATTTTATAATTCTCTATTGATTTTGAGACAACAAATGCGTTTTTGAGCTTCATTATAGGAAAATATCAACATAATTTTCAAATGTCAAAAACTTCACTTCATCGCAAATTTAACCAAAACTAACGTGCTGAAAAAGCAAACACTGCTTTAAACCAGATATAGTTAGCTTCACAATTTTGTATAGTTTAGAAAAATTGATAAAGTAATTACGGAGAAATAAGTGTAAATATTATCTTGGGTGATTTCGTATTCGGTGTTTTGAGGCGCTTTTTCTTGTGAACGACCAACAACAGTGTGACAAATGATTAACCAGCAAAAATTCAGTTAACTTATGAGAGTTCATAAATCACAAGCTAACAAACTCCTTTAGAAATTATTTCTGTATACTTCATGACATGAACAGACATTCGGACGGACAATACTGTAACCGTTTGTCAACAATTTTTTATTATTGTGGAAGTTAAATAGTGTCAAAACAATACATCAAACGATTTTCCGCAGTCGATTTTATCTGCTCCTGGTCCCCGCCAATAAATTCGCTTTCTGCTCCACTGACCTGCCCAATTCTATACCATAGCTCTATTCACTAAGCCCTCGCGAATTTGTTAAAAGTCTGTTTGTGCTAATATTTCACATATTGCCAGGGGAATGATTAAATTTTCCAAGAGTGCTTACAGATTTATGCAGATTTTTAGATCTGTGGAGCATTTTGCTATAAAACACAGAACTTCAAGATTTCATCACAAACTTCCATATTTAAATCGCGATGAAATGTTTACTATCCCTTCTTCCACTTCAGAAATCAACGGATATGTGCAGAATTCATTTGGCTTTTATAATCATCCGATATTTCTTTCCAAGAGTTAATTAAAACTAACAAAAATGATAATTACTTACACCGCTGTCAAGTATGAAAAACTTACCGTGTCTGCGCCTGGATGTGCCGGTTGACGGGTGTGATACTGACTACAGGGTCAAATGCAAGAGTGACAGGTAATATTGTTGGACAATATATAAATATATTGGACAAAGAAAGATAAGTATACACCGTAATTGTATTTTCTCTGGTATGATTATCCCGCTTGAATATATGCATGTTTTTGTAACTTTGGAGCAGTAATATAGAATTGTCATATTGTATGTGTTGGCTGATAACATAACGATATGTAAATCCTCTTCGGTCTACATTTTAACATAACAAGTTATAAATCTCCTTTGGCGGCGGGCTAAATTATTTTAATTGCCCTTAGATTTTTGTTTATTTCTTTAATGGATATTGGCTAACAAATATGTAACACCGATATGATTAGCTTTTCACATATTCCGGTCATCAAAATATGTGTTTGCTGTGTAAGAACCCAACAAAGCAAACATTTTGCTGATTTAGCCTAACCTTCCTTACCTTCAAGGCGAAAGTACGTACCTCAGTTCCAAAGGGGCTTGCTGGTTCTAGCTTTCTAGATTTTTAGTTTATGCTTTTTGTCGGGCGTGTTTTTCTACAAACTCATAACATATTGGTATCATGCACGATAAATTAAACATTTCTACGTATTTGAAAAATTCATTTGAAAGGAATTCTAATTCTTAAAAAATGTCATGAATTTAACTGTGTCTTTGTGCTCTTCTTAATAATTTGTGACGCGGTGTAACTTAGCTGTGCACATTTCCATTCAAATACGTGTAAAGAATTTGTATAGCAAGCACCATGTTTTATGTAAATCGATATTTTTTTCAATATTTAAAAATACAACCACACTAATTATATGCAATTCTTATCCTAACATAATATTTGCGCTTTGCTGTAAATTTTGTCGATTTATAGGCATGTCAAACAGCTAAAATCTGATGTTACTAAATAAACAGATTCCTGCTAAATTAAAATTAAAACAATTACTAGTAACCCGATTTAGATGACGTAAGTAATTTCTTAAGGCAATGCTCCGTTCGTCATTGCTTTGTCATAGACTTAAAAGAAAAATATCAAAATCGCTCAAGCGGCACAATACAGTTCCATCAAACTTTGCACAAATCAATGCTCTTAGTGTTTTATTATTTTACATACGTTGAGTAAAGTTAGAACAGTAAAGAAAAATAGTAAAAGAGTGAAATATGCATATCAGAAATCGCCACACTTACAAAACACCGCATAACCACGCAGTAAGACATTAAAAATCCCTAAAATTCTGTAGGCAATTTATCACAAAAAACGAAGCAACAATAAACAACAATTCAAATACCAACATGAGTAAAATGATACAACAAAACATTATCTAAAGTCCTTGAAAAGAACCTTAAATCATGAAGAGAGAAATCAACATTTTTATTTTTGGATAATTTATCCACTTTCGCGACCAAGAAATTGAAAGTAAAACATACTTTACAAATAACTCATGTTGTATACATTTGTTAGGCCAAATGACTTTAGACATTGTTGTTAGTAACTCATTAACCAATGCATGAAGATATTTAAATTGATGTTTAGTGTTGCTTCGTTTTTTGTGATAACTTGCAAATGAAATATCACAAACTTGTTATTAACTAAACTTTTCTAAACTTTTCCACACATCGAAAATATTCCAAAAAGTAAAGTGTTGCGTTTTCATTTGCACTCAGTATATAAATCTATCAGTATCTTGATTCTGTTTGAGAATACATTGCAAAAAGATTGCATTATAATTAATTATTTTCCTTAAAAAAGAGTAATTAATTATTTTTTTAAAAAGACAGTAGTTTTAATTGTAATTAAATTGAAACATTTCTATAGTAATTGAGTTGTTTTTAAATATTTGAACCCCTGGAGGTCTGGTCACAGGATTTTAAATAATAGTATAAGTGACACTAAGGCAATTTATTGGAACATAATGAAACATTCAAAATAGTCCATGAACAGAAAAGCAAATGCTGTAGCAGTCTTTTCCTACTTTCTGTGGTTCTATTATTCAGCAAATAATATTCAATGAGGTGCATATTAAAACGTTTTGTGTTTTAGTTTATAAAAATGGTCACAATTTCACACTGGTTATCTGTAGCAACATTTGTGATTTGTGTTCATGTCCATCAACATATAGTTTCTTTAAAAATGATTTCTTCACAAGCAGCATGCTCCACTGCAGGAATTAGACTGTATTGACAAGAACTGTCAAACTGATTTCCCCACAGAATTCCATGATATGCTGTTATCCTGAAATATTAAATTCAAAAGTTCAAAAAATTAACTTATTTACAACAAAGTTCAAGCATAATTAATGGTTAATGCTTTAAGAATTTGATGACAGTAATTTGAGAAAAAACTAATTATATAATTGACAATAAAAATAGTCTTGTTGAATTATATTGCTTTTCTTGCCCTCCTTATAAAATTGTATCTTGACTCATGTCTCACTTAACTTGAAATACATATCTGGTCTGTGATTTGGTCTTGTTGAAGTGTCGTTTTGACCCTAGAGATTCAGCAACTAGAGGACCCCAGGAAAACAGAAGAGATCAATATCAGCAAGAACAACGTTGGTGTCTTGTCTGAATTTACACAGTTCGCTTCTTGGTAAGAAATGGCCTCATGAATCTGAATGTGAACAGTGTAGATCCTGTTAAGATCTGCACATATGTACCTGCTAATCTGGATATACACTGATCACCCATGTGATGTTTTCATGTAGTAAAAGGTTAAAAGATTTAATATTTTAACCCAGATAATGCGTACGTAGGAAATATTCCTCCGACAGTTTGGCTGGTCGTCGTTCAAATCGGATTATGGATTGGGGTATGTTTTGATGCTGGAGGTTGTTTTTAGCATCCGTTTAAACAATACCTGACCAGGTTCACAAAAGTTTGGCCTAATAAAAACTCACTGTTTGGTTGATTATCGCTAATTTTTCTTCTGCGTCTTTTTAACGTCGTCCTAGCCAAAATGGCGATTAGGAAAATGAAACTTTTTTCTCGCGTGTGTATTCTTGACTCAAAATCTTGTGTGACGTTCCAAGTGTTTAATTTCTTCTACTTATAAATTCCATATTTTAAATATTACCTTACTCATTTTGCAGGGCATTACAACTCTTTTCCATTTAATATCAGCTTGTGAAACTAAGAACTACTTTTGCTGTCAGGTTTGCAGTTTCTGAAAAACGACTGTCACGAAGGCTGGAAACTCTGGGTCGGTAAACCGACCCAAAAACGCGTTGATCAAAATATGCATAGGACCTCTCTAGGTGCACCATGTACTGTAACGAATGTCGCATAGTGGGATTGCGTAACGACGTCTACCAAGGTAGGGGCGTGAAACAGCAAAAAATAGAATCATCCGCAGAGTGTAATCTGCGTTTCTTAATCCCGTGAGTATTATTGTGAAAATAAAAGAATAAATTATGACTATGTAACATAATTACTGTGACACAGCTGAGTACTTATTCTAATGAAGTATGATTTTTTATCTTCCTTTATATACGCATTCTATGCCACCACTTTTGCTTTCGCCAATGGCCAGAAAATTTACACACTTCGCCGATGAATAAAAATACTGATGTATGGCCCATTCTCGTTGTTGTTTTTGTTTTTGAATGTTGAATTTTTCGATGTTGTAGTAGTTTGACAAAATTAATGTCTTCCTATCATAAAGATTTTTATTGTTTTAGACTTTCTAACAGTACACAATACATAAATGAAATCCATAATGTTGTGCTTGTACGTACAATGTCAGTGATACATACTCGAGGATTGTCTCATTATCCCTCTAATTGACAGAAAGATTTTAATTTATAAAAAGAAAATGAGATAGGATTGTTGGCATTTATGTGATAAACATGGTTTCATGTTCTCAGATCTCCTGAATATACAAATGTTTACTGTTTCTAAATATTGAGTTGCGCCAAACCACGAGCTAGGTGTTCGGGGCAGTGATATGCTTTAATACCACGCATTATTAATTAACTAAAATAATATTGACACAATATGTACAATTCAGTCCACCTTATATGGGCTGCAATCAATTCATATGAAACTTCAACTGGGTCAATACGAGATAACCTGTGCCAATACTATGCCACAATTTTGGAATTTCTAAGTCAATTTTTAATGAATTAAAATGGTAATAGATAGTATGACTTTGTGCACAAGATTTGCAGTTCCGCAAGTCTATGTTGCTGATTTTGGTGATTTCTTTCTGTGTAATAAAATCTTTGAGTTTATCTAACTCGCTAGTACAACAACAACACGGACGTCTGCAGCAAGAATTCTTGAAACTAAAAAACAGTGAATTTTAAAGGATTACTCTTGATTTGAGCAAGTTTATTCAGCATGACTGCAAAAAGGATCAAAGCTTAGTTTGAATAACTTACAGACATGTTAAATTGAGTATTACATGCGGAAGTCATGGATTGAATGTGCCAGAAAAGTAAACTTATTTTGGATATATTTGTATAATAACTAAATTTAGACTGGATGAACAAGAGAGTTGGCTGCCACAGTGTGTAGTAATGGTCAGCTTATTTTTGTATTCAAAACAAAACAACCTGCATTTCTGCATCTTCTCGGTAGCTTATACCAGCAAGGTCACTACTGTAGACCGATTGCAAGACATTTGAATCGGAGTTGACACTTCATCTCTTCAGGCCAGTAAATTAGCAATTTTAAAGCCTTGAACTATGAATATTGTGTTAATTAATAAAATTGTCACTAATCAGGGAATTCACATTGGCCTTGTTATTGGGCTTTGGGCAGTCACACTAGCCCTCAGCCTTCGGCTTCGGGCCAATATGACTACCCTTGGCCCAATAACAAGTCCAAAATGAATTCACTTGATTAATAACATTATATTATATCAGTCTTAATAAACATGAGCCTATGATATCTTCATATGTGTCGTGTTCGTTTGATTTTAAAGTTTTCGCCTCATTAATTTTATTGTTAACAACATCTGTTTACAACAATGTGTATTACTGATAGAATTTTTATCTTAGAGATCCAAGTTACCTTACTGTTAGAATTGTTAAAATAGCGAAATAATAAAATACCATGCGTTGGCATATTTTGAATTTGAATGATGACTACCAACAGAGAAATAATGGTTGTCAGTGGTGAAGCATGCATATAGTTTGCTTACAATATGCGGTGGTGTGTAGATGGTTTTATAAAGTGTGTACCTAAATGATTCCTAGAAAAATCCTCGTAATCAAATCTGGCTGTTTTTATGTAACTAGAATAAAATCTACGTCACTAATTATGTTTCTTATTAGACGCCTACCAGATACAAGACAGTTTTAGTTGTGTCTAGACCGTTCTTACAATATATCTTCTTAACATTTTGCTTTCGAATAACACATCTAATTTTTTAAAGGCGGGCATGTAATAAACTAAGCATACCGAATGTGATCTATGTTACGTAAGAAATGCTAAATTCATTCAGTAGAAGTTACAGCTCAAACATCTAATTATTCCTTTCTAGAAATGATTTTCTTTATTTTACACCACGCTAGTTAATGTCATAAAAGAGTATATGACAATCTGCCTTAAACAAAATTAAGTGAACTTGGGGTTTTTAAAGTATGCCTTATATGTGTAAGCAGCAGAGCACATGAGCATCAGCCATGTAAGAATGCTGAAACCTTAAAACTTGTGTAGGTAACCTAAAGATCAGTTTTCATGATTAGCGTCTTTTCTGTTTTATATCCTGACATTAACAAGTGTTTTATCTCAGTGTTTTGTGTAAAAATTGTTCTTTTTTTGACAAAAGTGTTTTAAAATCAAAACTCTATTCTGCTGAATTCCGACCATTGTTTCCTCGTTCAGGACAAACCAATTCTGTTATTTTGGGGACCATACGCGCCACTAACCTTGAAATGGTACTCATCTGAAAATACAAGTACCGTACTTAATGTTCCATGTTCAACGCCATATGCAACTACGTTGGTGTTTCTCAAAATCGTATTGTTTACTTGTATAAATTTTGAGTTGTGCTCCACTCGGAGCTTGGCGGCGTTCTTGATAATATTATATGTTTCTATGTGGTAATAGTTTGAAGAAAGTCATTATGTTTTCAGCATTTTTGGCATTTATCGAAATTCATTCCAATATTTTGGCGAAGTGCAAATTTGACGATTCCTTAGTTACACCAAACATTTTAGTTTATTTTAGAAATGAGAAGGCTTTCAACGGTTTTCAGTAAAGAACACTAAAAGAGACAAAATATCTATTTCAACGGATGGATGCATCCAAATATTTCGCAGTTTTCTTTGAACATATGTACTTTCTGAAATTTGCCGGTTTGAAAAAAAAACAACAACAGAATGTTGTATTTCAATTTAATGATGCATGAATAAAAGTTTCTTCCCCGAAATAAGTTTTTCTTAAGATGAAGGAGTTCTCGTTAAAAATGGCACAAAATAGCAGATACCGGATGAATAGATCAAACAATAGCATGGATATATTTGCAATATTTAGAGCAAACCTGGATAAAAAGGTGAAATATGCATATCAGGAATCGCCACATTCAGAAAAAAACAGCCTCCCCACACAGTCAAGAAGAGAGGGAGAGAGCATGGTTAATAAAATGATCAGTTTCAAAAGAGACACAACTAACAATTAACAAAAATGAGAACCCGAGGGGTTACCGCCTTGGAACGGTCAGTGGCAAATCAAATTGCAACTGGGGGTTTAAACCAGGTTCTAGGGTGCACCAACCTCACACTTGCCCCAACAGGTTCTCATATCACAAAACAAATACAAGTTGTCTTGGTGAAACAACTCCAACCCACTAATTGGCTCAACAATGTTGCAAGCAAAAGCACACAAACATATAAAACACAAGAATCTAATAGCATTGAAAAGCCAAAGGGCGGGTACTCAATGATCTTACCGAGACCAGAGCTCCTGGAGTAAAATCAGCAAGAACACGATGACAGGGATAAAAGAAACAAATCGAGCTTCTAGGTTTTTTTAAGTAAAGATTTCCCCATAAACCTTCATAAACTCTGAAACCCCTGCCACCCTCGTGCAACCAAAGAGGTAAGCATAATGATCAACTGTAGAAGGGTTAATCACCAGGCATGCAGAGCGCTGTAAAATATCATGTTGGTAACCTTTCTTTTTAAATTTACAGATGGTTTTTACGAATAACCGGGAGAAATTAACATTGCCCTTTATCTTCTTAAGTTTATAAATTAAATCTCCATAAAAAACTGGCTGTGAAATACCTTGTTGCAATAGCGATTTTAAACTGCACCTGTTTTTATGAATTAGATCTGGGTATCGACGATAACACTTGCCAAATGTTTTCCTTAATTTGTGATACCGATAACCTTGTTTTAAAAGTTTTTCTGTAATGCAAAGATTACGTTCATTGAAATCATTAATATCGTTGCAAGCTCTTGAAAAGCGAACTAGCTGTGAAATATTAATCCCGTAAGATGTTGCACGGGGAACATCGCCGTCTAAAAACGGAAAATTTACTATATTAAAATTAAAATCATCTCTTTTATCATATATTTTAGTAGTGACATAACCATTTTCAATTGACAGATTTAGATCGAGAAAGTTTGATTGCTTTTCTGAAGTGTTTGCTTTATTAAGTTGTAATTCTTTAGGGTAGATCTTATTAACCAGTAATGAAAAATTGTTATTATCTATATTTAATAAATCATCAAGGTATCTCGAGCTGTTGTTAAAAGCTATAATAATATCATCTTGATGTTCAGTAGAAAGAGATAACATAAAGTCTCTTTCATAACAGTATAAAAACAGATCAGCATTGGGATGCCTATTACTTGTTTATAAATAGAGGTACCGAATTTATAAATAGAGGTACGGAATTCCAAAAAAGGGCATTCCTGAACGTTAAAAAATGTTGGCCCGAAAGTAGTTCAGTGATTGTCAATTTATTCATACCTTTGCAATCAGCTTTTCTCTAAGATAATTATTCCTCATTATGCATTGAATGTAGTGTCTAAACTCGGATATATTGTACTCAGTATAGATACTGTCTACGTGGTTTGCGCATGTCTTCTGGCTTCTAAACACACATTTAACAGTTATATAGCTTTCATGTTGATTTAGAAATCCATTTATTCATTATCGTTAATGTTGTCGAAATGCATTATACACTCTCAAAGTCCTTTGGAATCAAAAAGTGGTCTTCAGCATCGCATGACATCATGTAACTATTGCCTTTGTTTATATAGAATTAGATGAAAAAGGAACTTTGAATGCCACCGAACACGACAAATATGAAAATATTGCAGGCTCGGTTTGATTAAGCCTGTTCATGGGCAGTAATGGAAATGCATTTCTTGCATACCAGATCATGTCATTCGTGTAGGAAATTTCGATCCAACACCCCCATGTAGAATGAGTCATGCGCCATAAATGACGTCACAACATGACTATTTTCTGGTCTACTTTAATTGAAATACATATCTCCTTTCCTTTGTCATTTATTCGAGAAAAAGTTAGCAAACATATTTTGCATCTGAACAAAGCATAATAGAAAAATATTGTTATAAACTTTTCGTGATAATTTCTATCATACACATTTAATTTAATAACTGAAATAAAATTTATAAAATGTAAACAGTGCAGTTGTGTCCCTATAATACACATTGATAACTGAAATAAATTTATAAAATGTAAACAAGGCAGTTGTCTCCCTTATTCCTTGCGGTAGCAGCCGCCCATTCACAAAATTGTCAAGTGAGTTCAAGATTGGTGACGTTGTGAAAGTAGGTCAACGTGGTGAGAAGGGAAAATAGTTGTACAAGCCATTAGGAACGTATGTTATGTACAAGGTCTACACTTATGAAACTGGTGATATCCGAACCGTAGCACGGCATTAACTTGTCAATGGTCTTGCAGATGAAGATTTCCAAGAATTGTTAAATTGTTTCCCTGCTGATGCTTTTGACCAGTTTATGAGTACCATAGATTTGCAGAGCTTTGTACACATCAAAAAATGTGAAAGCTTCATGTCCGCCACATGTGTATCAAGCCATCCTAACAAGCATGATGCAGCCTTTGTCCACTCATAGTTAGACTCATTTGTCCACAAACGAATTTTTTTTATAAACCTTTGAAAACTTTCCATCCGAAAGATTCCGAGTGGTATCATTTATCAGGCTCAGGATAGGGATGATATGAAAAACAAAAATACTGAACAGAAAATGAAATCCCACATGATGATCCTTACCGATTTTCGGCACTGAAAGGAGAGCAACGGCCTATTCACCAAATTTCACCAGTAGAACTTAATAATATTCTCCAGAAGCTTGTTGTCCGAGTTCGCCATTGTGACGTATCTGATTAAGATCCATCATCCATCCGTGGAATAATCAACAGTATAGACAGGTATTAGGCTCTTATACTAGATGATCTTGTTGTGACATGTCATTTTTTCCTAAATCCTACATTTCTGGACTCCCCTTATCTTCAAATGAAATTAAATAATATTAACACTTAATCTTTAACCAGTACACTAATACTGTAATAGTTTTACAAAAGTATATCATAAATATATCCTGAAATGTGTTCAACCTTCACACAGAATTATTCTCAATCTGTAAAATACATGAGTGGCAAGTTTGGCCAGACAACCAAAACTGATCTGAATCAATATATATGCCACACGGCTTAAATAGTATCCTTGTTTCTAATCACACCGACCCAAAAAAGACGGGTGAGTAGGAAGGAATTTCTTTTTAAATGATCTGGTATTTTCTGGTTATAAACTTGCAAATAAAGTACTTTATAATACTCTTATGACTTATAAAATTGGTCTCGTCTGGCTTATTAAAAAGAAGAGTTTTGAAATTAAACAAAAATGTTCCCATAAAAAATTTTGGTCAGGGTTATACAGAGGATTAGTAGGAGGACCTACACACAATTGTATGTCAAGTTTTTGTAGTATGTTTTCCTTTTGTTAATAAAAAGGTACCTGAACGACAATGAATATGGGACAAGTGTCGCTAGAGGGAAAAGGTTTTGCCAGACAATGTCAACACTTAAGAGTAATTTTAAAGATCTGAAGAAACAAGGGAATTAAATGAAGACTTGGCCTTTCTGATCACCTGACGGAGTCTAAAATTGACCAGCTGTACAGAACAAAATTTATTCAGAATTTTAATGGACGTTCACCCCTTTACAAATTTCATATCGTTTACGTATGTAAGTGAAGATAACACAACATATTATTGTCAGTATCACATTACTTATTTGGGCATTTTAAAAGATTTTTTTGTATTGTTTAGTTTTTGTGAATTTATGTTATTATACCTTAAGGGAATTTTTAAATCTAGTTGTTTTCTTTACTGTTCTCAGGTTTTTAAACTAATGCAAAATAAAATACACCTTTTCCGATGTTACTTTTTATGAAAAGGGAAAAATAAGAAAGTATTACACACAAATGTCAAAAGAGTGAGACCAAATTCAGTTCCGGCGTAGTTTCGCCGACCTGGTTTAAGACTTAAATCTGGTCGGCGCGTATAAGTTCTTTTAAAGATTGTGGCCTGTTCTTGTAAAGTTCTGGTTACTTAAACAATTGTCATTTGCGCGAGAATGTCCACAATATTCATCAGGAATAAGAAATCAAGTAATATACAGCTTATCGACGTAAGAGCGCTATACAGTATTGCATTATTAGGAAACTAACAGAATCGAGAAATACGCTTGGTGTAATGGTTAGGCAATCGTGAGATGTCCATTAAAAAAAGAACACTGAAACATAATTTTAAATGTGAAAAAGATAAATTGAAAAAGCGCGTGTTAATAGAAAGTTATATAAATATATTTTTATATATTGTGTAGAAGTGTCAATAAAGGTGATTGTAGTTTACTTAACAACGAATGTGCTTAGAATATTGTGAAATTAATACAGAATGGATAAATTTCAATATGAAGTAAGACAGACAGAACTCGATTATATTAAAGTTGCTCATTGTGAGTGTAGTGTTGAATAAAGTTCACAGAACCATAGTAAGAGAATTGCATTTTGGAAACAACATCGTAAACGCATGAAACTGATTTGATAATCACTTTGTGGAAACCTATCAGACTTTGTGTTGAAAAACTGACAATTTACATTTAAAACATCTTAATGGTCAATTTACTTATACGAGTATATTTTTGATGGATTTAACTTTATTCTTAATGTATTCAATATAAGAAATAAGATATGCCGGAAAATGTATCAGAGAATAGTACATACGACATTGATTCTGAGAGACTATCAGTAGCAGCTTATTGTGTGATGCGGACGTTAGGTATGGCGATTGTAATCCTCAATTTAACCGTCATATGTACACTGGTTGCCAGGAAAACAAAGTTCCCGGCAGTCTATTGGCTACAGATAACTTGCTTAGCACTGAACGATTGTGTAGCCGGTCTTGCCGTCTTCATAATATCATTCATCGACACAAATATGATAAGTAGTAGCTTTACAAATTGTAGCGCAATTATCATACTTCTCTTTTTCTCTCAGTCTGCGTCCCTCTACAACATTTTTGGAATATCAGTGCACAGATTTATTGCATTGAGACGAAGGACCAACGAATTTCGCTGGAAACATCGTCATACAATATCTGCAATAGTAACTGCATGGGGAATGAGTATATTGCTCTGCTCCCTCCCAATAATCGTTTTTGGAAAACCTGACCATTATATACGTATGAAATTTTGCTCACTTCTTTCCATATTTGGTGAGGACATGTCTCAAGGCTCTGGAATCCTGATGGGATCGTTCGTGTTTCCATTGGTTTTCATAAACATAATGTATATTATATTATTTTACAATCTACGTTCTACTTGGAAACGAATTATGCCAGTCAGGACGGCAGCCAATTCTGAGAAAGGGTCATTATACTCTATTACCGCCGTACTATCAAACGTGTCAGAGCCTGAGCCGTTTTTTCAAGCAACCACTTCAAAACATACTGCCGACATTCCTGCTAGCGTCAGCTCGTCTTGTTCGCTTAAAGGCAGTTCAATATCGATTTCGCAGAAACAAATAAGCAAACGTGTCGTTGTTCCCGTTCGGATGGATATTGAACTTATGGTTTTAAAAGATTTGGAGGATTCACCCGAACATATTGACGCAAAGATACAAGAGTCTGGTTCTGCACATATTGTATTTCAACCAAACAAAGAGCACACCTTTTCTACATTTTTACCGGGTACAAGTCCGAAAAATGTTTCAGCGGTAAACCAAGAACAGTCAGATTTGCCTAAGTTGAAACGTAATGCAGTAGGATCAAAACTCTTTTCGAAGCCAGAACAGATATCTCAGCCATCGATCAGACAGAAGAAGGCGTTTACATTACTTGGTACTATTCTGTTATTTCTGAACATATTCTCATGGCCGGGTATAACGGCTCTTCTGTTGGCCGGGATGATACATTCCATATCCCTTGGTAGGGGAACACTTTTACCGTTATTTACTACAATATGTTTAAACTCTGTGGTTAATCCCATTATATATACAATAATTATAAAGGAATTCAGGGTAGCCCTGCTAGATATTGTTCGCAATTTACTTAAGTTGTAACATCAGATACATCAAATTATTGTAAATTGTAATGGACTTGAATATTGCAAGCTGTTTGCGAAAAATTCTTTGAACCATTCATTTCTGAGATTCAAGACAGGATTTGAATTAAACCTCTTGTTCCAAAAAATATATGTTATTTCGTTTGAGGAATGAATTAGAAGTAAAAAAATTATTCTCTTAAGGTAAAGTGGTCACTGTTAAGATAGCCAGAAAAGCGTGGTATGAGTGCACGATATTTAGAACATGTTTTTCAGTGTAGTCATTCAGTTTTCGGTAACCAACATTTTTTTCGAAGTAGACAGTGAAATAAAATATAGTATGTTTTATTTAATGGTAGAATGTGAACACATTTGTATTCCCGAAATGATGTCACTGTTCATAATTTCAAAGATATGAGATATGTTGGTATATTTTGTATGCATTGATGATTCATCGGTTACCTAACTGAGTTTGTTACATATTACAATTTGATATTTAAATTAGAGTGTGTTATGTTTTTTTATTTAATGTAACAGAGTAAATTGAGTGTAATCACGGTTCTCGAGGTTCACGCTGGAAAATCATTGTTAGATAACCATAGTTATCATCAAGGATCATAGCTCAAGAACTCAAGAACAAAAGCTAGTACGGTTTTGTTTAGCCAACAGCTTAAACAATCAGAACCGCAATTCTCATTTTGCCACTGACCGTTTCAAGGCGGTATCCCCAAAGGTTCTCTTTTTCGTTAATAGTTTGTGGCGTACTTTTTTAATTGAAATACTTATAACAAGCATGCTCTCTCTTTCTTCCTCTCTTCTTTTTCGCTGTATGGGGAGGCTGCGTTTTGTGAGTGTGGCGATTCTTGATATGCATATATTTCTTTTTTTTAAATCCTGGTTTCTGGTTGGTAACCTTAATTCTCAGTGATTAAGAACTCCAGTATGGAAAGCATTTTGCACATTTATTCCGAAAGTCCTAGTTCCCGCTACGAATGGTTCATGACGAGAAATAACTTTACTGCCCGAGAACGACAGTTATAGATTAAAACCAGGTTTAACTTCGTCCAATGAAACACTTTCTCGGCAGAAACAATAGTATTCTAGTTATGTCGGAGACTGAGTGCGAAACTCTTAGTCTTTATATATAATTTGATATGAATTTATCCAAACATTCGCATAGAGGGTGCTCCAAGACATGATACATACATGTAATAAGGACTTGCTGTTGTTGTTGTTTTTTATCTAAAAATAATTTAGCAGGGAGAAATATGTCATTATATTTTGATTTTTGGTTTCGCGCTCAGTGCGAAACTATTCTATTTGACCATTTTGTTAAAATAATAATAACAACTGCTTCATATTGTTTATGACTGGTTTAAAATAATGCAAAAATCAATAAAAATAATTAAACGCTTCAAAGCTTTATGTTTTACTTTTCTATCGAACTTCAAGACAACATTTTTGTTTTAAAATTTCCAGTTTAAAGATGAATGGTACTCATATCCCAGCCAATATAGATTTGGATATTGTTCAATCACCCAAAGGATATACATGTACTTCCTGATTTTGATAGTTTGCCTTTGCCGTTGTCTGTGGTATGCAGGATTTATAAACTCAGATCCCCAGTAAAATTCTATTCTGTTTAGTTCCGCCCAATGTTTTCTCGTTTGGGATGAACCCATTTTTTTATCTGGGGACCATACGTTCAGAAACCAAGGTAGGGTCCAATTCAATTTCTTCTTATTCTCTAATGAATCTATCCAGAATGAGGTTCTGTGTTCAATAACGTGATCACAAAATTACCTTAAAAACAATAAACGACTCTCAAGAAAACTGACATCGTTCAGTTCTCAACCGGTGGTGATATACGTTCACCTACGTCCAGCAAAACCACACACAGAACAGTGCGTCCTGCGCAAAGTATTTGCTCGCACTGATTTCACTTTTCCATTAAGCTAGCATACTCATCCGATGGCAAAGTTTTGTCACCTTTCATAATCCCCTGTCAAAATTCTATTCTGTTTACTTCCGCCCATTTTAACGTTTAGGGCAAACCCATTCTTTTGTCTGGGGACCATACGCCGCTGAACACGGAATGCTATTAATATGAAAATACCGCACTGAATGTTCCATGATCAACGCCATATGTCTGCCATCGATTGGGATGGATTAAATTTGTACTGTTTACTTGAGTTGCGCTCAGCCCGAGGCTAGACTGTGTGGGCAATAATATGCATAACCATGAACAGAATCAATCAAACCGAGCCTGCAATATTTTCGTATTTGTCGTGTGCGTTGGCTCTCAAACTTCCCTATTTACCTTCTTCACTAAATAATTATAATACCAATTTGTTTGGGTTTTTTTTCACACAATCTTATTCCAGGAGAAAACGTGCAAATTCACAAGTACAATGGTGCATATCTATCTGATTCTTCTAGAAAAAATCAAAGTTACGAAACATGTGTCCCCTGTTACTTCAATGGTAACAATCCAATTTGATCAGTCGTAATTCGTGTATTAAAACAGGAATCAGGGCCCAAGACCACAAAACTAAGTTTTGAGATCAGTCTGGTCGCCATTTCAGCCAATCAGATGCTTGAGATTTGAGACTGATCTCCAGATTTAGTTTTATAATCTTGGGCACAGGAAACAAACTGACAATGCGAAAAATCACTGTATCGAAAGGGATTAGATATTATGTAAAAGAAGAGAAGAATGATTTAAGAAGAAAAAAAAGGTGAAATATGCATATCAGGAATCGCCACATTCAGAAAAACAGCCTCCCCACACAGTCAAGAAGAAGAGAGGGAGAAAGCATGGTTAATAAAATGATCAGTTTCAAAAGAGACACCACTAACAATTAACAAAAATGAGAACCCGAGGGGTTACCGCCTTGGAACGGTCAGTGGCAAATCAAATTGCAACTGGGGGTTTAAACCAGGTTCTAGGGTGCACCAACCTCACACTTGCCCCAACAGGTTCTCATATCACAAAACAAATACAAATTGTCTTGGTGAAACAACTCCAACCCACTTATTGGCTCAACAATGTTGCATGCAAAAGCACACAAACATATAAAACATAAGAATCTAACAGCATTGCAAAGCCAAATGGCGGGTACTCAATGATCTTACCGAGACCAGAGCTCCTGGAGTAAAATCAGCAAGAACACGATGACAGGGATAAAAGAAACAAATCGAGCTTCTAGGTTCTTTTAAGAAAAGATTTCCCCATAAACCTTCATAAACTCTTAAACCCCTGCCACCGTCGTGCAACCAAAGAGGTAAGCATAATGATCAACTGTGGAAGGGTTAATCACCAGGCATGCAGAGCGCTGTTAAATATCATGTTGGTAACCTTTCTTTTTAAATTTACAGATGGTTTTAACGAATAACCGGGAGAAATTAACATTGCCCTTTATCTTCTTAAGTTTATAAATTAAATCTCCATAAAAAACTGGCTGTGAAATACCTTGTTGCAATAGTGATTTTAAACTGCACCTGTATTTATGAATTAGATCTGGGTATCGACGATAACACTTGCAAAATGTTTTCCTTAATTTGTGATACCGATAACCTTGTTTTAAAAGTTTTTCTGTAATGCAAAGATTACGTTCATTGAAATCATTAATATCGTTGCAAGCTCTTGAAAAGCGAACAAGCTGTGAAATATAGACCCCGTAAGATGTTGCACGGGGAACATCGCCGTCTAAAAACGGAAAATGTACTATATTAAAGTTAAAATCATCTCTTTTATCATATATTTTAGTAGTGACATAACCATTTTCAATTGACAGATTTAGAAGTTTCTTTAAGGCTGCACTAACCTAGAAGACTTATGTAGGTGCATGTCATCTTCCATTAGGAATCATTGCTTTGATGTTCATTCATCTAAGATATTAATAAAGCTAAAATGTCAACATTAAAGACAAACGTCGCTTGAAGAAGAACTATTCCGTACGCATTACATATGATTCAATAACAGAGTTTAAAGAATTTGCAATAGAAGCGATCTAACTTTTGGTCACGACAAGTGCAAGTAGACTGCCGTTACTGAAATAGTGCAACTGCGTAATAATTTTCAAAGAAGTTGCAGTTTCGAAAATCCAAAATAAAGATTCTAATGTCAAGGTTCCATGGTTACCCTCAAATGCACACTGTCGTTTGAGATGGATCAATAGTGTAAGCTAAGATGCTCAAGTAATATGACTGAATGCTTTATTTTCACAGCACAGACATATACAAATCAAAGCATGTTTTGAATCAGAACATGGAAACTGCCGTTTGAAACGCATAAAAAAACGTCACAGACATCTCGTAATCATCTATAATAATTATGTTATCTGCCGTCTGAATAATTATTGAATAATGTCAGGTAATGAAAAAAATATAGCAAATCCGTTGCCCTTTAAACATAAAGGGAATCCTAATCGAATGTCCTAAAAACCTGGACAAAGACCTTGTACAGGTGATTCGGGTTTCCACAGATTTCCGACGTCCGATGCAAAGCATTAGTCCAGCTGATTACCAGTCAAAACGGCCCCCTGTCAAAACGGCTCCATTTAGATCAAAACGTCCCCTTTCAGAAGTCAAAACGGCTACCTTTTCTAAAAAATCAGTCAGAACGGCACCAATTTGATCAAAACGATCCTCTTTTACAGCCAAAACGGCCCCCAGTCAAAACGGCCCTGTTTCTTTTGTTGTGTGTGAGTTTTTTGTGTTTTTCCAATCTATCATTTTTACAGTTATTTCATGCTAACGTTGAATAACATCATAATTGAAAACTCTTTATTTGCATTTGATGAAGTTATATGTACGTAAGTGTCTTTTGATTATGCCTTTTGAAAAGTCGGCTTTCACTGTTAAAAAATAGGTGCTTCTTTTATTCGTATATAGATATTTGAAACTTGTATCATTATCATTCAATTAAAAGTGCAGCTTTAATTGTAGATATGGGCTTATAAAGAAATAAACATAAAATATGATTGTTCATAATTAAATAAATATAAAATCGCTACTTAAAACATCATTTCGGTAAGTGTCACTACTGACAACGACACCTGTCGTGTGTTTATTAAAGTGTCAGTGTTAGCATACTAGTACTATCTAACAAAAAATATCTATATATATTAAAACGAAAATATGAACTCAAAATTGCTAGTTTCCATAGTTTACAGCTATATTGTTAAATAGAAGGGCTTTATAAATTTTTCATGTTACATGCATGAATATTCTATAAGTCAAAGTAACATGAATACATAAATGTTCAGAGCTCTATTTTTCAAATAACACAAATCATCGTTTTAAATGCCAACATGAGTAACATGACCCTGACAAAAATATCTCGTGTAACTCTGAACTTTTAATTACGAAAAGAACCCATTTTACTGAAGAATATACAAGAACAGGAAACACGAAGGACAAACAGATTTACAAATATTTTATACTATATATATATATCTAAGACCAAAAGACAAAGATAACGTTGTTCTGTATCACACCGGATATATCAAGCTTTGTTCACCCGAACGGTATCCGGTCAGATATTTTAAAACTTGTTAGCTGAAGTGTCAGTCGGTGGTTGTGTATTTTTGTTAAATGATTAAATATTACTACCGAGCCACCAGCCACTGATTTTTGATGGTCCGGCGGGCAAATTCAGAAAGTTATCGCTAGCCTGGAGGATCGTAGCTGGTTGCCAGCTTGTACCGATTGAATGAGTGGTAAACTAAACTGTGTTACATTAAACAGGAATCTAAACTACAAGTATTGAAGTCTAGATTCCTGATTTAATCATAAACGAAAATAGATTTTTATGATCTTTGTAACATTAAAACATCAACAGAAATTGATATTTATATTATATATTATTTATGCTATGAAATTCATTAAAAGTAATTGTTTTCTAAATTCTAAACAGTCAAAACGCAGCCCCCCCCCCCACCCCCCTTCTATAAGCAATCCTTTTAAGCTGAATGTAGTAATTTGAAACAAAGCAACTGGAGATACTACTTTTACATTTATCTGATGACAAACAGGAGCCGTTTTTGATTTATAATCGCAAAGATCCGTTTTGACCAAAATTATGTTTCTCAGTCGACGTTTTTAACCTAAATGAGGCCGTTTTGACTCGGGCCGTTTTGACCAAGGACCGTTCTGACCGGATACCGTTCGGCTGAACAAATCTTGAAAATGTTAATTCATTCTTAATGTCTAGGTAACCCTAAAGCAATACATATACGGCGGCGTCTAGCTTACAATGAAGAAGGTAGAAGCGATTCGTAAAATCTATATCCCCTCAAATATGAAGGTTCAATTATGCCTGTATACTGCCACACACAGTGACTGACATTCAGCTTAGTTTGAAATTAGCATATCACCATCAAGGGAGGTAACTGAAACTGATACTACACTGAAGTGAAGTACGGAGAGACTTATACAGCCTCTACACAGCACTTAACACCTGTAAATGTATAGATAACCCAAAGCCATACAAATACGGTAGCAAACCTTGCAAGAGACAAGGTATATACCATCCGTATCCCCAATAATTGGATAGTTTAATTATGCCTATATACCGCCATCTACAATGACTGACATTCTTCATGGTTTTTCATTAGCATATTACCACCAAGGGAGGTAATTTAAACCGATAACTACTCTAAAATAAAGTGCAGGAAGATTTTTGACAGCCGCCACACAACACTTCTCCATTTGTAATGCTTACATTCTTCTTAATAATCCCACATGTATATGTTTATCATGTGTAATGGATCCCGTGTACCTACAAGACAAAATTGATAAGTCAAAGCGATATTATTGTAAGCTGCACCGTCCTGTGCTTTCCGACTTTTTCTTAAATATGATATGTATCATTCAGTTTTTTCTCAAATATTTATAAATATATAATAATTTCACCAGCATCAAATATACAGACAGTGAATACTTATCAATATTATAATATTTTATTGTGTGTAAGGGACGAGTGGTGCATCATAGAGCCTAGTTCCCGGAGAGAAAATGTTGTTATGCTGTCCGTTCCAAGGCAGTAACCAATCAGGATCAAATTCTCGTTACTTGTTTGAAGTGTCTTAAACCAACGTCAACGTCGAGGTTAGAGCAGTACGATCGCAAGCATCGCCACATTAACGCAATGGCATCGCCTGTAGACGCAGTGGGATAGCATTGAATGCCTAGCCGCGGCGCTCACTTTGAACATGCATAAAACAAACGCCGTTGCTCGGCGTTCTGATAAGAGCGCAAATGGGATCGCCATACGGTCGCCGTAGCAGCGCAGTAGGAATTCCTACACATCACACGAGCTCCGCGGGCGCGTACAGAGGTCGCAGTGAACGCTGAGGAAATTGGTGGCGCTTGCTCGGAGATTGCTCGGCGTTGTCTGAGATATCACTTATTCGGAGTGTTAATAATTTTTCTGCGCTCTTTCAACGACTGTACGGAGCTGTCACGGCGATCATTTCGCTTTAGATGCGCTTGTACCGCGTCCATTGACGTTTGCAAGAAAAACACGAGCAAAATGGTAAAATAGTACAAAATGTACAAGGTATGCAAACAAACATTCATTTCACCATGACTGGTGTGCGGGAGCAGGTCGGGCTACCGTTAGCCTATATGCAGGTCAAGTAGATACACCAAGATGCAGACGTTATTATAACACGACGAAGGAGGGCCAAATGGCGTGGGAGAGTTTGGATTCGACTATGGCGGGACGATGGCAGATGGTTACAGCATAGCCACTATCATTGGTTCATGCCTGAGCTGCGATATAAGGACCTTACTAGTTCAACTTTCTCAGAGTGCCGCTCGCGATCATACGGTTGGACGAGCTCATAGATAGGCTGTGTCCTCGAATCACCAAAAAAACATACGATATAGGCAAGCGCTCGAACCAGGATTAAAACTAGTTATGGAAATTCGTCATTTTGCGTCTGGGAACAGATTTGTCATGAAATTCGCTTTAGAGTGCCTCGCAATATAATGTCATTGTTTGTATGTTATATTAGTAAGGGCTCCTTAGTCATCAAATTTATGGTTCAAATTTCTTGAACCTTTTGATCGTGACGATAATAAATAAAAAATTGAAAAAAAAACACTTCCTGTGAGTTATACGTATTACGGGGTATTACAACCCGATTCGTTCACTCATCTAGTGTTGCGACGGCACTTTCAAGGGAGGTATCGGGCATGCCGATATTGTCGCTTATAATTTTTGACAAATCGTCGGCATCGGTTGCAGTTCAGTTCATCTGCGAACCCACACAGACATGTTCTGTTGAAGGCTACTGCTGATGTGAAAGCGCAGTGCACACTGTGGAAGCGCCGTAAGAACAAGAACTTCGTAGAAACGCGATAGAACGCCATGTGAGCTCCGTATCAATGCTGAGGACGCCGTGACATGTCCGTCTTCACGAAAAATATTATATTTTTCTTGCGATCTCGCGGCGTTCTGGAAAAGTACACAGAACAGTGGCAACTCAGTGAAAACGCGCTATAGTGTGACAGGACCTTATGGGACCGTCAAACTCTGACGTTCTGGCCAGCGTTCTACGACGTTTGAGGAAACGTTGTTAGTCTTCCATGGTTGCTGGGATAGCGCCAGAAGTGCGTTTTGTGAACGCTAGTGAACGTCGGTGAACATCAATGATCGCCGGGAATCGGCTGAGAACGCTGGTCTGGAAATTTTTTTGGAACATGCACAAAAATTTTCACATAGACCAGCATTCTTCAACGTTTTATTTTAAACGCTGAAGAACGTTTAAAAACGTTAATGGAACGTTTAACTAACGTTCGCCGAGCGTTGCACGCGTTCGGCTATCGTGGGTCAGTCGTTACTCAAGCGTTTCTTGGTTGCTACAAATCGTTTGCTTTGCTGTGAACGATTCACTGGCGACCTGTCAACGACCGCTGAACGGTCCCTAATCGCAAGCAGCGTGTGACTAAAGTGAAAAGAACGTCCTTTCGGCGTCCATTTAGCGTCATTCGAGCTTTACCCGAACGTCCATGCCTCAGCACGCTCGTCTAACGTTGACAAATCGTTCTTCCCGCGCCAGTGTCCCGTGAGAACATGCTAATAGTTTTACTTGGTCGCAAGTTCACGCTTCTAGTGCGCTAGACACACGCTAGTGGTGCGTTAAACCAAACGTTAATAACACGCCAGATTTGTCATCCTCATTCTAGAAAAAATGAACGATTAAAACGTTCAAAGAACGTTGACCAGAACGTCATAGTGTGGCGGCCCCTTTAAAGTGGTATATATCTGTAAATGCAAAATATCTAATTAAAAAGTGAAATATGCATTTCAGAAATGGCCATAAACGAAAATGTGAACCCAAGGGGTAACTGCCTTGAATGGTCGGTAGAAAAACATGTTACGGCACGAATCGAGGTTACCATTAGGAAAAAAGATATGTTAGATGACCAGATAACCCCGTGGTGATTGCACTATCTCTGTAATTGAGATATTCTAGCCCAATTCAGACTGCACATTTTCTATCTCTCTAACACAGAACTATGTAATTTAAGAAAGGTATATCACTTGAAATATATTATCTGTATAATTTTTGTCGCTTGCTAGCACAAACTGGAACAAGATCTGTCCGAGGAGACAGCGCGCTCTTCTATTCGAATCATTTGAAACAACTGCAATTTGAAGATTAAAACAACAACTATGGCCAAACATTCATGTTCAATCAGGAAAAATATTAATTTGTGAATGGTAAGGGAGAAAATTAATTTTATATAACTGAAATGAAATACCTAAATGTACCATAGATATTGATTAGAACTGATATTGGGAATAACTTTGAAATATTTTTGGAAGCCAAGAAAACGTGTTAGTATTTTATGTTTGGAAACATTTACTTTTTGTTCAATATCAATCACTTCAATTATGTTACAAAAAAATTCAAATGAAAAAAATGGCATTACTTTTAAAAGCATAAGTCTTGGTGAAAGTGATGATGATGGTGACAGAAAAAGTTTTTCAAGTTCGAAGTTGATATCTGTATTAGTTCCAAAGTTATAATGTGGGCTAAGTGCATAAAAACTTGAACACAAAATCTATCTTTAAAAGGGGCGTTACTTAAATAATTTAAAAATATCTCCAGTTTCAAAGTTATGGGACATTTGCATAAGTGTAAAAGGGTCATAACTTGAAAAATGTTGGTAGCAGAGTTATTGGCCTTGTTGATAATGACGTAGATTTTAGTGGTGAATATATATATACTAAGTTTCAAGGTGATAGCTCAAGTAGTTTCAAAGTTATAGGCCGTGCATATTTTTCTTAAAGCAAAATTTAAGTGAAAGGGGGGCATACAAGTTGTGGGTCGGGTTGATAATGATGTAGAATGAGATGGTGTACATATATTCAGAGTTTCAAGTTGATATCTCAAGTAGTTTTAAAGTTAAGGACCAAAGTGCATTTTTGTTTAACGGACGCCGACGCCGAAGCCGACACCGGGGCGAGTAGAATTGCTCTCCTATTCTTCAAAAAGTCGAGCTAAAAACGATAAACCGTTTGACAAACAATTCTGCTATTTGACTTTTCACTTTCATTCAAACAACATCAAATACATCACAACTTGAAAAAAGCAGCTATTTCAAAAGAGGGAATATATAACTCTAGGTCGACGGTTATCAGTTACTACCTCTAATAAAGATTGAACACATTAAAATTTAGAGGAACTTCAACCTTACTTCAATATTATTTGTATCATGTAATATTATGCCGTTTTTCAGTGTTAAACTGGTTTGACTTTTGGAAAGCTTAACCCTGTTTCTGTTATGATGATATGATTCATCTGGCCATTTCGTACCGTAATGGCAAATTTCCGTTCAGTTTTTTTTTATATTTCAGGTTTCTTTCTGATTGTGTTTCTTGTTTAAAGCACGTGAATTTTGTTAAGTGTATTTCTGAATAAATTATATTCATTTTTCTTTATTTTCGCCGATCCCTTGTTATCACGAACCCCATAAAAATTTTGAGTGAAATAAAAAAACCTTGAAATTATTTTGTGTGAAATCAATTCAGCAGATTCATTTTGCATTGTAGAAAACGTGCAAGAACCGTTAACAGGCAACCTGATAAAGATATTTAAATAAAAGAAATATCTGTCAGAATTTAACTTAAAACTGAAATGAATCCTTTCGTTTATTCGATACAAATCACAAAATGCAATGACACCATGGAAATTAAAGAACAAATATTGTATGATATCTTTGAAAATAGAGAGAAACAGAGAAACTAAATGAAATGAAATCGACCATCTTTCATAAAATTATGTCGTGTAGCAACAAATTCATCTCAGAAGCTATTGACTCCCGGAAAATTTAAGTGCTTCTACCAAAGAAAGAGAGTAAAGTATGAATCCTTTTTTGCTGCTGACCTAAATGAGTTCAAGCCAAAAGTATTGCTTTTCATACTTTCGTCTTTATCTGATTGCTTTTGAGGCAACAAAACAAGATTATCACAAAATCAAATCGACGTTCCGACTAAATCATTTGTGCAGCTACCTGTTAAATTAAGTTTCATATCAATAACTTGGATAATGGTAAAGTGAATAAAACTTCAACGGAAAGAAACCCCAAGGGAAGAAGAGGCATAACCTTAAAATAGTATAGTTCTTTCTAAAAACCATTAAGATTTTGATGGTGATAATGTCAAGTTTGAAGTTAATTATATAGTATCTGCAAAGTTATAGACCAAGTGCATAAAATCTTTAACACAAAATCTACATCTGTATCCTTGAGTACCCGGTTTCGACGCACGAAAGGTTTTATTATATATTTTCACAACATTATATGTTTTACTCTATTTAAATTTGCTTATATTGTTTAATCGTTTAGTTACAAATCTGCTTACTTTTTTGTTACACACTATCTACTGTAAAATTCGATCTTTTAATCCATGCATATGATGGCAGTCATCTTTGTTTAAAGTACCCTATTTTTACGCATTTTGATTGGCTACTTATATTTATCATCACCCCCATGTATACTGTACTTCCGTAAAGGGGGTTGTTTGCCTCTAACTACTTCCTGAAATGTAACAACCAAATTTTTTTTTAAATTTTATTTAACATATTTTTAATCAAACTAAGTAAGGTATTATGGATTTCCTTTGATAAAATAACAAGAATTTTACTGTTATGACAAATTCATTTATTCATCTATCATTTATGTATCCTTTGATAAAATAACAAAAATTTTACTGTTATGACAAATTCATTTATTCATCTATCATTTATGTATATCATTTATTCCTGTTTCTTGCAATGAGGATAGAGAAATGCGTCTCATTATTATTATCCGGACACTTGTACAAATGCATAGACAAAAGGAAGAATTCGTTTTTAAAAAGATCAATTAAAAATCAATTAAAGTAAACCAAATTCCAAAATATAAGGCGTACATGGTACACGGGAGTGATTTTCAGATATGTGTAAGAATGGTAGTCACATAACTGTCACGTAACATTTACAACTTACTACAAGCAAGCAGACGGCACGGTATGTATTCCAATAATCAGGGTTCGGATGATAACGTTATTCTCGGATGATAATAGCGGCTCGAGTTGTGGATGACAGTGTAAAAAGCGTAGGTATATTTACTTAAATCTTTTACTTTTGCCAACTAAAATCTCGTGTGTAATTGCAATTGTTCTAGGCCAACATAAGCTATATAAGACTGCAATGGTTTGCAATTGCAATCACACACGTGATTTTAATCGGCATAAGTAAAAGATTAAAGTAAATATACTTACGCTTTTTACACTGTCATCCACAACTCAAGCCGCTATTATCATCAGAGACTGGCGTTATCATCCGAGCCCTGATTATTGGAATACATACCGTGCGGAGCAGCTGTCAATTTTGTTTCATACTCTATTTTCACAATTTCATATCTGTAAGTGATCATAGCTTTTAGTATTAAGAAAATGGAGTAAAATTGCATTCATTTACAACAAATAAATAAAATATTACCTAGGAATTACGGATTTTCCACATAGTAAGCAGCTCACCTAAAAACTGCGTTTACTATGGGAAAGTGACGTCACATAGTCGCTTATATCAAAACAGAGTGAAAACAAAAATGGTGTCGTTTGAGGTGTGCGTAGTAACCGGGTACTCGACGATAAAGAAAAAAAGATGCATTTTTTCAAAAGTGTTTGCCATAGAGTTATGACTTTGCTGATTATGACAGAGATTATGATGGTTAATATATACTTAGCAAAAATAAAAAAGTATCCACTTTCCTTGTATAATTTTGTAAAATTAGAAGACGAAAAATCAAAAGTATTTCTTTGAACAAGTTTTCATTTCAGTACTCATTGTAAAGAAATCAATTGTTCTTGAAAATCTGCAGTCACGACTTAGCTATCTTTCCCTTTGCTATAATAAGTGTTTCAGTTAGAAGTCAGTTAGTCCTCGGTAAACAACGTTAGAAATTACAACCATTTGCAATTACCTTCCTTTTAATTAAAAATATAGCGTTTTTTAAACCGTTATAAATTGTTAGTCAATAACCAGATGTTCAATCTTGTTGTGTTGTGTTTTTTGAGCAATTAAATCTAAAAATAACTGAGCTTAAATAATGAAATACAATTCAAAGCGTACCTAATTAAATGAAAATATCAGATAATAAAAGCATTAAAAGTGGATACTTTTTATTTTTCTTCAGTATATATTGCAAATTTCAAGTTGATATTTCAATGCGTTTTAAAGTTATATAATTTGGTTTACACAAATATCTAAGTTAAAAGAGGGCATCAGTGGAAAATTTCTTGAAGCAAGGTTTTTAAGGTTATAATAGTCTTGCTGTTTTATGCAGAATAGCAACACTGAACGTATACATCTACAATATATGCAAACGTTTATTAGGAGTGAAAATAAGCACTCCAAATAATTTTATTTACGGTGAAACTGGTAGATTCCCCTTTAAAGTGTTGTGGCAATTTAATATTGTAAAATACTGGCTTAAGATTTGTGCAAGTAGAGATACAAAATATACAAAATTAATATACAAAAGTCAACTTGATGATATTATAAACATACAAGGCACAAAAAATAGGCATTAAATATTTAGTCAAAAATTTACTTTCACGTCTAGGTTTTTATGAAGTCTGGTTAAATCAGGGTGTTGGGGATGAAAAGTTGTTCTTACTAGAATTCAAACAAAGAGTGAAAGACATATTTATCCGACATTGGCAAGCACAACTAGAAGACTCATCGAGAGCATTGTTTTACAAAGAAATTTCAACATTTGGGTATAAAACATATTTGAACATGATTGAAATACAAATATACCGTAGAGCTTTTACAAAATTAAGAACCTCTTCACACAGACTAGAAATTAAAGTAGGGCGATGGTATAAGCCACATAGTATTCCATTCAATGAAAGATTATGTAAACTTTGTAACAGGTTAGAGGATGAGTTTCATTTTGTAATTGAATGCCCTTTATATGTCGAATTAAGAAAACAATATACTAAATCGTACTTCTGGAAAAAGACCAAATTTTGTAAAGTTTATAGATCTTATAAATTCAGAGAATGTAAAAATTGTAAAAAGTCTTGCTATTTTTGTTTTTAAAGCTTTTGAGAGTAGAGAATATTTGTTAAAATATTTATAACTATAGGTGTATCTTTATGATCATTGCATATTGTATGGTTTTGTTTGTACTGTTATTACTGTCTCTCCCGCATTTAAAAATGTGGGTAGCATTTGTATTTGCATATACGTTACTATGTATGTTAGTTTTGATTGCCTTACTATGACATACTGTTTATTAATTGTGTTACTGTTTATGTTTGTGTATCTTACCATGTCATACTGTTTATTGATTGTGTTTCCTGTTTATATGTTCATGGGCCTTATTGGCTTATTACATAATAAAGATATATATCTATCTATCTATATTCCAGTTTCAAGTTGATATCTCAAGTAGTTTCAAAGGTACAGACCTAGTGCATATTTTGGTTTACACAAAATCTAAGTGAAAATGAGCATATGCTGGAAAGTACTTGCAGCAAGGTTATAAGTCTTGTTGGGTATGAATGATATTATGATGGTACATGTAAATATATATTACAAGTTTCAATTAGATATCTCAATTAGTGCATGACCCTGTGAATATTTTGATTTACACACAATTTTATTGCAGTTCAGCGCAATAAGCATTTTCTTTATTGTTTGCTTTAAAGTATTTTCTAATGGATGCATTTTAAGAAACTATCAACAGATCGATCTATTGCTCTTGCTATTGTTATATTTTTAAATATTTTATACAAATAATATTGGCACCTAAGGTTCAAACCCTCTATTTCGTTTTAACAATTTGTGATAAGTGGATGAGTAGAATTTGTTCTTTACTGTTTAGATTCTTATGCGAATCGACTCAGAAAAATAAAAATGTTGTTATTTCTAAGAGTTTATAAATTATTAAAATATACTCGTATCATAAAAACGCTTACAAAAGCAATAAGGCAATTAAAAACAATATATTTATCACAAATAACCGAAATTGTAATTTTGGTTAATTGTGAATTGCAATTACATGTATATTCTCTAGAAATGTGTCTAAATTAAACTTTTATTAAATTACTATTTAATCATATTTTGCAATTTATTATATATGTTAATAAATAAGTGATTTTATATTGGCCCTGTTATTTGTCCGAGGGCAGTCGTATTGGCCCGAGGCAGAAGGCCGAGGGCTAATACGACTGACCCGAGGACAAATAACAGGGTCAATAACAAATCACTTATTTATTGACAATTTTATTAAATAACCACAAGTATTTGATCCAAGTCAGAAAATGCTTGTTTTTGTGAAATCTTCACGTTGTAAATTTATAACACGTTCGGTTTTAGACTCTTTCTCCGTCGTTATCATTAGTTATTACATGTGTTACTATAAATAGTAACAAATTTACGTTACGACCGGAAGCGTTATTCAAGGCCGCAGGGCATTAACTTATGAAATGACAGGGCCATTATCGATAATGGCCCTGCATTTTTTTTACATTTTCATTTGTCATCCGTGGTTTCGTCAAATTTCATGGTTGAAATAAGAATAAATTGTACATACCCGTGAAATATCCCCGATTTAAAATCACTTTTCTCCTTTTTTATTTTCCATTCATTTTCTCCATAATTCACTTAGAGCCCGATGGTAACAAAGCTCGCAACAGAGGTAAAAGAATGAAACACTCTCAAATCATAGCATTTACAGACTCATACCACGAAAATCACTTTTAGCATTCAAAGTATTAACAAATTCCTATGATTTCCCGTGAAAATATCAATCAAATGACGTATTAACTGGCATCATGACGTGATAATTAAATAATAAAAGTGCTCAATCAAGTACACAGTAAAACAAAGAAAAACGATTGTCATTTTAATGTACACATGTAATAAATAGGTAAATTAATGGCCAAGCAGTGCCACTTGTCGATAATGGCCCTGCCATATAATAATGTCCCTCGGGCTAAAGCCCTCGGGCCATTATTCATATGACAGGGCCATTATCGACAAGTGGCACTGCTTGCCCATTTATTAACCTATACATAAACGTCAACCAATTCCTGTTTGAAAACTAAGTATATTTTATTACGCAAAATCTCTGCGTCGACAAATAGACCGAGTTAAAACAAAATGGCTGCCATTTCCTAGAGTTTCTTGCTGAAATCTTTATCACTTTTTCGGCCCTGCCTTATTAGCCAATCAAATTGCCTCAAATGCGGGCTTTATATCTATAACACTTTTCGGCCCGGGGCCGACAAAGTGTTAATGATAATGGCCCTGTTATAAAGCAGGCCGTCGTGTTATTGAACGTGGCAGATGCTTTTTTATAGGGCTAATAACGTATAGTTATTTAATAAGTAATGTTTATACATAACCCGTTTGTTCCTTAATACAGTTGATTTTAGTATTATGCACTCTACAGTCTGTGGAGCCGTTAACTACTATAAAAAGTGAACATATCATGTCATCAGGACATTGCTCTTGAATTGTACCACTTTTAATAGAAATGAGCTTTCAAAGCGAAATATTTTAATTCTTTATTTGAAAAAGAATTATGGAACCACTGCAATTAATTCCTCTGGAATGTCTATATATTGTCTAATTGCAAGAAATAATATGTATGAACGTATTTAATTTGCAGTTATAAACAGTTTATTCAAAAGGCAAAGATGACAATGTACCCATTAATTATTTTTCCGTTTCCGTTCTAAAGATAATTAGATAAACCTGTAAGAACTACTTTTCTCATGAATTTGTGAGATGTGAGATGCGTGAGTGTGTGCGTGAAGGGGCGGGGGCAAATCTTCTTATATACTAAACCCACAGTTATGTTAAATATTTTTAATTATATTTTTAGCAGATCTACAATTTAGCCAACGTACTTGCCCAAGGTTATAAATCTGAGCATGGAAACCAGTCTCAAATCTCAAGCATCTAATTGGCTGAAATGGCGACCAATCGCCATTTCAGCCAATCAGATGCTTGAGATTTGAGACTGGTTTCCATGCTCAGTTTTATTACCTTCAGCCACTGTGTAGGATAAAATTTAATTTGGAGGTCAATAAAATGTTGCCACAACATTAATGGTTAACAGCTTTATTAAGTTTTGACAATTTTATTTTGTTGTAGATCGCTTTTTAGGAAAATTTGAATAAACATTTATTACTCACTTTCAGTCGTGAGTAAATCAATTATTCCCTAATTACATGTTCCTTTTCAACAACAAACACCGACAATTTAGGATATGGGTATTTATATTTGACAGCATTTCAATTACTGTAACAGTATAAAATCGAATTATTGTGCCTGCAACGTTATTGATTTGGCAATGAAAAGTCTACTTAATCTTAATGTGAATCCAAGTGGTGCTCGTGAAATTGGTTAGTGATGTTAATTTACACATGAAGCTTTCAATTGTCGTTTGGATCTGAATATTGTCACTGAGTTAACTCTATCACTGTTCTTGGAAGAAAAAATATAAGAAATTGTCACTATTTGTCTGTATAAGCTGAAAACACTTTGTATTATTGATCACTTGGTTTGCAACAATGTTTATGTATATAGTGATCGTATTTCCTTGCTCTGTTTGGGTCCAGTTGCCTGTTTGGGTATCAGGTAGTGTTCGACGTTTAAGCCAAATCGAAACACGTGGGTTGCAACAAGGTTCGTCCTCGTCGGTAACGATAATCCAGAAACTGAAAAATACTAACATTCAATTGAGAAAAATATAATAAAACTGACAGTTTAAAACGACTAGCTTATTTGCATTATGCCAAAGCCTGTTTGTGATGCGCACCTGAAAGAAATATCAATATTAATAAGTTATATATCACACCGATGAACCACCGAAGGGCGGGCGGGCGGGAAACTGTACACAAACTAAATAAGTGACGCTGTCAAATATAAAACCTCGAGTGATATTTTAATACACAACCAGCCTTTATATAGGCAACAGGAGAAAAACGAGAGGCGGGAAACTATGATCACAACAGGATAAACCGGACCAGATATCTATGCGCACAATAGACTATCCACACAGCAATCGTAACATGTAAAACGTGAATAATTTTTTTTACTCACTTTCAGTCGTGAGTAAATCAATTATTCACTAATTACATGTTCCTTTTCAACAACAAACACCGACAATTTAGGATATGGGTATTTATATTTGACAGCATTTCAATCGAGCAAAACAAAGAAGGGAATAGTTTCTAGGATGCTTGGACGGTAACACCGTGTATGAAAAGTTGATATGCTCGCATCAATTGCAACGATTTACTGAAATTTCTATCAAATATGACCATCAGACTGAAAAGCAAAGGCTTATCGTCCCAGCCCAAAAACATATAATCAATCAATCAATCAATCGACCAACCAACCAATTTATCAACCTATCAATCAAATTATCAATCCATCAATTAATGAAATTATCAAAGCAATCAACTTATCAATTAATCAACCAAACAATCAACGCTAAAATGTTTTGCTGTCCCTATAGACATAAACATCTAAAAGACTTTCCATAGTCGATTTATATCTCTCAAATTCCACTACAAAACTGATTTCGATTATTCCGAAAACGATCTGCAAGTGCATAAAAAATTACCAAAGTTAAAGTGACCAAAGCCAACGCGACAAAACAAAACAATGTATACAATCTATAATGATCTATACCACAAACGGCAAACATTTTCAAACATATTCAACGAATATTTTATCTTTGAACAACACGGCATATCTAGTAAATTACAGTCTGAAGCCAAAATGGCTCACGACCTTATTCTATAAAATAATACTCAGATTCATAAGTAATATTAAAATTATAAGCATTTGTACCTCTTACATTAATGAATATTAAGAAAACACAATACTTATCCAGAGATGCCAAATGCCCTTTTCGATTTCCTTACAGTCTCCTAACGACTACCATTACGGTTTTAACACCTTCTGTAAAACCTTAAGTTTTCGGTTTTCCATGCTAAGTTCTGAAATAAAACACAATATGTCAATACTTTGTATTAACTTTACAAAGAGACAATAGCCAACGCCACAAAACAGCACAGCCTGTCTCTGAAAGGTCAACGCCAAACAACGGCACAACCTTGTTCAATCAATCATAGTCAAGCGCCACTCAACGGCCTTTTCAATCAATCATGGTCAACGCCAAAAAACGGCACGACCTTTTCAATCAGTCATGGTCAACGCCACAAAACGGCACGACCTTTTCAATCGATCATGGTCAACACCACAAAATGGTATGAATCCATAATCAATCAAACAATTTATTTAAATCAAATCAATCCATATAATCAATTCAGTAAGGTCAATCAATTCAATCAAGTTAATGAGTTCAATTAAAAGTTAATCACTTCGATCAATACATTAAAAAACTGAGCAGTTTGTAGTCCTTCTAGACTGTTAAATCAGAAACGACATGACTTTTACAATTAATCAACTTTCCATCAACATTATTTTAGAACAAATTATTTAATATCATCTTGTCAATGAATAACGTGATTATAATCAAACCCCAAAACAGCACGAACTTGTTCTATTAAATACTAGTTTCTTTAGTTATGTTAAAGTTATAAGCAATAAGAGACTAAGTAAAATAAAAAAGAAACAGTACTTATTCTCATCCAATAACGCTAAATCTCTTTTGAATACTCTTTACCATCTCGTAGACTACCGACGCGGTTTTAAACAACTTTTGAGAAACATTTAGCTGTCTGTTTTCCATGTTATTTTCTGAAATGAAACACAATATGTAAAATCTTTGTAACAGTATTTAAAAGAGACAATAGCCAACGCTACAAAACAGCACAGCCTGTCTCTAAAGGTCAACGCCAAACAACGGCACAACCTTGTTCAATCATAGTCAAGCGCCACTCAACGGCCTTTTCAATCAATCATGGTCAACGCCACAAAACGGCACGACCTTTTCAATCAGTCATGGTCAACGCCACAAAACGGCACGACCTTTTCAATCGATCATGGTCAACACCACAAAATGGTATGAATCCATAATCAATCAAACAATTCATTTCAATCAATTCAATCTATACAATCAATTCAAAAGTCAATCTGTTCAATCAAGTTAATAAATTCAACAATCACTTCAATCAATCCATTCAAAAATGTACAGTTTGAGTTCCCTCTAGGCTGTTAAATCAAAAACGACATGACTTTAACAAGTATTCAACATTCCAAAGACCATATTTCAGAATAAATTATTCAATATTATCTTGTCTATGAATTACGTGATTATAACAAAACCCCAAAACAGCACAAACTTGTTCTATTAAATACTAGTTTCTTAAGTTATGTTAAAATTATTAGCAATAAAGGACTATGTAAAATAAAAAAGACACAGTACTTATTCTTATCCAATGACGCTAAATCTCTTTCGAATACTCTTTACCGTCTCGTAGACTACTATCACGGTTTTAACAACTTCTGCAAAACCTTTAGATGTCTGTTTTCCATGTTATTTTCTGAAATGAAACACAATATGTAAAAACTTTGTAACAGTATTAAAAAGAGACAATAGCCATCACCACAAAACAGCACAGCCCGTCTCTGAAAGGTCAACGCCAAAAAACGGCACAACCTTGTTCAATCAATCATAGTCAAGTGCCACTCAACGGCCTTTTCAATCAATCATGGTCAACGCCAAAAAACGGCACGACCTTTTCAATCAATCAAGGTCAACGCCACAAAACAGCACGACCTTTTCAATCGATCATGGTCAAAGCCACAAAACAGCACGACCTTTTCAATCGATCATGGTCAACGCCACAGAATGGCATGAATCCACAATCAAATCAAATCAATCAAATAAATAAGTCAATAAATCAAGTCAAATCAATCAAGTCAATAGTTGCATTCAGTTCAATGAAGTCAATCTATTCAATGGAGTTTATTCAATCAATCAATTTCATTAAGCCAATCAATATATTCAAAATTTTGCAGTCCCTCCAGAATGTTACATCAAAAAGCGCCACGACCATTACAATAATTTTACATTCAATCAACAAAATTCAGAGCAAATTATTCAATATAATCTATAGTCTAAAAAAGTATGAAAACTTTTCGATTTTGATCAAAACCAAAACCAACCTGGCCATTCCTTTAAGTAATCGGTTTCCTAAATTATGTAAAAATTATAAGCAATTAGATGTGTACAGTAAGACAAACAAGGTACTTATCTAAAATGATTCAAAATGCTCCTTTCGAGTATTCTTTACCATCTCGAAACGACTTCCTTTAAAACTTCTGGAAAACATTTAGTTTTCCGCTTGCCATGATAAAGATTTTTGGACGTGGTGCCAAGCTTGTCTGTCCTCCGTTTTCATAATGTCTGAAACGTCTTGTTCTTTCAGTTGAGATTAGTAGTTCTAAAACAAAAATGTGTATGATGATTGGTACATCTTTGACCACAAGACAAAAGCAAAAGGGACACCCACAAGGATGTCCCCGTAAGATCAAAGTCGCAAAACAACCACAGTTTCAATCAACAATGATCAACACTACAATAAAAATGACGTTACCAGTAAGTTCTGGTTAACAACACTTTACTAATTAATTCAGCCGACAATATAAATTAACGTATTTTTAATATTATTATTTGATAAAAACGTTAATTAGAGTAAACAATTATGCGATTATTTCTATAAAATTTCTCAATAGAAAAACCAAAAAATTTAATGAAAATATAACAAACAGCCGTGTACGCGAACTAGGCACGGCCTATTTGCATTCAAAGCCTGCTAAGAATGGAAGGCTTGATAGAACCACACATGCTCAGACGTCATCCGCACCAACATAATGCGATATTGAAGCTGATTAAAAACAACCGCGAAACTCCAGCTTATGAAGTTTGGTCAATACCATCAGTACCATTTGACCAAAGACGCTATGGCTGAAACATTCAAAATAAAATACATAATTTAGTTATAAAGTTGTTGCTTTATGTATAGACATTTTCATTGGCTCGTTCAAGTAAGCGACTCCATCAGTATCAATTATCTTACTATTTACTTTAATCAATAATAAAGAATTTATAATACAAAAGGATCCGCTTAACAATTACTCAACATCACTCCTCCGTTAACAAATAAAATAACTAAGCATCAGTCTTTTCCTATTAAGTCGCCATCGAAGTGTAAACTAAGCAAAATCTGTCACTGCCATGAGCACGCCCTCCCATTGTCATTTAAAACATTTCAATTTTACAAGTAAATTCTATTTATTTTACACAAAATTTTCAAAAGTATGGTTTAAATTTGCTTTACCTTCTTTTACACACCGGTCCAATTAATGAACGTTTTGCCCGAAAGTCAAGTAGTCCTCCGTGAAGTAAACTGTACACAAACTAAATAAGTGACGCTGTCAAATATAAAACCTCGAGTGATATTTTAATACACAACCAGCCTTTATATAGGCAACACGAGAAAAACGAGAGGCGGGAAACTATGATCACAACAGGATAAACCGGACCAGATATCTATGCGCACAATAGACTATCCACACAGCAATCGTAACATGTAAAACGTGAATAATTTTATTCATAGAACTAAAATTTAGGGGTATAAGCGTCATGAAATTGAAATGAATCAAACTAGCACACTAAAAACCTAAAAAGTAACACATTTTTAACAACATGTTTGTCCTCGTCTGCAATAAAAATCTACCTGTATTACATGTCTATCCATTTGATATATCATGATAGCCTTCCAATTTTGCTTATGTATATAACAAGGGTTATGAAAACTCCACGCCTGAACCGTTACCTCTCGCATGCTATCCCGATGCTCTACCACGTTGCCATGAAAGCTAGCTCTACGGTACTAACTCAACCATTTCAAGGTTACATACACGCATCCCAGATTAGAATTCATTCTCGAATTTTTCATGAGTAACGAGATTAACTTTGAGTATTGAGGTATTTTAACATCCCAGGCAGGTCCCACTTGAGCACCATTTATGACATGGTTTCTGATAAACCCACGCTTTAACCAAGGATTGAACCTCGGATCCCTCGCATGCTAGTCCGATGCTTAACCACTTTGCCATAAAAGCTAGCTGTAGGAGCTGTTTGGTTGTTGTTTTCTCCAAGAAGATTTTGGACATCTTTTCTGTGACGTTTGCTATTTCAGAAAGGAGTTGTAACTCACTTTTGTAGGACATCAAGATTACTTTAATTTACTTTTGTTTTTAATTTATATTAAGAATTACATATTTATTTATAATAGATATAGTTAATATTGATAAGACGTAGAACAACTGTGAAGGTTTAAAGATCTGTGCCCAAGGTTATAAAACTGCAATGCTATTAGATTCTTGTGGTTTATATGTTTGTGTCCTTTTGCATGCAACATTTTTGAGCCGATGGGTGGGCTGGAATTATTTCACCAAGACAACTTGTACTTGTTTTGTGATATGAGAACCTGGTGGGGCAAGTGTGAGGTTGGTACACCCTAGAACCTGGTTTAAGCACCCAGTTGCAATTCGTTTTGCCACTGACCGTTCCAAACCCTTTGTTTGCGGCGTCTTATTTGAATTGAAATACTTATAACAAACAAGCTCTCTCTTCTTCTCTTCTTTTTTTGCTGCGTGGGGAGGCTGTGTTTTGTGAGTGTGGCGATTTCTGATATGCATATTTCACCTTTTTTGTAAATATAACATATGCTCTTACGTTGTTTATATCCGAAAATCAAAAACTTAAAGGCATTCACAGCTGACTTTTCCAGACGCCTATTTTGTTCAAGTGGCGTGTCTACGACATTGGAACTTGAAACAACAATCATTTTCCAATACGTGTATCCTGGAAAATGTTGATCTGATCGCTCAGAACAAAACGGAAGTTAGCTATGAAAAATATTGAAGAAAATGATAAAATTCGTATGATTGTATTCACTTAAACAACGCTAGAGGGATATAAAAAATTCTAAAAAGAATTCGGAAATTTAAAGCGCTTTGTGTCATAAAGGGATTGGTTATTAGTGAATAAAGCCTTTTAGATGCTAGTAAAAATTAGACATGAAATAGCGGAAATATCTTTTTTTAAACACGGAGAAAATCTAGATATCAGAAAGCATAAATAAATATTGTAAAATAGATGAACTATCTGACTAAAGTTGTTTAAAGTTATACATTGCGATTATTTTATATATATATAAATATTGGAAACTAAACTAAAAACAAGAATTGGCTTAAATGCACTTTAATCATTCTGGATGCAACACTCAGACCCCGTATTGAACTTCTGAAAAACAGCAAAACCAAACTGCGGCTTATAATGTACAGTTAACAAGATTATTCAGTTATAGGCGGATTTCACTTGAATATCTTATTGTTCAACATTAGAAATAAGATATGTCGGGAAATGTATCAGGAAATAGCACAGATGACATCAATTCTCAGAGACTATCGGTTGCGGTGTTTACCGTGATGCGGACGTTGGGGCTGGCTATTGTCAGCCTTAATCTTATCGTCATATGTACACTGGTTGCTAGAAAAACAAAGTTCCCGGCAGTGTACTGGCTTCAGATAACTTGTCTGGCATTTAACGATCTTCTAGCCGGTCTTGCCGTCTTCGTTATATCATTCATCGACGTGACATCAATAAGCAACAGTTTCACAAGTTGTTGTGTAGTCGTCATAATTCTCTATTCCTCGCAATCTGCGTCTCTGTATAACATTTTTGGCATATCTGTCCATAGATTTATCGCCTTACGACGGAGGACCAACGAATCCGGCTGGAAGCATTGTCATACAATAGTTAGCACGATGACCGCATGGGGACTTAGTATATTCCTTTGCTCTCTTCCAATGGTACTTTTCGGAAAACCTGATGTTTACAGTAAGACCAAATACTGCTCCCTCCTGCCAATATTTGGTGAAGATATACAAACAGGTTCTCTCATACTGATGGGATCGTTCGTTTTACCGTTAGTTTTCATAAATATTATGTATATTATTTTGTTTTGCAAGTTACGTTCTATTTGGAACATGATTGTGCCAGTTCGCATTGCAAGTAATTCAGAAAAAGGATCATTATGCTCTGTTACAGCTGCTCTATCGAACTCGACAGGAAACGAACCTCACATTAAAGCAACAACTTCGAAACACATTGGAGATATTCCTACCAGATTTGTCTCGTCTCATTCCTTTAAAAGGAAAAATTCAATCACGACTCCTCAAAGAAACAAGCGTGTTATATTTCCCATCCAAAGACCTTCGGACTTAATGGTTTTAGAAGATTTGCAGGGCACATCAGAAGGTTTAGACCCAAAAGTACAAGCCACTGGTTCTAAATTGACGCCGTTTCAAAACACAGAAGAGCATATATTTTCGATATTAACCCAGGAAACACGTTTTGCAAACTCTGCACGGTTTAATAAATTGCCATCAGAATTTCCCACAGCAAACCTAACAGTGAGTGATGCGCAGAAATCACAAAACGTGTCGAAGTCAGGGCAGATATCTCAACCTTTATTCAGACAGAAAAAAGCGTTTAAATTACTCGGTATGATACTTTTATTTCTGAACATCTTTTCATGGCCCGGTGTAACGGCTCTTTTGTTGTCAAGTATGATTCACTCTATTAATCTTGACAGAGCTACGCTTCTGCCATTATTCACTACAATCAGTTTAAACTCGGTTGTCAATCCTATTCTATATACTGTAACAATAAAGGAATTCAAGGTCGCCCTTATAGATATTGTCTGTGGTATATTTAAACTGAAATGAAATAGATGAAAAGAGAACTTTGAAATAGATGAAAATGGAACTTTGAAATAAATGAAAAGGGAACTTTGCGAAAGCCACCGAACACGACAAATATGAAAATATTGCAGGCTCGGTTTGATTGATCCTGAAATAAAACAGTGGTGCCGTTCCGGAATCGCTTTACTCCGTGGGATATTGGTAAAAACTTATTTGGTGACCAATTTGTGTTTGCAAGTGTAATAGCTCTCCCCTTTTTGTTGTGTTAAAATTGGTGGTTTACATATAGAGCACAGGCGTCGACAGTTATAAGTTTACTTTGTTTTTTAATAAATTATTAATGCATGGTTAAAAATTGGTTATTGGCAAGAAGTGTGGCCACATTGAAAACCTCTAAAATCTGGTCTGAAAATTGTCAAAAAGTTACCATTAAAGAATTCAAATTCATTAACATTTGAAATACGCAACAAAGTAAAAAAAAAGATATTTTTAGGCCAACATATGACCTTCGTTATCCTTCTTCATACATATAACCATCCTTATAATGAGTCTGTTGTAAAATCGTTTTGAAATAATCATTATTTTCTTAACCTCAAGTCTCGTAAAGCTTTTGATTCACACCAAGTTTGTCTCGTTTTGGCGTCAGCAGATATACAATAACTGATGTTTATTGATAGTTTGGGTTCTTTAGTGAACTAGTTTGAAAGTCTAAATATCTTTTTAATGTTTAGTTTTTTTATTTACAAATATAATTAAACGCAAGAGTAATTTCTTCAAACAGTTTATTTTTACATTATAATTATTGTGTAGTATGTGACTTCTAGTATGTAATATCACAATCACTATTTCTTTAATTATTATTACAAATATATACACTTTCAAAGGGCCAAAAGATTTTAAAAAAAAAATATTCGTTTCCATTTAGATGTTAATAAAACATGTCGGAGCATGTGTCCGTTTTAAATAATGCTCACACACTCAAACAGTAATTGCCGAAAACATCAGAAGTCTGGAAATAACGTGCAAAAATTATTAAATCTCTAACGACTCTGTATGACACCGATTTACAATCGAATATATATGTATTCATTGCTTTGTGATTTTTCAACATTGTACACTTCACTTCCTCGCAATAAAATAAGGGACACGTTACGATTTTCATTGATAAAAAACGTTAAAAAGGAAAATAAAACCTTGTTCGCTTGTTATAAACATGGAGCTTTTTTTTACATATGGATCCTTTGATAATTATACTGTTCCGACTCGAGTCGTTCTCTTTCTTTCTGGATTATATTTATGTTTATGTTACATTTAGTACTTCCATTCGTAAAGCTTGTAATAGGCATCCTTATGGGTACTTATTGTGCAAACCGGGTTGCAGATCTGTTTTACTGGTATAAGGAGCGATTTTATGTTATCTTTTTTTTTATCGAACATTTAGATGACATAATTACAGCTTTTAACAACATCGCGGTATATTTTGACAATTTGTTTAATATAGATATAACAATAATATCCTTATGAACTTTATCTTTAATATGTTGTATATTTAACATTTTAGATGGTGGTGTCCCTCGTGCAAGAACATACTGGATTTTTTCACAGCTTGATCGTTTTTCTAGATTTTGTTACAATGTTAAAGATATCAATCAACGAAATCATTGCATAAAAGAAAAACTTTTGAAACAGGTGTACCACAAATAAAGAAAAAAACGTTTGGCAAGTTTGGTTTAAACAATATTTTTTTCATGTAAATATAATAAATATTCAAGCAACAAGACAGATGTATATAATTATTACATAATGGATCGGAAAACAAGCCCTCGTAGAGTGCTTATATAAATTCCTGGTTTTACGGCAAGTTTTTTTCAGGAGTTTCAGAGTTAACGAAAGTTTCTAGGTAACTCTTAAAAACGAGCGTAGAAAGTCATCAGTTCCTTTAATTTCTGCTCTAGTGTTTTTGCCATATTATTCCAGGGCCCAAGATCATAAAACTAATTTTTGAGATCTGGTCGCCATTTCAGCGAATCAGATGCTTGAGATTTGAGACTGATCTCCAGATTTAGTTTTGTGATCTTGGGCACTGGAGCTCTGGTCAACGTAATGTCATTGACAACTTACCGTTCTCTCTTGACAATGCCATTAGCTTCTAATGATGTTTATATCGCTTTTGCCTGCATCATGTTCGAGTTTATGAATCAATTTGGCTATTTACAACGTGTGCTTGATGGTTTATAAGAGAATGGGCAAGTGTGTGGCTGGTGTACACTAGAACCTTGTGTACCAAGGCTGCTAACCATTGTGTTCTCATTTTAGTTAGTTGCGATGCCTTTTTTAAAAAGTGATCATTTGATAAACCCATGCTCTCTTTAACATTCTACTTTTTTTGGCTGTGTGGGGAGGCTGTGCCTTCTGAATGTGGTCAATCCTGGTATGAATATTTTAATATTATTTAAAAGAGCAATTTTTTGTAATAATGTTAGCTTTTTTAAGCAATAAAACAACGTTTTGGATATACTGCATTAAAATATGCGCCCATATCCAAATTTTATCAGAAAACACAGCTTCGTTTTTAAAATCAAACATAAAAGGTAAATAATTGGATGAATACACTACACTATATGTTTTCTGACCGTCCATGCGTACTGTGTACGTGCGTGTGTGTACTTGTTTGGTCTCCAGAAAATAATGAATATCCTTTGGGGGTACGTTGAAATGTAGAGTAATGAGCATATGTCATGATTTAAGTTAATGGAGGTTTTTAATGATGAGGTGAAGGATGTTGTTGTTGTTGTTGTTGTTGTTGTTGTTGATGATGATGATGATGATGATGATGATGATGATGATGATGATGATGATGATGATGATGATGATCGTGATAATGATGATTGTGATTGTGATCGTGATGATTTCAGGTACTTTAATTGTGTCATGAAATCATAATAATTAATACGAAATGCTAAGAACTTTTTAATTACTTCGTATACTTTGTTTTTGAATTCTTTAAAATTTTCAAAATAATACTTTACAAAATACGTCCATCTCTAGTTCCATTTCACCAAGTTTACTTTTCTGAGGTATTTTACTTGTCATACAAAACATTTGAAAGCTATCGTATCTTGCTATGTTAATTTTTTTTAACAATCCAATAAAGTAAAATAATAAATTACTATGACAACCATAAAAGATGTTGTAACGTAGTGGTTATTCTTACAAAGGTCTTAGGGTGTAATAAGACGAACACTTGGTCACGTTCCAAAATTACTTTATATGTAGATCAGTTTTTAACAGTTTATCTATTACTTGTAAAACATAAATAGTTCTTTCACATAAGTATAAATATTCCTAGTAAAATTCTAAGTGACATTTCCTAAACGCCTTACGTGGCCCATTCCGGCCGTCCGGCCGTTCACTTCTTCTCCGAAAAATACAGGACAATATCTCTGGCTTTTATGCAATACCATAGACTGTTCATGCAGACTAATTACTGTTCGAGATGACTGTTTGACATGAAGAATATATAAAACTACAATGACAGTTATATAACGTCTTGCTTAAACATGACAAGATCGAATCCAATTTAATTGAAAGATGCAGGTGAAGACATGAAATGACCTGTGGCTAAAATACTATTGACCGAGCAAGTAATTAGTAAACAAACTAATTGATGTTATCTAGGAAAGGATATTAGTAACTAAACAAGGCCCGTAATATATTTTAAAATATAAATGTTTAACACCTAATATGTTGGTAAATTATTAGCATAATTTCCTTATTACATTACAATGTCATGTATTCGTAAAAGCTATGACCTTGTTTTTACTTTCTCTTGAAAACGTTTTCTCGATTAAGGCATGTATGCGTGTCTCTAGTTAGCTTTTAAGGAAATTATATTTTAACTGTGGAAACGTTTTAAAGGATACAAATCGATTTTTCCTGTGGTTTAAAAACTTTATAATAAGTTCTTTGATGGCCGTAGGCGGTTTAAGGAGTGTTCGCATGTTTTATCTTTGCAGGAAGAGTGACAAGTTTACAATATTTTAGATATTGAAACACACTTTTAAATAATTTAAACTCTTCTTTTACGTAAATTATTTTAAATTGAAAGAAAGAATTTTAAAAATGGTAAATGCCGTACTTAATTAGTCCTGGCATTAATGTTAAGGGGTAATTTGAACTCTATTTTAATCCTATTTTAGGTTCATTGATGGTGAAGCAGTTAAAACCACGGATTTATACTGATTAGACTAGTCAAGCGGGTTGCTCTAAGAGAAATAGTTCTATGTTGCTTATTCGGTGTAGCTGTCTAAGCTCACTTTTGACCTAATTTATTAACCAATGAAGTGTTGTAAATAATACTGGTATTATATTATTATGCAGCGGGAAAATTAAATACACTATTTCGATTGGTAGCTATTTCTACCAGAGAGGCATCTAGCAGGGTGAAGAGGTATCTATTGGGATTTTTAAACAATTAGTTTACACTGTTTGAAACGATTATTGCTGTGACGTTTAAAGATCTTTGCTATATTCTTGTGTTGAACGATGTTGAAATGAGGCACACTACAGTACTCGTCATTGGCTAGGATTATTTGTCAACAACAATAAAGTCACTCTTTTATATCATCCTATACAAAATGAAAGTGAAAGTAAGTGGAAATGGCTTAAAGAAAATGATGTTACACTTTCACTGTAAAGCTTAAAATTTAAGTAATAAAATCTGTGAGCTTGAATTATTGTAATATTTGTGAGATTTTAGTTAATCGAAATTTATACAAGCTCTTTCAGTAATTAAAATGTTTACCCGTCTCTTAAATCGGGCAGCTGTATATAATATGCTACGCGATATACATAAACAATGAGTTCGCTATTTAAGTCTTGAAGTCTTCACTAAATATATTTTTTTTTCTTTCAGAAATTGATATATCATCTGATACATTATGTTTTAGAATAAACACAACCAATGCCTTTTACAATACGTTTCTTATATAAAACTCATTCTTTATCGCGACTGAGGATTTTACAATGTGCTTACTTGTCTTAAATCTGGCAACTACGTGTAATATGTTACGCGAAAAAACTTCGAGTCCGCTATTAAATCAATTGCCGTCAAGTCAGATCTAAGAACATGTTAGCTTAACGGTTTTCAGTAGATGAATTTTATCAGATTTGCAATTAAAGCATACAGCTTTCACCGAGTAGAAAGTTGTGGTATATTCTAGAATTTTTTCATGTTCCTAGGAATTTCTCTTCAAGTTTTGAAGAAAACACTTATAACCTATTGTTATTGTTTATTGCTCACATGAAGTCTTAAGATCTTTACTGAATTTCTTTATTATCTTGGTAATAGAGTTCTTTCACATTGTTGTGCGCATGCGTCGTACTCCATGTTTAGGTACGAAAATATTGGTTTTATCCTAAACCGACGCGCGAGGGGGCATTTAACAGTGTCATTGCTAACAGAATGAACGGACATGATCACGGTGTCCTCTTAAAGCTTATGATAAATTATAATAATAATTGTGATGAGGCACAATAAATTCGAGTTTTACGAATTTCCGAATATTGCAGGCTTTAAAAAGTCTGGTCAGCAAGATTTGACTCTGAAAAACGTAAAACAATCAAAGACGTGGTTGCAAATTTGAATCAGAAAGTCTTATATAAAAACAAAGACAATGTGGATTGCATGTTACTGCCTATTTGCCACAGACACATATAAAAGCGTCTCGTGTTTTTCTGACAAAATGCGTTTACTTCAAAAAATATATTTTATGTAACTTGATCTCCCTAAATTTGAAGAGAAAACGGATGCATTCAACAATGTATCGCCGTTGTATTAAGAACATGTTGATTAATCATTTCAAATTTATAAATAAGTGAGTTCAGTCAAACAACAAAGAATTAAAAAAAACGTTATGATCATTTACAAGCACATAAAGAAAGTTATGCGCATCGCGGTATTTTCAGGATGCGAGTATCTAACGGATTTGTTTGATTTTTTTATGAAAATAAACACGTGAATTTTGTGTACTGAAAATGAATCTGACGTGTATAATTGACAATTCAGACGAACATTATCGGACATTTTACCGTTTTACGGCATTTTTTGGTAACGCTATAAGTATTTTTTGGTAACGCTATAAGTATTTATATGAGACACATATTTCTAGTGTTGTATCCAGGATTAAAAAGGGCAGGGTGCTGCAAAAAGGGGCAGGGTGCTGCAAAAAAAAAAGGGCAGGGGCAAATCCGCGCTTTTCGCCAGCTAAAGGGCACTTTTCAGCATATGCACTGTCAAATCCTATCTTGTGCTTCGCTTTGGCTGTCTTTTTGGTGCCTGTAGCTGTTGTTGGTGTGGCAGAAGATAAAGGAGTGGGAGGATGGTCAACTGTCTTTGCGGAGCTTGAAGTTATTTCTGGTTCTAAAGATGGGGAAGTGGGGGGATGGTCAAGGATGACACCAGAGATTTGATTGGCTCTGTTACATTTGCTGGAGCCTGCGCAGTGTCTGTGCTATCAGATCTATTCTGATCACTGTAGAAAAGAAGGAAACTTATTAATTTTTGGATTGTTGGGGTGGTTGAGGCGGATATGCTGTTTAAAACAGTTCTGAGTCAATGAATTTTAATGAGATTAACTCTGACAACAAATCAGCAATAAAACAATCTTGTATAAATTTGTTCTGACTCGTATAATTGAGGAAATTTTGAAAATGTAACCAAAAACCACTTCAGACATTATATTTGACATAAACTTCCATATCAGTTAACCTTGATCTATTTCTGAAATATATCAGGATTGATTTTATTTTACACAGTTTGGGAAAGTATGGGAAGCTAAGACCACTGCTGATAATTTATTTTTAAAAAACAACAACAGTGCTTTAGTTAATCAGTGATTAACTATTGCACTATTTTACAAATTATTATTATTTACAAAATGTGATTGAGCTCTGTGTTTTAGAAAATTTAAAAACAATATTGTCACACTATACATAAATCATTAATGTGCACTGATTTGTAAATAAGAGTCACGGATCACGGAATAATCGGGATATAATTATATCGAACAAAGTCGCGAAAACATATGACAAAATTTGCGGTGGTTCAATTTTAGATGACAAAATATGTCAATATTGGCATCTTGTACACCGTAATTTTACCAGTTTGATACACTATTCTGGGACGTTAAATTACGCAGCCTAACACATTTGTATTTTTGTTTACCTAAACTCTGTTGATAATTCTGACCTCAGGAAACTTACCTGCCTAAGGCAGACGCTCGAAATTATTAGAACTTAGTTAACTCAGATTTTTTGCTGTTGTTGTTTAGTACACACAAAATGAAACAAGCGGATTAAAACGAACATATGATCAGACATTGCATATACGATTTTACATTCGTTGATATTTTTGCATGGTTTGAACAGTACACCGGCAACTAATAAAAAATCACTTACGATATTCATTTAATCCTCATATCCGTACGTACACAGAGTAAACAAAAACGCAAATAACCACATTTTTCTGAACAATGCACAATTTATCATAAATAACTATCTTGCTTTAACTCCAAAGAAAGATTTCAAGCAGTGATTCTTTTTCGCTTTGGCCCGTTTTTTTTTCTAACTGAGCCAACTTTCGTTTTACAGAAGGCATTGTACGATATGTAGAAAGAGATGTTGATGCTTCGAATTCTTGGTAAGAATAATTTTTTAAGGACAAATTGGGTAGGTGGACAATTAAAAGTAAAAAAGACAAATTGGTTCAGGTGTATTTTTCACGTGTTCTATTGTATTTACCGATAGTGACAACAAACACTCGTTATATTCAATCATCAAAACCTTACACCATTTGTCATCTTTATTGTTTGTACAAATCACTTTATCACCTTATATAACAAGTTTTTGTTGTAGCGGCAAACAAGACTTTAATACACAAATTAAGTGGTAATTACTTTCAATTTGATGATTTGAGATAATTAATTTCATTTGAAAGTAAAATAGCAACCACATATCTTTGCATATTTAACACTTTTTACAGTCAAATCCTGACGACCTTGAAAACCCTAACATTATTTTGACGAATTGGCACTAAACATTGTAGACCAGCATATACTTATTTCAGGTATGAGTTGCTTTGGTATATTGTTCATGAATTTCAGAGTTCTCATGCAAATGGTTTTTCTTTTGTTTTAGTATGTGCTGGGTAATTAAAACATGAATTAGACTAAACTGAGCTTGCAAACATTTACTACATCCATAGCTAAATCCATTTATTTACTAAAATCTAGGTGGCAATAAGTATTTCCCCAAAATTCATTTTTTGAAATTTTAGCCTGTCTTCGCCATTTGTAATTTTTGCGATACCTTAATCAATTATTTAGACAGTTTTGCAATACTGATTATATCAGCTGATGGTGTAAGACCTGTAAATAGACTTCCCTATTTAAACTATAGTAAACATGACATGTTTCAAAAGGCTGGCAATCATAGCTGGTACCATTTTAATAAGGGCTAACTTACATGCTTTTAAAGCTAATTGTTTCTACTGTCCATTTCCAGCAAGAAAAGTAGGGGTCATGTATCAATTAACAGAGATTTGACACCTTGAAACCGGTGGTCTGTTTTTTTCACTTCTGTGTGAACTTCAAAACTGTTTTACATATGCCGTCCTAAAATCAGGGCCTTTTTTCATAGACTGCATTTCCAAACATAAATTTGCTATCAGTGTGTCAGTAAAAGCATCTCATTTACTTAACATGTTCCTTTCAGGCCATACTAGCCATTTAATGCCCCCAAAAGGCAAAAAAATTGGGACTATTTAGTGTCAGCCATTGTCTGACTAGCCCGAGTAGGAACATCCGCTGGACTATTTACAAGTAATTAGCCTGATCTGGTACTGCCCCCTCGCTTGTCGGTTTAGGATAAAACCAAGATTTTCCGCACATAACGTGGCGTACGACGCATGCGCACAACAATTTGAAAGACCTCTATTCGCACTCTCTAACACTATCGGCTCATATACATTCACCTCTGTTATAGGCTGGGACTACTTTCAACTACGTTTGCTTTGGCGCAACAAAATAGTTCACTAACTACATTTAAAATAGCTTGGGGTTCTTCGGTTTTAATGAAAGATAGTGAAGATTTCTGTCATTTGTTATACCACAAGCTTTCAAATTCATAATTATGACTGTATACAACGAAGCTTCTTAGTTTGGTAAAAAATCTGGACATTGAGCCTTTCGCAGAGGTGTAAAGTGAGTGTAAGGAACGACAACTCTGCGAAGGAGATTGCTCTATTCGTATTTCCCAGACACCGTCCTTGTGCAATCAAAACACAATAACAAAAAGTGCTATTAACACCCTGCGGTCATTTGCAGTCGTTAATCCCCTGTCCCGCGCAGCTAATTGACGTCTGTCATCAGCGAAACCTAAACTGGAGGCTACACAAAAATGTTTGGAGCGACGAGACTAAAATTTACACACCGGCTCTTTTGTTTGTCGTAGGTTGATAATTTTGAGAATAACCTGCGATAAAAAAAGAATTCACGAGACCAGGTTGTTCCATGCACGTGGACGGGTTGTTCTCCGAAAAGAAGTACCCGTCCACGTGCAAGGAACAACCTAGTCTCGTGCGTATATTTAAAAGTATTAAAGCAATACAAAAGAAGACACACAACATTTTTTTAAATTTTAAGCACTAGAACAAATGAAGTAAAATTAAAACACCACATCATTTTATGTTATTTTCTTTTTATAACCCAATTCAGATAACACTTAGACTACCATATATATTGATCAAAAAAGTTCGTTTAACATGCATTTCTTTTAGTACCTTATCGTCATTAGTCAGGTTTCAATAAGTATAAATCGTAGAATAATGTACATGTATACACATTTATGACAATATTCCAATTTATGGGAAAAAAAGCCGAGATTTTAAGCTCCTTTTCAAATATCGTTTAGTCTTATTCAAATATCATGTACATATTTAAGTGAATTCGATGTTGTAAAATTTGTTTAATTTTTAGCACTTGTGTGTCCGCTTTATTTTCATCGCTTGACAGAGGATAAAACTTGAAATCTGACGCTTGGCTTTTTTTCTTTATAAACTGCTAAAAGTTTGCTAAGCGCCAATAATAGTTTTGTACATGTCATCTTGTGTATGCCAGTTATAAGTTAGAGGTATCACGTTAATAAATATCCTAGCTAAAATATACTCACAACTGTTATTAGATAGACTTACGACCTGGTCGAAGCAATATGATCAAATTCATAACAATCAGTTCGGATTTCAAAAAGGGAAGTCAATAGTTGACTGCATTTTTATTTTGCATTCAGTCATTTCGAAAGTCATTGACTCTGGTCAGAAATTATATTGCATTTTTATTGACTACCAACAATGCTTCGATAAGATTGACAGAACTTTTTTATGGCAAAAATTGTTAGCTAAAAATAGAAGTAGCAAATTTGTTAAAGCCCTTAAGTCCATGTATAACGCGGTTAGGTCGTGCGTTCGATACAAGTCAAAGTGTTCAGAATTTTTCATTTCTGACATCGGTTTAAAACAGGGGGATCCTAGTTCCCCTCTGCTTTTTATGCTCTTCGTGGATGATATATCAGATAACATTAATTCAGACTTAAACGATATTTTTACAGTAGACGAAATAAAGCTGTTTCTCATCCTATATGCAGATGACCAAGCCTTATTCGCAAAATCACCGCAAGCGCTTCAGTCTATGATCACTGATCTAGAAAATTTTTGTAACATTTGGGGATTAAAAATCAACACATCTAAAACAAAAGTAATGATATTTGAACGTGGCAGGCCTACAACTTGCGACTTTTTTATTTACAATACTAAAATTGAAACAGTTACATGTTTTAAATATCTTGGAATTACGTTGTATAAAAATGGAAGTTGGTTACGAAGCCAAAAAGCTATAGCACAACATGCATCGTTCTCACTCCACAAATTGTTTAATTTATTTAAAGATGTAGAACTACCTATAAAGCAGAAATTTAAACTTTTTGACGCTTTGGTTGCATCCATTTTGAATTTTGGAGCAGAAATTTGGGGAAGCCACGAAGCTACTGACATAGAAATGGTACATACAAAATTCATACGTAGTATTTTATGTGTTAAAAATCGTCAAATCTTAGTGCACTCTATGGAGAAACCGGAAGACTTCCACTTGTTATTTTTCGTAAATTGATAATGATAAAATATTGGATAAAAATATTAAAACAAGAACAATCCTCTATAGTTAAAAAAGTATATTTTATGTTAAAAGATGATGTTGATAGAAATAGAACATATAATGGAAAAAACTGGGCTTATCAAATTAAGAAAATACTAGACGATCTCGGATTATCGTATATTTGGTATGATCAGTCAAATATTGAAATCCCCCTGGAAATTATTAAATTACGAATAAAAGACGTTTATCTTCAAAAGTGGTACGCGGAAATTAACAACTCTAGAAAGCTTGTATCTTATGCATTATTTAAACACGATTTTGAACTTGAAAAATACTTGCTTATTCATTTAGAAGGAAAATATAGAATTTCACTTTCAAAATTTAGAATATCTGCTCACAACCTTCGCATAGAAACTGGTAGATATGAAAATACGCCATTAGAAAATAGATTATGTACATTTTGCAATATGCGACAGATTGAAAATGAATATCATTTTTTACTTGTTTGTCCTAATTATAGAGAGCTTAGAACTAAATATTTTAAACCATATTATTGCCATTGGCCCAATATAAATAAATTTGAAATGCTTATGTCTTCGAAATCAAACAAAACTGTTATTAATGTTGCAATATTCATATACTTTGCCAGTAAGAAAAGAAATACATAAAAATCATACTTGTTACACCTCGACATTGTTAAAATTATACATTCCACTGAAATTGCAATATTTTGAAGATTGTAATTTACTCTTCTGTTAACCATATGTGTGTATGTTGTTTGTTTTTTTTTGTTGTTTTTTTTGTTTTTTGTTTTTTTTTCATGTCTTTCCTGTTTATTGTATTATGGCTATAAACATTGTATTATGTTTTATGCTAGAATAAACTGATACTGATACTGATATAAGTTTTATTTTTTATTTATTTTAATTCACCTAATTAATGACTGATTTGACAAATGTTTGTTGTAATGTGCTCACGGGGTTTATTTTGAATTAGAAATGGATATCGGGGATGTGCACAAATTAATGTTATTGCATATAATGAAGACCTTCCCTTAAAACAGACGGCCCTTTAGGAATGCTGTGCAACTGAGCACATGATTTTACAAAAGTGTGCATTTTTTCAATATACAAATGGAATACCAAGTAGTTATTATTATAAGTTGTAGGCCTTGTCAAATGCTTGAAAAAAGCATGTTAGTGCATATTCTTGGGTAGTTTTGAAGTATGCAGTTTAAAATTTTTTAACGCCGCACATTTAACTGAATGAAATAGTGATCGAATGAATGAGTGCGTGAATTGTTCAATTTCCGCATCAGTATGACTGAAGTACTGTTGAAAGCGGATGTTAAACCCAACAAAAAGTATGATACGTAAATAATGACGCTAACCTGTATGTATTTTGTGACAAAAAATTTCGGCTGCTCAACTCTTCAAACAAATCTGATGCTAGGGACAAACTTTCATTCAAATCGTAGTACTTGCATTTGTCTAAGGTGTGTAAGTCGGATATCAACCTCGTACATCGGTGTTTCTGTGTAGAAAATACCTGGCCACGAGCTTCATGTGACGGTATTTCCTACACAGAAACACCTCGTACTCGGTTGATATCCTATACATAACGGCAGCTAGTCGAAATATTGCGTCCTTAGTTAACATTTACTTTCATTTCATAAGACATCTTGAATTGTATAATTACGATCAATCTTAAAATGACTTCTGAAAAATAACTTAATTGAAAAAGAATTATTTTGCTATGTTTTTCTGCATACTACAATTAAACTTCAGTCCTAATTTATCTGACAAATTCACAGTTTTGCTGCTAGACAAGTCCGTATAATGTTTGCTAAAAGAACATTAATTTTATTATCTGTAAGAAAGATGCTCTAACCAAGATAGTCATTATACTTGTAACATTATTAATGAGGATTGACTTAAAAGTTTGGAAGATCTTGGATAATCAACACGTCGCAATTAAAAGAACTATCGGTATGTAATATAATGAACTCCTGTTTAATTTAGTAAATGCTCAAAGCAGTAAGTTTTTGTTCGAAAGCAATTAAAAGATTGATGACTAAACGCATCGGGAACGTTAAAATTAAAAATAGAAATTATCCACTTGTCTAATGAAGATAATTACAAATCTCTAAACTGCATCGGACTCTTTCATTTTTTATTAAAAGCAAACGTCTGTCTGATACTGATAAACATAAATATCGCGGGAAGGAAAACTTGCAAATAAAATTGTTAGTCTTAATTGCAAAAAAATGCTCCTAGGCCAGACTTAAAATATTCTTTGTTTCCCCATCCCGACCCAAGCAGATTTAGTATGGGTAGGTAGGTCAAAATATTTTTTATTTGAAATTTTTAAGAATAATGATCCACATTTTGATATTCTAGGATTAACTCCAAATGGGATACCAACACTCTAAAATTCAAATATATAGGTACCAAATTTACATGTACTATATATGCATGCCTTTCTGAAAAATGACCAAGTCGTCCTTGTGATAAGCCTGTCCAGGAATATTGTTATATCAATCATGAAATAAACTTCCTTATTACTTAAAACTGAAATACAATTTTCACATTTTGACATTGAAAACTTTAAGTACTCTAATTACTATTAATTTATTTAATAGAGATATATTCAGGTACTGATCATCTCACTGTTGCAACATGAAACAGGACACTCTGACTCCTTTGCAAATTAAGTGCTGCAAATATGACAACCTATTCATTTGCTTTCAATTTCCCTATCACCAACAGGCTGAACAACTTCGTCGTCAATGTCACACATTTTCAACTTTGTTGACAATCTACAATTTGTTTTAATGTTCTTGGATTCCAAAGAATGACTGGTGTTTCCATTTTTAACACGACACGCAAACAGAATGTTCCCTGGGTTATTACAGACTTCGCGAAAGGTCATAAACATTGCTAGTCATTCTGTCCGATGAGCAATGAAATTCTGCCGGACCGTAAGAAAAGCTACCAGACAGAAAAAAAGACGGAAATGATATTGCAAAATATTTAGATTTTTTGTCCTTTTTGGGTACATTTGTTTGAAACAAAATGTAAAAACTTGTCGATTTTTTTCAGTTATAAGAAACTTTCAACAATAAAACTTAAAAATACCAGTTTTGCTTAGACTGACTTCATTTTATAAAGAAAAACAAATAAGGAAATGGTTGAGATGTACACGTAATCCTAAATTTATTACGCTACTTCCGGTTTTTAAAACAGAAGTTACTTCGACTGCCGATCTCCTATCTTTAAAACGAATTCACACTTTTATCCCATGAAACTTTGTTAGACTTCCATTTTGTTGTTTCCTTGAGATGAAAATCATCACAGGCAACAAAGCCATTTAAAATTTCGATAAAATCGAAACTGAATGGCCTAGACGCCGGCATTTGCTCTGTGATTCGTAAAATGCCCTCAGTTTGAGACAGAATATCTTCTGCCAACGCTAGAAGGTTGCTTCCCTTAGATTAAGTGTCGCCGGACAGAAAGACCTAGGACGTGCGACATTTTACCGGACCGTAGCAAAATCTGTCGGACCTTTCCGATGGTCCGACGCTTTTCGTCCTACTGCTCTAATACTTACTTTCGATCTGTTTCATACCCAACATGATTCAAAAATGCATAATCGTCTCAAGGTGTTTCGTACCAAATAAAAAAAATATCACTTAGGTTTTGGCGATAACTTTTTTCGGGTCGCGCCGTTTTTTCGGGTCGGTCGTGGATGGGGAAACAAATAATATTTTATTTTAGGCCCTAGATTTTAATTTGCAGACTTTACATTTTTACTCACGTTTGACATTTTAAAATAGTTTACTGCAAATTTCAATTTTAATTAGATATTGACCCAGCGACCGACATCCGTCAACACTACAACATTTCACAAGACGTGTTTGTGTCATGCGACTACTGTAAGAAGTGGCACTCTAATCAGAAGACGCTGCGTTCTACTTCCAAACAAGATGTTGCTGTGAATCAAAATTTTCGCTGTGGGTTCAGTCTCCTTGCTCACGTTGAACTAAAAACTTCATTTTCTAAAGATTTGAATGGTACACGAAGCACTGAAGCAATAACAAAAGGTGTGGCTTACAGTAAAGCAATTAACGGCGTTATGAAAATTTAACGCTCTTACTCAAAGGAAAATGTCGCCGCGCCGCGCGTTTGATGTTTTTGTTGCAAGCGAAAATGTAACTGAAATCGAAAATTTTAGTTTATTTTTAAAGTATACATTCTACAGGAAGGCTATATAGATATGTTCAAAGTGTGATAATAAAGAGTAAAATGTTTTTCAGGCACTTTATTTTTCTGTTTCTGGTCAATTATGTAATATCCCAATTTCCATGTTTTCTATTGATTAACTGACACCATGTTGTTTCAACGCCCACGTTTTATTTTTTTTTTTGTGAGATATTGAATAACGAAAACTGTTTACCGAACATTGAAAAAGGAAAATAAAGCAGGATGAATAAACGAATATGTATAGACCAACGACGGTAACATCAACATAACTGAGCATAATATTAGAAGAGCTAGCTTCGAAAGTAACAAACCTTAACAGGCACTTTATGTTGATGAGCTTTGTTTTTGTTGTTTTTTTAATAATAAATAGTTGTTGTTGTTAGAATCAAATGCGTTTATATTATTTTTTAAATCGATCAACTTTTGAAGGTGGTGTTATTAATTCCATTTCCTTTTTTAAACAAATAAACTTAGGTACAGAATAGAATAAAGTATTTGTGTTAAATTTATTTATAAAACTTTGTTAATTGTTTTATATGAGAAAATGTGTTTAATATTGTCGTAACTTTCAAAATCGGTTGTATAATTATTTTGTTTATCAGTGATATAAGCTACTGTAGTGATGAATATGACTCGCTCGGATATAAATTTAACAACATAGTAACCATGTACAACTGTTTAATATTTGGCATAATATAGCCTGGCAGTCGACAATAATCATCAATGTTCAAGTTTGATCAAAGTTCAATGTTAAGTTTATCAATAATCAATCAAATGTTAATCCAATAATTAATCAATCAAATCAATAATCGATCAAATCAATAATCAATTATCATCAATCAAATCAATTATCAATCAATTATCAATTAAATGTCAATTAAATCAAATACCAATCAAACGTCAATAAAATCAATCATCAATAAAATAAATAATCAATCAAATGTTAATCAATCCAATTTTCATGGATTAAATGTCAACAATTTTCTGCATTCATCAATATTGACTTGTAATCAACATGTCAATGTCGTAGGGACCAATTGTACAAACGGAAACAAATTCATCTTATATCTGTTGGAGATTCCAAACAGTATATGTGGAAATAAGTGCACAGACAATTATAACAAATTGTAATTTATCACTGAAGATAAGTTCAAGTTCATTTTCTCATGGATTGTCAAATATTTCTGCTTTTGCTTTCATCATAATTTGTATTATTATTATTATTAAATATTAGTTCTTTCGTGAACACAAACCGGTAAATTTTCTATGAACATGACGAAAAAGTCTATTATGCACAGTTCAAACATTCTGTCGACTGCCTGACGTGGTGTGGTGTCGACCGCCTGTCGTGATGGGGGTCCTAACACACATCAAGAACCGGAGAAACAAGATTGGCTTGATACGGGTGTCGCTGATTTTATGAATTGTCTATTTTCCATTAGCAAGACGAAAAAGTCTATTATGCATAGCATATAACATTCTGCCGACTGCCTGACGTGGTGTGGTGTCGACCGCCTGTCGTGATGGGGGTCTTAACACACATCAAGAACCGGAGAAACCAGATGGGCTTGATACGGGTGTCGATGATTTGTGAATTGTCAAATTTCCCATGAACACGAAGAAAAGTCTATTATGCACAGCATCAAATATTCTGTCGACTGTCTGATGTGGTGTGGTGTCGACCGCCTGACATAAGGGGGATCGTAACACAAAACAGGAACCGGAGAAACTAGATTGGCTTGATACAGGAGACGCTGCTTTTATGAATCTGAAAAATACAGAAATAAAGGAGAGCAGACACGTTCACTAAAAAAATGAATTAAGGGTGGGTGGGTGGGTGCCGTTTTCGTTCCTAGCTTACATGTGCTGATGACGTCAAAGAATACGTCATCAAAAGATAACTCCAAATGTATTACTAAATCATTCATCATGATTTACGTCCCTTTGTTAAAGCATCAATATTAATTTATTCCTTCTATAAATGGCATTATCGTCTATAGCCGATAATGCTTATTATCTCGGAAATAAATTCAACAACATAGTAACCATGTACAACTGTTTAATATTTGGCATAATATGGCCTGGCAGTCGACAATAGATTCTAATCATCAATGTTCAAGTTTGATCAAAGTTCAATGTTAAGTTAATCAATAATCAATCAAATGTTAATCCAATAATTAATCAATCAAATCAATAATCGATCAAATCAATAATCAATTATCATCAATCAAATCAATTATCAATCAAATCAATTATCAATTAAATGTCAATTAAATCAAATACCAATCAAACGTCAATAAAATCAATTATCAATAAAATAAATAATCAATCAAATGTTAATCAATCCAGTTTTCATGGATTAAATGTCAAAAATTTTCTGCCAATGAACGCCAGTTGCGCTCATGCCGTTTTCGTTCCTAGCTTACATGTGCTGATGACGTCAAAGAACACGTCATCAAAAGATAACTCCAAATGTATTACTAAATCATTCATCATGATTTACGTCCCTTTGTTAAAGCATCAATATTAATTTATTCCTTCTATAAATAGAGGATATTTGTTTGTTTTGAGTGGATATGGAATATATCACATCGAGAAGTGATAGAATTAAATATTTTCACGAGCGCGTAGCGCGAGTGAAAATATAAAAATTGTATCACTTCGAGATGTGATATATTCCATATCCACTCAAAACAAACAAATTTTCTATTTATTTTATGCTAGCTTCAATAAAAATAACAGTACTATTTTTTGACTTACCAATATGTCGCGTATGAATACATTGACAGTTGTGTCAGGCAATACACAATCCGCCATATTGGATGAGAAATCGGAAAACAAGTGTGTTGAATTTTAACGATTTATTCAACTTGTGATCAATGACAAATAAAAACGATTCACAGATAATTTGACTACGAGAGTCCCATTTGTACTACGAGAGAGTCTAGTATTATAATCCGGTTGAAACAGGAGCCGCTCTAGCCAAGGCTACTGAAAACTGACGTCATTTTCGAGAAACGATATTCCTTCCGGCATGACAAGTGTGTAATCAATTTCGGACATATTTTTTGGATTGGATTAGACTAAAATGTGTTTTTTTCTGTGCTGATGGATTTATATGCTTGAAGATAAGAAATCCCGGAACACATCTAGTTTAGCGGACCCTAACACTAAAGAGCATTGCTTGTGAGAAAATCATTGCTATCCTAGTCGTGAGTCAAAGAAATTTCAATTATAATGAGTTTAAATGGGGGCTACTGCCCCCACACACCCGTTTTTCTCGCTCAAACGCCGCTGGGCTTTTGTGTTTTGGATATCTGGGGTCCGCTTAACTAGATTCTACCCGAAATCCCGATTCTATGCCTGCGTCTAGGCCATTTCGGTTTCGAAATAAAAACTGAAAATGGCTTTGTTGCTGGTGTTAAATTTTAACTGACTGAAGTCTTGAAGGAAGGAAAAAATTAAATAAAGACTATTCTTTTTGACAAGGAAATACAGAGGCTAGCTTTTTTTTTCAAGTATTCTAGTCAGCTGGAAAAAGTAGAAACTGGATGTTGCACATTGGACATGTTGGAAGCCTACGAGCCGTAAACCAGCTGTTTATAATAATAATGACAGGTTTGTCGACTGTTCCCAATGGTTTTTGCAAAATTATTTTTGTTTCAAATTCTTAAAGACACCCCTCATATTTCTTTGACATTTCAGTATTCTCTACACATTATAAAAGTGAAAACAATTTAAACAAAATGGCCGAATTCGTACAGAATATTGTCTGAAAAAGTAGTTCGGCACAGTGACTGATATAGAATCTATATCAGTCACACTGTGAGTGATATGGAATATATTTCACTGATAGAACTCAGTATTTCATTGGTTAGCATAAAATAAATGGCATTATCGTCTATAGCCGATAATGCTTATTAATTTGTTGTCCGTTTTTATAGGGTAAAATCGATTGCAAAACTAAAATGTCACCCTTTGACACGTTAGTTGTACCAATACATTTTTATGGTTCAGAAATCTGGGGTATCTATCATTATAAGGAAATTGACAAGCTACACTAAAGATATCCTCGGAGTAAGACCTCAAAGATTAGCAGTACTTGGGGAACATGGAAGAAACATTCTGTAATCGCAAAACAGCGTTCGCTAATAATATTGGGTAAAAATCATGCAAAGTAATGACTTTTTAATCAATAAAATGCGTTTAAAAACAGTTCTGAAACGAAGATCTTGGGCTATCAACTATTTACCGTTAAATTCGAGCATTTGTTTAGCAAAGTTTGGATTTAAACAACATGGAATTCTCCACATTAATAAAAGAACGGCTTCATGACATATAAATTACAGAGCTGGAATGAAGAATAATCAAATCAAAGGAAAATATAACATTAGAGAAAATATAAGGCTGAATTCAAATTTGAAAATTATTTTAATCTGGTTAGTAAGGATATCATTAAAAAGAAATGTAACGTTTAAGTAGGGGGTTTTGTTTTTGTTGTTTTTGCATCCTTACTTTATGTTAACATTGGGTGTAGTAAAGAATTTCACGCTCAAAATTAATTAAAAGCTAATATTGTAAAGAAAAGAAAAAGTGTTCCTTCTTAAATTTAGTAGTTATTATCGATTTTTGTTGATCGATGGATATTCATCAATTGGTCAGTCATGTGGTGAATCGATGGATTGTTGTTGGAGAGACGATACGTGCCCTGGGATTCGTAACAGAAAATGTTTTGCAGGGGAGCGGGACGGGCAGTTTGGAGTAGGTTTATTGTTCGCCGACGTTAACTTCACCCTTATAGCAAAACATCTGATAAAAACATGCATGGATTGGTAACTCGGCTTATATTTAAAGCTTCAATGGCCTATTGTAGCGCTCAGCTGTAATTAAAATACTATGCCATTTAAATGATTTGACATTCTAAATTATTTACAATTATCTTGCCTTTTTCAGTTGTCAAGACAATATCAGCGTCGAAACTTATATTATGATCGTCAACAACATCAAAATAAACAAATAATGGTGCGTGGTGAGAAAATTCATTTAAATCTAATACTCTTAATTCTGCAATTGTTAATGAAATTCCTTGCACAACTGTAAGTACTCAACGGTGCTAACAAACCCTGCATCACGTGTGTACGCATGCACTTCACTTAAAACCAGGGTTGGCAAAATGCCGGCAAATATGAGTATTGTCCATGCCGGCGGTATTTACCGGTATTTACCGGCAAATACTGGTCAATTGAATTTACCAGTCTGGAATTTATACAATATTTTCTATTATCAGCATTCATATAGATAATTTCAAGTTTTCCCATTAATTGCCATTATATTTATACTTAAGTTTAACACTTTATCCATAATAAATAAAAATTTAAGTACTGAAGAAGTGGTCATTTGAATTGACCATCCATGGAATTTATACAATACAATGTATCCCTTATAGTCAGCATATGGGCAAATTCAAATTTCAATTATTAACAATAATGGAGTCAGCATTTTAGAGGGTTAATTTTAATTATAAACAAGTAATGTACACAACTTACAATAAATATATATGAATACAATAACAAATAAGGTTTAGATACAAAGAAGCCTCTGTCTTCCAGTCAATCTCTTCTTTCCCCCTAAGATACCTGTAACAGAACACCAGTTTGGCAGCTTTCCGCAGTCACACCAATACACAACCACTTACTTGCACCTAGACAAATTGTGTAGGTTATTTATGACACTTTACTGTTGCCTTTGTTGCCCCTGGCTATTACAGCCCCCTGAAATGTTGTTTTAATAGACAATCCCAGAAATCGATGACGCCCGAATTACTTCCCCTGAATACTCTCCACTTTGGCCATTACGGTACTGAAGACAACTGCAAAACAAACCAGAAGTGCTGATTTGTTTTCGATATTGACCTACTGTTTTAGAATTATGTACATGAACTCTTACAGAATACTCAATATAAACATGTCTAACAAATTCTTTAAAAAAGGTAACATGACTTTACTGGTGGTGTCATCATTATGCAATCTTAAAGACCCATTGATTAAGGATAAATGATGAAAATGACTAATGTATTAAAAAGTATTGAAATAAAGGAACACGACAACCCATTACATAAACTTCTTTTTACATGAAAAGGAAGTTTTGTGACACACACTTTAATTTTATGTAAAAAGAGAAAAACAATTAATTCAATTTAATTTAATAAAAGAAAGAAAATGATTTTAATAAAATTACATTTTTGATGACGGTCTATTTTGACTCTAAAGGTTTTTATCGCACGAATGAACAGACTAATCCATACCAGCTGGCATATCATGCCCTCTGATCAGGATCTACACTATTCACGTACTGATTCATTGAGTTATTTCCGATCAAGAAGGAAACATCGTAGATCCTAATTCAGGCAGCATGGATATCTGGATCTACACTGTCAGCACATGCAATAAAATCCTTGAATGTGGTGTAAAGCTTGGTTTAAAGCTTTCTCATAAAGAACAGTAATTTCTGAACAGTGTTAACACTGTTGAATACTTCATAAACAATGAAAATCAGGAGCATTTTGACTGCTTAACTCTTTTATATCTATACACTTTATGTTATTTTAATGATATTATTATTGATCTTTCCAAAGATTACATATCATGAATGAAAGTAACTAAATTGTTATCAACATTAATTATCACAATGTTGCAGAATCTGCAGTCTGTGAGATTTTAAAAAATCGTGTTTTGAAACTTGAATTAGTTACAATTAATATAGAATAAGGATGAAGATCGATGTTATGTACATGTATTTATCTCACTACTTCATCTTTTCTTGACATACTTATCTTTTCTTATGTTATTGTGGAATCATTCATTTTCCTAGCTTATTTCAAAAGTTTTTACTGCATATAATAAGGATTTATCGCATGTGTGACTAGTTTTGATCCAGATAAGATGGCACATCCATGCCATCCCATCTGGTTCTGCACTGTTCGCCCACGCGAAAATTGACATATACCGTGGAGTAAAGAAAAATAATTAATTTTTTATTTATACTGCACATATGACATTTCAAAACTCCCCCAGTTAATGGTATCGGAGTATGAACATTTTAAAAAATATTTAGCGTATTTTAATAATACATGAAAAAGTAATAAGTGGTTCAATTATGCCCAGTGACATGTACAAACAGTAACACATCGTCAGGTTAAAGCATGAATTAAAAAAATGAATGGTTACACGTTAACAAGTTGATTTTTTTTATTTTTGAAGATCACAAGCCCACCATAGTTTAGATTGCTCACTGCTACCTACCTGTAAACTTATAAAAACTGTCAGTACTGTTGCTGATGATTTAATTTAATTCATATTCAAATTAAAACAAGTTATAATAAAAAGTGATTAAATCATGGCGAAATTTAATTATTTAACCATCCAGTTAATATTATTTAAGTTTAAAATTAACATTTCAACTGTTTTATCACAGTGGAGGGTTAATTTTCTAGTCTTCATAGTCACGGGTTTTCAGGAATCTTCAGTACCGTAATGGTGAATTGGTCACGTGACTACCAATATGGCGGCGGTCAATTTATCAATTCTGGGATTGTTTATAGACTAGACATTATGGCCTTGCTTGTGTCAATGGCCAGGTGCACAGGTGGATCAGCATTTATTTCTTACCTGCTGTATTTTTGGTTCTTAGAGTAAAAAAAAACAATTCTGTAAGAATTATTTTTACTTTAAAGTGCTTAAAGTGATAACCTGATATGAAATTTAATTAAAATATATGAGTAATTTAATTATTATTATGATTATACATTAATAACAGTCAACTAAGTTAAGATTTCTGCAGTATTTTAAGGCAAAAAAACTCATCTGAGTAGTATTTGCCAGTATTTTCCAGTATTTTCCACTTTTGGGAGTATTTTCCAGGGCGGTAAATACCGGTAAATACCACCGGTAAATACCGGGGGTGGTATTTACCGCCCAACCCTGCTTAAAACATGATAGCAATTATTTAAAAAAAAAAAAGATCTGGTAATAATTTAATGTAAGTACGTCTTTGCTGTCGTGTCTTTGAAGAATAATTATATTTGACATTTCTAGACGTAAAGAAATAATAAAAACAAAAGAGTTACAAGCCAAAACAAACAAGTTTTTGCCGGCATAAACCCGTGCACAATATGGCTTTATTTTTGTGACTTCTGTTAACTTATTTCTCAACATAATCTACACGGGGCTGCACTATGTTTGAAGATAATTGAGCAAGGACTTTGTTTAGTTGGGACACAATTAATTTTTTAGTTGATATATTTTGAAAAGAAAGTGTATTCAATCAATCTTTTTATTCTGTGACCAGATGACTCAGTTTCCCATCACTTTTTATTTCAGGAACGCAGAGTCTTGTAATAAAATAGTTATTGAAGATAAAACACAGTTCAGGCATGTAACAGATGTAAAAGAACATGGTACTTTTGGGTCGATCTTTACACAACCGAGCAACCGACGAAAAAAATAGGACATTCCATCATCTGGAAGTAGAGAATTAAGACACACCATTTTTGACATTATTTTGATAAATTTTTCTGAACGGCTTTTTCATTCAGTACATGCGTATTAATATATTTTAATAAGTTTATTTTCGTGGATTGATTTAGATAAATACTTTATGTGATGTTTATAAAACCATCTACAGTATTGCCATATTCGCATTCTTTGAATACAGATAGTACATGTTATTGTACACAAAATAAGTTTTTCTTGAATTTCTTGAAAACCCTACCATTATCTTGACGAATCATGTGGCATTAATGATTTTAGACCCGCATTTACTTAATTCAGGTACGAGTTGTTTTGGTATATTGTCCATGAATTTCAGAGTTCTCATGCAAACGGGGTGTTATTTTTGTTTTAGTATGTGTTTGATAATTAGAACATGAATTAGACTAAACTGAGCTTGCAAATATTAGTACATCCTTAGATAAATACATTTCTTTACTAAACTCATGGTGGCAATGAGTATTTTCCCCAAAATTCATTTTTAAAAATTTTAGCCAGTTTTCGCCAATTGCAATGTTAGTGACCTCTTAATTCCATGCGCATTAAATGATAAGACACTTTCTTGCATGATTACCATTGGCGGAAACACATTAAACGAAATTACTCTGCCATGGTATCCCACAGATCTCACAGTGAATTATCGAAGACTCTGATTTTATAAAAGGCTTCAACCTATAACCATACCAGTTGTGTGCGTTCCACCAACTATGCCGTAATCAGGACCACACATTCTTAGAAAATTCACCCATATAATACATAAAGTCACCATATTCTGGCACTTCTCATAGCATAGATGCGTATTGGTTGTTTCATTCCGACAACATTAGCTGACCATTTTATATGTTTGCTATCATTTATTTTACTCTATTTTTTAACGTTTTGGCCTTTGACCTTTTTCAAGAAATACAATTAACATCTTTCTCGCTCTTAAACATGTGTTATAATGTTATGTTCATCCCTGATAGGATGTACATATTTCGTTAAACATTATATATATATATATATATATATATATATATATATATATATATATATATATATATATATATATATATATATATATATATACAGAAATATCGTCAGATATGGGGTCTCTGTAATAAACCTTAATCAGGGGTTGTATATATATACTAAGAAATGTGGTAAGTTACGGGTCTTACTTCGATATTATACCTATATGTGAGGTTCTATAAAGGTTACGGGGTATATATGGTACCCCGCTAATTAAATGTCATTTCTATGCACTATCTGACCTTGTAAGTACTATAAGCTGTAATATAAAAATTTGGTTTATGATAAAAAAAAATTTCGGGTTTTTTTTTATAGACCGAAAATAAATTTCGATAATAAACCGTGTTACGGGAATAAAGTTTATCGTACTTAAGAAGTCCGAATATGCATAGAAATGGCATTGAAAATTACGGGGTACCATATATACCCCATTACTTTATAGCACCTCACATAAAGGTGTAATATCGAAATTAGACCCGTAACTTACCACATTTCTTAGTATATATATATATATATATATATATATATATATAGCCGGATAGAGCTGACGAAAAAAGTCATTCACGAACAATACATTTGTCATTTAATATAGAGGTGGCGGGCGTTGCTTAACAAATAAAAGGAACTGTTATCAAGATCAGACAAAGTGCTAAGTGAAACGATGTTAATTAGCTATTCTGAGAGGCTGCCTATAAAATCCGGATTGATCAGACATTTTCTTTTCTGTTAACTGCATATCAAACGAAAGTTACACAAAACGAAAATATATTTAAACTTGTTTGTGTTTTAAACTGACAAACTTAGTTGACACCGATCATCATATTCTACAACAATCTGGATACTAATTATTCAATCTGGAGCAACGTTTATTTCACGCCATATTTTAAAACCAGTTTGCATTAGATATCAACACTGTGTATACCATCTTTGAGGACACTTTAAAACCATTTTACATTAGATATCAAGACCGTGTGAACCATCGTTGATGAGGACATTTAAAACCATTTTACATTATATATCGACACTGTGTAAACCAGCTTTGATGAATACACTTTAAACCATTAAAAAATTACATTAGATATTAACATTGTGTAAACCAGCTTTGACGAGGACACTTTAAAATCATTTTACATGAAATATCAACACTGTGTAACCCAGCTTTGATGAGGACACTTTAAAACCATTTACCTTAGATATCAACACTGTGTAAACCAGCTTTGATGAGGATACTTTAAAACCATTTTACTTTAGATATCAACAATGTATACACCAGTTTTAGGAGGATAGGTTGAACTCGATTATTTTCCTTGGGTGCAATTTTTATAGCTTTGGAATTTATTTCACATATATTACGAAATATCTTTAATAATAATTATTATATCAATAACTTCTGGACTTATCAATTGAAAACAATCATCAAGTAAAAAGGCAAGAATAAAATACCGACTGATAGTTGTTCCGTTAAAGAACGCAGTTAACGGCAGTTTTGCAATCGGAATTGATGTACGTTTACTGCTTAGATATCCTTGGAGATTAGAAATGGCTGAATATTCTTCAGGGAATAGTACATATACCAGTTATAATCAAAGTATGTCAGTGGCTGTTTTGACATTGATGAGAACGTTTAGCTTGACAATTGTTGTCCTCAATCTTTTCGTCATATGTACCCTTGTCGTCAAGAAACACAAGTTCCCAGCAGTCTATTGGCTTCAGATAGCGTGCTTAGCATTCAACGATTTTGTAGCAGGTTGTGCGGTATTCCTGGTGTCCTTTGTTGACATGAGAACTATAAGAAGTAGTTTTACCAGCTGTAGTGTTATTCTCGTATTTGTGGTTTCCAGCCAGTCCGCATCTCTTTACAACATTTTCGGAATATGCGTGCACCGATTTATTGTCTTAAGACGAGATTCGATATTATCACGTTGGAAGCGGCGTCATACAGTAGCTAGCGCGGCGACCGCTTGGTCAATGAGTTTGTTCTTCTGCTCTTTTCCGATGTTTCTTTACAGCAAACCAGCTCTCTACGACCAGATAGAGTACTGCTCCTTTCTGTCAATATTTGGTGATGATATGAACAAATCTATGCTTATCATGATGGGATCGTTTGTGTTCCCATTAGTTTTGTGTAACATCCTGTATATAATACTATTCTACAGGTTGCGATCTATCTGGAACAGGATTCGGCCAACGAGTTCAGCGTCTAATTCAGAGCAAGGGTCAATGTGCTCTATCACTGCCATTTTATCAAGATCTTCAGAAAATAACCCTCGTCGTCAAAGAAGATCAACAAACATCGCTATGAATTCCTCGCGTTTTCCCTCGTCTCGTCCTTTTGTACAGAGAATTTCAACCGTTTTCCCACCAAAGACACAGAGAGGCGGTCCGCTCTTCGTTGTTCCGGCTCGGAACTCTGTCGATGTACCGGCGTCAAAGACTGCACATAAACGGCAAGAGCATTTAGACAAAAAGATGCAAAACTCTGCAACGGTAGTAACTTCACTTCATAACAACGGAAAGCATCACTGTTTCACGCCATTGCCGAGTACTAGTGCAGCAAATGCTTCACCGTTAAACGACTTACCACCAAAGTGGCCTACTGCAAAACAAACCATACAAAATGCAAAGAACACTAACCCTTCACCGAGGCCAGCGCAGATCTCAAACTCTGTATACCGACAGAAGAAGGCGTTTACATTACTGGGAACAATTCTGTTGTTTCTGAACATTCTCTCTTGGCCGGGTATAACCGCTCTATTTTTAGCCAGTATGATACAGTCTATTTCTCTTGGAAGAGAAACTCTGCTGCCATTGTTTACTACAATTTGTTTGAACTCTGCTGTTAACCCCATTCTATATACAGCAACTATAACGGAATTTCGGTCTGCGTTAATAGACATTGTTCGCAGTAGGTAAGTTTTCTTATCTTTGAAGTGATTTACACCAGTCTGCAAGAGATATGAGTACTTCGACGCATAAAATATGTTGTTTTTTTTTCGAAAAAAATGCATATCAGAGGGTAAATTGTGTTACAATATGATTAAGCAACACTATGTCGGATGCAGGACAATTGTGCCCACCCCTGTTCTACTGAATGGTAGATGTCGTTATTGTATTATCGTCGATAGTGTTTTTTATTTATTTCTTCAGAAGTTATTGTTTGAATATGACTAACTTGGTGGAAGACAATATGGGGCGCATCATGGTAAAAAAGTTACCTTCGGACAGTTGACGTCATTTCTTGTCATAAATTTTAGCAGACGACATTACTTATTATGAATTTTGCGGATATAATATACTAATAATTGTGTCGTCAAGATGTGTAAATAAATCTCCTGTGAGTTTTGAGAAACTATTTAAAAACTGTAAGTTATTTTTAAATGTAGTAAAAAATTAAAAGTAAAAAAACATAACGGTGACACCTTTTCCCGTGGTTTGCCCAATGTGTGTCGTTGAAGTGTGTTACAGTAAACATTGCTGTAAGTTTTACTCGGTCTAACTTAATTGTCCACATTTACTCGGAAGTCTTATTTGATATTTGGAATTTCGGTTTCGTGGTTCTGTGGAAATATTTCTATATAATATAAGAAAGGCCTACTTGAGTATATTGGAATAATTACGGAGGTTGCATCTTGCGTTAATTCTTGTTCTAAAACGTTTTCTGGTTGGGGCACAATAATCAGGGTTTGTGTAATGTATATGTGATCATTGTCCAGTGTTACAGATTTTTTTATGCTGATACAGCATTTAAAGTTAAATTGCCGTTCAATAAATACAGTGGTTGTTTTATTTTCTCTTGAAAGATCACGTATTTTCTATCCCACGAACGCTAATAAGACGGCCCAAAAATACAGATCTACGTCATATGAAATTGATATTCTTATTATAAAAATTAAAAAAAATCTTTGAAAACGACTGATTTCGGTTGTGGAATAGGAAAGTGCACAGTTGCTGTGCACATAGGTGTCAAGACATATTATTACAGATAGACTTTCTTGTATTGCGCCAGTCAACAGCAAAAAGTTTTGTTCCTATCAGTTGCCATTGCAACAAAAAGGGTGCAAGGATCCTTTTTGGGGCCACTTAAGCGCTCTTTCCTATGAATTTTTTTTTAACTGATCTTGTTGTTTGGTTGAAAAAAAAGTTAAAGCATACAGATAAAGGAATATTTTTTATTCAAAAGATATTTTAACATTCACATAAAATTTTTATATATTTAAACTCAAACACAACAATACAGAATTTTGTTGCTATAAAAAAGAAATATTCAACTGCTAATCAAAATAAATCATGATAAAATTGCCAAGTTAATAAACAAACTTCATAACAATATGTACGCATGCCAGCATGTTATAAAATCTATTATTTATCAACAGTAAAAAATATAACAAGCATAAAGAACTGTTATTTACAATACTATAAATAGAAAGCAATCACCAGATACCTTGGGTACATAAAATAAGGCAATTAACCCTTTAATTCACAGATAAGGCTATTATTGTGTGGGTGAACAGATTAGATCCAAATCAGCTAGAACATCTGTGCTGTCTGATCAGGAACTAATCTGATCACTTTTAGAGTCATTTGGTTATTTCTGACCAAGAGGAGAATGAAAAGTGTAGATCAAGATCAGATGGCATGGATGTGTTTGCTGATCTGGACCTGCACTGGTCGCACACGCATTAAAGTGTGTTTAAATGGAATAAAGGGTTGTATCTGATATCCGTCTGATATGTATCTGCACTATTTTCATCTTAAATCAGAAATAACCTAATTAACCATTTCCTCTATATATACGCATTTTAACGCATGTGCCACCAGTGTAGAATCTGTGCTGTCTGATCAGAATCTGCACTGGTCACATTTTGGTCAGAAATAACCTAACAAATAAAAAAGCGAACAGTTTAGATCCTGACCATATGTTCTCTCACGCAATAAAGGTGTATCTATGGAGTAAATGGTTTATCTAAAAGCAAAACCTGAAGTTCCAGAACAGACAGCAGTGATGTTCCTGCTGATCTGGATATAACTTGTTCTCTCACACAATAAAGGTGTACTTATGTGAATGGTTATAGACCTGTACAAAGTAAAGCTGAATGTTAGTTTATGTTGAAAGAAACACAATCTATTCTCAGTAGATAATAACAGAGTTCACAACCAGGATAAATGTGTTAAGCTGAAGCCTCATTAAGACATGATTAGCATGGAAATACACAGCTTGTAGGCTTCTCATGTCCAGGTGCTAATTATTCACACTTGTGAGGCTGAACTATCAGATTTTCTATTTTTGTTTGTCATATGAAGGTTTTCCACAGTCTATCAAAATATTCCACTGTCTATCAAAGAAACTTCCATATAAGGTTAGGTTTACAATCCTTAACATATAATTTCCAATAGATTAGAAAACTATTTATTAGATAGCAGTAGAACGCTTGTTTACTGCATATTATATGGCTGTTATTCAAAGGCGAACAGTGTAGATCCAGATCAGCCAGCACATCCATGCCAACTGATCTGGATCTAGACTGTTAACTTTCTGACTAAATTTGTTATTTCTAATAAAAAAAGCGAACAGCATAGATCCTGATCAGACAGCATGGATTTTATGGCTGATCTGGATCTACACTGTTTGGAAATCAGACAAAACCCATATGTATGGAGTGAAAGGTTAATAAAGATTAAGTTACTCTGACATTCTTTTTTGCCAGTAACAATCATGAATTTACTTATTTTTCATAAATTTCAAGAACAATGTAAAAACAGAATATATCTAAATTTCTATTGAGTCTACAAATACTTTAAAATAAACATTTTTCAAAGAAAAACAGCAAAAATGCCAAAGTCACAACATATAATTCTCTGCAACAGTAGAAATGCATTGATCATTATATAAACTTTCAGATTTCAACAAGCACATACAATATAACAAGTGGATTTAATAATTTGAATATACTGTGATTTTTTTTATAAAAGAGAAATATACTGGGTAAAAATGCTTAGAAAGAAATTGCAGAAAAATACTATCATGAATTTGACTTCAGAATAAACAATATTATGTCTTTAATATATGTATTTTGTTGGGGTTCTTTTTTCAACACATACCTATTACATTCTAAATTTCTGATCTTATATACAGTCGAATTTTCCTGACAAAAATGAAGTCCATAATTATATGCTGCATTATGTTTCATAACAACTGTTTATAGACCATTAAAAACCCATTAAGCAAGAGAGTAATTCCTTTAATCTTTATAACCCTTTACTCCATGGGATATGGCTGTTATCCATGGGATATGGCTGTTATCCATGGGATATGGCTGTTATCCATGGGGCATGTGTAGATCCACACCAGCCTGGATCTACACGGTTCGCACATGATATAAAATCTGTAAATATGAAGTAAAGGGATAAATAAGCAGTGATAAAAAATCTTTAAAAATAAATTTCTGTATTCAGTTGTATTATTACAGATATAAAAGCCATACATTTTACATTATAAAAGTATATAATATAAACAGAAATGTCTGGAACTGGTTCAAGTCAACAACTATTAACCAGTTCCTGTTATTTCTGGTAAATTGTCTTTAAAGCCAAAAATTAAGTTTTTAAGATTATCAAACTTGTTATATACTTATTATTTACAGATTTTATTACATATTTATATTTTGTAATATCGAAAGTCAGAAAATCATAAAAGTTAATCATACTTGTTGCATTATGTAGTTGAGCTTTTTGTCCTTCTAGTTAAAATAAGTAAGCACCATCAACTATGTGAAATGGAGTAATTGTGTTGAAAATGATTCAGTAATGGCTAAAGTATGGACAATCTAAATTTAACCCTTTACTGCATATATACACCTTTTACCACATTAAGATCCAGATCAGCAGACATATCTGTGCCATCTAGATGTAATGTTTGAAATATCCTTATGAAACTAAAAATAAACATTTTAGATCCTGATTAGATGGCACCGATGTGTGGGCTGATTCGGATCTAAACTGTTGGCCTACGCAATAAAAGCCTTCTCTTTGGATTAAAGGGTTAACCCTTTCCTGTACAGACACACCTTTATTGCTAGGGCGAACAGTTTAGATCCAGATCAGCCGGCACATCCGTGCCGTCTGATCAGGATCTAAACTGTTCGCTTTTTGATTCATTATCTTATTTATGACCAAAATGCGACCAGTGCAGATCCTGATCAGACGGCACGGATGTGCCGGCTGATCTGGATCTACACAGGTCGCACATGCGTAAAAATGCGTATCTAAACAGGAAAGGGTTAAAGAAAGATATGATGATTGAAAATATCTTTGTGGAACAATAAAATTGCTACCATGAAACTTGGCAAAGGACAGTTTTAAAATTAGTAAATAAGTAACATCTACTACCAAACAATGATTGTATTTAACCCTTTCCTCGATTGATATGCCTTTTTAGGCGTGTGCAACGAGTGTAGATCTAGATCAGCTGGCACATCTGTGTCATCTGATCAGGATATGCACTGTTCGCTTTTCGGTCAGAAATAACCTAAAAAATAAAAAAGGTGTTGGCTGATCTGGATCTACACTGTTCGCCCATGCCATAAAGGTGTGTATATGGAGAAAAGGGTTAAGCACTGAACTTTGTTAAAATCAGTTAAGCATTGAATATTGTATTGTGTTCATCACAGTATGACAACTATTTTCCAAAGCATCTTGAGGCAAAACGTGCATCCACATAATTGTCATAAATCAAAACATTGAGCACAGTCCAACAAAATGTGAGAAGCTATTGTTTTAGACATGCCCCAGCCCGAGTGTTTTTCATTACAAATATGACTATGTAACTCTAAAACACATCCAAGAAAGACTTCAGTTTGGTCTTGATATGCTTGCTTTCATTAATTTATTAATAAGTCACAAAAAAACAGTCACTGTAAATGATGAATGTCCCAGAGGTAGTGTTTAATTTGTCATTTGAAGGTCAATTGGACAGAGAAGAAACAATCAATGGATTGTGCCAAACAAATGGGTCAAGTAGTTCATACATAAGAAAGCTACAGTCTGGACCACACCATCTATATATGGAGCATTGAACAAAGATGAAACACTCAGTGTAACCATGGATGTAGGGACATGGGTCTTGCACATGACATGTTGTCTTGATATGCTAAATGCATGGTAAACTATTATAGATGAGAAATTTATGGCCTGAACACAACCGCCTTTACTTTATGGCCTTGTATGCAGCGATAAAACACTAAGTGTGACACTCAACTTGGAGGTAGAGACACAGATCTTCCATTTGTCACAACATCTTTATATGATGAACACACGTGGCAAGCTTTTTAAACTTGACTGTGTCCTCAGGACACTGATGCCCCCACTGCTGCAACAACATTTGTTACAAAATTTTGTACCAGGTATTAACAACATGTGGTGAGCATGATTAGTAAACGAGGAGTAAGTGCCACAAAATTTAATAACTAACATAAAAAAATTGCCATAACTCTGGTGAAAATTGTTGCAAGACAATGTCCTTTACAACAATCTTCACATCATGTCTAATCATTTGTGCAAGTTTGAAAGAAATCAGCTAAATAGAAAATGTGGAGTTGATGCCACAAAATTTTGGAAGTGAAATAAACAAGGGGCCATAACTGTGGCAAAAATGGCAGCAGGAAAAAATCTTTTCTTTATGATCATTTACCCATTCAGCTTGATCATGTGTGCAAGTTAGAAAGAAATCTGTCCAAAAGTAAATTAAAATGAGGAGTTGATGCCACAAGATATTATTACTGAAAAAAACAAAGGGCCATAACTCTGGTAAAAATGGTCGCAGGAAAAAATCTTTTCTTCACGATCATCTACACATCCTGCTTCATCATCTGTGCAAGTTTGCAAGAAATCCACCTTATAGTTTAGGAGGAGTTGACGCCACAAGATTTAATTACTGAAATTAACAAAGGGCCATAACTCTGGTAAAAATGGTCGCAGGGAAAATCCTTTCTTCACGATCATCTACACATCCTGCTTCATCATCTGTGCAAGTTTGCAAGAAATCCGCCTCGTAGTTTAGGAGGAGTTGACGCCACAAGATTTAACTACTGAAATTAACAAAGGGCCATAACTCTGGTAAAAATAGTCGTAGGAAAAAATCCTTACTTTACGATCATCTACACATCCTGCTTAATCATCTGTGCAAGTTTGAAAGAAGTTCACCTTATAATTTAGGAGAAGTTGATGCCACAAGATTTGGGGACGTGCAGACGTACGTACGTACGAATGGACGGACATCCGTACGGACGGACGTACGGACGAGTGCAACTCTATATGCCTCCCACTTTGTGGGGGCATAAAAAGGTCCATACACAAGACAGTTACTGCACCGAAATGAGAAAATGAGACAGACAAGGACAGAGGGTGCAGTTTAATATGCCTCCTTCTGGGGACAGGGTAGAAAAGAAAAAAAAACATCTTAAAGACATGGCATTTTGGATGCAAACTACTCAATGAAATTTTACAATAATTAAATTTCACTTAAATTGATCGTAGGAAATGATCAAGAATATTAATATGAATTAATTATTTTCAAAAATCCCTTTAAGATTTCTCAGAAATGCTGCATGAATAAATTTGTTGTGAAAATTAACAAGGCTGTAATTTGTAACACAATTCTAGTAAAGCTCCTAACAAGCCAGAACCTTGATACTTCTAGCATTAAACTAGAAACTAAAAATATTTAAAAAAAAAAACATTTTCAAGAACAAAACTTCTTACACATCAAACTTTGATACATTGTGAAGGAAGTGAAATCACACATTTAAACATCTTGTTCCTTCAAATCGCAAGGCAAATCATTTGTCATATTGATGACCAGTGTAGATTCAGCCTATGTATCTGTGCTGTCTGATCAGGGCCTACTTAGTCAGCTTTTTTCTTTTCTTTAAATACTCGAAGTCTCCTATAAACACTGAATGGACTCACTCAAGACCACATTACTTCAGTTGATAAAAAGTACATGCTAAACATTATGAAATAATATAATGAACTTGGAATTTCTTTGAGTTCATTCATACTTCAGAAGGGGCAAATGTTTTACAATCTGCCACCCCCTTAAACCAAAACCAAATTCTAACCCTCACTCTACTCCTCAAAACCTTACTCCTTCCCTAACACCCCTACACTTATTCTACCCAACGGTAAACCTGAACACTGATCATAAACCTTACACTTTACCACAAGCCCTTCTACTATAGGTACTACAGTGGCTAACAAAAATAAACAATAAAGTGTAACAAGTCTTTACATTAAAGGACAGACAGACTGTAAAGTTTAGCCATATAAGGATAGAAGGGGAAGTTAAATCCATACAAGTGTGTTTTACAGACAGAATGCACGGATGTTCAGACTGATCTTAATCTACACTGATTCAAATGTGACAAAATCAATCAGAATAAGGACTTCATTTAAAATTTGGTTTTCACATCGAGCACCTCCTTTATTTTCTCCATACAGTAGTTGGAAGCTTGTCGTGCCTCTACGCTGGCATCTGAGAAGCTGAGGAAGCCATGTGGTAGATTGTCAAACACCTTCAGTGACACAGATTTCCCAAGACTTGCAAGCTTCTTAGCAAACATGACTGAATCATCTAGAAGTGGGTCAAAGTGGCAAGCCTGTTGAAAAGCAAAACAATAAATTAATGTCAAATGGTATATTAAATGGAATAAAAAAACTATATAAAATACATTCAACACATTATTACAGTCAATAAAACAGGCAGCAACTCAAGTCAGAAATAATAAATCTAAAACAAATAGTGTATATCCTAATCAGACTGCATGGATGTGTAGGTCAATCTAGATCTAAACCAGTTGTGATAAATGCTGTATCAATGGAGTAAAACTTTAAATCATGGAAAATAACAGCATTTATAAACATAAAGCTTACCGTTAGATGCACAGGTGGTAGTTTTCTTGTAATATCATCTGGTGCCAGCAGAGGTGACATGTACATGTTCTTTACAATTGGCAGCTGTCTGAACAACTGTATTGGGCTCTGTGCAATCTTTCTCTGCACAGAATACAACTTTGGCGTGAATGACCTTGACCCTGGTGACAGTTTGGGGGACACTGGTGATTCTTTTGATTTCTGTAATGTTAACTGTTGACCTTGACCTGGATGGAAGGTCACTGGGAAATCTAAAGACATATGTCTTTTATCCTTCTTCTTCAGCAACTTGGAATCTTTACCAACCTTTTCAGACATATCACTAGTGTTGTCCAATATGAGCATATCTGACTTCTCGCCACCTAAATGTGATGGAGCACCTTGGAAAGGGAGAGTTTCTGGTTTTGAGGTAGATTCAAGCAGACCATGACTGTTGCTGTTATCTAAATCAGTCCCATCATGGATACCGCTGTCACTGTTGTCAGATATAGATGACTGTTTGGTATTTGCAAGATAGCTTTGTTGTCTGTCACTTCTGGTTAACAAGTATTTTGTCGATAGACCGGTCATGTCACACGAATCTTTAGTGTGTTCTTCAGGCTTGTCAGCAGTTGGGACAGATCTGGCTAACAGATCATTTGTATCACAAACATCAGTAACATGTTCATCAGTTTGTTCAACAGAAGATTCATCAGTGTTTATCAGATCTTCAATAGAGCGACATGAAGGACTGATCATATCCCGTTTTCTACTCAGTGGTCGCACAATCTCTTCGTCTTGCAGTTCCTTACATGTTGCATACAGCTCAGATTCTCCAGTCTCCATTTTGATTCTGTCGTTTTTGACTTCAATTTTTGCCTGGGAATCAATTCTCTTTAACATGTCTTCAACAGTGGAGATGCCAGCAGTATCTATGAAACCTGGAGATAAACCATCATTAGCTTCATCTTTATCATTAGAAATTTTATCTTCATCCTCTGAACCACTAACTATGTCAGTCATCAGTCTTGAGGATTGTACATCAGGGTTTTGAACAGGGTATGAAATTTCAGAATCCTTGTTGGTTTTGTTAACTACCTTTAATTCATCTTCACTGTCAATCTTTGTAACACCCTCACTTTCCAATACTCCATCTTTTGTATGAAGCACATGTTTTATCACAGTACAATCACCAGTATAGTGTTCAGCATCCTCATCAAATTTATCCATGTCACAGACTACAAACTCACAGTCAGAGAGGTTGTCTAGACTGGTACACATCGGTAGATCGTCACGGTCATGAAAGACTTGAGGTTTTGTTCTATCAGGATTATCATAGTATGAAGGCGGATCGGAAGCCAAGATAGCACCACTTTGTTCGGAACACGCTGGCAAATTACAACCTATGTTCGGCAGGTTTTCTGCTTCATCATCGTCCACCATCTCCCAGTTCTCAACTTTACCAGGGTTACAGAAGATTGGAGTAGCCAGAGCACTAGATAACTTGTCAGCTATGCCAGCATAAGCTACAATTGAATTTTACATGTTTTTAGTTTATATTTGAACCTAAATACTTTATATAAATTGTGAAAAAAAATCTTATGTTTGATATAAATCACAGAGAGCTTCCTTGTGCACCTTAAAACCAAGTTAAAACCCCCAGACCAGAACCCACACTTTAATTTATTATTGAAATTTATCTACCTTATATTGAAGTCAACACTGACTGTATTTTTAAGAGAAATATTGTTAACCCTTTAATGCATAGATACTTCTTTTATATCCATGCCTTACGATCAGGATCTGCGCTATTACCTTTTTACCAAATTATTTTTTTTACCAAAAAATCAAACAGTGCAGATCATGATCAGATGTTTGCACTGTTACACTGTTTGCATGTGCAATAATGCTGTATTAATTGAGTAAAGGATTATTATGATAGACAAATGTAACACATCAGGTCAAATGTTTTGGTAGAAATAAGACTCATGTGTCACACTGGGTCCACATCACTGGATTTGTTCAGCCTTCCTCAGAAGTAAACTTACCTGCAAGACATCTTGTCAGGATCCCTACAGGTAACAGAGGATCTATCATGGCCATCAAGCGGGCTGGTGATGGTGTATACTGAACCAGGGTAGGTGTGTAGGCAGCCATAATACCATCAGGGATCCGGATCTCGTATGATGCTGCACGTAGAGCTGTGGATATCACAATGTTTCCACCGGCACTGTCACCAGCAAAGCATACCCTCTCACCAGTCCAACCTGATCATAACAAAAGCAAGCAAAGCAAATCTAAGTGATCTGATGTCATTAACCCTTTCCTCCATATACAAAATGTATATGCCTTAATGGCATAGACTTACAGTGCAGATCAAGATCAGTTGGCACATCCATGCCATCTTATCATAATTTACATTGTTTGCTTTTTGATTCATCAGGTTATTTCAGATGAAGAAGCAAACAGTGTAGATCCAGATCAGACAGCATGGATCTGCTGGCTGATCTGGATCTACACTGTTTGCACATGTTATCAAACCCATATAGGTGGAATAAAAGCCCAGATGACAGGTTCAAACTCTGCCCAAAGGTGAATACATGAGAGTAAATAATTATGCATTTTTCCACTACTACAAGTTAATATTCATTTTTATACAGAACATGAAATCAACATAGGCCAATCTTCTTTGTATTTAGATTTTTTAATATTATTATATATTGATTTTAACTTTTATGGACAAATACTCTGTATACTCTAGGTTCTTTTCACTTACACCTGGAATTGAAATTCTGAACTCTAGTTCAGGGCCTAATATCACTAAACTCCAGTACTTAAACACTTTTTGGTAATTTTGGAATCATGATTTATGGACAACAAATTTTCAAAACTGCACTTTAACCCTTTCCTGGATATATACGCATTTTTATGCATGTGCGACCAGTGTAGATCCAGATCAGCCGGCACATCTGTGCCGTCTGATCAGGATCTGCACTGGTTGCATTTTGGTCAGAAATAACCTGATGAATCAATAAGCGAACAGTTTAGATCCTGATCAGATGGCACAGATGTGCCGGCTGATCTGGATCTAAACTGTTCGCCCTAGCAATAAAGGTGTGTCTGTACAGGAAAGGGTTAAACAAACTAGATGGATGTTAGTTAAACACTTGTGTCCCCCTCTGGTACTTAGTCTGAATAAAAATATCCATGTATAAAAAGGTCATTACTCCATCAAATGTGACCCTGACCTAAAGAATTTGCCATTATCTTGACAGTGTTGTCATAAGCAATACAATTTAAAAGTTTGATGAAGAAATATTAAGAAATGGCAAAGTTATAGCCCATGATAGATTTTTATGACAGCCAGACAGAATGACAGACAAAGCTGTTCCTGTGTATTGCTTTTTCTTCAAAAGGGCGACACAAAAATGGTAACTTATTCTTAAAACCTTCATAATTATATGAAGTAAGCTGTGTAAGATTAGTATTTCAAAAATACCACTAAGAGTCGAGACTTAAACTACAGCAGATGGGGGTTCAGATGAACACTTGTGTCGCCCTTGGGTACTTTGTCAGAACAAAAAATTAAAGTACGAAAAAGGGAATTACTCCATCAAATTTGACCTTGACCTAAAGAATTTGAGATCAACATCACTGTATTGTCATAAGCCATAAGCAACATAAATTTGAAAATTTGATGAAGAAATATTAAGAAATGGCAAAGTTATAGCCAACGTTAAGTTTTCATGTCAAAATCTAGGTACAAAAAGGGGCAAAACTCCATCAAATGTGAACTTGACCTTAAGAATTTGGCATCATCATGACTGTGTTGTCACAAGCAATATAATTTAAAAGTTTGATGAAGAAATATTAATAAATGGAAAAGTTATAGCCAACGTTAATTTTTAGTGACAGACGGATGGACAAAGCGATCCCTATACATCGCCTTTTCTTCGACAAGGTGATGCAAAAACTAGACGTGTCCAGGAGACACTGATACCCCCACTGCAACAACATTTGTAACAAAAGGCCATAACTCTTGTAAAAATAGTTGCAGGAAAAAATCTTTTCTTAATGATCATCTGCACATCCTGCTTGATCATCTGTGCAAGTTTGAAAGTAATTTGCCTGAAACTTAATGAGGAGTTGATGCCACAAGATTTGGGGGACATACGGGCCGATGGACATAAAGACGAGTGCAAATCTATATGCCTCCCACTTTGTGGGTGCATAAAAAACAACTCAATATTTTTCATCATAGTGGGACCTGGCACTTAGATTTTAAAGTAATAATGGAAACCATTATCTCAAATCTCAATGACCCGATATCCTGAAATGGAGACTTGTGGTCTCAAATCTCAAGCGACTGGCCACCATTTCAGCCAATCAGATGATTGAGATTTGAGATTGGTCTCCAATCTCAATTTTACAATCTTCAACCCAGGACACTGGACTTTGGTCTTCATAATGCTGACCTCAGCTATGCCCAAGATCATAAAACAAAACCTGGAGATCAGTCTCAAATCTCAAGCATCTGATTGGCTGAAATGGCGACCAGTCGCCATTTCAGCCAATCAGATGCTTGAGATTTGAGACTGATCTCAAAACTTAGTTTTATGATCTTGGGCCCTGATAGTGTTGGAAACCATCATAACTCTTCCCCCAATAGATCCACCTTTATCCAATCAGGATCTACACTGTTCCATCAAATTCATTAGGTTATTACTGACCAAATTTGGACCAAAGCAGATCCAGATCAGACTGGATGTGCTCGCTGATCTGGATCTACACTTGTCACACACATGTTAAAATGGAGTAAAGGGATAAACATCAGCATATATCCTTTCCACGACCTTAAGATATTTAAACGTGACAAAATTTTGACTTCCCAAAACCCGACCCTGTTTTATGGGAGGACGCCCGAAACGTATTTAAATGTATCAAAAAAATCGCTTTTCAAAACCCGACCCTGTTTTTCCGTCGGAAACCCGTCGATTTTTTTTCTTTTTTTAAAAAAGTCTTTACTTTGGTGGCTATTTAGAAGAACACGGAATCATCAATCAGTATTTTAACACTATTAGTCCTTTGAACGCATCGCATATTTTCTCTCAAATATTATTTAGTAAGAAATTGATTACATGTGACTTAGATAATCTGATAAGAAAATTAGTGATTTTAAAAAGTCAAATTTTAAGAAAAAAAAATCTAATTACAGTGTTGCTGTTTCTTCATCGTTTATTGTCTAAATAAAAAAGTAGCTCCAAAACAGTAAATTTGTTAGAAAATACCTATATCTAGCTAGTAATTACTTAAAAATGACATTTTTTTGCAATGAAATAAAAATTAATGACTGTTAATAAGATTAATTGATTTACGGAATTTTCCGTTACAGTCTTCCAGCGATAAAACGAATTTTTCACCCATTACGTAAAAGAGCGTTGAGTTTCGGGATTTTAACGCACTATTCTTGATATGCATACCCACCTTTTTTACAGAAAAAAGACCGTAACGTTAGATAACGTGTTTTACAGTTATTTAATCGGGTTTCTTACCATGTTGAAAATTCCGAATTTCATTAAAAGGTAGAATACCTGTAACGGACAAAAGCGTATATGCTTTATTCAAACATACGCTTATCAATGGGCATTAAAAAAAATTTACGCAGATTTACGTTATGGGTTTTAAAATCATGAAAAAACTATACATTTAAATACGTTTCGGGCTTCTTCCAGTAAAACTGGGTCGGGTTTTGAGAAGTCAAAATTTTGTCACGTTTAAATATGTTATGGACGTCCGTCCGGAAAACAAGGATATGTACATCATGCACATACAAAACGCTAAGGTTCTAACTAACCTAATCTGTCAGGATTTTTCAAGGCCCAGGCATATGCATAGAACGTCTCCTCTAAAGCTCTAGGAAAGGGCAGATCAGGGGCCAGGGAATAGTCCACTGACAGGATTGGCATCTCTAAATGTCTTGCCCACACTCGCAAGTAGTTCTGAAAATCCAAATAATACAGTCTGCTACCCAAAGAATTAGAACACCAAAATGAAGTTATGAGGTAGTGAATCATGTACAATCTTTTTTTTACATTATTATAGCATAATTTATGAGTGAAATATTTTAAATATATATTATAACTTCATTAGAAGTCTACTTAATAATAATTTCATACATAAGCACAGTGTATAAGCATACAGTTGCTCGAAACGGAAGTTGCTGATCTGTACGCCGATGATCACATAGTTGCTTACAGAAAAACACGCAACATCGGCTTTTTATTTGTAAAATATATTCAAATTAAACGTGTTTTTGCAGAAATTATTTTTATAATAAGTACATTGTTGATCAATAGTCTTACTGTGATCTTGAAGTCTTGAACTAACGGCCAGTTTAGTTGCAATCTGTAATCTTTTCACACTTGATCAGTACAAAATGGGGAAAAGTGTGGAGAAAATCTGCATTTGTGACCTCATATTTTATAATGTATATATTGGAAAGGTATATATTTGACTTCCCGTGATAGAAAAATCATTTCCAACGCTCACAAAATGCGTTGAACGGTGCTTGAACGAATTAGCACCGAGAAAATGGTCTTTCTGTGCAGCACCCGAAAGTGACAAGACTGTACGCAAAGTTGCAATATTTCAATGTCAGACTGTACGAACAGTTGCAATCATAGATGCATCATATACTGATCAATTGAAAAGCATCAATGAAGCAAGAACTTGTTAAAGGAATGAATCAAAGGAATCAATCAAATCTAATATATTATTTATAAAAAAAAAAAACTTTAAGTTATATGATCACATTTTAGAACTGACATGCAAGTTTTGAGCTATGAATTGATAGTTATTTTTACTCTGATCTACTGTTGAACCTTATGAATGAATTGGTACTCTTTGCAAATAAGACACCGATAATTGCTAGAAATCCTAAATCCCCTGATTGTGACATTAGTGACATTAAATAAAACCTAGTATAAACGTGCTGAAATCCCTGCCGGTGTTGGCAAAAACATACAATATGCAGAAATATTATCCAATATCATAAAGACTTTAACAATCTGGTCTTTGACCGGAAAATTCCATTAGGTGGTTTCAGATTTTGAAATCCACCACTTCGTGACTGAGTTAAGTTAGTCTACAATTAGGTGTGCAACTGCTAAGAATTTAAGGTCGTTAAAATGTCGAGTTGGATTTCATTTTGGCCGACTTTCATTGGTAGATTTCAGGGTTTACGTTAATCTGATTGGAGCATTCTATGAAATCTTTAGAAACTATGGTTGAAGTACTAACGCGTATTAGTCAAGCTATATTATTGCTTCTACTGTTCGCACTTCAGAGAAGAAATGAAAACATTACAGCGGGCCTCTACATATCTTACACGGTCTTACCACTGATATGCTCGGTTGAACTATAGTCGTTTTTTTCACGCCTCCTTTCATTAAGAGCTAACAAGAGATTTAAAAACAAATCTGACTCTGAAACAGAAGTCAAGATCAGTTATTTGTTTATGCAATTGTATTATTAAAAGAATGTGCAAATTTTTCTGAAAAATATGCATTTTTCAGGTTCTCGTGCAAGAATTATTAAGGTTAACTGAAGCTTAACTGATAACCTGTCGACGTAATCAGAAAGCATTAACTGGAACCATAAATTGTTAATGTTCTATTTGACAACTAGGCGTACAGATGTTAGGCATCTGTTAACAACTAACGATCGCGTACAGTTGCAACTATGCGTACAGTCTTTTCATTTACAGTGACATAAAGAAAGTTTTCTTTTCTCATTGCTAAGTCATTCAAACTCAGGTCAATGAAGTACACAAGTTGAATAAATGAATTTTCTCCCATACCATCACAAATATGGTCCACAATCTATTTACACAAAGAAATTTGAACCCAAAACGTCCCGTTTTGTTCAATGTTTTGATCCTACTTTCACTGATCGAGTTGGGAACGATGATGGATTATAACAATACTAACCCTTCCTTTAAGTCTATATGATCACATCAGGAATAACAATTAACGTTGTACTTACCACAGAAATATTTTTTTCCAAATGCACATTAAATTTGGTTTTATTTACCAATAAATAATTCGATGTCGCAGGTTTTTCTGTAAGCAACTATGTGATCATCGGCATACAGATCAGCAACTTCCGTTTTGAGCAAGTGTACGCTTATACACTGTGCATAAGGCTACATCCAATTAATTACTAGTAATGCTATGAATAAAAATCTTTTCTTTATACACTGAAAAATAAACATTTAACTAGTTTACACTTTGTATGAATTTCTCTACAAATACTACTTTCTATAAAATAAATCATAATAACATGGTTGCTCTATTAATATTTAATGTCTTGTCTGGAGAGTGGGTGGGGAAATAGGACAAACATCAAAGATCTAGTGCTAGTGCTTATTGTTTTTTGTTGTGGAAACTGAGGCTGAGGTGGTCACATTTCACAACTGTCACCTGACTTTTAAAAAAGAATTTATTTAACAGGCGGTGTAAAAGAAAATGGAAGGTAACATGTTTAAGTTTGAACAAAGGTAACATGTTTAAGTTTGAACAAAGTAAAATTAACCTTTATTGAACAGGACTGAAAGATCGTCACTAGCAATAGGAAATGTCCTAGTTAAGACTCTTTACTTAAGAGCAACAATGCAAAATAATATAAATTATGTGCATAAAAAATCAATGTGGTATAATGTAAAAGATAATCTACTGATACAGTTTTCTAAAATGACAGAAAATATATATACCAATAGGCACTGCATTAAAACAACAGTGATAAAATAAGCCATACAGGTATAACTGCTATTTGTCCCTAATTTTAGCAAAACTGAACAAATAGACTTTAAATATTGAGAATATACACTGGTGATTTACCTTCTAACAATGTCAAGATTTGAAGATTTGATAAAGATGTCCTAACTACACTGATCATATTATTTTAATTTCTCTGTGTGGATTCAGACTAGGCTCTTCAGACTTAAAAAGCAATAGGATAAATCTTATTAACTTCTTTTTATGAAATAACCATTCAATTCTCTACATGCGTCTGGAAAATCTGGAAAACACTGGCATTTAAACATCGTAGGTGTACAAACAAACATCACACGCTCGTCAGAAGCCATTATATTATCTATTAACGAAAATTTGTGATCCTTTATTGAAATACAGCTTCTTCAGTTATTTAGAACAATTCTCTGCAATGCTGCAATAATGTGATTTCTTTATATTAGCTGTTACACAAAAATGTTTCGGCATTTTAGCTAATTTAGGTATAACCTCTTCACAAAAGCAACATTAAATTTGCGACTTTTTTGTTTTACTCCAACCTTGTTTCAATGTCCTTGGTTTACTAAGGCACAAAGGGATTTTAATATCTTACAAAGAAGGAAAAAATGATGTATCTTACTAATTTGAGGAGTGTACTACAATTCAATGCAGTGAAATTAAAATATACTTATCAGTGTAGTTAGAACATTGGTTAGAAGTACATTAGGGGCCAAGTTGCATTAAGAATCTAAAGATACTCTCCTGTAGATATTTATTAGTTCTAAAACAACAGTAAATCTATGTGAACAGTAACTGTTATTAATATTACTGAAAACTACATGTCAATAAATAAGATGAATAAATAAATATAACAATAACTGTGCTATGAAAATTAAATGAAACTGAATAATTGTGCACTCCTGATAATGTTTACACTACAGTTATTTGTTTAGTACCTGTTACATCACAATCTATTTGATGGGTAAAAATACAATTAACATTATGAGAGTTTGTTAATTCCAACGCAAAATGTTCTTACTAAATTATACTTTACTTTTCTTGGAGTGTAAGCATGTGTAAAAGCTGCTAAATATTGCCTGAATGATGGTGGTTTTTGTGAAGATTTTTTAAGATTGTGCATATAATCCCAATCTCTGAGGGAATGGCTGACCTAAGGGTCAAGAACATGAACAAACTTAGAAGTCATTAATTCTTGAATGCTCCTAGTCAAAGTCTTTACTCCATAGATACAGCTTTATTGCAAACAGTGTAGATCCAGATCTGTGCAATCTGATCAAGGTCTTCACTTGATCTGCATTGTTCACATTTTTTATTAATTAGGTTTTTTCTGACCAATATGCAAACAGTGCAGATCCTGATCAGATGGAACTGATGTGTCAGCTGATCTGGAGCTACAAAATTCACGCGTGTGTTTAAGGGGTATATTTGGAGGAAAGGGTTAAAATCTCGCCATTGGTCTTATTGTTAAGAGGAGATGATGTCTGAAGCCGTTGGTTCAGGTAACATAATTATAAGCTTCCTTTGCCTTGCTTGATTCTGAGAAATATCACATTTATTATCCTTTTTTTTGCTAAACAGTTTTTCAACACAAAACTTCAACCACAGAAAGTAACATGTCATTAACATGCACTGGCAACTTCTGGAGATGATATTTTTTATGCTTGCTATTGTAATTTTCAGTCAACAAAACAACAAAAATTATTATGTTAATGTTTGCAATTAAACAAAACCAACAAAAAAATTCATTTAAATGTTAGAAAATTTAATTTCTTGTTTTGTTTTTATATCACAAGAAATATTAAAGCAAGTGTTTTATGGGCAAATTTCATTTTTAAGTTTCCCAAATGAAATCTCTATTCTTATTATGTAGAAAGAAACTTTATAATACCAGGAAAAAGCAAAGTTGTGAAAAAACTCAAGTAATAAGACAAAAAACAAGAGCTGTCAGAGGAGACAGCATGCTCGACTATTCGAATCATTTGAAACAAATGCAATTTGAAGATTAAAACAATAACAACTATGGCCATACATTCATGTGCAATCAGGAAAAATATTTACAAGTGAATGGTATGGGAGAAATTCTTTTCAAATAACAGAAATAATTCCTAAATGTACCATAAATATTAAACTGAATAGGGGAATAACTATGAAATATTTCTGAATTTGTTAGAAAACTTGTTAGTAATTTTTTATTAGAGACATTTACTTTTAGTCAAATATCAATCACTTCAGTAATGTTACAGAAAAAGAACTGAAATGAAAATATAATGGTAGTTTAAGTATTTGCAAAGTTATCGATGAAGTGCACTTAAGTGAAAATATAAGTGAAACTAGAAATGTGTCCATAGGACACGGATGCCCCGCTATGCATCATTTTCAGACACTCAAGTGCAATGATGGGAATAATACGCGATACACTGCCCTTTCATGGTGAACATTTGTGTCAAGTTTTTTTGAAATCCCTCCATTTATAATGAAGTTACAGCCTGGACAAGAAAATTCTATTTTTGGTAACAGTGACCTTGACCTTGGACCTTCAGGCTTGGGTATTGTGCGGACACACTGCCTTTTCATGAACATTTGTGCAAAGTTATTTTAAAATCCCTCCATTTATAACAAAGTAACAGCCAGGACAAGATAATTCTATTTTTAGTAACAGTGACCTTGACCTTTGACCTACAGGCATGGGCATGGTACGTGACACACCGCCCTGTCATGGTGAACATTTGTGTCAAATTATTTTGAAATCCTTCCATTCATAACAAAGTTACAGCCTGGACAAGAAAATTCTATTTTTAGTAACAGTGACCTTGACCTTGGATCTACAGGCATGGGTATTGTGCGGACATACCGCCTAGTCATGGTGAACATTTGTGCCAAGATATTTTGAAATCCCTCCATTCATAACAAAGTAACAGCCTAGACAAGAAAATTCTATTTTTAGCAACAGTGACCTTGACCATTGACATACAGGCTTGGGCATGTACGTGACACACCGTCTTGATATGGTGAACAATTATACCAAGTTATTTAAAAACCCAATAAGAAATAACAAAGTTACAGAGCGGACACGATTTTGCAAGAAAATTCTATTTTTAGTAACAGTGACCTTGACTTTGGACCTACAGGCATGGGTATTGTACGCGACACACCGCCTTGTCATGGTGAACATTTGTGCCAAGTTATTTTGAAATCCCTCCATTCATAACGAAGTTAAGGGCCGACTGTATATTTTGCTTAACACAAAATGTAAGCAAAAAAGGGGCATAATTTGAAAAATATTGGAAGAAGGGTTATGGGTCTTGTTGGTTATGATGTAGATTTTGATGGTGAAAATATATTTCAAGTTTCAAGGCAATATCTCAATTAGTTTTAAAGTTAGAGGCAAAATGCATATTTTGCTTGACACAAAATATAAGAAAAAAGGGGCATAACTTGAAATATATTGACAGCAGAGTTATGGGTCTTGTTGGTAATGATGTAGAATTTGATGGTGAATATATATTCCAAGTTTCAAGTTGATATCTCAAGTAGTTTATAAGGTATGGACCAAAGTGCATATTTTCCTTAACGCAAAATTTAAGTGAAAAAGGGGCATAACTTGAAAAATATTGGAAGCAGAGTTATGGGTCTTGTTGGTAATGATGTAGAATTTGATGGTGAATATATATTCCAAGTTTCGAGTTGATATCATAAGTAGTTTTCAAGTAATGGACCAAAGTGCATTTTTTGTTTAACGGACGCCGACGCCGACACCGGGGCGAGTAGGATAGCTCCCCTATTCTTCGAATAGTCGAGCTCAAAATAATTACAAAAACTTATGATGCTGATGGTGGTGTAAAGAGCACAGAAAAGTTAATTGTCTCCAGTTTTGGTATGGGTCCAATAAAATTAGGGCATATAAAATGGAGAGTGACGTTACAGAGCCAATATTTGACAAAATGCAACCTAGAGTTATGGTTCATTGTACATGAAGTTGAAAAGGTGTACACAGTCAAAATAGCATAATTGTTATGAGTTTTGCTTGCAAATTGTAGAGCGAATAAAAGCATACAAATACACTTGAAAAGTCAAGCAAATTATAGGATCTTTACAACCATGCTGTCTTTATTTTTAGATGGTCTTGAGCAAAGGTTCGGATTAGTGTTTCTAAAATTTCAAAATCCCGAACGGACATTGGCATCGAAATTGACTATTCCCTGACTTCTAGTCCCCACTTGCAGCGCATTTCACTATCCTAACCCTCAGTCCATCCTTCCTTTACAGCATATTTTCTCATCAGCAATATATCATACATCCTCTCAAAATATAAATGATTTTCAATCTGTACTTAGCCTGTAGACTCAAAATATTGTTTATATATTAATGGTGATCTTTTTTTTTCAGAGCAGTATGCAACGTTTGAAGTTCAACGAAATCGGCCTATGTGTTTTAATACCGGTACACAAGCATCCCATACATTTAAAATTTTATGTTACTTTTCAAAACAGTAGATCATCACTGTTCATTATTGTGAAGTGAATTATTCATGTCAGTGCACATGTATTAACTCTCTGAATTTTGGGAGGCAACTATTAGTGTCAGGTAAATTTATTTGATCCATGGTTGAAAAGGCTCTATAACATGATAGTTGTTACTGGATTTGAAATTTCTTTTTATTTTTTTTTACTGAATGTAGTAATTATTGGATCTATATAAAATTAAATCAATGTACATATGCAGCATTTATTTCCAAGTTGGAAATAAACAAAGTTGGAAATAAATGTTGCATTATGGTCAAATGTGTAATTTTTATAATTCATTAATCTCCTAGTATAAGCTGCTCACTTGTTTTTTTTTAACAATGTCATGATTGAGTATATATTCGTTTAAGCCATTTCAACTTTGCTGAGTAAGGCAAACGATTCTGGTAAATTCTCCATTAAATTTGAGTAAAAGCAACTTTAAACATACTTTTTTTTGGTCATCAGTCAATTACAATTACACACATAGGAATAACACTTCTTTCATTTAAATGCAAACTGTTTTATTGTTTACTTAAATTATGACAATTACAAACATTTACACTTTTAATTCTGACATTAGAGGTAAAATTTGTTTATAACCCGCCTCTGGCTAGTCAACGTTCATTTGGAAATTAAATAAACTTGCTCGTTGTTAAAACAAGACAGACTACATCCTGTTTCATCCCTGCCGCAGGCTGTTTATGCAATGTGTAGTCATGCAGGGATTTCAATAGATGCAGATTCTTGCATTTTGATTCGAGCAAATATGAATTTTCCCACATTTGACCTCACCTGATTTTAAGCTTAGGGTCATTTTGATGCAGGAGAATTAAAAAAAGTGTATAAATTTTGCAAAAATAAACAAGAGCCATGTTACACATGGTTAATCCCCCCGCCGGAAAATAGTAACCTGAAGGTTGTACTTTTGTATAATTTACCTGGAGAGGAAATCCTTTTCAGTTTTGGAGTTAAGCTACAGACAAAATTTATCAAGTAATTCTGATAAAGTGGAATATCTCTAAAAATCGGCAAGGTAGAGTTATTGTTCTTGCACACTGCACTACCTACCAATGTGCTCTGTCAGTGTATGAAGTTTGAATAAAATTCCTCAAGTAGTTTTGGAGTTATGCTCCAGATAAAATTTATCAAGTAAATCTGATAAAGAGGAATAACTCTAAAAAAGGCAAGGTAGAGTTATTGGACTTGCACACTGCACTACCTACCAATGTGCTCTGTCAGTACAATGTGCTCTGTCAGTGTATGAAGTTTGAATAAAATCCCTCAAGTAGTTTTTGAGGTATGCTCTGGAAAAAATGTATCAAGTAAATGTGATAAAGGGGAATAACTCTAAAAACGGCATGGTAGAGTTATTGCACTTGCACACTGCACTACCCACTCATGTGCTCTGTCAGTGTATGAAATTTGAATAAAATCCCTCAAGTAGTTTTGGAGTTATACTCCGAACAAAATTTATCAAGTAAATATGATAAAGAGGAATAACTCTAAAAATAGGCAAGGTAGAGTTATTGTTCTTGCACACTGCACTACCTACCAATGTTCTCTGTCAGTGTATGAAGTTTGAATAAAATCCCTCAAGTAGTTTTTGAGTTATGCTCCGGACAAAATTTATCAAGTAAATATGATAAAGAGGAATAACTCTAAAAATAGGCAAGGTAGAGTTATTGTTCTTGCACTCTGCACTACCTACCAATGTGTTCTGTCAGTGTATGAAGTTTGAATAAAATCCCTCAAGTAGTTTTTGAGTTATGCTCTGGACAAAATTTATCAAGTAAATATGATAAAGAGGAATAACTCTAAAAATAGGCAAGGTAGAGTTATTGTTCTTGCACTCTGCACTTCCTACCAATGTGCTCTGTCAGTGTATGAAATTTGAATAAAATCCCTCAAGTAGTTTTGAAGTTATGCTCCGGACAAAATTTATCAAGTAAATATGATAAAGGGGAATAACTCTAAAAATAGGCATGATAGAGTTATTGTTTTCTGCACACGGCACTACCTACCAATGTGCTCTGTCAGTGTGTGAAGTTTGAATAAAATCCCTCAAGTAGTTTTGGACTTATGCTCCGGACAAAATTTATCAAGTAATTCTGATAAAGGGGAATAACTCTAAAAATAGGCAAGGTAGAGTTATTGTTCTTGCACACTGCACTACCTACCAATGTGCTCTGTCAGTGTATGAAGTTTGAATAAAATCCCTCCAGTAGTTTTGGACTTATGATCCGGACAAAATTGTTTCGTCTGGATGCACAGACGGACGGACGGCCGCACGGACTTTGGCGGGGGGGGATAAAAAATAATGTGCCTAACCCTTACTTGACCCTTGAATAAACATTTAAATGAAGTTAAAGCAATTTTATAAGTAATAAAGTTCACTGAGTTCAAGAATTGACTTAGGATGATCTGATTATGACCCTTTGAAAATTCTCAGCTTGAATCAGATGACCCCTGGTTTTCAAAAATTACTGAAATCCCTGGTCATGGTAGCAGAGTTGTACAGTAAATAATTGACAGGTTGAAAGCGGGTTAAGTTGTGTAAAAGTGTACAAGTAATTTTAATAACAATTAATGGGCCACTAAGGGCTTTCAATTTTTCATGACTGATTTTTTAAAAACTTTAAAATTTCAATCAGACATTTTTGCCAAAAATTGTCAATTTTCGGCCTGCCAAAAATTTTAGAAACACTGGTGTGGATGTATATAATTACAGTTTGTGCATAAGAAAATCTGCCAAAAATATTGAAATATCAGACAGGAACTGACCTCATGGGACTGTGATGATTGGGCAACAAACCCTCCACCATGACAGTGGAACAGCAAACCTGGCGACTTGCCTAGCACCTCAACTTTTGCACTTCCCGTCTTAGGTTTGAACCTCTTCCTGGTCACTGTCTAATACAGAAAACAAGTGTTATTATCCTCGCAGTACCATATTACACTGAATGATGAAATGTTAAGTTTAGTTCAGTCTAGATTTACCATAAAATCACTGATTTGCAAGAACAGTAAACTTCACAATTGATCCTGAATATTTCCTGGGGAAGTAAGATAAAAAGAAATTCGAACCTTAGATTTAGAATCTGAGTTTTGTGCTTTCTTTTCTTCATATTTCTTTTTTTTGTTTCCTCAGAGTATGAGCAACAGGAAAAAACTAAGAAAAAGAATCAAATGAAGGAATAATCAAACTTTGAAACAGATGGTGATCAACCCTTAACTTCCTAGAGTAAGGCCTAATGTGCAACTACTTTAGATTCAGATATATGCCAGCACAACTGTACAGCCACAAGATCTACAGTATTCAATTCTATATCAGAAATAACATAATGCTTTTCAATGTGACCAGTGTAGATCGACTTCACACTGCATGGACATGCAGGATGATCTGGATCTACACTGGGTAAACATGGGATAAAAACTGTAACCGGAAATTAAAGGGTTAAAATACAATGTATTTAGATGCATACAAATAGAAGAAGTTGCTATTACCATTCCCTCTCTTATAGCATGGGAGATGAGTCTGACCCTAATGGGAGCAGGGCCTGTGTGGGCACAAGGCGGGGTGATCACTACTGTGACATCATCACTATCACCACCACCTACAAGTGGCAGATCGAATGTTTCTGGTTCCAAGGTGAAGGCCTCACTTACTTCCACATGTGGAAATGTAAAGGATCTTAATTGCTGAAAAATGAAGTCAAAGCTTTATCTACAATTTTCTATTTATAGTAAGACTTACTCCGTGGCACATGGATATTGTTTGACCAGTGATCCAGACTGGCCTGCACAGCTCTACAGTCTAATCAGGATCTACACTCAGTCTGTTTACTTTTAGATCAATTAGATTATTGGAAATTTATTTATCAAGAAGCAACTAATGCTGATCTAGATCGGATTGTACAGATCAACTAGTTTCACATGGGATACAAAAGTATTTATGCAGTACAAAATTAAGGTTATGAATTTAACCATAATTTCATATATAACCTTTATTGCATGGGTGAATATTATAAAATTAAGCAGTACAAAATTAAGGTTATGAATTTAACCTTTACTTCATAAAGACGCCTTTATTACATGGGTGAATAGTATAAAATTAAGCAGTACAAAATTAAGGTTATGAATTTAACCTTTACTTCATATATACACCTTTATCGCATGGGTGAATAGTATAAAATTAAGCAGTACAAAATTAAGGTTATGAATTTAACTCTTTCATTCATATATACACCTTTATTTAATGGGTGAAAAGTTTAAAACTTGGACCTACAATGTTCTCTTTAAGATTCACTTGGTTATTATGACCAAGATGCCATCAGATCAGATCCAGATCTGATAGCACAGATGTGCCAGCTGATCAGGATCTAGACTAGTTGCACATGAATTAAAATGTGTATAATACATGGAGCAAAGAGTTGTGAAGAAATTTAGCCAATACATAGTTCTCATAAGAAATTCCTTATGTCTAAAAAGCAGAATGTGTTTCAGATAAAAACAGAAACTGATAAACAGAAATTGGCCTGCACAACAATGCCACCTGATTAGGATCTGCACAATTTGATTTAATTCATTTGGTTATTTCCATACATGAAACAAGCAGTGTAGATCCAAATCAGATGGCACAGATGTGCCTACTGATCATGATCTACAATGGTTGAACATGTGATAACACACTGACCCCATTATTTGACTCTGCTATGACCACAGATGCTACTGCTGGTTTAACGAAAAACATTTTTCTATTGTACTGACATAGTGCATGCAATTTATTTTTAGTTATTGGCATTTTGCCTGCATCAAAACATGGAATTTCACATCTACTAAAATCCCCTAGTGAGTTACATATATATTATTTTGTGTTCATAATGGCTAAATGGTCTCATAATTGTTGGGGTCGCAAAGCAGGAATTTACAGTACTGGGTAATAAAACAAGAGACTGTTGAAGACGGATGATGCTCCTCGAATGGGTACTTTGTCACAAAAACGGTTAGTTGTTTAAATATTGAGGTGAATTTTGAAAATGGTCTAGTGCTATAAAATCAGACATAATCAAACCTGCGCACAACACAGTCTCATTATGGTGATCATTTCTGTGAAATAATTTAGAAATCAGACTTTAAATAACAATGTTATGGGCCGGACATGATTTTGCTACAAGGACATGCTGTGACCTTGACTTTCAAGGTAGCAACCCAAATGTTGCACATGACATGTCGTCTCATTATTGTGATGATTTCTGTGAAATAATAAAAAACCAAACTTCAAATAACAAAGTTAATGGCCGTTGCTTCAAGGTCATGCCGTGACCTTGACTTTCAAGGTAGTGACCAAATGTTGAACGCAACACCACGTCTCCATGTGATGATCATTTTTGTGTAATAATTATCAAATAAACAATAAAAGTTATGAGCCTGAATCTAATGCAGGACGGACGACAACCCGGTAAATTTATGCTCCCCCGAAATGGATGCACAAGTATTCAAAAATACTTACATGAACAACTGGTGATTCGGTTATTGACCAAAAAGCTTTACAAAACTTGATATCAGCAGTTCTAGTAATATCAACAACCTGTAAATAAAGTAATAACAGTTTAATACCTTTACTATATGCAATATGGCTGTTATACATTGGTGACTGCTGTAGATCCAGAGCTACACTATTTACACATGCGATACAACCCATATATCTGGAGTAAAGGGTTAAATGCATTATAATGACAGAATATGGTGACAGTAATATCAACAGTACATTGATACAATTAATTAAATAAAAGAACTAAACTAGATGGGTGTTGAGATGAACACTTGTGTCAACCTCTAGTACTATGTCAGAATAAAAAAGCAAGTACAAAAAAGCATAATTCGACCTTGACCTAAAGAACTTGACATCATCATGAGTGTGTTGTCATGAGCAATATGAAAGTTTGATGAAGAAATATTAAGAAATGGCAAAGTTATAGAGAACATTAAGTTTTCATGTCAAAATCCAAGTACAAAAAGGGACCTTCACTTAAAGAATTTGGCATCATTGCAACCATGTTGTCATAAGCAGTATAATTTGAAAGTTTGATGAAAAAATATTAAGAAATGGCAAAGTTAAAGCCAACTTTATGTTTTTGTGACAGACAGACTGATGGATGGACAAAGTGATCCCTATTTATCCCCTTTTCTTCAAAAGGGCAACACAAAAACCAAATCTATGCCTTCAATACTCCTGCTATTCTTAGTATAAAAGGTTAAAGATATAATTTTATATAATTCTAACTGAAATTTCTTTATTTATTTCAAGTGCCCAAACATTGCCCCATCTTCAAACCAGGTTATTAGGCAAAAACATTTTCAGACAAAAAACAAATGTCCATAGTATTTGCATTTTTGTCAATATAATCACTGATGTTGTATTCTTAACTCCAAAAAAAAATCGAAAGGATAATTATTAAATTTGAATTGAAAAAAAAGAGTTTAGGGTTGGGTGTTCCTTTCTGGGTCTTTTGCATTAGGGCAAATAAAAATATATTTATTGTGCATTAATTCACTTTGAAAAGTAATCTATTTCTATGGCCCCACCTGTCTAGCCCTCAGCTCGTAATCCACAAAGTATTTGCCACTGTTGACAAGGGATGATGCAATCTGTATCACTTGGGAGCTTTCCTCATAACATTCACTGAATGTTGCCATGGCAATAACCACAGTGTGTAGAACCTTTTGCATTGATTCACTGAACTGAAAATAGAACCATCCTGTTGGATAAATATTAAGTACAAGATGAAAAACTGTTCATATATTTAACGTTAAAATTCACTTAAAGTCATGTTTTCAATATAATTTATTATAACTGTTACACATAAAAAGTGGGTTAGTACAAGTTTAATCTGGGCTCATCAATAATTCAACCTGAGTGAAGGAATAAATTTTAACCTTTTACTCAATGGACAAACTGTTATTGCCATAACTTAAGACATTACTTAGTCGCACATGCATACCATAAAAGCCGCACCCTTTTAATAATTACCTTTTACTCATTAGATGTCGTTTTAATGTGTGTGTTAGTTACCAGTTAAGATTAAAGTCAACTGGTACACCCGTGCTGTCTGATATGGCTCTACACTGGCCGCATCTTGGTCAGATATAACCTAATGTATCTACAAAAGAACAGTGTAGATCCTCATTCCTGATCAGGGCCCAAGATCATAAAACTAAGTTTTGAGATCAGTCTCAAATCTCAAGGATCTGATTGGCTGAAATGGCGACTTGTCGCCATTTCAGCCAATCAGATGCTTGAGATTTGAGACTGATCTCCAGATTTAGTTTTATGATCTTGGGCACAGATGGCATGGATGTGTCCATGGGAGAACAACCTTCCCATGTAGTAAAGGGGTAAAACCCTCAGGGATTTCAATAGTTTTTGAAAACCAGGGGTTGCTTGACTCCTGCTGATAATTTTCAATGGGTCATAATATGATCATTGTGAGTCATATCTTTTATTAATTGAATTTTACTTATAAGTTTGGTTTAACTTCATTTTTATTTATTTTCAATGGTCAAGTAAGTATTTAATTCATATTTAAAATGCCAAAGACATAATATTTACCTTTATTCTAACAAACTGTGACCATTTTTCCTAAATTTTCTACATCAAAATGACCCCAAGCAAAGAATCGGGTGGGAAAAAGGTGGAAAAATTATAATTCGCTTGCATCAAAATGCAATAATCTGCATCTTTTGAAATCCCTCACTTTGAAACACAACTAATCTACCTGAAATCCTAAGCATCTTCCATAGAAGCAGTCTGTATTCAGCATCTCCACTTCCATCAAGATATCATCTCCAACATCCTTGTCATCTGTCAGGAACAAGTTCCCATCTCTGCTGTACAAAATTAACTGCTGCAGATAGCTGCAATACAAAAACACCTATCAGATACATATTGTGCACTGCAATAAAGTTGTATTTCATTACAGGCTAGAGATTTCTAAGTATTCAGGGCCCAAGATCATCAAACTGAGATTGGAGACCAGTCTTAAATCTCTTGCATCTGATTGGCTGAAATGGCGACCAGTTCCCAATTTTTTTGATAGAGCAGTCGGGTAATTTCGTCACCTTAAGGCGATTTTTTTGGCTAACATGTTCCTGACGATATTACCCGCCGGTATGTCAATGTATACATGTACATGAAAAAACGATCTAAGCCGAAGTATACCAAATAAAGAATCAATGTAAAATGCCATAGAATAGTGCACTGAAAACAAAATAAGTGTATAGAATTATGGCGGGTAAATTAGACAGCATTCAGGTAATTTCGTCACTTTATTATATTATGTATTTTTCGTGAACTACAATTTAGGATTGCTGTTAAACATAACATTATTTGACTTGTTGACTGATTAAATAGTATGTACCGAGGATTCTGAAATTTTCAGCAAACCAGTCAATGCCCAATTTTCAGCAGAAATGTCTAATTGAAATTTTTTAAAAAAACCTGTCATGCAAAACGAAAAAAAATGTCCTATCCTCAATGTTTAACAAGTAAAAATCTACTTGTTTCGAGTGACATGTAATTGCTTAATTAAATGAGCTTACCTGTTAACGTAAGCAGCTTGGGGCTGAGATAATCCATACAAAATATCAATTATCAACAGTGTTGTTTGATTGCCAAACAAATGAGACATATACGACTACACAACAAATCAAATCAACTCTTCTTACAGCATTTTGGTGGTGACGTGTAGGTCGTGAATACAAACATCATTTATTTAACATATCTTTCGAGTCAGGCATATGCTAATAGTTTCAAGCATGTGTTCTCTTCTCTTTTTTTCGAGCCCTTTCCAAGTTTGGGTCGAGTGTTGGTATAATAACAAATGAGTCAGTCTGTTATGGATCTATATGCTGTTTTTACTTTCAACGCGGCACATTTGATCTCAGGAAATCAATATTACTATAGAATCTATGATGTTGCTTTTGAAGTGAATAAACGGAAATGATGATGCAATATACACTGCCGATCACACAGGTGTTCTATGCTCACAATGAAGATTTTTTAAAAAGGGATTTATAGCTATCGGTCTGGTATATTTTCATCCGTTATGACAGTTATTTTTCTCAACATGATTGGTGATTTGATAAGGCTTAAATATAAAAAATAAAACAAGAAACAACATTCATAGTTCATTAAAGTCACAACTATTTAGATGATTTAAGATTCAGACAACTTGGTTACTTTATACACGATTCTTTCTTGATAATGATGCGGTATGTTACAGTGAACAGCCAGTCATCACCCGAAAAAAAACATCATTTGCAGCGATGGGTGAAAAATGTAAAAGACGCATGATCTGTTCCGTAGGTAAATATGCTTATGCAGTAATTGAAAGTAATTAAATGTTGGACTAATTACCTGCTATATATCTGACAAAATTACCCGCCGATGACAGATTATGTCGGGTAAAATCGTCACCCCAAATATCTTTCATAAATTTATTTATAGGACACCAATATGGGTGCGGAAAACAAAAAAGACATCTGTTTTCCCTTGAAACATGAAAACAATTGCAGAAATGACAATAAAATGCGATACTCTCTTTTCGAAAAAATACGACCCGTCTAAAGTGGCCGCATAACAACGAATATATTCAATAATTTGTGCAAAGGAGGTAGTTTTATTGACTCATTTTTAGCGATTATGAAGCTAATACAATATTAGAAACGATTTCTTGAGGACATCAATATACCTTACATCACATTTTTTAAGTTCGTTTATAGACATGAGATCTGATTACAAAAATGCCGGACAGATTGTAAAATAGTGACGAAATTATCCGACGGCCGAAATTACCTGACTGCGCTACTATGTTTTTGTTTATTTGTCACTTGTCCAGATATTGATTAATGACCCTTCATGGACTAGATTTCAGACAAGCATTCAGTAGCCTGAGTCAGCATTTTGTCCGGGAAGTCAGACTAACATATTTTTCCTGCCCAAAATGCGATAAAACCCATACATATGGAATAAAGGGTTATACTAACCCCAAGCAAGCCATCAACTGTCCTAGAACCTCTACATAAGCCTCGAGCTCCTTGAGGTAATGGGATGATCTGAAGAGCAAGCTGTTCTTGTTGATGTTGATGTGACGACATAGTTGTAGCAAATGTATACAGCATCTGTGATTGTAATAAGACATCAATATTTATTTTCATTCATTTTTTTCTAACATAATTGAGGTTGAAAACAGCAAAGCACAAACTGAATAATTCACCCTAGTATTCTGTCTCCCAAGGCAACTTCTATGGCAGGTGATTTGCACAATTAATCCGATATCCATGGTTATTAACCAATAACTGGGGTTACCACCCAGTATCTATAGTTATTGGTGAAAAGCCTAGTTCTCAGCCGAAAACCACAGTTATTGTCATTTACTATAGTTTTTGGATTGAGAACTATGGATATTGCTGAAAACTATAGTTACCGGCCAAAAACCATAGTTTTCAGCGTTAACCCTGTTTACCAGCCTAAAAATGTTCACGGTTAGCTTTAGCATGCCTGTCAAGAGCACTTTGTTGAAAGTTTGTGCTGCCGCTAGTTGCAAACGTGTTTTTCTTTTTACCATTTCTACACAAAGTACAGAACATTGCCATGATTCCATCACTGTTTGGTTCATGCGCGAGCCAGTCAAATTCTGTTAGCCAATTTGAGTTAAACTTTCTCACAACTTTTTTAGAAACACTTGAGAGACCTTCAGTCGAATCATCAGCTTTTTTTTCTTTTTACTGGAGCACCGGGCAAACTCTCAGAATTGGATTTTGCGTCAACATCCGAATAATCAACAGGTCGCTTTCGAACGCCAAACATGAATTGAAATAAGCTGGTCTGAACCATTTTTCGCGATGCATTAATCGAGATTTCCGAGGAATTTTAAAACCTCATACTTCGAAATTCAGTTGCAAAGTGACACAGCTTCTATAAATTTGTACAATTACAATCTCAAAGACAAAAGATCCATTTACTGTTCACGCCGTTATCAGAAAACGTTTGATGATTTAACTTGCCGATAATCCTTTCATTACTCAACAAATTTGATTAAACCAATTGACCTTTCATGTTTCTATAATTGTCCCATCATCAGCGATCATAATATACAGGCGCGCATGAATTATCGATAAGTTGTTTACACAGCAATTAACCTTCTAACCACTGGTGTGTTGTAACGTTTCAGTAAGCGAGACTGATTATTGGTAAATCGGCGTTTACAATTGGCCAGTTGTGATTGCATTAGGCGGGCTTTCGATGTTATTTTTGATTTGATTGACGCACAGGTCGAATTCACCCCGGGTCGTGATGACGCATGCTCTATATTTACGATGAGTCAATTTGGCGTATTTTATAAATCTCCCGGGTCAAAACCCAAGCTTCCGGGTAAAATGGAACCCCTGGCAGGTGACATCTATGGTTTTCACCAATACTGGTAACTATAGATATTGGAATTATTGTGCAATAGATATGGATGATAACTATAGTTATCGACAGAGAACTAAGGCTTTCACCAGTAACTATGGTTACTGACAGGTAACCCTAGTTTTCGTCAATAAATATCCTTATCGGACTGATCCACAGTAATTGGCTGATAACAATTGTTATTGGCTTATTTGATAAACAGCATGCCAAACAGGTTACAATCGCAAGATGATAACCTAGGATACTGATTAATATCTAGAAGTTTGTGCCAACTGCACAATATTTTTGGAAACCTTAGTTTTTGATAATAAAAAAAAAACTTGTTTGGCTTGATAAACATGGTTTATTGCTGAGAACTACGGTTTTCAGTCAGTAACTATAGTTTTCGGTGATACCCATAGTTATTGGTCCAATAACCATACTTGAAAAAGAAGGACATTTTATGTTCCGATTGATTGTAGGGGTGCTGGTTAAAACGGCCTCAGGTAAAAACGGCCTCAAGTTAAAACGGCCTCATTTTGGTTAAAACGGCCTCACTAGTTGGTCAAAACGGCCTCACTTTTAGTTAAAATGGCCTCACTTTTTTATCAAAACGGCCTCAATTTTAAAATAAAAAATAGGTATCTTTTATAATGCTGTAATACTCTTGATGAGTACATGTCAATTCGTTTAATTCTTGGTTTGTTCTTTCTAATCTATACAAGTTCATTTATTTCGTGATTGGTCAAAATTAGTAAGTAATACTTGTTTTATTTTCATCAAAAACAATGATTGTCCAATATAAAATCAATGCATATTGTTCATTGAAAAAGATATCCAGTTTTCAGTCTGGTTAATTTCGCCATCTTTAATCTACCACCGCGCATCCTTGACTGACAATATTTGATTATCATACTAATTTGTGCAGGTGTTTATAATAATTATTAGTTGATATTTCTTATAATTATGTTAAATTTCTTTGTAAAACAGCATGCTTTATGTTTTTAAGGAAAACCATATTTAATCCTGTTAATATTTAATAATTATTATATTACAGATGTTAATATAGATTAACAAATTTCTAACAATAATTTTCACTAACTACTAAACAATAATTGATAGTGATAATGACAATTAAAATAATGGGATGAAATAACTTTAGTGATAATACAAGTATGTTTTAAATTAAAAAATTTAAGAAAATTAAAAAAGGCAGTATGTTTCTGAACTAGACCTATGTATTTGTTAAAGAAAAGGGTAAGGAAAAAGGTAAAAATCGTAGGTATCAGTAGTCTTGACATTTGTATATTTTCACATCATTTACAGAATCTTCTATTTCCGCATCAATAAAAATTTATAAGGAAACTATTTTGCAATTCGTTTATTAAGTAAATGATTTAAAGTAATTTTTTACATTTTTATGAATGTTTCATTTTGTTTTCCATTAAAATAATGTTTGACTGGGACAGCGTAAATCATCATTTAGTAAATGATAATGTTGTTAGAAAAATGGAAGAGAGGACATTGCATAGGTGTTACGACATGGGGTATATGATACCGATTTTGTTAATTTTATTTAATAACTTTTCTTCAGTTTAATCATCATCAATTTCTTTTAGAACTTAAAATCACACTGTGTAATACAATTTTGAACACCACCCCGTTACTGTTAATTGCCAGTAATTGACAGGATATTCTCACTTGCCAATCTGTCCCAAAAATAATGGTGTCATGTTGAGTAGGTGTGAAGGACTCTTTATGCGTGTGCGAACTGAAATCCTACAAGATCGTCACTTGCCTAAATTCACAAAATCTAAACAACACAAAAATCTTTTCAAATGCCCAAACGAGTATATGATAATGGCAACATTTTTGTGTCTATTTCTTTCTTCACAAAATATAATACAAAATCTTTAAAAATGTAATTCAAACAAGGGTCATCTACTTAAAAAATAGTGAGGCCATTTTAACCAATAATTTTCTGAAAGTGAGTCCGTTTTAACCAAAATGAGGCCGTTTTAACCTGAGGCCGTTTTGACTGTAATCCTATTGTAGTTGCATCTCATGATACTGATTGCCTGTTTATTGTCTGTGATTAAGACTAGATTAAATGGGTCTTCATATTTGCCAATCATTATCTTACCTATTCACTATACTTATAAAGCTTCGATAACCATTTGCTTGCACCTCTTCTGAGAAGTCATAATCTTTTAATTTGGGAACGATATCTATGACTAAAGGTTCCAAAACTTGAGTCCTCTCTAACAGAACACACGATGTTGCATAAAAACACGCATGGATACTCGATTTTCCACGCTGATAATACTCGATATTACTGATTACAATAGATCTTAGGTCTTTTATGCTAGAGTGAAAATATTTCTGAAATTCTGCGTCATTTTTACAAAGTCCAAACGATATGTTTGTTTCCTTGTCCGCCATTAGTGAGCTACAATTTAACCCAAAGTAAACAAAATACAAGCAGTATGTAAATCTTCTGAACTTCTAACTTTCTACCCACATTGTAGAGTCTCCAATCAAAGACCTATATATATAAATATGTAATATATAGGTCTTTGCTCCAATAGTCTCGCTGTTGAGCTACCTAAAAGTTATCCGACCTCCCGACAAGTTAAGCAAAATTTATAATTTGTTTGGTCAGTGAACACCTTTAATGGCGTCCCACTAGGGTGTGGGGCGGTGTTTGGCTTGCCTTCCCCTACGGGCATTAACACAGTAGGCTAAGTCCATTTTGAATGTTCAAACTTTTATTTTGAAGGCTGTCTACAGTCGTCATCAATAAAAAGTAAATTATATCAAAATCTCTCTAACGACAAAATGCAGTTCAATCAAATTTTGCGCAAATATTTTTTTAAACTGTATTTTTATTTTACACACATTAAGTAAAGTTAGAACAGTAAAGAAAATAGCCAAATGTTAAGTTCCCCATTATTCTATTTACACACAATCACGAAAACTAAGCAACACCAGGGTTTCAATAAACCTCAGCAACACAAAACATCAATTTAAATGCCCACTTGATTAATATGATACTGACAACAATGTCCGAGGTCTTTTTTGTCTATACAATATGTAAAATTGTGTTTGACCTTGAATCTTTTGGTCACGTAAATAGATGACAAAAGAATACAAATGTTGATTTCTTTCTTCATAATTGAAACATCTTTTAAACTTTAAAAGAACCTAACTAGTGTTGTTGTTGTTAATTCCCAGTTTAAGGACCCTCGCCTCTGATCGAGGACACTATGGTGTGGTCCGTACCTAACTAGTGTATTGTTGTCTGTATCATATATTGCTAATGTGTGCATGCGCGTAGGAGCTGGGGCCTATGGTACCGCGGTCGCGGCCCCAATATTTCGACAAATCGCGGACCCGGCGCCTAATGCTTCAAAAAGGGTTGTTTGGCGATTGTGCAATGCCATAAACAGTAAAATCGTGCCATAATATCATCGATCGTTTTTTACCCGAAAATCGATATCGGCTTAGTTAATACACAGTCAAGTGTCAACGTCAAGGAAACGGTGATGTGTCGCGGCATTGCCTCAGGGTGATAAAGCCACTTAATGAGTAGGCTAAGGAGCCAATCGCAGTTAAATGTTTTGAGCGATTTGTAACGCACAACTGACGAAACCGACCAGGAGTTCCAGGCACTTATGAGCCCGGAAATTTTGTGCATTAATTCAAGGGTTACATGGCCATAAACCCTCGATCGTAGGTTTAGATATATAGCAGAGCATTAATACAGCACGTAGTTCACCTTTTACGGTATATCTGGACTTACACAAAATAACGGCCGTTATTTTTTCGTTTATAGTGTATTGAAAGAACCGATCCAGCCACTTCTGAGGCCTGAAATTCGCTGCATGAATTCCCGTGTTTGTGGGGAGGGTGTCCTTGATGTAAACCTTCGTAGTTTGAGGGAAGGTCTAAAATGCAGAATATTGCGCAGAACGCAGAATGCAGTCTGCAAATTAGGGGTCTAAAATGAAGAACGGATCTGCAGAACGCAGAATGCAGATAATGTATTGGTAGTAGGGCATGGGGTCTAATGTTCAGAATACTTCTGCAGAATGCAGAGTGCAGAGAATGCATTTGACACTGCAGAATGCAGAACAATAGTAAAAAATGCAGAAAGGTAAGCAGAATGCAGATTAATATTTGTTTGGTTAGATCATTAAAGCCATAATTATTCAAACCTTTGTATTTTTCCCTTTGAAAAAAGTAATACATGTGATGATCTTACATTATTAAAACTGTAATGTTTTTATTATTAAAACTACAGTTGATTTTTTTATATCTGGACATTCACATGATACCATTATTAATTAAGGTTTATGATAAACCCTTTAAGTGCTGAGCACAGTATTGGTCACATTTGTATACACAAAGCATCCTGCATTCTTCATAAACAAACCAGGGTCTACCCTGATGGTCATTCACAAATGAGTACTAAAGAAATATTATGATAGACAATTTTGACTTATTTATCACCAAGAAAATAGACTTCAGGCTTTTAATCTAATTTAATGTTTTAAAAAAATAATGCTTGTTCTTTAAAATACTTTAATCTATATATCTTATGGCCTCTACCTGGTAAGTGTCATACCAATAAACTGATAAACTGATAATGTGTCATGGTCACACTTGGTAGGATCTGTGAAAGTGTTTTTTTATGACAGGAAGTCTTAACCTGTTAGATAACTGTGTCGTTTTATGTTTTCTTTTGTGCCACATGTTTAATAAATTCTGCAAATTAAAATAAAAAAAAAACAACAAAAAAATGTCAATAAAAGTTCATTATTAATATTGTAATATAAATTTGAGAGTTAAACACAATTATATTATTTGAATTAGTATTATATATAAATGTTTGTCTCTTTAATTTTGTTAAAGTTGTTTAAGTTTAATACCGGTAAGTGACGGTCATAACTTAGTGTAGACCCATATCAGCATATATATCTTCATAGTAAGACTTGCTAACCAATCATTGTATAAAATGACAAAAGGAACAACAATTCGAAGAAGGTAATGACTGCACAAATTGGGGAATTAGGGTAAAGAGCATATGAAAGATATAAATTCTCTTTAATGCAAGATTGAGGATAAATATTAAATCATCGATAAATCACTCAATCATTTAATCATCATCACCTGAAATACCAAAATGATGCTGGTGCTAATGATTGCTTGGGCTGACAGTTAGTCGAGAATGATAATGATCAGGATGTCTTTCAAACATGATGTTACATTCTGTATAGTGTATACCAGGTAATAAGTTTCAGCACCATACTGATCATCATTTGTCAAAAGACACCCCACTCAATCAGTCTATTGTCAAAACTTACCGTTTTAAAAATATATTAAATTATTGAATTATTTTTTCTTAATTTTGACTTTTAATATGTCATAGACATATTATAAATCATTAAAACTGATTGCATTTCACATGTTTATATCTGTAAGGCTTTATGTGGAGATTCTATATTTTAATATTTCTTAGTTATTTACTAATTTAAAAAAAAAAACAATATGACATCATTTTGAACTAAATGAAATGCTTAATTTTAATAAAACCTCAACAATTTTCGAAGCATGCACTATACATTGAAAAGGTGTGAATAATTTTGGCTTTAATGATCTAACAAAAGGTTAATCTGCAAATTGTTCTGCATCATTTTTAATTATCATTCTGCGTTTTGCAGTGTCAAATACATGTTCTGCACATTGCATTCTGCAGAACCGTTCTGCATTTTAGACTCCTTGTTCCTATTACCAATACATTATCTGCAATCTGCGTTCTGCAGATCTGTTCTGCATTTTAGACCCCTAATTTGCAGACTGCATTCTGCGTTCTGCACAATATTCTGCATTTTAGACCTTCCCAAACCCTCCCGTAGTTTGACAGATATCAGATAGAGCATTCAGCAAAAAGTTCAATAGACTTGGACAAAATAATGGCATTTTTGCTCCTTTTGGGCCAATTGAAAACATTCCGTTCCAAACTGTATTATATAGCAGTGGTTCAAATCATAGCTGCTCGAGCTCGCCACTCATCCGGGATACACGACGCAAACGTTTATTAGGCTCAGTGCAATATAGGGGCTATTATTCCTTGGTTGGAAGTACGAGCACTAACATACATCTGTATTACATATATGTATGGTAATAATCGGTCGGGGCTTCGGGGTTTCCGGCCGCTACTGAGGCCTGAAATTTGATGCATGAAGTTGGGTTGTCCGTAGTCATAAACCCTTATTGTTTAAGAGATATCGGAGCATTCAGCAAAATGTTCACTTCATACGGTTTATCTGGACTTACACAAAATAACGGCCGTTTTATCGCTTATAGCGTATTGACCTAACCGACCTGGGGATTACAGCCACTTCTGAGGCCGGAAATTTTGTTGATGAATTTGGCAGAGGATTCCCTGGCTATAAACCCCCGTGATTTGAAATCTATCGGACCATTGAGCAAAAGGTTCACTTCCTGTGGAATATCTGGATTCTCAACCATTGCTAATAAAGTATTGACCGAACCCGCCTGGAGATTCCAGTTACTTATTTCTAGAATTTGAACGCACGATAGCCGGGCACAATTATTAAGTATGCGTTCTCAATATTGCAATAAAATATGCATTTACATGAATAATCAAAACATTTATTTACGAAGAATTTCAAATCCGTGTAGTTTAGCGTTTTTATTTGACTTATCATTCAATCACACGTGGCTTTTGGAAATTTTGATCATGCGATTAATATTTAAACTCATAACTCGTGCATTAATCATAAAATTTTTATTTCAACATAATTTTAGGACTTATAATTTATATATTGGTCATGTAACAATAAAATATACTTCTCTTGATGTCTACCATATTTAAAGTTTCATATCAATTGCCCAGTCTGCATTATCAGTCATCAACTGCTAAATTTACATGTATATAAGCACAATGCAACAACATATCAAAGTAATGTGTCTATTTACAGAGGTAATCATACATTGACGATGGACTTTTGGTTAGCTAAAAGGCGAACGGAAATATTTTGTGTCTATCCACTTCTTTTCGAAATTCCCCGCTGTAATTCAAGTTGATTGGTGTTTTTTTGTTTACCAGATAGGCATCCGGTGTATTGTTGTTTACAGGTAGGCATCCGGTGTTGTTTACTCTTGACACTGAACTGTGTTTGAAACAAAGTAGATAAATGTTTTAAAGGTTAAACGAAGTATATACAATAAGGCTTTCATAAAGAATATAATTTGTTATAAGTCACAAATGATTTTGTTTTTACTTTAACAAGCTGATGTGGTATTCCAGTTCATTCATCTATAGCGCGTATTTTGCGCGGATTTCTCTGTTATTTTTATCTGGAAGAAACCTTATCGCAATATGAACATAAAAATGAACTAATAAATTCAAATTCGACTGAATGTCAGTATTTTAAGTGTCTGGAACAACTTTACAGACTTACGAATTCAATAGTTTCAGCCCTTACGGATTTTCGATTAAAATATTTTTGAAAATGTTGTAGACTATAAACAGTGTATATGTACACTTACATTAATGGTTTTGCCGAAAATCTTTCTATATTAATTGTTTATGACAAATGCATACTTTAGTACAATACAAAGAATAAATATCCCAAACAATTTCTTTAAAAAGGCATAATGGTGTAACCATGACCGGTTTTAAAACAACTTCATGAATATTATGGTGTTTGTCCGTTGCAAGTTTTTTTTTTAAATATTCAATGAACTCCGTAGATTGTCGTCTGAATTCGGTGTAAGCGTCAATCTAAAAAGCTTTAACATTCTACTGTATCTTGGTTCAAGTCAGAATGATACAAGGGAGAGCCATGTGATCTAGTCCAGGGCCTGAGATCATAAAACTCACATTCGAGACCAGTTTCAAATCTTAAGCATGCGACTGGCTGAAATGGCAGATTTAAGACTGGTTTCGAATCTTAGTTTTAATGATCTTGGGCACAGGTAGGAATAGTAGAAGGGAAAATACTCTATCCAAATGAATGAAACTGTTACAAACTCTAATATGCCAAAAACCAAAAAAAGGATGGCTTTTTCGTTTCAGATCACTTAGTCGTAAAAAGAAACGAAGAGAACATGTTTATGATTATAATGAACGAACAGACAACGTAGCACACACGAAATATAAATATATATAATCTCTCTCTCTCTCTCTCTCTCTCTCTCTCTCTCTCTCTCTCTCTCTAACTGTGATCATCACTTCTGTCACTTTTTCTTGTGAATTTCTTCAGTGTCAACAGATTTATATTCTTATAATAGTGTCATTTGCTGTTTCAAAACAACCACAGCCTTCAATAGTGTAAATAAAATATCTGATGTCAGTATATTTAAATGTGAAACGTGTTTTCCTTCTGCCGCTGCCACCACTCATAATAGTAACCGAAGATTTCCGATTAACTTAGCCATACATCTTGCGAGCGAATTCTAGGAGGGGTAGATGGTCAACAACCGCAATTCTTTAATTCGGAGCACTGTATCCATTTTAAAATAGCTAATTATCTGCTCTTGGTATCCAGTGGCTGTCGGCGTTGTTCCCCATGTAGGCGTACCATTGCTGTTGCTGGAATGGTAGCACCTGTCCGCAACGTTTTCCCTGCTGTTCTAGTAACGTCTGATTGCTGCATGTACATGTAAGGCGTATTCTACAATATAAATATATTATTCATCATTATTAAATGGTACTAAAGTTGATACATGCCCGTGATATGTATTACTAAGCAAACTAAGTAAATTACTAAACATATGTCCCACTAAGAAATGAATCAGAATGAAGTACAGTTAACTAAACAATCTATTTATTACGGTGTTAGGAAAATAGATTTTGGTTATTCATACCTGTACACTGTCATCTGCCCCATATGTATATTGAAAGGATTATACTGTGTTTGACTTTCATAGGTGCCGTCGTCGGGGAGGTCGTGTTTGCCTTTGGCTAGGCAGTCGTCGGTGATAGCGTGCTCGTAGGCATCGTGGTCCATCCCGTAATACTCACCTGGGAATACAGAGACAAAACAACATGTATACTTAGTTAAAATTGATCAGTATTTTCCGAATCGCACATAAGATATCAGAAAACGTTTTTTTTTTCTCCAAAAGTACAGAATTAAATGGTTAAACGACACTTCTCATATTCAAATAATTTTCTTAGAGTTTCTACAAGAACATATGTCGAATCTCGGATAAAACATTTTGCCCTTCCTCAACTACATAACCCACCCACCGTCATCTGATATGCGTAACATTTTGCTAATCCGTTTCAGTTTTTAATTCTGACCTGTTAAACTTTTCGGAGTAAGATTACATTAATTTCTAAAGACGAGAACAGTTATTTCAGGGCGACCTAGGGCAAAGTTAGATTTAATTCGAGATTTCGACGGTAGATATGCGTAACGAAGCTTATACGTAAATTGCGTCCCTGGATGCAAGTTAAAAGTTGAGGTTTAAAATAAAATTTTGTTAGTGGCATTTCTATCAACTGGACTTATCCACAGATTTACTGTTCTTTTAAAGTATTTTAAGAGACAATGCACTTTTCTTTCATGGACAAAAGAAAATCCTAGAATAAGAACCTATCTTACTCTTTGGGTCGAATCTGATCGTTTCTTCAGACATTTTATTTTCAATGCAGTGCTGATCTTCTGGTAGAATGGCTCTCGTTTTTGCTGGGAAAAACCAATACGTAGCGAAAACAAAGTCTATGGAATGGTTATAGTTTGGATGATCTTTTGACAGCAGTGTGGGTACTAAACTTCCGGTAGACAGAAGTCTCTGTAGGCCATCCTCGTCATGTGGGCCAACATGACGACGCTTTCGATTATCATTGCCTTTAGTATGTTTCTTCTTCCGGTTTCCGGTTTTATGAGCTTTTCCGGAAGAGACAGAGGAGCGTCTTGAAAAATTGGAAGTATCACGTTTAATATCCATATACACATCGGATCTTTTATTTCTGGTTGATGCGTCTCTCATTGCAATGGGTTTAACTTGATCGTTAGTTATATCTGTATTTGAAATAATATTTGTATTTCTCGATTGTTTTGGTTTGTTACTGGGCGAACTTTTGGTTCTGTATCTGCTCCTTGTGTACGGACTTCTTTGAGTTGTTTGATAATAACTATCAAAGTCATTATTCAATCCCTGAAAATTATTTAGCCGAACTCTATCGGAACCCAGTGGACTTCCTTTTAAACCCATAACTTGATCATAATACGGATATTCATAGTCTGGTACACGATTCTGCTTTATACCATCCACGTTGATAGGTCTTGCTTTATGCTTGTTTGTGGGTGGTCCTTTCTTGTAGGTTGTTCTGGCAGAGTCTGGTATAACGGGGGTTTCAAACAACGACTCGCTGCCTTGCTCTTCCGGGATTAAAGCGTCAACATTCTCATACTGAAATATATCATGAATTCGGTTACGTTCGTGGCACTATACCTATCTTTTCTCAATAGAAGCATTGTTTTAAGGCACTGCTCCGTTCGTCATGTCGTAGACAAAAAAAGAAAATATCAAAATCTCTCTAACGGCAAAATGCAGTTCAATAAAACTTTGCCCAAACCAATGTTTAAATATTAAGATATGTTTAATTTGTATACACTAAGAAAAGTTAGAACAGTAAAGAAAAATAGTTAGACCTAACAGAAACCCTAACATTCTAATTGAAATTTATCACAAAAACGAAGCAACACTAAACATCAATTAAAATGTCTTTAAGAGTAATAAATTACTGATGACAATATCTTAGTTCATTTTGTCTAAAATAAATATATAAATGTGAGTTATTTGTAAAAGTGTGTTTGATAAAAAAAAAAGAAAAAGATTTCTCTCTTCATAATGGAAAGTTCGTTTCAGGGACCTTAGATAATGCTATCAGTATCATTTCACTCATGTTAGTAGCCTATTTGAATTGTTGTTTTGCGTGCTTCATTTTTGTGATAAATTGAAAATAGAATTTTAGAGATTTTTAGGTATTTTTACTATTTGTTTCTTTCCTATTCTAATTTTTCTTTACCTATGTAAAATAATCACACACTTATAGCATTTATTTATGTAAAGTTTGATGAAACTGCATTGTGCAGTTTGAGAGATTTTGATAATTTTTTATGTCTGTGACAAAGCAAGGAAGAACAAAGCAATGCAATAAATGCTTATATAGACCACTCATACGTTACATTAATCCAAATGTATTTTATCAGTTTTACAGTAAGAGCATTTTGATTTAATTTATTTGAAACACTGTATTCTTTGGTATAATGGAAGTAATATTCTTAATGAATACAACTTACATCAGCGTTCTGTTCGGAGTTCATGAACCTCTCGTACTCGTCAAGGTATTCCTCATGTGACATGACGAACTCTATCCCTTCCTTAGTCGTGTTCACCCAGCTGCCGTGCTCTACCTGGGCTCGATCCTCTGCAATAGCAATTCAACGTGTTTTAAGACCACCGACATTTTCTTATAACAAATTTGACAATACCCAGATATGTCTTGTGCGGAAATGGTAATTACTTGAAGGCTTGCCTAAAATAGCAATAACATTTGGGTTCCCGCTATCGTACCAGTGCCAAACTTATCTAAAAACTGAAATTGAAGACCAGTTTCAAATCTCTGGCTGCTGAGGCGGTATCATTCTGCAAACTGACCAATCGACAGATTCGATAGGGATCTCTGAATAATTTTCACTGTCTTTGCACAAGGTCATTTTCACCGATATCGCTACAGCGGTTTGTGTGTCGGACTACAAAGGTTAGCCTGATTAAATAAGTCTAGTTTTTAATTCTATTTACGGTAGTCTTACCTGAGTAATACACAGTAATTCCTGGTTTGGTAGTATGCTGACTGAGGGCATAAATCTTGCTGTATCCCTTTGTTTTAAAGCGGAGTCTGCAGAAATCAGACCGACTCTGTTCGTGTACGTTGGTGCCTATAACAAAATATTTCATGAATACGGTCGCATTATTGTATATCTCTAGGGCCAAAGATCTCACACCTGAGATTGTAGATTGGGGACAAGTTTCAAATCTCAAGCATCTGATTGGCTGAAATGACGCCAGATTTGAGACTGGACTCAAGATTTAGTTTTATGATCTTTGACACAGAACTAGTTTTCATGTAGAAACTGTTTCGCTCATTTTCAAGCTTTTTTTAATTTTCTTTTAGGCCGCAAAGATGCAATGATACGTATTCTCTAAGGTATTGCATAATCGCAGATAATAATGCGTTGAGAAAACCACCCATAACAAATTGATTTTCTCTTGCAATAGATAACATATTGGTGTTATGAAATAATGGTATTGACCATCTCTATTATTATATGCATAATGAAAAGACAGAATCATGATAACATTGTCCACGGTTCTTTAGCATGCTTGAAGCAAGCAACGAACAGTTCCCTGTGGTCTTTTCCTTGACAAGTCATGTTCCGGTTCCGGTTGGCCCCTAGAGATTCATGAACCCAAAGCCACGATATCTTTGTGATGCGAAAATAAAAAAACTATTAATAGACATGAAGATTCCCAACCAAGGTCTTTGTAAGTATATTAAAAATCGCGTGAAATTATGTGATGTTAGTCTATAGTTTATGTTACTCAAATTTTCGAGGGTCATTTTATAGTCTCATTTTTACACTCATATTCCAGTTCAATAATTCAGCTCAGATAACTTATTCTTCGGTTATATCAAATTAACAATACCAAACACATAACACTTAAAAACACTTAAAATATTAACATAAACAATAAAAATTACAAACTACAAAAGTGGCCCTGATCAAATTTTGAGAAGTTTATTTCATATACTATTCATTAATGTTACCTTCAACGAACTTGAACTCGCCACCTTGTCCTTCATGGTCTAAACAGTCTGCCACCCAGTACAAGAACACGTCGTTACCCCTGCCCTCCATGCTTACGGTCACGGCCGAAGCCTGAGCACCCACTGTGTCTCGCATGGGCGGATCTATCAGGGGCTTGCCCGTCCGACCGTCAATTATTGTTGTCTAACAAGCAAGAAGGTACATTTACATATAAGCTAGATATATTATGTAGAATGGGGCCCAAGATAATAAAACTAAGAATGTTGACAAGTCTCAAATCTCAAGCATTTGATTGGCTGAAATAGAGACTACTCTACATTTCAGCCAATCAGATGCTTGAGATCTGAGACTGGTCTCCAATTTCAGTTTTATGATATTGGGCCGAGAACAAAGAACATTAAGGATGTCAGCTGCTAACAACTAGTTCACTTGATGTATATCAAAGAATCGACATTCATTCTCTTGTCCTCATTGTTGAACAATCTATACTTGCACAGAACAATACGATCAGAAGTTCCGACAGCGAAGAGCTGCTATTGTCATAAGGCTTTTTTTCCATTCTTTAACCGGTAAAATCAATTTTACTTCTTTTCTTCACTTCTCTGAATGATCAGTACTTTCTTATTCTAACTCACATTATACATACCTGCTGAGAGAATTTTGTTCAATAAAGATTATTTTAGGTCAACCGTCGAAATCAACTAGAGAGTCATTTTTTTTTTTTTAATTTTATAAATCATACTGCAATGATGGATGTTGGTGATGCAGCAGGTTAGCAAAATCTTGCGGACCAATCTCAGATTTGACGCTTGCCATTGGTCAGCTCTAAGATTGTGATCAAAATCAACCAATCAGATTGCTAAAATCTGGGATTGGTCTCTCCATGATAAGGGCTGAAGGTTATAAAACTGAGATCGGAAACCAGTCTCAAATCTCAAGCATCTGATTGGCTGAAATGGCGACTGGTCGCCATTTCAGCCAATCAGATGCTTGAGATTTGAGACTAGTTTCCAATCTCAGTTTTATAACCTTCAGCCCAGATTACTAACCATGGGGCGAGATTTCGCAAGATACTCACGGTAGAATGGTAGTAGACTGGGAAGCCTGGTCCGTGGGCATACTTTATCAGGAAATCAGGAACATCATCGTCATTGTAAAAACCGGGAGCAGGTGTGCTGAAATAAGTTTGGTATTAAAAAGTACAGTGTGTTTTAGCAAACAAATATGTGGTCGACATTCATGTCTGCATATTAGTTGAAGATGACAATATTAGTTTTTCAGTGTTTGAAAGTAGAATTGAGAAGAACATATTGCAATTATAAAGTCGCATCCGAAAATCCATCAGAACAAAGAGGGGTAGGTCAGTAAGAACTCCGACATAATTTTGATAATACGATTTAGAATGGAAAATAATATTGGTTAACATTTTTAAAGCATTAATGATAATAACCCGTTTTTATTATTTCTTACATTATGTATTCTGTGAGGGATCAAACTGTGGTATCATTACATTTCGTGTTGCTGAAATTTTTGCGTATTTTGCGCTAGAGAAAGTGTGTGAAATCAAACCGTTTCGAAATGAAAAAACATTGAATAGTATATCTAGCCGAGAAAAAAATGCAGTTGCGTGAATTTGTGTCAGTGCGAAATAATGATCCCCGCGAAATTTAATGAAATCACAGATATTCTTGTATGGGGCAAGTCTCTTGCGCGATAAGCTACGAGCTCGTAGGTTCTTGTTTTCCCTAACTTGAAGTAATCATTGATAATCGATGTAGACTACAAGCTCAACGCTGTTGTCAAGCACGGTCTCTCAAGTGACCATGTTTACATGATATCTAGATTGTGAATCACAAATATGATTTGATTATACAAAATATTGACTTGTTGTGCACATGTAATATTATCGGATTAAATATGTCCATGACATCTGCTCTTTTCTGATGAGGAGCCAAACATCCAATCAGTATGGATGGTTATTAACAAAATACAGCAAGACCCCTCAAAAAGACAACCCGGAAGCAAAGTGTTGACGGACTAAATACGACGGACAAAGACCGGTCACTCACCATATGGCTCAGGTGAGCTAAAAGCAAAACAAACCTTTTGTTTTTCAATAAATGCTTGAAAAAAAATGCAACTTTGAATAATCGTTACGAGTGTAAACAAATAAAAGCGGATGTTTACAATTCACTATGCATAACAAAACGCCTAATGCAGTTGTTCTTCAACGTCGCTTGTAATCATGTAATTTTATAACATTGCTTTCCGTCATTTTCCAAATTTGTTTTAAACAAATGTCGGTTTTAATTTAAAGAAACAAATCATTTAAGGCGTGTTTAATGCTAAAAGCGTTTACTTCCTGATAATACAGTAATTTCATATCGAACGTAAACCCAATTGTTTCCAGAGGACTTTTGAATCTTGATTTCAATACTCTAGATTGTAAATGTTTGCTTATATGTCACTATTTGATGTGTATAAAGGACGGTTTCAACAATTAAAAAACAATTTTCTTTAATGAGTTCTTTATAACGCTAAAGTCGTGGATTAAAAAGCTATACCTGAGCACAAAAGAATCGCCTCCTGTTTATTTTGTTTATTAGTTTTCTTTACATACAGATTATTGTTATAATAGATTCTCACTGAGCTAACGATGGAAACAGTTTGTTGTGCGTGCATAATTGTCTTCTTCTCATGAACGGATATAGTGAACTGCACTGTTTACCAGAGGTATATTTTAAATTTCTACTAAAATAAGGTGTTTCTTTTGTGCTCGAGTATATGTCTACGACTGAAAGACAGATATTAACCTGTTATTTTCGCTACTTGATAGGTATTTCAATAAGTATGCATGTCTAAACAGTCAAACCTGTCTTTAGCAGCCACCAAGGGAGTGACTGGTGGCTGTTAAAGACGGTAAAAATTAGAACAAAATGTCAGTTTATGTCATAATGAAACTGGCAGTTTAAGACAGATGCGCGCTATTCGCAGGTGGCTGTTAAGGCAGGTTTCGCTGTATATATGTTGTCATGGCACTTGCAAGAAAGCCAGTGACAAATTCATAAAAAGAGAGACACTGAGGGTGTATAATGCCACTAAACTTACTTGTAGGATTCCGACATTGGTTGTGTATAGTTCCATATAATCTTGAACGTTTGTCCATTGATTGCTAGCAGTGAGGAATTGAACACAGGTACAATTATGTCTTCCACTCCATCTTCTGTAATATCCACCAGGACCGGAGGCGTCATCACACCTTTAAAAGGATCTGTATATACCGGAATCGCCTGATGCGGAAGAAAAAGAGCATTCTGTGAAAATTGGAATCTGTTCGCGGATAAAATAAACTGAGCTTTTCTTCAAAAGACCATAACTTATACATATCCTGTAAAATTCTGAAATGACATCTTCTTCAGTCATAACAACCACAAACAATTCATTTACCGGTAATATAATAGCGCGTGTAAGCGAAGAAACAAGAAAACGATAGCGTGTTGTATTAGTTATGACTTTCTGCAACTTCATTATATTTCTTTAACGAGAAAAGTGTTAAAATAATTTGCCTATCTACTGAGGTTGCATTGGAAAACATGCGTTTCTGAAGTTGTAAAGCTTTCAGTAAATGTGTATCTTGAAATTGTTTTAGTAAAGTTTTACATCTTGAAAACGGAAAGAAAACATGTAAACCACATTTTAAAAATGTTTTGGCATCAACAGAAACATACTTTTCAAACAGTGTTCCCTCTACCCGATTTAACCCTTCGCCTATTCCATTTACACTACGAACCGGTGTCTTGGAATGTTTTGTTTTCAGAGACACATGTATAGGCACGAACGTGATAGAAAGCATTTCCATGCGCTTTTCAGACGTAAATCTTGTGCGCGAATGTGAAACACTGGCCCCTACTCTTTTAGATGATAATTGATAATAATTTTCTATTTTTGTTAGAAACATGCATGCCACTCGAGGTACATGTTCTTCTTTGAGAGCAGGACCCATTGTTTCACACGTGATACTGAATTGTACTAGAGACTGACATCCATAAAACTGCATAAATCATCGTTCAAAAAGTGACAAGTTTCAGTCAAGCCGCCGATTTTAGCCGAAGAGCGACGATCGATCATAGTCTATTCGTTAACCCACTACGCTCGGCTTGTTAACGATGCAACCAATATGAGGTTACTGTTAGCCTACTCTACCTTATCGATACTTCCGCTGATGAGGTCATCCAATTTAACGACCCAAAGTGAACCCCCGTGGGTTTCCCCTCCGGTTCCAAACAGCACAAGTCGGGTACCGTCCGTCCAAGTGTACACCTGAGGTGAATAGTAGGACTCCCGCCCATCCGGCACCCCCATCCACCGGATCACTTTACCCGTAAGACCGCTCATCAGCAATACACGACCAGAAAGACGGTACTTGCTCCCTGTTATTCAGAAAATTCGATTTGTTTGTCGTTATTTTTTTATATTTCATTATTAAATAACTATACGTTATTAGCCCTATAAAAAAGCATCTGCCACGTCCATTAACACGACGGCATGCTTTATAACAGGGCCATTATCATTAACACTTTGTCGGCCCCGGGCCGAAAAGTGTTATAGATATAAAGCCCGCATTTGAGGCAATTTGATTGGCTAATAAGGCAGGGCCGAAAAAGTGATAAAGATTTCAGCAAGAAACTCTAGGAAATGGCAGCCATTTTGTTTTAACTCGGTCTATTTGTTAACGCAGAGATTTTGCGTAATAAGATATACTTAGTTTTCAAACAGGTATTTGTTGACATTTATTTACTGATAACAACTGAGTAAGAGTCTAAAACCGAACGTGTTATAAATTTATAACGTGAAGATTTCACAAAAACACAAGCATTTTCTGACTTTGATCAAATACTTGTGGTTATTTAATAAAATTGTCAATAAATAAGTGATTTGATATCGACCCTGTTATTTGTCATCGGGTCAGTCGTATTAGCCCTCGGCCTTCGGCTTCGGGCCAATACGACTGCCCTCGGACAAATAACAGGGCCAATATCAAATCACTTATTTATTAACATATAGATATGTATAAATAGACCTATGTTAAATGACATATGATCTATAATTAAAATAAGAAACTTGATATTAAATATCACCAGACGCAAATTTTAGAACATTTAAATTTGAGAACGCAACATTTTACTGAAGTCGCATGATCAATTCACGAACAACAATTTATTATTTAAACTTAGTTGAAATTAGTGCTATGTACCTTAAATTAAAAAAGATATATGCCTTTTAAATTCAATGCTGATAAAACATTAAAATAAACATTATTGTTTTAATGACCTCCGGTCTATTTTCATGATATTTCTTTGGAACTCAATCAATTTTCACACACGCAAATCAACCATTTACTATATTCAGAACACGTAAAATGTCAATAAACGAAAAGTGCTGGTAATTGATATAAATAATTCTAGTACATTGGTATTAATGTGATATTGTAGTCACCAGACCTTTGCTCCAGCAAAGATGTTACTTCTTCTAGACATTCTTAAATAGAACTTTACAACATTACGAAATTGTCAAATGTTTTTGTTTCTAGACTGTTCCGTATGTATACATTTCCATTTATAAATAATATGAGATAAAGCTGTGTAAGTATCGACTATCTGACAAAGTGGCATGCATAATAAGTGCATACAAAGTCATGTTTGTTTCTAATTTTTTAAGTACCCGGATCTTGTAGCGGATCTCCTCCGTGAATTGCCAGTATATCGACGGTACCGTCTCCGTCGAGGTCCGGGATGATCTGGGCTGTATACAAATTCATAATGTCATTCTTTGCTTCCTGTTTCCCAAAATTCCACAGCAAGGCTCCATTCTTTCCGCTGACTGCTTGGAACGCCTGTAACGAGCCAGTATAGTGCCGCTTTTATTTAAGAGTTATCACATAAATAGCAGTTATGCAGTTCGTATCTTATAACTTCATAAGAATAATAATGCGATACTCCAGAATGCTTTTTGTAAATTTCGTCTCTATTAAAGCAGGATCGGGTGCAAATTTTAAAGAAATGCGTTTCGTTTGGGGCATATTTAGGGTAGTAGATCTAATATGATAATATCCAACTTTCTAACCATACTCCCAATGAAATTTTTTTTTCTGCCCAAGAGGGGGTTTGACCAACCACATTGAACCTACTGGATCTGGATCTTCTCCTACTTTACCTATTGAAAGCGAAAACAAGAGAACAATCAAGTTGTTTATACACTCAATTAAATATAAACATTTCTGTTGACCTGAATCTTAATTTAGTTAATATAAACAAATACAAGTGTCACATTCAGTCCACATACACCTGCTCTCCCTCCTGCCAGACAGTCCATTACGCCATCCTTGTTCAAATCAGCCCCACAGTTAACGCCGTATATTTCATGATCCGAATAATGACGCCACAGCTCCTTGCCAGTGGCACCCTCCAATGCAATAAGGCCGCCAAAACAGGGATAAGTGCCGTCGAAATAGATATCACATACGATACTGGGTATGTTGTAACCGTCTGCACCTGATTACAAATCAAAATATAATCAATTATATATGTAATATATGATTTAACAAAATAAAACTGCATAATTTTCAGAATTTTCCCATAACTAAATGGAACCTGTTGACAAATGTTCTAGGGTAAAGTTGAACATCGTTAAAGACGATCGCGGGAGTTTCCAATTTCCTATTTTATGAATTTTACGTGCGCACCGTTTGCATACCGGAAGTAGGCCAAATATTGCAGTATTCCTCTGTGGTCCGTTCGAACGAAGTCCGTTTTAATATATGATCATTTTTCTGTTCATTGGAGGGAGGGGTGGGGCTCTAAACCATTTGTCGCGCTTGTTTGCAGGAAACGAAAGCAATATCATGCCTAGAGACTAGTGCCCGAACAGCGGATGTATTTTTGTGGAAATGTAGATCTTTACGTCAAAATAAATTATGGTCTAGAAAGTAGGATGATGTACTGACTCATATCTAACTGGCATTGAATATTGGGAATTTAACATTCAGTCCTATAGAAATCAGATTTACTTTGGTGCAATCTGTAACATGTGTGTAATTTAAGAAACATCGCAACTAAAGCGACAGCATCATGAAACCGCCGAGTTCTACCGGTCAAAATAATTGGTTGTAGACTGGACTTTTTTTTTTAAATTAATAGCCCTGACAGATCAAAGATATTTCATATTTTGGATTCTTAACCAGTTAAAACTGGATTTCTATTGATCTCTAAAAAATTTAGTGACCAATAAAGCTGATCTCTAGTTTTTCTGTTGACCAAAATAATGTGATGTGAAATAAAAACAAGCCTAAACACTCATTTTGTGACCTGACTTTTAGAGATCTTCTTACAATTAAATAATTACCCTTACAAACAAACAATTCTACAAATAAATATTACAAAAGATCCTACCTGTTGCAAAGCCTACTATAATATCGAGTATGCCATCCTGGTTGACATCGACCAGCCGGAAAGCAGATTCGGTGAGAAGTTTCGGTAGGCCAAGCGTCCAAACATCCTCAACCTGTATATTATCACAACCAACTATATTTGAAAAGTCTGTCCTTTGTTTGTCCTTAACAAATTTGAAAGCACTCGGTAATAACTTATTAGCATCTTGTAAAACGGATTTATTGTTCTCATGTTTATTAACAAAATAAACAACCAGGCCCATTAATGAACCCAAAGACAGCACCAAGAATAAGAAACAACACACGGCATTAATAACTGGTCGACATTTTCGGAGCGGACCTCTCCCAAGTCGAGATTTAGTTCTAGATCGTGGGTACATGAGCGGTTTTGTAGCAGTATCCTTATCAATGTTTGGACTCTCCACGAACACTTCATCTTCTTCCGAATATTCGTGTTCCCAGTCGGGAGGACGTTGGAAGTCTTCGGGTAAATAGCCATTCTTTTTTCCTCCCTTGTTATATCGGACTGACATAACCATGGCTTCGTGTTCGTATTCGGACATACTGAAGATGTTTTATTCCATGTCTATGTATTCTTTAAACATTCTGAAACATATTTAAAAATTAACTTATATTAGAATCTAAGTAATAGTAAGTATTAACTGAAACATCTGAATAAAGAATAATATAGGCCTATAAGCTGTTGTCTAGCTCATGAACATGTTTTAAGAAATTTGTCAAAACAATTCTTTACACATCCTACATATATTCAAAGATTAAAGTACATAATTATCACATTAAACCTGTTGAGCGTGTTCTCATATTTTACTCACATGTCACACGATGCACTCCCAAGTCTGACGAAGCGACACTGTTAAACACCATATTGCATTTACAAAGTCAGAATTTCCCAGAAAATTTCAGTTTACAGAAATAGCCATTAATGCAAGAAAATATACGGTCTATTTACCGATGCTGTGACAGAAGCGAGAGCTTGCTGATCGATAAATCCTTCATTGTGAACGCTCGTCGAACCATTGGGAAGTATCATGTAACATTATTTCTGTGGAAACTTGCACGAGAATGTAAAACAACATCACCAATTCTACACGATAAACTATCAAATAAAGCACCGTACCTGTTATGGCTATTCCATCGTATTATGATGATTACCTTTGATGCAAAAATTTATGGAATATGGTGTAGCACCAATATCTGTCGATGTAGTAAAATCGCCATTTTGGGATGTCCATGATATTGATGACGTCATTGGCAGAGCAGAATATCGTTTATGACAGACGATAAGGCACTAACTAAAAGAATCAATCATACATTCGGACCGATACTCCCTGTGGGTAGATCAATCATACGACAAAGAATTGCTCGCACTGATTGGCACTTTATATTTACGACACTTGAAGGATTTCAATAGTTTTAATACGACAACTACCGTAAAGCGATCTGAACAGGATATCCAGAAGTCGTCATTTCTAGTATCACTGAAAAACTGCTCGGAAATTTTGTAGACAAGTTATAATTTATGGAATGTTTGACAAATTACGCAGAAGGTTTCGAAACGTAATTCCAAATAATAATTGTTTTATCTGGTGTAATTAAGCAAGAGTTTATTGTAAATTACTAGTAGTTCAATGCAACTCTAAGAAACAGCCTTAAAGTTAGATAAAGTAATGTAACAAAATATCAGTTTAGTTCAAAGGTACATGTCTTTATATTAATATCGGGTGTTAGAATTTTTCCGGATTGCATTCAAAAACATGGTCGCTAAATTACTTAACATTTTCATGACATGTAAATATTAAGCATAAAATCAAATTATCAATATCATATCACAGCCGAAGTGCGCTTAATTTGACAGATTTTTTATATAATATAAAACATTACCATTAAATTAAATGACACTAAAATTCGCTAAAATTTGTAACAGAACATTATACGGTTTTTTTCATTAAATTACATAGTTTTGGCTTAAATACATTCAGCAGACATGCTACTATTAACAAATTAAATCTGATCGTGTTCTTGTGTTGACACGGTACCGCCCACATTCTGTCAGCCTAGCCACAGATCTTCTAAAGGAAATCGATTGATAATTTGCCATGAAATCCAATTTACCTTATCTGTCAACCGATTTTCCCTCACAGTTAATATTTCTGGCATTAGCGCACAATATAAGCTGTAGCCAAATAGTAATTAATTAATAATGTACGAGCTTGAAAAAGAACAGATCATTTGTAACCATAAAGGAAAGTCTAGATTTATTGTTTTATTTGCTCTTCTGAGAAATGATAAATCTTCGTAGAAACTAGCATGTTTTTATGTAAATGATTTGGAACGAGTTCATATACTAATAATTACCAAAACAGAACACTAGGCGAAACAAATTGGTTGTGTAAATGTGTAACATTGATCGAATACTGTGTGACATTAGAATTTCGATGGAAACCAGTTTCAGTTATATGATATTGGTGAATTCAACAACAAAAAAGCACGCTTATAGGATGCAGTTTTGTATATTATTATGTTATTAATCAAGTGAAATCTTGTTATTGGGCCGAGGCCGGGGGCTAATGTGACTGCCCGAGGCCCAATAACATGGCCAATGTGAATTCACTTGAATAATGACAACTGTATTAATAAACAGACTAAAACCATTAAACTCATATAAAGACAAAACTGGGCCAATATGGGAATTTCTGGGCCAATATGAGATAGTAAATTAATAAAGAAATATACACGTCCCTGAAATAAGCCGGTAGACGGATACCAGTCTGTTTGGGCAAGGTCCCGGGCTGAAGGTTATAAAACTGAGTTTGAAAACCAGTCTCAAATCTCAAGCATCTGATTGGCTGAAATGGCGACCAGTCGCCATTTCAGCCAATCAGATGCTTGAGATTTGAGACTGGTTTTCATGCTCAGTTTTATAACCTTGGGCACCGATCTTATAGAACAATCTCTTGTTACATCTGGGCCAGATGAACTCAGTATAATTTATACTGACAAGAAAATTATACTGACAAGAGACGAGACATGACAGAGGATTCAAGTTCCAGGGTTATAAAACTGAAAATTGAAACCAGTCTCAAATCTTAAGCATCTTATTGGCTGAAATGGCGATAAAAAAGACTTCTTCAGAAATCACACCAGTCTGATTTCCTCTGAAATAAATTAAAGAGTATAAAATCGAGTGTTCCGCCAGGTCTTTAAAATCATATAAAACAAGTAAAACTATTTTATTCAGCCCGTTGTGATTTATGTTAGCAGCAATTAAACTCTTCATTTTACAGATAGATAAGCAATGAACTGGTTTAAAATAGAATTATGTGTTATATCGTCGATTGAAAAGAAAACGAGCTTAATGCAGATTTTAGGCGTATCGACAAAAAATCTAGACACTAAATGAAAGAGTGGTTGTGACCTTTTGCAACGAATAACTGTTTTCGGAAACTGTTTTGTGCGACACCATCGAGGGGGTATATTATACGCTTTGTTTTTATTTTTATTTAGACTGAGATAATTCTGTATCATAATTACTCCCAACTGAACGAAAACTAAATGTTTAGTTTAAGCAAAAAATGTTTTGTGCTACTCTCAAATATGAAACGAAATGTTATAAAAAATGTGTACTCGCTTGCCCATGGTCATAAAACTAAATCTGGAAATAAAATTTACGTTAAATGATCTTGGGACAATGCTGCCTTCCTGAATTCTGATGCTTCACCATGAAATCTTGTAATTTCTGAAAGATGATTTATCAATCAAACGGATTGAGTTTTATTTCTTTGACACAGACTGCGAAAGAACTTATTTCAATTTACATTATTAAGTTTCTCTGAAATAAAAATCATATTGCCTACAACGTGAATTCAATAATCAAGCTTACCGTTTTGGTTATAAAATACTGCTTCAAACTAGACATTACCTTTATATTCCAAGGGATAACAGTTTTAATAATGTTAAACTTTAACCTAAAGAGCAAGTTTCGTTTGTTCAGAAAAAGTTTCAATCTTTCATACAAAAAGTTGTTTCGCTCCATACATATTTAATACAAGTTCACGTTTTAATTTCGCACAGTTTGATTTAGTTTTTTACTTAAGCAAACACCGACATTCTATTATAAGCCTAAAATTTATAATTTCACATGACACAGATACAGTTATAAATCATTTTGAACGAAATGTATTGAACCGGTTTGAGATTATGCCACTTTTTGTTTAACATATATAACCAGGACAGGAAAGTTCAAGAGACCATTTTGAAATTTTGTTATATGTGTATGTATCATGCTTAATGGCCGTTTCCTGTGTTGAAACTCGTTCTCGTGCTACTGCTACTAAAACACTGCTCCTCGCAGCAGCTGCAGCATTTACTTGCATGTTTGTCATTAGTTGTCTGTGAAACCTTGAGAATACACTGTCTTACGTCATCTACTTAAGCCACTTCCTTTCTATAAAAGACAAAACAAAAACAAATCATTTTTTAAAATATAGTTTACTTAAAAGCACATACCTTTGGAAGCTCCATAATTTATTATCGCCAGGCGTTTATTGCATGTGTTTTCAAAATCATTTGTGTTTATAAATCCAGACTAAATAAGCCACTGTAAAACTCTTCAAAACTGCTATTAGAAGGCTGTATACACGAAGTACTTGTGGGACTATTTGACGTTTCCGCCGTGACGTGGCTTCCCTTTTAACCATTTCCTGTATAGATACACCTTTATTGCTAGGGCGAACAGTTTAGATCCAGATCAGCCGGCACATCCGTGCCGTCTGATCAGGATCTAAACTGTTCGCTTTTTGATTCATTAGGTTATTTCTGACCAAAATGCGACCAGTGCAGATCCTGATCAGACGGCACGGATGTGCCGGCTGATCTGGATCTACACTGGTCGCATATGCGTAAAATGTGTATATATCAAGGAAAGGGTTAAACTTCGTATTTCATGCATCTGTTTCATAAATCCATCTGTTTTTGCCTTAAAGGGTTAACCTTGTGTTCTAACCTTGGTTCTTTAATTAACATTTCATTTGATTGATAATAAAATGTATTAATATGATCAAATATATAAGAATTAATCAGGGCCTTAAATAAATTAATCTGAAGGAAAATCATGCAAGGTTTGTGTATAAGGAGCACCAATTAAGCCACTTGATAAAAAAAATCGGCATTAGATAAAAGCAGTGCGTCAGTTCAAATAAATTTTTACAAAATGTGTATGCGATGACAGTTTCAAACAAACCGAAAGAAGGAAGTAAGGGATAGCCATTCGATCATTAAAGCCCCGGTCACAACCCGCCGTGCGTCTTTTTTGACCGTACGTGTTCTGCGGAGGTTACGTTCGCGGCGTTTTTTGGTCGGACGTGGCAAAAGCAGAGAGGACGCACGTCACACGCAAGGTGTGAGTACGTTGCCCGCACGCCACGTTTAGGGGTAAAAAGTTGCGTGCATCGTACGTTCCGTAGGTGGTAAGTGAGTTGTACGTGCTTACAACGCAAGATCTCCGTGCGATTAATTCCATGTCAACGTACGGAGGCCGTACCGCTCGCACGTTGTAAGTGCGTGGAAGTGCGGTGAACGTGAGTTTATTTCGGTCGCTGTTGGGTGATATATATATAAGGACGACCTATCGATACTCGAAATATTTTATATACCGCAGAGGTCCGTGCGCACACCGTGTGTTGTAAGTGCGGAGCACGTACTTGCTCTTTACGGTCCGCCTGAGTTCTGTGCGCGTTTTGGACGGTTGAACTGAAGAAGCACGGACCACGCACGGGCCACGCAAAGACTCGCAGAGGCAGTGCGTTATGCGCTCGTGGACGTACAGGGCACGCACGTCACTCGTACGGGTGGTGAATCCGTAGCCCGCACGCAGCTCGAACGCAGAGAAAGTTTTGCATGCACTAAAAATGCTACGGCGTCTTTGCGTGCTCCCAAACCCGTACGGAGGAGGTACTTACCACGTACGGATCCCTGAATTTGGTCCACGTTTTTGCACGTAGACAGCACGCACTGGGGCTTAACTGTTATTCGCGATAGCCATAGAACCAATGACATGTTGACAGCATATCTTTAAATCTTATATATGTTTTAGTTTAGTTGCAGTAATTGAGCGGAAACATTTTGCAACAACAGTTGGAAAGTAGGGGCGTCACTAATTCTGATTTATGTATTAATCTTGTAAATGTATTTGATGTATGGATTATCTTGTTATTATTATTTCATATATTCGATGTATCTACCGGTAATAAAAGCTTAAGACTGTAAAGAAACCCTGATTCACGTATATGTTGTGTATTCTGAGTTTGATATAGACACATAGTTCTTGATTTATCAATCAATAACAAACATATCTCATAACTTCTGAAATGGTCATTCTTTTTCTTCATGAACCAAACTTTACAACAATTTTAATTCTTGAACCGGTGACTACGCTACCAGAAGTTTTAGTAGTAGCGATGCCCAATACGCAATGTCGATTATGTTACAGTACGAAACGCTTTGTATTCTATTGCAAAGACATTTTTTCCAAAAATCAGACTTGGTCGGGTTCCTTTAGTGAAAAAAAATTTGTTAGCGTCACAAAAACTAAAGAAAAGTTAAGTGATCAAAAAAGATAAGAGCTTTCTTAGATATCTCAAGATTTTCAGAACAACAAAAACAACATCAATTTGATTTTTATTTATCTTAAAAAAAAAACGTTTCAACAAAAATTCTAGCAATACTATCCTTGATGTAGCACTGTGTTATTTAACTGTGAGGGCCATGGCCTTTTATTACAAAATTCGAGTACTTCCTCTTGTTTGTAAAAAAACAACTTTGGAACAAAAATCCCTAAAATATCTGTCACAAAAGCATATGTTAATAATAATTAAAAAATCACTTTAATATAGTGTAAGTCCCCCGATAGCACGATGTCGGACACCGACCGTATTACTCTTTGTGGTCGGCATTGTCGTCCTGATACTCAACATGATGCTGTTAAAGAAAGGAAAGGACAACAGGATCCAACACTTTTTTGTTGACTATATAGTGTCACGCACGTCACATTTTGATTTGTGATTGCAATGTTGTGTGAAGAACTCGGACCAACTACGGTGCTTCTGTGAAATGTACACTTACTAACAGCAGGCTTCTGTGAAATGTAGACTTACTAATAGCAGGCTTCCGTGAAATGTAGACTTACTAACAGCAGGCTTCTGCGAAATGTAGACTTACTAACAGCAGGCTTAAGTGAAATGTACACTTACTAACAGCGGGCTTCTGTGAAATGTACACTTACTAACAGCGGGCTTCTGTGAAATGTAGACTTACTAACAGCAGGCTTCTGTGAAATGTACACTTACTAACAGCAGGCTTCTGTGAAATGTAGACTTACTAACAGCAGGCTTCTGTGAAATGTACACTTACTAACAGCAGGCTTCTGCGAAATGTACAATTACTAACAGCAGGCTTCTGCGAAATGTACACTACTAACAGCAGGCTTCTGTGAAATGTACACTTACTAACAGCAGGCTTCTGTGAAATGTCCACTTACTAACAGCAGGCTTCTGTGAAATGTACACTTACTAACAGCAGGCTTCTGTGAAATGTACACTTACTAATAGCGGGCTTCTGTGAAATGTACACTTACTAACAGCAGGCTTCTGTGAAATGTAGACTTACTAACAGCAGGCTTCTGTGAAATGTACACTTACTAACAGCGGGCTTCTGTGAAATGTACACTTACTAATAGCGTGCTTCTGTGAAATGTACACTTACTAACAGCAGGCTTCTGTGAAATGTACACTTACTAACAGCAGGCTTCTGTGAAATGTACACTTACTAACAGCACGCTCTTCGTTGGTACTTTTTTGCGAAATGTACACTTACTAATAGTGGGCTTCTGTGAAATGTACACTTACTAACAGCAGGCTTCTGTGAAATGTACACTTACTAACAGCGGGCTTCTGTGAAATGTCCACTTACTAACAGCAGGCTTCTGTGAAATGTACCCTTACTAACAGCGGGCTTCTGTGAAATGTACACTTACTAACAACAGGCTTCTGTGAAATGAAGACTTACTAACAGCAGGCTTCTGTGAAATGTACACTTACTAACAGCAGGCTTCTGTGAAATGTACACTTACTAACAGCAGGCTCTTCGTTGGTACTTTTTTCCTCATTTTTATAATAGCGTCTGCTGTGTGCGATGCTCTTTGTCATTCTAAATAAATGATTATATCTTTATTTTATCGACAATAGCAAGTCGGGCATAAAATATCGGGTGATATGTAACTGTTTATGCACGTATTTGTTTCTCTAAAAATGGTCTTTATCCGGAGATTTAAGGACAAATGTTTATATCTATTTTTCTACTGGGAAGGTTGTCCATGCAATATTCCAAGAAAATCGATTTCTGTATCAGGATGCTTTGATAGTTGTATTCATCAGGGCAAAAGAGGCTCAAACTGAAATCTTAAATTGAAATCCTAGACATACCAAGTTACGGACTGAAAAGGGGGCCAAATCGAGTAGAGAAAGAGAAAACTAGAATTATCACTGAAAGTGATTAAATACCCCCACATGTGTGCTTGATACTTGAACTGGGACTGCTTCGAATCAATGGCATAATGTGCCCCACTTTCAATCCAAAGTTTTATCACAATATCTCATTCCTTCTAAATTTATTGAGCAGAAACGGTTTTAATATGTTAGTAACAGTGATCTTTACTTAACTTTTATCTAACAACTGTGTGCCAAAAATTGTTTATATATGTGAAGCTTTTCATGAGAAATCGTCCAGAAACCATTTTTTTAGTAACAGTGACCTTAACCCCATCAGGCCCAATTTCAATACCAAGTTTCGTCTTCACAGACACTACCTATATAGCAATTTTCATCACAATATCTCATTCCGAACCAAAGTAATTGAGCATATACAGTTTTTTTCTATTTTTAGTAACAGTGACCTTGACCCCACAGGCCTTACTTTGAATCCCAAAAGTCATCTTCACAAAAACCATCAATTCACCAAATTTCTTAAGAATCTCATTCCAAGCTATAGTTACTGAGTGGAAATGCAGTTTTGAAATTTAAATAAAAGTGACATTGACCTTTAACCCACAGGCCCCAAAGTCAAACCTAACCTGTATCTTGTTATGTTACATCTGTGTCCAATAAATAATTAAATCTATGAAGTATTTCAAGAGTTATCGTCCAGAAACAAGTTTTCTATTTTAAGTAACAGTGACCTTGACATTGACCCCACAGGCCCCAAAGTCGAACTCGACCTGTATCTTCTGATGTTACATCTATTTACCAAAAAAGGATTTAATCTGTGAAGTGTTTCGTGAGTTATCATCCGGAAACCATTTTTCTATTTTAAGTAATACTGACCTTGACCTTGACCCCACCAACCCCAAATTCGAACTTGACCTGTATCTTGTGATGTTACACCTGTGTACCAAACATTTTTAAAATATTTGATGCCTTTCAGGAGTTATTGTCCGGAAAGCATTTTTCTACTTTTAGTAACAGTGACCTTGACATTGACCCCACCAGCCCCTAAATCGAACTTGACCTTTATCTTATGACGATATACCTGTGTACCAAAAATTATTAAATTCTGTCAAGCCTTTCATGAGTTATCATCCGGAAACGAAGAATCCGACCGACCGACATGCTCACTCCTATATACCCCCTCAAACTTCGTTTGTGGGGGTATAATCACCGAGATCAAAATACCAGAGAAACCCTGTTAACTGCTTTCATAAATCTCACCTATATTTCTCTTATACATCTAGTACAATAGTTTAGAAACAAGAAAGGCTCACGCTGTCAGTCGACATTGTCGCCATTTGCGATAATTTTACGTTTTTGTCGATTATTTCAAAGAATTGGCGGTAAAATTTGGCGATTAAATAATTGTCAAACTAGAAATGTGTCCATAGGACACGGATGCCCCCGCTGTGCATCGTTTTCAGATACTAAAGTGCAATGATGGGAATAATAGCATTTCATAGACAGTGATGTTCGAGTAATTATAAGAATATGCATAAACTTGATGATCAAGTGAATTATTTGTATTTGTGGCACTGTTGTCTTCTCATTACGGAAATGTCTGTGAAGAAGTTGCTGGTAATGCAATGCAATGTCATGGTGAACATTTGTGCCAAGTTATTTTGAAATCCCTTCCTTCATAAAGAAGTTATAGCCCGAACAAGTAAATTCAAGTTTTAGTAACTGTGACCTTGACCTTGACCTTGGACTTACAGGCATGGGTAATGTACGCAACACACCACCTTGTCATGGTGAACATTTGTGCCAAGTTATTTTGAAAACTCTCCATTCAAAAGAGTTATAGCCCGGACAAGGAACTTCTATTTTTAGTAACAGTGACCTTGACCTTGGACCTTCAGGGATGGACATGGTACACGACTCACCACCTTGTCATGGTGAACATTTCTGCCAAGTTATTTTGAAATTACTCTATTCCTAACGTAGTTACAACCCTGACAAGAAAATTCTATTTTAGTAACAGTGACCTTGACCTTGGACCTACAGGCATGGGCATGGTATGGGACACACCATCTTGTCATGATGAACATTTGTGTCAAGTTATTTTGAAATTAATCTTTTCCTAACAAAGTTACAGCCCTATTTTTACTAACAGTGACCTTGACCTACAGGCATGGGCATGATACGCGATACACCGCCCTGTCATGGTTAACACTTGTGTCGAGTTATTTTAAAATCCCTCCATTTATAATGAAGTTACAGCCCAGACAAGAAAATTCTATTTTTAGTAACAGTGACCTTGACCTTGGACCTTCAGGCTTGGGTATTGTGCGGACACACTGCCTTGTCATAGTGAACATTTGAACAAAGTTATTTTGAAATCCCTCCATTCATAACAAAGTAACAGCCCGGACAATAGAATTCTATTTTTAGTAACAGTGACCTTGACCTTTGACCGACAGGCATGGGCATGGTACGCGACACATCGCCCTGTCATGGTTAACATTTGTGCCAAGTTATTTTGAAATCCCTCCATTCATAACAAAGTAACAGCCCGGACATGAAAATTCTATTTTTAGTAACAGTGACCTTGACCTTCCACCTAATGGCTTGGGCATGTACGTGACATACCGTCTTGATATGGTGAACAATTATACCAAGTTATTCAAAAATCCAATAAGAAATAACAAAGTTACAGAGCGGACAAGATCTTGCAAGAAAATTCTATTTTTAGTAACAGTGACCTTGACCTTGGACCTACCGGCATGGGTATTGTCAGACACACCGCCTTGTTATGGTGAACATTTGTGCCAAGTTATTTTGAAATCCCTCCATTCCAAACAAAGTTAAGGGCAAAGTGTGTATTTTTCTTAACACAAAATGTAAGTGAAAAAGGGGCATAATTTGAAAAATATTGGAAGCAGGGTTATGGGTCTTGTTGGTTATGATGTAGATTTAGATGGTGAAAATATATTTCAAGTTTCAAGGCAGTATCTCAAGTAGTTTTAAAGTTATGGGCAAAATGCATATTTTGCTTAACACAAAATATAAGAAACAAGATATATTCCTATTAAAACTAATGTAAATGGAAGTCAAAGGGCCATAACTTCTGAACGGAACATGTAAGAGCAAAACCCCACCTCTATGCACAACAACATATCAGGCCAAGCATTGCGGTAAAGTTTCATCAAATTCCCAGCAGAGGTGTAGGCGGAGTTGCGTTCATGAAATATACTCCTATTAAAACTAATGTAAATGGAAGTATCAAAGGGCCATAACTTCTGAACGGAACATGTAAGAGCGAAACCCCACCTTCATGCACAACAACATATCAGGCTAAGCATTGTGGTCAAGTTTCATTGAATTCTCACCAGTAGTGTAGGAGGAGTTGCGTTCACGAGATATACTCCTATTAAAACTAATGTAAATGGAAGTATCAAAGGGCCATAACTTCTGAACGGAACATGTAAGAGCGAAACCCCACCTTTATGCAAAACAACATATCAGGCAAAGCATTGTGGTCAAGTTTCATTGAATTCCCACCAGTAGAGTAGGAGGAGTTGCGTTCACGAGATATACTCCTATTAAAACTAATGTAAATGGAAGTATCAAAGGGCCATAACTTCTGAACGGAACATGTAAGAGCGAAACCCCACCTTCATGCACAACTACATATCAGGCCAAGCATTGTGGTCAAGTTTCATTAAATTCCCACCAGTAGTGTAGGAGGAGTTGCGTTCACGAGAATATCGGACGGACGGACGGACGGACGGACAGGAGCAACTCTTAATGCCCGTCGCCATTTCATGGCGGGGGCATAAAAAGCAAGATATTGTTAGCTAATTTGCATTCACTTTGTCCTGAGCGGTCGCCACATTGCTGATAATTGTGGGTCATTAATCCCCTAATTGAACTAACAATGTGTCACTTAAGATAATCACCTTGGCGTCCTTGCCTAGGGGTCAATGATTGATGTTTGTAATCGGTAAACTTTGGTATTTCTATATACGTCATAAAAAGGTTATTACTGTTGCTATTTATAGCTTTTATGGATTCCCCTATCATATGTTTAACAAAGCAGTCAAATAATTTAACAATAAGAATAAATGATGTGTTCTTATTTTCTAACCTTATAGTAAATAAGGGACAAACTCCAAAACCATTCTTACAGCAAAAAGCCAGATACTGTACCTCAAGTGATGAACAGAAAGAAAATTCGCGGTACGAATTGCAGATTTTTTTAACCATGTCAACGGAGAAAATACTTCCTATTTCTCATAAAATGTGTTAAATGAGCTGCTTTTGTTATATTTTGCTTTAGAAATGTTATTTCACGTTGCAATTTTCTAATGGTTTATTAGTAATTACATTTGTCATCTATTTTCGCGATGTCTATTTTTGACACCATCATTGGCATCAATCTAGTACCGAATCGTCTTTGCAACTACCCATTAAAATGTAAACTCATTCTAAGCAGAAAATTTATGTGAATTAAATTATTTTGCCCAAAACTTTAATGCAATATTTTGCATGGTTTGGTTAAGACTGCTTTGAAGTATAAAGACCTGTTTGGTATACAAATAACAAGTTTACATAGCAGTGAATCCAATTGATTTTGTCTGCAATAGTGAAGTGAAGAATGCCTTATTATTAAAAATCGTCTGTAATTTTACATTATGCCAATTATTTTAATTGACTAGGTTAAATTAATAAAGTAATAATTAACAGTTAATCTTTATAACATAGATCTATGTTATCTAAGATAATATCATGTGAATTAAAAACAAGAGGGCCATGATGGCCCTTTTAGGCTAGTCAGCGTACCCCAAAATAGCATCGAAGTGTGAAGAAATTGCAAAAGAATTGATTTGTATGTTTTTTGTTAGAAGAACATGTCTTCTTTAAAGGGTAAAAAGTTGCAATTTGGAATCTGATGGGAAATTTGGAAAAAAACGCATTTGAACTGACTGACCGGAAAAAATCTGCAAATTTTAAACATATCCATTTTTTGGATAAAATTAAAGCATTGATCATAGTTTTAATAAAACTATTGCCATAAAATGCTGTAGAATGACGTTATTGAACTATTAAATGTTTAAAACTTGCCATAGTTTCGTTTTGGTTTGCAATCTTGCGAAATCGGAACATTTTTAGAGGTTATTTTACCCCACCCACTTATGTAAAAATTATCAAAAAAGCATGAAATTGTCAGGAAAATGAAAAAAGAATTGATTTGTATGTTTTTGTTAGAAGAACATGTCTTCTTTAAAGGGTAAAAAGTTGCAATTTGAAAACTGATGGGAAATTGGGAAAAAACGCATTTGAACTGACTGACCGATAAAAATCTGCATATTTTCAACATACCGATTTTGGATAAAATTAAAGCATTGATCATAGTTTTAATAAAACTATTGTCATAGAATGCCGGAGAATGTCGTTATTGAGCTAGTAAATGTATAAAACATCCCATAGTTTCATTTTGGTTTGCAATTTTGCGAAATCATTTTTAGAGGTCATTTTACCCCACCCACTTAAGTAAAAATCAAAAAATCATCAAATTGTTAGGAAAATGCAAAAGAATTGATTTTTATGATTTTTGTAAGAAACACGTGTCCTCTTTAAAGGACAAAAAGTTGCAATTTGAAAACTGATGGGATATTTGAAACAAAAAAAAACCACATTGAACTGACTGATAGAAGCTGCAAATTTATAACATATCCATTTTTGGATAAAATTAAAGCATTAATCATAGTTTTAATAAAACTTTTGTCAAAGAATACTGGAGAATGTCGTTATTGAAGTAGTAAATGTTCAAAACTTGCCATAGTTTCATTTTGGTTTGCAATCTTGCAAAATCAGAACATTTTTAGAGGTTATTTTACCCCACCCACTAAAGTTAAAATTAATATTTTGATAAAATATAAATTTGTTTTATTCTTTTTCAATTTTTTAAACACAATGTAAAATGCATAAATATGATACACCTAAGTTTATTATATAATCATTGTATATCAATATAATTAAGAAAACGTTCTAAATACACCAATAATATTTTTTAAATTACTCTACATAGAATTGGATTGGATAAACAATTATAAACACGAAATATGATTATTTAGATAAATTATTTTTACTTTTTTATATACATGAAATCGCCATTAAAGTGACCTGGTGCTTTCCTACACAAATGAAATTTAATCAAGGTAGGGGCAAAACCAAAGGTCACACAATTGTCTGTTACTGACGTTATGTAAGGAGATACGGACGCAGCCTAAAGGCTACAACATTTTTTCTAAGCATTGCCACTGTTTCATAATCTAATTGTTAAAAATTATTTAAGAAGCTTTATTTAAATAAGGATATAGCAATTTGCCTCAAAAGAGAACAATATAAATCCTTTACTACATAGATACCGTTTTTATTGTGTAGGCGAACAGTTAAGATCGAGATCAGCCGGCACATCGATGCCATCTGATCAGGATCTATACTGTTGGCTTTTAGAATTTAAAGATACTTTCGAAAAAGATGACAAGTGCAGACCCAGATCAGACGGCACGATCTACAGTACGCTGGTCGAACACGTTCGTATATTTGGAGAAAAGGGTTAAGGTGTATGATAAAATATGGCGAGCATTGTTCAAGATCATATGTATCCATCAATATCTAATTCTGCCTGAGTTGGAGAATTCGAACACCCATAGCAACAATTCAAAAATCTACAACTATGATAACATTCCAAGCCATGTTTTCTAAAAGTACTACATTGTTACTTTATTAAAGGCAACAGTTGGCATTTAAAACATTGTCATGTGCAGGAGGCAGAGAACAAATACTTGTTACCAGTCAAATCCCACCCCTAGTCTTCAGGTTTAAGCAGTGTATTTCCAACCCAGATCTGCCTCTGGATATAGACGTGTTTATAATAAAAAATGCTGAGTCTAATGTTGGAGATAATGTATGAAACTGCACAAATAACGTCCTTTTCATCACCTTCACTGTAAATTTTTGATCTTGGCTATCTAGCGATATACATGGAGATCTGTCTAATAACATGAGGATAGTCTTTTCACCTAGTTTTCCTACATCTTTGTCTGATTGACTCGTCATGAACTGTTTCTCAGCTTCTTGCGTATATATTAACAATCAACTCCTTCATTGCAGATGACTTTCCTATTCTTAATATGTGAGAAGTTAAATCACAATCAGTATTGGCATGCCAAAGAAGTAACAGATCACATTTATTTCAGAAAACACAGACTGCATATTTTGATGTTCTGGATCTTTCTCGGTGATGGTCTTTTTTGCCTTATATCGGATCGCACGTACACTTCGTGTGCTGAGTCTTCTTCAACGACACATGTGATCTCTTGCTCAGCACATTCAGTGTCTGTCAAAGCACTTCATGGAACCATTAATTATTCTGATTTGTACATTTCTGGTATATATAGTGTCTTGAAGTTCGATGGGTCTGACAGAACAAACATCTGCACCTCTCTTCAGACTTTTAGTTTTAGCATGCTTGCCATAAAAACTACTGTCAAGTATTACGAAAATCAAATGTGACAATTGAACATGTGACGCAATTGTCATTATTACATAAGATAGTCTCAAATATGGTCTGTGTAACATCGTGGATACACAAGATTCTATCCTTGCTAGTTCTGTTGACGGTGCAATAACCTTTACCACGGTGTGTCACAGCCTTCAAATAAAGAATAAAGTTGGCCTTTATGATTTGCAAAAAAAGTGAAAGTGAGATTTTAATTAAACAAGAAATATCTTTAAAAAAGATAAACGGCGTTGATGGAAAAGATTTATATATACATGTATATAAGAAAGAAAGAAATACAGAGAGGCGAAGCAGACACAGTTTAGTTAGTTTATTTTACTTGTTATAGCTGTTGACGAACCCTCCCTGCCTTCTTAGTATGACCTAGAGATTAAGCGACCGAATCATGACAACTTATAAATTCATTGAAATTGTCTTTCAAAAAAATGTTGAAGCTGTTGCAACAATTTCATACAGTGATACCAAGTCGATTAAAGAAGCAATGTATTACATTAAGTCTTGATCTACATTTATTCAGTTTCAATAAAATACCTCCTGTAGAGTTAGAACTCAAGATGAATAAATGTCCTTGAAATTTAATATAAATAAATAAAAACATCCTGTTACAAGAGCGAAATCTTAACAACTTTTACGTAAATTAACTTTTAAAAAAAGTGACAGTACTGAGTATTGATCCCGGGGCCTCCAGCTTGCGAGGCGAGAGTGTTAGCCACTACACTACAATGAACTTGTATTTTGTACTTGAAATTAACAATCAGTATCAAAGGAACTAGAAAAGAACCAGTAAGAACTAGAAATATCTACACTTCCTTTTCGTTTTACACTGTGTACTGTACGCAAGTTTTTACCTGACACCCAAGAATACTCCATATAAAATTGTATTTAAGCCATCAATATTGACTTAACTGGTTATTTAAATCGTAAATATGTTTTTTCTCCAATACAACACCCACTAACATCCAATTGAAATAATCTATTTGATTTTTCCGCTGAATAATAATAAAAATCCCACTAGATACCTCTCCACCCTGCTAGATGCCTCTCTGGTGTAAATAGCTACCAATCGAAATAGTTTATTTCATTTTCCCTCTGCATAATAATAGAATACGAGTATTATTTACAACATTTCATTGGTCGAAAAACTAGGTCAAAAGTGAGCTTAGACAGCTAACGCCGAACAATCCAAGTCAAATATATGCAAACGCAACAGCATTTATTTAAAATGAAAAGCATTTACTCTAACCACCATTTCAGAAGTTAATGTTCACATTAGCAGAACCGAAAGGATGAATGAAAACCATTGTCCTGATGATGCAAAACACACCAAGCTTGTTCAATTTACGTTTGCAAACTAATATCGATTTTCTCAAACGTGTATTTAAAAATATGAACTTGCATGTCAGGAATTCGAATAAACAGAAAACACAGCCTCCTCAAGCAGCCAAAACTTAAAGAGGAAAAGAGAGCATGTGTAATAAGACGATCTATTTCAAATTAGACACCACAAACAATAAACAAAAAAGAGATCTATTGGGGTTACCGCCTTGGAACGGTCAGTGATAAAACAATTTGTCACTGGGGGTATAAACCAGGTTCTAGGGTTCACCAACCTCACACTTGCCCCAACAAATTCCCATATGAACAAACACGTAAAAGTTGTCTTGGTGTAATAAATCCAACCCATCTAAAACTCGACATTGTTGCACGCAAAAGCACACAAACATATAATACATAAAAAGCTAATAGTATTGTAATGCAAGGGCAGATAGTCAATGATCTTACTGAGACCAGAGTCTGGAGTCAAATCAGCAAGAACAAGATGACACGGATAAAAGAAACAAAAATAGAGCATCTAGGATCTTTTACAAGATTTCATAAACTCTTAAACCCCTGTCGCCGTCGTGCAACCAAAGAGATGCATTTTATTTTCTTGAGTTTATAAATAAACTCTCGATAGAAAACTAACTGTGAAATACCTGGATGCAATAGTGATTATAAACTGAACCTGTACTTAATGAAAAAATCCCAACGTTTCTTTCACCGTATTAAAAGACATTTTTCTGTTGTTATAAATATCTGTATTGCAAAATATATTATTTAGTCATTAAGATACAGATACACCCTATTCATAGTCGAGTGATGATGATATGGGAATGCCATATGACTCTGTAAATAATGATGAAAAAATTAATAAATATGTGTTACATTAAATAAACATAGCGTAAAATATGTTTACAGTATGAAAAGGCTGCTTTTTATAAATATTTTTGTCAATATAATATATTGATGTAAAACTTATTTTTTACCGTTTCTTCGTGTTCCGTGTTAAAGATTATTGTTACAATTGTTTATACACTATACTTTCATTTTAAATAAATTTAGGTACTTCTTATTTGCCGATATTGACTGTAAAACACGAATAAGACAATTGTTTACTTTATTGAGTTTAATAATGAAATATATAACAAAATAAATGAAAATTCACTGGTTTCCGTTAAACGATGAAATCGATCATTTACAGGAATTTTTAAGTCAAGCATTCAAACTAATGCATTAAACAATAAAAATATATAAAATATGAAATTAATAATCAACTTACATGACAAAAGTCGTCATTCCAGACAACAATTCTTGCAATAAACACTTGACCTTGTTTGTTTACATGCTCCCGGAAGTTCAAAAATGGCGCGTGCAAACTTTATGTGTTCGAGTATGGCGTACCATCACAGCCATAATTGTTGAATCGTTAAACCCGAAATTTAAATGGTCAACTAAACTAATTTCCCCCAACCCACCGGAGTGCAACTTTTTGTTGGATGTATATCTATGTCTGATGTTTCGCAGATGACACTTAGTGAAACTTTTGCAATTAGTTCAAGGTGATATGCTACGCTGACTGGACTATTTATCGCTCACCTGAGTACAACAAAGTTATTTTAGTAACAGTGACCTAGACCCAGATGACCCATATTCGAACTCGTATGAGAAATCATTGGGACAAACATCCTGACCAAGTTTCATGACAATCGGAGCAAAAATGTGACCGCTAGAGTGTTAACAAGAAAATTCTATTTTTAGTAACAGTGACCTAGTTTTTGGACCCAGATGACCCATATTCGAACTCATCCAAGAAATCATTGGGACAAACATCCTGACCATGTTTCACGAATCGAGGCAAAAATGTGACCACAAGTGTTAAAAAGAAAATTCTATTTTTAGAAACAGTGACCTAGTTTTTGGACCAAAATGACCCATATTCGAACTCGTCCGAGAAATCATTGGGACAAACATCCTGACCAAGTTTCATGACAATCGGAGCAAAAATGTGACTGCTAGAGTGTTAACAAGAAAATTCTATTTTTAGTAACAGTGACCTAGTTTTTGGACCCAGATGACCCATATTCGAACTCGTCCGAGAAATCATTGGGACAAACATCCTGACCAAGTTTCATGACAATCGGAGCAAAAATGTGACCGCTAGAGTGTTAACAAGAAAATTCTATTTTTAGTAACAGTGACCTAGATTTTTGACCCAGATGACCCATATTCGAAATCGTCCGAGAAATCATTGGGACAAACATCCTGACCAAGTTTCATGACAATCGGAGCAAAAATGTGACCGCTAGAGTGTATACAAGAAAATTCCATTTTTAGTAACTGACCTAGTTTTTGGACCGAGATGACCCATATTCGAACTCGTCCGAGAAATCATTGAGACAAACATCCTGACCAAGTTTCATGACAATCGGAGCAAAAATGTCAACGCTAGTGTTAACAAGAAAATTCTATTTTTAGAAACAGTGACCTAGTTTTTGCACCAAGATGACCCATATTCGAACTCGTCCGAGAAATCATTGGGACAAACATCCTGACCAAGTTTCATGGCAATCGGAGCAAAAATGTGACCGCTAGAGTGTTAACAAGAAAATTCCATTTTTTATTAACAGTGACCTAGTTTTTGGACCAAGATGACCCATATTCGAACTCGTCCGAGAAATCATTGGGACAAACATCCTGACCAAGTTTCATGACAATCGGAGCAAAAATGTGACCGCTAGTGTTAACAAGAAAATTCTATTTTTAGTAACAGTGACCTAGTTTTTGGACCCAGATGACCCATATTCGAACTCGTCCGAGAAATCATTGGGAGAAACATCCTGACCAAGTTTCATGACAATCGGAGCAAAAATGTGACCGCTAGAGTGTTAACAAACTAAGTGTGGACGGACGACAGACATTCATCGATCCTAATAGCTCACCCTGAGCCAGCTCAGGTGAGCTAAAAAAAAACAAATAATTATAATGCTATTTCCCACGCATGTGGAAACAACGCGTGAAACTTTGGCTATTAATTTATTTTTTAAAAATTTTGCGGCTATTATTTCAAAACAGCCAGCGTGAGCACTGAAAGGAAATAAGGTCGAAATTCTAGGAACGTCAGCTAATTCCGTCAAGCATATTGTTGTTAGAAGAAACCAATTTTTCAGTAGCAACCAACCTACAACGTTCCCCTTTTTTATAATTCTCCACCCACTCTTCCAATTATGCGCAAATGTACGTCGCATTTCTTTGGAACATGTTTGGAACTCTTTCAGACACAAATAAACATGACAGAAAGATGCCTTGTTCGCTACCCTAAAACCAAAAACAATATTAATTAGAGGCCGTTAGCCGTGTTCGGTCTTGATTAGTCCATGAACTACAATACACAATTATCACGGTGTGTAACCCAATAATTATTGATTATTCGGATACATACCGTGATTATGCATACCGATAGGATAGTCGTTATATTGCGCAAATGTTTTCTGTGACTAGATTATGCACATCCAGTCAGTGAGAATGCTTTTATATTTATGCATATGGAAGTTAGCGGTATTCGATTCAACGGCACAGGCTTCTTAAATCCATGGTTTAAATCGTATACAGTCACATTCACATCCATTCTGGGCTGAAGGTTATAAAACTGAGTTTGGAAACTAGTCTCAAATCTCAAGCATCTGATTGGTTGAAATGGTGACCAGTCGCCATTTCAGCCAATCAGATGCTTGAGATTTGAGACTGGTTTCTATGCTCAATTTTATAACCTTTGGCTATGTATTTGGTGGCGGTTTTGAATTCATGCATCGAATAGTCCATTACATTTACAACAAGAGTGCCAAAGAGCCACAGTATACGCCCGTCGAAAATTTTGGTTATGGCTGAGGAGTTTGCCCGAGACGGCTTAGAGGTGTGCACATGTATTAAGTTGCAGGAATCCTTACACCCCCAAAATTGATGACCAGCCAATCTAATAACAGAGAATTATGGGGTATTTGCAGATGTGTCAAATCGCAGAAATCTTTAACATTTTCCCCCAATTTTCATGAATATCGGACAACTGTTCGATTCAGAGAGCGGACAAGGTGAATTTGTCAGTTTTTGTATAAATAAAGGGCCTTTGAAACAATTTGGCTGGTTATTAAACAACTGTTCGAGTTAGAGAGCGGGTATCACTCACTATTTGTATTCCCATAATGCGTCCCATCCTCGGCGTGCCTATAAAAACTTTACCCCACGATAAAAACAGTCTATCACTACTTCTAACCAGACTTTTGGTAAATGCTGAAATGTGTGTTCCACTTTTCACAGACAGCTTAAAATTCTAAATAATTATTCAAATTACCTCCCATTTTAAAAGAATTTGGGTTTTATTAAAATGAGAAAGTCGAGTTTCTTTCATTCAAGAAAAAGTAAAATCATCTTTTCCCGCGCAGATATGGTTACAACTGTAGTAAACATGAGATTTTCATTATTTTAGAACCTCTGTAGAACGTCACAACTTGGTAATTACCACAGGCTTCCACCAATTGATAAATATTAATGATTTCATGTGAATTTCAATTTGTACTTATAACGAAATTGAAACCCTCATATAACATTCAGGAACACACTTCCAGTGTTGCCTCTTTTTAACAGTTTTCTGCAACTTTCTGTGAAAGCAATCTTTCTACTTTTTATTGACATACAAAATTGGTTATGAAATTAATATAGACGAGTGAATTATGAAATAAGAGACCTATTACAAATAACAGTAAAAATTCCTTAATGTACCACAAGTATTTAACTGAAAGGGGAAATAACTATAAAATATTTTTGGAAGAGTTCGATTATGAGTGATAGATATATTTCAAGTTTAAAGGTGGTATTTGGAATAGTTTCAGTTATGAACCAAGTGCATGTTTTAATTAATATAAAAATTTATTCTGGGCATAACTTGGGCGTCTTGTGGTAGATGTGGATTTTGATGGTGAATTTATATTTCAAGTTAGTTGAAACCTGAAGTAGTTTCAAAGTAACGGACCAAAGAGCATATTTTGGTTAACGGATGTCATCGCCGGGATGAGTAGGAATGCTCACATATTATTAAAATAGTCAAGCTAAAAAAAGCTAACGAGATCGCCTTAGCCTATGTGAAACTTAATGTTTAGGCCTGTTCAAATCCCATTTAAATAATAAGACACAGGAGCATTGAACGAGGTTCATAGTTTTTTTGTGCTCAGTGAAAAATTCCTTCCTGTCTACCTGCATTACAGGCAAGACATAATGATAAATAAACAAAAAGGAATTTAACAATATCTTGATGTTCTTGTAATGGATAGTAATGAAGTACTGTGTACATTGTGTTCAACTACTGCACCAAAACAAGAGCCGTCAGAGACGGGTTATGCTCCCCAACGCCGCTTTGTCACAAATACTTTTTTGTTAGAACAGGAAGAATTTGTAAGAAAGATATTGTATTTGAAAGTTTCCTTTACGATTCAAACAGAAAGCATTTTACAATATTGTACAAAAATAAGACAAAAACAAGAGCCGTCAGAGACGGGTTATGCTCCCCAACGCCGCTTTGTCACAAATACTTTTTTGTTAGAACAGGAAGAATTTGTAAGAAAGATATTGTATTTGAAAGTTTCCTTTACGATTCAAACAGAAAGCATTTTACAATATTGTACAAAAATAAGACAAAAAAAATGAGAAATTTCAAAGGGCACTAACTCAAAAATGAATAAAGCAAGAGTTATGGTTCTTGTGCATTGCACTGCTCCGCATTGAGATCATTCTACTTATGAAGTTTCAAGTTCAGAAACTTTTATACTTTGTGAGATATGCACCAGATAAAACTAAGTAAGAGAAATTTCAAAGGGAAATAAATAAAAAATCAATAAAGCAAGATTTATGGTTCTTGTGCACTGCACTGCGCCTCATTGAGATCTATCTACTTATGAAGTTTCAACTTCCTAACTCTTATACTTTGTGAGATATGCCCCGGACAAAAAGTAAGTATGGTAAATTTCAAAGGGCATTAACTCAAAAATGAATAAAGCAAGAGTTATGGTTCTTGTGTGCTGCACTGCTCCTCAACGAATTCATTCTACTTATGAAGTTTCAAGTTCATAACTCTTATACTTTGTGTGATATGCCCTGGACAAAAAATAAGTAAGAGAAATTTCAAAGGGCAATAAATCAAAAATCAATAAAAGCAAGAGTTATGGTTCTTATGCACTGCACTGCTCATCATTGAGATCTATCTACTTATGAAGTTTCAACTTCATAACTCTTATACTTTGTGAGATATGCCCGGGACAAAAAGGAAGTATGAAAAATTTCAAAGGGCAATAACTCAAAAATGAATAAAGCAAGAGTTATGGTTCTTGTGCACTGCACTGCTCCTCCCTGAGATCTATCTAGTTATGAAGGTTCAACTTCATAACTCTTATACTTTGTGAGATATGCCCCAGACAAAAAGTAAGTATGAGAAATTTGAAAGGGCAATAACTCAAAAATGAATAAAGCAAGAGTTATGGTTCTTATGCACTGCACTGCTCCTCATTGAGATCTATCTACTTATGAAGTTTCAACTTCATAACTCTTATACTTTGTGAAATATGCCCCGGACAAAAAATAAGTATGAGAAATTTCAAAGGGCAATAACTCAAAAATGAATAAAGCAAGAGTTATGGTTCTTGTGCACTGCACTGCTCCTCATTGAGATCTATCTACTTATGAAGTTTCAACTTCATAACTCTTATACTTTGTGAGATATGCCCCGGACAAAAAGTAAGTATGAGAAATTTCAAAGGGCAATAACTCAAAAATGAATAAAGCAAGAGTTATGGTTCTTGTGCACTGCACTGCTCCTCATTGAGATCTATCTACTTATGAAGTTTCAACTTCATAACTCTTAGACTTTGGGAGATATGCCCCGGACAAAAAGTAAGTATGAGAAATTTCAAAGGGCAATAACTCAAAAATGAATAAAGCAAGAGTTATAGTTCTTGTGCACTGCACTGCTCCTCAACGAGATCTAACTACCTATGAAGTTTAGTCTTGATATCTCTCATAGTTTTTGTGTAATTGTCCGGACAATATTATGACGGACGGACGGACGAACGAACGAACGAACGGACGAACGGACGGACGGGACGGACGGACGGACAAAGCGACAACTATATGCTCCCCCGAATTTCGGGGGGAGCATAAAAAATGAGAAATTTCAAAGGGCACTAACTCAAAAATGAATAAAGCAAGAGTTATGGTTCTTGTGCATTGCACTGCTCCGCATTGAGATTATTCTACTTATGAAGTTTCAAGTTCAGAAACTTTTATACTTTGTGAGATATGCACCAGATAAAACTAAGTAAGAGAAATTTCAAAGGGAAATAAATAAAACATCAATAAAGCAAGATTTATGGTTCTTGTGCACTGCACTGCTCCTCATTGAGATCTATCTACTTATGAAGTTTCAACTTCCTAACTCTTATACTTTGTGAGATATGCCCCGGACAAAAAGTAAGTATGGTAAATTTCAAAGGGCATTAACTCTATAATGAATAAAGCAAGAGTTATGGTTCTTGTGTGCTGCACTGCTCCTCAACGAATTCATTCTACTTATGAAGTTTCAAGTTCATAACTCTTATACTTTGTGTGATATGCCCTGGACAAAAAATAAGTAAGAGAAATTTCAAAGGGCAATAAATCAAAAATCAATAAAAGCAAGAGTTATGGTTCTTATGCACTGCACTGCTCATCATTGAGATCTATCTACTTATGAAGTTTCAACTTCATAACTCTTATACTTTGTGAGATATGCCCCGGACAAAAAGGAAGTATGAAAAATTTCAAAGGGCAATAACTCAAAAATGAATAAAGCAAGAGTTATGGTTCTTGTGCACTGCACTGCTCCTCCCTGAGATCTATCTAGTTATGAAGGTTCAACTTCATAACTCTTATACTTTGTGAGATATGCCCCAGACAAAAAGTAAGTATGAGAAATTTGAAAGGGCAATAACTCAAAAATGAATAAAGCAAGAGTTATGGTTCTAATGCACTGCACTGCTCCTCATTGAGATCTATCTACTTATGAAGTTTCAACTTCATAACTCTTATACTTTGTGAAATATGCCCCGGACAAAAAGTAAGTATGAGAAATTTCAAAGGGCAATAACTCAAAAATGAATAAAGCAAGAGTTATGGTTCTTGTGCACTGCACTGCTCCTCAATGAGATCTATCTACTTATGAAGTTTCAACTTCATAACTCTTATACTTTGTGAGATATGCCCCGGACAAAAAGTAAGTATGAGAAATTTCAAAGGGCAATAACTCAAAAATGAATAAAGCAAGAGTTATGGTTCTTGTGCACTGCACTGCTCCTCATTGAGATCTATCTACTTATGAAGTTTCAACTTCATAACTCTTAGACTTTGGGAGATATGCCCCGGACAAAAAGTATGAGAAATTTCAAAGGGCAATAACTCAAAAATGAATAAAGCAAGAGTTATAGTTCTTGTGCACTGCACTGCTCCTCAACGAGATCTAACTACCTATGAAGTTTAGTCTTGATACCTCTCATAGTTTTTGTGTAATTGTCCGGACAATATTATGACGGACGGACGGACGGACGGACGGACGGACGGACGGACAAAGCGACAACTATATGCTCCCCCGAATTTCGGGGGGAGCATAAAAAAAGAAGAAAGAACTAGAAATGTGTCCATAGGACACGGATGCCCCCCGCTATGCATCGTTTTCAGATACTAAAGTGCAATGATGGGAATAATAGCATTTCAAAGACAGTGATGTTCAAGTAATTATAAGAATAAGCATAAAATTGATGATCAAGTAATTATTTGTATTTGTGGCACTGTTGTCTTCTCATTACGGAAATGTCTGTGAAGAAGTTGGTGGTAATGCAATGCAATGTCATAGTGAACATTTGTGCCAAGTTATTTTGAAATCCCTTCCTTCATAAAGAAGTTATAGCCCAAACAAGTAAATTCAAGTTTTAGAAACTGTGACCTTGACCTTGGACTTACAGGCATGGGTAATGTACGCAACACACCGTCTTGTCATGGTGAACATTTGTGCCAAGTTATTTTGAAAACCCTCCATTCAAAACAGTTAAAGCCCGGACAAGGAAATTCTATTTTAAGTAACAGTGACCTTGACCTTGGACCTACAGGCATGGGCATGGTACCGGACACACCATCTTGTCATGATGAACATTTGTGTCAAGTTATTTTGAAATATATCTATTCCTAACAAAGTTACAGCCCAGACAAGAGAATTCTATTTTAAGTAACAGTGACCTTGACCTACAGGCATGGGCATGGTACGCAATACACCGCCCTGTCATAGTGAACATTTGTCAAGTTATTTTGAAATCACTCCATTTATAATGAAGTTACAGCCCAGACAAGAAAATTCTATTTTGAGTAACAGTGACCTTGACCTTGGACCTTCAGGCTTGGGTATTGTGCGGAAACACTGCCTTGTCATAGTGAACATTTGTGCACAGTTATTTTGAAATCCCTCCATTCATAACAAAGTAACAGCCCGGACAAGAGAATTCTATTTTTAGTAACAGTGACCTTGACCTTTGACCGACAGGCATGGGCATGGTACGCTACACATCGCCCTGTCATGGTAAACATTTGCGCCAAGTTATTTTGAAATCCCTCCATTCGTAACAAAGTAACAGCCCGAACAAGAAAATTCTATTTTAGTTACAGTGACCTTGACCTTCCACCTAAAGGCTTGGGCATGTACGTGACATACCGCCTTGATATGGTGAACAATTATACCAAGTTATTAAAAAATCCAATAAGAAATAACAAAGTTACAGAGCGGACAAGATCTTGCAAGAAAATTCTATTTTTAGTAACAGTGACCTTGACCTTGGACCTACAGGCATGGGTATTGTCACGACACACCACCTTGTTATGGTGAACATTTGTGCCAAGTTATTTTGAAATCCCTCCATTCCAAACAAAGTTAAGGGCAAAGTGTATATTTTTCTTAACACAAAATTTAAGTGAAAAAGGGGCATAATTTGAAAAATATTGGAAGCAGGGTTATGGGTCTTGTTGGTTATCATGTAGATTTTGATGGTGAAAATATATTTCAAGTTTCAAGGCAGTATCTCAAGTAGTTTTAAAGTTATGGGCAAAATGCATATTTTGCTTAACACAAAATATAAGAAACAAGATATATTCCTATTAAAACTGATGTAAATGGAAGTATCAAAGGGCCATAACTTCTGAACGGAACATTTAAGAGCAAAACCCCACCTTTATGCACAACAACATATCAGGCATTGCGGTAAAGTTTCATCAAATTCCCAGCAGAGGTGTAGGAGGAGTTGCGTTCACGAGAGATACTCCTATTAAAACTTATGTAAATGGAAGTATCATTTCAAGAGGCACAACTTCTGAACGGAACATATAAGAGCGAAACCCCACCTTCATGCACAAAAACTTATCAGGCTAAGCATTGTGGTCAAGTTTCATTAAATTCCCACCAGTAGTGTAGGAGAAGTTGCATTCACGAGATATACTCCTATTAAAACTAATGTAAATGGAAGTATCAAAGGGCCATAACTTCTGAACGGAACATGTAAGAGCGAAACCCCACCTTTATGCACAACAACATATCAGGCCAAGCATTGTGGTCAAGTTTCATTAAATTCCCACCGGTAGTGTAGGAGGAGTTGCGTTCAGGAGAATATCGGACGGACGGACAGACAGGAGCAACTCTTAATGCCCGTCGCCATTTCATGGCGGGGGCATAAAAATACTGGACCATATACTACTCCTCAACACTAGGAAACACCACAACATAACAGTTTTTTTCTTTTATTCACAGCCTTTCACATTTAACTACTAGCACTGGCAGTCTTTTTGGACTTGATCTGTGCGGCGATTCTGTCCAGGTCACGTCTGCCCTGTGATGTGAGCTTTCGGCCACTGAAATAAAAAAAACACATTGTTGCAGTACTATAAGTGTTCAAATATTCAGAATCCAATCAAGTATGCCTGGTTGAAAGTTAGCAAAAGTGGTATTCAACTCAAAACATGAATTTAATATTTTATGACTTATAAAATTCAAAAATAAGACAAGTATGATGGTTTACTGTATGCTGATTTTGTGTTAAGATATTACCATACAATGATAAAAGCATTAAATTCAAATAATATATGTCCCAATCTAATTAAAATCAACTCCAAATAACCTCTTCGCTATAATGATCTTGCGATAATCACTAAAACAAATTATATAGTGTTTTTATCAATAACCGCCAGAACCAATCAGATTGTCGCCTAAACATTACAAAAAAAAAGAACAACATGATGATCTTTGTAAATGTTGAAGCGTTCTGAACCTTAACTTGTATGTTGTAGCAACACATTGTGTTAATCCCTGGGAATTGTTGACGAGCCGTGCAAGACATATCTTACTGAAGATGATTGTATTTTATATAGTTTTGCGTACAATTCCACTAAAATGGCATCTTTAGATCATTAGTAACCCTTGCTGACAGTGGTTATGAAACATACTTCCTATGTTGATGTTTTTAAAATTGTTACCAGGGAAAACCACTATAGCAAAAAAATAAGATATTTGTGGGCTGTCATGAGATCTAACCTTTTGTTTGATCCGACTTTAGTGAGATTGGTATATGCACAACAATGCATTTATTATACTGGTATTTGTCAGTAATGTTTAGTTTTAGCAAGAGAACTGTGTAGAGCCTGACCAGACTACAAAGGCAGATCTGGCTGTAGACTACACTGTTCTAGTTGTACCGAGTGATTAGGTTAATGCTATATTCCATGCCCAGTCAGACTCATTAAATCAGTTTTTACTCTCACAGAGATCAAGACAAGAGTTCATCATATTGGTCAACGGAATACAGCATGAAAAGATCAATTTGTATTACCTATTTATTCAATGAATTTATGCAATGCACTTACTTTCAGTTATTTTAGCAAAATCATTCATTGTACAAAATTTAATGCAGCTTGTGTTCACTGAATCTAATTACAGAACAGCAAACACAATATAATAACCCAGACAGGCTTTCAAAGTACATATAATTGTGGTGAACTTGGCAATTTCAAGTCCAAAGAAACATTTACAAACCAGGCCTACAATATTTACTATTTTGTCAGAAAATATCTGTGGAGCACTCTCAAACAGCCCAGGACTGCATGTAGCTCAACAACTGAAAATCCTTAAACAATTTTCATTGGTCAAGGACAATACAGTCTGCTCATTTTAGACATAGAACAGTAGAAACATACCAGCAAATTCAAATATTTTCTCGGCTCAATCTTGCAACTTACCCATTGGCATCTTTCTCCACGATTTTGATGTTTTCCAGAGACTGCATGATGCGTCTGGAGATCGATCCGTTAGCTATACAGAAGTGACTTGGGGCTGACCCTCGTCTCTGGCGGCCTAAAAGCATAATAAAGTAATTTTCACATTGAACTTGATGTTTTATTTATATAACCCCTGAAACATGGGTGCATCTTGGCAATTTGAAAAAACCTGAACATCTGGCTGAGGGTGACATAAGCCCAAGATTATAAAACTAGATCTGGAGACCAGACTCAAATCTCAAGCATCTGATTGGCTGAAATGGTGACCAGTGAGGTTTATGATCCTGGGCACTGTACAAATAGTCTACTGTAATCATTTACAGAGAATCATTTAAAAACCTTGTAGATCCTAGCTAATAGCTTAAACAAGTGACAGTGTGTTCCAAACTCAGAATCAGTTATAGGAATAGTGCTCTCATGGCTGTCGCACATAGAGCTAAAGATGTTCATCACTGTTTGGGTCACTACCTATCACTCCATGAACACCTACTTGCTTCCAGGTCTTAACCTACAATGAGCATATACTTATATGTTCTCTGCATTACTGCTTGATCATACTAATAATAGCATAATAGCTAGGTTGGCGCTAAGGAAAAAAAAGTATGAACCAAATATTTATCTTTACAAATATGCTGCAATTTCGATACTCCGGACCGATTTTCCCGCCAATTTACATCCGTCCATCTATTAGAAAAAAGATAAAGTTGTATTTAAAAATCCACTGATTGATTATAATAAGGTTTTGATTTGTCTCCGACTGTTCTGATTTGACGTTTTTTGGGGTAGTTAAATTTTTTGCCAACGTCAATCATCATATTTATCGATCTTGTTACTCCACCCTTGCATCGTCAGCTTGACTCGATTGGTCGACGACTGTGATGTTTTTTAATTGTTTTAGACAAATCCCATTACGTAAACAAACATGTCCGCCTCGAGAAAAGAATGAATAATAAAACTGCTTATCAGGGGTCCTAATTAACAAGATTATGACATGAATGTGGTAGAAAGTGTACCAGATTGTTTATCCGCGGCAGGGGGTAAGTAATAATTGTTAAAACAGTGTATGGTCGGTGACGTGTGGCGGGAAATTGATCAATATTCGTCTGCTGTGCGGATTTTACGCCCGCATTTTTTATCGCCAGATTCATTGATTTGTAAAAAAATAATCGCCAGCTGGTATTTTTTATCGCCAATTGGCGATTTTGGCGAGCGATAACGCTAACATAGATAATAGGCGAATAACTCGTGTATGAAATCTTTAAATTTTTATTGGTTGACTGCGCTGGGTGACTAATATCTGAAGGAAGGTTTCTCTTTCCATCTGCTCAGATGACATATTTCGTTTCTCAATTTGTTTAGCAAAGCATGAGCTATCAAAAAACTTTAGATACCAGAAACTTAATCAAATCAGTCTGGGTAAATTAAATTATTGTATTACTTTTTCAAGAAATTTCAGAAATTGTCCAGTGTGGAGTGATTGCAAAAATGTGTTGTTCTCCAGCATCTTCCCCCCACACACTAATCCACAAATAATGTACAACTATGCAATGCATGGTATACGGACCTTCAGTCCTTGTATCACTTGAGAGGTTCTGCAAGAGATTTTCAATGTAATAAATAATCGTACCTCCATAGATCTTGGTGAAAGCACCAACTCCTACTGGGGATCTGATATACAAATGTCTGCATATGGAAGCTGAAATAGAAGACAGATTATCAGAGGAGTCAACATACATTCCTGTACAAAGCAGCTAAGTTATTGTGGAAGCTGGAATAGAAGAGACAGATTATCAGAAATCAAGAAAAAATTCTAGACAAAGCAGCTTAAGCTGGTTATAAAGAATGTTATCCTATCAGACTCATATCGTCTGCATTTACCCCTTACCGATTTCAAGACACAGGAAACAAGAGTGCCAAACTGACACAAAATTCGCCCGTCAAAATGCTGATCATCAAAGTTGCTTGACAATCAATCTGATTAAAATCATCTCCTGAAAACGCTACGCTATCAGGATCTGACAACGAGTAACTAAAACGTGCTTTTATCACTAACCCTTTGAACCAATCAGATTGTCGCCTACAACATCGCAAAAGTGAAAGTAGACATAGTATTTAAAACCATGGGAAGTGTTGACAGCCTATGTAAGACACATTTCACTGAAGATATATGTGCTTGTGTAGTATTACATTCATTTCTAATGTAATGACATCTTCAGATCATTTTGCGAGCGTTATAAATCATGCTTCCTGTGTTGACAATTTCTAAAAATAGTAATCGGGGAAACCGCTATAACGTACACACGGTATCTGTGGGCTGTCATCAGATCTAACATTTTGTTAGATCTGACTTTAGTGAGATTGCGTGACAATCCGATGAAAGTTATTCGACTTGGAGAACAGATACCGCTAATTCAGTTTTTGGACAATTCAAGGGCCATAATTCAGGAGTGACTGGGGGGATTTGGCAGGTTATAGAACTTGGTCCAGATATTATGCCCACCAACATATTCACCAAGTTTGATTAAGACCGGATGAAAACTCTTTGACTTAGAGAGCGGAAACAGTAATTTTGGACAATTCAAGGGCCATAATTCAGGAGTGCCTGGGGGGATTTGGCTGGTTATAGAACTTGGTCGAGATATTATGCCCACCAACATATTCACCAAGTCTGATAAGGACCCGATGAAAACTCTTTGACTTAGAGAACGTAAACCCTTATTTTGGACAATTCAAGGGCCATAATTCAAAAGTGCATGGGGGGATTTGGCTGGTTATAGAACTTGGTCCAGATATTATGCCCACCAACATATTCACCAAGTTAGATAAAGACAGGACAAAAACTCTGACTTAGAGAGCGGAAACCCAAATTTTGGACAATTCAAGGGCCATAATTCAGGAGTGCCTGGTGGGATTTGGCTGGTTATAAAACCTGGTCGAGATATTATGCCCACCAACATATTCACCAAGTTTGATAAAGACCGGATGAAAACTCTTTGACTTGGAGAGCGGAAACAGTAATTTTGGACAATTCAAGGGCCATAATTCAGGAGTGCCTGGGGGGATTTGGCTGGTTATAGAACTTGGTCGAGATATTATGCCCACCAACATATTCACCAAGTTTGATAAAGACTGGATGAAAACTCTTTGACTTAGAGCAGAAACCATGTGGACGCCGCCCGCCCACCGCAGGTGTTCCCATAATACGTCCCGTTTTTCAAACGTGCGTATAAAAAGTGAAATATGATGAAATTCAAAATTACTATTTCAAATTATTTTCATTCCAATTTTAGTTGAATGTGTTCAGGCTTTAACAAAAACTGCTGAAAATGACAATTAAGTAATTTGACATGAACAAATTTCCTGTCAGACTCATTAAATCAGAATTTACTCTCACTGATTTCAAGAATAGAGTGCTCATCATAGGAAATTCAAAGATAGTTCCATTTATCATTTCTTTGACCCAAACTTGCAAAAAAGCCACTGAAATGCTGAACATTTAAACATTTATTTAAGATAGAAAGTTTTCCATCAGACTCATTAAATCAGTTTTTGCTCTCACTGATATCAAGGTTCGAGTGCTCATCACAGGAAATTTCTAAATGTTTTATATAAGTTATTAATTTGAAATGAAAAAGTCTGATGGTTTAAATCCGACCAACAGAGTAGTAGCTTTGACCTTTCAATTACTTTATACTCTTCAGAATTTCCATTCAAGGGTCAAAATTCATGGTAGAATGGTTGCCACTTGTATAAAATATGTCTATGTATGTACATCTGCTGGATCTAGAGTAAGTCTTGGACTGCCACCTATCCAGAGTCAGTAATATTTTGAAGACATTTGTGGTCAGCAAGGTATTTGAGTTTAAAAATGAAATATTGAAAATTACTTGTTTCTGGCAATTTTGGGGAAATTCACAGTCTTTTAAGCCTTTACTCCATGTAAACTCCTTTTATCGCATGGATAAACAGTATAGATCCAGTTCAACTGGCACATTGGTGGATCTGCACTGTCCTCTTTTTGATTTATGAGGTTATTCCTGAACAAAAAGCGAACAGTGAAGATCATAATCAGATGTGCATATTATATGCCTGCTGATCTGGATCTACATTGGTTGCACATACCATAAAATGCATATAATTATATCAAGAAGTAAAGGGTTAAATCTGGTTAGTCCCTGTAAATAAAAAGCTTGTTTGAAATCCTTTCATTGGTTATTGTCTGAAAGCCTTCAAAGGTGATGATCATGATCCAGTATAATCACCATGATTATATAGCGTAGTGCTAAGCACATATTATAGTCTCAGTGTGCATTTTTTTATTACAAGATATTCTGTGGTGTAAATTAATCAATGGCCTAGATTACTTGCTACAGCAAAAAAACCATCATCAAGACCCCCCTTACAATGGACCACTATTTCCAAGTCCTTTTTTACAGTTGTAAACTATTTTCCACCACCATCCTAAAAAGACCACCTTTAATACTATAATTTATAAAGACCAGTCCAGTCCAAGAGGTAGGTATACATGTACACAGTGTGGTTTCATTGTAATATTTCCAACACTTTCTGAACCTAAAACGCTTTAATACCATATAATTAAGTAGCCCCATTTCAGAATTAAATCAGTTAAAGAATACTCACATTGTGTATTCAAGAAGGTAAATTCATCATAACTGGGACTAGTTCCAAAGAAGTTTGGTTCTAATAAAATGTCATGTGAATTTTGCATGAATTCTATGGGTGTTTTGGAAAAAAGGCCCTTGTTTTGCATTGGGAGAAATGATCCTTTCAGTGGCTTCAATCTTCAATACATGGGGTCATTTTTCTTCTTTACCACACTGCATTATACAGGCCAGTGCCTTCCTTAGGTCGTTACGGCTTTACGGTGCCAGGATGCCGTAATTTTTAACTTGCATTTGTGGGGTGCTTATAATCTGGCAGTTCCCCTTAAATCTTGCCTTCATATTTAGTTTAGAAGTCCACAAACATCTCAGATTATTAAACTTGCTCGCCAATATTAATTCTAGGCCCCGAGGAAGCTAATTATTACTTTGGTTTCATTATATTCTGTGATGGTTTAATTTCCAGGTATTTCATACATCAGCATGCAAAATCAAACTCTACTGAATCAAACTATTAAATACAGGGGTCAAAGTTAGAAAAATGTAAAAGCCTGAAATAAAGCTGGGGGCCTGGGGGCCGCCAGGGCCCCCGGTGGGTCCAGGGCAAAGCCCTGCATTTTAGTAAATTTCAAGGCTTATTCTTGTGTTTTTCTGAGACACAATTGTTCTAAAATATATTTTTTTCTCAACAATATATTCTTTTGTCATGTTGAAAATTGACAATTGAGAATGTTTATAAATTATGTCAATCAAGCCACTGATTAGACTAAATGATATTTTCTCTCTTTTCATTACATGAAGAATCACAAGGCTACAAAACTAAATCTTATGCTTTATTTATTTTTTTTAAACAAACAAAATTATAAGCATACGTTATTGTCTTGACACAGCACTCACAATATGCAGCACCCAGAATATCGGGCTTTCTAAGCCAGATTTCCAACCTGTCACAGTTTTTGTCGCATTCTGAGAGCCATTCCGAATTCCATTTATTTTTATTTCTAGCGATTTGGTATCACAATCCGATTTTAAGAACTTCATTTTCATTTTCTCATGCTCTCCATGGAGGGCACCATTTTGCCTGATATTACACTGATATTATGTTACGACGAATTTGATTCGATGATTTCAGCCTAAGTTAGCCTATTATAACCCAGTTTCAGCCAATCAAATTTGATGTTAGGTACACGCGTAATTGCTAAGATAAACGCGATTCGGGTCGATATCGTTGTCATCGTATTACTCGTCTACACTCCCCCCCACCCCTCCAATATCTCCTCGGATTTACACGATTTGGAAAAACGACCCAAGCCGCTCCCGGAAAACCGGAATTCAGGCATAAGCCGGAAAACTTTGACCCCTGTAAATATCTATCTTTGAGAGAAATTCAGAATAATACAAGTGCATGAATGTAATCCTGAATGAAAATGTAATTTTCTACCTCTGCACTAATAATATTTATCCTTGCGAAGTAAACAGTAAAGGGATACCATCAATATGCATGTATGTGACTATGTTTTGGCCCTACATAAATATGCATGTGTGTATTGGGGCTACATAAATATGCATGTGACTGTGTATTCTGAAACATTAAATACATTACGTCCCACACTCAGAATTAAATCAGTAATTGCAAACTATCACAGTATTTCAACAGTTATTATTCATCATCATGTAGGGACTGGCTGAACAAGTAATTTCTGGTAGTTATTTGAATAGCTGTTTATTGGCAACCAAAATTTCAGTCATTAAATACAAACTTAGTCAAAGCAATGGCACTTTGACCGATTGAAGCAAAAAAAGGGGTTAGCAAAGAGAAACAATGTAGGCAAAGACATCAACTGTCTTTTTATGACTATTACTGTTATCGTACAGCTTTAAAGGCATGTTGTGGGTAGGACTAGTGTTTGGACATCAGTGAAGTATCAGTTGCCAGTTATGATGTAATTTTTGTTAGTTATAATCAGTGAATCAATGTTACTAGGGTGTCAATGAACCAACAGGGGTTTTCTGCCTATTTTGGGAAAAGGAAGTCTGGGCATTTTGGGAATTCTTTTATCGACAAAAATGCCCATTTTGGGAAATTTTGGTAAGCACTTATTTAGCCTAAATCAGTTAATTTTTACAAAACCAGTATACTTTTACTAGCTTTTTGGTCTTTATTCAAACAAACAATGCAAAACAGTTAACTAAACATATTTAGCAAACCGTTGTAAAAAATATTTCTCAATTAAATTTTTCATTATATGAAATTGAAATTCTTAAAAAATAAAATAATGAAACTGTAGTAAATTTAATGGTTAATTTAGTGTATTGTCTAAATAGACTAGATAAAAGCAAGTTTTTATAGTTGTACTTATTGTTGTGAGAAGCAACCATAGTCGCAAAAAATACATTACAAAAAGTGTAGTGTCTAACAAGCTGGATGATCATGCAGCATCTGCAGTTCCAGGTACTTTCTGCAGTTATGCAAAGTAGTTTTAATATATAATTTGAGAATGGATCCGTTTGCTGTTAGATTGTGCTGAAGAAACCAAATGCATCTGGTTTATCACAAGCAATACATCATTCATGGAATATAAATAAGGTAGAAACTTAAGCACATTTGCTGTACAATGCAGCTCAGAAAAGAGAAATTTCTCGTTCAGTAATATAGCTTAAGAAACGGATTAGAAAACAAATGACCATTTTTGGATTATGTCATTTAAGGCAGGATGACCACATGTGACATTTATTGAGAAATATCAGTGTTTTTTTTTTCTCTTTTGGGGGAAGGGGGTCACAGCCCTTTGGAGGAGGAAAATTGTGACGCGAACAAAGGAAAGTGGGAATAAACACAACATAACAAAGTATTCACTGATCTTTTAATTCAAAGAAAGTCAGTGGTCTACAGTGAAATGTCTTTTTCTGTCTGCAAATTTATTAATTATTCTTGTCACTGTATTGTCCATCAGTGGGGTATCCATTAAACATCCAAAATTCAGATTTACCATCTTCACTATGGAACGGTGCTTAACAGACTCCGGCAAAGGGGGAATTTTTTACGGATGTGGGGGAAAAAAATATACTATTTTGAGGGGGGAATGGGGCCCAATTTCTCCAAATATTTGGCATAAAAAAACACTGAATATTTTCCAAGCCTTGACGAGATTTACCTGCTCTAATGTAGTACCAATCTGGATCATATGGAGACAGCTCCTTATATCTGCCAGTCTTGATGAAGTCTGTCCATTCTGGCATCTTCATCTTACCTCCTCTGGAACAAGAATAAATGCAAGTTTCAGTTAAATATATAACAGGGAAGCAGATTAACTGTGCTCTGCTCAACAGTCAGAAGGCTACTTGCAGTCATTTAACCAAGGTTATTCCCTGTATCACATTGATCAGCTTTGATTTTTCCTTGGGAATCGCAGTGCGAGTTAAATTTCACCTGTGGTTTCAATCGAAATTCTTCCTATTCTGTTTTCACTTCAGAAAAAATTACTTGACAATGGGAATTTAAGTCATAATATCTCATATATGCATGTTTTGACTTTGAAGTGTCACAATTACTCATAACACTGTTTTCCACCACTGATTATAATAGCAAGTATATTTTGTGACTTTAGACTTGCACATAAATCAATTTATCAATTACCTGCATTTTCGGGATTCAATTTCAATTAAACTTCAGATTTTGGAGGGGAATTTTTTCTGCGTTAGGAAAAACCTACTATTTTGAGAGGGGAATGACACCCATAACTGGCTCCAAAAATTGCCAAACAAGTGCCCTGTGTTCTCCCAAAATGAACAAATTTTGTTCATAAATTTCCCAATTTGAAAGGCCAGGGCCTCTTCCTGATTTCCTAAAGCCTACAAAAATACTTGTGTTTCTGGTGGCGTAGCCAAAAAAAAACAGGGTCGGTAGGTAGGCTTTTTTTTTTTAATTAATTATTAATGTATAAAAGTGTTAAGCTTGTTATTCCTAACATGTTGTTTTTATGTCAATAGCACAAAATAATAACTGGTAAGTACACGTTTATGTTCTTCTACTGTTTGTAATGAACACAAATACTTGAAAATAAAAATTAAACTTGAAAATTGTTTCCCTTGTTATTCATGTATATTACAGTATGTATATTCTCGCTATTGAGGGAATATCAAAATTAACACTAAACCATTTCAGTCAACCTGTTTTAGTATTTACATAACTATAAAACTGTTAAGCTTGAATAGTTCCTGACAAAATACCAACTTCAGCTGACCATTGCTTTTAAATTATACATTTGTGAGATTTTTCAAGTGTCAGACATAATAAAAAAATCCACTATCTCCAAATGTGGTTCATACCAAAATACAACATTAACAATGGTCATTTAATAATGTGAGATGAAACAAGATTCTGAAATCAAAATTGTATGTGAATAACTTTACTAACCTTTATTTGTATTAACCTTTTACTCCACAGATAAGAAAAAGATACACAAAAAATCATATGGGCAAACAATGTAGATCTAAAATCAGCCTAGACTGTATTTTGTGACATCAACTTATAATATTTATTTATATTGCAGTTTTATTAAAATTATAGATCTATTTACTATATCAAATAATAGATATTTTAACATATTATTTTCATAAATTTTAGATTTTCTAAATTATAAGAATTGTATCCATGTACCATGCATAATACCGTAAGGTTTTTTAAAGCATAGATATTGAAGATTTGCCCATGTTTGAAAAAATATGTTTTATATGTATGGTAATTTTCTTACCTAGGTCTACCACTTCATATAGCCATAAAGCACACCACATTTTCAAGTGTACCAAAGTCATCTACAGATTTACTTTCATGATATTGTTTCAATTAACACATAATCAAATTAATTCATAACCCTTCAATGATGGTAAAAGGTTCATCACTACCACCAAAGCTGAGTTTAATAATTTGATAAGTGCTTTTTTGTCATTTATTTCACCATACAAAAGTCCGAGATCGTAAACTCATTGCGCCAAAGTTCAATGATTTTGCATTTTCATCGTATCACGTATGCATCTTGAACCAAAATCTTAATCTGTTTGCTTCCGTAATTCTTCGATGAAATCGTCGGCAGATCAAAAAGTATAAATATTTTTTATCGGTTTGTCTAACGCTGACCGCCATGATTGTGGCGGTTGTGATTTTCGCAGACGAATACAGGGTTTTTTCCTTGTATAACAGACGCCAAAATACGGCGTCGTCCCCAGGCAAAATCCATTTTGGAGTTCAGAAACTTTACTTGTGTAAATATATTGTTAAAATCGTCTCATTCTCTATTTTTTTTAATTGTAAAAATTTGATGAGCAAGTTTTTAACATTACACCGGTATCGTCCGTACCAGACCAGACCGAATTCAAGATAACTGTAGTGATGATAGACTCTTGCACAGCAAAGTCTTGACTCTTTGCCCACCAGTCTAGTCAGTTAGATGGTCTGGTCTGGTGCAGACTTTACCAGTGAAAAGTTAAAAACTTGCCAAGCATTTTTTACAGGGGTAAACAAAATTAAGATTAGAATCCACTGAAACTGAAATACCAATAGTTCTTTGGCAATTACTGGCATTGGCAATAACTGGCATTAGAATCCCCAATGACACTGTTAGGTAAATTGTTAGGCCATTTGACAGGCAATGCCATTACTAGTAATACATGTTGGCAAGATTTAAAAACAGGTTTTTTTTAACAGTACCCATCATGGAAATGTCACTTTTAATATATTATGAAGAACAGAAGTTTTGTTTGCTTGTTTTAATGTGTATAATTATTACATATGTATTTCCCTAAGATTTGATAAGAGATTAATCATTTTCCCCTAAACAGGAAAAACACGCACAAATTTTCCCCTCTTGACAGGCCAGGGGCACATCCCCAATCCCTAAAAAAACCTCTGGAATAAAACAAAATGGCGTTGTCGAATTAAACAAAATGTTGTCGTTACAAAATACCGTTGTCGTCTTCAGCCAATCGATCCACGACGACTGGAGACCACAACGCTGCTTCGATATTTTTTTCCGAGTAAAAAAAAAGTTACGGTCGGAGGTAAAAAAGTAGGGTCGGCCGGGCCACCAGAAACAAAACTATTTTTTAGGCCTTATGAAAAACCCTGCCTTCTTCCAAGCGCACCTGTTTAGACCTGAATATCCCTCTAGGAATTTTAGAAATTCACAAATCTAAAGCATTTTTGTTAATTCTGATAGCAAACTGCATGGCATAGGACATAAACAAAAATAGTGCAAGTTTGTTTACACTGCTATTTCTTGTCACATGGAGATCAATGATCTAACAACATTCCACACAATCGTTTACTCACTTTTTTAGAAAGGCTGCAAAAGCCTTTGTGAAGTCGTGTGAACCGACATCCTTCACAGAGATACCCATCTGAAACAGAACAATATTGTTAAATAAATAAATTCCCCACCCACAAAATGTAATACGGCAAATCACACTTCCGGCAGCTTCTTCCATTTATTTAGCTGCTAATTTTGCTCTAACCGCATATGATCACGTTAGATAATGCCCAACACAATTTTGTCTTCAAAAGAGAATTGAATTTATGATTGAATCTTACGGCTAGATATATTCAACGTGGGGTTACTATGCTCTAAAATTTTTGTACATCTGAACACTCACGTTTGCGGAAGTGAAAAGGAAGCGTGGGGGCTACCCACTTAAAATCACGGAGTTTTTATTATTCGCACTCATTACTAATCGGACTGCGACACTAACTGAAAAAAGACAATATGGAGGAAAACAAATTACATCTTTTAGTTGCTATTGAATATGCTTTCATATGAATGAAAAAAATAAAAATAAAAAAAATAAAAACGCACAAACACACAAACAAATAAACAACAAGATGTGTCGAAATAACCGGCCCATCATTTTGGATAAGGGGACCACTAACCAGGGTCTATTAACTTGATAATAGACCCTGGGGTAACGTTGGTCAAATTTATACGTTATTGACAAACATGAATTAATTGATTTTACATAGTATTCCTACAAAATGTAACATTCCCTCTCATTATGACTGCCTTTCACCCTCTTTGTTGGCAATTTCCTTATCAGTGAGTTTACTTTAAGGTCATTTTTTTAATCATGACACACCGTGTTACAATCTCCTTCGCAGACTCACTTTACATGAATGTAATGAGCCGATAGTGTTAGAGAGTGACCGTGTTAAAGATTTACAGTGACAGACGAAATATCTTAGAATTCCTTTCGTTGCAGAGGGAGAAAAACAAGTGAAATCCTTTATTTCTGTAAGAACACGCATTTGTGAATGTGCATAGAACTTGATTTATCTCAGCCTATAAAATTCAGGGCCCAAGATTATAAAAGTTACATTAGAGCCAGTCTCCATTTCAGCCAATCAGATGCCTGAGATTTGAGACTGATCTCATTAATTAGTTTTATGATCTTGGACACAGGACCAGTTTGTGTTTTAGTTGACCAAAAAATGCAACTGACATTTCCACAAAACAAACACTGAAGTTGCAAATCTGTTTTATGTGTTAAGCTCTAGACTATAGCTCAAGACTTGGAATATGATCATCAATTAAAGATTTAATGAAGATAAATAAAGTTATAGACTTTACTGACATTCAAAGTATATTTAAAGATAAAACGGTTGAGTCATCTGTAGTACCTAGTTATATTAAGAATACAAAATCACATATCGTTTGTTATACATTATTGGTACAACAAGCCAACTAGAAATACAATTTTCAATTAAAATTACATTACATCTGATTTACAGATTATTAAAAATACAACACAGCCTTGAGATTGTTCAAATTCAAAGAATTGCAATATATGCATGCAGGCATTTCCCCAAATCGTTACCGATGATCAATAAAAAAAAATAAAATTGGGTAATGATGATAAAACACGCAAAAGGTTTTCCTGAAATTGTAGTACCGATAACTTTGTTTTATTTTTTTTCCTTGTTAGGCAAAAATTACATTTATTGGAATCTTTATCATTTTACAAGCTTTAGAAAAACGAATAAGCTATAAAATATAAACCCTGCGAGATGTTGCACGTGAGAAATCACCGTCAAAATATAAGATGCTAGCGGAGTAGCTATTGAATTTCAAATAAATATGATGATTCAATGATTTTCAGTGATGTTTTTTTCCAATGGTTACTAATTATATATATAATGATATTTGTAAAATCAAATCAGATTCCTTTGGCCGAGGCTTCTTCTCGTATGAAAAAAACAACAACAACAACAAAACAACAACTTCCCTAAACTTGGAAAAGAAAACAATACCAAGTACGTTTATAAAATGATAAATATAACATAACAGCAGACAGCTCAATACTCTAGCGTCGGCTCGGTAAGACGGAGGTCTGAGGTTCTAGTTCTGACCGAGGCTACTTTTCCATCCCAAATCTGCCACAATACAATAGTAACAATAAATTTTATTGTATGGAAAAGGTGTTTATGTATAGATCTACTACTTAGTTATTTTTATTTGATTCCTTACATCTAATTAGCGTTAGTGACGTACTGACGTAATAAGGACGACGTCACGTCGTCACTATGAGAACATTCATTAAAGATGATCAACGTACGTTCTCTTAAAAATGTTAGAACAATTGTACAAAAAATACTCCAAAAAGCTAAAGCCAATTGTTTTTCCATTTCCAGAATATTTGTAAGTAATTATTTATAAGTTACAATTTTTAATTTAAGCTATACTATTGCATTTATTCGTTACAAGCATTAGAAAGTACTTGTAAGTATATGAAACGAATATGACACTGCCGCCCGACCCACACCATGCTATCAAAACATTTTAAGAAGAAAACGAGGGTTTTGATAGAATGGAATAATATCACCGATTTAACACCAATATTTCAAGAAAACAAGGGTGCATAAATAAGGGTTGGCAGGGTGTGGGTCGGGCGGCAGTGTCATATTCGTAGCGTATACCTATTTGGAGATGAATTTCACTAACACTTCAATTGTTCGTTTTTATATCCACAGAAAGATTGGCAATCGTCATAAGCCCATTTCACATTTTCCCGCGCTATCAATGCCTTGTCAGAACTCCATAAGATAGAAAAAAATCTAATATCTTTCCTGAAATTGGAGATATCACTGCGACCAAGACGTTGCTACGTATCTCCCATTGCGTTCTATCGCGTCATTGGCGAGTATCTGCGCTCTCACGGCGCTTCCACGGCATGCATGCGCTTTCGAAAACACTCGTTTGCAATTAGATCGCAGCTCAGGCATTAGACGACTAAAGTGACCAAGCTGCAACCGTCTGACTTCCTCTAGCCATGCACGAACGTTAAACCTTCAATATTGCTGGGCTATTCCCCGACGTCGTCCCAGAATATTGTTCACAACCTCTTCATCATGTGAATCTGCTTGGCCTTCATGTAGGAAAGCAGTTAAGCCCGACTTGCTAGCGCACATCGTCATTGTGATATGAATATTTATTTTTATGTCTTATAAATTTATACTATTTAGTTCGTTTTTTGTTATGCAAACGCTGAAGGATGTGGTAGAAGCGCCTTGTGAAAGTGCGATATCCATCCCAGCTCCGGCAAATCTTTTTAAGAGTGCAGTATAATAAATAACACTACTTATGAGTATAAGCGACGAAGAGCCATGATTTAGACGCTGAGACATTCTAGAGAATGCCGTGCACTCTCCGTGCAAGAGCAACAAAGCGACATCTACATGTTGTTCGCAATGAGACTGTGTGCTCCTCGCAGTGCTCCCCGAGGAAGCTCCTGTTGCTGGAGACCTTACTGCTCTGATACTGCGACCACACTGCGTTCTGTACAACGCAATACCACTGCGTTGTTGCGGTGCCGCTTGCGTTCGTACTGCGCGCACCTAGGCGTTCTGCATTTACCTTGGACGTCGTGATAGCGCGGTGCTCGTGTGACAGAGGATTAAAGTAGCAATTTATTATCGATTCATCACAGATGAAGTGTTTAAAATGTGAAGTTGTTTAATTTTTACGGTTAACAATTTTGTTGATGATATGTTTCAAATTTTCAGGTTTTTTAATTTTGTTGTGCAAAATTGAAGGTTATTATTATAATTAAAATGATATTTAAGGCATTAAAACTTAGCATCTTTCTTATCCCTAAGCTTCGTGTAAGAGTTATATTCATATTGTCTGCGTTATATGAAATCTGTTGCTTTTGCGGCAACTTTGTGCTCAACATCAACACTCTACCATTCTAGTTGTTGTTTTCTGATCACAGTTTTGAAGACGACGAGAGAAGCACTTTTAGAAAGTTGAAGGTTCCTGTGCAACATTCCGGTGTCCGCATTGGCGCATACGCTACCAGGTATTGACATTAATGGCAGACTTCTATGGTATCCCTTTTGCCCTTAATTAGCGATTAATAAAACTGTTATATATAATGTTTTCCAGTGAATATTAGAATTTTCTCGGTGAAATAAAAGTGATATTTCACTGTTTTCAAACAGTCGAATATCATTTTCATTTTCACTTTTTTACGTTGGTACCCAACCGCAAATAATATTCTGAATGAGAACTGTCTTACCCCAATAAAACAAATATCATTTATATAATCTTAAAGGACTTTAAACGTTAACACAATAAGCAACAGAATTTTGATAAAGAAATTAAAAGTCAAGACGTTAAGTATTGATACTTCGAAAGTTTTCCAAATTATTCTTTAATATAAAATCCAAATTTAAACTGATTTACTTCATAGATTTTGTTTAATGCAATTTTAAGAGTCTGACATTTTTTAAGACAGTTTGGGGGCAATCGAGCTCAATACCATTGACAGATTCCTTTTTGTTGTTCGTTTTCCTTATGTATTAAATGATACAGTTCCAGCATAAGCATGAGGCAACCAATCTATTTACCCGTTTAGTATTAATGTCACAACAATATGGGGAATTATCCCTAAATGATCTGGTAATCTGGGGAGCAATCTGATTAAAATCATCTCCTGAAAACCGCTATGCTAACGATTTGTTAGATCTGTCTTAAGTGATATTGTCTGGAGAGCTGGAGAGTTATTCCTGAATGGTCTGTTAATATGGGGAGTTATCCCTGAATGCTCAGGTAATCTGGCGGGATTTATCCCTGAATGGTCTGGTAATATGGGGAATTATCCCTGAATGGCCTTGCGATCTGGGGAGTTATCCCAAAATGGTCTGGTAATCTGGAGAATTATCCCTCAATGGTCTGGCAATCTGGGGAGTTATCCCTGAATGGTCTGGTAATCTGGCGAGTTATCCCTGAATGGCCTTGAAATCTTGGGAGTTATCCCTGAATAGTCTGGTAATCTGGGCAATTATCCTTGAATGGTCAGGTAATATGGGGAGTTATCCCTGAATGGTCTGGTAATCTGGGGAGCTATCCCTGAATAGTCTGGTAATCTGGGAAATTATCTTTGAATGGTCAGGTAATCTGGGGAGTTATCCCTGAATAACCTTGCAAGCTGGGGAGGTATCCCTGAATGGTCTTGCAATCTGGGGAGTTATCCCTGTACGTATGGTGTTTTTTTTTATATTTTATGCTTTAACTTTATGCATGGCAGCATCATTTTACTATTCTACTTGTTGTTTTGTTCTCTGATTTCCAGTTCCGGTAAAGTTAAGAGAAAGACATTCAAAAAGTTAAAGCCTCCTGTGCAAATTTCGGGCGTCTATTTCGACAACTATCTCAGGTATTTCCCCATGATCATTAAACTTAATCCGACACCTGTCTCAAAGGTTTGTGACTGGTCTCCAATCTCAATTTTATTATCTTGGGTCCTTGACCATGATGCGGACGTGTAAGGTATATACGATATGTTTAGACACTTAAAATCACACGTTTCCCAGCTTAATGTTTATATAAAATCAAAATATAAACTGACTTCATGGAGACTGTTTAATGCAGCATTTCTGTAGTGAAATGTCCCTTTTCAAGATAGTTCATTAGCAAATTGAGCACATAATCATTAACACAGATTCCGCTTGTTGTTTTTTTTCTTTTGTAAACATAGTTACAGTGCCTGTTGTTTCCTGATTACAGTTGTGATGACGTTAAAAGAAGCACTTTGAAGAAGTTGAGGGTTCCCGCGAAACCATCTAGCATCCACATTGACGCCGACGATCTCAGGTATTGACATTGCGGACGTGTAAGGGACTCTAAACAACAACAACAAACTTAGTAACAAAACACTTCTGTTTTTTTCGGCGTTAGCTGTCTAAGCTCACTTTTGACCTAGTTTTTCAACCAACGAAATGTTGTCAATAATGCTCGTATTCTATTATTATGCAGCGGGAAAATGAAATAAACTATTTCGATTGGTAGCTATTAACAACAGAGAGGCATCTAGCAGGGTGGAGAGGTATCTAGTGGGATTTTTTTATTAAATCAAATAGATTATTTCGATTGGTTTTTAGTGTGTGTAGTTTAAGATTACCGTAACGATTTTTATATTTTGTGTAAGTATTTACCTGGCACTTACATTTTCGAGCATTTTCGTTTTTAAAAGCGATAATTGTATTGAAGTAAAACATATTTACGATTTAAATAACCAGTTAAGTCAATATTGATGGCTTAAATACAATTTTATATATAATATTCTTGGGTGTCAGGTAAACGTTTGCGTACAATACTAAGTGTAAAACGAAAGAAAAGTGCAGATATTTCTAGTTCTTACTGGTTCTTTTCTTGATCCTTTGATACTGATTGTTAATTTCAAGTGGGAAAGTTACGTTCTCTGTAGTGTAGTGGCTAACTCTCTCGCCTCGCAAGCTGAGGCCCAGGGTTCAACACTCAGGATGGACAATTTTTTTTAAGTTAATATACGTAAAAGTTGGTAGATTTCGTTCTTGCAACAAGCTGTTATTATTTATATTTATTAAATTTCAAGGATATTTATTCATCTTGAGTTTTAACTCTATAAGAGGTATTTTATTAAAACTGAATAAATGTAGATCAAGATTTAATGTAAGGCTTTGCTTCTGGTTTAAACCCCTGTGGCAATTCGATTTGCCATTGACCGTTCCAAGGCGGTAACCCCTCGGGTTCGCATTTTTGTTAATTCTTTGTGGTGTCCTTTTTAAAACTGATCATTTTATTAACCATGCTCTCTCACCCTCTTCTTGACTGTGTGGGGAGGCTGTTTTTTCTGAATGTGGCAATTCCTGATATGCATATTTCACCTTTTTTAATCGACTTGTTATCACCGTATGAAATTGTTGCAACAGCTTCAACATTTTTTTGAAAGACATTTTCAATAAATTTATGAGTTGTCATGATTCGGTCGCTTAATCTCTAGGTCATACTAAGAAGGCAGAGAGGGTTCGTCAACAGCTATAACAAGTAAAATAAAATAACTAAACTGCGCCTGCTTCGCCTCTCTATATTTCTTTCTTTCTTATATACATTTATATAAATCTTTTCCATCAACGCCGTTTATCTTTTTTAAAGATATTTCTTGTTAACAAATTAAAAATCTGGGCGATAGGTATTGACACTTGATATAACACGTTTTTGAACTACATGTTATTGTTTATATAAAATCAAAATGTTAACTGATTTACCTCATGGAGCCTATTAAATGCAGCAGCAGCGTGGTCTCTTTTTTAAGATAGTAGTGTGGCAACGAGCATATAACCTCTGACAATGATTTCGTTTTGTCTTTGTACTTTCTTTGGAAAGAGGTGCTTACCAGCCAACAAAAGCGTTCTAAAGCGAACTAATCTTTCTACCCGTTTTATACTTATGTCAGGTCAATCTAGTGAATTTTCCCTGAATGGTCTGGCAGTCGGACGAGTTATCTCTAAATTGTTTGGTAATCTAGCGAGTTGAATCATCTGACAATTTCGCGAATTGTCCCTGATAAGAATGGCCATCTGGCGAGTAGTTCCTAAAGTGTCAGGCATTCTGTCGAGTTGACTCCGAATCGTCTGGCAATTTGTCGAGTGGCAATTGCATCATTTGGCAATTTGTAGAATTTGTAGGCATTTCATCATTTTACGATTTGTCATGACTAATGGGCAATCTTCAGCATGAAGTTTCAATTTGAACAAATTGAAAAAAACCATCTTGGTAGCTACATAAACTTAATGGAGAATCAAGTGATAGTTACAGAGGATTTCAACTAGGGCCCAAGATCATTTTCCAAGGTTATAAAACTGAGCATGGAAACCAGTCTCAAATCTCAAGCATCTGATTGGCTGAAATGGCGACTGGGATTTGAGACTGGTTTCCAAACTCAGTTTTATAACCTTCAGTCCATAAAACTACAACTGGAGATCAGATTCAATTTTCAAGCATCTGATTGGCTGAAATGGAGAATTGTCTCCATTTCAGCCAATCAGATGCTTGAGATATGAAACTGGTCTCCAATCTCAGGTTTATGATCTTGAGCACAAAAGTTTTTAACAATAGTAAACTTTATATAATGGCGAAATTGTTTTCAATTTGTTTGTTTACGTTAAATTTTTAATGCTTTAATGCTTTAACAGTATGTTTGACAATTTTCAATATAAAGACACGAGCATTTCGATATGAAGATGTTGTTTACAATGAATATAACCCTTTGCGTCTAAAATTCAATTTATTTTTTAATAATGTTTTGCCTCTGTTGTGCTCACATAAACCTGGGATATAATAAGATAAGTTTTCCGTGAATAAAAGTCGGAGTTTTTGCTGTTTAAACATTGGTATCGGAGCGATAATCCAATCCACTATTCATGTCAAATCCACTATCAAATTTTGCTTATGTTTCATTGTAGACTATCAAATACCAGAAACTCGACTTAATATGAAATTCAATAACTAGAGACTTTTCATTTGACACACATGTTTAACTGCTTCAAATGACCGTTTGTTAAACGATTATGCATGTTTTAAAACAATAATTGATTTCACGTTCTATTTAAGATTTGAATCAAATAATATAGATCAAAGAAATGGAAATGGTTAAACTTTTTCTAACCAGTTATTACTGTATGTGAGCATGCGGTTGGCAAGATTTCGCAAGGATGCAAGGATTTATTCGTGAAATAAATAAAAAAAATTGGCTATCAAGAATGAAACAATGTGCTGTGTTTAGATAACAAAATGTTGGAATGGTTTTAATTGTTATTTAAGAATACATTTAACTTAAAGCAATAGCAAGTGTTAAATAAAATAATCATCATGACGTCATCAGAAAGTGTCAGAGTGGCAACTCCAGTGGCTACCGAGATAACATTCCCTCCTACACGTAGTCCCACCCACGGGGTGAGTCCCGCGGAGATAACAAGGGGGGCAACTTTGCGGGTACCCCGCTCACTTCAGCTAGAGCTGGCACGCAGTGTTACGTTCGGTGTCCTTGGAGACGATAGGTAGTTATGACGACGCTAATTTATTTACATATTTAAATACATGTGTATGTCAGAATCACCATATAAACAATGTGGCCTAAAAACAAGCTTCTTGCTCTATATACTCGGGACATTTATTTATACAGAACAAATTAAAAACTTGCTGAATATTGTTTTGTAACATTTTATCAAGGGCTTATTATGAAAAACACTCTACTTTCCTTAATGAAATTCTTTAACTGATGGACCCTTTTTACACCAAGCTCCCGACTCGAAACTTTAGAACATGCTCAACAGTGACGGTGCTGAGCTGAAGAAACGTGTTGTTCAATGTTGGTGTTTAGTACCTAAGATCTTAAAACTTAATCTGCTGACCAGTCTCAAATTTTCGCCATTTCAGCCAATCAAATGTTTGAGATTCGAGACTGGTCTCCAATCAGTTTTATGACCTACAATTAATTCCTTATTTGCCATTATTCCCTAGACGGATAAATTCGGTTGTGTAGAAGAAGTCGGTTGGTGAAATAGCACATGTAAGTCAGTCACTAAGTTACTTTACTCCGCCAAGATAGCTAGCGGCTACAAAATACTCTAATTCATTTTCACTGACTCGCCCGTTTTAGTCAGAAAGTCATATTGTCCCTGATAAAAAAATGAAATTGAAATAGAGAATATGTTCGGGACTGGGAACGTATTGTACAATCTATCGCGATAAGGTTAAAACAGTATTCTACTGTCTTCGTTCAACGTATTTACAGATGAACATCTGGATAATAACACATTTTAGCTTTTGTAAATATTAATTTTATCTTAAGCTAATTATGCAGTGATTTTCAACTCTCACTAACCGAACTCTGTCGGCAATGTTGAAATTTCACATTCAATGTCATGATCTCATAGTTTGGTCGAATATGACTGGAAATTGTTGGCGTCCAGAGGGGTAAGAGAACATTTACTTCTCGTTAAAATCCAAACAAATATGACGAAAATGTTTGATTATTAAAGTACGGGTATTCATAAGTAGTGAGTATTTACAGGCTGTTTAAGAAATATTATGTAAATGTTACATGAGACCAGTCTTGAATCCTGAGTTGATTAGCTGAAAATTGAACCCAGTTTCAAAACTGACTAATCGTATGTAACAGTTGGAGATATGCATTTAATACCATGTTCATAAACAGAGCTCATCTTCCTTTAGACGATTTTGCGGAAACTTTCGTAAGTCCTCCAGCATCAGTGAATTCATTGTAATTACGCCGTACTTTCAACACAATAATTTAATGCAATATGTTGTGTCGTTTTCAAAACATGCATGTCGCATTTTACTAATTACTCGTTTTTATTCCAATGAAAACAACGTTCAATTTAGTCAGATGATAAGCCAAAGGTGGTGTGTGTGGGTGTGTTTTGGGGAAGGGACCGAGCCATTTCGGATAGTTTTATTAACCGACTTATGTTGCTCAATGAAAAAAATTAACTATTTTTTCAAGATCGACAACTAGTTAGTATAAAAAGAAATCCCTTTATGTCCATTCGGTTTAACGTTATTTCATTTAAGACATTTATTATTAAGAATCAATTTTCAAACATGACACCTTTAGAAAGCCTCTAATTATCTGAAATAGATTTTACGCCTCTTACAGGATGGTATTGTCCGTATCACAAATACAATTACTTTCTCATTTGAATTTCGTCAATAAAATATAAATTCAGACTCGCCGTTTATTTGTTATGTTGAAATATAATAATCATTCTTCCTAAAATCTATTGTGCGACATTTTCCATACAACGGATACAATCAACGTATCGAGTAAAAATTGAATTTAAAGAAACTCAGGTCTTATTTTATTAGGCAATAAAGATGTGTACTGTACTGATGTTGCCCTCTTTTTTCAACAAAATTTATCAAAATATTATTTTATACTAATCTTATTTTGAAATGTTAATAGACCTCAAAACTAATATTGTACATTTATGAGCCGCGATATGAATTGTACCCGGTTGCGAATGCTAATCTGGGTCTACAATGGTCGCTTAGGCAGTTAGCCCCATTTTGTTTTTACTAGACCGTGTCGACGTTATATGTGTAGCTAGGACACCATGCTGCACGACAGATATATCACAATTTAAGTAATGCATTTACGTCATGTTATGCGTTTTATAAATATTTCAAACTTCCGAAAATAATATATGGTATACATGTTGCCTAGGAAACTGCCAATCTTTGTCTGCGTCAAAAATGGAGATAAACTTTAAGGTTCAGAACTTGAACATTTTATTTAAAAAGTATTTTGTTATTTTAAAACTATGTCGTTAAAAGCCAAAATATTGGAGCTGCGGAAAGGAAACTGTATTTACAGTACATTCAGTGACTATAATCATACGCTATCAGCTGCATTGACGGAAATATTGGACCAATATTTTATGAATTTATTGCAATATTTACATTTAAATCCATTAAATACACAATCAATGTCCTTATCAAAGAGGCAAAGCACAAGAGTCAATACTGTAATGGGCAAAATCAATGAATATTACCAAAAAGTAAAAGTTTTAAGTGAAAAGTAAATTTGCTTAATAGATATTAACATTAAAACAGTTTTTGCTCAATGAAATGTATTATTTATGACAATCTTGTCAAATTCGTTATCTTTGTTATCAGTTTTCAATGAGACTGTTTTAACACCTATATGGAAAACCGAACTTTACGGTCTCGGTAGGATGTAAGTAGTCTGTCTGCCACCGGTCCCTCGCTTTTGATGTGGTTAGGAGTTGGAACCTTCATGTGGCGAGGTTATACAGCTACCAAGAGGAAGAACCTTGCTCATCTAAGTTTTCTTAAATTTTTGGGGGCAATTGATAAAGTCTGATCAGGATCTAAACTATCCAATCTTTATCAAATGAATTCGAGAGCGAGCAGTGTGTAGAACATAACACGCAGGCTGTTCTGGGCCCATATCACTAACCTGAGTTTGGAGACCAGTCTCAAATCTCAAGCATCTGATATTTGAGAATGGTCTCCCGTTTCAGTTTTATGATCTTGGGTCCTGCATTGGCTGCATGTGGGCTATAAGCCATGACCAAGCAGTAATGTCTTAAAACAATGAAACCATTTGATGTATGCTTTCCTGTCAATTATCCATTTACTCCAAAGATAAGACTTTTAAAGAATGAGCAAAGTATAGATCCAGATCACCCAGATCTCTTGCGATCTCACGGTTCTCTGAAAATGATACAACACAGTGCTAACGCATTGGAAAAGCGGTACAGTGTGACGGGGGCGTCTTAACCTTTACTCAGAGAAATGTAAACAAACGAGGTTGTTGGTCCACATATCATCATATGATCATAAGTCGATACCAATTAAATTTCTAACCCAAGCTAACTGATACACATGTATTTGAACAGAAAATTGTATTTTAATTCGAGTTGGACAATGCATCGAATATACCCGATCTCAGCGATTGGAAAAATAGATGATTGAATAATATTAAATATCAGGATATTTTCCACTGCTCTTCTTATAACATGGACTACAATGAGTAATACTTTAATAAATAAATTGTGCACCGTAGGCAATAATAATATTTATGATATGAAATCTTAAACAAATCGAGAAATCGATACTCAATGAAAAATTATAAAATGTTAAAATATTCCGGCTCTTGCTGAATATTAAAATAAATAAATGTTCACAGCTTGTAATAAAAAATTTTCTGATACAAGTCATAAACTATCGAAATATAGACCTAATTTCAATTATGTTGTTGTTAAAATATTCCGGTTCAATTCTTATACATCTTGATAAACTTCATGCAAAATTAGATAACGCAAGTATTGATGACAAAATCCGAAATATTTATTTATGAAACCTAACAATTGCCTGTATTTCAGCAAATTGTATCCGAGTTCGGGATGGTTGAGCGAGAACCGGGACAGATTTGCTGGGAGGAAGCCGGAACCGGCCAGAGACAAGCGGGAGTTTGTCATAACCTCTCTGGACACCCGGAAACACAACCCACATCCAAAACAAATATTTCATATCAAGAGGATTGATAATAAAAAGGTACTTTTTGAAACAAGATAAAGTATTCGCTAATGAAAATCTTTATGTTCATTAAAAGCTGATAATCAACGACAAACACCATAAAATGCAAAATATGAGACGCTCATTGCCTTTTTAGGCTTTTTTGTGTTTTTGTTCCTAGCATCTTCGCTCTTTGTTATAGTACACTCGTCTACCGGTCTTTGGTATTTACTTTACTGAATATATTTATTATTTTAGGTATTGTCGATATGTGCAAGATTTTAATGAATGGCTTAAAGGTGAAGCATTGAATGGATTTACTTCTGATTAGCCTTAGGTTTTTATGTTGTTCAATTAATGTTGACACCGCATATTACTGTTGTGGCATATACCATATATTAGGCTTTACTAATTGTTGTCTTGTGTTAACAGCCTGTGTGCACTGTACAGTCGTGGGTTTGCACAGACGACAAGGTACCTAGTCGACCTGGATCCTCCGTGTACAAGGTATCATTCAAGGACCGCCCGACGGAACCTATACGTATAGTCCATAAACAAGAATTTGATAAGCCAATAGAAGGAATAGGTAAGTAGTAAACATACTTTATATGAAGCGGTCAGCGTAAATGGTATTTATTTTACCTAGCCTTTTGTGTGAAACGACAGAAACAAAATTGTCGCAATATGTTCTGATGTGCATTTAACATATAACGCCAATACAAAAGTTTTAGAACTTTCGAGCGTTGGTTCACTTTTTCAGTAGTCTTTGGTGCAAACTCGTTCTTATACAATGTTTTGTATTCTGTTTCAGTTCCTGTAAATATACCTGGTAGTAATTTCGATATCAGGTCTGAAATGATGCTACCTGTTTGTGATTCCGTAAGTACACAAAGACTTTAATGTTTTGAGAAGCCAATTCTTTACCTAAGCGGTGCCGCTTAATTTGATTAAACGCGTGTATAGACCGTTTCTGTAATTTTGTATCTAGTATAAAACTGAAACTTGATTGAATACAGAAATGCTAAATCGCCGGATACATTGTCCGAGATTCAACTTTGAATGAAAGCTGAATAGCATAGAAAACGATTGAAAAATACATAGACATAATGGTTAATATATAACATTCCTTTGCATGTCTTGCTTATAAGAAGAACCAACTGTTTAATTGTCCTTGAAAACTTCAGACCGCGCTGCCGTCTGCACACAACCCTCACGCATTCTTGTCACGGAAGAGAAAGGTGCCGCCTCCATTTAACTGTAAGTAGATCCGTTGTTTTCGGCATTCTTCAAATACAACAGCTACAAATTAATACCAGTCGCCATTTCAGCCATCAGATGCCTGAGAATTGAGACTGGTCTCCAGATTAAGTTTTGTGATCTTGGGCCAATTTCAGGACGAAATATGTTGTTTTTTCTTCAAATGTTTCGTAATGTTAATTTCTGATACATATATTACTTTTCGATTAGACAATGATATATCTAAATTAATATGTGATTTTGTAACATTGGTCAAAAGTTCTAATTAGGCACTTTTTATTTAAATGCTTTATAACATCTGCCCTGAATTTCAATTAATATCGTCAGCTAGCGGCATCTGCCCTGAATTTCAATTAATATCGTCAGCTAGCGGCATCTGCCCTGAATTTACATTAATATCGTCATATAGCGGCATCTGCCCTGAATTTACTTTAATATCGTCAGCTAGCGGTCATTGGGAATGCTTCGTTGTTTAATTGGAACTTGTCACAATTTTAAATGATCTATTTTACATTCAATAAACAATTTATTTCAATGTTAATAAAGTTCAAGCAATCTGAAGAATAATACGAATTAATTGTTTTGTTTTAACAAGAACCAAAATCATAAAACCATTTCACGTAACAAAACCTATCTTAGAATACATTCATTTGAAGTATGAGATTTTATTATTACCTCCCTTGTAATAAAAAAAATCTGTTAAAATTTTAGGCAGTCCGCGAGTGACGTAATTAGGTGGACTGCGCAGGATTTCGCGCAACAGATTACCTCTCTTGCAATTTAATCTGTTCAAATTTTTATTGAATAACTTAATTAGACTACCACTTCTGAAACCTAACATTATAATTTCCACCGTAGCATTTACAACAAACCACGGACATCCTGGTGAGCTTATCAATTTAGTGTAATAGCTACTGCTTCGACTCTTATGTCATTTATTTAGATTATGCTTCTGTTGGTTTTCTTCTATAAAGCTTCACCCCGCCTACTCGGACAGTCTTGCCGCAGTTCTTATTTCTGAATTTTTAGTTATATAGACATTGCATGTTATATCGGTATTGCTCGTGTATAATCAGTTTTCTTACGTCTTTTACTTTTTTAGAGCTAAATAGATAATCTCAGCGTAGAATTAGAAAAGTAGAGACTAGTTTTGTGTATTATTTCCCCTACCAGTTATGTCTGTGCATATTCTTTTACTCACGATATACTGAGATTCGTAAAAGGTATTTCGGCTTTACTGTATGGCCAACTATAACTTAATTTATTTCCACTATGGCCTCAAAAATGTCACAATACAATTGCAACTATATAAATACCTAAGGGATGCTTTTGTACAGAGTTCTGATACATTGAGTAATCTTGCCGGTCTCATTAATATGTTGCTTGTGTTTTCTGTCCTTTTCTGTGATTATCTCACTTTAAATGTCTATGTTATGTTTGTAATTTTATGTAATTTTTAAGTAATTACTAGGTAGATATAGGTATTTTCTAACATAATTGATAACTGTTTTGGAGCCACTTTTTTATTTTGACAATAAAAGATGAAGAAACATCAACTCTGTAATTAGATTTTTCCTTAAAATTTGACTTTTTAAATAACTAACTTTCTAATCAGATTATCTAAGTCACATGTGAACAATTTCTTACTAAATGATATTTGAGAGAAAGTATGCGATGCGTTCAAAGGACTAACAGTGTAAAAATACTGATCGATGATTCTGTGTTCTTCTAAACAGCCACCAAAGTAAGGACTTTTAATAAAAAGAAATAAAAATCGACGGGTTTCCGACGGGAAAACAGGGTCGGGTTTTGAAAAGCTATTTTTTTGATACGTTTAAATACGTTTCGGGCGTCCTCCCTTAAAACAGGGTCGGGTTTTGGGAAGTCAAAATTTTGTCACGTTTAAATACGTTATGGACGTGGAAAGGATATATATAGCTAAAGGCAAACATTTGCCGAGTGCTTAAAATAAAAGTAAAAGTATTTATTCCCATAGTTTAATTACAACCATTGGTGTTTGACGTGCATTTAGACAGATGATACTAAGATTCATCTGGCATACACCTTTAAAATGCAAATTCATTTATGATTTATAAATCTAGATGTTATCATAGGAGCAAAGAGTCAAGATTACGTCCGTTCGGGGAAGGTGTTGTCCGTTCGGCATTCCGTCGGTTTAATTCATTGAAGTTATCACTACTCTTTTCAATTCTGAATGAATTTATAAAAAAATCTTGCTCTTTCTCAAAATCTTCTCAGCGGATTATTATAAATTAAGATACCGGTAGGGAAGGATTTTTGAAAAAAAAGGAAAAAAATAGAAATTCGTCTAGATTTAAAAGTGACAACTTCAATGAATTTAACAGACGGAAGGCCGAACGGACGCGATCTTGACTACGTGCTACTGTGGATGTTATGTTAAATGTCAATTGCATTTTATGTAAGAAAATAGTTATTATATTTTATTTTAAACATAAAATGTATCAGCATAGTAAAATTGTTTCATTATATTAATTTGACAAGTTGATACATTCTAAAACTAATGAATTGTTACAGCACATTCTGGTATTGCGTATCCGTCTTTGGAGCATCCGAGAATGACGTCATACACACCTGGCATGACGCAGACAGGTTCCCTGCCATTTCCGAATGAAGGGTCGGAAGCAGTTGTGCCTTTGGACTTGAAAGACAGAACATGTATCAGTACTCTATCGGGCATGGGCTTTAGCCGTAGAAAATTTATTCGACCACCGTCTAGTCATATAAAACCAGGTAAAACTTGAATGGGGTACGTCACGGGAAAAAGTGTATTCGATCATATTTGACATCTTTGTTCTAACTTTTTTTGGAAAGAACACACAAATTTCTATTATTTTTTAAATCATAAAGTTATTTTTACCGTGAAACGCATAATAAGTAATGTCGTCTGCTCAACTTTATGACGTCATTTCAAGACTTTACGTCAAATGTCCGAAGGTACCTTTTGCTGTGACGCGTACCATGTCAAACGTGTATCGTATAATTATGCAGACAATGCAATAAATACCTTTTATAGACTGATTAGCATCAACGAAACTTAAGATATTCTTAAACAGAATTGCAAGATTTAAATCACAGCCAAATGTGTTTGACTTAATATGCTGCTGCACTACCATTTATGTTCTCTCTTAAGATGTTTAAAGTGTTATGGAATATATATGTATGTTCACTTATGTCTTACCTTTTGCATTCTGTTTTATTACAATTATTTCCCCTATTTGCTTTTGTCAGCTCGCTAATCAATGCAGCATTTTAAAATATTTACTTTGCTGGTATTTAAATGGCCATATTTATTTTCACTTAAGCATGACACAAAATGGCGTCATTGCAAATATGTATTATAATACAATAATAAAAAATCTCGCAACATCTGTTACTTCTAATACCTGAATATAGTATGTGCTTTTTTAAAGGCACAGTTCAAAATAGATTCCGTTCAGTTACATGTATCATATATATTGTACTTCTGCAGGCTTTAATGGAGGCCTTCAAGAGACGACCAGCTGCAAATTCGAGGACAAATTTTTACCATTTATTAGAGCAAAGACAATTATATAAAAGTGTATAACACTGATGAACATTTATAATTAATCTAGTTTGCCATTCGCCGTGCATTTGTATTATTTGCTTTTTTATTTATTGTATTTCTGCTGTGCTGTTTTGTTAAAGTAAAAATAAACAACGTTATAGAGTTTAACTTCAGTCTATATTTATACAAATAATGGTATTATATAATTACGTTACTGCAGAGTTTAAAGCACGAAAACAAAACATAGAACATTCATGCGCTTTGGTCCTTGAAGTTATTAATTACATTGAAAAGGAACGCATGTATTCTTAAATAAAGTACTAACTTAACACTGTTTCTCACCAAACACAGACCTCACAGTTATCGTGGAGAGTAGACCTTAACATGTCCATTACGAGATCCTAACCACAGATCGCCAGATTTATCAACATTGATACTGCTTGGCGCAATGATGCCTGGAGTTTGACATGTCTGAAGTATATGCCCTTCCTGTGAATAAATCTGAACGCAATCGTGCTTGTAGTCCGCAATGAAAAGCAGTCCTCTATCGCAGCAAATCGATCCATATCGGTACACATTGCTCTCAAAAGCTGTCTTGATCTCACACTGACTGTCAAAAACACCGACCGCTTCTGAAGAAAAATTTTTTAGAAAAATATTTTCGTTCTCACTGATTGCTATCTTCCATGGCTCATTAATTCTTATTCCAAACCGAAACCCAAAGTTATGAGTATCTAGATCCATAACTACTTTTCCTTTTGTATCAAACATTGCAACACGTTTTGCGTCCTTAAAGCTGATTATAAGAAAGTCTCTGTCATTGATCTTCAAATCGCTCGGTTCATGCAGCAGCTGAAAAAGAAACTTTGGATGCATTTTCGTCGTGATTACTTTCACACTAGTTTTACAGGCAGCAAACACTGTTCCGCCTGAATTAGCATCCATACCGTATACGCTTTCTTCCATATCCAGTCTCAAACCAAGAGTGCCGTCTTTTCCACACAGTTGAATGTATTTCTTGAAGGCAACCCATGCTTTACTGTTGTCTACAGGGTAGATACAGTTTATATGCCTAGTTAACTGAAACGACGAGATTTCGACATAATGTACTGGCTTTTTCAGAAGGGCGTCCATGTGTACTCTTCCGATCGAGGACTGCAGGCTGTGAACCAAGGGCTTGTATTTTATTCTAAGTAACTTCGACGGAGGAGGCTTACATGATGCTTTCACCTCTGTAATCACCGATTTCAGATTTTGGTATTTACTGATAAGGTCCAGGTCTCTGGTTCGTGTAACTATTTGTTTCAAGGTCTCAATGGAAGCGTATGACGCCTTTTCTCTAGCCTTGGCGTCTTCAATATTTCTCTCCATATTACCTAGTACAGAAACCTCTTTTTCTATAAGATCTTTTATCATGCTGTTACCCATATTATCAAGCTCATTTTTCAAGGCTTGAATATGGACTTGTATGCTATTAACTGTCGTTTGAACATCAGACTGAAAATTGACCTTCTCCTTTTCACATGTTTTCAAATAGTCATTTGCTGCTTTCATGGCTCGTCTGGTTGCAGAATCAGAGAGGGAAGCTTTTAACTCGTTTCTTCTATCAATGGCAGTCACCTGGATATGTTCAGCGATATGGTTAGCGTGTTTGGCAATGGCGCATCTTCCACAGATAGGCTCAGAACAAGAGATACAAAACAGCTCTAGAGTAAATGGATAATGTTCATCACATACAGCAGATTTGCTGGACTGACCCACCATCTCGTTCTTCACGTTGACGATGTAATGACTTTTTGTAGTATCTTCGTTAAGATGAATGTATACGCAGTCTGAACACAAATATAAACTACATTCTGAGCATTTGCATGAAGGTGTTTTAACACTGCAGTTACTACACGTATCATTTTCGGTCACGGAGAGCTGCGAAAATTGAAAGTACTTGTTGTCCTCAAATCCTTCAATGCCTCTACTTGGGATAAGGATTTGTTTCCTACACAATCCGCATCTGAACCACGGGCGACTGAAACAGAATTATTAATAAGTAACACCAGAATAACGTAATAAGTCATAAAATTTATGCAGGTAATTTATAAAGTGTTTCGTATTTGCATTTGTGGTAACATGAGAAAACTGCAGTAAAGTACTGCATAAAGATAATTGCTTTAATTAAGCATGCTGCAAAAAGATATACACGTATTTAAGTATCCTCTAACACATTTCCAAGTAAAATCATCCGAGAAATGTTCCAGCTACCATTGTGGAGCAAATACAGAACCTTCTTGACACAGAAATATCCGCTCTAAAGTTCTGAACGATGGCACCGACGTTTGTTAAAACTTAATTGAATTACAAAGGTTGCAACATACCTTGGATGTTCTTGTATAAGGTTTTCTAGACACTGCTGACAGAATGAATGCAAACATGGGAGTAGTTTAAGGATGACTTTGTCATTGCCACATGCCAAACACTTCTTGAGATCTACAAGTTCAGTTGTATAACCCACTTCTGTTAATCTATCGGTTTCTGGAACGGAGCTTATTTTCCTCCACTCGACTGTAGGAATAGTTCTTCCTGTATCTAATGGTTTGCTGTCATCACTGTCTAACGTCTTGTTTTCAGAATTGACAGTCTGATTAAGTAATGATTTTCCAGTCCGATAACTCATTAAAGAAGACCGACCATAGCTTTTTAAAGATCGCATGTCCATATTAACCTCCTTCTTCCCACTCTTGCTCAAAACAGATGCGTTGAATGTCGTATCCCGTTTCACGCGTCTTTCCTTCTTGTAGGCTTCTCCTTCTACATCAGATGCTACTTTCCCACCAGCTGCTGGTATTTGGGGAAGACTTATTGTACTTTTCACAGAGGACCGCGAAGATATCTTCACAGGTTCTGACATCTTTGATTGGGCTCTCTCTTCGCCACCATGGAGATGGATCATGGTTTGAAAAAGATGGTTTGAAGCTTTACAAGGACGACTGGTAATAAAAACTATACTAAATATATCTTATTTCTGACTTCGTCTTTAAACTGACGACATAAATTCGTATTTTGTATTTTCATTTTAATTTACATTAAAGTTCCGATTAACTAATTACAGCTATTTTACATGTGAAATTCTGTAATGTCATAATTATACATAATCTATATTTTACAGCTCCAGCGCTGAAGGTTATAAAGCTGAGATTTGAGACTGGTTTCCATGCTCAGTTTTATAACCTTGGGCACAGATATTCCTAGCTCGATTCGTTTTAAAATTAACTCCAATGCATAGTTTTAAAATATAAAACAATGTATTTACCTTCTTTTCTCACCGTAAGATGTCTGGGCTCGAGGTAATTACCGATTATTTAAAACATGCTTATTAATTAATCGACTCGGGTTACAAAATAATTTACTAAACATGAATACATTCACTAAGCATGAAACGTTTCACTGACAAACACGCTTGACATTTGTTCTAAACAATGACGCCTTAATCAAATGTTTTACTTTTAACTTTACACCTCAAGCAAACTATATTATTAAGATTTCTAAAGTAAACTGAGTGAACATGTAATATGAGCTTGAATAATATAAAATAAATTTCTTTAGTTCACATGTTTATTCTAATTATATATCTGGTAAAGCTAAGTACTTTCACAGCGATAAAAAACAACAACATTTGCATGTAATAACATAAATAATGCTTTGTACCGGAGGCTTGTATTCAAACAACCTAGCATCAGAAAAATGGACTCGACTCATACAATCATTCAATTAAATCTTCCTGATTAGTAAATTATACATGGGCATCAAATATAACATCAATGAAAAGTTAGTTTAGCGAGTGAGGTTGTCCCGATGGTTCGTCAAGATATATTCGGACTGTAGATCTTTGTGAATTTGAGCTTGGCGTATCTGAATTTTCAATCTGTCGCTTCGGGGCTTGTGGACTGGAGGACTTTTTATTTGCCGAATCATCCTGTTTCGAAGAATTCGTCACTTCGGCATAGCCCGTAGATTGTTTGACATTGTATAAATCGGTTGTGTTGGCTGTTAACACTTTTTGAGGAATATCCGTTAAATCTCTGCTGCTGAAGTTTGTTCTGAGAAACAAAAATATACTATATTTAAACACCATACACGTACTAAATGAGTATATTGTCGTCGAATATTATACAATGCAGTTTATATTGATTGTTTGTGTTGTTGTTGTTGTCTTATTAGATCTTATTATATACATACATGTAAGCACTGTTGAGAGCACTATTCAGATATGCTACTAAGCTTATGTTACTTAACTCCAGAACGTTTTGAACTGCAGAAACAGACTTATGCAAAATGAGACAGATTTGTAAACAATCAGACAGACCTGGGAATCTCGTCCTCTAGAAACACGTCAGCTGATGCTTCCTCTTCAACACTCTCCATAGGATGAAGGCTGTGTGAACTCCTCACTAACGCAAAGCCCGTATCATCATCCATTTCCTGAAGAAGAAACGTTGTTCTTTGATAAACATTATGACGACAAAATCAGCAGAGAGTACAGGTCTTTCTGGACCCAAGATCATAAAACTAAGTTTTGAGATCAGTCTCTAATCTCAAGGATCTGATTGGCTGAAATGGCGACTGGTCGCCATTTCAGCCAATCAGATGCTTGAGATTTGAGACTGATCTCTAGATTTAGTTTTATGATCTTGGGCACTGATTATTAAAAGAGAAATCAAACATAACACTCAAGTAGATATCTTGTTCTTTTGCAAAATACTTAAATGCGTTATGAAGTAGACATGTCGTAACGTTTTCGAAGCTGCCCTATATATAAAAGACGGAGGAAGGCGAATGAAATTGAGGCTGTATGTTAAAACATTTTAATGAATCTAACTTGCCAAGTTCTGTTGTGGAATTATCCCACGGGCCAAGAACTGTTATACATCTTAAACGAACTTCACATGTAATACAAGATTCAGAAGGAAGAAATATAATAAATGTATCACTATATCAGCATAATTTACATATGCAGATGGCTGAATAATGTTCCCGCTAACATTTAAATTAAACAGAACATAACCAAGGGTAAGAACGTTCATTATGCGATTAACAAATAAGTATTTCCAAATTGCTTCTTTACGTTCTGAAAGAATTCCATTAAATCAACAGCTAACCGAGCATCCATATATTTATTATACACCTTAAATTGTTCATTTTTATATAGCATCAAATAAGCCTGACAGAGGAATAAGTGTTATCCTACGATGAGAATTCCAGATGGGGAAAAAAATTATCTGACGAAAGCATTCATTCCACTTTCAGTCTTATACAATTCTATATTATCTAAAACGAAACATAATGTGATGTTTATAATAAATTCATAGATGCTCGGTGCGCTACATTTAAATGGATTTAGGTATGTGAATATCAATTTTGTTTGAACGGATTTCATATACCTTTCCAATCATTTATAACATACGAGGTTTATACTAGCATAATGTATTCACAATTTCTATGCACTAACCTGTACGTTTCGGACAGTGTTTGCCTCTTCTATTGCGGAGAGCAAGGTGGGTCTATAAACTCCTGGTGGAATCAACTCTTCATCCGTTGCTGGATCTGTTGCAGCTCTTGCTGTATCAATTCCATGATCTTCTTTGACCATTTCTACTGTGACGCGACTGAAAATAATTCACAAAATAATCACCAGTGCTTATAATTGAAAATTTAATAGCATGAAATAAAATAAAACACTAAATGTGTAATTTCAATTTACCACGGAACTTCTAAAAAATTGAATTGCTGTTATTTTAAAGAAGTCTGAGGTACAATGATTAACACGATTTGTTTTTAAACACAGTCTGATGTGAATGGTTTGAAATTTATAAAATCAATTTGTAAAAGTTTCTAAATATCGCACAATAATGATTTTGGAAGTAAATTTCAAGACGAAGACGTAAGTCCTTATTATTTGAACGAAACTTTGAACTTCTGTGTGATTTCTTTCTAGCTTAGAAAGTAATACCAATATTAAACTTTCTACATAATATGGTAAAGCAGCTATGCTGACATCTATTTTGGCGATCGCATATTCACACTGAAAGATAGACAAAAGACGTTGTCAGTGGCTTAACGACGTGTAAAACATGAAAAATCACATTATTTAAAGGTGAAAATCCGATTTTTTTTGTTTTTCACCGCTGAAATCAAAAGGGAAAAAAGATTTTCCCTTTTGATTTTGGACAGCGGTTATTATATTATACTAATAAATGTGATAGCCAACATAGATTTTACTATATGATGTAGATAAAATGTAAATATATCGCAAACCTTTCTAGCTGAGGATCATGCGTTGGTATTGCTGCTACAGAAATTCCTCTCCTTGCGTCTGGTTGCTTAATATGTTTCCTTCTCAAATGTCCGAGAGGGAAACTCCATTTTCTTCCTAAAACGAGCTTCTGAGGTTTCTCGCGAGATTTGCCCTTTTTGTGAACGTGGAGATGTTTCAGGGGTATATATTCTGGAGGTAGTTCTGTTCCAGCTGGTATTTCTATGCCAGCCTAAACAATTCAAACTGATTACTAATAAACATGTAGTTCAAAACATTATTTTTTGCCTAAAACACCACTGCATATTATACTTTAATTGATTATCATAACAATGATCGACATATGATTTATGCTTAAGAACTCTTTGAATAATTTATTATCATATTTTGTATGTAATGAAAATATTAACAAGTAAATGGGGGTATGCACCTGATAAAATAATACCATGGCAACTATGGTTCACCGTCATATGCATACCATCGTTTGGGATGGATCAAAATTGTACTGTTTATTGGTGTAAATATTCAGTTGCGCTGAACCCGGGGCTAGGCGGCGTGGGCAGTAATAAGCATTTCCATAACTGCCCATTATCAGGCTCAATCAATATTTTTTACATTTGTCGTGATCGGTGGCTTTCAAAGTTCCCTTTTCATAATTTAAAGGTAACAAATTATACTGACACATCACCTTGGAATTTTTCGGTAAATAAATAGATTGAAGAAGAAATGAATATAAGAAGGTAAAAGATTAGAACTAAATAAGGTGAACGTTAAAATCAGTTTGCTCACCGGCCCTAGTTTTCCATTGATGCTGTCTCGTTTCTGTCTCGCGTCTAGAGGTCCAAGTCTATCATCTCTGTCAGTTAAGGTGGATGAGAACAGTATATTGTCTCGAGAATTTGACAAACTGCCTCTTCTTAAAATATACAATTGCCATATAACCAATTAAGGCTATAGTAAAATGTACCGTTATTGTTTCAAATCTTCTTTTTGTTTGAATTTTGTCAGTGTTCATGTTGCCTGTTATAAGATAAATGTAATTGTTAGTTTGAATAATAAATCCATTTATAACCAAACGCATTTGAATTTTAAAATACAGGCATCAAAATTTATAAGAGGTACAATTTTAAATTTAGGATGAATAAGTCTTTAACAAAAAGCTCTAAATACATTAAACTTACGATGCACTTGGTTTAAACCCAAATAAGCTCCACTTGGATGGAGTTCTAAATCTAACTCTGGAATCCACTCTGTGCATATGCTCTGGGTCGTCTGTATAACGTATAATAGGATGTATTTGCTGCTCCACCAAGCTTGGCCGCCTGACAAAGTGTTGAAAAAAGTTGACTTCAAATATTCAATTAGTAAAACGAAAAAAATATGTTTGATAAAACAGAGAAAATATATTAAATTTAGCGTAAAACATGAACGTTTAATTAAGGCGAGCATAAATTCGCACAACGTTATTATAATTACTAGATACACTCGTGCACAATGGTTTTAATTTTAGTAATTTTTTCTCAAGTGCCAAATTCACTAAATCTAAACCCTCGCAAAACAACGATTTTCGACAGTTAGCTCTACAGTCAGTTGAAAATCAATCAACATACGGTATGTTATAAGTTGAGCCCATGAAGTTCGGTCGTTTTGACGACATAGCGGCCTTTGTATATGGAAGGTCAGGTTCAATATCATTGAAGTGGGCATCTTTAATTAGAGGTGGGTAATTGGCATGACATTGGTCTACTATGCACATTGCTACCTGGAATTAATAAAACATTAAACATCAAACAGGACCTGATGGCACATATTATGTGAAAGCAAATCTATATATCCTCTACATGCACTCTTAATTCTGTAAGAACAGTCGCAAAAAATTATTCCTTTTCGAGAATCTATACATCATACTTGATCATCTGTAGAAGTTTGATATAAAACCTTAAGAATTCATAGTATAAACAGATGTACATAAGTAGATGCATTAGACTGAAAAACTAGCAAATATTTTCAATGCCTTTCTGTATGGTGTCTGTTCATCTAAATGCACTGGAAAGAAATCCGCCATTAGTTGTTTTACATAACATGTTATATAATATAATAAAGGTACAGATTGATTGACCATATGTGCAAGAAAGAAATTGGCAAGATAGTGAATGTAGTGTTTCCAGTTCTTTGGGTTGGAGGCATATGAAAAGCGTTAGGTATCTATGTAAGGACGGATGGGCGTACTAGACAAGAGGGACCTATATGCCGGCAAAAATACAAGAAAAAAGGTAATCAGATACATAACTTTTAAATGCATTTAAGAATAAAATACGATTATTTGTGGAAAAATCGTTGAAGTAAGACATAAAAAAACAAAAGCGATAAGCAGGAACAGTCTGGTTGTAAAATTCCAGTCTTCACTAAATATAATGACCAAATAAACAGGCGTTTTTTTCTTGCATAAGAAAAATAATATCTTAATGTTGACACTTACGGCAGTGTGTCTGTCCAGCAACCAGTTCATATCATAATCGTCATCGTCTTCTCCGAACGGGTTGATCATCTGCTCAGCTACCTTAGCAATACAACAGAAAAGTTGGTTCAAAGACACATTTTCGATTAATAGTTCGAGCCCATGGCCGAAAACCGACGTCAAAAAATGAAAATTAAAATAGACACTTTAAACTTTGCATAAAGTCGTTAAAATCATTTTTATTTAGCCTGGTTACCAAATTTTGTGAATGACGTCGCGCGCTTTCGAATCAGACGCGCCACCTGGCGGTAGCCGTCTTTAAACGCAAGCGTTTCACTGTAACGTGAATAACTTTGCAAACAATGGCGTTAAATCTTTTGCAGAAAGTGTTTCCAAAAGCGTGTAAGTACTTTTCTTAGCCAGTCAGCTGTTATTAATGTAATTATGTCCTGTTGCAGTGTTGCATTTCATTATTGCAACCATGCCATCTCACTTTCTCGATGAGATGATTAGAAGAAGGCGCATGCGTGAGAAAAGCAATGTTATAGTGCGATACAGCGAACATTACGATAAGATGACTAGACGCCCTGAAACAAGTCATTATACTGAGCTGCATTCTTCATAATCGCTTAATAATGAAAACAATAACAATAAAATATATTTCAATTAAACTATTTTGTTAGATTTATCAAACTGCATGTATCACAAGTCATTGCCTCCTAACAACAATTCCTTCTTTACTAAATAATTAAAAATGAATATTGAGAAGTAAAAGACTAAACAATTACCTTCAACCAGCCAAGGTAGAAGAAAAACTGCATGAATGTGAAAAAGGGGACATAGAGGTCCGGATTTCCACTAGGGTTGTCCACATACTGACGGCCGATCAGGCATGCCCCGAAGAACGTATAGACTGCAAGAGTTACAACCTAAACAAAAAAGATTTACCAATAAGTATTTAATTATTTTCTCAGTATCAGTGCCCAATGTTATAAAACTGAGCATAGAAACCAGTATCAAATCTCAAGCATCTGATTGGCTGAAATGGCGACCAGTCGCCATTTCAGCCAATCAGTTGCTTGAGATTTGAGACTGGTTTCAAAACTAAGTTTTATAACCTTCAACTCTGTACAATCTTCCCCTCCTGTTGGTGATCTTAGCGCAGACTGTTACCAATCCGTGTTTCACTTGGAGCTCCTAGCAAGCATACACTCAAAAAGTAAAGCAAGTAGGAAAATTAAGATCAACCAGCACAAATTTACTATCAAAAGCATGAACGCATACGTGAAGAGAAATCACCAACCTGTAATCAACATGCCCAGGCTATGTAAAACAAGTAATTTCGTGTTTTATTTCTCATCACCTACACTTTTATAATGCTCACTGTGCGGATTCGTGCAATTCAATTGGCAAAACAGTGATTCAAGGTAAAAAAAATATATTTTCTAAAGTAGAAGTTTAGGCTTCGTTCAAAAATATAAATAGTTCATAAATTTTCAATTTATTTTGCAACTTGCTTGATTAGCGACCTATTATTTTTTATACTGCATCCCAAACACGAAACTAAACTTTAAACTGACAGCATTTATCTGATGTTTTGCTGAAAACATGACGGCAGCTAAAAAATAAACATAAACATACATTTCTGCAATATGATTGTTTGCGGTTGTATAAAGCGCATGTCTAAAACTGTATTGCGAAATCATTTAAAAGCTTGTGGTTTGACAGAATTAATTACAAATATGTCAACACAACATCATTGAAATGCAGTCATTTTGAATAACTATATATCATTATTGTATAATTTAAACATACTTTAAACCAAAAAAATCATTATTCAAAAGGATTAAAACGAAACTTTGAAAGCCACCGAACACGACAACGACAAAATTAACAAAATATTGCAGGCCGGTTTGGTTGAACCTGTTCATTAACAGAAATTAAAATGTATATTACAGTCCACGCCTCCTCGTCCAGATAAAGCTCAGCTCAATATTTACACAAATTTAAATATTGAGCTCAACGGCCATCAACGGGCGTAATTGATTACAGCATTGATTTACATGTACGGGGAGACTTTTTACGACCGCCACACGAAATTTCTAAAATAATATTACATATCTGCAAATTTTACTTTTGCAACCGTTGTGTTTTATCTAAAGATAGCTTGTTTTGATTCTGTTCTTAACTTATACAAGTCGATGCCTTAACAGCACCTGAAAAGGTTGTGCAAATTGTTAGGCAATTCTGTTATGTTGCGGAATGCTTCAGTTTGATTAATATATATCAAATAGTATTAGTTGAAATTCATTCTGTCGTAGATGATGCTAATTTTTATAGACCACTTTTGTGCTCTTTAATTTTTACAATGCTAGTTTAATATTTTCATCTGTGGTCATACTAAATACATTTGTAGTTTATATTCTTTCTTTTCTGTTCAATGATCTTAATGGCAATTTAACGTGAATATTCTATCATTCTGTTATACATGTTCTGTTTATTTGTCTCACTGAGTACCTTAATTGTTCTTATGATTATTCTTATTTCCAAATGAAACTGGTTAAGGTTTTTTTTTATATAAATTCCTAACATTGGGGTGTCTGTCATTGACTTGTCCAACTTGACGAGTTGTAATGTCTGTACCGTTCAGCTTTCATATTGAAGGGTTCAGTTCCCCTTATTTTCTGTTTACTGGTTATAAAAGGTATTTGAATGTTCACGTGTCGTACTAGATGGTCGATTATGTCTTCGTATTGCTTTTACTTGTTTTGCTGGTAAGTTGATGGATCCTTCCTATTTGTTCGTTAGTGAACCTGACTCACTGATTGATTTATCTTCCGTAATGTTATTCTGAAGAGCCCCTAGACTAGAACAGCGTTGCTAACACTTGCGGTCAGAACCGTCCATATCCGTAATTCGGTTATAAATGTATTATTGTATTTTTAAAAGCGCATTAAGCCGCTAGTACAAATCATGACCTACGTTAATAAAATTAACTTTAAACCAATATTGCTTGACCCAACAACAGAACAGAACAGAACAGAACAGCCTTATAACCTACAATTTTTGTAAAATTACAGAACGAAGTCTTCCAGCTACCGATAAATTGTTCAAATCAATACACATATCGATATATATCTTAACAGAATAATAAACTACCATGCTAGATGAGTCAGTTGTATTTTAAAAACCAACAACAATAATAAATATGATAATTTTATGTGTAAATTATTAGGAACTATTCAGAACATAAATAGTCAAAATGATACAGTCAATACGTAAAGTAATACAGCTCTGGCGTTCCATAACTATTTACCTGAGTATACACTAGCGGAATTGTGATCCAGTCGTAAACAAAACACAGCGAGCATTTGTCTCTGTAATCAGCTATGTACTGTAAGCAAACAAATAACTTTTGATGACGATAAATCAAGCTAACAATGTGTTGTGATTTATGTCAACAAACTAATTTCGGTGCCAAGTGTCTTTTCCATTACAAAATGCGGTTTCGCGTGTCGCCTTTTTTCATTAACCTGCTTTTGATACTGCATTCGACTTATTATAATTATACAAAAACACAAAAATTGCTACTAAAGGTATCTCTATTTGCTTGGCAACCACATGCTTTCTTTGAGACTGAAGCTATGCATTCTCCTTTCAAAACAGACAATATATTCATTGGAACCAACGATAAGGTGAAGCCTAATCTTGGGGACATTAACCTTGAAATTCCATTTATTGTACTGTCTGACAATCATCTTTGACCTTATGGTTGATCCTACCTCCAGTATCAGTCTGAATCCTATTTCTGACTCAATTCTTCCCTCTTTCCTAGCCTGTGTCAGAACACCATTAGCCCAAACAAGGGGCACCCAAAACTTATTGTATTTGCATTCCACCTTTTCATACAGCCCAGCCTCTTCATGCGTAATGTAGCCTGTAATGCAAATATAAGGTAACATTTCTTTGAGATGAAAAAAGACAGTTCATCTAGTATAGCATATTTCAACAGTTTAATTTCATCAAAAACGAAAATAAATGATATACGGCCGTGGAAAGCTTTTTACGAACAATTCTGTATGGTTTAGTATGGCATCGTTTATGTAATTGTATGCTTTCTTTGCTTTATATGTTCTTTGTTAAATGTCTGGGTGGATTGCGCAATATATGAGTATATGCATTTTACTTTCCATAAAAATATGGTTATGCTGTGCTATTTGTTGTTCTGTTTATGACAGTGTACTCCGGAAAGTTCCCATTTGCCATGCAAAATTTGTTACTTTGTTTTGAATTAATAATTATATAGGAGATAACATAATATTGCTAAGCCTTCGCTCTGATATCCCCTTTACAAAAACAGTTTGATACAAGGCGCATGAATGTACTCCTCTCTTATGTCATTAGGTTTTGTGCTGGATACTAACACGTTATTCATAATTCGGAAAAATTCACAACAAAACCATAATTTCCTTAAGAAAAAATCGAATATAGTACTGATCATTTTATATATAATATTATTCATATTTTAGATCGTACGAGAAAATATAACTTCTAAAAGTTGGTAATTGAACAACTGGACCAATTTCGCCCATGTTCTGAAGAAAACAGCAATGTACTATTGTTTTTCGTCAATAACGTATATATTAGGTAACATCATAACATTCTTAGAAAGTAACGCAATCAACTCAACATTCAAAACACTCTAAGAAAACATTATATAAAATTCCGTTAACCTAAAAAAAATAAAGCAGTCCGCAACCACAGTCCAATGCATTTTGAATATTTAATTTTATTCTAAAAAATATTTAGCTTTTATGAATGATTGACGCATTTCATTTATAATAACATAATGAGTCGGCAAGTATTATGTATGAATAATTCCATACAGATACAACGCAAATTTTTGTCACTAGCATGGTGGATTAAATAGAAAAGACAAAACCATACACGTCAAGTTAAAGAACGTGAATTTAATATTAACAATTGAAAGTACAAACTAAACAAAACGACGTCACCACCCAAAACCACTTTTGAATACTCGTACGAACACCATATTGGAACGGCCAGACCTATGGTGTTGTTATTGTTCTTGTTCCCTCTAGCCATTTTGTTCCTTTTTTTGTGTTCTGTTAACATTAACTTTAAAAAATACCTTATACCTACACATACCTGGACGACCTAGATTTCTCTGACAATCCTACATTGCTTATGGGGTTTTTCGAAATTTTATGTAAATAAAATAATACTTATTATTATCATTTGCACACATGACATCTGGCTTTACAAGTAAAAAGTCCTTTTTGTCAGTTTGGATTTTTTACTCTGTCAGAAGTGCAATATTTTTACTTTTATTATTTTCTTTCATATTTGAGGTTAACGACCTGAATATACATCATCTGCCACACTATTTTTATATATGTCTAACCATACTTGTCTATTAAAGTTACCATCAGTATATGACAGTAAATATTTGATAAAAATAATGATTGTGTGAAGATTATGAGAACTGGCGTATTTTGCCTTGTGGCCCATATGTCACATAATGAGCGACAATGCCAGAATTTCAAAATACTTAATACGTGCCACACAATACGAATGCTTATTTAGACTATAAGTGCCTGTTAAATAAATGGAAAGTTTTCTTTTTTCGAACATCAAGATAATAATGTCACAGCCATAAATAACACTTAGTTATTTAGATGATATAATGGATGTATATTACGACTGGTCTTTAACTACTGTATATAAGATTTTTTTAATGAACTTCAGCCTACAGTTTTGTTTTCGACTTTGATCATACTAAAAACATAATTGGTGTCTACCATTCTTCTTATTGGCCCTGCATTTTCTGAATTCGGGTTTTATGCTAGAAGTATTATGATAAAAATATTGAAAATAAAGAAGTATATAAAATATACAGACCTGCATCGACAATATGTTGAAGTGTGGGGTATCTTTTCATGACCGATACACTGACTGATCTCAGTATTAGGATCCAGGCAAACAGCATGTACCGTGCCACTGTTCGCCGCAGTATCCTGCCATGTTCGTCTAAACCTACCAAGTAACTGCCCATGACGTACAACGTTCTGAAATGACAACAACAAAATTTAATGTTTACATTTAATTAATACACGTACACATTTTAAATGCTCGCCCGTGCACACAAAGATGCTCGTATGGACAGGTGTGGGCCATTAACCAACACAAATATCTGGAATAGTCTTCATTTGTTCTTTACTGGCGGTGCAACAATAAGTCGAAATAAAAATGCTTTCAAAAACTGATTAATGCTTTGTTTCAAAAAGTGGTTATACGAATAAATTGAAAAAAAAAACAACAACAGATGACTAGTATTCAAGAGGATGAAAAGTGAACTTTATAAGCCAACGAACACGAAATATATAAAAATATTGCAGACTCGGCTTTATGAGTCTTTTCATGGACAGTAATGGAAATGTATATCTCTGCCCACGCCGCCTAGCCCCAGGTTGAGCGCAACTCAGTAAACAATATAATTCGATCAATCCCAACATCAATATTCACACTTCACTTTTTACAATATGCAAAGTAATTTTTCAGTTGTTATAGAAATAAGTAATGTTTTTATCTCATTTAATAATTCCGTTATATCCTGTGATAGAATAATGTTTACGTTTTATAACAATATAAGTAATAAATTTTAAAAACATCTACAGACAGAATAAAGCAGAAAGCTACTCTCCTGTGTAATTTCTCCCCAGATTCTGCCTGGCTGTTAATTTGGATAAAGCATAATGACTGATTTTATCTTGGCCGTTAGTTTGGTCTAAACAATATTTAATTTTCGAAAATAAAAGTTGTGCAATAGGATTGATAAGAACTAAACAATAACGTGCACAATCCCCCTTCAGTGAATTTCTCTCCAGATAGACTTTGTCTAAGCTGTTGGTATAAGAATATTTACGGATTATGTTTAGGCTGTTAGTGAGTTTTAGCATACTGACGTATTCTGTAAAGAGCATTCAGGTCGGTTTCAGCATATAAACTGATACTGTTTGGGATTTTAGTTTGATTGTGACAGCTTGTACTTGTTTTTTCTTATGAGAATCTATTGAAGCAAGTGTGTGATTTGGTGCACGCTAAAACCTGGTTTAAATCCCCAGTGCCAAATTATTGTGCCACTGACCTTTCCAAGACGGTACCCCATCAGGTTCTCTTTTTCGTTTATTGTTGTTGATTTCTTATTTGAAATTAATCATTTACTAAACACTTGCTCTATTTTCCTCTCTTCTTTCTGCGTTGGAAGGTCGTGTTTTCTGGATGTGGTTATTCCTGATATGCATATTTCACTTATTTAGTTGGTTGATGGATTCCCTATGGGGTGATTGGTTGGTATCAGCATGCTAGCGTACCTGTCTGGCCATGGTACGTTGGAGAACTGTTGCCACCACCTGTTTACTATTATGGTTACGTAGAATCCCAACACAAATGACACTGGTATCAAGCTTGTATAACTGTTGCAATATCTGGCAAGCTGTTCAAATGTCCTGAAATTAAAGATAACAATTATTTTTGCAATACAACAACAACATCGATTTTCATTAAAAATGGAGTTTGATGATATACTTAAAGATGTGTTATAAGTTTCTAGTCTTGCTGTTTGCAACAATAACTGCCTATGTTGAATTTATATTTACTGCAAATAGGTTTATTTGTCCATTATTGGATAATGCTATTTTCATCTAACTAGATAACTGAAAACGCATATAACTCATGTTAATGAATAGATAATTTAATATATAATTTCTTTTCATAATGCTTTCAATATAACTAATCACAGACACCTGTTTAGAGGTCCTTTTTGTCAGTAGAGCTATATAGGCTTTACAGAGCTCCAGTACCAAAATTTGTCAATTTAGGCTAATAAATGGGCGATTTGTATCACGAGATCCAACTACAATCAACCAGAAAACAAAATATCCCCATTTTCGAAAAAAAATATTTCTCGTTATCCTAAATTAGATATATAATTTAAGATAAAGAGATTTTTTTTCGAAAAATGGGATATTTTGTGTTTTGGGTCATTGTAGTTGCATCTCGTGATACAGATCGCCCGTTTATTAGCTGAAATTGTCCGAACCTGACATACTGGCCAGAATAGGACCTCTAAACAGGTGTCTGTGGAATTAATAAAAAAACTCACTTTCTCTGCGCGCTGTCCAGAGCATATCTATAGACGAGACTGATGAAAGTATAGAGCCCTATGAAGACTGCAGCGTCTATGTATATATGCTTGTACACGCTTCCTCTCCATCGTCGTAACAAGGCAAAAAATCCGAAGAACGAGGTTGTCGCTACCTTGTACTGGTATATAATTGTCATGACTTGTGTACTTCCCTTTTATATGAGCACTGAGGTGATTCTTAAGTTTACTCTAATTAGGGAAGGTACATTTAAGATATTCTCTAACGCAATATCGTCAATATAAGCGATTGCTTTTCGATCATATCAAAAGAACGTAATATTTGTTGCATTATTTGCTGTTAATAAACACACGCGAAAATTAAAACTAAATTCCTTGCAAACGATTTTTTTCTCAATTAAATGTGAAAAACTTTCAGGTTTCTTACTTATCAACCACTTCCATGAATGTGTAATAAAGCTTTTATTTAATCCATTAATTTAATCTTCGTTGATAAATAACTTTTTCTAAGAGAAAGATGATATATTGAGATTATCGCCAAATTGACACTGCGTCAGTTAACGTGACTGTCCCAGAATTAATCAAAAGGTTCGGTTTATACACAAGTCAGCTTGCAAGTTAAGTGTGTCGTATATTTTTTCTGCCCTTCACTTTTTTCACTTTAATCTTTGAGATTTCTTGCCAAAAAAACTTCAGATGTCTAATGTTTGACTTGCTGTACATTACAATTAAAATATTCATCCTTTTAAGGAAAAATTTATGTCAGATGTTGCACAAGAAACTTATGCTCTCTGTTTAACAGATTTATTGCCTTGTCAGATTTTAATTACATGCATTTATATAATACATTCGTTTACGTAAGACCTGTTGAACATGCGCAAGAAGAGTTCTTTATTTTTTGCTCTAAGCTGCATTATACAAATGTTAATGCTGCATTTAATTAATGTTTGAATGTAAGTAAGCTTTTATCTCTACGAAGTGGTCGTTTTTTTCATTTTTACTTCTCAAAAACCACAGCGAAGGTATTGTTGAAAGCCACATATTTTGCATTGCATATCTGACCACGACCAGGATCCGCAGTTTTTGTGATATGTTCTTTAAACCAAAACAAAATATTAATTAAGGCAATAAATGCAGAGGTCGGTTTGCACAGCTCATAACAAATGAAAACCAGTGTTCGAGGGTGGGGGGGGGGGGGGGGGGGGGGGGGGGGAGGAATTTGCGGGCAAGCAGTCTAATGCGTATTTCGAGTTATTTACCGAAGTATTTGCATTTAATAGACATAATGAGGTTTCATTTACCTTTATAACGAGCAATTCTGGGAGATTTCAGTGCCAAACCTTCAGCCCAGGCAAAAAAGTGACAACCGGACAAAGGAAAACAAAAATATTCCAGAAGGGACGGGAGATAAATAAAAATGTCAGCTCATTGTCCTTTAAAGAATCCTTATCTCGAACGCCTCATCTATAGTAAAATTTTTGCGAAGAAACGTTTTGATCCCAAAATTGATCTCATACGTTTTGTAAATATATTGTTAGCCTACGACATACTTTTCCTTGATACATAAAATGTTACTTTGTTGCACTATGACACTGTTGTCTTTAAAATTAAAGTGCCTTTAGCTGGGAGCAAACCCGCACCGTCACGGCGACAGCACCTAGCCGTGCAATTCCTGCGACGCGACCAACTGAGCTAACCGGGACAACCCAAATGAAAGGTTGATCGGATAGCCCTGATATACGTAACAATCACTGCATGACATCGGTAACGGGTTATTTTACTGATAACAGTACTGACACCGTTAAGAAAGTTACACCGTTTGATGGTTCTCAATTATTTGATGCAAGTCATTGTTTAGTCTTGTCTTAATTGACAAATTTATTTCGTACAGGAGTTGATATATCCTGTTTCCGTATGTTGTTATATTATAATACGTACGGACCTTGTATAAATGATTGTTGAACGATGGTTTGTTTCGTAAAACTTCAAATTAACGTTGTCCAAGCTCTAGCCTAATCATTCAGCCATGAATTGTTTCGACCGGTAATTACATGAGGATATTAAAACTTATGTTGTTTTTGACCATTATTCTCTGTGATAAGCTGCATTTACTACCGTGGATTATCTGTAAACATTTATTCAGTTTTGTTCCGCTTTTTATTTCTCGTTTCTGCCACCCATTCTTCATCTAGAGACCGTACACTGCTGATCTTGGAATTAATCTGAAAACACCTCTGTGTTCACCATGAATACTCTCATATTTGTCGAGTCCGGTGGCTTTATAAGTTTCCTTTTCTTCTTTTTATTTAAACATATTATATATTGGCCACATATGTTTGTGTGCTCTTGTATGCAACATCGTCGAGCTGATAGGTGAGTTGGAATTAGTTCACCAAGACAACTTGTACTTGTTTGTTCATATGAGAACCAGTTGTGGCAAGTGTGAGGTAGGTGCACCCTAGAACCTGGTTTAAATCCCCCAGTGGCAAATTGTTCTGTCACTGACCGTTCCAAGACGTAACCCCTTGGTTTATCTTATCGTTATTTATTTATAGTTTCTATTCGAAATAGATCATTTTATGACCCGTGCTCTCTTTTCCTCTCTGGTGTTTGGCTTGTGGGATGGCTGTGTCCTCTGGAAGTGGCAATTCCTCTATGCATATATCTCTTTTTCAGAGGATTATATGACATAAGCATATCTTACAGAGAAGTGTTTTATTGCAATATACCTTATAACACACACACACATTACATATAATACATAATATATAACAATTCGAAAAATACCAAACTAACACTGCTACATGTAGGAACAGTAAGCATTCCTAATATCTCATAAATATATAAATATTCTCGCTGGAGTTATCGCCGCTGGCAATAACGCTGGATACAACACTAAGACACCATTTATTCCATTTCCTTTTGTGCCCACTGCTCTTTATATTCAAAAATATATATTCTATAATATGCTTTGTTCAACATATAGCATTTGTTGTGGCATCATGAAATTATTTTTCCTATGTGTTCGTTTGTTTGTATCCTTACAAATGTTTTACTATGGTAGACGATCATTGTATCTATTATTTCTTAATTTTTGTTTGTTTTATTGTTGTTGTTGTCGACGCGTATAGCCTGTTACATTTGTGTCTACAGATAGTTACTAACTGCATAGTTCTGAATTTATGTTCACATTAATTATTTAAGCAGTTTGCGGAAAAAGCACTTTTTCTGTTTATCATCATAGATTTCATTAGACATTGACTACATCCAGATCAGCCGGCAGCGTCACTGGCTCCCTACAGCTTACTGCATTTAATACAGCTTGGCTTTTCTTAGCAATTATGGATACTAGTTAACATGCCAGTGTGGTCGAATGATTGCTGTAGATATTTTTCATTTAATAAGGACATAACTGGTATTTTCGTCAGTGTTTGACAATGTAGGAGAATCTCTATCTCCTGTTTCATGCACGTTTTTATTATTAACGGATTTATTTGACACTTTCAGATCATTATTGTCGATATTTGTGTTACTGTCTAGCATATCTTCTTCCTCACAGACCGAACCTAAACTGTTTTCTTCTCCATCTTCAGAAACGTTAACTGTTGGCAAATTGAAGGTTTTTAAGTTGTCTACAGTTCCAGCGTCATCAGCATAATTAAAATCACCAGCATCGTCGACGTTGTCATCATCATCATCATCATCATTATCATCATCATCTACATAATGTAATGGTTTTCTTCGTTTTTGAAACTCCTGACTCCCAGCATAATCTGTCCCCTCAGTTTCCCTAAGACTGTGTCGCTCTTGTACTGCGTCAGACTCGGTTGTTAGATTCTGATCACTGAAAATGTCAGTCTGCATGTTGCCAGGATCATCTGACGTTTGGTATCGTTCAGTGTCAGACAAACTTGAACTGCGCAGAAGTTTGTTTACTGCATTACTGATGAGGCTGAAACAAAATGCAACAGACTGGGATGAAGATTATAAAACTCAGATTTGAACTCAAATCTCAAACATCTGATTGGCTGAAATGGTGACAAGTCGCTATTTCAAAGTTTTATAATCTTCAGCCCAGATAATCGTGTAGAAATAAATATTTCAATATTAAATATTTCAATAAAGACAGTGTGTCTGTGTTTTCTGTGATGTTTTTGTACAACAACGAAAGTGTGCCATTAAGTTACCTTAGTCGTACTTCTAGTATAGATAAAATATAAATATTCAAATATAAGGTTTGCATGTTTTATTCAATCGACGAATGTAGTGTTCTTAACTACATGGCTAACGACTCACCAAGTCAATCACTTCGCGTGTTTTCTATTCTACCAGTTTCGGGCGGAGGACTGTGTTATATCAAATTAATAAATAAGTGATGAAAATAGAATTTAAAAAAAAACTTAAAATATACTGTTAAATCAAAACCTGTCATTTAAAACAAATCTCGAGGCACGAGAGTAATTAACAGAAAAATCTACAACAATTTATATTTTTTAGAGTCACTGTAGTCATGCCGCATTTATCTGGCATTTATCTGTTGATCAAGTTTGTTTTCTTACTTGTCGTTCTCGTTCTCATAAAAAACTTCATCTCCAGTTTCTTCCAAGATGGTTGAAGGTATCGGCCTCTCTCCTTCATTGTAGGAACTATCGCCTATTGATGACAGAGAATGTGTCGAAGGGGATGGAATCAGATCCTGTAAAAATTTCAAACACACAATAAATACATCAATAATGCAACTCTGGCGTTCATAAAATAATTTCGGAATCTAAGGGGGAAAATACACAGGTGTTTTTGAATTTTGGACAGTGTGACTACATTCGTGATTGCCATTCACTATAATCAATGGTTCTTAATCTTTAAAACATAATTTAGAACGCTATATGACGAAGTGCGACATGTAATAGCCTCTGAAGCAAATTCAGAGTTACATGCTAGTCGATGACCAATGAAAACATGGAATGTTACATATTCTTCAATGCATGCATAGTTCACTGGATAGCACAAAAATAAATAGGGAATAAGAAATTTCATTAAAATAGAAAATGGAACTTTGGAAGTCATTGAAGACGACAAATATGAAAAATTTGCAGGCTCGGTTCGATTCAGACTGTTAATGGGCAGTAATAGAAATGCATATTAAATGCCGCCCGGTTTAAGCGAAAATAACAAAAGCATCTACAGTGTCACACACTGAATGACAGTAGCGAGGTTCTGGAAATAAACATGACTGATACTTTGTGATGAAATATTTAGGTAAAATGTCTATTGTCCATAGTGGTATTTTCTTACTCGGCTAATGACAGTACCCGAGTTCTTGCTATGGACATGAAGACCATTATGAAGTGTGCTGGTCTGGAGGTTATAAAGCTGAGATTGGAAACAAGTCTCAAATCTCAAGCATCTGATATGCTTAAATGGCGACTGGTCGCCATTTCAGCCAATTAGATACTTGAGATTTGAGACTGGTTTTCATGCTCAGTTTTATAACCTTGGACACTGGTAAAATGACTTACTTTAACGCTCCTGATGGTGTTTCCCTCCTCAATGGCTGACAGTACCGGAGGCCTGGAGACTGACAAGAACCCCATGTGCTTATCTAGGAGCTGTTTATTTCTTGTTTGTTTTGAAGCATCAACCTCCTGGTCTTCTGGCACCAAATCAACCCGAAAACGACTGCAATATAACTTGAAAATATGAATATGGAAATTACTTCTGTGTTGTTTAGTAGAATGCACTAACCTCTTCAGCTTTGGTAAAACTCGACAAAGTACCTACTGCAATACTAATTAATGTGAATAACTGCAATCTGAATCAAATCTTTACCTAAATGAATCTTATATCTTGATGGTTTCGTAGTTCCAACCTTTTAATCTCCGTCTAAATAAACACGATACATCAGATTTAGGGCCTCGCGAACAGGCTTCTTTATTTTTTGTGCAGTACAAATGGATGGTATCTTTTTTCTTAATGCAATATCTCTTTCAATAAAGCATGTTTATTTGAAATTGGACTCTGTAAGGCAAGCAATATATTTTCTCTTCAACCATCTGTTCCAACCTTCTCGGAGTAGGAGGGGTCATGAGAGGGACCAGGTCCTCTCCGGACTCCGCTTGTTCCTGTGTAGACGAAATCGAATATCCCCTCCCCGTTGCTTCACGTTCGTGTTTCTTTCGCAAAAGACTAAGGGGAAAACTCCACTTCCGTTCTCGCTCGTAGTTGGCTACGCGCTGTAATGGTCGATGTGCGGCGTCTGTTGTTGCTCGCGCTCGACGCAAGGGAACATACTCTGGTGGTAGGTCGTTATTGCCCAGATTTGCCGGTTCGTTCAGGGAGACATTCTTGAAAAACAACAATGAAACTTTGCAAAGTGACCCGAAAAACAAACAGTTACACGAGTTGTTTCTAGTAGTTCTTTATGCACCGTTCAACTCGTATACATGTGTTCTTTGGACGAAAAAAAAAATTCTTTGAATATTCGTTTAGAGGAATTATACTGGTTTGCGAATAGCCATGTTTGAAATAATCTAAATTAGAGGTATGAATAAACTGCTGTGTTAAACTTTATGGTTCTAAACTAAAAAAAATGAAAAAGTACAACCATTTTGGAGACCGACCTCGCTTACTCTACTATCAGTACTATCCCGGTGCTCTCGGTAAAATGGATCGTGATAGTTCAGAGGACCAAGACCTGCATGGCCGTTCATCATCGTCGACGTTATTGTTTCTCTTGAACTGCTTAGCCCTCCTCGCCTGTGGAAAAAACATTCTATGTATACTACTAAATAAAATTAAGACTGATAAGAATTAACTTCAAATAACATGTGTTTTATTAAAACGAACTCACTTGAGCCTATGCCTATGGGGTATTTAAATAGTAATCTCTATTTCGTACTTCGCTTAGGTTAGAGTGAAATCACTGCTCTCAACACCGGTTTCAGCGAAATTCTTTCTGGGATCTTAATTGAAGTAGCTCCGTTATCACAAGGGACCAGTAGAGCAGTGTTTTACGGCATCGTCAGAGTAATTTTGCCCTTCATTAAAACAGTGTATAAAAACACGATACCAGCGTTTGGATCTCTTTGATGAATATCTGAAGCCAAAGAGATTGTTAGTTGATGACGTTTTAAGTTACCTTGTAACTATAAGAATAAGCACCGCGACTTCTGAAAATAGGGTGTTTCCTTAGAAATTAAAATTGACGAAAATTTACAATAATGTAGTAATATCACTCATTTTATTTGACGTTTCGTGACGTCAAATAAAATGAGTGATAATTACTACATTACTGTATATTAACAATATCCCTTAGGATTATTTTGAAAATTTACAAGTTTCTTATTGTTTGATTGTTCAATGATATTACTAAACATAGCACTCTACTCATAACACTCTCGCATACACGTAAAAGTGTTGACATATGTATTAAGACAATAACATTGAATGTTAATTAGTACATACTGAAGGTTAGGTTTGAATCCAAAGAGACTCCACGTAGATCCTGTACCGTGGCGCGGTGCGGTGTTCGATCGTCGTCTCAGGCCCCGCTGGCTGCTGGCAAGCGGAGAGTTCTGTATAATCTTTTGTTCCATCATACTCGGGCGCCTGTAGGAATAATACAGCAACATAATAAGGATATGTTTGGTAATCTAAACATACCAAAAAAATAGAAGTTTGATTCTTCAAAACTGTAATTTTACCCTCAAAAAGGGAAATAAATCGACGAGAGAAATACAATGTAACAAGTGATATTTACTTTAATTTTAGTAAAGTTCTTCTAATTAATATTTACATTTCAACCAGTCATTTGCTAAGTTGAAAGTAAAATTTACTCGAGTAGTTCGAATGTAGTTTCAGTTGTTGGGTGTTTATCTGTACTCAGACCCATAATAAATACTGAAACCTATGTCTGTTGAAAAGATACAATGAATTTTTTTTCAATGTAGCAGAACGAATATTTATAGAAAAAGTATTTGGAAAGATACAAATATTTGGTGATTTCATAAAGGAGTGAAGTTAGCTGAAGTGTTGTACATTATGCATTATATGACATTTCTTCAACCAGCAGTATTGCTCACACTGTGTATAGTGTATACAGATTCTGTACACAGAAATATTCAAGATCAGCATAATAGTCTTCTTAAATCGACTACAGAGGTACGTTACCATTTCCTTATTTATGGTGGTGAATAATACTTAGCAGGATACTTACTGCTATTATTGATTTATTGAAGTGTTTCAGATTTTGAATAAGTATAATACATTTGAATCTTACTCTAGATTATAAGTTGATCCCATAAAGTTTGGTCGTCTGGATGACATTGCAGCTTCAGTATACGGAAGTTCTGGAGCGATTTCATTGAAGTGAGCGTCTTTCACCAGTGGTGGATAGTTGGCGTGGCATTGATCAGCCAGGCACATTGCAACCTGCAGATAGTCCATAGAGAATCATTCACTCTTTACTCAATTGGATATGGTTGTTATCAGCGGGCGAACAGTGTAGATCCAGGTCAGCCGACACATCAGGATATGCATTGTTTATTTTACGATTCATTAGGTTATTTCTGACAGATCTAGATTAGACGGCATGCATGTGCCGAATGAGCTGATCGTAGATCAACACTGGCCGCAGACGCGATCAAACCCGTATATAAAGAGTGAACTAAAATTCCTTATGGCAGCACTATAAGTCTGGTACTTATCAAAAGACTTAAACTGATGGCAACGTGACGGTCAGCTATCAACTTACGACAGTGTGGATGTGACGTATGAACTTACGACAGTGCGGCAGTCATGCGTAATGCGTGGTTCAGGTATCAACTGACGGCAGTGTGGCGGTCAGGTCTGAACTTACGGTAGTGCGGCGGTCAGTTATGAACTAACGGCAGTGTGGCGGTCAGGTATGACCTTAAGGTAGTGCGGCGATCCAGTATGAATTAACGGCAGTATGGCGGTCAGATATGTACTTACGGTAGTGCAGCGGTCAGGTATGAACTTGCGGCATAGTGGCGGTCAGGTATGAACTACATTGTAACGGCAGCATTGCGGTCAAGAATGAACTTACGGCATTGGGGCTGTCAGTTATGAACTGGCGTTAATTTGCCGGCCGGTATGAACTTACGGCATTGTGGCGGTCAGGTATGAACTTTAGTCAGTATGGCGGTTAGATATGAACTAACGTCAGTATGGCGGACAGGTATAAACTAACGGCAGTGTGCCGGTTAGATATTAACTTACGGAAGTCGGGTATGAACTTACGGTAGTGCGACTGTCTGGTATGAACTTACGGCAGTGTGGCAGTCAGATATTAAATTATGGTAATGCGACGGTAAGGTATGAACTTACGGTTGTGCGATGGTCAGGTACGAACTTATGTCAGTATGGCGGTTAGGTATAAACTAACGCCATTATGGCGGACATGTATGAACTTACGGCAGTGTGGCGGTCAGATATTAGCTTACGATAGTGCCACGGTCTGGTATGAACTTACGGCAATGTGGCGGTCAGATATTAACTTACGGTAGTGCGGCTATCTGGTATGAACTCACGGCAGTGTAGCGGCCAGATTTTAACTTACGGTGTGCGGCGTTCTGGTATGAACTTACGGCAGTGTGTCGGTCACATATTAACTTACGACAGTGCGACGGTCTGGTATGAACTTTCGGCAGTGTGGCGGTCAGATATTAACTTATGGTAGTGCGGCGATCTGGTATGAACTGACGGCAGTGTGTCGGTCACATATTAACTTACGACAGTCCGGCGTTCTGATATGAACTGACGACAGTGTGGCGGTCAGATATTAACTTACGGTAGAGCGGCGATCAGGTATGAACTGACGGCAGTGTGTCGGTCACATATTAAATTACGGTAGTGCGGCGGTCAGGTATTACCTTACGGCAGTGTGGCGGTCAGATATTAACTTACGGTAGTGCGGCGATCTGGTATGAACTGACGGCAGTGTGTCGGTCACATATTAAATTACGGTAGTGTGGCGGTCAGGTATTACCTTACGGTAGTGTGGCGGTCAGATATTAACTTACGGTAGTGCGGCGATCTGGTATGAACTTACGGCAGTGTGGCGGTCAGATATTAACTTGCGGTAGTGCGGCGGTTAGATATTACCTTACGGTAGTGGGACGGCCTGGTATAAACTAACTGCAGTGCGGCGGCCAGATTTTAACTTACGGTGTGCGGCGTTCTTGTATGAACTTACAGTAGTGCGTTGGTCAGGTATGAACTTACGGCAGTGACGCGGTCAGGTATGAACTTACGGCAGTGACGCGTTCAGGTATGAACTTTCGGCAGTTACGCCGTCAGGTATGAATTTACGGCAGTGACTCGGTCAGGTATGAACTTACGGCAGTATGACGGTCAATCAGCCAATTCATGTCGTAGTCATCGTCGTCCTCGCCGAACGGATTTATCATCTGCTCGGCTACCTGGAATTAATACCAATTAAAAATCAGAGGTCTTGTAAAATCATGAAACATTCTTATTACTCATTTGAAATATATAAGGATCACTGCGCGTATTTAAATAATAAGATCTGATTGTTTATCCGTACGTTCGTAACATTTGGAGTACAAAACGATATGTCATTATCCGAAACTATTAATTCGTTTTCTTGTGAAATCTGTGGTATAATAAAACAAAAGAGCCCTCCCCCAAAGTCTCCCCCCACACACACGAAGACAATGGAATAAGAGTGAAGGGTTTATTAAAAATGTAAATTAGGTATACATATTTTGAATGTGCCAGTAGAATTCCATTAATATTCATTACTTATGCAATAAATCTACATGTACATATGAGTTGAAATCATTGTGATTTTCATATTTATGGACTCTACGGAGACGAAGACATGTGCGGACAACTTCAATCTGGTCAAAACTATTTGTGTATACTAATAGTACTGTAGCAATAGTCCTGTTATGGCATGGCTGTTAAAGCTTATAGATTGTCTTTTCTGTTATGCAATATATAATTGTGCACGCCATTTGTGTTTTGGCTTAGGTTACAGATTCAGAGTCCCGAAGTTAAGGCATTATGCGTGATACAAGTACATGTATGTGAATTTTATCTTCTCGTGACGTGTTAACTTACACTTCAAGAAAATAAATCATCTCTCAATAATTGCTTATTAGAGTTCCTTACATATATATTTCACTTTGCGATCTGCAATAGTCGGCTGGGATTCTTTCATTTTTCATTTACGCTCCCCTAAGAACCATTTGTATGCGAGATGTCAACTTTAGTATTGACTTAAACAAGGTAATACGCATATCAAAAAAAAAAACCACAACCGAAAACACAGCAAGCCTACATATACAATTAGAAATATGAACGCGTTCAAAACGATAAACGCAAATGAGATGCATCGGAGTACGGCTTTGGAACGGTTCTTGGAGTATTTTACTGTTTAGAGTACCTTTAGCCAGCCCATGTAGAAGAAGAACTGAAGCAGCGTGAAGAACGGGATGTAGAGATCCGGATTGTCATCGTCGTTGTCTACATACTGACGTCCGATCAAACACGCTCCGAAAAACATGTACACTGCCAGAGTCACAACCTTGAGAATAAATTAGACTATATCAGTACATGAATATCTTCCAAAGAATCTGTCGTTGTACCAGTGGCGGCGACCGTTTTCGATGTTAGCGTGAGAGGCATAGCAACAATCACTAAGGAGGTTGTCAGGTTTTAGTGAAAACTGGAACTGTGCATTGTAGGCAGAACGTTTAAAATGCAATCCTTCCATCCGTAAGTTAGCAATAGAAGTGACGTAACCGGTCAACTAATCTGTTACCGATCCTGACAACCTTTTTGGAATTCAGAAGTTTGCAGTAAAAATATGATATACAAAGGTTAATTGCTATCGCTCTATTTCAAAAGTCATAAGCACAGAAATGGAATATATTTTCAACGAAAACATTATTTTTGTGAACTCTTTACAAAGAGCTGTTGTTGTAAAATGCGTCATTATTTGTCTAAACGAGAGCAATTAATAAAAACCAGACCAAACCGAACTGAAACATCATACACTTGTAACATATGCACATTAAGATTATAATATGCAAACTAACATACATGTATAAGAAAACTGTTCAATATGAAAAAGTAAAATTTGAAAGCGACATTTTAATATTTAAGAACTGGCCCCAAGATTATAGAACTGAGAATGGAAACCAATCAGATGCTTGAGATTTGAGACTGGTTTCAAATCTCAGTTTTATAATCTTCAGCATTGATGTAGCTTCGGATCATAGAAGTAGTGGCTATACCTGAGTGTACACCAGCGGAATTGTGATCCAGTCGTAAACAAAACACAGCGAGCATTTGTCTCTGTAGTCTGCAATATACTGCAAAGTATGATAAAATACTATATCAAAATCATGTGTTGTAAAAAGCCGATTTTATATTAGATATAAACATTTTAGCTGTAAGGTTTTTTTCCAAAATGTTTAAGAGAACTTTGTGCTTGACCAGTACCAAAGCGTTTTCTTCACATACACGGCTTATACATTATCATTGTATTATTATCCAGTGTACCACCTGTGTAGATCCAGATCTGTTCGCTTTTTGGTCAGAAATAATCTAATAAATTTAAAAGCGAAAAATGTAGATCCCGATCACATTGCACGGCTGTAATATTGATCAACATTGGGATATAATCCTTATTCATGGAGTAAAGGTAGAAACAATCTGTATTGTTGTTTTTGTTGTTGTTGTGGTGGTGGTGGTGGTGGTGAAAACACTATCATTTGGGTTAAGTCACGGGAAAAGATACCTTCGAATAGCTGACGTCAATTATTTTAATGACGTCAAAAAGTTCAACAGACGACATCACTTGCATTTTGAGAAATAACATTATGTTAAAATGAGTCTAGTCGAGGACTAGTTACAGCTCGTGCAATATTTGGATATATATATATGTTAGCCAATTTGAAAATGTGGGTCATCATAAATACTCTTCGTAACAAAGACAGACTAGCAATAAATATTACCTCGAGTACAAGCCTGAAACCCATCTCTGACTCTATGCGTCCCTCCTTCCTAGCTTGTGTAATTACACTGTTAGCCCAAACCAAAGGCACCCAAAACTTGTTGTATTTACATTCAACCTGCTCGTACATTAACACCTCTTCTTTTGTAATGAATCCTAAAATATAAATAATTTTTAATTATCTTGAGCAGGTTATTTATTTATTTATTTATTTATTTTAGCATGGAAAGAATATTCATGGTTGCCGTTTTAGTATTACCTTTTTATAAATAGTAAAAAGTCAATATTCACGGGGAAACTCTAAGAGTGACTGAGACATAGGCTATTGTCTCAACAATCGAAGCAATATTCTTTTTCGCTCAAATATTTATTATTTTCGGATGAAAAGGTATAAAACCAAAATTCAATCAACCCCACATTCGGTACATTGTATTTTAGATAATAAAAGTACCTTTAAAGCTTCCATTCGTTTTACTATGGAACGCCAAACAGGAGTTCTCAAATTTTTTTATTATTGTTAACTTTTAAATTCAACCGTGAATTTTTAAAACTTTCATCATCTTTTATGTTATTCTTTTCAACACTGACATTTTTATTGTATTACAAATTGTGATTTTTATCTTGAAGCGCAAAAGTTTCACAATTCGGTTGTTTTTGTTTGCCTTTGCTTGCTCCGCCAAATTCATTAGCCGTAAACTTCCGCTCTTGATTTGCCTTTTTCCTTCTTTGAATGTAAACTTTTATTATTTGATTGAGAAGGCTATTTTTATTGTGAAATAGTTGTACATTATCATTTGTTTCTATTTTTTCTATACTGTCTCTCTTTTAATTCGCTTGTTCTCTTGTTGAATGAACGCTGCCTAAAAAATAAAAAAAGAACGACCGAGTATGAAAAAGAAAACCCAGACAGAGACCGATCGACCATGGAATGAACGTTTATCATGCAAATAATTTAAAAGTGCAACAGATGAATAACAATTTATAACCAAAGAATGAACATTCGCAACCAAAATAAAACGGAAGATAATAATGCAACCAGGCAACCGACAGCGTACAGCCAGAAATGATACAGGTCACACAATCAAACGATATTGGTAAAAGAACGTTCATATTCAATAAGGAAGATTGCTGTTTTATGGAAATGAGAGCGATTTTAAAGTTATTGGACATGCCAGACCGAAGATGGAAACTCTACACCACATGAATAAAAGTGGGAAAATGAAGACTGATAGTCTACAACCAGATAACTTGAAACTGAGAAACCGTAAAAAGCTGACTAGAAATAAAGAAAATGAAAACTGAATGAATGTAAGTTTATTAAGCTGCGAAATATTTTACACTCAAATGAAGCTAAGCAAACAAAGAAAGAAAATTTAATTAAAAACAGTATATGAACGTTTAAGCTCCAACAGTATGAATATATTGATGTTTGTTAAGCTCTGACCAAATTGCATAGGAAGCAAATATAAGAGACAAATGCACAGTCGTGTTGGGTGTTCCATACCTCGCAATACCGACAGGTAATTCATAACATATTTTAATAAGCAAAGACACATAATAAATTGGAATGCGACATTGTTAGCGCTTTGAAGCGAATGTAAACATAACTTTAACACGTTTGCCTTGACATTTTTTAACTTTTCTCGTGGCAATTTTAGCGTGCATTGACGTCATAAGAGGATGTCAGTGCTGGAAAAACAAAGAACCATGGTATCTTGAAAAACCAGCTAAGACTGGAATATCTTTCATTAACAACCTTAATTAATTACTGGTGTTTTATTTGGGTTAATTAATAGGCCTACGTGTGTAAGAAGTTACGTTTCAATAAGGAAATAAAAGTCGGGAAAACTTGACAGTGTTATTGTAAGAAGACATAAAGTTCACTAAAGGTTACTATATAGGATTTATAATCCTGTTTAGGATTTTTGATGTTAAACATATATCGTTCTAGGTATCAAATTGAACATAAGATTATTTAAGGATATCTTGCCGTGTGCAAAACACAAATTTAGCTTTTGTTTATTATAATAGAATAATTTCGGTAAAATAAATAAAACCGACTTAAAAATATGGGGTTTAAATGAAATTATATTTATTAAGTGGCAATATCCCGAAAATATGTAATAGATAAAAAATGTATTTGTATATGCATTGTTATATTGTTCTTCCGCAGCTAAGACAACGTGGTCATTCTATACCGAATTCTAAAACAGTTTTAACCATACTTAAACATTTAAACACCTTACTATGCTAACCTTAAATTAAAAGAACTATAATACATCGAGTTGTTTAAAAAATATAACAAAACATTCACTTTTCCAGAAAAATGTTGTGTTATTCATAGTCTTATTACCAGCATCGTTAAGTATATTAAAAATAAATAAAAGTGGAAACGCTTTTTCGATTTTTCAAGTCCCAACATACACTTATATACAATGCGTAAAAGCGCGTGTAAGGATCTTGAAAGCCTGAAATTCCATCTTTCCAGAAAACGTCTCGTCAAAACAATGAAGAATTGTATATAAGAACTCAAGTTCATACTTTAAAGCGTTCTTCCGTATGATAATTCAAAGTGCCAATTAAACTGCGCAACCGAGTGCAATGAGTGCTTAGAACCTGCCTCTTGACATTTTAGCATGAACGAATGAAACATTAAAGCGACTCAAATAAGATGCAAAACATTCCCACGTATCATTCATTTATTAAATTAGATGGTATTTTTGAACTGTATGTGTTTGCATAGAATCACCGGGCTCAGGCTAACAGCATCGTAGTTACATTAGGAAAATACGGTTGAAAGAAATATTGTCGAGCAAATTTATGTTGGTAATTTCATGAAAATATAATTAATTATTTGTTTTCGTTTGGAAATGGTTTCGTAGATATCAAAAAAATAAAAAAGGCAATATGATCAGGCCCCAAGATTATAAAACTGAGACTGCAAACCAATCTCCAATCTCAAGGATCTGACTGGCTGAAATGGCGACTGGTCAGATGCTTGAGATTTGTGTCCGGTTTCCAATCTCAGTTTTATAATCTTCTGCTGAGGTCGTGATTTGAATTCCTCGATAGTCCGCCACAAACATTAATGTTTGCACAGCAAATATTTTTTCACCACTGTGTTATCGCTTGTCTACAATTTTAGTAGCTATTTTCAGCTGGAAATCACTAAATTTAATTATGTTTTGTAGCCCTAAATACCGGAGTCCGGCTTTATCCTATAACATAAAAATAACAAAGATGTAGTGTAGCCCTAAATACCAGAGTCTGGCTTTAGCCTATAACATAAAAATAACGAACTGTATCAAAGAAACCTGCATCCACAATATGTTCCATGGTGGGGTACCTCTTCATGACGGATACACTGACAGAGCGGAGAATCAGAATGAGGGCAAACAACATGTATCTGGCCACCGTCCGCCGGTATATCCGGCCACGCTCATCCAGGCCCACCAGGTAACTGCCCAGTATGTACAACGTTCTGAAATGATGACATAACTAGCAACTTGCTCAGTGTGTGCCATATTGTACAAAGTTCTGAAATAATGTGGAAAAGTAACATAGACCAAGGCCCAAGATCATAAAACTAAGATTGGAGACCGGTCTCAAATCTCAAGCATCTGATAGGCTGAAATAAATGATCGAGAATAAAAACACAAATTCATTATTTTTATCGGGTACAAACGGTTTACAATAGACCGATACCGTTCCAAACGTAAAATATTACTGAAACAGTAATATTCAATCGAACAAACCAAATGATTTGTTTTAATCAGCGTAGCAATAACTGTATTATATCTGGGTCCAAGATCACAAACATGAGATGGGAGACAAGTCTCCAATTTAGCCAATCAGATGCTTAAGATTTACGTCTACGTTGATGTTTTAATGATCATAGACCCAGAAAGAAAAAACTGCCTTTTTGTAACTGGAAAGAGTCTGATGACAAACGGTCAGACAACCGACTTTCACTAGCAATAAATTTTGACACGATTTTCTCCAAACTGTAATAACTGACAACGTCTTTTTGATCAGTGGTGCATTGTCATCGCTTCGATGACGAGCAAAACAGGTAATGAGCGAACAGTTTTCTGTTGTTCTGATTTTGAGTTTTAAAACAAAATCGTGGAAAAAGTAAACTTGAACTTCAAGTGTCCTTATAAGGCTCATCCAATGAAGTCTTTCAAACCGTTTCAGCCAGTCGTAAATAACACCCTGTTTCTGTTTTGGTTTGGTAATTTAACCGAATTCGTTTGTAATTTCAGCGAATTCATTAATGAATTTATATCCCAACTCACCTACTTGTCTGGCCATGGGACGTTCAGAGCGACAAACAATACCCCAACTCACCTACCTGTCTGTCCAGGGTACGTTCAGAAGGTCAAAATAATACACAAAATAATACCCAAACTCACATACCTTTCATGCCAGAGTACGTTCAAGAGCGACAAAATAAAAGCCCAACTCACCTACCTGTCTGGCTAGTGAACGTTCTAAGCGACAAGATAATATCAAAACTAACCTACCTGTCTGGCCAGGCAGAGGACATAATAACAATTATAATCAACCGTCTGACCAAGGTACGTTCTGAGCGACAAACTAATATCCTAAAACTTCCTGTCGGGCCAGGGGCGGTTGAAACGATAAAATAAAACCCCAACTCACCAAACTATCTGGCCAGGGTACGTTCTGAGCGACAAACAATACCCCAACTCACTTACCTGTCTGGCAAAAGTACGTTCTGAGCGACAAACAATACCCCAACTCACTTACCTGTCTGGAAATGGTAAGTTCTGAGCGACAAACAATACCCGAACTTACCTACCTGTCTGGCCAGGGTACGTTCTGAGCGACAAACAATACCCCAACTCACTTACCTGTTTGGCCATGGTACGTTCTGAGCGACAAATAATACCCCAGCTCATCTACCTGTCTGGCCAGGGTACGTTCTGAGCGACAAACAATACCCAAACTAATCTACCTGTCTGGCCAGGGTACGTTCTGAGTGACAAACAATACCCCAACTCATCTACCTGTCTGGCCAGGGTACGTTCTGAGCGACAAACAATACCCCAACTCACCTACCTGTCTGCCCAGGGGACGTTCTGAGCGACAAACAATACCCCAACTCACCTACCTGTCTGGCCAGGGTACGTTCTGAGCGACAAACAATACCCCAACACACCTACCTGTCTGGCCATGGTACGTTCTGAGCGACAAACAATACCCCAACTCACTTACCTGTTTGGCCATGGTAAGTTCTGAGCGACAAACAATACCCCAACTCACTTATCTGTCTAGCCAGGGGACGTTCTGAGCGACAAACAATACCCCAACTCACTTACCTGTCTGGCCAGGGGACGTTCTGAAACTGCTGCCACCATCTTGTCACAATAATTGACACGTAGAAGCCCAGCACGAAAGACACGGGTATAAGGTTAGTGTAACTGTTGCAATATGCCGCGATCCTCTCAAAAGTTCTGGCAACAAAATTTAAAAAAAAAGGAACGACATACTTAACAACAATTTAACATTTAATGACATGGCATCGTATTGAACGACATAAGAGGCAGTGATCGCGATTTTTGTTCAAATTAATTAGACTCAGCGGAAAAACAAGTCACAGAACATAAGCTAAGTGTTTTGACTTATTTAAATGATTATCATTATCAGTATATGCATGTCATATATCACAACATTGTGAGAACCAGTTAATAGATGCAAGTTGGCAAGAAATCTCATTGAAGTAAGATCTACAAGATCTACTGCAGCGGCTTTTAGGAGATGGTTTGAATCAGATTTCAGAATTAAGAAAACGCAATGCCATTGCCTTAATATCAGTTATATGTTTAGACTCAACTCAGAATGTTTATTTTTAAATCTGAAAGTACCTAGTATATTGCGGCGTGTTGAAAGAAATGACTTGCCATTAAACTGGCCCTTTTAATGTTATTTGCTTATTTCTACTGTTGACAGTGACTTTTTCTGTTTGCAAACAGACAAACACTAGTAGTGCAAAGTCAACTAGATTATGGCTAATAATATTTTGGGTAGCTTCTATAAAATAAGTTTCCAGTATTATACGTGAAAATGTGAGATAAAAACCGCCCATACCGTCTTTGGCCTTGATTCAAGGCAAGTCTGTAAACGAGGCTGATGACTGTGTACAGGCTGCAGAAGATGATGGTCTCTTTGTACATGAGCTTGTACACGCTGCCTCTCCATCTTCTCAGAAGTTTGAAGAAACCAAAGAACGTTGTGGTGGCTACTTTGTACTGGTATATGATAGTCATTGTAAGGACTTAGCGGAGCCGAGTACCAGAAAGTAGATTTGAGCAGAGCTGAGAAACAGTAGAAATAAGCAATCCGAATTAGGCGAGCACCGGAAAATGCTACTCTGCAACGCAACGGCTACAAGAACAGCACTTTGCCAGTAAAAATGGAACCGAAACTTAAAGCAATCGTTCAGCTGAATTCAAGAAATGTCGCCTGTAGTTTTGATTGTATTATTCGTATAAGTAAGATCCATAGTTAAAACATATGTATATTTCGACCTTATAGAATATGCACACACTGACATGTTTCGAAAAAATTTTATTAATAAACGTTAGCTTTTACAACTATCTAGATCTATCGAAATGTTAAAAACGCACTCATAAATCCTGCCGATTTCTTCAACAAAATTAGAACAATCCGTCAAAACGACAACATAGCTGTTGTAATATTTTGTTAAACTTCGTTTTGTTCTATGTAACGGCGACACCTGTATGTTTAATCAGTGTACCATGTTCTTAAAACACATTACATTGTGTTTGTGGGCACAGGCAAGTAATGTATACGCTTAACGACATGAAACCATCCGGAGTTTGACATGCTGGTCAGTTGAGTTGAACATTTATTGTTTATCTTTTTCAGCATCAGACCGCAACAACGTATTTAAGTTTTTATTACATACATGCAATAGAACGCACGTATTTTAATTCATGTACATTAATCATAACTCCGACTAAACTTTTGAGTATACTCATAACTATATAAATAGTAAAGTGCAACAGTTGCTGTCTACGTTTATAAATTAACGTTAGCGTACCGATTATTCAACTAAGTATCCTTTAACTTAAATTCGAAATCTTACGATGTATTCGAGTCCTTTTAAGTTTTTAACAGTTAGTGTGGTTATTCCGTATTCCGTATTAAATGAAACAATTTTTTCACGACATTGCGCTCACCATGAAAACATACTTTAAAGTTTAAAAAATCCAATGACGCATTTTATAATTTCATTTTGAATCACCTTTCGCATTTATTCTCACAAACGCATTTGACGTTGACGTTATAAGCACATACATGTATCAGTTTAAGTTTGTCAAGTTCATTTGTGTATGTATTACGTAACTAATTACCTATCTTATGTTTTGGTAATCATATTAAGGTATCTACTTGTTTTAACGGTCAGAAACTGTGCAAGTAACAAGATTGTAGCATGCTGTGTATTCTTTGCATTACATAACAGCTGTTTTTTAGGACATATCATATAAACATCTCACATATCTTAGGCATGTTTCAAATTCTTAATCACATTAGTAAGTTTATGGAATGATAATAGTATTTACATAATTATAACACCAGATAACTTTCCGTCATAATGCTCTAATTATACATTCAAACATTTAATTGATAGCACGTTTATAGACTTTTGCATCTTCTTTCTTCATTTGATATGTAGAATTTTTCACTTTATATTTAATATTATATCGTCTGTGTTTTAAATGGATGCAGCAGTATTTCAAAAAAAAATTATAAGAATAATATTATAATATATATAAAAAATATGTAACCTTAAAGTCATTTCATGTTGCGGAGGTTTGATTATGAGCGAACGACGGTGCTTATTAAGGGGCCTTTGAGGCAAAGAAACCAAATTTTGCAATAGCAGGCCGGAGTCTGGATCGTTCAATTTGATCAATCGGGTAAGCTTCGATAATACCGTACTGTTTCAAAATGGCTGAAATGTAACAGTTTATGGATTGGAACGCTATGGGAAGCCATGAAGTTTTTGACAAGGTGTCAAGGTAGCGTGTTGCAGTCCTGCATAAATACGTGATTTCGTATTTCTTCATTCTAGTTCTATACATTTAGAAAGTTTCTAGAAGCGGACATACGTTAACGGCCACACCGACGAAGTTTTTTCTAATCAATCTTATCCCTTCATTACAATTATTTCGAAAATTTTATAGAGAGTACATAAATAAAGTTCATTTTAACCCAAAACTGAACTGGTGAGTCTTCGTAAACCGCAAGTGAAAATATTTACGTCTGAACTTCTCAAGTAGTGTATGGGGTAAAGCCATTTCTGCCATTGCGTGTGTTTGTGTCGGCAAGTCGAAATTTCGTAGTGACGAAAAACAAGAAAGCTCAAAATCATGCATATTTGTTTGTGTCGGCGGGCGAAATGTCGAAAACACGAAAGATCGAAAACTTCTCATTTGTCGTGCGTTCGCCTTTTAACTTTCAAGGCGAATACACGAAGTAACGAAACATTAAAGGCGAATTAACGTAATTTAGAGGAGCTCACGGACTTTTATTATACCGGTAATCATTATTCGTGTCGCCCTCCTTTTGTCGTGTGTTCGTTTCGGCGGGTAGAAGTAACAAAAGGTCGTCTTTCACTTAACAAACAACAAAATTACTGTGTTCAAAGTTTACTTTTTGTCGTATGGAATGCTCATACATTATGAAATAAATAGCAAAGTTATCTATAAATTATAATAAATTATAATACAATTTTTGTCATTGTATGATTAAAATTAAAAAATAAAAATTTAGATAACAATAAATCTTTATCAAATGCTGAATTGCTTAGTGGCGGAGGACGCCTATAATATAATATCAGAGTTGTAATTGATCATTTAATGAGAATCAGAATGTATATGGATGTGTAACCAAAACATTTTGATAATTGAGCTTGTTATAGCGACACGATCACCAGCAAAGAGAGCTCAAGTTGTTTCATAGAGATACATCAATCACGGCCGCAGCTGGAATCAAGTGTCACCCAAGTTCACTTTCGTTACTTTCAGTTCGCTAGTGACAATAGTATGTCGTACCCAAAACAGTTTTAGTCGAACTGAACGTAGTGTTATAACGTCCTGAATCTAATGGGTTTAAATATAAAAAGCAAACTGTTCACTAAGTAAGACGAAGACACAGTAATTGCACTGTGATACTGTGAATCCATTAATTTTCGTGGGGTTCTAATTTTAGTGGGATACTAATTATGTGGATTTTGTGGAAAATAATTCCTTTCATTCTAAACCACAATGAAATACTAATTTGAATTTAAAAGTATTATATGAATTTAAGATCACATGAACATGTTATTTAACAGAAAACCACGAAACGTTATGCCCACGAATATACATGTACGTGCATCCACAGTATCTGATAACGATGGATCATTCGCGGCTGTCATTTTGGTCAAATTTTATATATCTGTTGAATTGATTAGGGTTAAAATATGTATGAGATGATTCTATCACAGTCAAGATACAACAGTCATTTTCTATTCCTTCGTTCTTTCATTTTCCTTTAATACTATAGTAGTCGTGGAAGTTGGACCCCGTCTTCTCCGTGTTGTTCTCCGCTTCACCTCGCCCACCAAATACTTTTTCTCCGTACTTGAAGTTTTTCTTTCGTAGAGTTCCGTGGAAACGATCAAATATTAGCGTATTGAAGCCAAAATTGCAATGGAAGTATCTGAAAGATTTCAAAATACAAGTATTTAATATTGTCTGTGCTAACCTGCAGGGCGGGTAATCAAACTGCACCTTACCATGCATTTTGTAAACAAAAGTCCGCCATCTTGGATGAAAATTGGTAAGTTTTTTTACTTTTACTCATTTAATAAATAACTCGTAAAATTGAGATATACCTAAGAACCTGCTACACATTTTTCCGAATCTTTTGGTACCTAGATGGAATATAAACTCCAAGTGGAAAACAAGTTACCTCGGTCATGGAAACTGAATCGGCGAGAAATGAGCAAGAATATTTAGGGTAAAGTGCAGGTAAATTTGTCATTTTGTATGTTTTTCGCCAAGAAAGGTAGTTTTGTCTGTAATCACACGAAAAATTGAATTCCATTTTAAATTTCATGTCCCAAGACAACTTTTTTAGTCAAAGAAACCACTATTTCGCAGCAAAATGAGCAAAAATCCCTTATGGTAAAGTGCAGTTCTGAAAATTTAATGATAAAGTGCAGTTGACTTTTTTCCTCAACTAAACATAAAACATCGCCATCGTATTTCCCTGACTTTTATGACCATATAAACACATGTCCGACACGTAATCAATTAAAGAAATAAAATGTAACATTAAGGAGACTCCTCAGTATCTAATTCCGGCTTAAAACATGTAATGTTTTGATCCGCTTCTCTGAACTTTCGCTTGTTCAACGGCGAATGAAAAACTCCGGGCTTGCGTATTTTTATTAAATTCTTATAGCTGGTACAAAAACATCGTTTGTGTCAAAATAAAAAAGTAATATTGGCAGTGAAACAGCTTTTGCCTCCATATATTTTATTGTATTCCGCCATATTGTTTTGAATTGCCGGGAAATGCATAAAGTCAATCGCCTTATTTGCTCACTGGTATTTTCAGGGTTTACTGAAATCTTTACAGAGAATGATTGTGTGACCGTTTTATGTTAAAAGTAATAAAATTATTCTGAATTGTAAAAAAATAACGAATCTGCAGTCCATCTAAGCTATTTAGAAGAGACGTCACTTAGATGAAAACACGACGTCAAACGTGTACTTTTGAGGCTCAGTGGAAAGAGTGCCGTTTGAAAATAAATGAGCCCCATTTATTAAATTCCAATATTTTCTATATATCTATTGTTCGAAGGTTTTGCAGTATAATCAAACAATTATAAGGTTTCTTGAGTAGATATACATGTGAGGATACATTGACGGTCTGAGTGTCGTGTTATCCTACTTCTGCGGTTCAAGTAAAATACACTTAGATCGGCAATATATCCTCACACCTCTTTCAAAAACCAAATGACCTAACAATATTAACTATTAAACACAATTTCTTATTTGCTCCATGTTTTGCATGATGTATGTGTTGCCCACCTGAACTAACACAATGTATACGGTTTTAACAAATCAATCAAGTATTATGTATGTACATTTTATTATAATACTTAACATTTGTGTATGCGTACTAGAAGTAAAATGTACACAAGCAGTTGTGGAACAATTCCAACATCTTTTTATGTTTTTATGCTTACAGCCTAATATTATATATAAAGGTCTATAAATAGGCGAACTATGAGATTTAAGGACGTGAACAAAGCAATGTCTGTTTTATATTGCAATGGTCAAAAACTCTTTGGAACTTTGTAGCGAGGAACGAATATACAATTTTCAAATATATGCTTTTTACGTTTAATCAGGAAGAACTAGACATTCCTAGGTGAATACAGTATGATCGCCGGCGAAGCGTCCTACAGGACTCGATTCCATTTATGTCTAATTAAGAATCTGACAGCCCATTGCCACTATGTTCGATTTTGCATTACGCGTTTCACTTTTGTGTGTTTAATACTTTAAAATGGACATTATTAACCTATGTCTTCTCAGTTCGGTTTTATCCCTAAAACCTTTACCGCAACACTTGTACGGAAACGCCTTCTGATGGATGGCCTTGCAATGGACACGCATTGCGGCACGTGTATTGAATGGCGCTCCACAATGTTCACATATGTTATTCATGATCTGAAACACATGGAACCTAGATACTGTCAATTATGCGTTTTTAACTAGATTAAAGAGCGATCTCCAGGTAATTTCAGCATACGAAACTATCTGTGTTGGTCTCCTAAATATCTATAATGGTTAAGTTTAATTAAGAATATTTTCAATATCTTACAATCAGGCACCGATCGTTAAAGCTGTTTCACTGCCAATATTACTTTTTTATTTTGACTCAAACGATTTTTTTGTACCAGGTTAATTAATTCAATAAAAAATACGCAAGCCCGGAGTTTTTCGTTGGCAGGTGACAACTGAACAAGCCAAAGTTCAGAGGATCGGATCGAAACATTACATGTTTTAAGCCGGAATTTGATATTGAGGAGTCTCCTTAATGTTACATTTTATTTCTTTAATTGATTACGTGTCGGACATGTGTTTATATGGTCATATAAGTCAGGGAAATACGACGGCGATGTTTTATGTTTAGTTGAGGAAAAAAGTCAACTGCACTTTATCATTTAATTTTCAGAACTGCAAAGTAATGAGTAAAGTAAAAAACTTACCAATTTTCATCCAAGATGGCGGACTTTTGTTTACAAAATGCATGGTAAGGTGCAGTTTGATTACCCGCCCTGACCTGTTCCTCCTTGGAATCGTTTTTCGCCGACATTTGCTATCAAGGCCCAAAATTGGAGACCAGTCCAAATCTCATTCATCCGATTTGCTGAAATGGTGACCGATGCTTGAGATTTGAGACTGGTTTCCAGCTTAAGTTTTATGATCTTGGGCATAAAAGTCCTTCATTCAATAACAATAATTTCATTTGCACTCGCAACATTTCTCTTCCAATGAGTAGGGTACAACTTATGTTACAAAAACTTCATAGGTGTGTGAAGTTGGCTATGACATCGAAGATCGAAGATCGAAATTCAATATCGAGCTGAATATCGAGCCAGCTCTGAGATCGATATTCAAACAAAACCCTGCGAATATCGAGCTGGGGTGAATATCGAGCCAGCTCTGAGATCGAAATTCAGATAAAAGTGAATTTCGAGCTGGGATGAATATCGAGCCAGATCTGAGATCGATATTCAAACAAAACCCTGCGAATATCGAGCTGGGGTGAATATCGAGCCAACACCGAGATCGAAATTCAGATAAAAGTGGATTCCGAGCCGTGATGAATATCGAGCCAGCTCTGAGATCGATATTCAAACAATACCCTGCGAATATCGAGCTGGGGTGAATATAGAGCCAGCTCTGAGATCGAAATTCAGATAAATGTGGATTCCGAGCTGGGATGAATATCGAGCCAGCTCTGAGATCGATATTCAAACAAAACCCTGCGAATTTCGAGCTGGGATGAATATCGAGCCAACACTGAGATCGAAATTCAGATAAAAGTGAATTTTTAGCTTGGATGAATATCGAGCCAGCTCTGAGATCGATATTCAAACAAAACCCCTATGAACATCGAGCTGGGGTGAATATCGAGCAAGCTCTGAGATCGAAATTCAGAAAAACGTGAATTTCGAGCTGGGATGAATATCGAGCCAGCTCTGAGATCGATATTCAAACAAAACCCTGCGAATATCGAGCTGGGGTTGAATATCGAGCCATCTCTGAGATCGAAATTCAGATAAAAGTGAATTTCGAGCTAGGATGAATATCGAGCCAGCTCTGAGATCGAAATTCAAACAAAACCTTGCGAATTTCGAGCTGGGATGAATATCGAGCCAGCTCTGAGATCGAAATTCAGATAAAAATGAATTGCGAGCTGGGATGAATATCGGACCAGCTCTGAGATCGAAATTCAGATAAAAGTTAACTTCGATTTGGGATGAATATCGAGCCAGCTCTGAGATCGATATTCAAACAAAACCCTGCGAATATCGAGCTGGGGTGAATATCGAGCCAGCTCTGAGATCGAAATTCAGATAAAAGTGAATTTCGAGCTAGGATGAATATCGGGCCAGCTCTGAGATCGATATTCAAACAAAACCCTGCGAATATCGAGCTGGTGTGAATATCGAGCCAGCTCTGAGATCGAAATTCAGATAAAAGTGAATTTCGAGCTGGGATGAATATCGAGCCAGCTCTGAGATCGATATTCAAACAAAACCCTGCGAATTTCGAGCTGGGGTGAATATCGAGCCAGCTCTGAGATCGAGTCAGATAAAAGTGAATTTCGAGCTGGGATGAATATCGAGCCAGATCTGAGATCGATATTCAAACAAAATCCTGCGAATATCGAGCTGGGGTGAATATCGAGCCAGCTCTGAGATCGAAATTCAGATAAAAGTGAATTTCGAGCTGTGATGAATATCGAGCCAGCTCTGAGATCGATATTCAAACAAAACCCTGCGAATATCGAGCTGGGGTGAATATCGAGCCAGCTCTGAGATCGAAATTCAGATAAAACTGAATTTCGAGCTGGGATGAATATCGAGCCAGCTCTGAGATCGATATTCAAACAAAACCCTGTGAATTTCAAGCTGGAATGAATATCGAGCCAGCTCTGAGATCGAAATTCAGATAAAAGTGAATTTCGAGCTGGGATGAATATCGAGCCAGCTCTGAGATCGATATTCAAACAATAACCTGCGAATTTTGAGCTGGGATGAATATCGAGACAACACTGAGATCGAAAATCAGATAAAAGTGAATTTCGAGCTGGGATGAATATTGAGCCAGCTCTGAGATCGATATTCAAACAAAACCCTGCGAATATCGAGCTGGAGTAAATATCGAGCCAGCTCTGAGATCGAAATTCAGATAAAAGTGAATTTCGAGTTGGGATGAATATCGAGCCAGCTCTGATGTCGATATTCAAACAAAACCCTGCGAATATCGAGCTGGGGGTGAATATCGAATCAGCTCTGAGATCGAAATTCAGATTATTTTCTGGACTAAGGAAGTTAAGAGGTAATAGTCAGAAGTGATTCGAAATAGACCATGTTTGGTGATCCAGAATATAAGTCATAAGTTATTGTAAAAAGGGTCATGAAAGTATACTATACTATGATGCAGGAGCTGAGAATTCAAAACTAGTTGGTAAATCAAGTTGGTAAAATTAATTGTTTCTGCGGCAGAAATTGAGTTACATTTTGTTGGAGAAATTTGGTTGAAAAAGGTTGGGATGCCAACTACTTGTATATTTTCTTCTGTACACGATGAATCAAAATTCCTTTATTTGAGAAAGGTTTCGGCCGTGCAGTGATTTATTGCTTTGGTCTACTGTGTAAAAATGTGGCCGAGTTGAACGTTTCTTTGAATTTTTTTCAGGAGATGTTAATAGCTTGAAAATGTTAAGCAACGCTAAAAGTAACAATCTTACCGCAAATGTAACAAAGTGACTAATGCTTAAAGTAACAAAATCTTTGCTAAATGTAACAGTTGCTTTTGCTTTAGACAAAAGTAATATAATACTTTTATATTTCTTGTACTACTTATTATTTGAATACCGCTTATCACCAACGTGGAAAATGTATTTTATTTAAGATAAATTAATTTCGGATACGATTCCGATGTTTTTGTTACAATTACAAAGACTTTTAAGATGTACCTTTCCGCGTTTGAGCTTTAGTCAGGGATGGATCCGGAGGGGGTTTATTGGGGTTGCATGAACCCCCTTTATGGGCAGCAGTATTTAATTTTCATGGACAATTTAAGAATAGAGACATAAAGATATAAAACAATTAGATAACTTTCTATGTACATGTAAAGAATGCAATATCACTGTAGGCGTTTAACAATGAAATACCATTTAATATTAAATTAAATATATTCTTATAACATACTGGAAAATACCGACGGAAAGTCAACTTCCTAAAATAACAAATATATCAACTGGTTTTTATTTCTGTCTTTAATCTCGAAACCCCTTCTCCCATGTGTATTTGTTCTCCAACTCTCTAAAACTTTCTAACAATGTTGTTGCTTTCACTTGGAAAGAGGGTATATACATATTGTTGATAAACGTTTTAAATATAAATAGAAATTTGGAAAACTGTGTTTAATCCTTAATTTAACAGTTTTCGCACAGAGTTTGTTAAGGGCCTACTTGTAATGAAATGACGGCCAAAGTTTTATTAAATCTTAGTTTGCTACATATGACTGTCAAATACTACTATTTAACATTTGAAACACGATTTTATTAATTTAGTGCTTTGTGTCGATTTTCATAATCATGATAATTGTTCAAGTCCTTGGGTTCCGTTTTCCTTTAGTAATTTTTTTTCAGTGCATAAAGAAGCAAACATGATCGTGATGGAAGAATAGAGTAGGGGGAGAGAAAGCCATTCTTTTTCCAAATAAAGTTGTGGTTCTTGCACAGTTTATATCATCATTCTATTAACATCTAAAAGGAAACTTTCTTTCCACTTCTGTCATAGATACGGCTCAAGGGGAATTGTTTTGGGAGTATATAATTCCAAGATGACATATACAATAATTTGAGTGTTACATTTACGACAAGGCACTGTTACATTTGTCACAAGCAAACTCCACTTCTACATTTAGTACAGATAGCACAACTGACCTCGTTAAATTTGCGGATTTGTGTTGCTTTTGGCGCTTAATGTTACAGTTAGTACAAAAACTGTTAGTTTAAACGTTCGCCGAAACATTAATTGGCATATTACATGTAGCGGTGTTACACCCGTGTTTTTGAAGTTTGCTTTGATTTCAAAATTCTTTAACAATGCAGCGTTTTCTTAGCATTACAAACCTTGAGTTGAGTACGCATGCGCGAAATATGGCGGTCACAAATTTTGATTTGAAAAATAAATATGGATAATTTGGATATTATACCAATATGTGAACTAGTAGTGATCAGTTTTATCAATACTGTTGTGAACTATCGTTTGTTCTACTGTATGGATGTATTTATATGTGTGAATGTGACTGATATTGGTTGTTTTTCTAAGTTTTCCCATGGGTCCTTCAAGGACAAAGAAAACTAAATCGACCCAACAGAAACGGAAAAAGTCAGATTCGTCGCCTAGTTCGGTCAGTGTTATTCCTGATAAAAGACAGTCAACTGTCGATTCATATTCCGCTATCATGTCAAACAGTTCAACTTCCCAAACTCCGAACATGACTTCCTCTACCCAGAGTTTTTCGCAAAGTCTGCTTCAACAGATACCGCCCTATCCGGGTACCACACCAGGGAGTCAATATTACACGTCTCCACAACAGCAGCAGTATATGGCATAACCTGTTATGAACATGAACTGTGCTCCTAATACGCCTGGTATTCTCCCACCTCCCCATACTGCAAATTGGCAGCAACCAAGTTTTCAAAACTCGCTAATGGAGAAATTGGATAATATCGAAAGGCAGCTGCAAAAATTGGATAAAATTGAATCTACACTATCTACTCTGTCTCAACAAATATCTCGTATTGATGTAAGAGTCACCACATTGGAATGTAATTTAAAAGGTTGTAACAGTAAAGTCATTGACCTCGAGGTTAGCCGAGCGCACGACTCTCAACAGTGTGATGACATTAGGTCAAAGCACCTGAATTTTGAGCGTGAACTACGTGAAGAGCGTGCGGCTAAACAACAGTTAATAAATGACCTCTCACAGGTAAAATCTGACAATGAACGATTGTCCGAAGATTTAATCCAGCTTCAGGCTAGATCAATGCGTGAAAATCTTTTGTTTTATGACTTTGATGAACTTCCCACCGGAGAGGAAAGGAAAACTGAAAACTGTAAAGAAACTTTACATAATTTCTTTAAAGATGATCTTCTGCTTGAACAACCTGATATTAAGATTGATCGTGCCCATCGTATTGGAAAATACAGACCAGGCAAAAAGCGACCGATTATCGCCAAATTCCACAATTCCCCTGATAAAGATACTGTTAAAAATAAAGTTTTTCTTATGAAAGATTCTATAAGTCACGGCGTCAGTGATCAGTATCCAAAAGCGATACAGGATAGGCGTAAATTACTTATCCCGTCTCTTGTAAAAGCAAGGGCACTTAAAAAGCGTGCTGTCTTGGACATGGTCAAACTTTACATAGATGACAAAATGTACACTGTGAAATCCTTGCCTATCAGGGAACTTGGTGATTTAACCGACTCTTCTACAGAAGCTTCTCAGCATTAGGTTGATAAAGAGAAACAGCTATCCTTCTTTCAATGGAACGTTCAAGGTGTAAATTCAAAGCTATCAGATCCTGATTTTTGCAATATTGTTTCTAAATATGATATATTGCTATTTTGTGAAACATGGCACTCAAACATCTCAAATATTGACATAAAGGGTTTTGAAAGTTATAGTTGTCCAAGGCCTAAATACAATCGTAGAGCTAAGCGTCACAGCGGTGGCGACATTGTTTATTTCAAGTCTGTGTTAAAAAATAAATTACAGTTAGTAAGTATCAATACCAAGGGTATTATATGGTTTAAATTGAAGAAAGAGTGTTTTAATTTAAGTGATGATTTATTTGTATGCACTTGTTATATCCCACCCGAGGACTCAAAATTGTACAAGAATCCTAACTCTTCATTGTTTGAGTTTGATTTTTTTGAATGCCTGAATACTAACATTAAGAAGTATTCGAATTTGGGTGAAGTATGTGTTACTGGAGATCTGAACTCAAGGACAGCTGACCACTTTGATTTTATTGAAAATATTAATCTTGATCGATTCGTAAACTTGCCATTTAGTACCTATGATAATGAAGTATATGCTATTTGTAGAAAAAACAATGATACAGGTTTTAATAATTTTGGAAAAAAGCTACTTTCTCTTACGAAAGAAAATTGTCTGATCATTGCAAATGGGCGTTTAGATAACGGTAAATGTACATTCCATTCATTGTATAGAAATAGGCCAGTGTCTAGCACAGTAGATTACCTACTGTCTACTTATCAGGTATTTTCGTGTATTTCATGTATGGTTGTAAATGATATAACGGAGTTGAGAGGTCATTGTTCTATATCTTTTATGCTTAGTTGTGATTATGCAAACAATTGCTCGACTAAAACGGTGTCTTACGATAAAATAATTTGGGATCCGTCGCAAACGCACATATTTCGAGAAACTCTAAATGAAAATAAAAATAGATTCGATGAAATTACAGACAAATTTTGTTCTGGAGGTTGTGACATAAATTGTTGTATAAATGAATTAACTGGTTTGATATCAAATATTTCATTTAAACTGTTTGGTAAAAAATGTTCAAACAAGCCAAAATTTAAAGCAAATAGTAATAAAGCACCATGGTTTAATGATGAGTGCAGAGCAGCCAAAAACGCATTTATGCAAAGTAAGAGATTATTCGCTCGAAATAATAACAATGAAAATAAATTAAATTTCCTAAAATGTAGATCTGAGTTTTCCAAGATCAAACGAAAAACTAAAAATGTTTTTAACTCGAAAGAAAAAGGTAAACTTACCCATATGAGTAAACATAATCCACGACATTTTTGGAAATATATTAACAGATATAAAAACAAAAGAAACTCGAATGATGGTGGTATTAATTTAGAAGAATTTGTAAATCATTTTATGCATATATCGAATTCTCCACACAGAGAATATGATGCTGATACATATTCTGAGAGTACGGATTTTTCCTTAAATATTGATGTATTGGATGTCCCAATTACTGTGGATGAAATTAGTAAAACTATACGGTGTCTTAAACGGAACAAAAGCTGTGACCTGAATAATGTTGTAGCTGACTTTTTTATTGATGCTAATGAATTTATTAGTCCATATTTGTGTACGATTTTTAATGCAATTTATGATACTGGGATTTATCCAGAGTCTTGGTGTAAAGGCGCCATAGTACCGATTTATAAAAAAGGTGACGAAAATTTGCCAGAAAATTATAGGGGTATAACTTTGATTGATATTATAAGCAAAATATTTTCACTAGTGTTACGCAACAGGATAAATACTTGGTGTGAAAATGAAAACATATTTACAGAAAATCAGTTTGGTTTTCGTGACGGTCGATCGACCAACGATGCCATTTTTATTTTGCATTCCATTATTCAAAAAATATTATCGAAAAAATCGAAACTATGGTGCATTTTTATCGACTATGAACGTGCTTTCGATACCGTTATTCATGATGCAATGTGGGTTAAATTGGTCGAAGCTGGTATTAGTTGCAAAATGCTTATCATGATTAAATCGTTATATAAAAATGTAAAAGCATGTGTAAAAATAGGCTCGAATCTTAATATGTCAGAATTTTTCGATGTTACCCTTGGTGTGAAACAAGGGGAGCCATTATCTCCCTTGCTTTTTATTTTATTTATAAATGACATTGTTAAAAATATTAATGTTAATGAATTATCTGACACTGATATCGAACTACTTTCCATGTATTTAATCCTATTTGCAGATGATATTGTACTTTTTACAACCAATCCTGTGAGTTTACAAGCACAAGTTGATCATTTACAGCAGTATTCCCAGAAATGGGGACTTAAAATTAATGTATCTAAAACTAAACTTTGTGTTTTTGAAAGCAGAAAAGAGACTTACCGTGCTGAAATTTTTATAAACGGAAATGTTATTGAGCAAGTAGATTGTTTTACCTACCTAGGTATTAAATTTCACTACACTGGAAATATGATTCACGCTACAAAAGCCCTATCAGATCAGGCATTAAAAGCTTATTACAGTTTATTATCCCTTTTCGAAAGAGTTAAGTTTGACATTAAAACCAAGTTATACCTTTTTGATTGCATGGTTGCACCAATCTTGCTATATGGATCAGAAGTTTGGGGAGTATATAATTTCAAAGACATTGAAAAAATACATATTAAGTTTTGTAAATCTTTGCTAGGTGTAAAAGCCCAAACCCCAAACTACGCAGTTTATGGTGAACTGGGAAGATTTCCACTTTATTTGGTAGCAAAAGAAAGGGCAATTAAATTTTGGCTAAAAATAAAAAAGAACGTTCACTCTCCTATTTGTAATATATATACTGATCAAGTAAACTCTAATTATAATAATTGGTGTAAAAGAATGTCTGATTTTGTGAACAACTTAGGATTCCCATTTTTACATAATGAATTTAACGTTCAAGCTAACTATTATCCAATACTAAAACAGCGCATTAGAGATCAGTTTATACAAAACTGGAATGAAGGTATCAATTCTATGTCAAAATTAGAATATTATAGATTGTATAAAACTGTATTTGGGTTTGAAGATTATCTTAGTATAGTTAAAAACGAAAGGTTGTGTAAATAAATGGCATGTTTCAGATTATGTTCACATACCCTTGCAATCGAAACTGGCAGGTATACTGGAACCACCAGAAATGAAAGAATTTGTCAGTTATGTACTCAAAATGTTGTTGAATCTGAATTTCATTTTCTTTTATGTTGTAACAGATATTCGGATATTAGGTCAAAATATTTTAAGGTAACGTCATGGCCCACCAAAAACAGATTTGTAACACTAATGTCATCTAAAAATAAGTGTACTATTCTAAACATATGTAAATTCTTAAGAGAGGCTTTTAAAACACATTCTTGTATCCTTGAAATTGTGTAACTGTTTCTTGTATTGTAATTCACGATATTATATTGCTAAAATGTTTGTATATTGTATGTATGCATGTTGTTCGTGCTGCTATTTTGTGATAGTTTATGTGATTGCTGTATTTTGTATGACTGTTTCATGAGCCAAAGGCATAACTTTGCCGAGAGCTGAATAAAAACTTGAAAACTTGAATTAAATAAAAACTCTCAGTAAAACAGTGCGTCAAATTAGGACTAAAGTGTGAATACTGTAGTCCAGTCACACAGCCGACATGCAGCAATTTCGTTTGGGATAAATTAACCAAATCAAAGCAAAACTGGTGATATACCTAAACATTACGCCATCTGTCGAATAACGTAAAAATACGGTGAGGTACGAACCCTGTAAGCGACATGTATCTAAATATTCTATATTGGAGCTATGTTTATATCCGGTAAAAAAACATGTATCGCACAAACTTACGCCAACGAACGTAACGCGATCTTCGACAAACAGTACACAAGACAAACAAGCCTAATATCTTCTATATGCCGGAGAACCTAATCTAACTCAAAGAGTAAAGCATGGTTTATTCAACCTAAATCTCGATCTCAGAGCTGGCTCGATTTTCAACCCAGCTCGAAATTCACTTTTATCTGAGTTTCGATCGCAGAGCTGGTTCGATATTCAGTCCAAAACGAAAGTCGCGTGGTTTGCTTGAATATCGATGTCAGAGCTGGCTCGATATTCAACTAAGCTCGACATTCATTTGTTTCTGAATTTCGATCTCAGAGCTGACTCGATATTCACCCCAGCTCGATCTTCGCATAGCTTTGTTTGAATATCGATCTCAGAGCTGGCTCGATATTCATCCCAGCTCGAAATTCACTTTTATCTGAATTTCAATTTCAGACCTGGCTCGATGTTCACCCCAGCTCAATATTCGCAGGGTTTTGTTTGAATATCGATCTCAGAGCTGGCTCGATATTCATTCAAGCTCGAAATTCACTTTTATCTGAATTTCGATCTCAGAGCTGGCTCGATATTCACCCCAGCTCGATATTCGCAGGGTTGTGTTTGAATTTCGATCTCAGAGCTGGCTCGATATTCATCCCAGCTCGAAAATCACTTTTATGTGAATTTTGATCTCAGTGCTGGCTCGATATTCATCCCAGCTCGAAATTCGCAGGGTTTTGTTTGAATATTTATCTCAGAGCTTGCTCGATATTCATCGCAGCTCGATATTCGCAAGGTTTTGTTTGAATTTCGATCTCAGAGCTGGCTCGATATTCATCACAGCTTGAAATTCACTTTTATCTGAATTTCGATCTAAGAGCTGGTTCGATATTCACCCCAGCTCAATATTCGCAGGGTTTTGTTTGAATATCGATCTCAGAGCTGGCTCGATATTCATCCCAGCTCGAAATTCACTTTTATCCGAATTTCGATCTCAGAGCTGGCTCGATATTCACCCCAGCTCGATATTCGCAGGGTTTTGTTTGAATATCGATCTCAGAGCTGGCTCGATATTCATCACAGCTCGAAATTCACTTTTATCTGAATTTCGATCTCAGAGCTGGCTCGATATTCATTCCAGCTTGAAATTCACAGGGTTTTGTTTGAATATCGATCTCAGAGCTGACTCGATATTCATCCCAGCTCGAAATTCACTTTTATCTGAATTTCGATCTCAGAGCTGGTTCGATATTCACAACAGTTCGATATTCGCAGGGTTTTGTTTGAATATCGATCTCCGAGCTGGCTCGATATTCACCCCAGCTCGATATTCGCAAGGCTTTGTTTGAATTTCGATCTCAGAGCTGGCTTGATATTCACCCCAGCTCGATATTCGCAGGGTTTTGTTTGAATATCGATCTCAGAGCTGGCTCGATATTCATCTCAGCTCGAAATTCACTTTTATCCGAATTTCGATCTCAGAACTGGCCCGTTATTCATCCCAGCTCGAAATTCACTTTGATTTGAATTTCGATCTCAGAACTGGCTCGATATTCATCCCAGCTCGAAATTCGCAGGGTTTTGTTTGAATTTCGATCTCAGAGCTGCCTCGATATTCATCCCAGCTCGAAATTCACTTTTATCTGAATTTCGATCTCAGAGCTGGCTCGATATTCAGTACAGCTCGAAATTCGCGCGGTTTGTTTGAATATCGATTTCAGAGCTGGCTCGATATTCATCCCAGCTCGAAATTCACTTTTATCTGAATTTCGAATTCAGAGCTGGCTCGATATTCACCCCAGCTTAATATTCGCAGGGTTTTGTTTGAATATTAATCTCAGAGCTGGCTCGATATTCATCCCAGCTCGAAATTCACTTTTATCTGAATTTCGATCTCAGAGCTGGCTCGATATTCACCCCAGCTCGATATTCGCAGAGTTTTGTTTGAATATCGATCTCAGAGCTGGCTCGATATTCATCCCAGCTCGAAATTCACATTTATCTGAATTTCGATCTCAGAGCTGGCTCGATATTCACAGACAGCTCGATATTCGCAGGATTTTGTTTGAATTTCCATCTCAGAGCTGGCTCGATATTCATCCCAGCTCGAAATTCACTTTTATCTGAATTTCGATCATTTAGCTGACTCGATATTCACCCCCAGCTCGATATTCACAGGTCTTTTTTTGAATTTCGATCTCAGAGCTGGCTCGATATTCATCCCAGCTCGAAATTCACTTTTATCTGAATTTCGATCTCAGAGCTGGCTCGATATTCACCCAAGATCGATATTCGCAGGGTTTTGTTTGAATATCGATGTCAGAGCTGGCTCGATATTCATCCCAGCTCGAAATTCACTTTTATCTGAATTTCGATCTCAGAGCTGGCTCGATATTCATTCCAGCTTGAAATTCGCAGTGTTTTGTTTGATTATCGATCTCAGAGCTGGCTCCATATTCATCCCAGCTCGAAATTCACTTTTATCTGAATTTCGATCTCAGAGCTGGCTCGATATTCACCCCCAGCTCGGTAGTCGCAGGGTTTTGTTTGAATTTCGATCTCAGAGCTGGCTCGATATTCATCCTAGCTCAAAATTCACTTTTATCTGAATTTCGATCATAGAGCTGTCTCGATATTCACCCCAGCTCGGTATTCGCAGGGTTGTGTTTGAATATCGATCTCAGAGCTGGCTCGATATTCATCCCAGCTCGAAATTCACTTTTATCTGAATTTCGTTCTCAGAGCTGGCACGATATTCATCCCAGCTCGAAATTCGCAGGATATTGTTTGAATATCGATCTCAGAGCTGGCTCGATATTCACCCCCAGCTCGGTAGTCGCAGGGTTTTGTTTGAATTTCGATCTCAGAGCTGGCCCGATATTCATCCTAGCTCAAAATTCACTTTTATCTGAATTTCGATCATAGAGCTGTCTCGATATTCACCCCAGCTCGGTATTCGCAGGGTTGTGTTTGAATATCGATCTCAGAGCTGGCTCGATATTCATCCCAGCTCGAAATTCACTTTTATCTGAATTTCGATCTCAGAGCTGGCACGATATTCATCCCAGCTCGAAATTCGCAGGATATTGTTTGAATATCGATCTCAGAGCTGGCTCGATATTCACCCCAGCTCGATATGGGCAGGGTTTTGTTTGAATATCGATCTCAGAGCTGGCTCGATATTCATCCTAGCTCGAAATTCGCTTTTATCTGAATTTCGATCTCAGAGCTGGCTCGATATTCACCCTAGATCGATATTCGTAGGGTTTTGTTTGAATATTGATCTCAGAGCTGGCTCGATATTCAACCCAGCTCGAAATTCACTTTTATCTGAATTTCGATCTCAGAGCTGGCTCGATATTCACCCCAGCTCGATATTCGCAGGGTTTTGTTTGAATATCGATCTCAGAGCAGGCTCGATATTCCTCCCAGCTCGAAATTCACTTTTATCTGAATTTCGATCTCAGAGCTGGCTCGATATTCACCCCCAGCTCGATATTCGCAGGGTTTTGTTTGAATTTCCATCTCAGAGCTTGCTCGATATTCATCCCAGCTCGAAATTCACTTTTATCTGAGTTTCGATCGCAGAGCTGGTTCGATATTCAGTCCAGAACGAAAGTCGCGTGGTTTGCTTGAATATCGATGTCAGAGCTGGCTCGATATTCAACTAAGCTCGACATTCATTTGTTTCTGAATTTCGATCTCAGAGCTGACTCGATATTCACCCCAGCTCGAAATTCACTTTTATCTGAATTTCAATTTCAGACCTGGCTCGATGTTCACCCCAGCTCAATATTCGCAGGGTTTTGTTTGAATATCGATCTCAGAGCTGGCTCGATATTCATTCCAGCTCGAAATTCACTTTTATCTGAATTTCAATTTCAGACCTGGCTCGATGTTCACCCCAGCTCAATATTCGCAGGGTTTTGTTTGAATATCGATCTCAGAGCTGGCTCGATATTCATTCAAGCTCGAAATTCACTTTTATCTGAATTTCGATCTCAGAGCTGGCTCGATATTCACCCCAGCTCGATATTCGCAGGGTTGTGTTTGAATTTCGATCTCAGAGCTGGCTCGATATTCATCCCAGCTCGAAAATCACTTTTATGTGAATTTTGATCTCAGTGCTGGCTCGATATTCATCCCAGCTCGAAATTCGCAGGGTTTTGTTTGAATATTTATCTCAGAGCTTGCTCGATATTCATCGCAGCTCGATATTCGCAAGGTTTTGTTTGAATTTCGATCTCAGAGCTGGCTCGATATTCATCACAGCTTGAAATTCACTTTTATCTGAATTTCGATCTAAGAGCTGGTTCGATATTCACCCCAGCTCAATATTCGCAGGGTTTTGTTTGAATATCGATCTCAGAGCTGGCTCGATATTCATCCCAGCTCGAAATTCACTTTTATCCGAATTTCGATCTCAGAGCTGGCTATATATTCACCCCAGATCGATATTCGCAGGGTTTTGTTTGAATATCGATCTCAGAGCTGGCTCGATATTCATCGCAGCTCGAAATTCACTTTTATCTGAATTTCGATCTCAGAGCTGGCTCGATATTCATTCCAGCTTGAAATTCACAGGGTTTTGTTTGAATATCGATCTCAGAGCTGACTCGATATTCATCCCAGCTCGAAATTCACTTTTATCTGAATTTCGATCTCAGAGCTGGTTCGATATTCAGTACAGCTCGAAATTCGCGCGGTTTGTTTGATATCGATTTCAGAGCTGGCTCGATATTCATCCCAGCTCGTAATTCACTTTTATCTGAATTTCGAATTCAGAGCTGGCTCGATATTCACCCCAGCTTAATATTCGCAGGGTTTTGTTTGAATATTAATCTCAGAGCTGGCTCGATATTCATCCCAGCTCGAAATTCACTTTTATCTGAATTTCGAATTCAGAGCTGGCTCGATATTCACCCCAGCTTAATATTCGCAGGGTTTTGTTTGAATATCGATCTCCGAGCTGGCTCGATATTCACCCCAGCTCGATATTCGCAAGGCTTTGTTTGAATTTCGATCTCAGAGCTGGCTTGATATTCACCCCAGCTCGATATTCGCAGGGTTTTGTTTGAATATCGATCTCAGAGCTGGCTCGATATTCATCTCAGCTCGAAATTCACTTTTATCCGAATTTCGATCTCAGAACTGGCCCGTTATTCATCCCAGCTCGAAATTCACTTTGATTTGAATTTCGATCTCAGAACTTGCTCGATATTCATCCCAGCTCGCTATTCGCAGGGTTTTGTTTGAATTTCGATCTCAGAGCTGCCTCGATATTCATCCCAGCTCGAAATTCACTTTTATCTGAATTTCGATCTCAGAGCTGGCTCGATATTCAGTACAGCTCGAAATTCGCGCGGTTTGTTTGAATATCGATTTCAGAGCTGGCTCGATATTCATCCCAGCTCGTAATTCACTTTGATCTGAATTTCGAATTCAGAGCTGGCTCGATATTCACCCCAGCTTAATATTCGCAGGGTTTTGTTTGAATATTAATCTCAGAGCTGGCACGATATTCATCCCAGCTCGAAATTCACTTTTATCTGAATTTCGATCTCAGAGCTGGCTCGATATTCACCCCAGCTCGATATTCGCAGAGTTTTGTTTGAATATCGATCTCAGAGCTGGCTCGATATTCATCCCAGCTCGAAATTCACTTTTATCTGAATTTCGATCTCAGAGCTGGCTCGATATTCACCCAAGATCGATATTCGCAGGGTTTTGTTTGAATATCGATGTCAGAGCTGGCTCGATATTCATCCCAGCTCGAAATTCACTTTTATCTGAATTTTGATCTCAGAGCTGGCTCGATATTCATTCCAGCTTGAAATTCGCAGGGTTTTGTTTGATTATCGATCTCAGAGCTGGCTCCATATTCATCCCAGCTCGAAATTCACTTTTATCTGAATTTCGATCTCAGAGCTGGCTCGATATTCACCCCCAGCTCGATATTCGCAGGGTTTTGTTTGAATTTCGATCTCAGAGCTGGCTCGATATTCATCCTAGCTCAAAATTCACTTTTATCTGAATTTCGATCATAGAGCTGGCTCGATATTCACCCCAGCTCGGTATTCGCAGGGTTGTGTTTGAATATCGATCTCAGAGCTGGCTCGATATTCATCCCAGCTCGAAATTCACTTTTATCTGAATTTCGATCTCAGAGCTGGCACGATATTCATCCCAGCTCGAAATTCGCAGGATATTGTTTGAATATCGATCTCAGAGCTGGCTCGATATTCATCCCATCTCGAAATTCACTTTTATTTGAATTTCGATCTCAGAGCTGGCTCGATATTCACCCCAGCTCGATATGGGCAGGGTTTTGTTTGAATATCGATCTCAGAGCTGGCTCGATATTCATCCTAGCTCGAAATTCGCTTTTATCTGAATTTCGATCTAAGAGCTGGTTCGATATTCATCCCAAGCTCAATATTCGCAGGGTTTTGTTTGAATATCGATCTCAGAGCTGGCTCGATATTCATCCCAGCTCGAAATTCACTTTTATCCGAATTTCGATCTCAGAGCTGGCTCGATATTCACCCCAGATCGATATTCGCAGGATTTTGTTTGAATTTCCATCTCAGAGCTGGCTCGATATTCATCACAGCTCGAAATTCACTTTTATCTGAATTTCGATCTCAGAGCTGGCTCAATATTCATTCCAGCTTGAAATTCACAGGGTTTTGTTTGAATATCGATCTCAGAGCTCACTTGATATTCATCCCAGCTCGAAATTCACTTTTATCTGAATTTCGATCTCAGAGCTGGTTCGATATTCACAACAGTTCGATATTCGCAGGGTTTTGTTTGAATATCGATCTCCGAGCTGGCTCGATATTCACCCCAGCTCGATATTCGCAAAGCTTTGTTTGAATTTCGATCTCAGAGCTGGCTTGATATTCACCCCAGCTCGATATTCGCAGGGTTTTGTTTGAATATCGATCTCAGAGCTGGCTCGATATTCATCTCAGCTCGAAATTCACTTTTATCCGAATTTCGATCTCAGAACTGGCCCGTTATTCATCCCAGCTCGAAATTCACTTTGATTTGAATTTCGATCTCAGAACTGGCTCGATATTCATCCCAGCTCGAGATTCGCAGGGTTTTGTTTGAATTTCGATCTCAGAGCTGCCTCGATATTCATCCCAGCTCGAAATTCACTTTTATCTCAATTTCGATCTCAGAGCTGGCTCGATATTCAGTACAGCTCGAAATTCGCGCGGTTTGTTTGAATATCGATTTCAGAGCTGGCTCGATATTCATCCCAGCTCGAAATTCACTTTTATCTGAATTTCGAATTCAGAGCTGGCTCGATATTCACCCCAGCTTAATATTCGCAGGGTTTTGTTTGAATATTAATCTCAGAGCTGGCTCGATATTCATCCCAGCTCGAAATTCACTTTTATCTGAATTTCGATCTCAGAGCTGGCTCGATATTCACCCCAGCTCGATATTCGCAGAGTTTTGTTTGAATATCGATCTCAGAGCTGCCTCGATATTCATCCCAGCTCGAAATTCACATTTATCTGAATTTCGATCTCAGAGCTGGCTCGATATTCACAGACAGCTCGATATTCGCAGGATTTTGTTTGAATTTCCATCTCAGAGCTGGCTCGATATTCATCCCAGCTCGAAATTCACTTTTATCTGAATTTCGATCATAGAGCTGGCTCGATATTCACCCCCAGCTCGATATTCACAGGTTTTTTTTTTAATTTCGATCTCAGAGCTGGCTCGATATTCATCCCAGCTCGAAATTCACTTTTATCTGAATTTCGATCTCAGAGCTGGCTCGATATTCACCCAAGATCGATATTCGCAGGGTTTTGTTTGAATATCGATGTCAGAGCTGGCTCGATATTCATCCCAGCTCGAAATTCACTTTTATCTGAATTTTGATCTCAGAGCTGGCTCGATATTCATTCCAGCTTGAAATTCGCAGGGTTTTGTTTGATTATCGATCTCAGAGCTGGCTCCATATTCATCCCAGCTCGAAATTCACTTTTATCTGAATTTCGATCTCAGAGCTGGCTCGATATTCACCCCCAGCTCGATATTCGCAGGGTTTTGTTTGAATTTCGATCTCAGAGCTGGCTCGATATTCATCCTAGCTCAAAATTCACTTTTATCTGAATTTCGATCATAGAGCTGGCTCGATATTCACCCCAGCTCGGTATTCGCAGGGTTGTGTTTGAATATCGATCTCAGAGCTGGCTCGATATTCATCCCAGCTCGAAATTCACTTTTATCTGAATTTCGATCTCAGAGCTGGCACGATATTCATCCCAGCTCGAAATTCGCAGGATATTGTTTGAATATCGATCTCAGAGCTGGCTCGATATTCATCCCATCTCGAAATTCACTTTTATTTGAATTTCGATCTCAGAGCTGGCTCGATATTCACCCCAGCTCGAAATTCACTTTTATCTGAATTTCGATCTCAGAGCTGGCTCGATATTCACCCCCAGCTCGATATTCGCAGGGTTTTGTTTGAATTTCGATCTCAGAGCTGGCTCGATATTCATCCCAGCTCGAAATTCACTTTTATCTGAATTTCGATCTCAGAGCTGGCTCGATATTCACCCCCAGCTCGATATTCGCAGGGTTTTGTTTGAATTTCGATCTCAGAGCTGGCTCGATATTCATCCTAGCTCAAAATTCACTTTTATCTGAATTTCGATCTCAGAGCTGGCTCGATATTCACCCCAGCTCGGTATTCGCAGGGTTGTGTTTGAATATCGATCTCAGAGCTGGCTCGATATTCATCCCAGCTCGAAATTCACTTTTATCTGAATTTCGATCATAGAGCTGGCTCGATATTCATCCCAGCTCGAAATTCGCAGGGATTTTGTTTGAATATCGATCTCAGAGCTGGCTCGATATTCATCCCAGCTCGAAATTCACTTTTATCTGAATTTCGATCTCAGAGCTGGCTCGATATTCACCCCCAGCTCGATATGGGCAGGGTTTTGTTTGAATATCGATCTCAGAGCTGGCTCGATATTCATCCTAGCTCGAAATTCACTTTTATCTGAATTTCGATCTCAGAGCTGGCTCGATATTCACCCCAGCTCGGTATTCGCAGGGTTTTGTTTGAATATCGATCTCAGAGCTGGCTCGATATTCATCCCAGCTCGAAATTCACTTTTATCTGAATTTCGATCTCAGAGCTGGCTCGATATTCATCCCAGCTCGAAATTCGCAGGATATTGTTTGAATATCGATCTCAGAGCTGGCTCGATATTCATACCATCTCGAAATTCACTTTTATCTGAATATCGATCTCAGAGCTGGCTCGATATTCACCCCAGCTCGATATGGGCAGGGTTTTGTTTGAATATCGATCTCAGAGCTGGCTCGATATTCATCCTAGCTCGAAATTCGCTTTTATCTGAATTTCGATCTCAGAGCTGGCTCGATATTCACCCCAGATCGATATTCGCAGGGTTTTGTTTGAATATTGATCTCAGAGCTGGCTCGATATTCAACCCAGCTCAAAATTCACTTTTATCTGAATTTCGATCTCAGAGCTGGCTCGATATTCACCCCAGCTCGATATTCGCATGGTTTTGTTTGAATATCGATCTCAGAGCTGGCTCGATATTCAACCCAGCTCGAAATTCACTTTTATCTGAATTTCGATCTCAGAGCTGGCTCGATATTCAGCTCGATATTGAATTTCGATCTTCGATCTTCGATGTCATAGCCAACTTCACACACCTCATGAAGGTGTATTTTCAATTCTTTTCATTTCGTCGAAAGTGTAGGGGCAAACATTGCCCTTAGCTTTGAATTTCCAAGACTATGTTAGTCCAGGTTCCAAGGTTATAAAGCCCGCCCGGCTAGCTCAGTGGATAGAGCATCGGACTGTCAATCCAGGGGTCGTGAGTTCGATCCCCAGCCGAGGCGGGAAAAATTTCTCCGTGACAATTGAACTCGGACATTGCGTCTGAGAGTCATTTGTCCCTCATCTCTGATTCAAGTGAGGAAGCAGTCAGTCGCTTGCGGAGAAATTGGTTAGTACTGGTTAGAGACCCAGGAACACCGGTTAGGTGGACTGACCGCCGGGATATAACCAGAAAGGTGTTGAAACCAGGCGTTAAAACCCCAAACAAACAAACAAACAAACCAAGGTTATAAAACTGAGATTCGAAATCAGTCTCAAATCTCAAGCATCTGATTGGCTGAAATGGCATCCAGTCGCCATTTCAGCCAATCTGATGCTTGAGATTTGAGACTGGTTTCCGTGCTCAGTTTTACAATCTTGGGACCAGGATATCTCAACTGAAGAAATGATCAGCACGGAAAATTCCATGTTCATTTATACTATGGCATCAATGTCAGGCTATAGTTAGGCTGCAGATATACGTTATATATGTAAATTAAGCATGCTCGTGCCACCGGTAACATAGCTTTCTTCGTAGCCAAGTAGGGTTTAAGTAGGAGGCCTATGGAGCAGCAGGTAGATGGTTCGAGTCCCACTGAGAGTTTGTACCGACATAGCCGGTTTTCCGTCGCTTGATAGTTAACTGATTGCCTGTCTGACACCCGCCTGACGTGCCTGTCTGACACCCGCCTGACGTGCCTGTCTGACACCCGCCTGACGTGCCTGTCTGACACCCGCCTGACGTGCCTGTCTGACACCCGCCTGACGCACAGGATAGAAGTCATTCGTAGAAATTTTGTCTCATCAGCCCGAAAGGCTAGACCTTTAAATTGGAGTGACACTTTAATATGTAAATATTGAATCACTTTTTTGTTATTTGGCTTGATCAATTATGGACAGCTTTAGCATGAAACATGCAATGGTAGAAATGGATCAAACCGTGGCAGAAAAATTCCTTTCAGCTTTATCCCAACTAACATTTGATTTATGTAATTGGTTCAAGACTAAACATACCTGTGGTGGTCGTCGTGGAACATGGAAGACGGTTGCCATGGCCAGACTGCTTCCATCTTGATCCCGGAATGGTCCATCATCCCGTAGTAATATCCATACAGCAATATCACAACAAATACAACTGAAAGGCATAGAATACATGTTGGTCTTACATAGGCTTCCCGACATACTGTATAACAAAGTATACAGCATTTATCATAACAAATAAGTACATGGTAATGACAGTAAATAAAGTTTTATCATTTTGTGAATACGGGGAGATAAAAATGTAAAAAATAGTTACAGTTAATTAGTTTAATAACCTTTTCAGTGACTATGTAATGTATCTAGATACAGAATCTGCAATACATGAATGACATTGATAAAACTGTTTTTGAACTGCTAAAATAATAGTATTTTTCCTAATAGAACTTCGAAATTTGAACGTCAACGCACAGAAAGAACTGAGCTGCGGGCATATATACTGAACTCTTTCCCAGTTCGTACTGTACTACAATTTGCTAGATATATTCATAAAAATGTTGCTAATAAAGACGCTATCAACCATGTCAGTTAACAACCCACACGCTTCGAGACCGGGAATTGCTTATCAGCTGAACACATAGTTGTGGCGCATTTGGGAGCGTTTTTGGTTTAGAAAGATTGTAGTTTTAGATTTTGCAATTGTCACGAGTCAGAAAACTGGTATATCTGGGTCTGTCGACACAAAGAATGTCATAATTCGCACCAGAAGTCTGTGATATTTTTGACAAATGAACATTTGCTAACCTGCGTGTATTGGCACCGTGAAAGCTGGGATGGCAAGAAAGGTTTGGTACATGAGAAACTCTATAGGGTGCATGGCTGTAGTACTGTATAGCGTGGGGCTCCCATACCGGTGGTGGACCTTGTGAATCTGTAAAAGGTAAAGTATATCTTTCAATAAGAAATACGCAAATTGCTTTAACTGTTTGGTGCTTTTTAAGACACGAATGCATGCTCAACTTTCATTGAGGGTTTGATTTCGCGCTTGTATTCACAAAGCGCTAAACTTTCTATTGAACCACTCGAAATATAGTAAGCCCATAGTATTTGATCGACATTATGTTCTATTTTATTCAAAACACTTCATTCGTGCCTGATAACATCGACCCTAACATTGTTCTTCATCAGATAACTTTTTGTTTTAATTCAGGCATATACTTGGTGAAAATATTTAGTATCCATTAATAAGAAAATTACAAAGTTAACACAAAAGTATTTGAACCTTTTTATAGAGCCATGGCGTGTGGAAAAATCTGTGCGGATAATAGCTGACTGCTTCGTTGTAGAAAAATAAGGCAGGAATTGATAGAATAAAATACAACCATCCATAATCGGATATATTTGTGTACAAAGTTGTATGGCCTGAAAAAAAAATATATATATTAAACTGTGCTTTTGGGGGACTTGTAGAAATTATATTATGACGAGCTAAATGTGCAAAAAAGAACGCTACTTCTGAAAATGTATATCCTGCGTAGTTGTTAAGTGTTCCATGGTACTAAATAAAAAGAATTAAAATACGTTTGTATCATATTGTGTCTTCATTTAATACACGACTTAACGCGTTACTCTTCAATGAAAACTAGAAACAAGAGGTGTTCAATTGATCATTACATTATCGTTGAAGAGATACCTCCATTCATGATGTGACAGGATATAAACCCGGAACCAACCGATCCAATTAGCATGTTACCCGAGCCAAGAAAAAACTCGTGCCATTCTGTCGATTTGGTCAACCAACGGTCAGGCTGGCACTTCCACTGATCCGGCTGAAAGTCGTTGTAAAGTTGGAGTCTTCATAAATAAGAAATAACTGTCTGTTCAACAGTTGTTATTGAGAGTACTAGTAATTATGTCATAATTGCAGTTTAAAGTATTTAATTTTATAAAATAATTTTCGTGCTCAAATTGAGTTGGGCCTGATGCTTGAGACTAGTCGCCATTTCAGCCAATGAGATAATCTAGATTTGAGACGGTCACTAATCTTAGATTTATTATCTTAGACCCTTAACATTCTGTTTTCCTTAATTATTGATAAAAAATGATGGTTTTATTTTCACATTTCCAAAGAAACTTTTACAACCACAAATCATATACGCAGACATCTCATGATACTAATAGACGCCTAACTGATTAAAAGCAACGCCGAACTGCTGAAAAAAGCAACGCCGAACTGCTGAAAAAGGCTGACTTAATGATGGAAAAAGGTTATCAGCAGCAAACTATAGATCTTTGGATGGATAAAATTGCTATGACAATTGCTCGTATGCTGATTAATTTAAAATGATAATTGACAAATACATGTAGATGTTATTAAAGTAAACAAGATTTTTCAGTAAATTATCCAACATCATAACGTTAACCAGTGCAAGTAGGAATCGAACTTTCCGAATTTGATCGGCCTGGAAGCTGCCCTTAATTTGAACCAATCAATATGCCGCTGTCTTATATCTGTGTACATGTATAAGACACATCTACACACTGTACTTTCAATATGGTGCGGCGGACGAAATTGCCAGAAACAGCCTATCGACACCGACCCTCGATTTGTATGAGACAAACACCAAAACACTAAAGCTCTATACTGAAAACTGTATAATACCTTATCTTTTCTGTTTTTGTAGAAGTACGAGTCAAAAGAAAGACCGATTCCCCAAAATGTACAGAACGACGTTAGCACCGCAAATGTCATATAAATATGGAGATCTTTGAGTCCAGCCTTTTCCAGCAACCCATGGGTCTGCAATGTTGAGTTCTCTGTTAGGATGTCATGGCTTTGCAACGTTTCTTTGATGTAGTCTTTGCCCAAATATACTATGAAGAGCAACCATTCACCTGTAAATATATAATGATGGAATTAAAGGAAGAGTCGGCCGATATTTGAACTTGTAATCGTTAGCAAACCTACACCAACTGGCTGTACCGACGGAACTACAGTGATAAAAGACTACTAAAAGAAAATCTATTTCAATCGTTGCTTGCACGTAAATCTGTCGACTGACATATTGGTTCGATTTTCGTTGTCCTTAGCTACTAGTCAGATTTCGACTGGTTATGTGGACAATTTTATAAATATACCCTACGTAGAATGCTTACTATTTGACTATTTGACCTACCGGTAATATGTTTACTCAAACATTTCGATTGTAGATAGTCTAGAAAGATATTTATGGATACATATCATTAGTATGATATATATTGTATTTATGAAAATACTAGAAACAACATGTCATATATATTTTATAACATTGTCAAGAAAATAATACTGATAACGTGTAAACTACACTGACGAATAAGCACGTACCCCTGGCAGCAGTGGCTATAAGGAATACACTGACCACAAACACCGTCTTGCTGACCAGTTCCTGTACACTCCATTGCTTCATTACAGTTGACATGGTCGCTGCTACATGTCACATACCCACCTACTTGTTCCTTTAAAAAAAAGGACAAACTAGGCTTTACATAAGCTAGGAGCTGTTTTACTAATTCTAAATATGTACCACAGTTGGGTTATCATATCCCTTTAATAATAATTGACATTGTCGATCTTGTTTTAATTATAAAATGATAAAAAAGATCAACGAATATCATATATCATATAATGTACAGGCTACAATTTTTAGGTACAAAGCATAATTAACCTGCTTTTTATTGATCAGTTTTAAAAATCCACGACGCTATATATCGTTTAATTGAAAGGTAACAGACCATACACGATTTTTAAAATAATAATTTCAACACAAAAACAAATAAATTAAACATGTATTTACCTTAAGGTTTAATCGCACAATCGTTTATAGATACGGAAGGTCAAGCTACATGTCAATAAAGAGATCTATAAGTGGAGTAACTCTTGATCACATTGAAGGGAAAGAATTCGAGATTTGTCTTAAATTACATGCCGTACTAGCAAGATCACGATCGATCGAGTAGACGGATTCAAAAGATGCCAACTAGATGTACGCTCAAAATAAAGTATCAACTAAATAATTGAAACGAAAAAAAAAGATATTTTCAGTCTTTCTAAAAAGCAGAAAAATCGCTTCAAAATAGATGACATTTGCACGATTTAAAAGGGGGATTATACGCCAACTAAAATGAAATCTACCCATGCAAAATTAATATCGCTTTTAAGGATACAGAAATAAAAAAGCTCATTTTGATTAACACCGTACCGTACTTAGTATGCCGAGATTTCCTTATTTGTTTGGCTAAAAAATCCAATATTCTCTACGCCTTTTGCATCAAAATATCAAAATTTGTGTTATAAAAATCCCTTAGATCTACGAACATCATATTTTCCGGAGTGAAATCGATTTTGTAAATAGTACATAATGACAAAAATGATTAAAATGATTAGGATGAATGCGACCCATTAATCAGAAACACTACGTTGCGCATAAGTAGCGTTGATGATGCAGTTTGCGAAAAAGATCTACCATTTATAATAAAGGATACCGAAGCACTGGTGTGATATGCAGACTGGTTTTTCAAAATTCCAGATTTAGGACGATCATTCTGGCTTAATTTTTATGGATTTTGAACTCCTTAGATGTCTAAATTGCTTTCCATTAAAAAGGAAAGGGACGTCATTTAAGTTATTTAATAGGAGTTTGTCATCAATGCTTGCTGCAACATCAACTGTTTATTTGTGTAGGAGTCTGATACAAATTACAATATAACGAAAACAGTTTTATTAGTTGGGACAAATACAACCCAATTCCAATTCAAATATTTCAATTCTAATACAATTCAATTAACATATATTAAATGTTATTGTGACGCAAAAAGAAAACCAATAAGAAGTGTGATATCATACAGTTTGTTCGATGCCACTTGACATAATGCTCAGCGTATGTCAATGTTATGATCTTTTTTTCGGTTTGTACAAATTGGACAAGTGCGCTATGTCAATATAATTAAATACAAATAAACATGAAAAAATTGTCAGTTCATTTTTAAACGTGTTTTCCCAGTAATACTTTCCCAATATTTTTTCAAAAGCTATTCAAAAAGATATTCATAAAACATCATTTCATGCCTAGGATACATGCACAAGTGTCTTGGTCATAACCACTGCTGTAATAAAATGTATGATATACGAGTTGTTTAAAGGTTCCAATATACTTAAGAGCAACAAGAACATGAAGAATGAACGGGCACGTTCATCGACTTAACATACCTGTTACGATTTCCATTACAGAAATAATATCGAGATAATGAAAAGAACAGCTAATGCGTTTCACTATTTAATGGATTGTGTTATTTTTATTTTTATTTCAGAGGGTGGGTACCTAACTGACCGTGTGTCAATGCAGAGGCGGATCCAGAGGGGGTTCAGTGAAGTTGCTAGAACCCAATTTCAGTGGGGCAGCAATATTTCAATTTCCCGGAGATTTTGGCCAGAACGTTGGAAATTATCATGTACCTACCATAAAGCTGTTCAAATGAACCCGGCCCTTTCCGAAAATCTTGCAACCGTCTATGCAAGGCAATGTGCTATAATTAGTTCTCGTCTTATGTGTATTCTGATTAATAGCACAATTAAAGTTATTTTTGATCCAATCATTTAGTTGAACATGATCTTCCTGTGCTTTCTCATATAGATTTTAATGTTGGCTTGCATCACTTGTGAAGTAATTTGCTGCTTCATTTCAAATGTCAAATATGCTAATTTTCATGTAACATAGCTGGTATCTCATGATGCAACGTATCAATATTCTGTAGTAGTACGGACATTTTTTTTCACCGATTCCATCAAGCCTGTCTATATGACCTACCCAGACTGTTATGTTGTATTCTTTGCTAAACAGTTCGATGTGTTTAAAAATGCTATTTTCGTCTCCTTGTCGTTATCTTCTAATATTTACCACAACCCAACCTCAATATCAAATTCCGGCTTTAAACAGATGTGTGAAGTTAGCGGCCTGGCGGCCTAGCGGCCTGGCGGCGTGAAGTTAGCGGCCTGGCGACGTGAAGTTAGCGGCCTGGCGGCGTGAAGTTAGCGGCCTGGCGGCGTGAAGTTAGCGGCCTGGCGGCGTGAAGTTAGCGGCCTGGCGGCCTAGCGGCGTGAAGATGGCTGAATTTATCGCAATTAACGTTGATCTTAAAAACTGATTGAAATCTATTTTTACAGATATAATGTAAATTGCAGGGGTGTATAAGAAAGTTATCGACATGATTTAGCTTTTATTTTTTAAATCAAAGTTCTAGCTTATCTGCAAAGACGACTCGGAATACATTTGTACATTTACTCCCATGTACTCTTTGTAAATTACATTTCAGTTGATGATAAATAACTAAGTTTGATTGTTTAACTTTTCGAAGCCTGGCGGCCTAGCGGCCTAAACTTAAAATTTATCATAATTTATGTTTATCTTAAAAATGTCTTGAAATTGATTTTTTCAGCATGTAATATATACTTCAGGGGTGAATAAGCCAAATATCAACAAGAACAAGCTTTGATTTTTTTTAAGTTTTCGAAGCCCGGCGGCCTAGCGGCCTAGCGGCCTAAACTTAGCATTTATAATAATTTATGTTTATCTTAAAAACGACTTTAATTCGATTTTTACAGCATGCCATTTACATTTCAGGGATGATTTAGAAAAATATCAACAAGACTAGCTTTGATTTTTTTTAAGTTTTCGAAGCTTGGCGGCCTAGCGGCCTAAACTTAATATTTATCATAATTTATGTTTATCTTTAAAACGGCTTGAAATCGATTTTTACAGCATGCAATGTACATTTCAGGGATGATTAAGTAAAATATCAACAAAAACTAGCTTTGATTTTTTTTTTAAGTTTTCGGAGCCTGGCGGCCTAGCGGCCTAGCAGCCTAAACTTAATATTTATCATAATTTATGTTTATCTTAAAAACGACTTGAAATCGATTTTTACAGCATGCCATTCATATTTCAGGGATGATTTAGTAAAATATCAACAAAAACTAGCTTTGATTTTATTTAAGTTTTCGAAGCCTGGCGGCCTGGCAGCCTAGCGGCCAGGCGGCCTAGCGGCCAGGCGGCCTGGCGGCATAGCGGCCTAAACTTAATATTTATCATAATAGAGTTCTTTCACATTGTTACCTCCCCTTAGCGCTCTCTAAAATTGAAGAGCATATTTAGTCGATAAATGCACGCGAGGGGGCGTCGTTTACTATTGTTTAATAATATATGACTAAGTGATTATAAAATTAAGAACATGTTGATTAATCATTTCAAATTTATAAATAAGTAAGTTCAGTCAAACAACGAAGAATAAAAAAAACGTTATGATCATTTACAAGCACATCAAGAAAGTTTATGCGCATTTTAAACATTGTTTATCGCGGTATTTTCAGGACGCGAGTATCCAACGGATTTGTTTGGGTTTTTTATGAAAATACACACGTGAATTGTGTTTACTAAAAATAAATCTGTATAATTGACAATTCAGACGAACATTATCGGACATTTTACCGTTTTACGGCATTTTTTGTAACGCTATAATTTATATTGGAATGAGACATAATTATATTCTTATGTAGCTCGTCGGCGACTAGGTTGATATGTGTTTTGCGTGTTTTGCTTTTGAGAAAAAATATTACGTATTTACATAATAGGATGATTCCAGCTACAACCCGAGAAATCGTTAAATTGAGTGAACCAAACGAATATTGCCGGACGGCAGGCCAACCAAAACTATTCACAAAAAAAATCCAGAGAGTTTTGGGGTTTTTTTTAAATAAAAAACTATTTTGATGTTGAAGTTCGTAATTGTTGTCGCTGAAGGTTTTGAAATATAATATTTTCATTTCTGTTTAAAATCAAAATGACCATGGACCAAACAAATGAACGGGACTGCGATTTACAGGTCCGAGTTTAGTTTTATGACACTTAGCTGTTGTGTACATGTGTGCCCGAGGCATCGTGTCACTATCACGTAATCTCTCAATAAACAGGAAAGTTTGGAGCCGTGACCAAGACCAAGTTTCTTAATATTAATTAATATAATTGTAAAACCCATTCTAAATTCAGTTAAATTTATGTTTCATTAATTATCCTTTTCAATATTTTTAAATCCTGAGATTTTGCCTGAAAATCCTTAGATCCGGAGAAGAACCTTACGGTCCGGAGATTTCAGATAAAATCCTGAGATTTTGGAGGTCTGCGGACATTTTATCTTCTTTCTACATCATTCCCGTAACACGTAGATATTCATGAAATGCGACTTAAACTAATGTCTATTGACTTTTGCTAACGATTTTATAAAAAAGATGTTTATAATAACATGAATAAGACGTAAACTACTACATGATCTGCCATTTCAACGCTACAAATTATAGTTATAGAAATATGGGACTGAACTCGTGAAACTTTTTAGGTATTCGAAAAGTTAACGCTTGAAGTGACAATAACAGTTAAGTTCAATTTGATGATTTGAGATAATTAATTTTAAGTCTCCTCAAATGTCAGATATCAAACAAGTTTTCACACCTCAATATGTCACCATCGTTTTCTGGGCAGAATGGGAATGGGAATATTGTGTCAAATATATAGGGACAATTAACAGTAACACGGTCGTGTTCAAAGTATGATTTCTAGTTATTAAACATAAAAATAATTTTAATCCAGGACTGATAAAAGAAATATACCAATGATTACAATAAATTTTAGTTTTAACATATGTTGGAAGGAAGTAAAATAGTAAACAAAATAATAACGCTTAACGGGCGTTGAATACAACGGCGATACATTGTTGAATTCATCCGTTTTCTCTTCCAATTTAGGGAGATCAAGTTACATAAAATATATTTTTTAAGTAAACGCATTTTGTCAGAAAAACACGAGACGCTTATATATGTGTCTGTGGCAAATAGACAGTAACATGCAATCCACATTGTCTTTGTTTTTATATAAGACTTCCTGATTCAAATTTGCAACCACGTCTTTTATTGTTTTACGCTTTTCACAGTCAAATCTTGCCGACCAGACTTTTTAAAGCCTGCAATATTCGGAAATTCGTAAAACTTGAATTTATTGTGCCTCATCACATTTATTATTATAATTTATCATAAGCTTTAAGACGACACCGTGATCATGTCCGTTCATTCTGTTAGCAATGACACTGTTAAATGCCCCCTCACGCGTCGGTTTAGGATAAAACAAATATTTTCGTACCTAAACGTGGAGTACGACGCATGCGCACAACAATGTGAAAGAACTCTATTTATGTTTATCTTAAAAACGACTTTAATTCGATTTTTACAGCATGTCATTTACATTTCAGGGATGATTTAGTAAAATATCAACAAGACTAGCTTTGATTTGTTTTTAATTCTTCGTAGCCTGGTGGCCTAGCGCCTAAACTTAATATTTATCACAACTGCATTCTAACTTATGCTTATATTAAAAACGGATTGAATCTATTTATACAGCATATTATGTATACTACAGGGGTGTATACGAAAAATATCAACACGAACTGGCTTTTATTTTTTAACAACTAAGTAAATTGTCAAAATCGTTTAGAAATTATGGAGTCTTGACATTATATGAGCATGTCGATCAAATATACAGTGAATGTTTTATTTACTTCCAACACAGAATACAATCTGTTCTGTTACTGTCACTCGAAGCTCGGAGAAAAATATAACGGTATTCAAAGTTGGCCACTGTATAAACAAGAAATATCTTTTTAAAAAGATAAACGGCGTTGATGGAAAAGATTTTTATAAATAAGAAAGAAAGAAATAAAGAGCGTGCAAAAATTTCGTCTGATGATAATACGTCGATTAAAGAAGAATGTCTAATGTTAACTGTTCATTTATTCAGTTTCAATAAAATACCTCTTGTAGAGTTAGTACTAATGACGAATAAATGTTATTAAAATACAATAAATGAAAATAATGACAACTTGTTACAAGAGCGAAATCTACCAACTTTTACGTAAATTAACTTTAAAAAAAAGTGTCCCTCCCGAGTATTAAACCCGGGGCATCCGCTTGAGAGGCGAGTGTGATAACCACTACACCAAGGCGATTTGCATGTCTGGACTTGAAATTAACAATCAGTATCAAAGGAACTAGAAAGGAACCAGTAAGAACCAGAAATATCTGCACTTCTCTGTCGTTTTACACTGTGTATTGTACTCGAGTGTTTACCTGACACCCATGAATATTCCATATAAAATCGTATTTAAGCCATCAATTGACTTAACTGGTTATTTATACCGTAAATATCTTTTTCTCCAATACAATTATCGCTTTTAAAAACGAAAATGCCCGAACATATAAGTGCCATGTAAATACTACCACACAATATAAAAATCGTTACGGTAATCATTAACGAGTCCCACTAATAACCAATCAAAATAATCTATTTGATTTTCCCGCTGCATAATAAGTTTTATTTACAATATTTCATTCGTCGAAAAACTAGGTCAAAAGTGAGCTTAGACAGCTAACGCCGAAAAAGTCGCGCATATTTTACGCAGTCACGCAAATTTTGTGGACACATACGCAGCAGATCATTTCTTAACGAGGAAATGAATTTTTGTAGGGATCTTTCATCATGTAAACTGACTTTTAAACGTAATAGGCATATATATTTAATGCAGGTATTTTTTTACATTTCACTATAAATCATCATAATCATTTTTGTGTAAAAATGTCTGTAAAAACCTCTATATTTAGGAAAAGAGTGAAACTTAAAATATTTTTTGTTCATAAACATCGTTATTAATTTAACGTAAATTAGTTCGTTTACCTAAACCATTTTGTAATAAAGATTAAGCGCTCCTCTCTCTCTCTCTCTCTCTCTCTCTCTCTCTCTCTCTCCCTCTCTCTCTCTCTCTCTCTCTCTCTCTCTCTCTCTCTCTCTCTCTCTGGAAGAAGTGTTCAGGTATTATAGTCTGTAAATCGTGCCACTGCCATATTATAGAAACAAATGATGTAGTAATAACGGACTGCATGCATATACTTCCTGGGAATTGTACAAATACGAATAACCGGTAAATTTAATTTGCCGTTTATAGTATTGTCAGAACGAAGCATATTATTTCAATCAACATTCACATTTACAGATACATTGTGTACGCAGACTTTCAAGTTTATTGCATTCTTGCTTTCACTTCAATCTGGTGATGCTTTAGTAACGATTTTAAGAAGGAAAAGGCTCCAATGCCGTCAGTAGTGGAAAAATCTGAAAATTAGTCTATTTTTTATCTCGAAATGCTGCCTAAATGTAAAAGATAATTATTCAGAGTTCATGTGTTAATTATAAATCCATCTTAAGCTTTTATATATAAAAAAATGTGACTATTTTCATGTCATAGGCTAGTTTGATGTCAGCACATGTATATGGCACATTTTGAGTCTATAAAGACCCTATACTGATTAGGTTTATTAGGACTATAACGACAAATTAAAAAATTATCAACTCCAGCATGTGCGCCGAGGCTAGTGCTTATCAACATACAATGCATACCGAAGTCGTTTTGTATGTGATAAATCGTAACTCTCTTCTACCTCTTCCAAAGAAATAATATACACCTCTGCAAGACGCAAAATCTTTTGACGATTAGTAGAGTAGAGTGACAGATCCGCTCATCATAACTCTGTCTGAAGTATTTTAGGAATCTTGCATCTTGTTATCTTATAGTGCGCATAGACTTAAGGTGGAACGCGACAATTTAAGAATTTTCGAATTTATTCATCAAATTTTGCAAAGTATTTATTGACGATGACTCCAGCAGCACTGGCGCTTGACCAGCCGCCCCATCCTCTGCCAACCCTTACTAATACCCCCTTTTTGTAAAAATGGTGTCAAGTCACTAATATTATTTCATTCTATCAAAATATGCGAAAATACACCGTCAAAATCTTATTCTAAAAAAAATAAATATATTTATAAGTATATAATTGAATAATGGTCAGGAACGGCTCCAGACCCCACCCCCGTTCGAGAGGCTGTTTTTCCTAAAATACGGCGGGTTCCAGCCTGACACTGTTTGGTTCAATGCAACAGTGTCTGATCTAACAGTTAATGTCAAAAAGTCTCACCAAAAGCTCGAAATTCGCGTAATATTCAACAGAAAACGGCCTCTGAAATGCAGGTTATTTTTTCATAGATTCTTCACCCCAGTGCGACTTTCGGAAATCCCCGGCGCTTTTGTTCGGAGCGTTCTAATTGGCAGAACTATTGACGTAGTCCGGGAAATACTTTGCACACAAATCGTTCGACCAATCAGAACGCCTCTAACAAAAGCGTCGGGGATTTCCGGAAGTCGTACAACGGAGAAGAATTATGTTCAGTTGGAATGACGTGTTGTTGGGTAGTAGAAGTATCCTGTTCAGTTACGATAATCTTCTGTCAAGTGAGTAATTCATTAAGTTAAGTAATGAAAATATACTGTTGAGTAGTTTCATCATTATGTTGAGTCGAAGCATTTTATTACGGAATTATTCTTTCATATTGTTCAGTTGCAATGACATGCTGTTGGATTGCACAATTATTTAATGTTCAGTCATGATAATGTTCTGTCATGTAAATATACTGTTGAGTAGATTCAACATTATGTTTAGTCGAAGCACTGTATTACTGAACATAATGCTGAAACTACTCAACAGTATATTTTCATGACTGAACATAAATAATTACTCACTAGAAAGAAAATTATCATAACTGAACAAGATACTTATACCACCCAATAGCATGTCATCGCAACTGAACATAATGAAACAATCACTCTGTAATACAGTGCTTCGACTAAACATAATGTTGAAACTACTCAACAAAATATTTTCATGACTGCACGTAAAGAATAACTCACTAGACAGAACATTATCATGACTGAACATGATACTTCTACCACCCAAAAGCATGTCATTGCAACTGAACATAATGAAATAATCACTCTGTAATACAGTGCTTCGACTAAACATAATGTTGAAACTACTCAACAGTATATTTTCATGACTGAACGTAAAGAATTACTCACTAGACAGAACATTATCATAACTGAACATGATATTTCTACCACCCAACAGCATGTCATTTCAACTGAACATAATGAAATAATCACTCAGTAATACACTGCTTCGACTAAACATAATGCTCAAACTACTCAACAGCATACGTTCATGACTGAACATAAAGAATTACTCACTTGACAAAACATTATCATAACTAAACATGATACTTCTACCACCCAACAGCATGTCATTGCAACTGAACATAATGAAATAATCACTTAGTAATATAATACTTCGACTAAACATAATGTTGAAACTACTCAACAGTATATTTTCATGACTGAACATAAAGGATTACTCACTAGACAGAACATTATCATAACTGAACATGATACTTCTACCACCCAACAGCATGTCATTGCAACTGAACATAATGAAATAATCACTCAGTAATATAATACTTCGACTAAACATAATGTTGAAACTACTCAACAGTATATTTTCATGACTGAACATAAAGGATTACTCACTAGACAGAACATTATCATAACTGAACATGATATTTCTACCACCCAACAGCATGTCATTTCAACTGAACATAATGAAATAATCACTCAGTAATACACTGCTTCGACTAAACATAATGCTCAAACTACTCAACAGCATACGTTCATGACTGAACATAAAGAATTACTCACTTGACAAAACATTATCATAACTAAACATGATACTTCTACCACCCAACAGCATGTCATTGCAACTGAACATAATGAAATAATCACTCAGTAATATAATACTTCGACTAAACATAATGTTGAAACTACTCAACAGTATATTTTCATGACTGAACATAAAGGATTACTCACTAGACAGAACATTATCATAACTGAACATGATACTTCTACCACCCAACAGCATGTCATTGCAACTGAACATAATGAAATAATCACTCAGTAATATAATACTTCGACTAAACATAATGTTGAAACTACTCAACAGTATATTTTCATGACTGAACATAAAGGATTACCCACTAGACAGAACATTATCATAACTGAACATGATACTTCTACCACCCAACAGCATGTCATTGCAACTGAACATAATGAAATAATCACTCAGTAATACAACACTTCGACAAAACGTAATGTTGAAACTACTCAACAGTATATTTTCATGACTGAACATAAAGGATTACTCACTAGACAGAACATTATCATAACTGAACAAGATACTTATACCACCCAACAGCATGTCATTGAAACTACACATAATGAAATAATCACTCTGTAATACAGTACATCGACTAAACATAACGTTGAAACTACTCAACAGTATGTTTTCATGACTGAACAGAAAGAATTACCCACTAGACAGAATATTATCTTTACAGAACATGATACTGCTACCACCCAACAACATGTCATTGCAACTGAACATAACGAACGAATCACTCAGTAAAACTCTACATCACTTAAACACAGCACCCAACAACACGTTCCTTTGACACTAGAAAATATTAACATCACATAACATGACATTTGAGTTACAGATCACATTGGAATTATCACTCGGCATATCGTTTCTGATAAAACAGGCATTTAAAATTTAAAAAAGTGTAACAATTTCAAACCTATGCCTGCATTTTTAATTAAACTATTAAAGCTTTATAATATCTATAAACTGTTCCCAGATTGACTACTCCTGTATGCTTATGAATACACTGTCTATTAATACACTGTCCATTTAATGCATGGGTTATCTTTCATCCGTCGTTGTTCATATTTCTATAATTTATATAGCATGCATGCATGATAGATTAAGGTGAGTCTCTGAGTTGCAATCATAGAATAAACATCATTTGATTAACCTCGTGTTGCAGTCATTAATATTCCAGTATACACGAACAAACCCAAATAACAGAACACTCAGAAAACAACTTGTGGTGTCTATTTTGAAGCCGATCATTTTATAAACCATGCGCTCTCTCTCACTTCTCTTCTTTCTGGCTGTGTGGGGAGGCTGTGTCTTCTTAATGTGGCAATTCCAGAAATGCATATTTTATTTTTTTTTCTTTTGTGTAGAATTTATACTCCAATTCGTCTCCCTACACAAAATTAGCAAATAACTGCTACTTCTTTCATCATTTGTGGCTTTTGATCTTAAGGTGACGGAGACCTATAACCAACAATAATTATACATCTTTGCTGTTACCGGTCTGTTAATATGATTTTATATGGCTGAATTATTGTTTATTATTAAGGTGGAACGCGCCGATTTTTTAACTTTCGAGTCAGTATTTTAACGAAAATTTGCATGCAGTTAATTGATCATATTTCCGATATGGAACTGATGGTTTCGTTGGAATATCTGGATTTGTCTCAAATACAGGTCTTCAAAGATGGCCTCTAACGGCAGTTTTAGGACATGACGTCAAATAAACCGTAACTGAATGTTTTATGCTATAACTTTGACGTCTTTTGAAAGATTCTGTTTTCTGTTTTATCACGTTGTACAGAATTCTCTTTCCAGTGATGTAACTTTCATGTGCTTTGTTCCACGATTTACGTGTGGCGTTGCAGAAAAGCGGCGTTTCGACCTGAAAAAATGACGTCGAGTTTAGCTAAATTTTCGTCGCTTTTATTGGAATTACAAAAAATCTGCTCAATAAAATATTGATTTTTTGCATAATTCTTTGCAAATTTTATTTTAAAAATATTTGACAAATAAAAAAGGGGGGTCACCGACTTCATTTTTGCGTTATTACGTCCTCCGTTACCCCTATCCCCGTAACGTTAACGACACAATGAAACCTTTCCATTGCGTGTTCATATTAAAGTACTATGTTAATGTCGTGGTAAGTTAAAAAATATTGAAATAATTGTTTTGTGAGAGTATTTTTCAGATGAAGAAATATACTTATGATTTAATTGCAGTTTCATGTTTCATTAATTTATTTCGAACTTCTCCAATGATCAAAATCTTGTCAAAAAGCGGTTACTTCTAGTGAAGTGTAATCATGTGTTGTTTTGTAACGTTTGCTCTAAATTTTACGATAAGGTTTTAAACCTGAAAGTTAATATAATGCATTGACAAAACATCTTTGAAGACCTGTATCTTTGAGACAAATCCAGATATTTCGACGAAACCTTCAGTTCCATATCGAAAATATGATCAATTTACTGCATGCAAATTTTCATTAAAATACTCGAAAGTTGAAAAATCGGCGCATTCCACCTTAAGACTTAAAATACTTGACGTAAATGGTGTTATCAATTGATTTTAAACTGTCATATCATTAAAAAAACATTTGTGTATGTATACGTATAGTCTTGTTGTATCTCATATTTTTATTTTAATGCGAACATTGAAATTTGAAAATCTCAAAGACAGGATTGATTACAGTAGATTTATATTGTACACTTTAGGCACATTACAAGTCGGTTTATCTTGATAATCTCTTTTGATGGAGAATTTCAATATTTTACCGAGCGATATTTTTTTATGTAAAACAAATTGAAATGAACATACCAGTATTTTGAATAAAATAATAAAATAAAACAAATTTTGAAGTCAGTTTCATTCCTAAGATATAGAATATACAGTATATATCTGCACATGCTCACAATAACATTTTAGTCGTTTACTGCATTGTTCTAACCATGAAATGTCGCTCCGTATTTCAAACTAGTGTTATTGTAATTTTGTAAACTATTCCTTCTTGATCATTGGTTCGAGCTAAAACAATAAAATCATATCACATCACTAACCAGAATTTCGGCGGTAATCTTTGAAATAGCAAGAGTGACAATACCGAATCGAAGTACAAGACGACGTCCGCCACCCGACATTAAACGACTGTTTTGGAATGAGAAAATACACATTATATCAAGTGCATTTGACATATCAGAAATTGTCAGGTTCAGATTCAGAAAATGCAGCCTCCCAATACAGCCAAAAGAAAAGGAAAGAGTGAAAGTGTTTATAATTTGATAGATTCTTCAAGCAAATAGATAGATACCTTTATTTCCTCCAAGTGGGAAAGCATACCATATTTACAACATAATCATATCGCCTTCGAATAGTTAGTGATATTGCCAAATTTTGGTTTAAAACAGTGCCTATGATCATAAACTAAATCTGCAGACCAGTCTAAAATCTAAATCATATGATTGGCTGAAGTGGCGACTGAGAGCCCACTGAGAAAAAATTACATAAACTGGCCCCAAGTTTATTATGAAAAACTGAGAAAGAAAACCAGTCTAAAATCTCAAGGATCTGATTTGCTGAAATGCCGGCTGGTCGCCATTTCAGCCAATTTAGATGCTTGAGATTTGCTTGAGATTTAAGAATGATAACCAATCTTAGATTTGTGATCCTGTGTTCAGGTTCTAGGATACAGCAACCTCACACTTGCCCCGCCAGGTTCTTTCAAACACAATCAAGCTGCCTTGGTGAATTAATTCAACTCACATCTAAATTGGGGCACGTCACGGGAAAAGGTTACTTCGGACAGTTGACGTCAATCTTTAAAATGACAGATAAGGATCTGTTCCTGCTTGTTTAGCTTGCTTTTGTGAAAAGAGCTTTGATTGTTTTAACCGTTTCCCCCTAGACCGTTACTTTCGGAAAAGCCTGGGCCTGATGTTTTTTTGCTAAAATTGGCAAATTCATGGAATTCTTGTGATGTGTACTGTCGAGCGTTGTCGCTAACGAGTGTTTGCACAATTCTATGACGACCTAAGAAGCTTTTTAATCTGTCAATGACAGTCGATGATTTTGTGTCAGGTAGCACGCTCACCTCAAAGTATCTACTATAATAGTCTACTTTGAGAGTATAATCAATATGTATTATACAAATGGGTCGGCAATAGTGCAACACAAGTTTTAGCTTTCCAAAAAGCTAGTCGGTCATTAGCAGATAAATTATCAGAATGTATTCGTGCTTGCATTTACTTTTTGACCAACGGAAGTCAAGGCTATGTCCAGCTTTCTGTCGATCAATGTCACGTAGATTGTAGCTGACAAACGATTTGTGAATTTAATTGACCATTGCTGTTACTCTAAAGCATGCAAACAAAAGTTGTACGGCTGATGTTTGATTTTTTGAAAAATGAACAAGACGTGTACCGGCAAAAGACATTAATGTAAAAAATGTTTCTAGTAGACGTAATTTATTACTGTTACGAATGCTCACACAGGTACCATAGAACTTTCCACAGTCGATGCTTATTTGTACAGTGAGCAGTATTCGTTACCAACATTCATAAAATGTAGTTTTAGTTGAGTCTGCAGATCTGGTCAAACTTGAAGTTGATGAGCGTTAGAAGAAGTAAACAATAAATTAGGATGTTGATGCATTTATTATTTTCACTTAAGCTTTAGGCTGCTCATACTTTTTGTTTGTGTTATAACGATTTTCTCTGAAACTATTACAGAAACTCGAGAAGCACTATTTGTATTTAAATTAATTTATGAAATTCTCGTTATGCCACTCTTCTGAAAATTTTTCACAATTATTTCTTTCCTTTAAAGGATGGTTTTGCATTGCTTGCAGTATATTCTAGTAGATCGCCCTTACATAGTAATGATAGTGCATGTGTTGTCTACCTTACTGTACCGAAACCATATCCGTTATATTGCATGTGTATGTGGTAGCGGACATCGGTGACAGGGGTATCCCCGGAAATCTTTTAAAAGTTAAACTCAATTTGGATTGCAACTGCGGCGAGTCCAATCGTTCACTATTATTTTGACTAATTGGCATTAAACATTGAAGACCAGAATATACTTATTTCAGGTATGAGTTGCTTTGGTATATTGTTCACGAATTTCAGAGTTCTCATGTTTTGTTTTAGTATGTGCTTGGTAATTAGAACATGAATAAGATTAAATTGAGCTTGCAAAGCATCCTTAGTTAAATACATTTCTTCACTAAAATCTAGGAGACAATAAGTATTCCCCCAAAATTCATTTTTGAAATTTTAGCCAGTTTTCGCCTTTTGCAATATTTGCAACCCCTTAAAATAGATGAACAGGTAACTTTGAAAACCACCGAACACGATAAATATGAAAATATTGCAGGCTCGGTTGGACTGAGACTGTTTAAGACATTTTAGCAAAAAACATAAAATACCGCATCGTAATCCAGTGCTTCAGCTTGGATTTCAAAAGGACAGGGAAATAGATAGATCTAAAAAACAAACAGGGCAGTCTTTGCGCAACAAGCTCAAAATTAGGCACTGTTATGCAAATCTTTGAGAAAGAGCATTGTATATAAATGTCCCTCTGAATGAGTAATTGCAAATAAAAGATAAAATGAAATGCAATGAAGACATGAAAAGTCATCCAACCAACTAGTTTGAAAGCTCGGGTTTTAACATTCACAATTCTAAGGTTGATTAGCTGATCGCAACTAGTTATAGATTGAAATGATTTTTCAACATATTTGACTTACGAAGTACTTGTTAATATATGACCCCAAAAACTGAGTAAACATGTCGCCTTTTATCATATTAATATTGATATAAAACAAAAACAAAACAAAAAAAACTCATTATTGATACTTCCCTGGCACTCTGAACGTGTAATCATAAAGTGCAATTAACCTCCTGTGGCCATCCTATTCGTTAATCTCTGACGTTCGTAGCTAATTATACGTATCGATGACTGTCTTTTAGCGTACCGCCGCCCCATTGACTACGCTTACATGTATGATTTTAGATAAAAAATATTGTCCATGCTGATCTCCTATGTTAAGAGGTCGCAAACGTTGCAAATGGCGAAAACAGGCTAAAATTTCAAAAATTGAAATTTTGGGGGAAATACTTATTGCCACCTAGATTTTAGTAAATAAATGTATTTAGCTATGGATGTAGTAAATGTTTGCAAGCTCAGTTTAGTCTAATTTATGTTCTAATTACCAAGCACATACTAAAACAAAAGAAAAACCATTTGCATGAGAACTCTGAAATTCATGAACAATATACCAAAGCAACTCATAACTGAAATAAGTATATGCTGGTCTACAATGTTTAGTGCCAATCCGTCAAAATAATGTTAGGGTTATCAAGAAATTCAATGAAAACTTACTTCCTACTTTCACTTTCTACTTTCACTTTGAACCAGGAAGTAAGATTTCCTTGAATTTTTTGAAAACCCTAACATTATTTTGACGAATTGGCACTAAACATTGTAGACCAGCATATACTTATTTCAGGTATGAGTTGCTTTGGTATATTGTTCATGAATTTCAGAGTTCTCATGCAAATGGTTTTTCGTTTGTTTTAGTATGTGCTTGGTAATTAGAACATGGATTAGACTAAATTGAGCTTGCAAATATTTACTACATCCATAGCTAAATACATTTAATAACTTAAATCTAGGTGGCAATAAGTATTTCCCCCAAAATTCATTTTTTGAAATTTTAGCCTGTTTTCGCCATTTGCAATGTTGACGATACCTTAAATAATTGTCATCTCACGTTCGCTAAACCTCCGGTTATTTCTGAGAACATTCACACAATTGCACTGGATATCGTAAACAAATCGCAAAATCCCTGACCTCCCTAAGTTTGCTTTAAACAATGGTCATCTCACATTCGCTAAAATTCTGTTAACTTCTAAGAACATTCACAACATTTGCACTGGAAATCACAACAAAGCAAGATCTGTCTTTAAAAGTCAATATTTTTACAATTAAGCAAAGTTCTGAGCATTTGCTTCGTCCTAAATGCTTATTTAAAACCTCTTGTCATATGCTATAAGCCTCCACTATTTCACGACCATATGTTTGGTGATTTATACCACAAGTTAGAAAATTGTTTAATATGAACGCATGGGTAGAAGTTTTCATCAATTTTCAAAGTGTACGCAGTGACAGGAGATTTTTGAGACCCGCATTATTTCATATAACATGGCATACACCTGTATTGACATCATTAAAACAAACAAAACAAAAATCAACAACAAGAAAATGTGCAAGAACCTGTAATATATTACATGTGAAGTTCTAAATAAATAGCAATACCAACATTCTAACGAAATTGTTGACGATCAGAATAGTAATTATAATCCGTTCGATTACCTGTCAGGCTGCTGTTACAAAATGGTAAGATTTATCACCAGCTTTAATGCATTACTTAAAAAAACCGGAAATATATATAAGTAAACTTATTTTGTATGACATGAAATAAAATTTAAGCGCTTTTATTTCAAAGCGGCTTAAAATTTTAACTTCAGTGCCATGTTTGTTTTTTGTTAAAGGTTATTGACGAACAAAATCAAGATAACTTAACGAATTTATTTCATATATGGCATCATCCTGAACAGCTGTTTGATTCACATAAAGGATCAGTTCAACGTATGAGCAACTTAACATTATTTCTATACGCTGTAGAAAATACAACATACGTATGTTTACATAATTTATTATGTCGTTATAGATCAGCTCAATTTCTGATTTGCCTTAACTACAATTTTCAAATATTGTTTCATCAACATTTAAAAGACAATTAAATTAAGTATACAAGTAACAAGATTATCAACATTGAAGTCTTTTCCGGTAAACATCTTCTCTATATATATCAAGCAATCAAACATCAGCCTCTACACTATCTTTTTGCATGCGTAAACAGGTGGAATAGTTTAAACTATGCGTTCCGTCGGGTACGTGATATCACTGTTAACCGATGTTCAGGCTAATGATCTCAAGTTTGGTCGATTATAATATGTCGGTCGTTAGGATGACCTACAATAAAAGTTTTGATGTGTTTAATGAACAAATAGTGTAAACAGCAACCGAACACGACATATAAAAATATTGCAGGCTCGGTTTGATTGAGCCAGTTCATGGACAGTAATAGAAATGCATATTATTGCCCACGCCGCCTAGGTCCCGGGTTGAGCGCAACATAATGAATTAAGGGCTTTCCACACTCCTCCCAGTCATGTTCATCGATAAAAAGAAAAAAATCAAAATCTCAATAATGGCAAAATGCCGTTCAATGAAACTTTGCGCAAATGAATGTTACTAATGTATCTTGATTTTGCATACAGTAAGATACGTTAGAATAGTAAAGACATCAAGCTAGACCTTAAAATTCCTTAAAATTCTATTTACATAAATTCACAAAAACTAAGCGATACAAAACATAATTATAAATTCCCACGTGAGTGCAATGTAACTGTCAAGAAAATGTTGTGTACTTTGTAAAAAGCGTTCAACTACTAAAAGAGAAATCAGTGATTGTCATCCGTTTACGCGACCAGGAAGCGACCAGAAAATTGCAGGTCAAACACACTTTTCCTAATATCTCGTAAAGTTTACATATGTAAGTCACGAGGACACAATTAGTTATTTTCGGTAAAATTGATACCTGGTAGAAATGTTGAAGTCTGAAAATGATTTTAGTGTAAATGTCATAGGTTTCTCATTCCACTCCTAAATCAATACAAAATTAGATATCTAAATGCAATTAATTACACACAGTCCATGCTGCGTGAAATTTAAAAGCAGTTTTATTTTCTAGGAATGAGACAATATGTCTCAGAATATTATATATCTTTGTCATTATACATATTTGTCTAAGGGTTTCTTCAGCAACAGCAATAAACCATGCGCATAAATGAACCTTTAGATTTTGGCAAAATCTTGGTCGTTAATATGGTCCCATTTTTTAAAGATATGGCTGGGAGGAGCTGACCGGTTGGTGAATAATAAGTTCTAGGGATGTCCAAATAACACTTAGTATTAAAAGTAAATTACAATTAAGTTGCCTTGGTGAATTATCCAACGTACCCAACACTCGACAAGCACACTTAATAGGTGAACATGTAAACTGTTAACGGGCACCAAAGTTAGATACTGAGCTTGGAAACACGTGTCTGATCTAAGCATTCATATTGGCTGAAACAAAGATCTATATATTACATATATATATATTTATATATATATATATAGGTCTTTGGCTGAAATTGAGCACAGTCTAAGAACTGACCAATTATGAGATCTGAGAATGGTTTTCGTTCTCAATTTATAATCTTGGGACCAGAGCACATGGAGTTGAATTATAAAGATGACGGGAATTATCCGGAATCAGGAATTTTAGTCAGTAGTCGATTTACAGTGGATAAACAATACATGTGCAGACAACATTACGTCAGCATCGGCAGTTCTAATACAGTTTACGGTGTTCCTTTTGGGAATTTATTGTTTCGATCGACCTCTTGGGCTAGGCGAGACCACAAAATCGCGAAAACACCATGCGAGGTCGCGTAACAACGATGCGAAATAGCGAAACAAAGATGCGAAATCGCGAAAACACGTTGCATGGTCGAGAAAGTACGATAGGAGGGAGTGTTATTAATATAGCGCCTTCGCATCCTCCTTTCGCGATCTCACATCGTTGTTTCGCGATCTCGCATCGTTGTTTCGCGCCCTCGCATCGTGTTTTCGCGTTTTCGTGGTCTGTTTATGTTCTATCTATGTAAACATATAGAATTGATGACAAAGTAGATCTTTGGGTGACTGTTTATATAATCGCAATATTTCTATGAATACATATTATTGTTATGGCCTGTTACTGTACACCTGCTGTCTTCCTTTGACTGTGCGGGAACATTGGGGAAAATGCTAACATTAACTGTTGAGTTGAAATTAAAATTGTTTGTTCCAAAATTAGGAATTTTGTTAAGAGTTAAAACTGAATTACATATCGTAGGGTTAAATGAAGATATCTAAAAGTGAATTTCTTTGTTTGTTTTTATTTATCCCATATTGAACACCTTATACCGTTGTGACGTTCCATACTCCCAAATATACCTCTCTATTTTGAATATAGCCGAAGGGATACGATCGCATTCGTCTTCGCACGTGATCACAAACACCCAATCACTGCATTTTTTAAAATTTCAAACAAGATAGCTGCTGTGTTTTTGTAACTGGAAATTAATTATTTTTCTGGACATTTTAATACTTTTTAGGTCAGTGCACTTTCATTAGATTGTTTTCTTTCATAGCGATACTAAGTTTTGATGTGATTTAAGTAAATATGCAAACGATTATATTTTACCTGTATAAATTATTGCCCCGTTATACACCATATGTATCACCTGGTCAGCTGATTACCTGTTGCACGGGTTATATTTGTTACATGTTTTGTCGTGTCATTTGTCAGCTTGAGGTAATTCATTCGTGCACACCATACAATTTTAATGATGATGAGCGGAAAATGCTTTGTTTTGACACCCGGATTAGACAACATAGCAGGTACCACATTTTATTACTTTTCTGACAAAATTCATTTTTTCCAACAATTGTCTCCTGTAATTATCAATACACATCTGTTTATAACAATATAATGACATTTTTTTGGAAAAATTAAATAAAACAACAACAATAATTTTATTTTCACACCACATCAGCAAAAGAGTATTGTGAAAAAGAATGAATTACCTTAATCATGACTTAAATAACAGTAACAGCTTTGCCAAAATAATTGCTTAATGTCTTTTTCAGTTTTTTTTATTATTTATTTTCAATTAATGTAAATGTCTTTTGTTTTTGTTTTTCTAATAATGTAGGAATTAGCGCTGGCTGCATGAACTGCTCCATAAATATCATGCTTCTATTCTTAACCATACAAAGTCTCTCGTATGCTCAAAACCATATACATGTTATAGTATACCATGGCTTTAAGGTTTTTTTTTTAACGTGTTGGGTTTTTACCTTTTTGCACGTTGTTAACTCACTCCTGGGTGGACTGGGTTGCCTGGGAGCCCTAACACCTTTCTCTTTTACTAAACCACGCATAGCCATTATATATCTGAAAATGAATGTTAGCCATTTTAATAAAAGAAGAAAAAATATGGAGAATAGTTTGAGAATCCTTATTTGTAGTGGAGAAACAAGAGCAGCATCCTGGAAAGACGCAAGCTACTTATAAGAGTTTCGATTGTTTCAGATAGTTTGAGCTTCCAGATGTGCAGAAGAAGTGGGGCAGAGCCGAATTTTACAGTTTTCTGCATCATATGAATCATAAATGTGACTTTCAGCCTTATTTTTTAAAACAATTTTATATTTAGAATTAGAATTTTGAACACGTGTATCGATCACGTGATGTTAAAAAGCTTAATCCTATTGGTTAGATAGATCATATGACCTGAGCTGTGCTAATTGTTCTACAGCGGGATACGAAAATTATTCCGCGGAAGTAGTTCCATATGCAAGCAGCAAGATAAGATTTTTCAGTTAGTTTCGTCATGTTTTGACCATTTTAATCTTTTTATTTTTTACTGCGATTAGGATTTATTGGTGCAAAGGTAATTGCTTAATGTATTATTCTTATCTAATCAGTTTAAAATCGTGTCAGTCAGGGATTCTGTTGTTAAATTCCGAGTCACATTCTTCGCCTGTCTGGTTACAAAAGAGTTGAGACTGTTAAGTTTGCACGCTACTAGTTTCTGTATTTACATACTGCATGACTCTTAAATGGTGATTGTTATTTACAGTTATCGCAGCACAGCACAGGCGAGATAGTGAAGTGTATGAGTACCAGTTAACCATTATAATAGAAGAATAAAAAGAAGAATAGTTTGAGAATCCTGATATGCAGTGGAGGAACAAGAGCAGCATTTTGGAAAGACGTAAGCTACTTATAAGTGTTTCGATTATTTCAGATAGTTTGAGCTTTCTGATGTGCAGTAGAGGTGAAGCAGAGTGAATTTTTACACAATTCTGCATCTCATATGTATCAAAAACGTGATTTAAAGCGTTATTATTTTTTATACAATTTTATATTTAGAATTAGAATTTTGACCACGTGTATCGATCACGTGATGTTAAAAAGCTGAATCCTATTGATTAGATAGGTCATATGACCCGAGCTGTTAGAATTGTACTGTAGCGGAATAGGAAAATTAGTCCGCGAAAGTAGTTCCATGTGTCAATCACCTGATGTTAAGAAGCTAAATCCTATTGGTTAGATAGGTCATATGACATAAGCTGTTCTAATGGTACTGAAATGGATAGGAAACTAGTTCCATGTGCAAGCAGCTAGATAAGATTTTTAGTATTTGTCACGTTTTGACCATTTCAATCTTTTATTTTTTACTGGTATTAGGATTAATTAATTAATGCAAAGGTAATTGCTTAATGTAGTATTCTTATCGAATCACTTAAGAATCGTTTTAGTCGGGGTTTCTATTGTTAAATTCCGAGTCACCTATTTCGCCTGTCTGGTTTTTAGCTCACCTGTCACGAATTGACAAGGTGAGCTTTTGTGACCGCCTGATGTCCGTCGTCCGTCGTCAACAATTGCTTCAATCGACTTCTTCTCTGAAACGGTTTGGCCAATTTTGATGAAACTTCACAGGAATAATGCTTAGATGATGCCCTTTCAAAATTGTTCAAAAAATGGAATTCCAAGCAGAACTCTGGTTGCCATGGCAACCTAAAGGAAAAACTTTAAAAATCTTCTTCTCTGAAACCACAAGGCATAGAGCTTAGATATTTGGCATTTAGCACCCTCTAGTGGAACTCTACAAAGATTGTTCAAATTATTTCCCTGGGGTCAAAGTTGGCCCCGCCCCAGGGGTCACTTCATTTAACATAGACTTATATAGGAAAAACTTTAAAAATCTTCTTGTCTGAAACCAAAAAGCCTAGAGCTTAGATATTTGGTATTTAGCATCCTCTAGTGGAACTCTACAAAGATTGTTCAAATTATTTCTCTGGGGTCAAAATTGGCCCCGCCCCAGGGGTCACTTCATTTTATATAGACTTGTATAGGAAAAACTTTAAAAATCTTCTTGTCTGAAACCACAAGGCCTAGAGCTCAGATATTTGGCATTTATCATCTTCTAGTGGAACTCTACAAAGATTGTTCAAATTATTTCCCTGGGTTCAAAATTGGCCCCGCCCCAGGGGTCACTTCATTTTACATAGACTTATATAGGAAAAACTTTAAAAATCTTCTTGTCTGAAACCAAAAGGCCTAGAGCTTAGATATTTGGCATTCAGCATCCTCTAGTGGAACTCTACAAAGATTATTCAAATTATTTCCCTGGGGTCAAAATTGGCCTCGCCCCAGGGTTCACTTCATTTTATATAGACTTGTATTGGAAAAACTTTAAAAATCTTCTTGTCTGAAACCACAAGGCCTAGAGCTTAGATATTTGGCATTTATCATCCTCTATTGGAACTCTACAAAGATTGTTCAAATTATTTCCCTGGGGTCAAAATTAGCCCCGCCCCAGGGATCACTTCATTTTGCATAGACTTATATAGGAAAAACTTTCAAAATCTTCTTGTCTGAAACCACAAGGCCTAGAGCTTAGATATTTGGCATTTAGCACCCTCTAGTGGAACTCTACAAAGATTGTTCAAATTATTTCCCTGGGGTCAAAATTTGCCCCGCCCCAGGGGTCACTTCATTTTACATAGACTTATATAGGAAAAACTTTAAAAATCTTCTTGTCTGAAACCAAAAGGCCTAGAGCTTAGATATTTGGCATTTAGCATCCTCTAGTGGAACTACAAAGATTGTTCAAATTATTTCCCTGGGGTCAAAATTGCCCCCCCAGGGGTCACTTCATTTTATATAGACTTGTATAGGAAAAACTTTAAAAATCTTCTTGTCTGAAACCAAAAGGCCTAGAGCTTAGATATTTGGCATTTATCATCCTCTAGTGGAACTCTACAAAGATTGTTCAAATTATTTCCCTGGGGTTGAAATTGGCCCCGCCCCAGGGGTCACTTCATTTTGCATAGACTTATATAGGAAAAACTTTAAAAATCTTCTTGTCTGAAACCACAAGGCCTAGAGCTTAGATATTTGGCATTTATCATCCTCTAGTGGAACTCTACAAAGATTGTTCAAATTATTTCCCTGGGGTCAAAATTGGCCCCGCCCCAGGGGTCACTTCATTTTGCATAGACTTATATAGGAAAAACTTTAAAAATCTTCTTGTCTGAAACCACAAGGCCTAGAGCTTAGATATTTGGCATTTAGCACCCTCAAGTGGATCTCTACAAAGATTGTTCAAATTATTTCTCTGGGGTCAAAATTGGCCCTGACCCAGGGGTCGCTTCATTTTACATACTTATATAGGAAAAACTTTAAAAATCTTCTTGTCTGAAATCACAAGGCATAGAGCTTAGATATTTGGCATTTAGCATCCTCTATTGGAACTCAACAAAGATTGTTCAAATTATTTCCCTGGGGTCAAAATTGGCCCCGTTCTGGTTGCCTGTTAATATGTAAAAAAGGAAAACTTTAAAAATCTTCCTACTGGAAACCTCAATGCCTTAAGCTTACATATTTGGTATGTAGCATTGTCTAGTGTATGTCTACCAAGTTTGTTCAAATTATGTCCCCTGGGCCGAAATTTGCGACGCCCCAGGGTTCTCTTAGTTAACATTGATTTATATAGGAAAACATGAAAAATCATTTTTCTCCGAAAGTAATGGGACTAGACCTTAGATAAGTGGTTTTGAGTATTGTGAAGAGACCCTTTACCAACATTGTTAAAATGTTGGCCCTGGGGTCAATATTGGCCCCGCCCCGGGGTCCCTTAATATGTAAAAAAGGCAATTTTTAAAAATCTTCTTACTGAAAACCTCAATGGCTTAAGCTTAGATATTTGGTATGTAGCATTGTCTAGTGGATATCTACCAAGTTTGTTCAAATTATGTCCCCTGGGCCAAAATTGGCCACGCCCCAGGGTTCTCTTAGTTTACATTGATTTATAAAGGAAAACATAACTAATAATTTTTCTCTGAAACTAATGCAACTAGACCTTAGATATTTCGTGTTGAGTATTGTGAAGAGACCCTTTACCAGCATTATTTAAATGTAGGCCCTGGGGTAAAGCTGAGAGTACTTTTGTACTCAGGTGAGCGATATAGGGCCATCATGGCCCTCTTGTTTAAAAAAAGTAAAAACTGTTAATCTGCGCGCTTAGTCTTCAATGGTGATTGTTATTTGCAGTTATCACAGCACAGCACCGGCGAGATAGTGAAGTGTATGAGTACCAGTTAAGAGGTCGCAAACATTGCAAATGGCGAAAACTAGCTAAAATTTCAAAAATGAATTTAGGGGGAAATACTTATTGCCACCTAGATTTTAGTAAAGAAATGTATTTAGCTATGGATGTAGTAAATGTTTGCATGCTCAATTTAGTCAAATTCATGTTCTAATTACCAAGCACATACTAAAACAAAAGAAAAACCGTTTGCATGAGAACTCTGAAATTCATGAACAATATACCAAAGCAACTCATATCTGAAATATGTATATGCTGGTCTACAATGTTTAGTGCCAATTCGTCAAAATAATGTTAGAGTTTTCAAGAAATTCAAGGAAATCTTACTTCCTGGTTCAAGGTGAAAGTAGATTTCTATTTCTATTTCATTTACTACATCCATTCATTTCTTGAAATTTTGGCCTGTTTTCGCCATTTTTAATGTTTGCGATACCTTAAACATTATAATAGAAGAAAAAAAAGAAGAAGAATAGTTTGAGAATCCTGATATGCAGTGGAGGAACAAAAGCAGCATCTTGGAAAGACGTAAGCTACTTATAAGTGTTTCGATTATTTCAGATAGTTTGAGCTTTCTGATGTGCAGTAGAGGTGAAGCAGAGTGAATTTTTACACAATTCTGCATCTCATATGTATTAAGAACGTGATTTAAAGCGTTATTAATTTTCACGTGATGTTAAAAAGCTGAATCCTATTGATTAGATAGGTCATATGACCCTAGCCGTTAGAATTGTACTGTAGCGGAATAGGAAAATTAGTCATCGAAAGTAGTTCCATGTGTCGATCCCCTGATGTTAAAAAGCTAAATCCTATTGGTTAGATAGGTCATATGACCTAAGCTGTTCTAATGGTACTGAAACGGATAGGAAACTAGTTCCATGTGCAAGCAGCTAGATAAGATTTTTAGTATTTGTCACGTTTTGACCATTTCAATCTTTTATTTTTTACTGGTAAAAGGATTAATTAATTAATGTAAAGGTTGTTGCTTAATGTAGTATTCTTATCGAATCACTTTAGAATCGTTTTAGTCGGGGTTTCTATTGTTAAATTCCGAGTCATCTATTTCGCCTGTCTGATTTTTTTTAAAAGTAAAAAGTCTGCGCGCTTAGTCTTAAATGGGGATTGTTATTTGCAGTTATCACAGCACAGCACCGGCGAGGATGAAGCGTAATTAAGTACCAGTTAAACACTATTAAAGAAGAAAAAAGAAGAGTAGTTTGAGAATCCTTAGGTGCAGTGGAGAAACAAGAGCAGCGACCTGGAAAGACGTAAGCTGCTTATAAGTGTTTCGATTGTTTCAGATAGTTTGAGCTTCAGTCAGGGTTTCTATTCTTAAATTCCGAGTCACATTTTCGCCTGTCTGGTTTCAAAAAAAGTTAAGACTGTTTGCGCGCTACTAGTTTCTGTATTTACACATTGCATGATTCCTAAATAAATGCAAATGTTATTTGCAGCTATCACAGCACAGCATCGGCGAGTTAGTGAAGTGTATGAATACCAGTAAACTATTATGATAGAAAAGATGAAATGGGAACTTGGAAAGCAGCCGAACATGACAAATATGAAAATATTGCAGGCTCGGTTTGATTGGGCCTGTTTATGGAAAGTAATGAAAATGCATATTACTTCCCACGCCGCCCTCCCCCAGGTCGAGGGCAATTGAACATTTACAGCAATGTACAGTACAATTTTGATCCATCCGAAACGATGAAACGCATATGGCGGTGAACATGGAACCTTTATTGAAAAGAAAAAGAAAAATAGTTGGACAATTCTGATGTGTAGTGGAGGAACAAGAGCAGCATCTTGGAAAGACGTAAGCTACTTATATAAATGTTTTGATCGTTCCAAATAGTTAGTTACCAGATGTGCAGTAGAGGAGAAGCAGAGTCGAATTTAACAGTTGCCTGCCTCTGTTATGTAGCAAAAAGTAGTTTTAAGCCTTATTCTATTTATAGAACTTTATATGTAGAATTGGAAGTTTTTTTTACATGTACATCATGCGATGTTAAATATCTAAATCCTATTGGTTAGATAGGTCATATGATCTGAGCTTTTGTCAGTTTTTTTCTTTAGCGATAAAGGGAAATTAGTCCGCGAAAGTAGTTCCACATTCAAAATTCCAGATAAGATTTTCAGTCAGTGTTTGGTCACGTTTTGACCATTTAAATAGTTGTGTTATTCTTCAACTAGGTTGAGGATTTATTGATGCTAAGGTAATTGCTTTATCGAATCAGTTTAGAATTAATTTCAGTCCATCTTTCTTTTCTATTCCAGTAGCACGTTTTCGCGAGTCTGGTTTCAAAAAATTTGACTTTCAGTCTACGCGCTATCAGTTTCTGTACAAACATCTTGCATGAGTCTTAAAAGGTAATTGGTATTTACAGTTAAAACAGCACAACACCGTCGTGTTAGTGAAATGTATGTGTTTCAGAAAATGAATAATAGCCATAATAATAAAAGAAAAAGACGAAAAAAGGAGAAGAAGAAGAATGGTTTAACAATCCTGATGTGCAGTGGAGGAACAAGGGCAGCATCCTGGAAAGACGTAAGTTACTTATAAGTGTTTCGATTGGTTTAGATAGTTTGATCTTCCTGATATGCAGTAGAGGTAAAGAAGAGCCGAATTTTACAGTTTTCTGCATCTCATATGTACCAAAAAGTGGTTGTTTGAATTATTCTTTTATAGAATTATATATACAGAAAAAAGTTTGATCACATGAACATCATATGTTGTTAAATAGATAAATCCTATTGGTTAGAATTGCCCTATGATCTGAACTGTTGTCAGTGTTTTTCCTGCAGCAGGAAAGGAAAATTAGTCCACGAAAGTAGTTCCAAGTGCAAGTTGCTAGATAAGATTTTCAGTTAGTGTTTGGTCTCGTTTTGACCATTTAAAATAGTTTAAATATATACGTATTTTTAATCTAGGATTAGGAATTATTGATGCTAAGGTCATTACTTAATGTAGTTTTCTTATCGATTTAGTTTATAATCCGTTTTGTCCTTTATTTTTTTTTTGTAATTCTGAGGCGCACATTTACGCGAGTCTGGTTTCGAAAAGGTTGACGTTTAGTCTTGTGTGCTCCCAGTTTCTGTATAAACATTTTGCATGAATCTTAAAAGGTTATTGATATTTGCATTTATAACAGCACAACACCGACGAGATAGTGAAATGTATGTGTATCTGAAAACGAATGTTCGCCTTTATTATAGAAGAGAAGAGGCAAGAAAGAAAAGAAAAAAGAGTTAAAGAATCCTTATGTGCAGTGGAGGAAAACGAGCAGCATCCTGGAAGCACGTAAGCAACATATAAATGTTCTCATTGTTTCAACATGATACTTTTTTGCGTCTTATATGTAGCTAAAGGAAACGTGGGTTTATGCCTTATTCTTTTTATTGAATTTTATATACAGAAGAAGAGGTTTGATCACATGTACATCACGTGATATTAAATAGCCGGATCCTATTTGTTAGAAATGTCATGTGACCTGAGCTGCTGTCTCTTTTTCTGCAGCGGGAAAGGAAATTTAGTCCGCGAAAGTAGTTCCACATTCAAAATTCCAGATAAGATTTTCAGTCAGTGTTTGGTCACGTTTTGACCATTTAAATAGTTGTATTATTCTTCAACTAGGTTGAGGATTTATTGATGCTAAGGTAATTGCTTTATCGAATCAGTTTAGAATCGATTTCAGTCCGTCTTTCTTTTCTATTCCAAGTCGCACGCTTTCGCGAGTCTGGTTTCAAAAAATTTGACTTTCAGTCTACGCGCTCCCAGTTTCTGTATAAACATCTTGCATGAGTCTTAAAAGGTAATTGGTATTTGCAGTTAAAACAGCACAATACCGTCGAGTTAGTGAAATGTATGTGTTTCAGAAAATGAATAATAGCCATAATAATAAAAGAAAAAGATGAAAAAAGGAGAAGAAGAAGAATGGTTTAACAATCCTGGTGTGCAGTGGAGGAACAAGGGCAGCATCCTGGAAAGACGTAAGTTACTTATAAGTGTTTCGATTGGTTTAGATAGTTTGATCTTCCTGATATGCAGTAGAGGTAAAGAAGAGCCGAATTTTACAGTTTTCTGCATCTCATATGTACCAAAAAGCGGTTGTTTGCCTTATTCTTTTATAGAATTATATATACAGAAAAAAGTTTGATCACATGAACATCATGTGTTGTTAAATAGATAAATCCTATTGGTTAGAATTGCCCTATGATCTGAACTGTTGTCAGTGTTTTTCCTGCAGCGGGAAAGGAAAATTAGTCCACGAAAGTAGTTCCAAGTGCAAGTTGCTAGATAAGATTTTCAGTTAGTGTTTGGTCTCGTTTTGACCATTTAAAATAGTTTAAATATATACGTATTTTTAATCTAGGATTAGGAATTATTGATGCTAAGGTCATTACTTAATGTAGTTTTCTTATCGATTTAGTTTATAATCCTTTTAGTCCTTTATTATTTTTTTGTAAATTCTGAGGCGCACATTTACGCGAGTCTGGTTTCGAAAAGGTTGACGTTTAGTCTTGTGTGCTCCCAGTTTCTGTATAAACATTTTGCATGAATCTTAAAAGGTTATTGATATTTGCATTTATAACAGCACAACACCGGCGAGTTAGTGAAATGTATGTGTATCTGAAAACGAATGTTCGCCTTTATTATAGAAGAGAAGAGGAAAGAAAGAAAAGAAAAGAGTTAAAGAATCCTTATGTGCAGTGGAGGAAAACGAGCAGCATCCTGGAAGCACGTAAGCAACATATAAATGTTCTCATTGTTTCAACATGATACTTTTTTGCGTCTTATATGTAGCCAAAGGAAACGTGGGTTTATGCCTTATTCTTTTTATTGAATTTTATATACAGAAGAAGAGGTTTGATCACATGTACATCACGTGATATTAAATAGCCGGATCCTATTTGTTAGAAATGTCATGTGACCTGAGCTGCTGTCTTTTTCTGCAGCGGGAAAGGAAATTTAGTCCGCGAAAGTAGTTCCACATTCAAAATTCCTGATAAGATTTTCAGTCAGTGTTTGGTCACGTTTTGACCATTTAAATAGTTGTATTATTCTTCAACTAGGTTGAGGATTTATTGATGCTAAGGTAATTGCTTTATCGAATCAGTTTAGAATCGATTTCAGTCCGTCTTTCTTTTCTATTCCAAGTCGCACGCTTTCGCGAGTCTGGTTTCAACAAATTTGACTTTCAGTCTACGCGCTCCCAGTTTCTGTATAAACATCTTGCATGAGTCTTAAAAGGTAATTGGTATTTGCAGTTAAAACAGCACAACACCGTCGAGTTAGTGAAATGTATGTGTTTCAGAAAATGAATAATAGCCACAATAATAAAAGAAAAAGATGAAAAAAAAGGAGAAGAAGAAGAATGATTTAACAATCCTGATGTGCAGTGGAGGAACAAGGGCAGCATCCTGGAAAGACGTAAGTTACTGATAAGTGTTTCGATTGGTTTAGATAGTTTGATCTTCCTGATATGCAGTAGAGGTAAAGAAGAGCCGAATTTTACAGTTTTCTGCATCTCATAAGTACCAAAAAGTGGTTGTTTGCCTTATTCTTTTATAGAATTATATATACAGAAAAAAGTTTGATCACATGAACATCATGTGTTGTTAAATAGATAAATCCTATTGGTTAGAATTGCCCTATGATCTGAACTGTTGTCAGTGTTTTTCCTGCAGCGGGAAAGGAAAATTAGTCCACGAAAGTAGTTCCAAGTGCAAGTTGCTAGATAAGATTTTCAGTTAGTGTTTGGTCTCGTTTTGACCATTTAAAATAGTTTAAATATATACGTATTTTTAATCTAGGATTAGGAATTATTGATGCTAAGGTCATTACTTAATGTAGTTTTCTTATCGATTTAGTTTATAATCCGTTTTGTCCTTTATTTTTTTGTAAATTCTGAGGCGCACATTTACGCGAGTCTGGTTTCGAAAAGGTTGACGTTTAGTCTTGTGTGCTCCCAGTTTCTGTATAAACATCTTGCATGAATCTTAAAAGGTTATTGATATTTGCATTTATAACAGCACAACACCGGCGAGTTAGTGAAATGTATGTGTATCTGAAAACGAATGTTCGCCTTTATTATAGAAGAGAAGAGGAAAGAAAGAAAACAAGAAAAAAGAGTTAAAGAATCCTTATGTGCAGTGGAGGAAAACGAGCAGCATCCTGGAAGCACGTAAGCAACATATAAATGTTCTCATTGTTTCAACATGATACTTTTTTGCGTCTTATATGTAGCTAAAGGAAACGTGGGTTTATGCCTTATTCTTTTTATTGAATTTTGTATACAGAAGAAGAGGTTTGATCACATGTACATCACGTGATATTAAATAGCCGGATCCTATTTGTTAGAAATGTCATGTGACCTGAGCTGCTGTCTCTTTTTCTGCAGCGGGAAAGGGAAATTAGTCCGCGAAAGTAGTTCCAAATTCAAAATTCCAGATAAGATTTTCAGTCAGTGTTTGGTCACGTTTTGACTATTTAAATAGTTGTATTATTCTTAAACTAGATTGAGGATTTATTGATACTAAGGTAATTGCTTTATCGAATCAGTTTAGAATCGATTTCAGTCCGTCTTTCTTTTCTTTCGCAAGTCTGGTTTCAAAAAATTTGACTTTCAGTCTACGCGCTCCCAGTTTCTGTATAAACATCTTGCACGAGTCTTAAAAGGTAATTGGTATTTGCAGTTAAAACAGCACAACACCGTCGAGTAAGTGAAATGTATGTGTTTCAGAAAATGAATAATAGCCATAATAATAAAAGAAAAAGATGAAAAAAGGAGAAGAAGAAGAATGGTATAAAAATCCTGATGTGCAGTGGAGGAACAAGGGCAGCATCCTTGAAAGACGTAAGTTACTTATAAGTGTTTCGATTGGTTTAGATAGTTTGATCTTCTTGATATGCAGTAGAGGTAAAGAAGAGCCGAATTTTACAGTTTTCTGCATCTCATATGTACCAAAACGTGGTTGTTTGCCTTATTCTTTTATTGAATTATATATACAGAAAAAAGTTTGATCACATGAACATCATGTGTTGTTAAATAGATAAATCCTATTGGTTATGTCCTATGATCTGAACTGTTGTCAGTGTTTTTCTGCAGCGGGAAAGGAAAATTAGTCCACGAAAGTAGTTCCAAGTGCAAGTTGCTAGATAAGATTTTCAGTTAGTGTTTGGTCTCGTTTTGACCATTTAAAATAGTTTAAATATATACGTATTTTTAATCTAGGATTAGGAATTATTGATGCTTAGGTCATTACTTAATGTAGTTTTCTTATCGATTTCGTTTATAATCCTTTTAGTCCTTTATTTTTTTTTGTAAATTCTGAGGCGCACATTTACGCGAGTCTGGTTTCGAAAAGGTTGACGTTTAGTCTTCTGTGCTCCCAGTTTCTGTATAAACATCTTGCATGAATCTTAAAAGGTTATTGATATTTGCATTTATAACAGCACAACACCGGCGAGTTAGTGAAATGTATGTGTATCTGAAAACGAATGTTCGCCTTTATTATAGAAGAGAAGAGGAAAGAAAGAAAACAAGAAAAAAGAGTTAAAGAATCCTTATGTGCAGTGGAGGAAAACGAGCAGCATCCTGGAAGCACGTAAGCAACATATAAATGTTCTCATTGTTTCAAAATGATACTTTTCTCCGTCTTATATGTAGCCAAAGGAAACGTGGGTATTTTCCTTATTCTTTTTATTGAATTTTATGTACAGAAGAAGAGGTTTGATCACATGTACATCACGTGATATTAAATAGCCGGATCCTATTTGTTAGAAAATGTCATGTGACCTGAGCTGCTGTCTCTTTTTCTGCAGCGGGAAAGGGAAATTAGTCCGCGAAAGTAGTTCCAAATTCAAAATTCCAGATAAGATTTTCAGTCAGTGTTTGGTCGCGTTTTGACCATTTAAATAGTTGTATTATTCTTCAACTAGGTTGAGGATTTATTGATGCTAAGGTTATTGCTTTATCGAATCAGTTTAGAATCGATTTCAGTCCGTCTTTCTTTTCTATTCCAAGTCGCACGCTTTCGCGAGTCTGGTTTCAAAAAAATTGACTTTCAGTCTACGCGCTCCCAGTTTCTGTATAAACATCTTGCACGAGTCTTAAAAGGTAATTGGTATTTGCAGTTAAAACAGCACAACACCGTCGAGTTAGTGAAATGTATGTGTTTCAGAAAATGAATAATAGCCATAATAATAAAAGAAAAAGATGAAAAAAGGAGAAGAAGAAGAATGGTTTAACAATCCTGATGTGCAGTGGAGGAACAAGGGCAGCATCCTGGAAAGACGTAAGTTACTTATAAGTGTTTCGATTGGTTTATATAGTTTGATCTTCCTGATATACAGTAGAGGTAAAGAAGAGCCGAATTTTACAGTTTTCTGCGTCTCATATGTACCAAAAAGTGGTTGTTTGCCTTATTCTTTTATAGAATTATATATACAGAAAAAAGTTTGATCACATGAACATCATGTGTTGTTAAATAGATAAATCCTATTGGTTAGAATTGCCCTACGATCTGAACTGTTGTCAGTGTTTTTCCTGCAGCGGGAAAGGAAAATTAGTCCACGAAAGTAGTTCCAAGTGCAAGTTGTTAGATAAGATTTTCAGTTAGTGTTTGGTCTCGTTTTGACCATTTAAAATAGTTTAAATATATATTTTTAATCTAGGATTAGGAATTATTGATGCTTAGGTCATTGCTTAATGTAGTTTTCTTATCGATTTCGTTTATAATCCTTTTAGTCCTTTATTTTTCTGAGGCGCACATTTACGCGAGTCTGGTTTCGAAAAGGTTGACGTTTAGTCTTGTGTGCTCCCAGTTTCTGTATAAACATCTTGCATGAATCTTCAAATGTTATTGATATTTGCATTTATAACAGCACAACACCGGCGAATTAGTGAAATGTATATGTATCTATAAACGAATGTTCGCCTTTATTATAGAAGAGAAGAGGAAAGAAAGAAAAGAAAAAAGTTAAAGAATCCTTATGTGCAGTGGAGGAAAACGAGCAGCATCCTGGAAGCACGTAAGCAACATATAAATGTTCTGATTGTTTCAAAATGATACTTTTTGCGTCTTATATGTAGCTAAAAGAAACGTGGTTTTTTTCCTTATCTTTTTTATTGAATTTTAGATACAGAGGTAGAGGTTTGATCACATGTACATCACGTGATGTTAAATAGCCGAATCATATTTAGTAGAAATGTCATGTGACCTGAGCTGCTGTTTTTTTCTGCAGCGGGAAAGGAAAATTAGTCCGTGAAAGTAGTTCCAAGTGCAAGTTGCTAGATAAGATTTTAAGTTATGTTTGACACGTTTTGACCACTTCAATCTCTTAAAAATATTTACTGGGATGAGGATATATTGATGCTTAAGTAATTACTAAATGTAGTTTTCTGATCGAATTAGTTTAGAATCGTTTCAGTCGGTTATTTTATTGCAAATTCTGAGCCACATGTTTTTTGTGAGTCTAGTTACAAACAAGTTGACTTTTAGTCTGTGCGTTGTATTAACATCTTGCATGAGTCATAAAATGAGATTGTTATTTGCAGTTATTTCAGCACAGCAACGGCGAGTTAGTGTGTGTATCAGAAAATGAATGTAAGCCATTATAATAGAACAAAAAGAAGAAGAAGAAGAAGAGTTGTTGGAGAATCCTGAGAACCCTCGTGTGCTGTGGAGGAACAAGAGCTGCATCCTGGAAAGATGTGAGCTACTTAAAAGTTTTTCCATTGAATCAGGTAGTTTAAGCTTCTGATGTGTAGAAGAGGTAAAGCAGAGTCGAATTTTATAGTTTTCTGCGTTTTTAATGGAATATTGTTCTTCTTTAGAGTTGTTTGTTGTTCTGTTCACCAAGCTTTGTTTTCCTAGCATCTTTCTGCTAGCAACTTGCTGATGGTAACCGTTGTGTCATGATATATTTTTTTCTAATATCTTTATTCGTTTTCTTTCGTTAAGGATTTATTTTCATGTTAACGCTGTTCATGTTTTTAACTGTTTTTCAGATAGCAGCCGCAACAGATACAGAAAGAAGAGGCGCAGTCAAACACACAACCAAAGGAAAGTATTTTTCTTTTGTTGTTTAAAACTTTTTTATTGTGGGGAAAGCATCTCTATTTGTTTTCTTTTGTTAGTTTTTTTTTCATTTTTCCCATATCTTTGTATGCATTGTTTCTAGATTAATGTCATTTTATCACTGCAGTATTTTAGTGTTTTAGGTAACAGCTGCAACAGATATAGAAAGAAGAGGAAAGTATTTTCTTTTGTTGTTTAAACCTTTTTATGGTTGGGAAACACATCTTTGTTATCTACATGTTTTTTCATTGTTTTAACATCTTTGCTTACATTTTTGTTAATTTAATTTCATTTGAACACTGTTCAGTTTTTTTCAGATAACATCTGCAACAAGTAGAGAAAGGAAAATCGCAAGAAAGTATTTTGTTTTGTTCTTTAAAACTTTACTTTTCTATGGTGGGGAAATATATCTTTAATTGTTTGCAACTTTTTTCATTGTTCCAATATCTTTGTAAACATTGTGTTTTTAGGTAAATTTCATTTCAACACAGTTCAGTCTTTTAGTGTTTTTCAGATATCAGCTGCAACAGATACAGAAAAAAGAGGCGCAGAAAAGGAATGTTTTTTCTCTTGTTCTTAAACTATTTTAAGTGGGGGGCATGTTCTTCTTTGTTTTCTACTTTTCTTTCATTGTTTTTACATCTTTGTTTACATGTTTTTTTTTAAATCTCATTTGAACAGTTTTCAGTTTTGTTAATGTCTCTATTTTCAGATAACAGCTGCAACAGATAAAGGTAGGAAATGCTTACGAAAGTATTTTCTTTTGGTCTTTAAAACTTTTATAAGGGGTTAAATGCATCTTTGTTTGTTTTCTACTCTTTTTTCATTCTTTTGATATCTTTGTTTAAGGCTTTTTTTAAATTGAATTTCATTTCAACACTGCTCAGCTTTGTTAATGTTTTTTTCCAGATAACAGCTGCAACATATACAGGTAGGAAATGATCAGGAAAGTATTTTCTTTTGTTCTTTAAAACGTTTCTATGAGGGAAACGCATCTTTATTTTTTTCTACTTTGTTTTCATTGTTCCAATATCTTTGTAAACATTGTTTTTAGATAAATTTCATTTTAACTCAGTTCAGTCTTTAGTTGCTTTTCAGATACCAGCTGCAACAGATACAGAACAAAGAGGCGCAGAAAAGGAAAGTATTTTTCTCTTGTTCTTTAAAACTTTTTTTATGTGTGGGGGGCATATCCTTCTTTGTTTTCTACTTTTCTTTCATTGTTTTTTTATTTGTTTACATGTTTTTTTTTAATTTCATATAAACAGTTTTCAGTTTTGTTAATGTTTCTTTTTTCAGATAACAACTGCAACAGATAGAGGTAGGAAATGCTTAAAGTATTTTCTTTTGTTCTTTAAAACTTTTCTATGGGGTTAAACGCATCTTTGTTTGTTTTCTACTCTTTTTTCATTGTTTTGACATCTTTGTTGACAGGCTTTTTAAACTTGACATTGTTCAGCTTTGTTCATTTTTTTTTCAGATAACAGCTGCAACAGAATCAGGTAGGAAATGGTCAGCAAAGTATTTTCCTTTGTTCTTTAAAACGTTTCTATGGGGGAAACGCATCTTTATTTGTTTTCTACTTTTTTTCATTGTTTCCATATCTTTGTAAAAGTTGTTTTTAGATTAATTTTATTTTAACAAAGTTCAGTCTTTTAGTGTTTTTCATATACCAGCTGCAACAGATACAGAAAGAAGAAGCACAGAAAGGAAAGTATTTTTCTCTTGTTCTTCAAACGCATCTTTCTTTGTTTTCTCCTTTTTTCATTGTTTTGACATCTTTGTTTACATGTATTTTTTTTATTTATTTTTTCTTTGAACAGTGTTCAGTTTCGTTAATTTCTTTCAGATAACACCTGCAACAGATACATGTATGAAATGTCTGGGAAAGTATTTTCTTGTGTTCTATAAAACTTTTCTATGGGAGGAAACGCATCTTTATTTGTTTTCTTTTTTTTCATTGTTCCCTTATCTTTGTAAATGTTGTTTTAAGATTAATTTTATTTTATCAAAATTCAGTCTTTTAGTGTTTTTCGATTCCAGCTGCAACAGAAAGAAGATGCGCAGAAAAGGAAAGTATTTTTCTGTTTTCTTTAAATCTTTTTATGGGGGGGGGACGCATCTTTGTTTGTTTTCTCCTTTTTTTCATTGTTTTGATACCTTTGTTTATATGGTTTGTTTTTTTTTTTTATTTTAATTTCAATTGAAAAGTGTTCAGCTTTGTTTATGTTTTTTTCCAGATAACAGCTGCAACAGATACAGGTAGGAAATGGTCAGGAAAGTATTTTCTTTTGTTTTTAAAACGTTTCTATGGGGGAAACGCAATTTTATTTGTTTTCTACTTTGTTTTCTTTGTTCCAATATCTTTGTAAACATTGTTTTTTTAGATAAATTTCATTTTTACACAGTTTAGTCTTTTAGTGTTTTTCGGATACAAGCTGCATTAGATACAGAAAAAAGAGGCGCAGAAAAGGAAAGTATTTTCTCTTGTTCTTAAACTTTTTCATGTGGGGGGGGGTGCATATCCTTCTTTGTTTTCTACTTTTCTTTCATTGTTTTTACATCTTTGTTTACATGTGTTTTTTTTAACTTTCATTTGAACAGTTTTCAGTTTTGTAAATGTTTCTTTCTTCAGATAACAGCTGCAACAGATAGAGGTAGGAAATGCTTAGGAAAGTATTTTCTTTTGTTCTTTAAAACTTTTCTATGGGGTTAAACGCATCTTTGTTTGTTTTCTACTCTTTTTTCATTGTTTTGATATCTTTGTTTACAGGCTTTTTTTAAATTGAATTTCATTTCAACACTGCTCAGCTTTATTTATGTTTTTATTTCAAGATAACAGCTGCAACAGATACAGGTAGGAAATGATCAGGAAAGTATTTTCTTTTGTTCTTTAAAACGTTTCTATGGGGGGCGCATCTTTATTTGTTTTCTACTTTGTTTTCATTGTTCCAATATCTTTGTAAACATTGTTTTTAGATAAATTTCATTCTAACTCAGTTCAGTCTTTTACTGTTTTTTCAGATACCAGCTGCAACAGATACAGAAAGAGGCGCATAAAAGGAAAGTATTTTCTCTTGTTTTTTAAAACTTTTTTATGTGTGGGGGCATATCCTTCTTTGTTTTCTACTTTTCTTTCATTGTTTTTACATCTTTGTTTACATGTTGTTTTTTTTATTTCATTTGAACAGTTTTCAGTTTTGTTAATGTTTCTTTTTTTCAGATAACAGCTGCAACAGATAGAGGTAAGAAATGCCTAAAGTATTTTCTTTTGTTCTTTAAAACTTTTCTATGGGGTTAAACGCATCTTTGTTTGTTTTCTACTCTTTTTTAATTGTTTTGACATCTTTGTTAACAGGCTTTTTTTATAACTGAATTTCATTTGTATATTGTTCAGCTTTGTTCATTTTTTTTCAGATAACAGCTGCAACAGAATCAGGTAGGAAATGGTCAGGTTAGTATTTTCTTTTGTTCTTTTAAAGTTTTCTATTGGGGGGCGCATCTTTATTTGTTTTCTACTTTTTTTCATTGTTTCCATATCTTTGTAAAAGTTGTTTTTAGATTAATTTTATTTTAACAAAGTTCAGTGTTTTAGTGTTTTTCAGATACCAGCTGCAACAGATACAGAAAGAAGAAGCACAGAAAAGGAAAGTATTTTTCTCTTGTTCTTGAAACGCATCTCTTTGTTTTCTCCTTTTTTCATTGTTTTGACATCTTTGTTTCCATGGGTTTTTTAATTTATTTTTATTTGAACAGTATTCAGTTTCGTTAATTTCTTTCAGATAACACCTGCAACAGATACAGGTATGAAATGCCTGGGAAAGTATTTTCTTGTGTTCTATAAAACTTTTCTATGGGAGGAAACGCATAATTATTTGTTTTCTACTTTTTTTTCATTGTTCCCTTATCTTTGTAAATATTGTTTTAAGATTAATTTTATTTAACATAGTACAGTTTTTTAGTGTTTATCAGATTCCAGCTGCAACAGAAAGACGATGCGAAGAAAAGGAAAGTATTTTTCTGTTGTTATTTAAATTTTTTTATGGGGGGAAACGCATCTTTGTTTGTTTTCTACTTTTTTTCATTGTTTTGATATCTTTGTTTACATGTTTTTTTATTTTAATTTCAATTGAAAAGTGTTCAGCTTTGTTAATGTTTTTTTCCAGGTAACAGCTGCAACAGATACAGGTAGGAAATGGTCAGGAAAGTATTTTCTTTTGTTCTTTAAAACGTTTCTATGGGGGAAACGCATCTTTATTTGTTTTCTACTTTTTTCATTGTTTCCATATCTTTGTAAAAGTTGTTTTTAGATTAATTTTATTTTAACAAAGTTCAGTCTTTTAGTGTTTTTTAGATACCAGCTGCAACAGATACAGAAAGAAGAAGCACGGAAAAGGAAAGTATTTTTCTCTTGTTCTTGAAACGCATCTCTCTTTGTTTTCTCCTTTTTTCATTGTTTTGACATCTTTGTTTACATGTTTTTTTGTAATTTATTTTTATTTGAACAGTTTTCAGTTTCGTTAATTTCTTTCAGATAACACCTGCAACAGATACAGGTATGAAATGCCTGGGAAAGTATTTCCTTGTGTTCTATAAAACTTTTCAATGGGAGGATACGCATCTTTATTTGTTTTCTCCTTTTTTTTCATTGTTCCCATATCTTTGTTAATATTGTTTTATGATTAATCTTATTTTAACAAAGTTCAGTTTTTTAGTGTTTTTCAGATTCCAGCTGCAACAGAAAGACGATGCGCAGAAAAGGAAAGTATTTTTCTGTTGTTATTTAAATTTTTTTATGAGGGGAAACGCATCTTTGTTTATTTTCTACTTTTTTTTCATTGTTTTGATATCTTTGTTTCCTAATTGTTTTTATTTTAATTTCAATTGAAAAGCGTTCAGCTTTGTTAATGTTTTTTTCCAGGGAACAGCTGCAACAGATACATGTAAGAAATGGTCAGGAAAGTATTTTCTTTTGTTCTTTAAAACGTTTCTATGGGGCAAACGCATCTTTATTTGTTTTCTACTTTGTTTTCTTTGTTCCAATATCTTTGTAAACATTGTTTTTTTAGATAAATTTCATTTTAACACAGTTCAGACTTTTAGTGTTTTTCAGATACCAGCTGCAAAAGAAACAGAAAAAAGAGGCGCAGAAAAGGAAAGTATTTTTTCTCTTGTTCTTAAACTTTTTTTATGCGGAGGGCATATCCTTCTTTGTTTTCTACTTTTCTTTCATTGTTTTTACATCTTTGTTTACATGTGTTTTTTTTAACTTTCATTTGAACAGTTTTCAGTTTTGTAAATGTTTCTTTCTTCAGATAACAGCTGCAACAGATAGAGGTAGGAAATGCTTAGGAAAGTATTTTCTTTTGTTCTTTAAAACTTTTCTATGGGGTTAAACGCATCTTTGTTTGTTTTCTACTCTTTTTTCATTGTTTTTATATCTTTGTTTACAGGCTTTTTTAAATTGAATTTCATTTCAACACTGCTCAGCTTTATTTATGTTTTTTTTCAAGATAACAGCTGCAACAGATACAGGTAGGAAATGATCAGGAAAGTATTTTCTTTTGTTCTTTAAAACGTTTCTATGGGGGGCGCATCTTTATTTGTTTTCTACTTTGTTTTCATTGTTCCAATATCTTTGTAAACATTGTTTTTAGATAATTTTCATTCTAACTCAGTTCAGTCTTTTACTGTTTTTTCAGATACCAGCTGCAACAGATACAGAAAGAGGCGCATAAAAGGAAAGTATTTTCTCTTGTTTTTTAAAACTTTTTTATGTGTGGGTGCATATCCTTCTTTGTTTTCTACTTTTCTTTCATTGTTTTTACATCTTTAATTACATGTTGTTTTTTTAATTTCATTTGAACAGTTTTCAGTTTTGTTAATGTTTCTTTTTTTCAGATAACAGCTGCAACAGATAGAGGTAGGAAATGCTTAAAGTATTTTCTTTTGTTCTTTAAAACTTTTCTATGGGGTTAAACGCATCTTTGTTTGTTTTCTACTCTTTTTTAATTGTTTTGACATCTTTGTTAACAGGCTTTTTTAAAACTGAATTTCATTTATATATTGTTCAGCTTTGTTCATTTTTTTTTCCGATAACAGCTGCAACAGAATCAGGTAGGAAATGGTCAGGAAAGTATTTTCTTTTGTTCTTTTAAAGTTTTCTATTGGGGGCGCATCTTTATTTGTTTTCTACTTTTTTTCATTGTTTCCATATCTTTGTAAAAGTTGTTTTTAGATTAATTTTATTTTAACAAACTTCAGTGTTTAAGTGTTTTTCAGATACCAGCTGCAACAGATACAGAAAGAAGAAGCACAGAAAAGGAAAGTATTTTTCTCTTGTTCTTGAAACGCATCTCTCTTTGTTTTCTACTTTTTTCATTGTTTTGACATCTTTGTTTACATGTTTTTTTTAATTTATTTTTATTTGAACAGTATTCAGTTTCGTTAATTTCTTTCAGATAACACCTGCAACAGATACAGGTATGAAATGCCTGGGAAAGTATTTTCTTGTGTTCTATAAAACTTTTCAATGGGAGGAAACGCATATTTATTTGTTTTCTACTTTTTTTTCATTGTTCCCTTATCTTTGTAAATATTGTTTTAAGATTAATTTTATTTTAACAAAGTGCAGTTTTTTAGTGTTTTTCAGATTCCAGCTGCAACAGAAAGACGATGCGAAGAAAAGGAAAGTATTTTTCTGTTGTTATTTAAAAAATTGTATGGGGGGGGGAAACGCATCTTTGTTTGTTTTCTACTTTTTTTCATTGTTTTGATATCTTTGTTTACATGTTTTTTTATTTTAATTTCAATTGAAAAGCGTTCAGCTTTGTTAATGTTTTTTCCAGGTAACAGCTGCAACAGATACAGGTAGGAAATGGTCAGCAAAGTATTTTCTTTTGTTCTTTAAAACGTTTCTATGGGGGAAACGCATCTTTATTTGTTTTCTACTTTTTTCATTGTTTCCATATCTTTGTAAAAGTTGTTTTTAGATTAATTTTATTTTAACAAAGTTCAGTGTTTTAGTGTTTTTCAGATACTTGCTGCAACAGATACAGAAAGAAGAAGCACAGAAAAGGAAAGTATTTTTCTCTTGTTCTTGAAACGCATCTCTCTTTGTTTTCTCCTTTTTTCATTGTTTTGACATCTTTGTTTACATGTTTTTTTGTAATTTATTTTTATTTGAACAGTGTTCAGTTTCGTTAATTTCTTTCAGATAACACCTGCAACAGATACAGGTATGAAATGCCTGGGAAAGTATTTCCTTGTGTTCTATAAAACTTTTCAATGGGAGGATACGCATCTTTATTTGTTTTCTACTTTTTTTTCATTGTTCCCATATCTTTGTTGATATTGTTTTATGATTAATCTTATTTTAACAAAGTTCAGTTTTTTAGTGTTTTTCAGATTCCAGCTGCAACAGAAAGACGATGCGCAGAAAAGGAAAGTATTTTTCTGTTGTTATTTAAAAATTTTTATGAGGGGAAACGCATCTTTGTTTATTTTCTACTTTTTATCATTGTTTTGATATCTTTGTTTCCTAATTGTTTTTATTTTAATTTCAATTGAAAAGCGTTCAGCTTTGTTAATGTTTTTTTCCAGATAACAGCTGCAACAGATACATGTAGGAAATGGTCAGGAAAGTATTTTCTTTTGTTCTTTAAAACGTTTCTATGGGGGAAACGCATCTTTATTTGTTTTCTACTTTGTTTTTTTTGTTCCAATATCTTTGTAAACATTGTTTTTTAGATAAATTTCATTTTAACACAGTTCAGACTTTTAGTGTTTTTCAGATACCAATTGCAAAAGATACAGAAAAAAGAGGCGCAGAAAAGGAAAGTATTTTTTCTCTTGTTCTTAAACTTTTTTATGCGGAGGGCATATCCTTGTTTGTTTTCTACTTTCATTGTTTTTACATCTTTGTTTACATGTTGTTTCTTTAATTTCATATAAACAGTTTTCAGTTTTGTTAATGTTTCTTTTTTCAGATAACAGCTGCAAAAGATAGAGGTAGGAAATGCTTAGGAAAGTATTTTCTTCTGTTCTTTAAAACTTTTCTATGGGGTTAAACGCATCTTTGTTTGTTTTCTACTCTTTTTTCATTATTTTGATATCTTTGTTTAACAGGCTTTTTTTTTAATTGAATTTCATTTCAACACTGCTCAGCTTTGTTAATGTTTTTCAGATAACAGCTGCAACAGATACAGGTAGGAAATGATCAGGAAAGTATTTTCTTTTGTCCTTTAAAACGTTTCTATGGGGAAAACGCATCTTTATTTGTTTTCTACTTTGTTTTCATTGTTCCAATATCTTTGTAAACATTGATGTTTTTTTAGATAATTTTCATTTAAACTCAGTTCAGTCTTTTAGTGTTTTTCAGATACCAGCTGCAACAGATACAGAAAAAAAGAGGCGCAGAAAAGGTATTTTTCCCTTGTTCTTTAAAACTTTTTTATGTGTGTGTGGGGGGAGGGGGGGGCATATTCTTCTTTGTTTTCTACTTTTCTGTCATTGTTTTTACATCTTTGTTTACATGTTGTTGTTTTTATAAATTTAATTTGAACAGTTTTTAGTTTTGTTAATATTTCTTTTTTTCAGATAACAGCTGCAACAGATAGAGGTAGGAAATGCTTAGGAAAGTATTTTCTTTTGTTCTTTTAAACTTTTCTATGGGTTTAAACGAATCTTTGTTTGTTTTCTACTCTTTTTTTATTGTTTCGACATCTTTGTTAACAGGCTTTTTTTTAAATTTAATTGCATTTGTACATTGTTCAGCTTTGTTAATTTTTTTTCAGATAACAGCTGCAACATAATCAGGTAGGAAATGGTGAGGAAAGTATTTTCTTTTGTTCTTTAAAACTTTTCTATGGGGAGTTCATCTTTGTTTTCTACTTTTTTTCAGTGTTTCCATATCTTTGTAAAAGTTGTTTTTAGATTAATTTTATTGTAACAAAGTTCGATCTTTTAGCGTTTTTCAGATACCAGCTGCAACATATGGAGAAAGAAGAGGCGCAGTCAAACTTAAAAAGTATTTTTTAACTTTTTATGCTGGGGGAAACCATTTTTATTTGTTCTGTTGTTTTTCATTGTTCCCATGTCTTTGTTTGCATTGTTTTTAAAAATTGTTCAGTTTGTTAGTGTTTTTCAGAAAACAGCTGCAACAGATACAGATAAAGGGCCGTAGCCAAACTTTAAAAGGAAGTATTATTCTTTTGTTGCATTGTTTTTTTAATAATGTCATTTAAACACTGAATGGATTTTAAAGTGTCTTTCAGATAACAGCTGAAATAGATACAGAGATGTTGTTTTCAGGTAACTGCAGCAGACACGGGAAGAAAAGGCTCAGTCCGCTTGTTGGTTCCTTATTTCTTGGTTAAGGATTTGTTTTCACAATATATTTTATTTGTTCTTTCATTTCAGTTATATGGTATGCTCCCTGTAGTGGCTAATTACTTGTAAACAGTTCACCGGATGTTCCTACCCGGGCTAGTCAGACAATGGCTGACACTAAATAGTCCCAATTGTTTTGCCTTTTGTGGGCATTAAATGGCTAGTATGGCCTGAAAAAAACATGTTAAGTAAATGAGATGCTTTTACTGACACACTGATAGCAAATTTATGTTTGGAAATGCAGTATATGAAAAAAAGACCCTGGTTTTAGGACGGCATATGTAAAACAGTTTTGAAGTTACAGAGGTGAAAAAAAACAGACCACCGGTCAAATCTCTGTTAATTGATATATGACCCCTACTTTTCTTGCTGGAAATGGACAGTAGAAACACTTAGCTTCAAAAGCAAGTAAGTTAGCCCTTATTCAAATGGTACCAGCTATGAATGCCAGCCTTTTGAAACATGTCATGTTTACTATAGATTATATAGGGAAGTCTATTTACGGGTCATACACCTATAAGAAGTACAAGTGGGGGGCAGCATTTGAATATTTATATTGTCTGCAATGTTATTTTCAACTAAAATTGAGTGCTGACCAATTTTAAGCAAATTTGAAAGTCAAAAATCAGAATAACTGTGTTACAGGAGGCAAACCTGGGTTTTTATTAGGTTTGGGGTCGTTTTTAACTGTTTTTGCCTTAAAAATGCCACAATTGATACCCTGTGTGGCCCATTTTGCATGTCAGCTCAAAAAAAGAGTTGCTTTAATTAGTTGAGATGTTTTACTATTATTCATAACCATGTTTTTGAGAAATTTGATGTTTTTCAATTTTTATTTGCAAGAAATGAATGCTTGGGTTTAGCTGCTTGGCTGCAAACTCGTACCAGAATAGGTGGTGTTGGAAAATTCATCATATTGAGTTCATTTTTGCTAACTGAAAGCTGAAACTTGGTAGATATATTGCAAACATCACATTATTGAATAAAAACAGAAAATATAAGATATTGAAAAACACAAGTTTTCTTATAGGCTAATTACTTGTAAATAGTTCACCGGATGTTCCTACCCGGGCTAGCCAGACAATGGCTGACACTAAATAGTCCCAATTATTTTGCCTTTTGGGGGCATTAAATGGCTAGTATTGCCTGAAAGGAACATGTTAAGTAAATGAGATGCTTTTACTGACACACTGATAGCAAATTTATGTTTGGAAATGCAGTATGTGAAAAAAGGCCCAGGTTTTAGAACGGCATATGTAAAACAGTTTTAAAGTTCACACAGAGGTGAAAAAAACAGACCACCGGTTTCAAGGTGTCAAATCTCTGTTAATTGATATATGACCCCTACTTTTCTTGCTGGAAATGGACAGTAGAAACACTTAGCTTCAAAAGCATGTATGTTAGCCCTTATTCAAATGGTACCCCGCCCTGTCAACATTGTAGAAAGTGGTTAAGACGACCAATCAAGATTCAAGCTTGTGGATGGACACCCCTCGGCCAAGTAATGATGTCTAACAATGCCAATGAAGGTTAGTTTGTTTATTTGTAAGTAATCCAAGCTATTGCTTTGGCATAAACCACTATTTTGTTATGGAGGACTGGCAGCAGTTTCTTTATTCTGTTTGGCTGTATAGCATGTTCTTTTATAACTTGTAAGAACGATTTACATCAGTTTTCAAGAAATAAAATATGTAATACTTATTATTTTAGAGGCTGTCAACATTGTGGAAAGTGGTAAAGACGACCAATCAAGATCTAAGATTGTGGATGGACCCCGCCCTGTCAACATTGTGGAAAATGGTAAAGACGACCAATCATGATTGATTGATTGATTGAATTATTAAGTACAGCAAAAAAATTTGTATTAGTCAATTTATGTAAATATATACATTTTGCAACAAAACACTGAAATGAACTTCTTAATGCCATGTAAACAGTTGAATTAACAAAGTCAGCAAGCATGCACTTAAAATTGTTAAGTCTATGTATTTCTTCAATTAAAAATAAAACGGGTATTCTATACAAAATTCCGGTTAGGTTAACTGTATCACAGCATATACAAAAATACTGCATTTTTTGTAAATTTTGTTTGGAAATGAAATGCTGTTAATGTTCGTTCTCCATTTTGATTTTGATAACAAAGAATATTATTTGACTGCATTATTAGGCTGTTACAATTGTATTCATGTACTATGACAATGTGTATTTGTATGAACTATGTTGGTATGGAATGACTATGTACTTAAATGTATACGTCAATAAATGATTTATCTATCTATCTATCTATCCATGATCCAAGATTGTTGATGGACCCCGCCCTGTCAACATTGTGGTAATTGGGCAAGGCGACCAATCAAGATCCAAGATTGCCCTGTCAACATTGTGGAAAGAGGTAAAGACGACCAATCAAGATCCAAGATATTGTTGATGGACACCCTCGGTCATGTAGTGATGACTAACTATTCCAATTTGGGTAAGATGTATAATTTTTATTACTTTAGGTTTTTATTCAAGCTTTTGCTTTGGCATAAACATAGATTTATCGATTTATGGAAGACAGGCAGCCTTAATACATTTTTTATTCTGTTTAGCTGTAAAGCTTGTGCATTTATGACTAGTAACACCGATTTACATCATCAGTTTCATTTAGATGCTGTCAACATTGTGAACAGTGGTAAAGATGACCTTTAATCAAGATCCAAGATTATCATGAGGATAATGAATTAGTTTTGTTCTTTTTAAGTTACTCAAGTTATAGTTTTGGCATCATTTCTTCATTATGTTTATCTGTATGCTTTTATAACTAGTAAGAACGTTTTACATCAGTTTTCATACCATAAAATATGTAAAACTGATATTTCATTCAGAGGCTGTCAACGTTGAAAAAATGGTACAGATCAAGATCCAGGATGGTGGTGGGACACCCTTCGGTCAAGTAGCGATGTCAGCCATGCCAGCGAACGTAAGATGTATACAGTCTTAATCTAGCTATTAGTGTTGACTAATGCTGACCAAGATCTGCCATCGAAAAACGTTTAAAATACACGGTTGCAATTGAAAACTGCACATTCTAGTTCGCTTTGCTGCTTACTTTAAATGTTTTAAAAACAGAAACTAATTATGAGAATACTGAGTTAGTTTGCTTATTATTAAGAAATTCAAGCTTTTGCTTTGTCATAAACGTGTATATATTCACTTATTAACGACTGGCAGCAACTTCGTCATTCTGTTTAGCCGTATAGCATGTGCTTTTATAACTAGTAACAACGATTTACATCATTATCAGTTTTCTTAACTTATGTAAAACTGATTATATCATTTAGATGCTGTAAACAATGGTAAAGATTACCTTCAATAAAGAACCAAGATTGTGGATGGACACCCCTCTGTCAAGTCGTGATGTCTTCCATGCCAACGAAGGTAAAGTGGAAAAGTCTTATTCTAGTTTCTATTTTGGACCTAGAGAAATGCCTATATGACTAATGTAGACCGAGATCTGCCTGCACAGCCAGGTTTACCTTTTTATCTTAAATCAGAAGTACAAACCACCGCATCATTATTTATACGGACCATCGAAATACGTTCGAAAATTGTTGCAAGTTAAAACTGCACATTCTGGTTCGATTTTGCTGCTTACTTTGAATGTGGTAAAAATATAAACTGATCATGTGGATAATTTAACTTAAGCTATAGCTTTGGCACAACATATTCAAATATGGAGGACTGGCAGCAACTTCTTCATTCTGTTTAGCTGTATATCATGTGCTTTTATAACTAGTAACAACGATTTACATCAGCTTTCATAACATAACATATGTAAAACTGATTATTTCATTTAGATGCTGTGAACAGTGGTTAAGATGACCTTCAATCAAGAACCAAGATTGTGGATGGACACCCCTCTGTCAAGTAGAAATGTATCCATGCCAAAGAAGGTAAGATGTATAAAGTCTTACTCTATTGTTGACCTCTAGACATGCCTTATGTGACTGTAGACCGAGATCTGCCTGCACAGCAAGATCTAACTTGTTCTCCTAAGTCAGTAGTAAAAACCACCAAATCATTATTCATACTGACCGTCTAAAGACAACACGTTGGTGTTGCACTAATGGAAATAGATAAAATTTAATATGGTGCGGAAGTAACTTCTACACATTTGCAATTTAGAGTAATTTAATATAACACGACAGATACAAAACTTGTATAAACTTTCACTTTCGGATAATTTAGTTTTACTAGACTATTTCTGGTGCCACAAGTTTTGTCAATCATTTTAATCTGGTAGTAATTATTACTAATTTGCCTGTGAGATATATCCATCCTTGTCAGGCATTGAATACGTTTGGTATAGCTGTATTGCATGCGTTTGTAAGAAAAAACATTATTTTGATTGTATTTCAGGATTACTCCGTGTGAAAGAAGATGGCTATTCCAGGATAACTCCGTGTGAGGGATGATGACTATTCCAGGATTACTCCCTGCGAGGGAAGATGACTATTTCAGGATTACTCCGTATGAGGGAAGATCGACTATTCCAGGATTACTCCGTGTGAGGGAAGATAACTATTCCAGGATTACTCCGTGTGAGGGAAGATAACTATTCCAGGATTACTCCGTGTAAGGGAAGAGATTTAAGGACATAAGGTTGCTTGTGTCGGCCAAACACCATATAATAAACATTGCGAATAAACTTTGTGATAAAGTAAACTGAAAAGATCATGAAACCATTACTCCAGAAGATTGTGAATAAAGAGACATTATTTTGAACAGATAAGAAGAATTTAAAGCCATCCGATGGAAATATTTGACACAGTTCGAATTGTGAAACTTACAATCGTGTACATAGTGAAATTGACCATTGTACAACCTAACCCTGGTACAGTGGATGAATTCATGCCCGGTAACTCTAGCTTAACTTTCTGATCATTGGAGGAATCAAACATCATTATCTGAGATTGAGTGTACGAGTTACTGGGATAATAAGATTGTAGTGCATAGTGTCATTCCTAATACAACTGTGAAGCAGGACATTTAAGGAGCAAATGTTTAAGGAATTAGGCCCAAAGATTATAAAACTGAGAATGGAAACTAATCTCAAATCTGAAGCATCTGATTGGTTGATATGGCGACCAGTCGCCATTTCAGCTAATCAGATGCTTGAGATTTAAGACCGGTTCAAAACAATCTTTCTTAACTATCAGTTGTGCAGAGTTTTATATTTTATATTTATGCATATGCCTACATATACTTAAAAGAAATAAGAAACGCAACTTCTTTAAATGTGACATTTATTTCGTGTTTAAAGAAGTTTTGTTTCTAAATTCTATAAGTTAATTATTTCTACAATCATATTGTAAAGCTCCATCATTTTGTGAATCCTATCTATATGCTAATGGACAAAAGTCTTGTCCGGTCTACAACTTTCAACACACCACTCTTCTTCCAGAGCTGACTCAAATTATAAAAAACTTCCTTTCAGTTAATTTATTCTACATGTAATATTGTAATGCCGAATCAATTTTTGTGAATCATACCTTTAAATATGTGTATATTTATGTGTTTATAGTTAAATTGATTAGATAAGCAACTTCTTTCAACGCGACATTATATTTCGTGTTTAATTAAGTTGTGCTTCTCAGTATAGGATAGACAACGAGTGGAGTGAACTATGAAAAAAGACAGGAGCGCAGCGAGCGTCTATTTTTCATAGGTCACTCCACAAGGTGTCTATCCGACTTAGACCACACGACTGCAAAACCCCGAAATTCTCGTGCACAAAGCAATGAATCGCCCAAACTTAACAAGCCGTTACACAAACTTCTTTCATTCACAATTCGTATTTAAAAGTTGCCCTACATTTGTAGCCAATCAGAAACTATGAAAATTCAATTTCCTCAGCGATTTATTTCAATAGAACTCCTTTCTATTTTCTATCTCACAATGAGCAAAATAGATCGATCTATTTTAACTGCGCATGCGCATGGCTACAAATGTAGGGAAACTTCTAAGTCGGATAGAGTCTATTAAGACGTTTCTATAGAAAATAGAAGCCTGCACTCGCTGCGCTCGTTTCGGCTTCTATTTTCTATAAAAACGTCTTAATAGACTCTATCCTATACATAAAAGGAATCGCATGTTAAACTTAGTTTAACGCAACTTGTGATTTAAACGATGTCACTGTAACCCGGCTTCGAATTACCAACTCAAGACTTTTTGGAGTCTATACCGAGTAAAAGATTTAACAACGTAGAAGAATTCACTGACGAACAATTGCAACAACGCAGGATTGAAAGAATTCCGGTCAGTCATTTAATGATATTAAAAAGCTTGAGTAGTTTTAGAGTTAGTGTTATGTTTTGTCATTCATAAAAAATCAAATGTTTGCGTGTTTAAAGAATTAGTTTGCCCTTTCAACAATCAATTTGAAATTTCGTAAGATAACAACAACAACAACATCAAAACAACAACAATAATAACACAAAAGTAAAACTTAAAACTTAGTAATATTAAATACTAGTATTGCAATATTGTTACCATGTATTAAGGGTCCGCTACACCACCCTTGCAAGTTCATCGATAAAAAAAGAAAATTATCAGAATTTCATTAACGGCAAAATTCCTTTCTATGAAACTTTGCACAAATGAATGTTTTTTAAGTATCCTTTTTTTGCATATGACAAGACACGTTAAAACAGTAAGGAAAATAGCGGGATCTCGAAATTCCATTAACATTTTTTTGCAGAAAATCACGTACACTAAACAACACAAAACATCATTTTAAATGCACACATAATGTGATACTGACAACAATATCTTGTGTCCTCGCGACTTACATGTATAAACTATATGAGATATTAGTAAAAGTGTTTGACCTTCAATTTCCTGGTACCTTCCAGGTCGTGTAATCGGGTGACAAACCCTGATTTCTCTTTTCGTAGTTGAAAGTTCTTTACTAAGTACACATCATTTTTGTCAGTATCATTACATTTTATGTGGGAATTAAAAATAATGTTTTGTATTGCTTAGTTTTTGTGAATTCATGCAAATAGAAAACTATGGAATTTTTAGGACTAGCCGTTTTTCTTTACTGTTCTAACTGTTCTTTATATATGTAAAATGAAATATACTAGTAACGATAATTTGGGCAAGGTTTCATTGAACGGCATTTTGCCGTTATTGAGATTTTGATAATTATCTTTTTTAATCGATACACGTGCAAGGAGGAATGAAGTGGACCCTTAAAAATGTAACCAAATACACGTTGTAAATCTATTTACTTTGTTTGATCAATCGTCTGCTTCGTACTCTTACAATTATCACAAACATGTATCGATAGCTCAGTATGACACTAAGATATCGGCTCTCCACTTATTAATATGAGATGATAGTAAACAAGATGCACGTGCTTCACGAACCTTCGTAGACAACGCCAAGGAGTTGTCTACGGGATTTAGACAACGGTAATACTGGCCACTGATTGGTCAGTGGACGGTAGCTGTGGTCTAATTTTTTGTATATAAGTTCTACATGTAATATTGTAATACCACATCAATTTTTGTGAATCAAACGTTTAAATATGTGTATATTTATTTTTGTATATAGTTAAAGTAATAAGAGACTCAAATTCTTTGAACACGACATTATATTTCGTGTTTAATGAAGTTGTTCTTCTCATTTTTTAAGTATTTAAGTTCTACATGTAATATTGTAATGCCACATCAATTTTTGTGGATCATACCTTTAAATATGTGTATTTATATATGTATATAGTTAAAGAAAATAGAGACGCAACTTCTTTAAAAACAACATTTATTTCGTGTTGAAAGCAGTTGTGTTTCTAATTTATTTAAGTATATTAATTCTACATGTTATATAGTAAACATACTTTTTGCAGACGTTTATTGTTTATTGTTAATAATGTATGCTAGGATTAAATTTATATACATGTACAATATTGTAAAGGAGTTTACGGGAGATGAGGCCCCACATCTAGTGGTACAAGACATTGACAAGCGGGTAGAGGTTTCTGCTTTTTTTCCCCCAAAAAGGGTGGGTTTTATCTTTCAGTTTTTCCTCGGCGAGTCGACCACGTCCGTAGGCTTTTATATTTGAGTATGCATTTTGTTGCTCTTGTTGCTCATTTTTGTATTGTTACACATCGTATTTGCATCAAGTTTCAGTGATAAACTCTAAATATATTTGCCGCTTATATATCGTTTTTGTGTCGCCCTTTCGAAGAAATGGCGATACATAGGGACCGCTTTGTCAATTAGTCGGTCCGTCACGAAAACTTAACGTTGGCTATAACTTTGTCATTTCTTAATATTTTTACATCAAACTTTCAAATTATATTGCTTATGATAACACGCTCATGATGATGCCTAATTCTTTGATGGAGTCTGTCCGTCCGTCCGTCGGTCCGTCACAAAAACTTAACGTTGGCTATAACTTTGCCATTTCTTAATATTTCTTTATCAAACTTTCAAATTATATTGCTTATGAAAACACGCTCGAGATGATGCCAAATTCTCAAGGTCAAGGTCACATTTGATGGAGTTATGCCCCTTTTTGTATTTGGATTTTTACATGAAAACTTAACGTTGGCTATAACTTTGTCATTTCTTAATATTTTTACATCAAACTTTCAAATTATATTGCTTATGACAACACGCTCATGACGATGCCAAATTCTTTGATGGAGTTATGCCCCTTTTTGTACTTGCATTTTTATTCCGACATAGCACCAGAGGACGACACAAGTGTTCAACTGAACACCCATCTAGTTCTACTATATATGTCATATTTTATGAAGTTCAAGGGATGTCTCACAATATATGCGTCACTCGCAAATTCTCACAATATACATGTATGCGTCACTCGCAAATCGCAACAGAAATTGAGTTGTTTATTTGTGTGTAAGAAATGTAGTTAGTACTTGCATAATTGATTAACAACAAATAAATAATATTTATGCCTTATTTTTATACCTTTGTTGTTTATTAGTTTGTAAGAAATATAGTTAGTACTTGCATACTTATTTACCAATAAATAAATATTTCATACGTTACTTTATACCTTTATTGTTTTTGTTTAATGGTTTTTGTCCAATCCCCAAACTACTGTCCTCTCTTGACAACGGTCAAGTTTAGAGGACTAGAAACACACATACAAGCCTGCATTCCGTTCCGGGTACAGGGGCCGCGTTCTATTCCGAGTAACCGACCTGTAACAGAGCTGCGCTTTGCTTTGTGCAGAGGTTGTATGTGTGGTCTTACTTGGAAAACAATCCAAGGACACATGGCCATATACAGAGATAGCAACCACGCTTGTATCTGAAAGCCGCCATAGCCTACATATCCGTCCACATACCCCGTCGAGCTGAACCTAGAGCTCGAGACAAGCCAGCACGACCCAAACAAGCATAGAGTCGCCGGGCGCGCAACAATATTTCAGAAATTCTGTGTTTAAATAAACAATTATTACATGTAATTACTCTTTAGAATGGTGATCTAAAAAGTCACCCTGATTTAGCAACAACTACTTGTACTGCGGTAACAAGAACTTAACTATATGGAGATGTGCAAACTTACTGTGATAGTTATGTGCAAGTTACTCGTTATATACGATTTTTATCGTTCGTGCAAACAGCCAAGATCTAGATCTAGATAAACTGGCACAATCTTTTGATCAGGATCTGCACTGTTTGCTTCTTGGTAAAAAAGAAACGAAAGAATCAAAAAGCGAACGGTGAAGATCTTGATAAGACAGCACGGATGTGCTGGCTGATCTGGATCTACACTGTTCGCCCATGTCATAAAGGAATATCTTTAGATTTAATGGTTTAAAATGTCTATGTTAATATTTTAATGTTATATGTGTATTTTACCTGTAATAACGTGTATAAGTTAGATGCACCATCGGACTGTTTAAATATAAAGTCGATGATTAAAGCATACTGCTAAAATCGTTCCATAAAAGTTTTTTTTTACACTTTTTGCTATTGCAAGATTGCAACTAAAATGGATTATAACTGTAAAATTCCTAAAAAAGAAATAGATGAAACATGGAACTTTGAAAGCCACCGAACACGAAAAATGACAAAATGTTGCAGACTCGGTTTGAAATAGCCTGTAAATAGACTGTGCACAAGGAAGCAGTAAGAAAGCGGATTTTGCATTTACAGAAAACAATTTTCAAAAAGGAAGCTACCATATAGTTTGTAGGCAGTTCCAATTTATCACTACTCCTCAAAATGTAGGATAATAGTTGTATTATCCCTTTACTCAATGGCTTATATTTTAATTACATGGGTAACCAGTGTAGATCCAGATCAGCCTGCACATCCATTCAGTCTGATCTAGATTGACACTGTTTTTCTTTTGGTCAGATATAACTATAAGAACTTAAATCTGACAAAAACACGTAACCTGATCAGAATATGCAGGTTGGTCTAAACAGGAAATAGAAGTCATATTCCATGATGAGTTGTGTTGTGAAAGCAGAATGTGGTGCTGATTTAAGATCTACGATACTTAAATCTTTTTACACTTACGTGCCAAATTAATGTCCACAAACATGGCTGACGTGATAACGATATTTACAGTGTAGCATATTCCTATTTGGCACATAACATAACGAACAATAACAAGGAAAGCAACAATACGAATATATCGTGAAACAAAATTATAACATCTTAAAATGTATTGATATTCAAACTAAAAGCATAGAATTTAGATAACCATCGAGTGAATGTGTAAATATTTAATGTTTATTTACCATTGACAGATATTATATTGTGCGCCAAAATCATAAATGACTGACCAAGCTCAATGTCATGTAAACTTATATGAACGAAAATTAAATTTTATCACGTGGCTTCATACAAATTGTGAATTTCTTAAGGTATCACTAACATTGCAAATGGCGAAAACTTGCTAAAATTTGAAAAATGAATTTTGGGGAAAATACTCATTGCTCCTAGACTTTAACGAAGAAATCTATTTATCTAAGTATGTACTAATGTTTCCAAGCACAATTTAGTCTAATTCATGTTCTAATAACCAAGCACATACTAAAAGAAAAGAAAAAAAAACGTTTGCAGGAGGACTTATTCATAGACAATATACCAAAGCAACTAATACCTGAAATAAGTATACGCTGGTCTACGATGTTTAGTGCCGATTCTTCAAAATAATGTTTCAAGAAAATCAAGTTAAACTTACTTCCGGGTCTTATTTCGGTTTGAAGTGAAAACATTTTGATATATTACTTAAAATCCCTGACATTATTTTAAAAGATGACCGCAAAATATTCTAAATAAGTGATACCTGTATCATTTTCTAGACGTTTTAGACAGCCATTCCAGAGTTCTTTGCGCAAACGGTATTTTGTGTGTGTCTGTTCATGTCGAATTTTTAACTGGGCAGCAATATTTTATTTTCATTGGATCTTAGCCAGAAACTTGGAAATCATCATGAAACTACCCCAAAATGCCCCGAACGAACCCCCTTTCTGAAAACCTTCCTTCGACCTTCTTAATGATACAGGCTAAGACCAGGACACGAACCAGCATCGTCTGGACCACAGTAGACTACACCGTCCAGACAAAAAAAAACGATTTCAAAGTCCGTTAAAGCCCAGCCCCGCATCCCCACTCTCACACCCCCACTTCCCCCACGTCCCCCACACTCACACAAACACCGCATCACAAACCCCATCACCGCAATATCAGGTGTATTTACACCTGACGTCTGTTGCATCAGCGCTTTTTGGCATTTCAATGGCATTATTAAAGTGTTAAAACTGAAAACTGTTCACTAAAGCAAATCAACGCAAATTAGGTAAACGGCTTGTATGATAATTTCAAGTACCCAAGGCCAAAGACAGAGAACAGGAGCCATATATTTCAGCCGATCAGGTGCTTGAGATTTCAGACTGGTTTCCATTCATAGTTATATAATCTTGGCGCCAAATAAACGTTATAATCGTTATGTGATAACAGTTCCGATTTATACAGATAACTACTGCTTTTATTCGCCCCTGTACAGCATAAACAGCATAATGAGGTTAAAAATGATTAGAGCACAAGCCGAGAGACGAACCGCTACTTGGAACAAGATCAAGCAAGGTACCAACTGATCTAGCCAGCCCTCCCCCAAAGAAAGGTTGAGCGGATAACCCTGATAAACGTAACCATTATTATGTGACACCGGTTTCGTTTTAAACTTATAACAGAACTGACATGTTCGTGAAGTTGGCAGCCTAGCAGCCCGAGAGCATGAAGTTAGAAGCCTAGTAACCTGGCGATGTTTTGGCCGCTCAGCAGCCTGGCAGCGTGAACTTAGCAGCCTAGCAGTCACAGCAGCGTAAAGTGAGCAGCCTAGCAGCCTGGCAGCTGTTGGGCTGCTCGGGATGATTTGCGTGCAGCCCAGCAGCCACAGCAGACCAGCAGCCACAACAGCCCAGCAGCCACAGCAGCCCGTCGGCCATAACGGCCTACGACAAACAGCAATAAAATAAATTGTATTCTTTATGTGAATTTTACGCAGATTGTAATCGCATGAAAATGAAATTGCATACAAGTAAAACATCTAGTTTTATGACATTTTCGAATAAATTTGCACTCGTCAAGAAAATTACACCTTGTCCGTCAACTTTTAAATTTCTCTCTGCCAGGCAGACAGTCTGTTAGGCTTTTAACTTCACGCTGCCAGGCTGATAGACGGCTGGGCGGCCAACTTCTCGCTGCCAGTCCGGTAGACTGCTAACTTCACGCTTCCAGGCTGCTAGGCTGCTGGTCTGCCAACTTCACGCTGTCAGGCTACTAGGCTGCCAACTTCACGAACATGGCATAATTTAAACTCTAATACATCTATTACTGGCAAATATTTAGAACATAGGGTATTCCCGATATACAGATAGCTATGGTGTTGTTTTCTTTTGATCTAATTCTAAGCACTCTAATTTCTCGATGCAATAGATTTCTGCGAACACCTGACAAGATGCTTCTTGTTATTCTGAGCAAATATAAGAATTGCAAACAATATACGAATAACAAAAACAACTGGCCACAAGATCATAAAACTGAGAATGGAAACCAGTCTCAAATCTTAAGGATCTGATTGGCTTGAGATTTGAGACTGGTTTCTAATCTCACTTTTATTATCTTCAGCACTGTTGGTCTTGTTTTATCCCTTTGATTATATTCATGTGCAAATATGATTCACTTTATTTACAGAATGTCTTTCGACCCTTGGAAATCCACTTTAAGAAGCTCATTTAAGATTCTGCATCTCAATTAAAATATGATATTAGGGCACAACTTTTATTAATAATTGATCAAGACTAGTCTCAAATCTCAAGCATCTGATTTGCTGAAATGGCGAACACTCGACATTTCAGCCAATGAGATGCTTGAGATTTAAGACTGGTCTCCTGAATTAGTTGTAGGATCTTGAGCCCTGGTCTGTTTTGTATAAAAGGGCACTAACGTCAAGTCGTCAAGTGAATCATTTCACCAACTTGTTTTAAACAATAATATATAAACAAATGTATTCATCAACTTAAAGACGATTATGTTAGTTTACGCTTTCACATTTTATGAAATTTACATGATCACCGTTTGCATATTTAACGTCCTTTTTATGATTGTTTTAATTCAAGAAAATTCACATTGCGTAGTCTATTGGCAAGGGAGAGACTTTATTTCTTCGATAAAACTTGTGAAACAACTCTTTTCGACGACTGAATTTGCCAGTTTCGATTGTTTCATGAAAACGGTGAACACGTATTTAATTCATAATCTTGTGAAACTGAAACTACTGCAATAATTGGCTTACAAATACATTGAAGTTAAATAACAAAAGTTCATTCCTTAAAAAAAACTCACAAACTTGGTAAATAATAAAGTTACAATTAAAATTTCAAGAACAATATGAAAAGGATGAAAGCAGACAAGTTTAAATGAAAAATTATAACAATAGCAATAGAATATTAATTATATTCTCATCCCCGCCCACCCCTCGAAAATCACTCCGCCCGAACGTTTGTTTTTTATTTTGAAAAAAAATGCATACTTTAAAATACGTTACATTTATGTTACATGTTGTACAAGGTCAGTCAATACGATTCATTTACACACTACAGACGTAAATTGCTGGTGCTCGTACTTCCAACCACGAAAAAGCAGCCCCTAGGTGGCACCGAGCGGATTATTAGCTTGTTTCGTGTGTCCCAGATGTGAGGCGAACTCAAGCAGTTGTTGGTTGGAGAAATCACATTATAATGGGGGTTTTTACTCTGTGTTTTCATTGGAACCTATGAGCGAAGATGCCTATATTATATCCAAATAGCTATGCGTATTTTAGGGAACGGTTTACTGAATGCTCTGATATCTGTTTATTCTTTATAATCTATTGTGTGATAATTTAACTGATTTGCCTATATTTTCTATCAATACCCAATTAAGATCTTTAAAAATAATGACAAACCAATGTGTCATGCCAAACAATGTAAGACACTGTTGTCGCTGAACTATACTCAGCCGGTGGAAAGAAGAAGGATTTCCCATTCTCTGGTTAACGGCAGAGAACGAGTTTTATGCTTTAGTTTAAATACATCGTATATTCGTGTTATATATATTGTATCTTCATTTTTTACTGTTCGAGATCTTAGGCAAACAAAATGACACATTAGTTTTACATTTTATATTTATTTTAAGAACAAGAAATTACTGAAAAAATATTTTTATGTATCGTTATGAACTTGATACATATGTTTTACATCAAATATTTCTGGACTACAATTAACACTTTACAAATAACATCATAGCAAATGAGACAACAGGTGGCCATACATACCCGTATAGAGACCATCAACGGTTGTTTAACGAAAAAAAATGTTCAAATGTTGAGGACACTAAACAGATAAGAATTTCATCGTGGTAAAGTAAAACGTAATTGCACATGCCTTGAAATTAAGATGAAATATTTAGGCTGATAAATTCAAGATCATAGATATTTCATTAGGCGTGATAAAGCTAGTAATGTAGCAAGGCCGTGACGTTCAATTGAAATCTGCCAGATGACCACTAAGATTCCAGTAGCAGATATACCGATTGTCGATGAACGATTTTATGAAGCGGTCGTTAAACTTATATAACCGACCAATCCAGTATCTGATATCAGATAGGCTAAATTGAAAACTTACTTATAATAATGGATATCACAATGTGATCTGAAAGCTCTACCCAAGATGGTGGCAGGGAATCGTTCGATGCAATATACACCTTTTCTATACGTTGCTTTATTCCAGATACAGCGGAACTCGGACTAACTCTAATCTAACGAAGGAAGTCAGCCAACAAGTTTCTTGTTACTTGTTTTAAAACTTTCGTTCGTAATATTAAGCAAAAAATGTAAGATTTCAAGAATAAATTTGAAATACAAGTAAATGATAAAAAATAGGGTTTAAAATATTTTACATACAAGACACTAACGATTAAATATAGAAGTGCATTTGGAAAACTTAAAAAACATAAAACCTATGTATCAGGTTTATTAAAAGAAATGAACGCGGACATCGTCATTTGCACCACCAAGGCGCCAATGATTAATTTTAATGTAAATATACATCAAGAACAGGTTTTGATAAAAACCGAATCAAAACAGCATACGGATAATGAAATCATGACGAAACAATTAAACTGTCATGTTTATTGTCGAAATATGTTTTCGGAACGTTTGAAATACGTATATGTATCCCAACATTATCAAAATGTTCTCTTTCGATGACGTTTAGGCAATCTTGTATTCTAAGTTGATGTAAAACACGTCAAAACGTATAAAAATAAAAACACGAAACCACAAATGCAGGTCCAGCGGGAAAAAATGAAATGCGCGTATTCCTGGTTACGAGATGCACAAAGCTAAGCCAGTTCTCCTAAATGAATATTGAAATATAGACAACTTGAGCTAAAAGAAAAAAATCCAATCCGAAACACTAATCTACCAATGTACATTTTCTCTAAATATTTTGAAACGACCGAGATTTCTTCAATCAGCCTTGAAGCTAATATGTTCAGAGACGAAATGTTCAATTAGGCACATTTATTCTTCTCTGAAATGCCGCATCCTGACACATCAACTCATGACAAATCGAAATTTGTCATAATTCATATATCCCTGTAGATAAAAAAAATCTGCTTTTCTAGTCCATTGTGTACGCACACTTTACTTAGCGTTGATATTACGAACCTTTTACACATATGCTTATTTTAAAACCAGTTTTCTTTTAAATGAATTTTACATGTATTTCCTATTTTCTGTATTTATATTTATTCTGAAATAATTTCATATCATGATACCTACAGACTATTTCTTTTATTTCATTTTTATAATAGAAAAATATCCCACATGTAACATGCATGAGACTATTGTTGTAGTTGTTGATCTCTCTCTCTCTCTCTCTCTCTCTCTCTCTCTCTCTCTCTCTCTCTCTCTCTCTCTCTCTCTCTCTCTCTCTCTCTCTCTCTCTCTCTCTCTGTCTGGTCCAACCGTAACAACGAGGACCCACTTACTCAATCGTCCATGTGGGAACTACCAGTTCCAGGGGTGTTATCGTTACTAAACAAGGTCAGATGAATCACAAACTGCTATTTACGATATCTTCCTTTAAAATTTACAGTATGACAACTGGGTAAGAAGTAGAGAGATTTTTTGTGAGGACAAGAACTCTCTCTTTTTTGTGAGGACAAGAACTCTCTCTTTTTTGTGAGGACAAGAACTCTCTCTCTCTCTCTTTGTGAGGACAAGAACACTCTCAAGTCCACAGTATTAAAGAGGACACAGCCTGTGGAGTGACAACTGGCTCAAAAGTTGCTCATCCAGGGATGGCTGCTATAATTTGTCATTGTAGTGAAAAAATATCTATCATAGCCAGACTTTTTCAAGATAATGAGGAAGTATTTTCTAGCCACTGTAACTCCACTATCAGTGATATAATATCAGTCCGGAGAAAGCATTATAATTTATTACTAATGGACATACACGGGGATCTGTCGTTTTATTCGTAAATAAATGACATGCAATAATAAATGACAGATTTCACAGTCATAGGCTGCAGTCGGCCCTTACTCTTTAGCGGGTACCACATCGGTCTTAAAAGGAGAATTTTTCCCCTACCAAACTTCACTTACATCGAGATATTGGAGGTTCATACATGTATATTATACCAATATAATAAAAGTATATTCAAAATCAGAATCTATGGAAAAAGATCAGTACCAAATCACAGATACACGCTCGGTGAATATTTATTTAAATCGTTACGTGGCCTTGTCCCTTTGCCAATGCATATGCATCCCATATGGGTTTTAATCCGAGGTTGGTCTCGGTTTCTGATATATTTTTTTCTTTAAAATAGGGACATATCGTAAAGATAAACATACACTTTTTCGAAAGTTTAAATTCCGGTTCCAACCATGTATGGATTGTTTGGCTAGTTTAGAAGACTGTCCAGATCCGAGCCTCCGTAATTGCGATTATATTCAGAATATGGCATTTTTTCTCTGGGTAAACATTACGTCATCCTTAATCTCCGCCATTTCATGAACAGTTGTCATGTTTTATATACCATTTTACTCGCAATAAAGAAATCTGAAAATTATTCTACAGGACTGAAGAGACCGCACTAATTCAAACCAGGTTAAAGCGAAAGACGTAGGGCTCGAATCCGAGGCTGGTCTCGGTTTCTGATATTTATTTCATGGAAAGAGTGACATATCGTAACGGTAAACATGCATGTTTGTGAGGGTTTAAATTCTGGTTCCAACCATTTATAGATTGTTTGGACAGCTTAGAAGACTGTACAGATTCGTGCCTCCGTAATTGCGATTATGTGCAGAATATGGATTTGTTCTATTGTTAAACGTTACGTCGTCCTAAATCTCCACCGTTTTATGAACAGTTTTTATGTTTTATATACCATTTTAATCGCCAGAACGAGATCTTAAAATTATTCAGCATGCCGGAAGAGATCGCACCAAAGCAATCCAGGTTAAAGCGAAAGAAGGAGGGCTTTAATCCGAGGTTGGTCTCGGTTTCTGGTATATTTTGTCTTTAAAATTTGGACATGTAAAGGCAAACATACATATTTTCGAAGGTTTAAATTCCGGTTCCAACCATGTATAGATTGTTTGGCCAGCTTTGAAGACTGTACAGATCCGAGCCTCCGTAATTCCGAATATATGCAGAATATGGCATTCTTTATATAAGTAAACATTACGTCGTCCTAAATCTCCGCCAGTTGATGAACAGTTTTCATGTTTTATATACCATTTTACTCGCAACAAAAGAGATCTGAAAATTATTCTGCATACCAGAATAGACCGCAACAAAGAAATCCAGGTTAAAGCGAAAGACGTTAGGCACCAATCCGAGGCTGGTCTCGGTTTCGGATATTTATTTCATTAAAAGAGGGACATATCTTAAATGTAAACATATATGTTTGCGAGGGTTTAAATTCTGATTCCAAGTATAGATTGTCTGACAAGCTTAGAAGACTGTACAGATCCGAGCCTCCGTAATTGCGTTTATATGCAAAATATGGATTTGTTCTATCGTCAAACATTACGCAGAATGCACTGCTGGACATTCAAAACATGCATTAAAAACGACTTTCAAAGAATCAAGAAGGCCGCCAGGCTTCGAAAACTTAAAAAAAAGCAAAGCTAGTTCTTGTTGGTATTTTGCTTATTCACCCCTGAAATGTGCATTACATGCTGAAAAATCGATTTCAAGACGTTTTAAGATAAACATAAAGGTTAGACCGCTAGGCCGCTAGGCCGCCAGGCTTCGAAAACTTAAAAAAAATCATAGCTGGTTTTTGTTGATATTTTACTTAATCATCCCTAATATGTACATTGCATGCTGTAAAAATCGATTTCAAGCCGTTTTAAAGATAAACATAAATTATGATAAATATTAAGTTTAGGCCGCTAGGCCGCCAGGCCACCAGACCGCTAGGCCGCCAGGCTTCGAAAACTTAAAAAAAAATCATAAATTATGATAAATATTAAGTTTAGGCCGCCAGGCTTCGAAAACTTAAAAAAAATCAAAGCTAGTTTTTGTTGATATTTTACTAAATCATCCCTGAAATATGAATGGAATGCTGTAAAAATCGATTTCAAGTCGTTTTTAAGATAAACATAAATTATGATAAATATTAAGTTTAAGCCGCTAGGCCGCCAGGCTTCGAAAACTTAAAAAAAATCAAAGCTAGTTTTTGTTGATGTTTTACTTAATCATCCCTGAAACGTACATTGCATGCTGTAAAAATCGATTTCAAGCCGTTTTAAAGATAAACATAAATTATGATAAATATTAAGTTTAGGCCGCCAGGCCGCCAGGCTTCGAAAACTTAAAAAAAAATCAAAGCTAGTCTTGTTGACTAAATCATCCCTGAAAAGTAAATGGCATGCTGTAAAAATCGAATTAAAGTCGTTTTAAGATAAACATAAATTATGATAAATATTAAGTTTAGGCCGCTAGGCCGCCAGGCTTCGAAAACTTAAAAAAAATCAAAGCTAGTGTTTGTTGATATTTTACTAAATCATCCCTGAAATATAAATGGCATGCTGTAAAAATCGATTTCAAGTCGTTTTAAAGATAAACATAAATTATGATAAAAATTAAGTTTAGGCCGCTAGGCCGCCAGGCCGCCAGGCTTCGCCAACAAATAAAAAAAAACAAAGCTAGTTTTTGTTGATATTTTACTTAATCATCCCTGAAATGTATATTGCATGCTGTAAAAATCGATTTCAAGCCGTTTTAAAGATAAACATAAATTATGATAAATATTAAGTTTAGGCCGCTAGGCCGCCAGGCCGCCAGGCTTCGAAAACTTAAAAAAAATCAAAGCTTGTTCTTGTTGATATTTTGCTTATGCACCCCTGAAGTGTACATTACATGCTGAAAAATCGATTTCAAGACATTTTTAAGATAAACATAAATTATAATAAATTTTAAGTTTAGGCCGCTAGGCCGCCAGGCTTCGAACTGTTAAACAATCAAACTTAGTTCTTTATCATCAACTGAAATGTCATTTACAAAGAGTACATGGGAGTAAATGTACAAATAGATTCCGAGTCGTCTTTGCAGATAAGCTAGAACTTTGATTTAAAAAATGAAAGCTAATTCATGTCGATAACTTTCTTATACACCCCTGCAATTTACATTATATCTGTAAAAATAGATTTCAATCAGTTTTTAAGATCAACGTTAATTGCGATAAATTCAGCCATCTTCACGCCACTAGGCCGCTAACTTCACGCCGCCAGGCCGCTAACTTCACGCCGCCAGGCCGCTAGGCCGCCAGGCCGCTAACTTCACGCCGCCAGGCCGCTAGGCCGCCAGGCCGCTAACTTCACACATCTGCTTTAAACATGTATTGTTTTGATCCGCTCCTTTGAACTTTGGTTTGTTCAGTTGTAACCGGCTAATGAAAAAAAAATCACAGCTTGCGTATTTTTCTAGCATACACATAATTATGATTCCGAATGTGTGCTCGTAATTCATCTTCTTAAAATCGATTAAGTTGCCTTCCTGTCAACAACTGCATGTTTGCAATTCATGTACAGTCAAACCTGTCTTTAGCAGCCACCCAAGGGAGTGACAAAAAGCGGCTGCTGAAGACAGGTGGTTGTTAAAGACAGTAAAAAATTAGAACAAAATGTCAGTTTAGGTCCTATTCAAACTGGCTGTTTAAGACAGGTGGTTGCTATTCGCAGGTGGCTGCTAAGTCAGGTTTCACTGTATGTCATTTATACATTAAAACAATATAAAGACAGGTGATGTGACTTCCTTATTTCTGGTTAGTTTCAACACTCAATATTAAACTATTGTTTCACCGCACCCCGTATGTCCAGGTGCGATTAATCACTCATCGGTACGTTTCAGTGCTGTAGCATCATTCAAAAGAACCTGGTTTAAATCCCCAGTGGCAATTTGTTTTGCCACTGACCGTTCCCCAAAGGTTCTCTTTCTTCGTTAATTGTTTGTGGCGTCCTATTTAAATTGACATACTATCAAACATGCGCTGCGTGGGGAGGCTGTGTTTTGTGAGTGTGGCGATTCCTGATATGCATACTTTACTTTTTAATACAAATAAAGGCCACTGATTGACTTAATAAAACTGAAATCTACCTTTGTGCAAGCATATATTTCGTGTAATATTGGAAACCTAACAGAGAATAGATTAGAATACTTAGTACTTGTAGCTTGTTATGTAAAAAACTAACTTAAAACTGGTAGTGGTAATACAGAGACACACGAAAATATCCAAATTTAAAGAACCTGTTTGAAATGAATGAAAAGGGAACGTTGAAAGCAATCTAACACGACAAATATGAAAATATTGCAGGAATCACACGACTAACTCAATACACTTATGAACGGATAAGTACACTTTAACAGACAAACACTATTCTACATTAGTTTTACCACCTTAAGGCAGTCGCAAAAAGTATAACTATATTCAAAATTATTCTATTTATATTCAAAATATTCAGGACAATATATTCAGAAGGTTCTAATAACCAAAATTCGTTTCAGTTATTTTAAAAGTAATTACAAGCATACATTCGGAATCATATGGGTGTGCTAGAGAAATACGCAAGCCGGGATTTTTTTCATTGGGCGGTGACAACTGAACAAACCAAAGTTCAGGGGAGCGGATCAAAACAATACATGTTTTAAGCCGGAATTTGATATCGAGGATTCTCCCAAATGTAAATGTACATTTATTTCTTTAATTGATCACGTGTCGGTCATGTGTTTATATGGTCATTTTGGTCAGGGAAATACTGCGGCGATGTTTTATGTTTAGTTGGGGAAAAAAGTCAACTGCACTTTATCATTTATTTATCAGAACTGCACTTTACCATAAGGGATATTTGCTAATTTTGCTGCGAAAAAGTGTTTTGTATGACAAAATAATTTGTCTTGGGACATGAAATTTAAAATGGAATTCAATTTTCGGTGTGACTACAGACAAAACTCCCTTTCTTGGCGAAAAACATCCAAAATGACAAATTTCCCTGCATTTTACCCTGAAAATTCTTGCTTATTTCTCGCCGATTCAGTTTCCGTGTCCAAGGTAACTTGTGTTCCATTAAGAGTTCATACTCCGTCTAGGTACCAAAAGACTCGGAAAAATGTGTAGCATGTTCATAGCTATATCTCAATTTTAAGAGTTATTTATTAAATGAGTAAAAGTAAAAAAAACTTACAAATTTTCGTCCAAGATGGCGGACTTTTGTTTACAAATGCATGGTATGGTGCAGTTTGATTACCCACCCTGAGCCTTGTTCGTGACTGGATTGTCTGCAGTTTTTACAAGTATTGAACACAACGTTATGTCCATAATCGGTTGTTTGGCTGTAAATCTTTGTATTGTAAATACATATGTTGTACGGAAAGGTATATGAAAACAAGTAAAAAGTGCCACCAATCCCGGTCTTAATATCTTGAAATTTCAATTTATTAAAAAAACAAACAAAGAAATAAAATTTGTTAACAAACAAAATTTGTTTTTTGTTTTTTTTTTCGTCAGAATACACAATGATAGGACACAAATGTGAGAGTCTGTGATGAAGACGATAACGATAAAGAATCTCGTGCATACGCATTTTTCTATTATTTCACGCGATAACGCGCGAGACTTTCTTTTCTTCGGTGTAACTTTGGTGTTTTTCTCTGTCGGTAAACAAAGAACAAAATAAGTAGGAAGTAAGTTATGTTGTTTTAACTATAGTATGTATTTTCGCCAGTAACAGTGTACTTATTCTTCTTTTCAACTATGTTTTGTTCCACGCCCGGTAATCAAATGAAAAATCGAAAGAAGAAAACACGTGTGTGACTCACGCAAGACAACACTAAATTATTGAGAAAAAAATCAGTCGATAAACTGTAAGATAACACTTTTAGACACTTTTGTGTAACTACCGAGATGTTGATTTTTATTCAAAACAGCATCTTTGTTATGCCATTTATAAAAAAATTTTCCCATTGCTGAAGATTGTTCAGTCGGGAGCAAGACATTTCAACCTGTTGAGCGTCATGTTGTAGGATATGTAATGCAAATTAGAACGGGTTGAAATGTCTTTTTTCACCAGAGGGGTTGAAATGTCTTCAATAAGGGTTGAAATGTAGATAGAGGGGTTGATTTGCAGACTTCCCGAAAGTTGAATAAAAGTGTCGGACATGTGGTCAGACAAGATGTGAAAATCTGTCTGATCAAAACAAATTCTGTCTGACCAAAACATTTAATACATTAAAGAAGCAAAACACAGTATTAAGGGTGTTGTTTTTATTCAGTGGTACGAATTATCGTGATGACGAATACGTAAAATATTTCATTCAGATATCCTCACTCATTTCCCTCGGAGCAGTCTCAAATCAAAACAGCGAGTAAAATTGTAATTTAGCGAGTAAAATTGGAATATGCAGATCAAATTTTTGCCGGACACTCGGTCCTACAACATTGGAAATAACATCAGACCAGTCCAAATTTTACCGGACAGGTCGGACGGTCCGGCGACTTTCAGGAAGTCTGGATTTGTCTTCATTTCATGGTTTGAAATGTCTAATGGGATATGGGTTGAAAAGACTTCATTTGAGTGGTTGAAATGTCGAGAGGTTGAAAAAGTCTTCGTTTTGAAGAAAGGGTTGAAATGTTGATGGGTTGAAATGTCCTTCCCCTGTTCGATCATCTGTGGGTACAAGCCTTTTTCAGACAATAAAGAAAGGACAGGCTAGTGTCTTAAGTGATTCAGACCTATTTGCTCATTTACTTCCTGTTTACGATTAATTAGATTTTTACACATAGTTGAAATACATGCACAATTTCCGTCACAGTTTTCTAAGCAACTATATACATGCAGCAGCCTCAAGGCTTTTCATCCTTATATAACAGAGGCCTATAAAAGGCCTCTTCAAAATCCAAAAATATAATATTTTTTTCCCAATTGTGGCAGAAACTCCTCCCAAAATGCTAGGTAAGATGTCCAAAAATGGTTAAAACTCCTGGGTGCAGTGTTTGAAAATTGAAGTCTGGAAAATAAAGTGCATAATAAATTAGATTTAAGTTAAAAATACCTATTACTATTCAATTTCATAAAGTAGAACCCATCTTTCAATTAATTTTGTTTTCCCAAAATAAACAATTATTGCGCATAATTTTCCCAATTAGAAAGGCCAGGGCCTCTTCCCAATTTTCTGATGAAAAGCCCTGAGCCTCTTTCATATATAGATAAGTACTCGGAAAAATTTGACACTCTTTATACATATGAAAAATGCAAATTACATTTTGAAAGTCATATTTCTCAAAGCAGGGGTATCACTAGTAAGCATTAGCTCACAGATTTACTTGTTTAATATTTAAATTTCATTTTCATAGTTTTGAAGGCATTTTATCTTTGACAGATTTAACTCTTTGATCTTAGAGTATTATTTTTATTTCCTACTTAATAAAGATTATCTTTTAGATAATCACTTTATATCAGAAATGTCATTTTTACAGCTTTGCTTAATTGAAATTAAGTAAGATATATTTCCTTTAATTTTGACAAGTGTAACTTTGACTTGTTAGGATTTTGATTTTTATCTTTTGACATCTATTATGAGATCGCTAGCTTTTGTATAAAAGCAGGAAAAGCAGAAAACATTTGTTATTCTTAAAAGGAGAGAAAAGAGAAGAATCAGCAAAGAGTTTGTAAAGACAGTTACATTTACTTAGTTAGGAACAAAGTTGTAAATGTGTTAAAGTTGAAGTAATATTTGGATTTGGATATTTAGTGATAATTATATAGGAATTTAGGGTAAATGAGTTCATTATGAAATCTGATATATGTTATGTGATCGAAAAGGTTAATTTGAAGGAATAAAATTACAACAACAATAAATACATTTGGAACTTAAAGTGAGTAAAATATCATTTCTTCTCATACATCCTCACATGTTTATTGAAGTACACTACTGTTGTTGACTTTCCCCCAGATGACAGTACTAAGGACCGTGGTGGGAGATAGTTAGCCTATTGCGACCCACCAAAACCTCTAAAACCCGGTAAAAACTGATTGATACACTGCTGGAGTGGAGAACAGGCACCCTCACACATGCATTATATAGCCCCTTGCCTCTTACTGTGACCTCTGTTCCATAAATCTCTTAAAACTAGACAGTCGTGAAGAAAACAAAGGAGTGGATTTCATGATGTGTTATTTACTTGTAGTTGTAACTGATATTCTTGTTCTGAACCTTTGTTAAAAATATTTAAAACAAGCACAGACTAGATGGCAATAAATCTAAAAATTATTAATAATGGTATTCGAAAATCCGTTTAAGTTATAATATAGTTACGCACATTGCTGTTTACTTATTTCTGAACCAAATACATAAAAATGTCAGTAACACATTGTTTTTACATAAAAAACAATTACATGGACATGTAGCTATGCTTAGTAAAAGACATAAGCTTAATAATTTAATAAATTTCATCATGATATTTTTTGAAATTTTCAGGAGTTGATGAGTCAAAAAGTTGAAAAACCGTCACTGTCAGGCCAGCGTCTGAAAACTAGGAAAAGGGGTAAGACTTAGTCTGTTGTGGTTTATAACTACAGTCTTAAGTGTTCTACTAAATATTGGTTCAGATGGTATTTCTTATTAACCCTTTACTCTATGGGATATGATGTAATCCCATAGGCAAATTGTGTAGATCTAGATATGCTTGCACATAATTATGTGCCTTCTATTCTGGATCTGCCCTGTGCTTTTGATTCATTAGTGTCGCGGTACAAATCTAGTCACTATCTGGGGAGAAGATGTGCAAGCGGACGGATAACTCAGTCGAGAGAGCACTCGTCCTGTAAGCGAGGGGTCCCAGGTTCGAGTCCCGGTCTGGCTGCACATTCTTTCTCACCCTGTGACATTAGGTTATTTTTTACCAGGATTCAACCAATATAGGTTCAGATCAGAGGGCTCAGATGTTCCAGCTGATCTGGATCTTCACAGGTTGCACTTGTGTTAAAATGCATTTATATGGAGTAGAGGGTTAATTAATCTGACTTGCATATGATTGCAAGAGTAGATAAACCTTGTCTGGTTCTCCTTGCTTATCAGTATTAGTTTTATTCTTGGGACATTTTATCAGTATCAACAGAGGCATTGTTACATCATGGTCAGCTGATTCTGACTGATCATCAAATAATACAGATTACCTGGCAGTGGTTTATAACCATTGGTTATCTTTTGTTGCAGATGAAAAGGAGAAATACGATCCTTCGGCGTTCCGTGATGCAATTATTCAAGGTATCAATGACACTGAAGGAGATCTAGATCAAGTATGTATTTTTTTTGGAAAGCATTTTGTTGTTAACAAGTGAGAAAGTGAACAGTAGATGACAGAGGGACATGTTGTATTTTAAATGTTGACATTGGGGGAAGGATTTTTACGAGCAGCGTTTTCAAGGGTTGTAGAAAATAGGAATCATTTGACCTGTCTCACTAATTTTTCAGGCGTCATGACATTATCAGAAAGCTGGAAATTAAATTTAGAATTTAATGATCTTTATAATTTGTTTGCATCATGATGCAGGGGTCTAAAAGAGAAAGTGATGTTTCTTGTTGCTTGCCCCAAAAAATGTTGGTTTATTAAAATTTGGCCAGTTTTTTGTTCCAGTGCAAAGCTGTTCCTATAAATAATGACTGAAAGTAAATTTACTTCATACGTTCACATAACTCTTTCATATTGTGGTTTTGCTGCCTTGATGAATTTAAAACTGTGTGCTGCTTTTCAATTTGTGCCATTTGTTCCATAGTTAAGTTTAGCTTTAGTCATAAACATGGGCATAATCAATTTTCAAGTTTTGATGTTATTTTCAGACAGAGTTTCTTAAAATTCAATAGTGTACCAAACATATATTTTTTTATACCCTTTATAAATTCTGCATTTCTGGAAAAATGAGTGTTAATAGAAATCAACACTTGTGATTAGTAAATTAAATATATAGATGTTTGCTGCAATACAGTAGACTCCACGAAATCGGGTATCGGCTATAAGAATATATCGGCAAATGGGATACGATTTTCGAACACAAAACCATTTCCTATATAAGCAATGTAAATTTTATCGGCCATATGGGTATCGGATAAGAGAATAAATCGCCAAATCGAATAGAAAATTTGCAATTTTTTTGGCCAAAACTGATTGAAATCAAATATTTTCATCGCCTGTTTACAGGAAATGACACCGGATGTACCGTTTATCGTCCGTATCAAAGCTTATGACACCCTTATTATTTGTCTATTGTCAGCTGATAAATCCAATTAAATATTTTGACAGCGATGAACAGGGACAGTGACGCCTCCGGGCAAACAAACTGTAACCTGTCACCTCTTTTAAACAGCTTATTCAATTAGGCATTAAAATTACAAATACACAGCAGCCTAGGACTATCCATTATCGAGACGTTATTGGTACATGTACTTACAATAATCCACGTTTAAATTCCATTGTCTCTTTTTAATTATCGCATAAATTAATCCGCACAATTCAGAAACGAACAAAAGGTAATTTCTCAATCATGTTTAAAAAACACTCATAGATTTTTGTACATTTCTTTGATCCGCCTTCCATGTTAATTTCATACAGAGACTGAATTTGATTGACAGTCAGTATGAAGGTAAACATTGATACCAACCGTCAATGAAATGCAACTTCAAAGGAAATTGTCGGCTCATATCAAGGCTGTGTTTTTTTGTCGGATCCGCTTTGAAATCGTTTGATCTACAAAACTGTGTACGTGACATTTCACATTTTTATCTGGGTTAAATTGGTTGATGATGCAATAATACTGAAATATGATACTTGAGATAAAATTATGGAATATGTTCGCATTGGTTAGTGTTTTAATACTTATTTCACATTCACGTTGTAAATGTCGCGGTAGCATAATATAATTTGAAACTTCGATTTTGTAGCAGAACATGACAGAAGGGTCGGTTAATCAATAAATAAACATATAAAATAATGCATATTTATCCAGAACACGATCTACCTGACCTCCCTTGTCAACAAATATATGCAGATTTCATGATGAATACGATTACCGGCCAATCGGGTACTCCGGGCAATAGAATATTTTTAGCTGACAATTTGTGTATTCGAGTCTACTGTATTGGGTCATTTAAGTTAACTAGAAACATCACAACTTTGAAGCCTTTGTTTCTTGACATGCAAAGTATAATTGCAGTTCTTTACTCAAAAAATACTTTAAAGTAATATTTCCTGTTTTTCCATTTGTAGGTAGCAAAATTTTTGGATGGTTCCCAATTAGACTACCGCCGTTACTCAGATGTGCTTTTTGATGTCTTAATTGCTGGTGGCCAGCTAGGTATGTGCTAGAAAATTCATCTCTGTATAATGATTTGATTCTGTTATGACTAGTATTCCTAGACATGCTTTTAAGGTCTTTAATGCTTTACTCCATATATACACATTTATCATGTGCAAACAGTGTAGATCTAGATCAGCTGCCACCGTCCGTCACGGTGTCACGTCGTCACGCTGTCCGTCCGAATTTCGTTTCCGCGCTATTTCTCCGCAACCACTGGATGGATTTCAACGAAACTTGGTGGCAACCATCAGTACCAAGAGGAGATGCGCATATCGTCGTCTTGTTCCGGTCAGACCATTTAACACAGAGTTATGGCCCTTTGATAACCTATGCATTATGTATATAGAGCAGTATTCGTTTCCGCGCTATTTCTCTGCAACTACTGTATGGATTTCAATGAAACTTGGTGGGAACCATCAGTACCAAGAGGAGATGCCCATATCGTCGTCTTGTTCCGGTCAGACCATTTAACACAGAGTTATGGCCCTTTGATAAACTATGCATTATGTATATAGAGCAGTGTTTGTTTCCGCGCTATTTCTCTGCAACTACCGTATGGATTTCAATGAAACTTGCTGAAAACCATCTTTACCAAGAGGAGATGCGCATATCGTCGTCTTGTTGACATCAGACTATTTAACACAGGGTTATTGCCCTTTGATAACTTATGCATTATGCATATAGTGCAGTATTCATTTCCGTGCCATTTCTCTGCAACTACCAGATGGATTTCAATGAATCTTTCTGAGAACCATCAATACCGAGAGGAGATGCGCATGTTGTCGTCTTGTTCCAGTCAGACTGTTGAACACAGAGTTACGGCCCTTTGATAACTTATGCATTATGCATATAGAGCAGTATTCATTTCCTTGCTATTTCTCTGCAACTACTGAATGTATTTCAATGAAACTTTCTGAAAACCATCAATACCAAGAAGAGATGCGCATGTCATCGTCTTGTGCCAGTCAGACTGTTTAACACAGAGTTATTGCCCTTTGATAACTTATGTTTTATGCATATAGAGTAGTATTCATTTCTGCGCTATTTCTCTGCAACTACTGGATGGATTTCAATAAATCTTTCTGAGAACCATCAATACCAAGAGGAGATGCGCATATCATCGTCTTGTTCTGGTCAGACCGTTAAACACAGAGTTACGGCTCTTTGATAACTTATGCATTATGCATATAGAGCAGTATTCATTTCCCAGCTATTTCTCTGCAACTACTGAATGGAATTCAATGAAACTTTCTTGAAACCATCAATACCAAGAAGAGCTGCACATATCATTGTCTTGTTCTGGTCAGACTGTTTATCACAGAGTTATGGCTCTTTGATAACTTATGCATTATGCATATAGAGCAGTATTTGTTTCCGTGCAACTTTTGGATGGATTTCAATGAAACACTTTCTGGAAACCATCTATACCAAGAGGAAATGCGCATATCACCCTCTTGTTCCCGTCAGACTATTTAACACAGGGTTATGGCCCTTTGATAACTAATGCATTATGCATATTATAGAGCAGTATTCATTTCCCCTATTTCTCTGCAACTACTGGATGGATTTCAATTAATCTTTCTGAGAACCATAACAGATGTGTATATTGTTATATTGTTCCAGTTGGACTGTAACACAGAGTTATTGCCCTTTGATAACTTATGTATGATGCATATAGAGAAGTATTTGTTTCCGCTCTATTTCTTTGCAAGTTCTTGATGGATTGAAATGAAACTTTCTGGGAAACATCAATACTGAGATGAGATGCACATTTTGTCATCTTGTTCCGGTCAGACTATTTAACACAGAGTTATTGCCCTTTGATAACTAATGTATTATGCATATAGAGCAGAATTTGTTTCCGCACTATTTCTCTGCAACTACTGGGTGGATTTTAATGAAACTTTCTGGGAACCATCAATACAAAAAGGAGACGCGCATATTGTCATCTTGTTTCAGTCAGATCCTTTAACACAGAGTTATGGCCCTTTGATAAATTATGCATTTTGCATGTAGAGCAGTATTTATTTCCTTGCTATTTCTCGGCAGGAATCTATGGAAACCATCAATACCAAGACAAGATGCCCATATTTTTGTCTTGTTCTGGTCTGACCGTTTAACACAGTTATGGCCCTTTGATAAGTTATGCACTATGCATATAGATTAGTATTCGTTTCCATGCCACTTCTATGCAACTTCTGCATGGATTTATATTAAATAAAGCGCTATATTTTTACTACTGCATTCTTCATTTCAACACTTTGAAGACTTTTAGTCTTATTTTTATATTCTGTTTTTTTTTTATATCTGAAGTTTTTTTTCACCTTTTTTGACATCCATGATAAATATCGAAATAAAGCCCTATGTCTTCAGCTGTTATGTTAGTAACAACCAGTATTCGGCGGGGGATATAAATTCAACGAATTTGCTTGTTAAAACTATGACTATGTGAAGACTAGATTTTACATTATAATACTGTGCTGATGCATTTACAAAACACATATTTAAGAGATATGATACCAGTGAAACAACTATGGATAATGAATTCTTGCACACCAGATCAGGTGATCCAGTGTTTTTACCTGTGTAGGAAATTTCAATCCTGAGTAACGTGAGTGATACCATGCCTTCAAGTATCTGACGTAATATATTCAAGTTAGTGACATCATTTAAAAAATAGGTTTGCGTGTTAATATTTCAGCATAAGGAAAAATTAGTGTGTTAAAATACACACAAATGTGTTATGAATAATAAATGGTATGCAAGAAAAAGTATCTTGCATGAGACATTGGGTAAAGATAGAAAATCTGTCACCTCGGGTGAACTGTTTTGGTGGGAACTCGACAGAGCCTCATTTCCGCAAAACAGTTAACCCTCGGTGACAGATTTTTCCATCTTCACCTCACACTCATGCATGATACTTATATTTACTCAAAATTTAAAGAAGTCCAGTTTATTCAATTCTAGGATGGCCAGGGTGTGTGTTTGCATTAAGTTGCATACAGATTGTGTCACTTAATGACCAGTGTAGACCAAGACCAGGCTGCACATGTGTGATGTCTGATTAGGGTCTGCACTTTTGCTGTTTGTTCAATAAATTTCCACTAAATTCCCCTATGAAAAATGAATATGATTGCATCATCTTGAAAGAAATGTGATTCCATTACATTAGTGTTAACTTAAACTCTGGGAATACCATTATACAGCTTGTATCTTGAGTGCAATTTGTTTAAATCCAGATCAGCCTGCACACTTGTTTAGTCTGATGAGCATCTAAACTAATCATGCCTTATTCAGAAATAATGTAATGAAACTAAAAGCGAACAGTCTAGATTTAAGATCCTGATCTGATTGCATGGATGTGCAGATTTATCTAGATAAAGACTTGTCACACATGGTTTATGAGACATATCCATGAAGAAGTTTAACCATTAACTCCGTAGGCATTTTATCCCATGTGATTAGTGTAGATCCTGATCAACTGGCAGATCTTTGCCATCTGATCAATATCTGCACTGTTCACATTTTGATAGAAATAACCTTGTGAATCAAAAAGCGAACAGTGCAGATTCTGATCAGACACTACAAATGTTCCAGCTGATCTGGATCTACACTTTTCGCCATTGCAGTAAAAGTGTATCTATGGAGAAAAGGGTAAAAAGTGATAACATATATGTAATGGTTGTGATTTCAGCTCCTGGTGGCTCCATAGTGGAGGACCCTGACCAGACCAAGGTGTCTAGGACTGACATTTGTGTTTTTGGGTGTGAAGAGGATAGGAATAAACTGAAAGCATACTTCGATGTAAGTTTTACTTGTCAGCAACTGTAGAATTTAACAGAAAATGTGCTTTTAATGGTCAGTGTATTATTATTTATGCTGCTGAGGGGCTACATAACCAGTAATTACACAGTCCAACAGTGAAATTATTTCCCCGCTTTATCTCCAAAACAACTTGTGGGGATTTTTTCAGGATGCTGAAGCTGTGTTCTGTTTGGAAATGAGATAATATCAGATTGCTTTTATAGAATATCAGTAGAATAAAGGAAGGTTTTGACACATTCTTACATTTCATTATCAAGATTGGATATTTAAAGATGAAAGTGATCTTTATCACACCTTTTATTTCTGAAGACTAATTATACCATTTTAAACATATTTATTTCATCTTGAAACTTCAGTCATGGTTGAAAACATAAGATGATTTAGATGTTGAAATTTATCAGTGTAACATATTGAATAATTCTATTGTTACCTTTAATTGATCCAATTGTGACAGATGTGTATAATTGAACTTAAAGTAAAGCTGTGCCTGAGTGGTGTTGGCAGGGGATATACTTGGGCCCAAGATAATAAAACTAAATCAGGAGACCTTCTCTAATCTGGTTGCTGTTTCAGCCAGTCAGAAGCTTTAGATTTAAGACTGGTCTCCAATCTTAGGTTTATGATCTTGGACCCTGGCTAACCTGCAGATCAACTGACACCTGACATTTAAGGGTTTATTTTAGGGATGGCAACGAATATTCGAATGCCGACGGGACATTCGAATACTTTTTATGGCCCCGCCATGAAATGGCGACGGGCAATAAGAGTTGCTCCTGTCCGTTCATCTGTCCGTCCGTCCATCCGATATTCTCGTGAACGCAACTCCTCCTACACTACTGGTGGGAATTTAATGAAACTTGACCACAATGCTTGGCCTGATATGTTGTTGTGAATGAAGGTGGGGTTTCGCTCTTACATGTTCCGTTCAGAAGTTATGGCCCTTTGATACTTCCATTTACATTAGTTTTAATAGGAGTATATCTCGTGAATGCAACTCCTCCTACACCTCTGCTGGGAATTTGATGAAACTTTACCACAATGCTTGGCCTGATATGTTGTTGTGCATAAAGGTGGGCTTTTGCTCTTACATGTTCCGTTCAGAAGTTATGGCCCCTTGATACTTCCATTTACATTAGTTTTAATAGGAATATATCTTGTTTCTTATATTTTGTGTTAAGCAAAATATGCATTTTGCCCATAACTTTAAAACTACTTGAGATACTGCCTTGAAACTTGAAATATATTTTCACCATCAAAATCTACATCATAACCAACAAGACCCATAACCCTGCTTCCAATATTTTTCAAATTATGCCCCTTTTTCACTTACATTTTGTGTTAAGAAAAATATACACTTTGCCCTTAAATTCGTTTGTAATGGAGGGATTTCAAAATAACTTGGCACAAATGTTCACCATAACAAGGCGGTGTGTCGTGACAATACCCATGCCTGTAGGTCCAAGGTCAAGGTCACTGTTACTAAAAATAGAATTTTCTTGCAAAATCTTGTCCACTCTGTAACTTTGTTATTTCTTATTTGATTTTTAAATAACTTGGTATAATTGTTCACCATATCAAGACGGTATGTCACGTACATGCTCGTACATGCCTTTAGGTCGAAGGTCAAGGTCACTGTTACTACAAATAGAATTTTCTTGTCCGGGCTGTTACTTTGTTATGAATGGAGGGATTTCAAAATACCTTGGCACAAATGTTCACCATGACAGGGCGATGTGTCGCGTACCATGCCCATGCCTGAAGGTCAAAGGTCAAGGTCAATTCTCTTGTCCGGGCTGTTACTTTGTTATGAATGGAGGGATTTCAAAATAACTTTGCACAAATGTTCACTATGACAAGGCAGTGTGTCTGCACAATACCCAAGCCTGAAGGTCCAAGGTCAAGGTCACTGTTACTAAAAATAGAATTTTCTTGTCCGGGCTTTAACTTCATTATCAATGGAGGGATTTCAAAATAACTTGACACAAATGTTCACCATGACAGGGCGGTGTATCGAGTACCATGCCCATGCCTGTAGGTCAAGGTCACTGTTACTAAAAATAGAATTGTCTTGTCCAGGCTGTAACTTTGTTAGGAACAGATTGATTTCAAAATAACTTGACACAAATGTTCATCATGACAAGATGTTGTGTCCTGTACCATGCCCATGCCTGTAGGTCCAAGGTCAAGGTCACTGTTACTAAAACAGAATTTTCTTGTCAAGGTTGTAACTAGTTAGGAATAGAGTAATTTCAAAATAACTTTGCAGAAATGTTCACCATGACAAGGTGGTGAGTCGTGTACCATGTCCATGCCTGTAGGTCCAAGGTCAAGGTCACTGTTACTAAAAATAGAATTTTCTTGTCCGGGCTATAACTTTGTTTTGAATGGAGGGTTTTCAAAATAACTTTGAGCGGTGTGTTGCGTACATTACCCATGCCTGTAAGTCCAAGGTCAAGGTCACAGTTACTAAATCTTAAATTTACTTGTTCGGGCTATAACTTCTTTATGAATGAAGGGATTTCAAAATATCTTGGCACAAATGTTCACTATGACATTGCATTGCATTACCACCAACTTCTTCACAGACATTTCCGTAATGAGAAGACAACAGTGCCACAAATACAAATAATTTACTTGATCATCAAGTTTATGCATATTCTTATAATTACTCGAACATCACTGTCTTTGAAATGCTATTATTCCCATCATTGCACTTTAGTATCTGAAAACGATGCATAGCGGGGGCATCCGTGTCCTTTGGACACATTTCTAGTTTGATATTCGAATATTAAATTTTGTAAAATGAAATATAAAGAAAATCAAATAAATTTAAATTATTGCGTGTAAAGACTTTTTGTTTTCCCCCTAAACATGCTAAATTCGATGTGCAGTTAACAGAAACACCTGGTGTTATTATAAGACGTGTCATAGTCAATATATTGGCCCCCAATAAACAGCTATTGGCAGTTCGAGTGACCCGTTAACGTCAATTATCGGCGATTCTGGAGAATAATACCGATCAGCGTTTCATAAAGAATTCTGTTCAAGAGGTGCAAAATTAATAATGCATGTGCATATTTTAATTAAAATTGAAAACAATAATCATTGGATGAAGCAAAAATAAGCCGCATCCAATAATTGTCATAATAAAGATAATTTGCATAATCGGTATCAAGCGCATCCTATCCCGATTGCTATTGCAGTCACGTGCAAACTCAAACTTTAGTCAATTGCTCAATATGCTAATGACATAGAAAGTGTATTTCTTTCTGCTTTCTTCAATCATAAAAATCTTAAAAGTTTTCCTGCATTTGTCATCTCAATTAAACATGCGTTCTGCTTCATATATTATATTTAGACAATCGGCGTTAAGACAGTGACGACAACGATATTACCAAAAAATTACTCTGTCCCGGAAATGCAAGTACAAAGAAAACGAAAGTAAATTGACCTTTTTTATAGTAACTTCATGTTATTAATCTGCAAGCGGACATCACATGAACATTAATTGTTAGACATTGAGATATTGTTTATGTTAGCTTGACCCGATGACAACGTTGAGTGTTCTTTATAATTGAAATGCCGTTATACAACCAGAAGTGCCTGTTTATTGACTTGTACAGCAAACTCCAGCATACTTTGAGCAAAGAGATCGCAAATAAACATAATAACCATCGAATATTCGAATACTTGCACAACCGAATATTCAAATGCCAATTTTGCTTTTCGTTTCCATCCCTAGTTTATTTGATGCCCAGTTACCTTTAGGTGGACATTTTTCATGCTCCAAATAATATTTTCTTGAATTTCAAGGGTCAGTTTTAATTTATCCTTTGCTCTTTGAGTCACAGGCTCATTATCCTATACATGTATTGTACTAACGGTTCAAGAAATGGTACCATTACAGCTACTCTTGCTTTTTTGCCACTCCACAACAAACCTACCGACAATCATGCCAAGTTTCCACCTGACTACATTGTAGTTTTGTTACTGGGATATTTCAGGTATTTAACAAGCTTCTACGAAGATACAAGTACTTGGAGAAGTCCTTCGAGGAATCAATTAAGAAGGTAACCTAAATTTAGAGATATATGGGCTATACTGTTTTAATATTTATCCTTGGGAGCCCTGTTAGGTTCAGAAATGAACACTTTTTAGCGTTTGCTTTAGAATATACTCTGATCCAGTGTTTCGCCTTCTTGGTGAAACAGTTCAAGAAATCATTCCATAGCTAAGTGCAGACTGTTAATTTCTCTTTTCTAATCAGTCACTTGTATGGTGAACATGAAGCCATGCTAAATCCAAAGCTGGAAATTAATGACAAAATGGCAAGTAAAAAAAGATTATTTAAAAAATCCTTCTTGGTTTTATTTTTAGATCTTGGTGTTCTTGAAAGGATTCCAAGATGACGAACAAAGGAAGTTGGCAATCATCCTTGGCATTATATTTGCCAATGGATTTTGTAAGGCTCAGGTGCTCTCCTCCTTGTTTGAGGAACACCTTGTCAAGGAAGGTAAGGGCCCAAGATCATGAAACTAAGTTTTGAGATCAGTCTCAAATCTCAAGCATCTGATTGGCTGAAATGGTGACTGGTCGCCATTTCAGCCAATCAGATGCTTGAGATTTGAGACTGATCTCCAGATTTAGTTTTATGATCTTGGACAAAGTTTACAGCTAATATTGAAAGTTCAGGGATTGTTGTTATTTATCAGAGGAGGGTCAAAGTGAGAATGAAAAGTAGGATGATTTCATGGAAACTTACCAAGGAAGAATGGAACTCACAGAGCTTGTTTTCATTGCTTTTGTGTCTGAGTGATAAATACTAAGAAGTAGATTTCTGTAAATTATTAGTCTCAATGTTTTATTTTAAACTAGCCTGTTTTTGTGTCGCCTTAAAAATATGGCGATACATAGGGATCGCTTTGTCCATCCATCCATCCGTTTGTCTGTCACGAAAACTTAATGTTGGCTATAACTTTGCCATTTCTCAATATTTCTTCCTCAAACTTAAAAATTATATTGCTTATGATAACTTGCTCATTTTAATTCATTTTAATGCCAAGTTCTTTAGGTCAAGATGGAATTATGCCCTTCTTCTATGTGGGTTTTTATTCCGACCAGACCTGTGTTCAATTACTTTGAAAAGTAATTAATTAATTACAATTAAATCAGAAATGCTTCAATTAAATTACAATTATAATTACTTGCTATTTCCAAAAGTAATTAATTAATTACAATTATTTTAAGGAAAATAATTAATTATTTTTTAATTATTTTTAATTATTTTCAAAATAGGAAATATATTCATGAACAAAACCATATTGAAAACAGATTTCTGATGCAGATATGTAAGTCCTTATTGCATTTCAAAATCATTTATTCTTCAAAGTTACTATCAGTCATTGAACAACATTCGGGCTTAAACACTTTCCCAGCTATTGAAAAGAGCTGTTCAACTGGGGCAGATGATGCAGGTAGAGCAATGTAGATTTCAGCCATTTTTGACAACCTTGGAAGACTCACAGCATGTAAAAAATATTGGAGAGGGTTTAAATCAGAACTTTTAGAACTTTAACAAACTTGAGACAAATATTGGTCAGGCTCTGACTGTTTCCTGAGGTGTGTCTTTGACATGTTGGTGTCTGAGGAATGAAACTGTATGTAGTGCTTGTGGAGACAAAGTTTAAAGTAGTTTTCAGTCTGCCTTTGTACTCTGACGAACAGTATCTGCATTTTGCTTAATAATTCCACTAGTATCCTTTGATAATATAAAGTGATTTAATGTGCTTGAATTCATGTGTGTGGATAACTGTTAATTAAATGTGAAATGCCAAGTACATATATTCAAGTAATGTTTTACACCTTAGATTGAGAATAGATTTTGAACACTTCCTAGTTACCCACTTAGTACAATTTATGAACAAAAAAGAACATTAAATTTCTTTTATTTTACCCAGGTGTTTACATACAACATGGGGGGAAACAATATAAATAATTTATGAATAATTTCTTTGTGGTCTTTTTGATAATTTTGCAATGGCAACAAAAATGATAAGAAGACATAGACAAAGATGAACAATACATAGAAGAAAAATGTAGCAACTTTCAATGAAATTGAATGCTCTTCATTTTAGGCTACTTCTACTAGTTATTTTATTTTCATAGCTTCATATTCATCAATAATCTAGCAACTATTTGTGTTCATATCCAAATTAACACCTTTTTGAATAACCAGTAAGTGCGAAAGTTATAACTTTAGGTGACAAGAGCTACTGCGCAATAACCTGTGTTTTGACTTGTTACTGTTTGCTACATGTAATTGAAGAGTAATTGAATTTAATTGACAATTATATTGAATTTTTTGGATTTTAATTAATTAAAACTAAAATAATTGATTTTTGTTTCAATTATTAATTATTTTCAATTACTTGAAAAAAGGTAATTAATTATAATTAATTAAATTATAATTGTAATTGAACCCAGGTCTGATTCCGACATAGTACCAGAGGGCGACACAAGTGTTCATCTGAACACACATCTAGTTATATGTATTGTACTCAGATATTCAGTTATGTTAATCATGTATAATTTTTTGTAACTTTGGGCTTTAACAGTCAAAAGTCTTTAATAGTGGTATGATTAAATTTGCAACTGCTTAAGAGACCTCATTCAAATTATATGTACTTAAAAACTATCCTCCTTTTCTTTAAAATACTTCATCCAGACAAAATAATAAACTAAGAAATGAACATAATGTTATAATGATAATTTAAAAAGGATCTTGAATGTTTGAAATTTGGCTGAAAAATAATTAGTTTTTTATTTAGACATCTAGATTGTACTTTTTAACATAATCTTAATTATATTTTAACATGAAAAAGGCTTATTATGTTATAAAGTACAATCAAGTTGTCTTTTTAAATAAAAAACCCTTATTTTGCACTTCCTAGGATACTCATTATAAATCACATTATGTTACATTACTTTTATAAACTGTTTTCAAATTGGTGGACTTTTCAAAGGTTTGTATTCTATTAAATGCCAGAGCTTTATGATGTATGGTACTTTGAAGTTCTGACAGTTAATGACAGTTAATCAATCTTTACAACAGTTTTGATAACGTTGTCAAAATAAAAACTAGCAACAACGCTGTTTCATGATTAAAGATACCAATTTCATTTTTAATTTCAAATGAACATTAAATAAAAATTACTGCTGATCTGTGTTAGACAACATATTGCAGATCTGCAACTGCCTGCACAGTTCCAGTGGTTGCCTCATCTATGCTTATGGACAAAAGTCTTGTACAATAGAGGATTGGAACTTTTTGCATGCCAGTTTACAACACACCACCCTAAGGGCAGTGCTGGCTCAAATTCCAAAATTCATTTTTCATTGAATGCATATAAATGTTCTCTTTCCATTGCTACCAAATTTATGACGGTAGTTTAACACATTGAAAATTGGCATTTTTAGATTTCATGCAATTAAAAGATATTATGGAAAATCATACCAGACAAGACTTTTGTCCATAAGTATACATAATTGCCATTTTCTTTCTCCAGTTGAGGAGTATTTATTTTGTAATCTGTCATCTGATTGATCAAATCTGTTTTCTATTTAAACGAAATAAAAAGCTGCGAGTTGCTCACCGGTGACAAATGGAGAGTAACATTGTTAAATGAGGCATATCCTGATGTTCTACTCTTGTTTGTAGGTATTTCACTGCGTTTTGCTACACTGATGTTCCGCTCATGGCTAGAAGACAAGGATATTAACTCTGTTGTTAAGGCTCTAAAGATGGCCTCCCTAGATTCTAGACTGCTTGTGAGTAGTTCTTAGTAGTCTACTATATTCTATCAACCTTGCAAAGATCTTTATTTATAAGTAATAAATGACAGTCAGCTTTGGTTACATAAGTATTTATGCAGGTGTCAACCATGTTAAAATTCATGGTCAAAGTCAACATTTAAAACAAAAAATAATTAAGCATTTCCAGTTTAAGCTTATCTCATGGTCCCTTAAGCTATATTGTAATGAAAGAAAACAATATTAACATCAGTTGTGAAAAATTGTATGAAAATAATGATAAATCCTGAGACCAATCAACATGAGCCTGTCCCAGATTGTTTTGCTAGTTACTGATTGTTCAGACTAAATTAATTAGGTGCTTTGCACATAAGTTTTGCTATATTGTTGATTATTTTGACCTATTTAGGGGTTCCATCTGACCAGGGAGATGACCCATTAACTCTTTACATTAAAAAAACAACATCGTTAAAACCCTTAAAATTTTAGCTGATATTTTTCCGGGTAAATTACGGGTAATTTGGCTAATAATATGCAGAATCCTGTAAAAATGATAAAAATGACTATTTTTACCACTGCTTGATTAAAATGTAGCCTTCTTTTGGAACTGCTACATGTGTTAGATTATGTTTTATTATGTTAATTTTAATTTTTGTTATGTGATAGGCATATTGAATAGATCTTGCATGATTTTGTTGTGTTATGAAGGTGTCTTATTGTTTGTTGTTACATTTAGGAGTTGTTCCCAGTAAACAAAAGGAGCCAGGAAGCGTTTGTCTCCCACTTCCAGAAGGAAGGACTTGATTCTATTGCAAACTTTCAGGTAAGTGTTATGGTTGACCCTTTACACCATACATACGTTTGTGCCACCAGTGTAGATCCAGATCAGCTGGCACATACTTACTGTCTGATCTGGATCTGCGCTGGTTGCATCTTATTTTTAAATGTCCTATTAAATGGCCTGTGAATAAGGTCATTTCCGACTAAGATGCAACCAGTGCAGATCCTAATCTGACGACATGGATGTGCCCGCTGAATTAGATCTACACCGCTTGCTCACGAAATAACAGCCATATCCCATGGAGTAAAAAGTTAAGCACCATTTTTTCTTTATTTAAAAAATAATAAGTATCTTCTGGTAATACAGTGTGGACAGCATTACTGGAGGGACTTCAGATAAACTAGCATGGATCACAAGGCAAGTGATGTATATGTTCTGTGAACAATGACCAGCCATGTATTTGAAGATACATCTGAAGAAGATTTTTGTCAAATAACAAAATAAGTAAAGATTTTTTAACTTGTAAAATATTTGTACCATTTTGTTTTGTATATATGTTATAAGAATTTATAACATCAGAATGATAAGCGACATCATAAAAAGAAAACAGTTGTGTAATGATAAGAGTATCTAATCACTGATGCTTTAATTCTTTGCTTACGTAGAATTCTTGGCAGTCATGTTAGAATTTAGAACTACTTTTGGAAATGTTGATACCTGTGTTTAAGTTGTAATATTTATTTTTAGAATAAGCAACAGTCAGTAGAGGTGAAAAAGGAACTTTCTGTTGCCTTGGCAGAAATGGTGTCCGAGGATGAAAATCCTTCAGAAGTAAGTCTAACAATAAACATAAGCAGGTGTTTCCCTAATTGAATACTGTAACTGAACTTCTCACTAGTGTTTCTAGATACTGACGCAATGAAAACTGATATTACATTAAAACAGTATCTCTTTATATTTTATGATTTCCTTTAAATCAATCACGAGGATCTTCAGTGTTTTTCAATACAATCAAATTGATAGTTCTGAAACGTCTAATGGTAACCTAGAATGCTCTAATAGTACATGGTACCCAGTTTTGGTCAGAATTGAAAACCGATGACAATGGTTAGCAATAATAATTACTTGGTTTACTGAAATTCTAACCATTCCTTGTCTTACAATGAGGATTATTTAATAAAGAAAGGAAAAGAAATTTGTTCTGGCTAAACAGTGAATTTTCACTGGACGCATTTTGTGAACCTACACTGTCAAAGGATTTAATCTATTTCTTGATGCATTTACATGTATATTGCCTCCTGCACGCTTTATCTTGTCTTGTAGGTCATAAGCCCCATTTTCACATGGCACATAATATATGACGTGTGAGCATTACATGGGGTGAATTCATGGGGTGAAAGTAAAAAGGTTCTATGCATTTCTATATTTAAAATATCGGTGAGAACCTTTTTTACGTTCACCCCTTGTAGTGATCTTTTTTATGCCCTTAAACTGGTTATTCAGACAGTTCCAGAAGTTACCAAGACAAGTTTAACCCTTTCCTCCATAGACACAATCTTAAAGCGTGGGCGAACAGTGTAGATCCAGATCAGCCGGCACATTGTTGCCGTCTGATCAGGATCTGCACTGTTTGCTTTTAGATTCAATAGGTTATTTCTGATCGAAATTCGACCAGTGCAGATCCTGATCAGACGTCATGGATCTGAAGGCTGATCTGGATCTACACGGGTCGCACATGTGTAAAAATGTGTATGTATGGAGGAAAGGGTTAAACTCTGAATGAGACTTTTTCAGCTTAATATCCCTATGACTAAGATCATGAAAAGTATTATCCTGCCTGTGGCAGATGAGGAAAAATGAATTTATGCCATCTGTCTGTCACATTTCAATGGCTGTTTAACATTTCATCAATCCATAGTAGGATTAACAAGTAATGAAACTCTAATGTTACCCCATTGAGACAATTAGACATAGTTATGCCAACTTGAGGTCATTAAAGTTAAAGGTCAGATCGGTCAGATTTCCTTGCAGCTGTCTTTTACTTACCTTGCCTTCAGTGTAAGTTTTGCAATTAGTGCAGTGGAGAACTGTCTGCCGAGTGCTTGGTTAATACATTTTACAGAACTCTCCAGCAGTTACATGATTTATCATTTCAGATTGTGAATTACTTGGTGGATTACATGAAGAAGCATAATTTGGCAGACTCAGACTTGGTTATACATGTAAGTATAGAGTTTGTTCAGAACAGTTCAGAAATGTTAACATAGGCAGTGTAACCTAATTTGTTAAAAAGGTTTTGAAAAATGTTTTTTTTTTGTGTTATTGTTGAAGTAACTTCTTGTTTTCTTCTTGGAGATACCAGTGCCCAAGGATATAAAACTGAGCATGGAAACCAGTCTCAAATCTCAAGCATCTGATTGGCTGAAATGGCGACTGGTCGCCATTTCAGCCAATCAGATGCTTGAGATTTGAGACTGGTTTCCAACCTCAGTTTTATAACCTTCAGCCCAGCAAGAGAAGTTTTATGAATTACTGGTTCTGGTCATTCTATTAAAATGAATACATGCTTATTTCTGGGAATTCCAGAACACCATTTAGATAAATGGAATTGGTTATATGCAGAGTTAGAAAGAATGTATACAGTAATGTTGAGTTTATTTGACCTATTAACAGTAAACACCACTGTTCTTATCTGGAGCAAAAGGTTGGAGGAGTGTGTCTTTGGGAGGTGGGATTGTATAAAAAAAACAACAGTAAAATAGCAAAAATAAAAGTTTAGTGTTTTTTATATGACCTTTTATTTTAAAAAGATCACAATTGCTTTTTGTTGGAAAAGAAATGTCTTGGAAAAGGGTTTGAAGGAAGGGATTTCATACTGATACTTTAGTGAAGAGGTTTGAGTCTCCAACACTATTGATGGGTTACAATTATAAAAGTGCTCTTAAATAAACAGATCTCTGATTGAAAGGAAAATACATGTACTTATTATACAAATAAATACTAATGTTGAGGTCGATATGTAGTTTTGCGGACCTGGGTAGTGTGATATTGACCGAGGACGAAGTCCAAGGTCGATATCACACTACCCAGGTCCGCAAAACTACATATCGACCTCAACATTAGTATTTACTTGTTATATCATATACCCTATGAATTTAAAGCATTCTGATGATGATGACGATGATGATGATGATGATGATGATGATGATGATGATGATAATGATAGCAAAGGTAGTTATTTATTCCCGGGGTAGTTATCACTTTTTTCGGACTCACGAGTATGGAGCTCTCAACCAATCAGAATGCTTTAAATTCATAGGGTATATGATATTACATAATAAAACTTACTGTTTTCAGGTATGGAATACTTTAATGGCACAAGTGGAATGGAACAAGAAGGAAGAATTGGTAGCTGAACAGGCTGTCAAGCACTTGAAGAAATACTCAACCGTGATTGCAGCTGCCACCAAGTCTAGTGAGGCGGAGGTCAAGCTCATTGTCAAGATACAGGAGTATTGTTACGAGAACATGACCTTTATGAAGATATTCCAGAAAATCATTGTTCTCTTCTATAAAAGTAAGTTCCCCAGCCCAGTATCATCATACTTTGGAAACCAGTAGATTTTTCTTGCTTATGATTGGTTACTTTGAAAACTGGATTTTATTTCAGCCAGTCAGCTGCTTACAGTCAGAGACTGTATTGTTAGACACTTAAACACTAATATATTCATTTATATTAATGTGTAGTAGAATATTGAATGTTTATTTGCTTTTTTATTAAAAGAAGTCGGGAATGAAATCAAGGTTACAGTGCCTTTGCTTTCACTAATTACTTGCATTTTTATATAACTAATATTGAATATATGCTTCTTGATCCATTATAGCTGAAGTGCTGAGTGAGGACAGTATTCTGAAGTGGTACAACACGGCTCATTCAGCCAAGGGGAAGTCTGTGTTCCTTGAACAAATGAAAAGCTTTGTTGAGTGGCTGGAAAATGCTGAAGAAGGTATGTCTATTGCTTTTATTTTGGCTGGAGTTTACAAAGTTACCTGTTAAAATATTCATTTTATCATAAAGCACAGAAATATAAACACATGTAAAGTATTTGCTCCCAACTTTGCTGTTGCTATATGGAATCAATTCCCAGTGTGAGCTTATTATCATTTACAATTCACAGTATGATGTGGCATCCATAGGAATTCTTATTATGCAAATATGTCAGTACTGTTATCAGTATATAATCAGTTACTGGTGTCATTCTCTGATGATCAATTTATCAGGGTTATCCGTTCAACCTTTCCTAGGGGTTGTCCTTGCTAGCTTAAGGGGGGTGTTCTTGGCGATATGTGTCTAGGCACTGTTGATGTGTAAATGGGTTTGATTATCAGTGTAGGCTTATAATCATTTTGTAACTTTGGAATGAAAGAATTGAAAACTAACTTTCTTTTTTGTTTATACAGAATCTGAAGAAGACTAGAACACAGGAAGAGGAGGATGGAGTGATTTCCCCTGAAGAAAATTGGCATGTCTATAAACTAATGAATAACCTAACTGAATACCAGATTTTGTATATAGTTTAATCCATATTAAAGGTTAAAGTACAGGAGCTGATGAAATTTAGAATGTGTCAAAATTTCTTACATTTTGTGAATGAATAGGCTGAATTATACTTGTGGATCATATTACTAAAACCATTCATTTTATATTGGATTTCATTGAAGTTATGGAATTACCCAACCTAAGTTTGTCTAGGTTTTGGATTATTTGATGCATGAAAGATGTTATCTTGTATTCGTAAATGTTCATTTTGGTGTTGTGTTTTAGGTCAATTAGCAATACATGTATATCCAGAGAATATTGATCATTGCCCTCAAGTATAAATCCTGAATTTGTATCTCTGGATACAATCAATGGTTCTTTCTAAGAAAGACAGATCAATAATATGTACCACTAGATACCCATCTGTACATTTTGTAGTTTAACATAAAGATACCTAAGATAATCATGTTCATAGCATATTCACATGTTATCTTGGGCCCAAGATCATAAAAATTGAGATTGGAGACCATGCTCGAATCTCAAGCATCTGATTGGCTTAAATGGTGACAAGGAGTCATTTCATCCAATCAGATGCATGAGATTTGAGACTGGTTTCCTGATTTAGTTTTATGAGCTTGGGCCATGGTTTATGTAAAATGTTGTTCCAGTAACTGGTGCTTTACTCTGTCATTGATTAAAATCAAAACTGAAACATGCCTAGTTGATGAATCGGATGCCGCGTCCAACATTCCTGGAATCATTTCACAAGTGCAATTATATGTCTTGATAGTTCATGCATTCAAAATGTGGGGCGGCTGGGACATTGATGATTACACTGATTTTGATGATTACAACAATAAAACACCAAATTATGTTTTGTAAAATTTCAATATAAGAAGTTTAGGAAAGTGCAATTAAAATGCATTCAAGATAATTTGTTGTAAATAAGTGATTTGAATTAATATCAAGATGGGAGATAAAAATCAAAACAAACTCTATGACACTTCATTGGAAAACTTAAGATCTGATAAGTGATTTTGAAAACATCTCAATATTTACCTTGTTGCCATGTACATGAAAATGTTCATTTCCATAGAATTCATAATACTAATCACTGAACTTTTAAAATTTGCCAAAATATTGATAAATTGTGAGATTACCAGCATAACTCTTTTAAATAGAAATCAGATAACATCTTATTAAACGTTGTAAACAAACACTTGGTTCAAAACCATGACATCATTTGATGAAACGGTTAATTTACTAAGGAATCATTTGATTATGGAATGTTTATAATTATATTGAACAGTTTCTGATATATAAATGTATTTGCATGATATAGAGTAATTCATTGCAGTATCATAGGAATAGGTCATTGCTGAGGATATGCTTGGAGATTTTTAGACTGATAGTTTAGTGTTGATATTTTTGCGTTCAATATTAAAATCAGGGATGGAAGCTGCTAATCCTGGGCTGAAGGTTATAAAACTGAGATTGGAAACCAGTCTCAAATCTCAAGTATCTGATTGGCTGAAATGGTGACTGGTCGCCATTTCAGCCAATCAGATGCTTGAGATTTGAGACTGGTTTCCATGCTCAGTTTTATAACCTTGGGCACTGTTTTTGATATACCTAAAGTAACAGAGCCTCAAGCACCCGACTCAGTGTAATGAATTATTGTCATTGTATTTTGTACCTTTTTCATTTACAACTTTATGAAAATTATAGAATAAATGTTTCTATATATCCATTGTTTTTTGTATTTTATAACAAAAGGCATCTTTTGTTTCGTTTTTAACCCTTAACTGTATTGGATTTGGCGGACAGTGATGATCCAGATCAGCTGGCACATCCATGTCATGTGGACAGGGTCTAAACTGTTTGCTTTAGATAAATTAGTTTATTTCTGACCAAGAATTGAAAAGTGTAAATCCAGATTACAGATGTGCCAGCTTATCTGGATCTACCCTCATAGCACATTAAAGAAAACCAGATTAAATGGAGTAAAGGGTTAAAGATCTTGAACTAGGATTTATTTACAAGGTGTAAATTGAAATGCAACACATTTTAAAATATTCCAGACTCCAACAGATCTTCATTTTTATGCTCCCAGAAAAAATCTGGAGCAATTTGTCGTTATTTTGTTCTTCTGTCATGCATTTGTCCTGGCAATTTCTTGGCAACCAATGACTTGGAATTCAATGAAACTTGATGAGAAGCTTAACTAACAATAAAAGTGTTACAAGAGCTGTGCTCAAGTTTAAGGAACAAGGTCACAGTGCATGGTTCAACATTATACATATTAAACATGTCGGCAAGTATCCAGGGATGTAGAAATGACTACCAAGTTAGTTTAAAATACTTTCATTAATGTCCAAAGAAGAAATTCAGTTTCTAGTAAGAGCTACCATGATCATTGGCTGAAGTGCTGTGTGATGCCACAACTTCAGGTGGATTTTTGTGCCCAGTTCCTTGGATGACCAAACTACAGTATCACTCTTTCCATAACAAAGTCAAGAGTAACAGTGGCCCCTTATCATGAAGCTATTACTGGACACTGGATTCTAGAAATGGTAACTTTTGAAGTTGTGAACCAAATAAGGAACACAACACTTACCTTGAAAAAGTACAAGCTAGGGCCAAGATGTATGAATATATTACTTTGTAATCAAACAAAAGTTCCATATTTAGTACCAGTGACTTCAACTTAAATACTTCAGACTTGTTTGTGCAACACAAGGCGGTTTTCTTGAAATAGCATATTGTTGCTGAAATTCGAAGATGTATTGTACACTATTATACAACATTTTGGAAGAGAAGAATAAAATGACCAATAGAAATACTACCACATACCACATGCTCTGTATGGATTTGTAACCAAAACAAGGGGTATCATAGTTAAGTGCTCAACAGATTAAAAAACAAATTTGTGCAAAGTTATTAGGCATTTTAGAATCACGTCTTTAGATTTACAGCAACGATACTAATAAAATTTATTTGTCACTTATACTGGGTGAATCGGGGGTTTACAAGCTACAAGCTTCCAAAGGAACTAGACATGCCAGCCCTATCTTTTTATTAAATGGGTTTCAAAAAGAAAAGCCATGTTTGGATTTTATTATTTTTTATTAACTATATAACAATAACAACGGTTCTACAACAGTAACCTTTATGTACAAGGTATGATGTTTTATAGCAATAATAATAAATTACTGGCTGAAAAGTTTATTTTCTATGGTATCATACATTTGATATAAAAACAGGCCATTTTATTTATTTGTAAAGAAAGGTCTCATTCTGACAACTGTTAACCCTATCCTCCATGTATATGCCATTATGGCATGGGCAAACAGTGTCGATCTAGATCAGCTGCCACATCTGTGATTTATTAGGTTGTTTCTGACCAAAAGCCAACATTGCAGATCCTGATCAGAGGGCACAGCTGTGATGGCTGATCTTCATCTGTACTGGTTGCACATGAGAATATATAAAGGGTTAAGTAAGCCTTTACTTAATAACATTATCTCCTAGAAGAATTCATATAAAATTAACAACTAATTGCAGTAAAAAAAATATAATATACATCTATATAGTTCCAAATAAGAACATATGCTTCGGGTTCTTGGTTGAAAAACCCAAAATTTTCACAGCACTAGACACTACCATATGAACAGACATGCATTTCTTATGTAAACCCTTTATTCCATAGATACCCACTTTTTGCCTATGCGAACAGTGTAGATCTAGATCAACTGGCAGCTGATTAGGATCTGCTTCGTTTTCTTTTAGATTAGTAAGGTACTATCTGACCTAAAAGCAAACAGTGCAGATCCTGATCAGATGGCACAAATGTGCTGGATGATCTGGATCAACACTGGTTGCACGTGATAAAATGGGTATATATGGAGTAAATTGTTAACATACTTTAACCATTTGTTCTTGTTTGACAAAAAATGTCTTAGTTGAAAGTACAAGGATTAGAAAAATATTTTTTTCCGAGGTTTGAGCCTATATATATGTACACATTTAACAGAAAATCATCTGAACTTGAACCAATCTGTGCTTTATTCCATTTACATGTAGGTAACCATTTACTAGCTACAACTTTTATCCATTGGGCAAACAGTGTAGATCCTGATCTGATAACGATAATGAACCAACTGATCTGGATCTACACTGGTCAACCTTCAGATTGGAGCAACAGGTCAACATACAAACCTCAGAAAATTAATCCTACGGTGACCTGGGCATAAAGTTATAAAACTGAAACTGGAAACCAGTCTCAAATCTCAAACATCTGATTGACTGAAATGGCGACTGGTCGCCATTTCAGCCAATCAGATGCTTGAGATTTGAGACTGGTTTCCATGTCTAGTTTTATAACCTTGGTCACTGAGCAATGTCTGTGCATGAGAAAGCAGTGTCAGAATCAAGTGAACAAATATATAAATACAGAAATGAACAGTGTATCAACTTGCATTGCACATATAAACAGCACTAATTTAGTGCAAACTTGTATACTGTTTCAATCAACAGATTATATTAGTTTAGTATCAAGTAATGATGTCCATTTATTCACATGTGAAAATACTTTTTTAAGGGCCTAATTCCATGCATTTTAACCCTTTACCCTATTGGATATGGCTATTAATATCCATAAGCAAACAATGTACGTATATATCCATATCAGCAGTCTGATCAGGATCTACACTGATTGCCTTTTTATTTGTAAGGTTATTTCTGACCAAGAAGCAAATTGTGTTGATCGTGATCAAACTGCAAAATTGCTGGCTTATCAGGATCTTTACTGTCTGCCAATGTGACAAAAAACCCAAATATATATGTGCCCAAAGGTTATAAAACTGAGCATGGAAACCCGTCTCAAATCTCAAGCATCTGATTGGCTGAAATGGCGACTGGTCGCCATTTCAGACAATCAGATGCTTGAGATTTGAGACTGGTTTCCAAACTCAGTTTTATAACCTTCAGCCCTGGAGTAAAGGGTTAGCTTATAAAAATCTCAAAAAGGGTGCAGCGTGATTACTGTGTGATGGACATGCCCAAGCATGAAATGAACAATCACCAGGGAGAGTAATTTCTGGATTCATACTATCAGATTTTAACATATTCTGCCAAAAATCAGTAAAATATTATCATAATACATGTACCATCACAGGAAATTTCTGGGACCTTATTAAACACATATCTCCTAACATTTGAAGAAAATTGTGCGAACATGAAACCCTGCACTAACATCAAAACAAAACATTTTTAGTGAAAAAATAACCAAAAAAAAACATGAAAGTTTTCTTACAGTTCACCAAAACAAGCAGATAAGAATTTATAAATTTTAGAAAGAAGCATCAAAAAGCATATTAAAAAAATAACATTTAAGAGTAAATCCTTACTTATCTAGTTCAGAATAAAAAATCTGGGCCCCAAGATAATACAACTAAATCAGGTGACCAGTCTCAAATATCATGTATCGGATTGGCTGAAATGGCAATCAGATTCTTGAGATCTGAGACTGGTTTCCAATCTAAGTTTTATGATCTTGGGCCCTGTGTGTTCTGACACATCAAATAAGAGGACTTTTCTTGAATTAACCATACCATTAGCATAATATACCAAAACTGTTTACCTCCAAAATGGAATCTTACAGTCATTTTATTGCAATTAATAAGTTATAAAAATTCAATATATATGGTCGAATATAATGAGATAATGATATGAGCTATTAAAACATGAAAGACTTTCTATGGCAGATCAATTCTTCAACAACAACAAAAATGCGTAGCAAAACAAAGTGAAGGAAAAAAGGGAGAAAACGTGTTGCTAATTGAATGGGCCAGCCATACATAAGATACACAAAACAGTGAAGTCATTACCGTAGCAAACAGAAAATAGCATCATAAATTAATTAACCCTTTAAGCTCTAAGCACAGCAACTGTCACACATGCAACAGATGTAGACCCAGATCAGCCTGCACATCTCCACTGCCTGATCAGGGTCTACACTGTTCCTTATGTGCCTAATAAATTTCTGTTAAACATCCCAGTGAATCATGAATGGAATGGCTTATAACTGATACATTTGAGTCCTTAACATTACATTAACCCGTTCCTCCATTTATACGCATTTTTTCACATGTGCGACCAGTGTAGATCCAGATCAGCCGGCACATCCAGTCGCATTTTGGTCAGATAACCTAACCAATCAAAAAGCAAACAGTTTAGATCCTGATCAGACAGCATGGATGTGCCGGCTGATCTGGATCTAAACTGTTTGCCCTTGCAATAAAGGTATATCTATGGAGGAAAGGGTTAAGTCAGCAGATTATAGGTTAAGACAAAATATTACTTTTTTTGTTCACAAAATAAGCAATACACAGTGGAGAAGAGGAATACAATATTCTCTCAGCAAAGTCCTAACATATTAACAGTTTATTTCATGGGATCTGCCTAATATCCCATTGGTGACTGTGTACATCCAGATCAGCCTGAACATCCATGCATTCTGATCAGGCTTATCTTGATCTATACTGGCCTGAAGGTTATAAAGCTGAGCTTGGAAACCAGTCTCAAATCTCAAGCATCTGATTGGCTGAAATTGCGACCAGTCGCCATTTCAGGAAATCAGATGCTTGAGATTTGAGACTGGTTTCCATGCTCAGTTTTATAACCTTGGGCACAGGTCACACATGGAACAAAAACCATATCCAAGAAGTGAAGTGTTAGGATTCGTCAATCCAAGAAATAAACAACAGCTGTTTATATATTCATAATTCTCCATTTTTGCACATCTTAAAGCTATTTATTGCACTGTAATTCGGGTATGCTATTCACTGAAATAATTTTACTGTTAGCACTTCACAACACAAATAATCATGCACAAAATAATTAACTTTATCACAAACACTATTTTTGATCTACATTTTTCGTAAGTTTTTGGCACAAAATATTACATAAAGAAAGACAATATATTAAGATTTACATATTATTTACATCATGTAACAACCACATGCAATACAATGTACACACACAGTATATATTTAAATCATTGTAGTCCATAAGCTCTATTATGACTGAAAAAAAAGAGTTATCTATTCATGAAATTACAAGCAATATGGCAAGTAAAACGTAAACTGAAAGTATGTCTAAATTTAATCATGATGTAAGCAAAATAAGCAAAAGTTCCATAATGATCAGGTCCCAAGGTTTGAGATTGGAAACCAGTCTCAAATCGCAAGCATCTGATTGGCTCAAATGGAGACTACTTGCCAATCTCTGTGTTTTAATACCAGGCCCCTTATTCACAAAGTTTCAAACACTGATTAACATCCTCCCCCGACACTAAATGCTAACATTTACTTGAGTTACTCCAAGATTAAGGTTCTATAAATACAAAATCAACAAAACTTGTTCCTTGACAGTATTATTGAAAAATTGTTGCCAGGTTTTGGTATTTAATGTCATTTGACAATAAAAAAAATCAGTTATGAACATGGGGCTAGACTGGTTGTTATAAGCAGAGGACAATTTCTTCTTTCATTCTTTTTGACACTAAAACTTTTAACCCTCTCCTCCGTATATGCGCATTTTTATGCATATGCGACCAGTGTAGATCCAGATCAGCCAGCACATCTGTGCACAGATGTGCCAGCTGATCTGGATCTTAACTGTTCGCCCACACAATAAAGGTGTATCTATGTAGGAAAGGGTTAATGACAATTCATAAACATAAAGTTCTGATATTATAACACCTCCTCCATTCTAAATCAAATTACTAGTTTCGATAAAATCGAAATTCTCAAAAAGATTCTAATATGTAAAGGAAATCTTGCTCTCCTAAATATATATTAACAAAATTTATAATGCTTTAACGGCAAGAAAGTGGAAGTTAACAATAAAGATAAAAGTATTTCAACAGAACTGTATCCATCCAAGGCTCTTGAATGATTCACTTACTTGCATCCTTTTATTGCAAAACTCAGCTTTAGAATTCAACTTTATAACCAATTGTTAGATGATAGTAGTTCCTTTTACATTTCAATAATATGTTGACAGTTTCATTCAAAATCAAATTTAACAAACTCATTTAACTTAATCCTTATCACACATGCATCACCAATCATCTGTAAACAGACAAACTGGAATTATGTTTCTTTAATTTCTCTTTAATTGGATATTTTACAAATACTTGGTAAAATTGAATTCCTTTCAGTCGTTTAACCTTTTACTCCATGGATACACCTTTTACTGCATTGGTGAAGTTTAGATCCAATCAGCCAGCACATCCATGCTGTCTGATCTGGATCTAGACTGTTCACTTTTAGATTCACTAGATTATTTCTGACCAAGAAGCAAACAATGAACATCCAGATGTGACAGCATGGATTTGCCGGCTGATCTGAATTTACACTGCTGCCCAAGTAATAAAAGGCATACCTGTAAGGTAAATTGTGAACTTCTGAAAAACAGTAAAGCATTTAAAACTGGAAAGATTCACAAGTGATGATTGCATTTTTACAAGAGAAATATTGAAGTTAATTTTACAATTTAATAGTGCCTGTCATTGGCATACAATCCAAAAAATTCCAGTTGAAATAACTTTCTGATATCTGGAATTTTAAAGTCCCTGTCCAGATATCATAATGTAAGCATATAAGGTGTATATTATTACTAGGATACAAATGCTTATTTTAAATTAAATTTTTCCCAGACTGAAACTGAAAACATCAACTGATATTTCATGGGCTGAATATTTAACAACTTTTTCTTTTTTGCTGGACAAGAACTTGGTACAACAAATACACCCTTACACCATGAAGAGATGTACATATCTATCTTCTGGAAATATTTCCCTCTTTATTCTGACTTCATCTCAACAGAAGTTATCATTTCTGTCTGTGGGCAGCCAATCAGCTGAAGAGTTGCTCCAGTGCTTGTTAGAGTGATCTGCCCCTGTTTGGATGTTGTCACGGTGACTGGAACCAGATTGAGGCTTGCCTGAGTCAAGGTACTGCCAGCAAGAGCTGGCTGAGAGATGGACGGTGAAACAGAAAATATAGTATTGGTCAGGATCTGAGAAGTGGCCGATACCTGGAAATAGAAAGACAGATTTTTGTTTTGTTATCAAAGACGTACACATCATGACTATAATATGTCTATAACAGAGACATTTCTTATCTTTTAAACTTCTGGCCATTAAAGATCCTAATCTCCAGAGACAATGGAATGATCTAGTTGGATAAGCAAAATCATCTGGAACATTCCTGTGAACAAGCAATAAATCAATTAGAGCATGAAGGTGTACAATCAAAGCTGTTTAACAAAATTTGCTTAAATTTGGGTTGTGAACATTTCCATGAAATCAGCTGAAACCTCTGATGGGAAGTGGGGTACCATACTTGAATTCTGATCGAAGATTAAAATTAATAGCCCTATTAAAATTTATAGCCTTGAAAAATACTTTAGAACCATACTTTTGAAAACAAAAACTATTTTGCTTAATAGGCTTCGATGAGTTAAAATTAAAAACAAAATTCTTGCCATATTTGAGTTCAGACATCGGTAGTTTGTCAACAAGCCTGGAGGCAACTGTGGTAAAAAATAGAAAAGGTAACATATATTGAGAAAATATACTGGCTGAAATATACATAACTGCCAGAACATAAAAGTTATGAATGTGAACAAAATTCAGTTTGAATTATTTATCTGAATGACAATTTGTGGATTGACTGATCAGCAACTGGTCTAGAAAATCAAGTTCCATGAATAAAAATAAATTTGCTGTATCAAAGACAGTTACGAAACACCTTCTATACATACCTGGTGAGATTTTGAAGAAGCAAGTGTTGTGTTGACATTGACAGGTGTGGTCTGTTTGAGCAAGTCAGTCGTTGCATGCTTTACAATCATGTGAGCTCTTAGCTTCTGTGCTGTTCTGTAGCTCTTGCCACATTTACACTTGAAAGCTTTCTTTACTCGGCAAAATAAGCTGTAATACATAACAGTCACTGGGAAATACAGAATAGTAAGAACTATGGACAAGAAAAAATCGTCGCCACACGCCGAAAACCAGGTTTTCATTTAATACTTATACTTTTGTAAAGAAAATATCTGGTATGAAGAAACTGAACTTCTATTTTTAGCAACAGTGACCTTAATCTTGATCACAGACTTCTGAGTAGAAATCCCGAGTTGCGTCTTGGTATCAGCTACCCAAAGAAAGTTTGTTGTCAATAGATCACAGCTAACCCAAGTAATAAGGAGAAACCTAAATTTCTATTTTAAGCAAAAATGACATAGACCTTTATCACAGACACCTGGGTATCAATCCTAAGTAGTGTCTTGATATAAGCTACCCACAAACCAAGTTTGGTGTCAATAGGCCAAAGAAAACTCAAGCTATTGAGCAGAAACTGAATTTCTATTTTCAGCTACAGTGACCTTGAGCTTTATCACAGGTGCCTGGGTAGCAATCTCAAGCTGCATCTTGATATTAGATACCAACACTAAGTTCGGTGTAAATATACCAAAGCAAACTCAAGTTATTGAGGGAAAACTGAATTTCTATTTTTAGCAACAGTGACCTTGACCTTGATCACAGATACCTGTGGCAATCCCAAGCTGCCTTTTGATATCAGCTACTCATATACTAAGTTTGGCATCCAGAGGTAAAAGCAAACTCAAGTTATTGAGGGTAAGCTGAATTTCTATATTTAGCAAGTGACCATGACCTTTATCACAGACACCTGGATAGCAATCTCAAGCAGCCTGTTGATATAAGCTTCCCACAAACCAAGCTAAGCATCAACAGGCAATTTGGCATCAACAGATAACATTCACAAAATACTTAAAAAATCTAAGTCAAAAAGGGGCATAACTTTTGCAAAACAGAGTCAGGGGTTATGAAACTTGACCTGATAATTGGTACTGTGATGTCAAACAATTATGTAAAGTTTCAAAGCTATACCTTGAATGGTAACTGAGAAAAAAACAACTTTCACAAAAAACTTAACATTTCTAAGTGAAAAAGGGGCATAACTTTGTCAAAATAAGTCAGGGATTATGAAACTTGTCCTTATAATTGGTATTGAGATTTCAGATAACTATGTTAAGTTTCAAAGTTGTAACTAAGAAAAAGACAACTTTCACAAAAAAACTTAACAAAATTTCTAAGTGAAAAAGGGGCATAACTTAGTCAAAATACAGTCAGGGATTATGAAACTTGTCCTGATAATTGGTTTTGAGATGTCAGACAACTATGTTAAGTTTCAAAGTTGTACCTTGAACGGTTACTGAGAAAAACACAACTTTCACAAAAAACTTAACAAAATTTCTAAGTGAAAAAGGGGCATAACTTTGTCAAAATAAAGTCAGGGATTATGAAACTTGTCCTGATAATTGGTATTGATATGTCAGACAACTATGTTAAGTTTCAAAATTGTACCTTGAACGGTTACTGAGAAAAACAAAACTTTAACAAAAACTTCACAAAATGTTGACGCCCGCCCGCCCAACGACATACCCCAATCTAATAACCAGGATTTTTCTAAAGAAAACCTGGTTAATAAAATTAATTTTTGAACCACTAACGAAATTTTGTTTTTAAAAATTTTAAAACATTCATTCAGTCTGATCTAGATATACACTGTTCGCTGTCAGAAATAATCTTATCAATTGAAAACCATTGAGATTTTGATCAGACTGAATATGTATGCAGGTTGATCTGGATCTACAATGGCCCCACATGGAATATCAGCCATATCTCCTGCAGTAAAGGGTTATATGTTCACAATACCTTGGGTCCTTCCTATGTCCGTGCCTGGCATGATACTTCATTCCATTGACATTCTTGTATCTCTTCTTACAGTTGGGCACAGGGCAAGCAAACGGTTTATCTACATCGCCATCCTTCAGGTTCTGCATCATACTGAAGATAGAAAAACTACTTGTTCAAGATAATCATGTTAAAAACTATCATGGCTCTTTTCACCTCCTATAGTAGTGGCTGTCTTGTGCCACATTCCTTCATATAATTTCTTAAGAATCATAGTTTTTCTTTAAAATATTATGTGGTATGGTGTTGGCCTCTGGAAACAGTTATCGGACTTGAGCCTTGTTACCAACCAAAAACTGTATTTTCCCCCAAGCTCTCCCTGAAGGTTATGTAACTGCTAGCTGTAGGTTGATTTGTTTCAAGCAACAAGACTGTGCAGCTCCAATTAAGTTTTTGAACCTTAAGACCAACACATTTTCCTAGCATATTTATAACATATATAATTTATGCAAGACTTGAGGTTGTTATTCACGTGTTACCATGCTATATTAAATTAACCCATGACCTTCTGAAAATGAAGTAAGATCAGCAATGAGGTAAGATTAACTCTGAACTCGCTAAATTAATATTATGGACACACATTTCTTTAAAAATGGCCCAGTTCTGAAAAAAATGACTGAAAAGCAAAAATAAATAACCTGATAGCCAATCAAACTGCACTGATGCATAGGCTATTCTGGGTCTACTCTGTTTGTAAAAGTGAAATACCTGGGTAAACTGTACTTGCAGTTTAAAGGGTTCTCAAAGATTAGATCTGATACAAGTTGATGTTATATCTTTAATTTTAAATGTCTTTAGAACATTTACTAACTTTAAGGCTATATAATGCTGAACACTATTATAATCCAATAAAATTAATAGTGAATTATAGGATCTTTTAATAATAGAGTTGTAAGATCTCATCTCATATGGACTTGTTAACTACACTGTAAAAGCTGAAGAGCCAAATAAATGTAATGGACCCAGTCTTTCTTTATAGGTCAATCCATTTATTATGCAGTTGTGCAGGCTGATCTATGTCTACACTTGTCACAAATGTCACAATAATTATTGTCACAAATCTGACAAATGTGACAAATACTATGCTTAGAGCTTAACATAAGAGAAGTTATTAACCTGTCTTCAAGACCGATACCCTTTACTCCATAGACACACCTTCATTGCTTGGGCAAACAGTGTAGATCCAGATCAGCCGGCACATCTGTTTATGATTCGTTTGGTTATATCTGACCAAAATGCAACCAGTGCAGATCCTGGTCAGACATGGATTTTGCCGGCTGATCTGGATCTACACTGGTCACACATGCGTAAAAATGGGTATATAAGGAGGAAATGGTTAAAACTGACTAAAAACTGTTTTCAAATACATGCTTTTTATACTGAAGAACATGGATGATTATATCATTATATATTTTAAAAGAGATAATTACTATGTCTGTATTATAAATGTTAGTAATGCTTGTCTTTTTCATTTGATATAGAATAACATTTTATATGATGAACTAGACGGTGTCCTCAGGACACTGATGCCCCCACTGCTGCAACAACATTTGTTACATGTCACCAACATGTGGTGATCATGATTAGTAAATGAGGAGTATGTGCCACAAAATTTTATAACTAACATAAACAAAGGGCCATAACTCTGGTGAAAATTGTTGCAAGACAATGTCCTTTACAACAATCTTACATCATGTCTAAGTTTGAAAGAAATCAGTTAAATAGACAAGAGGGCCATGATGGCCCTTTATCGCTCACCTGAGTACAACAAAGTTATTTTTAGTAACAGTGACCAAGACCCAGATGACCCATATTCGAACTCATCCGAGAAATCATTGGGACAAACATCCTGACCAAGTTTCATGACAATTGGAGCAAAAATGTGACCGCTAGAGTGTTAACAAGATAATTCTAGTTTTAGTAACAGTGACCTAGTTTTTGGACCCAGATGACCCATATTTGAACTCATCCAAGAAATCATTGGGACAAACATCCTGACCAAGTTTCATGACAATCGAGGAAAAAATGTGACCGCTAGATTATTATCAAGAAAATTCTATTTTTTAGTAACAGTGACCTAGTTTTTGGACCCATATTCAAACTCGTCCAAGAAATCATGTGGACAAACATCCTGACCAAGTTTCATAACAATCGGAGCGAAAATGTGACCGCTAGAGTGTTAACAAGAAAATTCTAGTTTTAGTAACAGTGACTTAGTTTTTAGAACCAGATGACCCATATTCGAACTTGTCCGAGAAATCATTGGGACAAACATCCTGACCAAGTTTCATGACAATCGGAGAAAAAATGTGACCGCTAGAGTGTTAACAAGAAAATTCTATTTTTAGTAACAGTGACTTAGTTTTTGGACCCATATTCGAACTCGTCCAAGAAATCATTGGGACAAACATCCTGACCAAGTTTCATGACAATCGGAGCAAAAATGTGACCGCTAGAGTGTTAACAAGAAAATTCTATTTTTAGTAACAGTGACTTAGTTTTTAGACCCAGATGACCCATATTCCAAGTCGTCCGAGAAATCATTGGGACAAACATCCTGACAAAGTTTCATAACAATCGGAGCAAAAATGTGACCCCTTGAGTGTTAACAAGAAAATTCTATTTTTAGTAACAGTGACCTAGTTTTTGGACCCAGATGACCCATATTAGAACTCGTCCGAGAAGTCATTGGGACAAACATCCTGACCAAGTTTCATGACAATCAGAGCAAAAATGTGACCGCTAGAGTGTTAACAAGAAAATTCTATTTTTAGTAACAGTGACCTATTTTTTGGACCCAAATTACCCATTTTGGAACTCGTCCGAGAAAGCATTGGGACAAACATCCTGACCAAGTTTCATGACAATCGGAGCAAAAATGTGACCGCTAGTGTTAACAAAATTCTATTTTTAGTAACTGTGACCTAGTTTTTGGACCCAGATGACCCATATTCGAACTCGTCTGAGAAATCATTGGGACAAACATCCTGACCCAAGTTTCATGACAATCAGAGCAAAATTGTGACCGCTAGAGTGTTAACAAGAAAATTCTATTTTTAGAAACAGTGACCTAGTTTTTGGACCCAGATGACACATATTCGAACTCGTCCGAGAAATCATTGGGACAAACATCCTGACCAAGTTTCATGACAATCGGAGCAAAAATGTGACTGCTAGAGTGTTAACAAGAAAATTCTATTTTTAGTAACAGTGACCTAGTTTTTGGACCCAGTTGACCCATATTCGAACTCGTCCGAGAAATTATTGGGACAAACATCCTGACCAAGTTTCATGACAATCGGAGCAAAAATGTGACCGCTAGAGTGTTAACAAGATAATTCTATTTTTAGTAACAGTGACCTAGTTTTTGGACCCAGATGACCCATATTCGAACTCGTCCAAGAAATCATTGGGACAAACATCCTGACCAAGTTTCTTGACAATCGGAGCAAAAATGTGACTGCTAGAGTGTTAACAAGAAAATTCTATTTTTAGTAACAGTGACCTAGTTTTTGGACCCAGATGACCCATATTCGAAATCGTCCAAGAAATCATTGGGACAAACATCCTGACCAAGTTTCATGACAATCAGATCAAAAATGTGACCGCTAGAGTGTTAACAAGAAAATTCTATTTTTAGTAACAGTGACCTAGTTTTTGGACCCAGATGACCCATATTCGAACTTGTCCGAGAAATCATTGGGAAAAACATCCTGACCAAGTTTCATGACAATCGGAGCAAAAATGTGACCCCTAGAGTGTTAACAAGAAAATTCTATTTTTAGTAACAGTGACCTAGTTTTTGGACCCAGATGACCCATATTCGAACTCGTCCTAGAAATCATTGGGACAAACATCCTGCCCAAGTTTCATGACAATCGGAGCAAAAATGTGACCGCTAGAGTGTTAACGAACTAAGTGTGGACGGATGACGTCCAACGGACATTCATCGATCCTAATAGCTCACCCTGAGCCAGCTCAGGTGAGCTAAAAATGTGGAGTTAATGCCACAAAATTTTGAAGTGAAATAAACAAAGTGTCATAACTGTGTTTAAAATGGTAGCAGGAAAACATCTTTTCTTTATGATCATCTACCCATCCAGCTTGATCATGTGTGCAAGTTAGAAAGAAATCTGTCCAAAAGTAAATGAGGAGTTGATGCCACAAGATATTATTACTGAAAAAAAACAAAGGGCCATAACTCTGGTAAAAATGGTTGCAGGAAAAAATCCTTTCTTCATGATCATCTATACATCCTGCTTCATCATCTGTGCAAGTTTGCAAGAAATCCGCCTCGTAGTTTAGGAGGAGTTGACGCCACACGATTTAATTACTGAAATTAACAAAGGGCCATAACTCTGGTAAAAATGGTCGCAGGAAAAAATCCTTTCTTCACGATCATCTACACATCCTGCTTGATCATCTGTGCAAGGTTGGAAGAAATACGCCTTATAGTTTAGGAAGAGTTGACGCCACAAGATTTAACTACTGAAATTAACAGAGGGCCATAACTCTGGTAAAAATAGTCGCAGGAAAGAATCCTTTCTTAACGATCATCTACACATCCTGCTTGATCATCTGTGCAAGTTTGAAAGAAATCCACCTTATAGTTTAGGAGGAGTTGATGCCACAAGATTTGGGGACATACGGACGGACGAGTGCAACTCTATATGCCTCCAACTTTGTGGGAGCATAAAAACTTAAACTGTTCATAATAACAAAAAGAGTGTATAAGTTCTCCAATATTTACAGTTCTGTAAGCTATAAACAATACATTTTGCTATGTATTGAATACATATGTTGTTGTTGCTTAAAGGGTAATAATGATTCTGTGATTTGTTATAATGCTGTGATCACTATCTTTGAACATGGTTATATTAACTGTGAACAGCAAATAAATGAATTAACAATCATTTTGCATGTAGTATAATATACTGTAGCTAGTCAACCAATCTCACTAAAGTCACATCTAACAAACTGTTAGATCTGATGATGGCCCGCAGACACCGTACATAAGCTATAGCGGTTTTCCCCGATTACTATTTTTAGAAATTGTCAACACGGGAAGCATGATTTATAAGGATCACAAACTGATCTGAAGATGTCATTACATAAGAAATAAATGCAATACTACATAAATACATGTGTCTTCAGTAAATATGTATTAAACAGGCTGTAAACACTTTCCGTGGTTTTAAATACTATGTTTACTTTCACTTTTGCGATTTTGTAGGCGACAATCTGATTGGTTCAAAGGGTTAGTGATAAAAGCACGTTTTAGTTACTTGTCGTCAGATCCTGATAGCGTAGCGGTTTTGGGGAGATGATTTTAATCAGATTGCTAGTCAACTAACTAAACTGTGAATACTACCAGTAGTAATCGGTATGCTCAATTACATTAAATATTGCTGTAAAAGCAAGATTTTCTGTTTGTTAAAGACAACAGTCTTGACATCCTAAATATTCACAATTCACAAAAAGAATAGTAAATATTTATCAGCAGATTGCTTAAAAAATATTATGCCATCTCTCCAAAAACAACGTTTGACATCAGAAGTACCATACTGTGTTAATCAAATTGGTATTAGAAAAAAAACCAAACAATTTCAGATGTTTGGCAAAAAGTGAAATGCTGGTATTAGAAATAGAATTAAACTTCATTAAACCGCTATGGTTTCAAAAAGTTTTGACTGAATGATTTTAAATGTTTAGTATAATTAATTGAATTTATATTTATCAACTATCACTTCTGGAAATTTGGTTCAACAAATTATTACATATTACATTACAGTGATGACCTTACAGCCCTTCACTCCATATAGACACGTTTTATGGCATGGGCAAACAGCGTAGATACAGATCAGCCTGCACATCCATGCCATTTGATCAGGATCTGCACTGTTTGCATTAAGAGTCATTACATGTAGTTATTTCTGACCAGAAGCAAACTGTAGATCCTAATCAGATGGCACCGATTTGCTGGCTGATCTTTATCAATAAAGGTGCATGTAATGGAGTAAATGGTTATGACATATTACATTACAGTAATGACCATATGGAGGAAACAATTAACAGAGAAGATAAATCAATACTGTCTTTGAAAGGAACAGTATATGTCACTTACAGCAGTCGCTAATTGAGCTTTGACAAAATCAATACTTCCCTTGGCAAAAACATCTCTTCTGTAACCACAGACTTCACAATTTTATCTTACAAAAACATTTAAAGGTTGATAATCACTTTCATGATAAAATAGTTAAACCATTTTACTAGATTCTACAGTTTGAAGTGATTTTACCAATATATGTATTTTAACCATTTTCTCCATATATACACCTTTTAATGCATGTGCAAGTGTGGATCCAAATCTGCTGGCACAGAATCTACAGTGGTTGCATCTTTGTCAGAAACTACCTAATAAATCAAGAAGGAAACAGTGCAGATCCTGATCAGATTTCACAGATGTGCTGGCTGATCTGGATCTACACAATTTGACCATGCCATAAAGCAGTATATATGAAGGAAATAGTTTTAAACAAGATTTAGATAGAAGATAGAAGAACTGTTCCGTGGAGTTTCCCAACTCTGGTGCCTAACCATTTAATTTATTTACTGTGTTGTTTAATTTAGGACAAATTTCACCTTATAACACCATTCATAATGAACATTATCCACAGTTAGGCAGCCAAATGCAATCATTCTATCAGTTGTAGGTTTTGATTCATAATACCCAGCAACTTCAGCTCTTTTTGCTTGACAAGAAAAAAATGGAGTAATAAAATTATAAATGTTTTCAAGGCCAATAGAGCACTTAAAACTGGAGGTGGCTCACTTACCCCAAGATGAGGTCTGTTGTAAACTCTTCATGTTCAGTGTACGAGTCGTCACTGTCTTCGTCTTCACTGTACATTTCCTCATCGTCTCCCACATCACTCCCTATTTATAGAAAACATGAAAGTACCATATACTGTGGTATCATTAAATTTAGCGATGGCTTAATTTTCGCGTATTTCGCGCTCGGGCCAGTGCGCGAATTTAAAACCTAAGCTAAAATTTCACCAAAACGTTCCACATACGTATCCGAAACGTGCTATATCCGAATGGACCTACACTTTATATATAGTTGCCCGTATCGCTATTTGATATAACTTTAAAGTATCGAATACTTATGTTAATAAAGAAAATAAAATTAGTTATAATTGTCGAATTTATTTTGGAATATGTTTAATGTTACTTCAAAACTTGAACGACAATTTAGTCCGCGGATTTAGGTCGGGACAAGTTTTACCAAACAGTATCATTGTCATCTCATTTTTAAATTATCAAGATTATTTTGAGTAACTGTTTCGCAATTAATTGACACTTTAGACCTTAAAACGGGTGCGAAATTTAACATGCCAATTATGATATGAATGGTCCAGATAGATGGATCAAACGGGTCCCATGTCAATTAGCGGCGCTGAATAAACAGAGGTCTGATAATTGACTAACAAAGGAAGTAGTAATTGACAGGGGGCCAACTGACACATGATTAGCTCGCGTGTTCAAATAAACAATAGGTATTGATAGCGGGTCGGTAAAATATGGAAAATAATCTTTTTTTTTGTTTGAAAAATTGGTTTTGCGCGAATTTAGGTCCGCGCGAAACAGTCTTTTTCAGCGCTTGCGCGAAATTTTGTGCCAGCGAAATTAAATGATACCACAGTATGTTAACTGTGTGCAAACATAATGTATGGATAACCGGAAATCAACTTCCGAGAAAGCTGTTCTTATCTCATTGCAGTTTCATAGAATCATTGTTCACTCAATGCTTTATGCACTGAATTAAGTAATAGTCACACCTTTCTTTCAATCTAAACCAGTACATGGACATTGGTAGTTTATATTAAGTGTTTTACAGAAATTCAGTAACTGAATATTATCTAAATAGCCAATAGCATAGATTCTAATCAGAATGCACAGGCTGATCTGTATCTACACTGGTTGCAAATAGGACAATTGCTGAGGCTAGCTCTGAACACTTTACTACATGGGTAAGGCTTATATACCATGTTACCATATAAAATTTTATCAGCCTGCATATCTAGGACATCTGATCAGGATCTACTGTTTGCATCTTAGTCAGAAATTAACAAGTAGATCATAATGCAAAGAGTAAAGATCCTGATCAGACTGCATGGAATAAACAATATAAGTATGGAGTGAAGGGTTATATGTGTTAGGTACCTGTTGGAGTAGAACTTCTTCCTGCTATTGGTAAAGGAGATGGCACTCGCACTTTACTTCTCTTCTTGATTTCTTGATCTTTCTTCAGTGATACCCCGCCTTTGGCAAAATGTCTTAAATAAAGAAAATATGTATGTATATATCTTTTGTTTAGACAGTGTTTGTTTTTCAAAGACATGAAGGGAACAATAACATCTGAAGTATCTATATTGTTATTACAAGTGTTTACATCATGGAATATCATTAAGTATTGCTTTTATGTCAGTAAAAAATTTCTCCCATCAATACCATGTTATGTGCAAAAAAAGTTAAATGAGTCAAAATCTGTTCTCCAATGATAAAATATCATACTCTAGTGCAAGAAAACTAGCTATGATTTGCAGAAATTAATTCACAACTTTTAACCCTGATCAGGCTGCCATCTGATCAGGATCTGCACTGTTTACTTTTCGATTAATATTTTTGATCAAGCATTGAACAGTGCATATCATTATCAGATGGCACAGATGTGCCAGCTGATCTGGATCTACACTGGCTTCACACATGTGAAAATGCATAAATATGGAGTAACAGGTAAAGGGTTAGGATAAATGTTAACTTGTACTTGAGGATATAACTGAGAGCTAATGATGATGGATGCTGTCCTTCCTGCTTTTCTAGAAGTTTAGGATCTGCGTCTGAAAAAAAGAAATTTACTAATTACTTCAATTGCATTTATATTTGTAGGCATGTAATAATATAGTTTGTGAATTTGTCGTTTTAAACTGTCTACAGTCACATTAACATAAAATTCTATATTTCATTGCCATGAAAATAAGTACCCGTAAAATTAAGCAACTACAATATTCCAGGGCTCGCACTAGAGGGAGACTTGGGAGAAGTGGTTTCCCAAAACAGACCAAACTTCTCTCTATTCGTGCTATTGGAGAAGTCCATTTTGTATAGACTATAAAGGGAAATAATGCTGATGACTGCAAACTTTTCTATAAGTCAGTAAATTACGACAAAACTTCTCCCGTACATGCAAGTCTAGCTAGAGCCCTTTATTCCTCAGTTCAGTGTCAGTTGTTCCTTTAGGTTTCACCAAATTATCTCCAGAGCCAGGGCACTGGAAATTGACTAACTAACTGACTTATCTTGTCTCTCACTTACTTTGTTATAAGTCTGAGCAATTTACATATGATTTATTCTTACCAGGCGTAACTGACCCTTATTAAAAAAATTCGGTTCTGTCTACTTTCGTTTTCGACAAATTTGACCTACATTTTGACAGCTGATCGCAAACAGGAAGTGCGCAAATTCCCCGCAATTAAGTGTAAACAGAGCCAGATTATGATCAATTACTCCGTTTCAAACAAATTCTAGTGTCCTGTACCAATACCCTATGATACTTACCAATGTGAGAATCTTCGATGTGGTGTATAAGATCAGCTAAAGACGTGAATGCTCGCCCACAACCCTGAAATTTACAGTTGTTGAGAAGGAACACCGCCATTTGCATGTAAACGACAGCCTCGTTTTGAGACTAATTAACATAAACCCACGGGTCTAGTACTTTTTTGTTTAAAACGAAAAATCAAACATTCACTTGTTTATTACATCAAAATACATGATCAAAAGGCGTTTTATAAGACATCAAATATTTATTTGATAAGTTTTTCTCAATGCTTTTATACGAATGTTCACAGTATTGAATCTGCACAGCGCTTGCTGCGGGTGTAGGTGTAAGACCTACAAATTGCAAAGTCTAAATGGCCTATTGACTTTTACTCAGTCGTTATAAATAACTAAACAACTGTAGTTAGCCAAATATAAAGGCGCCTGCGTTCCTCAGTTTTGATACCTTTTGGAGGCAAAGTCTAGTTCAGAGATTTGGTTATATTAACTCAACGTTTGAAAAAAAAACTCGTTTTTATTGCAGCTAAGTTTGTGGGATGTTCTTTAAGCAACTAAAACGTTTCATATCAACTGAGTGAAATTTGAGCTCGAAATATACTGCATTTTACCTGTCAAGTCAACAGGTATGCTTCGGGTAAGCTGAGATTATCATAATAATGAATTTCACGAGGGTGCAACAGTATAGAATATAGTTGTTGTTTGTAAAGTATAATTTATATTTCTCAGTATTTCACGTTGATTCTAACTCAGTCTTCATCAACAAATAAAAGACTGTTGTTAAACAAACTTAGAATGCCACCGGCTGTTGTATGACGTCACACTTGCTTTCCGTATCTATTGTTTAATATCCTCCAGAGTTTCTAATCAACTAGGCATAATGCTCATCACAATATTTCCGACAAAAACCCAACTGACCTGACATTAGAACATTGGATATAGACTATTAATAAACATGGTAAAGAGGAAATATAAATGTGCACTGTTATGTTTAACAAAAGAAGAGGCTCAGCTTATAATTATATTAAACAAAAGCAAAAGCACACTGCGCTATTCTGCCGACGGATCCTGCATTTGTGCATAATATCACTTATAAATGCTGTAATTTAAGAACAATTAAAACGATTACATAAGATCTGCAGCTTTAAGAATACACTAGTCAAAAGTTCTAAGTGCACACTTGATAAATGTTGATTTTTCAAATAATTTGATTGAATCTTTCATAATAGTGTAAATAACAATGAAAAGAATCAATTTTCTATTAAAGCACACCAAAAAATTTAAGTCTGCTCATCCTGATTAAAAAATAATAACATTTTAGCTCACTTGTTCTCAGAAAGCAATTCTCAAGTTAATTATCATTGCATCGGCTATCATTTGTGATCGTTTTCTCATCTCTGTATAATTTAAATTTCATGCAAATTTAAAGGGAATACTGTAGTTTGCCATTCCATTGCACTGAAATAGCTTCCTGTAGCTTTGTTATGGTCTGATGGGCACGATGAGCCAACTCACTCTTCTCTATTTTATCCATAACGTTTTTACAAGATTTCAAGGAGAAAATTCCATTTTTTTCACAATGTTTTGTGCCAAAAGTTTTTGAAATGTCTAGCAGTTTGTCCTTGGGATGATGCAATTCTCTATGATAGATGTGTAACAGCCGTTTCAAACGAAAAAATGTATTCATTTCGCTAAAGTTGACCAGTTTTCGGACATGCTTTTTGACCAAATAAACGTCATTTTCGAATAATTCGATTTTAAAGTTTATTGAATTTCTATAACTTTTAGCTTTAAATTTGTATTTATTGGACACTGATCAAACAAATGTTAAACTAATATTTTCGAGTTTACGTTGTTTTACGTAAATATTTAATGACGTAATTGAGTAACGCCAGCGTTCAACGTAAGCAACGTTATCAATCTAGAAAATAATGTCGTTTGATTTTCTTCTTAAATTAATAAAATATGCAAAAATAAGGTATTTATTTTGCATTTACGAAAACCGTCAAGATTTGTTACAACAAATTCGAAGTTATGCCAGTGAAAAAAATTTTGACGGCAGTGTCTTTGTCTGCTGACGTCAACCGTTTCATGGTTACAATTTGTTTGTGTGTTTTTCGTGTTTGTCTGGAGTCGGTGAACATGTGAAAAACAAAAACAATTGTAAAAAAATAAAGTTCGATTGCCGCACGGGGATTACGCATAAATAGCGTATGCCGACGTGGATGACGTAATACGTAAAACATATGCACGGTTTTCCAAAAATATTATTGTTTGATCATAATTAACATTATATCAAACTTTCATTCAATTAGAATAAGTTTACTTTGAGATATTCAAAACTGAAAAGTGTGCACTTAGAACTTTTGACAAGTGTAGTATATTATAATAGGCCTTTGCGGGTTCGCTCCCAGCTAGAGGCACTATATTTCAAACATATATAGGACAGTAAGTCAATAGCCCGTTTAAGAGGCATCGAATCTATCAGCATCCCTGTTGATATAATCCGCAAAGACTTGTTAACATCTTGTTACTGTGTATTTTTTAATAATTCCCGTATCAAATAAATGATTGGTGTTATGTATCTAATGTTAATCTCCAGCAGCATGTAAGGGTCATGCTCAATTAAACATTATTTCGGACAGTACAAACATTTTGTTTCAAAGGCATACTCTATACGATAACCCTTAAAAATGGAACCAGCTGTTGATGTCAACTTTTAAAATGAGTCAAGTTTACGTACGTTTATCTAGGGTAGACTGTCAATAGGTCTTACACCTATTGAGAATTTGTTCAGGATTCAGCACTGTGAATGTTTAAACGGAAGTAGTTCCGACGCAATCGCAGTCGACAGTCTCCTTGTTGGTAGCAAAGGTGAGCGACTCCATAGTGAGTGGACAGAGAATTAAAATCGGACTTTATCAGTAAAGTTTTAGTGCATCATTAAAAAATAATATGTGCTAAGATGTTTTATTAATATATTTTCTTATTGATTAACTTTTTCAGTAATATGAATTCGTACTTTACAAAATATTTTAGCTAACCGGCATCTTTGATTTTTTTAGGCTAAGGTCGGCAGGATTTACACAGGAACAATGTACAGCTGCTCAAGAATCGTTGCCCCAGCAACCAGATGCTTGGTATGAATGTTTCTTTGCATTTTGTTAATTGTCATCGAGTGTCAGTTATTATCTAATTTCAAATTCTCTTCGAACCCTGGAGGTCAAATAAGCTGTCGGCCATCTTATTTGGGATTCTCGGTGCACAATAACCGAGTTTGACCACAATTTGCATTATTTGAGCGATATATCAGGACAGAAGCCTAATAAAAGTAATTTGCCGAACTGTTTCAAGCTCCTCGACTGTAAATCATTGACAGTTTTGAGCTGTCATGTTGTGTCCTGTCAAATGACCTTGAGTAAAATTTGTCAAATTTTAAAGCAAAAGTTGCCATCTTTGATCAGAGCACATAACAAACTGAAAGATGTTGTCGAACAAGTAGAATGTTTAACAATTTATTTACACTTTTCAGTGTTTGGTTCACTTGTTCAAATCGATAACACTGTTAGGTTTTATTGATATCATTGAAATGAACATCCATTGGCATTAGAAATAAGTGACTGCTAGATAATGCATAGGCCAACACTACTCCAAATATTTAGAGGAACGCATGCTTCTTTAACATTTAATATTTTGACATTTGATATTTTTCATTTATTGGCAAGCGTTACCTCTAATCGCGATGCATCAAAAACGTGTCGCATATTTAGTTTTAACAAAAACTTTACAGAAAGTCAAAATCTCAGCTTTAAATGATTAGACATTGAAAGTATAAAACAAAATTCACCTTTAAGCATCAAATCATCGGTAAACAAGAAATTAAATCCGGTAAGAAATTATATTCAAGTACTGTGTACGCAGAACTTTCACTTGACATATTCCCGATTGACAGTTGCGTAAAAATTTCTGACGAAAATATTTTCAATAGTCGGGCTATGTCCTTTAAACAGAAAGAAAAAAAATCAAACTATTGTAGGCTAACTTTAATTATCAAGAAAATATATATTTCTGTCCGTTTTATGGGGAAGTATGATTTATATTATAAAAAAACATCTATTTATTTGTAATTCGTCCAATTAGTATTGTATAACATGAGGCGGTTGCATGATTTGCGTGAGCCAATCAGAATCGAGCAATGTCTACACGGCTGAGAGCCGCATATACAAAAATACTGTGGTTGAAATTAAAATGGATTATCGTAGTTTATAACTGGAAAATGTAAGTAATTTTTATGTCTGAAGCAAGAATAAGCGTAACAGTGTTTTTTTTCACTTTTGGGGGGAAGGGGGTCGCAGCCCTTTGGCAGGGGAAAATTGCGACACGAACAAAGGAAAGGGGGAATACTTGGAAGATACTTGCAGCTGTCAAACACAACAAAACAAAGTATTCACTGATCTTTTGCTTTTTGCATTGCTAACACTGTAGTTAAACCAAGTAAATCTTGCCTCATACTTCCCAGAGTTGAATTTTCTTGCATCAGAAAAAAAATTAAGATTTTTCATCTTCAATATCATTTTCACTATCACTCTATTACACATTAGCGGAACAAATCGAACCGTCCGTAACAGACTCCAGCAAAGGGGGAATTTTATATTGGATATGGGGGAAAAATTTATACTATTTTGAGGGGGGAATGGGGCCCAATTTCTCCAAATATTTGGCATAAAAAAAACACTGCGTAATATCGATGAAATATTGCTATATTTAGGCATGTCATGTTGTAAATTTGCAGATAACTTAGATAATTGTCCCGACTGAAAATCAGTCGGAACATGCGACAGGAAAACTGCGTTCTGCGATGACGTCGTAATTGCAATAAAATAAAAAAATGATAAATAAGCATTTATGACGTCATATTTATAGGACTAAGGCCAACACCAACTTGACCAAGTCTATCCAATATTTTTATGACGTAATGATTTTTCAGGTTGCCGCAGGGAGCAAATCCATCAGACCAATTAGCAGCACAGTTATATCAAAAGATGTAAGTTTGTTTTTCTTTGTGAACAAATTCAAAGTGGCATTTGTTGTTAGTTTTGTAGAAATTAGCATGATAATGCTCGGTCAGATGAAGGATTCCAAGAATGAGTTTTTTTGGGGGGGGGGGGGGAGTCTCTGGGTAGTAAGATAATATTAATAATTAATAATTGCCACATTCCAGACCAAAATTCCCTTCAAATGTAAATATTGCTGCACAAAAAAAATGGGTGTGAGCAACCCATATGACCCCCCTCTCAATCTGCCCCTGATCGGGGCTATTTCTCACGGTAAGGGAAGGGGTCCATGCCCTAAAATTTGAAGGGGAACAAAAAGGCTTGAAGTAGTGTAACTTACTTTTGGGGGAAACTGCATGATTTTAAAGAAATATTCTGAGAGGTAGGTGTCTATGAACGGCCACTACTAAAGAATGAAAAATAGCCCTGCTCAGCTGATACTCCTTCAGGGAATGAAATGGCCAAGGTCAGTGAGGTACATTTTCAGGTTAAGGTTCAACTTCAGTTTTGTAAACAGACTGTAAAAAACACCTTTTCCTAGACCTTCTACCTTAACATTAAAAATGCATTCAACAGAATAATTGTTTTGTTAAAAGTTGTGTCCTTTTCCTTAATTTCTTCTAAATAAAATGACCCCTAAGTTTGGAATTCACTGGGGTCTAAGTGGTTTAGTAAAAATTTGCTTCCATCAAATTTCAAGAATCTGCAGTGCAGATTGTGCATTGGTTAAACTCCCTTGAGGGAAAGCGAATGTTTTTTTAATGAAATTTCTTTAAAGTGGGCACCTGTAAACAGCCTCTTGAGAAGAAAAGCCCTGCAGAGTTAAAATTATGATGGATAAGTGTTTTAACATACACATGAGAAATGTTTTTTTTTTATTTTTTAATTGAAGCTTTTTTGTCAGAAAAATGGATCATAATTAATATTGTCAGTATACTGTGTATGTACTTAATGGCTTTCATCGCAAGAACACAGTGCAACTGGCAAACATGTTCAAGGTAGAGAATGAAAATTTTGTGGGGAAAATAGGATTGTGCTTGGGGGGTATGGGACTTCAATTATGCCTCACAGGGCATTCACAACAATAGAAAATGTTAATGTATCTGCTGTGCCTTGTTGATAATGTATGCCATTTCTATTTCAGAATACCATCTGTGTAGCACCTGTCAACACAAATGCATTTATGAACCAGGTAAGCAAGCTTTCAAGTCATTGTCCTGTGTTTACCATACAAGACAAACTCTATGCACTATTGTACACCTTTAATTCACATAGGTTTAAATGCTCTTAACCAATTCACTTAGGTTTAATGCTTTTAACCAGGTTTTAGATTTTCTTTGAAACATCCAGGTTATTAAATGGTTGTATTGGGCTGGTGGGCATATACATTTCATTAAGTTTTCCTTTTTTTCTAGGTAACAATTCAAGGTAACCAGGTTTCAATGCACTTTTCTTGTATTGCTTTTAGTATGGAAAGTGGGCAATGCCTGGTAATTTGGTGGAAAATAGCCTGAATTCACATTTAAAGGGGATTAAACACGTCTAATGTAAAGTAATTTTGGGGGGAAAACTGCAGGATTTTAAAGAAGTATTAAGAAAGGAAGGTGCCTGTAACGGTCCCCTTATGAAGGATATAAATCCTTTGCAGTGCATCACATTGTAACGTGTACATCATCCATATAAAGTGATTTATCTGAACTATAAAACAGGTGATTCCAGAGAGACGATTCAAACTGGGGAAATTAATTTAGACAGACAGGGAAGAAATCTTTGATGCTGTTTTTTTAAGTGATTACTACCATATATGGTAGAGGAGGTTAGGACTGTTGACATCTTGTTTGAATCTTGAATTTAACTATTGACCCTGTCACTTGCAGCTTAGATGTTTCCAGACAAGTGTAGCCAAACGTGATATTGACTCTGCCGCCAGATACATTGGAGCAGGAGCTGCGACAGTAGGAGTAGCTGGTTCAGGTATGTGCTTGCATGTGTACATTTTGTAGTTTTTCGAAGTATGCTGACCAAGTCTATTGTTCATTTTCAGATAACTTTGTAATATAATTCCAATCAGTGCTTTTCTGTAATTAATGATTTGATACTTTTGCAATGAAACCATTTTCCAAAATCCATAAAAAAAATTTACTGCTTATTTTGTGATGTTGAGGGTTGTTGGCATATGGAGAAGTACACATGTATATGTAATAGGATTATTACGATATAAAATTGCAGTGTAACATTATTCAACTGCAGTTATAGCATAGCGTAATAGACTGCTTGAGAAAACGAGGGGATTGTTAAGAATATTGACACAAGTGATTGTTAATCATGGCAGTTTAATTATCTGTTGCACACATGAGCCTTGCTCATGGCTTCTTGTCAGTTGCTAAATTTGCAGGTATTCCAATAGCTTGAAAACAGGGGTCACAAGTCCCCTATGGAAAATTTTCAAATGGTCGCAATCAGTTTGTTGACGTGTTGTTTTTTTTCAGTGAACTTGAACACTTGTCCTAGTGTTTTAACTTCATTTAAATTTATCTTTACATGTCAAGTCAATATTGACTTCATATTTAAAATGCAATATAAACAATATTTTATCTTTTTGTTGCAAAATTAGACCACTTTTCTTAAAAATTTCCTGCAATCGAAATGACCCCAAGCTTAGAATAAGGTGGGGTTAAAAGTGGAAAAATTTCAGGTCTGCTTGCATCATCATGCAAAAATCAGCATCTATTGAAAACCTGACTTGAACCCATTTTTGTGTTGCCCTTTCTTAGAAAAGTCATAAATAGGAGCTGCTTTGTCCATTTGTCTGTCACGAAAACTGAACATTAGCAATAACTTTGCCAATTCTCAATATTTCTTATGACTTTTAAATTATGTTGCTTATGACAACAGGTTCGTAATGATGCCAAAATTTATTGGAGTTATGCCTCTTTAATACTTGGGTTTTGTCGGGAACACTTGTTAAATGTTATAACTTGTTAATTTATCTATATTTCTTCAAGAAACTTTTAAATAGCATTGCTCATGACAACACAATCATGATTATGCAAAAATCTTTAGGTCAATGTCACATTTCAATGAATTGTGCCCTTTTTTAATTCAGAATCAAGTACCCAAGGGCCACACAAGTGTTCAAATGAACACCCATCTAGTTTTTGTTTAAAAAAACAAGGAACTACGTGGTTTTTGGCTTTCACACACTTCGTCACACCTGCTGATATGTAAAAATCTGTAAAAAATTTATATGAAATGTGTAAAGTGTAATTGGCAAATGTTAACTGCTGCGAATTTTTTCAGGAGCTGGTATTGGATCAGTCTTTGGCAGCATGTGCATCGCCTATGCCAGAAACCCATCCATGAAACAGCAGTTGTTTGCTTACGCCGTCTTAGGATTTGCCTTGGCTGAGGCTATGGGTATCTTCTGTCTTATGATGGCCTTCATGATCATCTATGCTCTTTAACTTATCCTGATAGACTATAGATATTTCTTGGGTTTATACAGTGATTATTTTAGTGTGTGAGAATTTAACAAATTGTTGACAGTGCTAATGGGAACAAACTGTGAATCCAATCAGATCAAATTTGAAACCGAAGTTCTCAGAGAAAGATGTTGCAGGGAAAAGACCACGTCCCATAATATGTGGTAATTTATTCAGGATACTTTGAAAACCGTAAACTATATAAATTGGATTATCACAAAATCATATGTAAAAAGTTATTAAAGATTGGAATTTATTGATGTCTTTGTTGTTTTGTATTTCTATATGCAGTTAAAATACAATTGATATGTACTTTGGAAAAGCATTTTATACAGCTCTATACATGACATTAACCACCTGAAAGCAGATAATGGTGCAAAATGTTTCAACAACTACATGGCATGTAGAGGGTTTGCAATTCTAAAACTGCATCATGACCATGGTCGGATCAGCTGTCAAATTCACACCTTTAACCTTTAAGCATTAAAATATGGCATGAGCGAACATTCGTGTCATCTGATCATGATCTGCACTTTCTGCTTACAGGTCAGAAATAACAATAAAAAAGCAGTGGACATGTAGATCTTGATTAGTCGACACAGGTGTTCCTGCTGATCTGGATCAACCCTTTGCCAATACCAAAAAGGCCTACATATGGTGGAAAAGTTAATATAAGCAAAGATGGGTTAATTTAATTTAAAAATGCTGTGGTCTATTTAATAACAATTGATACTGGAAACTTATGAATCGGGGGGGGGGGGGGGGGGGAGATATATTTTCTTGTTCAGTTAAAATAATTGGCCTGATGTGCACAAAAGCTCGATTCATGTTTTGGACTTGGGGTGGGGATATTGACATAATTAGTGGTCTAGTAGTCACATTTTTACATTTTTAATCTGAATCTTTATTTTGCTTGCAACTTAAAAACTAAACTCATCAATAGTTAACCACTTCCACTTTGACGTTGGTAGTTATCCCCCGCCGATGAAATCGGGAGGGGGATATTGTTTTGGCGTTGTCCGTCCGTCACGGTGTCACGTCGTCACGGTGTCACGGTGTCCGTCCGAATTTCGTTTCCGGGCTATTTCTCTGCAACCACTGGATGGATTTCAACGAAACTCTGTGGGAAGTATCAGTACCAAGAGGAGATGCGCATATCGTCGTCTTGTTCCGGTCAGACGATTTAACACAGAGTTATGGCCCTTTGATAACTTATGCATTATGTATATAGGGCAGTATTCGTTTCCACGTTATTTCTCTGCAACTACTGAATGGATTTCAATGAAACTTGCTGCAAACTATCTATACCAAGAGGAGATGCGCATATTGTTGTCTTGTTTCGGTCAGACCATTTAACACAGAGTTATGGCCCTTTGATAACTTATGCATTATGTATATAGGGCAGTATTCGTTTCCGAGCTATTTCTCTGCAACCACTGGATGGATTTCAACGAATCTTTCTGAGAACCATCAATACCAAGAGGAGATGCGCATATCGTTGTCTTGTTCCAGTCAGACCATTTAACACAGAGTTATTGCCGTTTGATAACTTATGCATTATGCATATAGAGCAGTGTTCGTTTCCGCGCTATTTCTCTGCAACTACTGAATGGATTTCAATGAAACTTGCTGAAAACCATCTATACAAAGAGGAGTTGCGCATATCTTTGTCTTGTTTCGGTCAGACCATTTAACACAGAGTTATTGCCCTTCATTAACTTATGCATTATGCATATAGAGCAGTATTTGTTCGGCGCTATTTCTCTGTAACTAGCGGATGGGTTTCAATGAAACTTGCTGAAAACCATCTATACCAAGAGGAGATGCGCATATCATTGTCTTGTTTCCGTCAGATCATTTAACACAGAGTTATTGCCCTTTGATTACTTATGCATTATGCATATAGAGCAGTATTTTCGTTTCCGCGCTATTTCTCTGTAACTAGCAGATAGGTTTCAATGAATCTTTCTGAGAACCATTAATACCAAGAGGAGATGCGCATATTGTCGTTTTGTTCCAGTCAGACTGTTGAACACAGAGTTATGGCCCTTTGATAACTTATGCATTATGCATATATAGCAGTATTCATTTCCATGCTATTGCTCTGCAACTACTGAATGGATTTCAATGAAACTTTCTGGAAAACATCAATACCAAGAAGAGATGCGCATGTCATGGTCTTGTTCCAGTCAGACTGTTTAACACAGAGTTATTGCCCTTTGATAACTTATGCATTATGCATATATAGCAGTATTTATTTCCGCGCTATTTCTCTGCAACTTTTGGATGGATTTCAATGAAACTTTCTTGAAACCATCTATACCAAGAGAAAATGTGCATATCATCCTGTTGTTCCTGTCAGACTATTTAACACAGTTATGGCCCTTTGATAACTTATGCATTATGCATATTATAGAACAGTATTCTTTTCCTCTATTTCTCTGCAACTACTGGATGGATTTCAATTAATCTTTCTGAGAACCATCAATACCAAGAAGAGATGTGTATATTGTTGTCTTGTTCCAGTCAGACTGTTTAACACAGAGTTATTGCCCTTTGATGACTTATGCATAATAGAGCAGTATTTGTTTCCGCTCTATTTCTTTTCAACTTCTCGATGGATTGAAATGAAACTTTCTGGGAAACATCAATACTGAGACGAGATGCCCATTTTGTCATCTTGTTCCGGTCAGACTGTTTAACACAGAGTTATTGCCCTTTGATAACTTATACCTTATGCAAATAGAGCAGAATTTGTTTCCACGCTATTTCTCTGCAACTACTGGATGGATTTTAATGAAACTTTCTGGGAACCATCAATACCAAGAGGAGACGCACATATTGTCATCTTGGTTCAGTCAGATCCTTTAACACAGAGTTATAGCCCTTTGATAAGTTATGCATTTTGCTTGTAGAGCAGTATTTGTTTCCTTGCTATTTCTCAGCAGGAATCTATGGAAACCATCAATACCAAGACAAGATGCCCATATTGTTGTCCTGTTCTGGTCTGACCGTTTAACACAGAGTTATGGCCCTTTGATAAGTTATGCACTATGCATATAGAGTAGTATTCGTTTATATGCTACTTCTATGCAACTTCTGCATAGATTTCTTTTAAATACAGCACTATATTTTTACTACTGCATTCTTCATTTCAACAACTTGAAGACTTTTTGTCTCATTTTTATATTCTGGTGAGCTGCCCAACCCTTTTCACCATCTGAAGTTTTTTTTCACCTTTTTTGCCATCCATAATAAATATCTAAATAAAGCCCTATGACTTCAGCTGTTGTGTTAGTAATAACCAGTACTCGGCGGGGGATATAAATTCAACGAATTTGCTTGTTACTACCAGTGATTGATTAAATAAGAATGGCTTCATAAATTTATTTTATCTGTGACGGAATTAGAGACATCGCAATGATCAAGATTAGGAACACACTTGCAGTGTTCCAACCCTGCAGCTTATTACCGATTTTCTGCAAATTTCCCGAAAACCTACTTAACTGCATGTATTTTGAAACGTTGGTGTGTCTTAAAAATCATTGGGGAACTTTCAATTTCTTAGTAAATTAAATGTTCCGTAATGAGACAAAAAAGGAAGACAGCATTTTACATCGTATTCAATTTAAACATGTTGATTTTATTGCTTCTCTCAAATATTGAGCTTTTAAATTTTGGCAATAGAAAAAGGTTAGCTCAATCAAGATGCAAATTAGAAGTGTAGTACTTGACAAACCAACCGGGTTTTTGATAGTGAACTAATGTACAGTTTCAAAGCTGTCTGCTTTGAAGATTAACTTGTTTGTTATTGGACGAGGAAGGATGCAGCTACCTATCCACCACCCATCCCTCTCCTATTTTTTTACATTTTCATTTTTTTTCTAACACGCCAAAAACAAAACGTTTGGTGGAAGGGATGGGGAAGGGAATTTGGGTATCCCATTCCTTCCATTAAAAAGGTTATTGTTTTATCTTTTTTAAGGCCATAGCAAAAGATATAAAAGAAATGACAATGACTGTCAAGAAGTGTCCAGTGGCTAAAACTTTAGAACATCATTTTTGTGTCGCCCTTTTGAAGAAACGGCGATACATAGGGACCGCTTTGTCCGTCCGTCCGTCGGTCTGTCCGTCACGAAAACTTAACATTGGCTATAACTTTGCCATTTCTTCATATTTCTTTATCAAACTTTCAAGTTATATTGCTTATGACAACACGCTCGAGATGATGCCAAATTCTCAAGGTCAAGGTCACATTTGATGGAGTTATGCCCCTTTTTGTACTTGGATTTTTACACGAAAACTTAACGTTGGCTATAACTTCATTTCTGAATATTTTTACATCAAACTTTCAAATTATATTGCTTATGACAACACGCTCGTGATGATGCCACATTCTTTGATGGAGTTATGCCCCTTTTTGTACTTGCATTTTTATTCCGACATAGCACCAGAGGGCGACACAAGTGTTCAACTGAACACCCATTTAGTATTGATATTTTTATAACTCAAAACAACAAACTTTTTGTTGTAGGGGAATGGGATTCAGGTATCCATCCACCACCCTCCCACCTCTCACATTTCTTTCCTTACTCATTTTCCTTTCAAACCTCGCACCCATAACATTTTTGTTTTGGTGATAGGGTTGCGGAAGGATAAGGGGTAAACTCTAAATGTTTTTTTTTAAAGATCTTATTTGTCTGACATGTATAAAGCAAATTTCACTTAGAAACTTTGATATAAACTGTCGATTGGTGAACCGGCATGGCAGGTGGGGTGGGGAAGGGGTGCGGGAGTTGGGGATCTCGGGTTAGGGTACCTACCTCTAAAACACTTAAAATTGTTATTGACCAAAAAACTTTTCTCGTTTGCTGTGTTATGGGGGCACTAACATTGCAAATGGCGAAAACTGGTTAAAATTTCAAAAATGAATTTTGGGGGAAATACTCACTGCCACCTAGATTTTTGTAAAAGTTTTGTGAAGAAATGTATTTGTTTAAGGATATACTAATGTTTGCAAGCTCACTTTAGTCTTAACTCATGTTCTAATTACCAAGCACATACTAAAACAAAAGAATGTTAGGGTTTCAAGAAATTTAAGAAAAATTACTTCTGGGCCTTAATCTTTGCAACGTTAGTGATACCTTATGGGGTGGTGATTCAGGTACCTATCCACCACCTCCGAAAAATTACCTTTTCATTTTTCTTTCAAAACTCACACCAATCCAAAACATTCGTGGATGGGTTGTGGAAAGATCAGATGAAACTCCTTACTCACTTCCAAGTTAAAATGTTGCCCCATTAAAAATATTTTTTAATATATCTGATTGCTTTTTCCGACTCTTCGGATAATCGAGCTTGTTTCCGACTGTCTCATGTCAGAGTTAAGCCCCTTTCAAATGTCTACTATGTAACTTAAGGGGATGTAATCCTGCGTACAAAAAACTTTGAAGAATTTTTTCTTAGCAAGTTGACTTCAAAGTGAAAATAAGACCATAATATTTTTTATCATTAAAACACTGAAGACAAAAATTTGTTGCATTTATTAGGTTATACTAATATGAAAAGCCAAACTTTATGAAATTCGAGAACGACACTCAAACGTGTAGATGAAAAGGGAATCGAGTTGGCTCCCCAAGACAGCTAGTTAGAAAACTGTCAGTCCGAGTCCACGAAGGTGGTCGTTTTGCAGGGTATTAGCTTTGTTCGGAAAACGTAATATATGAAAGTCCAGCAATATATTGTGCGAACAATTCGCTATCCAGTTTGTAGGGAAAATATAAGCTTCTCCTTTCATTAAAGTATAAAGTAAAAGGACGTATTACAAACTCAGTTATATCCGATTACAAAATATCCATAACAATCTAATCGGTATTGTAATATTTACTCTTTTTATACAAAAAAGTATTATGTTTAAGCGCGAAATTAATCGTATTATTCATGATACTTGTATAGTTATTATTATATGGTGAATACAGGGAATTTATCAGGGGCGTAGTCAACTTTTGAATATTAGGGCGGCGGGATTTTTTTTAACATAATTTTAGTAGTGAAAGTTTAAATGATAACAAGACAGTTGCATGTATAAGATTTTTTTTATTTTCAAAACAATCGTTTAAGTTATATTTCTAAAAGACTAAAGTATTTCAAAACATATAAAATACCTCATCGTAATTTGTGCTCCAGCTTGGATTTCAAAAGAACAGGGAAACAAATCTAAGATAAAACAGGACAGTTTGTACGCGCAAAATGGTCAAAACTAGGCACTTTTATGCAAATCTTTGAGAAAGTGCATTGTACATAAATGTCCCTCTGAATGAGTAATTGTGACTAAAAGATGAAATGTAACGTTCATAACTAATGAAGACATGGGTAGTCATTAGAAAATGGGTAGGTATAAACGCTCGCAGCAAGGGTTTTGACACTCCAAAAGAGCGCTCGGGAAATGGAAAATTTGGAGGTTGATTAGAAACATCCTTATCTTATCTTATCTTATCTTAATATCGATTAAGAATGATTTTACATCATATTTGACCTACTAAGTACTTGTTAATATTGGACACCAAAACTGAAGTAACATGTCGCCAATTGTCCTTTTAATTGACATTAGACAAATACAATAAACAAAATCGTTATTGATAATACCCTGGCACTGAACGTGCAATTATAAAGTGCAATTTACATCCGTTGGTCATCCTAGTCGTTTAATCTCGGTCGCGCGCAGCTTATTCACAGTGTCTAAGCGTACAGTTAACCCAAACGGAAGTTGCTGATCTGTACGCCGATGATCACATAGTTGCTTACAGAAAAACACGCGACATCGGCTTTTTATTTGTAAAATATATTCAAATTGAACGTTATTTTTGCAGAAATTATTTTTATAATAAGTACATTGTTGATTAATAGTCTTACTGTGATCTTAAAGTCTTGAACTAACGGCTAGTTAAGTTGCAATCTGTAATCTTTTCACACTTGATCAGTACAAAATGGGGAAAAAGAGTGGAGGAAATCTGCATTTGTGACCTCATATTTTATAATGTATATATTGGAAAGGTATATATTTGACTTCCCGTGAAAGAAAAATCATTTCCAACGCTCACAAAATGCGTTGAACGGTGCTTGAACGAATTAGCACCGAGAAAATGGTCTTTCTGTGCACCGACCGAAAGTGACAAGACTGTACGCAAAGTTGCAGTACTTCAATGTCAGACTGTACGAACAGTTGCGATCATAAGTGCATCATATACTGATCAACTGAAAAGCATCAATGAAGCAAGAAATTGTTAAGGAATCAATCAAAGGAATCATCCAAATCTAATGTATTATTAATAAAAAATAAAACCTTATATGATCACATTTTAGAACTGACAAGCACGTTTTGAGCTATAAATTGATAGGTTTTTTACTCTGATCTACTGTTGAACCATATTAACGAATTGGTACAATTTGCAAATAAGACACCGATAATTTCTAGAAATCCTAAATCCCCTGATTGTGACATTAAATAAAACCTAGTATGAACCTGCTGAAATCCCTGCCGGTGTTGGCAAAAATATACATTATGCACAAATATTATCCAATATCATAGACTTTAACAATCTGGTCTTTGACAGGAAAATTCCATTAAGAGGTTTCAGATTTTGAAATCCACCACCTCGTGACCGAGTTAAGTTAGTCAACAATTACGTCTGCAACTGTTAAGAATTTGATGTTTAAGGTCGTGAAAATGTCGAGTTGGATTTCATTTTGGCCGACTTTCTTTGTTAGATTTCAGGGATTATGTTAATCTGATTGGAGCATTTTATGAAATCTTTAGAAACTATGGTTGAAGTACTAACGCGTATTTGTCCAGATATATTATGGCTTCTACTGTTCGCACTTCAGAGAAGAAATGAAAACATTACAGCGGGCCTCTACATATCTTACACGGTCTTGCCACTGATATAGCTCGGTTGAACTATAGTCGTTTTTCACGCCTCCTTTCATAAAGAGGTCACAAGAGATTTAAAAACAAATCTGATTTTGAAACAGAAGCCAAGATCAGTTATTTGTTTATACAATTGCATTATTAAAAGAATGAGCAAATTTGTTGAAACAAATACTAGTATGCATTTTTCAGGTTCTCTTGCAAGAATTATTAAGGTTAACTGAAGCTAAAATGATAACCTGTCGATATAATCAGAAAGCATGATCTGGAACCATAAATTGTTAATGATCTGTTTGACAACTATGCGTACAGATGTTAGGCATCTGTTAACATCTAACGATCGCGTACGGTTGCAACTATGCGTACAGTCTTATCATTTACAGTGCCATAAAGAAAGTATCATTTTCTCGTTGCTAAGTCGTTCAAACTCAGGTTAACGAAGTACACAAGTTGAATAAATGAATTTTCTCCCATACCAACACAAATATGGTTCAAAATCTATTCACACAATGAAATTTGAGCCCAAAACGTCCCGTTTTGTTCAATGTTTTGCTCCTATTTTCACTGATCGAGTTGGGAACGATGATGGATTATAACAATACTAACCCTTCCTTTAAGTCTATATGATCACAGCAGGACTAACAAATAACGTTTTACTTACCACAGAAATATTTTTTTCCAAATGCACATTAAACTTGGTTTATTTACCAATAAATAATTCGATGTCGCAGGTTTTTCTGTAAGCAACTATGTGATCATCGGCGTACAGATCAGCAACTTCCGTTTCGGTTAACTGTACGCTTAGACACTGTGTTATTGGGCGTGTCGATGCCAGTCTTCGTTGAACCCCAATTCAAGAAGACATAAAAATACTGGAGCGGCGAAGCTAAAATATTACGGCGGCTTGTCGAAATATTGGAGCCGCCTCCCCATTGACTACGCCTATGTGTATACTGAGGCGATTTAAAATCTGCATAGTATACATATGCGTTCTATTATGCTTATTATGAATTTTTTCGTGTCATTGTTTGTCTAACATCAAGATCTACCATTATTGTCCCCGTGCACAGATTTTAAATATCGACAGTATATTTCTGAGCACTTGGATACTTTCTTTTATATAATAATTGACATAAGTATTGAGTTAGGTTACGCGCAGATTTTTTTTGATATGTGAAACTCACTAGGTTGCCACTACTCTATACGAGATGGAAACTTGAATTGTTCGAGTTATCTCCCCTGGTATGGAAAGTAAACGTTACTCTTGCATATACATGGCAAGTTCGAACAGTAAAGAAAAGAAGAGAGTATAGTTATACAATGATCATGTTCAAGATAGATGTTACAATTAATTTACGAACATGATAACCCGAGGGCTTACCGCCTTAGTTAAAACCTTTTTTTATTTTACATCGGTTGTTTAACAAGTTATTCCAACTTATATTAATCACGCTGGATCACTGCTTCCTGGGTTTCCAACCAGTACTCGCGCCGAATATGGATTAAGGAAACTGCAGAAGAACCTCATCCCTGGTGGAACTCGAACCCGCAGTCTCCGGGTCTGGACTCCGACGCTCTACCCCTAGACCACTGATCTTCCACGGCTTAGGCTTACCGCTTTGAAACTTTCACTGCCAAAACAATGTGCCAATGGGAGTTTAAACTAGGATCTAGGGTGCACAAACCTCACACATGCCTTAACATGTTCTCATATAAACAAATAAGTAAAAGTTGTCCTGGTGAAATAACTCCAACCCATCCATGCAAAAGCACGCACACATGTACAACATAAGAAGCAAATAGCATTGTTTACTCTGTACGAACGAAAGTTGTACAAAGTGATTAACATGTTCGTGTCACTGTCTGTTTTCTAGTTTCTCAATTGGCCGGACTCGAAAATTACACACATGAAGACTGGACTGAGGTTCAAACTTTTTATGCCAATTCACGACAACGGGCATAAAATACGATTCATACAAATATTTATTTTGAGAAAATATAAAAGTATTTTTAGCATGTCAATTGGTAAATGGACAACGATTCGCTATAAATGAAGACCCGGTATACATGGCATATTGTTCCAGAGCATTTAGATTGAGACACCAATTTAGATAAGCCTGTTTATCAATACTTCTGGCCCAAAATTATTAAACTGAGTTTCGGAGACCATTCTCAAATCTAAAGCATCTGATTGGCTGCAATGGATACTGGTTTCCAATCTCAGTGTATAATCTTTCGACCAATGAAACTGCTATGGAGAAGATAACTATATGAAAAAAATGAAATAGGATATTGCATCAGTAATAAAAGTTTTACTATTCCGGACTGCTTCATGTTGGAAGCACAGGAACGTTCAAATATATAAATGAACAATAACTCAAAATTGAATTAATCAGCTTATTTACGACAGTAAAACAGCCGTGATAAAAATAATAAAACAACAATATATCAGTTTGAAATACAGATAGCGTCATGTCAGTCTATTAGAGTCTGTCCCACTTAACCGTGAAACATTTTTCTTGATTTATTATGCATCGTTTGAAAAAAAAAAGATATAATATAATCAGACCCCCCCCCCCCACACACACACAACCCCGCCTCCCCCACACAAGATTCAGATAGTGTAAATTAGTGGTATTAAACGTCAATATTGAGACTACCTTTCCAAAACAAACCACTTCTGCCAGTCCTATGAATGGTCCTAATAACAAGGTTTTACTGTATTGCTATATTATAATATAAATGATCAACAGAATATCTCAAAGCATAATATTATTAAGGTTTAGAAGGTCCACCATTGATACAATACATAAACATTTTGATGAAGTTCACATTAGTTTTATTTTTCAAGACGAAAATGAGTGTGATTTTCATTTCCAATGTCGAAATTCAACAAGGACACACACAGGTCCATGTTAAACAGGAAATGAACTAAAATTCCGGTTTAACTAGAAAGAAAAAAGCGGCCTCCGCTTGGAATTGAACCCGGGAGAGCTATCTACCCCTGTATCAACAATTATTGTGTTTGTTATGGCTTTTTAACCTAGCCTATAGTAAATGATCACTCTGTTACGTAAAATAATCAATTATATAATTTTTTGTTTTAATTTATTTAACATATATGAGTGTCAATGAGATTGTTACACTGTACTGCAGCGACATGTTTCCTTATAAAGAGTGCAGCTGAGACTGGCCAGTAGTCGTTCGATTAAATTTAGCAAAATCTTTTTTAGCCTTAGGTGTTTTCCAGTACTTTTTTTTGCTATTTTCTTTATTTTCGTACATATCAATGCATATTTCAACAAAAATGAAATGTCAACTTTAGATGCTCACATATGAATGCTTCGGCGACATACAGCAGAAAGCTTGAGATCGTGCTGTTTCACCGACAAATCGGTGAACCTATTCTTTAAATAATATATAAGATTATTGGTGAGTTCGTTTTTTTTTTCATTCGAACTTGCGATCTTGACTTATTCACATCTGCGCTTTAAATAAATTATTTGTTATGTACTCCAATTTACAATCCGATGTTTATTGTGAATAAAAAATATCAAAAGTTTTATTCGTATTTAACATGTACATATAAATATATAATAGTTTAAATACATGCAACATGTAACTAAATAATTATTCTTTCAAAGCAAAAATATCCTGAAATATATCATTTACACCAAAGGAATATTACTCATATCGGCTTATTTCAGATACTGTTGTATTTAAAAAGTTACACATTGGCAACATAACAAAATCGTTGCAATATAACATGCTAATCTTTGTATCGTTCCAACCTGGTAGATGTTTAAATATTAGGCAAGTGAGGAACATGATTTTTATTTAGATTTTCTTGGAGTTTTATGGTCTCCTTAATATAAAACTGAGATTGGAGAGCAGACTCAAATCGCAAGCATCTGATTGGCTGAAATGGCGACCAGTCGCCATTTCAGCCAATCAGATGCTTTAGATTTGAGTCTGCTCTCCAGCTTTAGTTTTATGATCTTGGGCCCAAATAACTGAGGACCTCTCCACATGTCTGAAGACCTTCTCTAGCTCTACTTGTTGAGCTCCAAAATGTACTCACCCGTGCCATTTGAATGCCGTTTTGAAACGACTTTCCAACTTTAAAAACAAGTCATTCTTTAAATGTAAGAAATTAAGGCTTGGGGATTGAATTGGTTATTGTTGGAAGACATGACTATACGATACTGAATAAAAATTTAATACATTTACAGTATTTACTGTGTATTTTACGTGTATTTTTATTATTTGACATTTTTAGTCAAACGTTCGTCTTTAACTCGCCGTATTTTGTTTATTTCAAGAGGAAAAATTGTTACAACCACAGAATATAGTGACGCAGATATCTTTCTTAAAAAAATTTTAAATTACCGAAGTGACAATAAGAAATACTGCTACCACCGCTCTTCCAAAATCGCTTATCGAGCGCTAATTGTGTGAGTGCCATTGTTTGTACTTGGGAGAGACGGTTGCAGGGTGTCTTATTGGTTTATGTAAATTGACACAGCATTTACTTACATAAGACTTAGGGACAACGATATTTCGAAAAAAACCCGCATGACCTATAAAAACACAAAATTTTATAATGGTTACCTAAACATATATTTCATATAAGAGCTAAAAATCAGCGCCGTTTCAAAACACCAAAGAAATACAGTTATGCAAAGTTTTCCGTCAGCCATGTTGTTTTTTTTATTGAAAGCTTATATAAAAGCCACGCAATATATTAGCGAGATATGCATTGAAACGTTTAATCGTCTGTGAATAAGAAACGCTGAAAGCTATAAAACATGGACAGAGCCGACTTTCCTTTCCCCAGGAAAGATTTATGTGCGCAGTCAAAATTCCATTGTATATGTAACCATGATTACCAAAGATTGGAAATCCTCCCTCCGGTTGTCTAATTTTTGTAGACATATTTATTTCCAGTTTATTAGATTCATGAAAAATAAAAATGCTTCGTTGTGTGTTTCAAATGTCATTGTTGAAATGTTTTCATATATCCGGCTCTTGTATACGTCAAAAGGAATTTTTAACTTCCTTTTAAATAGTTTTCCTACCCCACAGTTATAAGTTATAACAATAAAAGTGTTTCAGCCATAGGACATGATGTTCTTTCGAACTGAACATTCTTTCTTACCATATCCAATGAGAAACTGTAATAAAATGTACTTAGCATCCGACCGACACTTAAGTTAACATAAATCTGCCACAGAGTTTCAATTATATTATGTGCGATTAATTACTATAACCCGCGTTTGCTTCAACACAGAAATTTCACAAAATTTCTGTTAAAATTTGACAGAGGCATTCATAGCTAGATATAACATATGTGTATTTAAATCACAAAAAATAAAAGAAGATCTCCAAACACATGATAAACTACTAATAAAGTTTAATGGTATTCAAATGAACGTTCGGTTATTACGAACCGGTCTCGTCAGTTCCATTTTGACCTGGAAGCTGGGTCACGGATGACACCTTGATTTGACGAATGGCGTTGTTTTCAATTACTCAGTTCTGGCGACAAGAATGGTAGTCATTGGTTGTTGCTCTTGAGAAACATTGGTACAATTGGCGTGCAAGTGTCATCAGTTACTTCGATTTTATAAACTCTGCACACTCCTATTATTAATCGGGCATAAAGCATAGTTCATATCTTTTCACCCCTTAAAAGTCTCCCAAACGTTCAATAAATGCTGAAAGCTAGTCATCCCTAAAGGATTCCAGCTGTCATTTTACTTTCACCCATCTCCACTCACGCAATCACCGGCATAAACAACACTAAAGGTGGTATGTTCATCTAAATCAGGTGATAATTAAATTAAGTTGGATTTGTATATTTTCATTTATCTGAATAATCCAGTACTAGAAAAGTATTATAGTAGATGTATTTTCAATCGCTCTAGATATCGATCCATTAATTCTTAGAAATAATTTAAATAATTACATAGGTTAAAGGTTTAATGTATGCCTTAGGCGTTCTCTTTGATATGCAGGATTTGTATTTTCAGGTCCTCTGTCAAAATTCTTTTCTGTTCAGTTCCGCATAATGTTTTCACGTTATTCTAGCCTAACACATTCTTTTACCTAGGGACCATACGCCGTTAAACATGAAAGATATTAATCTTAAAATACAGCATTGAAGCTCCAGGTTCACCGCCATATGCATACCGTCGTTTGCGATTGGTAGAAACAGTACTTTTTATTGGAGTAAATATCGGTACGCGTCAGCCCGGGGATAGGCGGCATAGGCAGTAATATGTATGTCCATTACTGCCCATGAACATGCTCAATCAAACCGAGCAATGTTTTCATATTCGTCATGTTCGGTGGCTTTCAAAGTTCCCTTTTAATCTTTTAATTTGCTTTGGTCTGCAACTGGTTAAGGTGAAATTTCTCTAATCGCATATGCATATGTATGAGGCTTCTCTTAAGTTTTAAACCACATCACTACCGAATACAGAATCCGTCGGTCACTAACAAAGCCTACCTACAGTTATTGATTTTATGCTTTACGCGCGGCACAGGTTTTTATCGAGTTGATTTTCAAGACATGTTACAGATTATAATGCACGTTCTATTTTTGAAAATGTACATTTTTAACATTTTTGACAGTTGTGTTTTCTTTTACAAAAGAAACACCTTTTTCGACCCTATTTTCACATCGGCCTTTTTTTAGTTTTTGCTACTTGAGAAAATATTTATCCCTTTCACTCTATGCAGATATTAATTATAGTTATAGCGCTTACACAATGACTGCTTCCTACAAGTATTTCTCAAATAAAACGTATGTATACAAAAATAACTTGCTATTTAAACAATTTGTTAGGTTATTAAGGTTAAGGGTTTAATGTATGCCTTCTGTGAATGGATATGCAGGATTTATAGCCAAATATTAAAAGCAATATTTATAGCCAAATCTCAGGGATCTGATTGTCTGAAGTGGAGATTTGTCTCTAAATCAGATGCTTGAGATTTGAGACTGCTCTCCAAACTCAAGTTTATAATCTTAAGCTAGTGAATAGTTACAATTATTTCATTTGTTGGTTTTCGCGTCTACAACTGTAATATAGATTAATTTTCTCGCACTTATTTTAAGTTTCGATAAACTGAAAGAAAAACGAAACACTATTTCATCTGGTATGCGTTTTTTTTTATTTCGAAAACATTTGTGAGATAAAATATAATTATATTTTAAAAGGGAGCTTATTTGCATGTTTAATTTAATTTGTGCAAACTTTCAAAATCTGCACCACAGCTTGTCCTATAACAACTGGATGATAAAGCAATATGCTAATATAGAAAATTCAGAGAAAATGAAGTTCTGTGTACCGAAAAATACCGTCTCTGTTTTGTTAGTTTGGCTGGATTTTGATTTAATTTCTTGTTGATAGGATAATTTGAATCCATTTTCAATACGATTAGCAATGCTGCTTTAAGTGACATTATTTTCAGATGGAAACTTTCACTTTTTGATTAAAAGTCTGTATGACTTTACCACGTTGGTAATTTACATACAAGAGTTATCTTAAAATTTAATATGTTTCGAAGGTTCGACCGTTGCCAACAGTCTGGCCAGTGAGGAAAAAGCGGAAGGCACTCGAGTTTCGGTGGCAATCAATTATTGAGCGTGACCCTGTACTGTCTTTAAGCGCTCTGTGCTAAGGTTTAGAAGCATTCGAAAGTATGAGAATTCTATTCTGATTTTATCGGCGTTAGCTGTCTAAGCTCACTTTTGACCTAGTTTTTCGACCAATGAAATGTTGTAAATAATACTCGTATTCTCTTATTATGCAGAGGGAAAATGAAATAAACTATTTCGATTGGTAGCTATTTACACCAGAGAGGCATCTAGCAGGGTGGAGAGGTATCTAGCGGGATTTTAATTATTATGCGGCAGAAAAATCAAATAACATAATTTAAATTAAATTAATATTCGATTGGTTGTTAGTGGGTGTTGTATTGGAGGAAAAACATATTTACGATTTAACTAACCAGTTAAGTCAATATTGATGGCTTAATTACAATATTATATGGAATATTCTTGGGTGTCAGATAAACACTTGCATACAATACACAGTGTAAAACGAAAGAGAAGTGTAGATATTCCTAGTTCTTACCGGTTCCTTTCTAGTTCTTTTGATACTGATTGTTAATTTCAAGTACGAAATACAAGTTTATGTAGTGTAGTGGCTAACACGCTCGCCTGTAAAGCGGAGGACCCGGGTTCAATGCTCAGGACGGACACTTTTTTTAAAGTTAATATACGTAAAAGTTGGTAGATTTCGCTCTTGTAACAGGCTGTTATTATTTATATTTATTAAATTTTAAGAACATTTATTCATCTTGAATTCTCACTCTACACGAGGTATTTTATTGAAACTGAATATTTTGCTTCTTTAATCGACTTGTTATCACTGAATGAAATTGTTGCAACAGCTTCAATATTTTTTTTGAAAGACACTTTCAGTAAATTTATGAGTTGTCATGATTTTGGTCGCTTAATCTCTAAGTCATACTAAGAAGGCAGGGAGGGTTCGTCAACAGCTATAACAAATAAAATAAAAGAACTAAACTGTGTCTGCTTTGCCTCTCTGTATTTCTTTCTTTCTTACATACATGTACATGTATATATAAATCTTTTCCATCAACGCCGTTTATCTTTTTTAAAGATATTTCTTGTTTATTCTACTCTTGCAGCGACCAGAATTTTCTACCATATTTACACTACATGTCATTTTAATATAGTAGTTAATGTGCAAAGACAAACAGGGAACTTTGTATTTTTATCCGGTGAATTCCATTTAAACTTGTATAATTACTTAAATTAGGCTATCTTTTGCTTGTTTTATGACTTCATAAATTTTAATTGACCATCATGTATTACTCTCGGAAATAAATATATAATTGAGGCATTTTAATTTTTATGAGTAAATGATGGGTAATTATTGGCTATTACTCAGCAAACAATAACAACAAATGTCAAAATAATTGTGACACGGAGACATTTTCCTGTGCTATGGCTCATGTAAAGAAGCCTTAACAAAATACAGTTTTGAACGCCGATGTCGTAAAAATGCATATTCTTTGATAAAGCTTAAGGCATCATTAATATTTGTTTAGAAATGTTTAATAGTCTGTGAATCAAACAAACCCAAAAGCTTTTTGTCCAAACTTATACGCACAATTTACGTACATCGTCTGCGGAGAAAATCGAAAATTTATAAACATTTTGTAGGTAATTCTCTTATACAGTAAAAATCGTTTTCTTGAGTTTTACAAATGGTGAGTTTTACAAATGGCCTTTTATGTTGTTAAATATTTAGCAATAATTATCAACGTTAATCATTTAAAACCAGTATATAGATATAAAAACCAGACAAAGTAACAAAGACACAGTATCTTAATCTCAATTAAGAGGTTGTAAAGTTGACATTAAATTTTCTATGGTGATTTTGGCGAATATGTTTGTCTGATTTGAATAGACAGGCTTTGTTGAGATTTCCAACTGGTAACATATATGGTATTCCATAAGAAACGTATTTGTTGTTAAATGTTTATATATATTATTTGGATTTTTCACATATGAATATTGATATTTGTTATTGCAAAAGGTTTTCCGTTGTGCAACGAACTTATCAAAAGTTAAAAATTCTGAATGAAATTCGTAATTCATCTGCAAAAGAAACAGTGCCTAAGAAGAACATATCAATTCTCATAACCAGCGCTGTGGTAGTTTTATCTTTTTGAGGACATGTATTCTTCCAGACTGGCAATCACCAAAGAACATTTAAGATTTTGCTTAATATAATACTTCAAAGGGAAGGAATTGAAAAGTCGCTGCGACCATATAAATCTATGAGCAATCAAATATTTTGAAAATTCTTTTAACCGTTTTCTAACACCTTTGATAACGAAATAAATGAAACGCATTGAATTGGCTGAAAAAAGCGCATTGTAATTAACAACTAGTCAGTATGTCAGAAAAGCTCCCCATTTCCATAGAGTTTTCGTAGAAAACGTTTTCAAACAAATTAACTAATATTAATATCAACATAAAATGTTTGAAAAAACTGGATATTGATGTACTGTAGAATTCAAGGGCTCAAAAATAAAGCGAACGTTTTTTTTCCTTTTAACAAATTAGTTGTGGAATTATTATCGTTAAACATATATAACTTTTAGGTCATTAAAACCCAATCCTTACCAGATTTTGGACAGGTTATTACATTTGTATTTGACAGTTAACAAACCCCAAGAAAAACGATCAAATCGATAGGTTATTTTTTACGTTTTAACATTGCTTCTTTCCTGAAAATTTTATGAAACATTTTATTGAAAAAGAAATCTAATTACAGATCTAGATTTTCCAAGCATTTTATTTGGCCTTAGAAGACGCGATGAGGAAATCATTGATAGTTAGGGAGATTTACGATTTATATGCAGATTCGCTTCCTATTTTAAACTTAATTATTTTCAGCTTCCAAATGTCTTCGCACATAAGATGCATGCCAGGCGAACTGTATTGTATGATAATGTTTTAATTTAAAAGTAAAAAAAAAGTCATTAGCCAAAACAGACTAATCCAGTATGTACTGTTACTGTGAAGGAGACATCGAATATATTGCAATTCGGAGAAATATCAAATACATCGAATAGCCGCAGATCAAAATATAAAAAGTTCCATGTTCACAGCCATATTTATACCATCGTTTGGGATGGATCAAAATATTACTGTTTACTGGTGTAAATATTGAGTTCTGGTCAACCCGGAACAAGGCATCGTGGGCAGTAATGTACATTTCCATTACTGTCCATGAACAGGCTTAATCAAACATAGCCTGCAATATTTTCATATTTTTCGTGTTTGGTGGCTTTCAAAGTTCCATTTTCATCTTTTTCAAAATTTTGCTATATCTTTTTTTTAAGAATTATTGAGAGTGATACTCAAGTAAGTAGTTTTGAATGAAGGAGTATTCATCTTTTCGTCACCGAACAACTGCGACAGTAACTGTTAGTGTATGATTATGTTGACAATGTCCAAATACTGGAATCATTTAATCAAGCTTGCCAACCTTGAATAAATTGATCTTTAATTCTCTGTTTTACCAACAAAAATAACAACTTCACATCCCTAACAACCTGAAACATACAGACGTCATAAAATCCTAGTGTACAAAGTAAGTCTCTGAACATACGGACGTCATAAAATCCTAGTGTACAAAGTAAGTCTCTGAAACATACGGACGTCATAAAATCCTAGTGTACAAAGTAAGTCTCTGAAACATACGGACGTCATAAAATCCTAGTGTACAAAGTAAGTCTCTGAAACATACGGACGTCATAAAATCCTAGTGTACAAAGTAAGTCTCTGAAACATACGGACGTCATAAAATCCTAGTGTACAAAGTAAGTCTCTGAAACATACGGACGTCATAAAATCCTAGTGTACAAAGTAAGTCTCTGAACATACGGACATCATAAAATCCTAGTGTACAAAGTAAGTCTCTGAAACATACGGACGTCATAAAATCCTAGTGTACAAAGTAAGTCTCTGAAACATACGGACGTCATAAAATCCTAGTGTACAAAGTAAGTCTCTGAAACATACGGACGTCATAAAATCCTAGTGTACAAAGTAAGTCTCTGAAACATACGGACGTCATAAAATCCTAGTGTACAAAGTAAGTCTCTGAACATACGGACATCATAAAATCCTAGTGTACAAAGTAAGTCTCTGAAACATACGGACGTCATAAAATCCTAGTGTACAAAGTAAGTCTCTGAAACATACGGACGTCATAAAATCCTAGTGTACAAAGTAAGTCTCTGAAACATACGGACATCATAAAATCCTAGTGTACAAAGTAAGTCTCTGAAACATACGGACGTCATAAAATCCTAGTGTACAAAGTAAGTCTCTGAAACATACGGACATCATAAAATCCTAGTGTACAAAGTAAGTCTCTGAAACATACGGACGTCATAAAATCCTAGTGTACAAAGTAAGTCTCTGAAACATACGGACATCATAAAATCCTAGTGTACAAAGTAAGTCTCTGAAACATACGGACATCATAAAATCCTAGTGTACAAAGTAAGTCTCTGAAACATACGGACATCATAAAATCCTAGTGTACAAAGTAAGTCTCTGACTAGTAAGCACCATTTTATTCTATGTGGATTTAGTAAAACAGCATGATATAACATATCATTATATATCTAATAAATGTAACCAATCGACAATCTGCATTTGTACCACGTGACCGTCCATTATATACATTCCCGTATTGGATCCAAAAAATATATATTAATTTCATATTGGACGGTTGGGTACATGTGCACTAAACAATCTGCATTTGTACCACGTGACCGTCCATTATATATATTCCCGTATTGGATCCAAAAAATATATATTAATTTCATATTGGACGGTTGGGTACATGTGCACTAAACAATCTGCATTTGTACCACGTGACCGTCCAATATATTCCCGTATTGGATCCAAAAAATATATATTAATTTCATATTGGACGGTTGGGTACATGTGCACTAAAGATATATAATAATAAGGTTATTATACATTTAACTGTACAATACGGAATATATTTGGACTCGTACACAGCTTGAAAAGTCATATTGGACTTGCCTATCGGCTCGTCCAATATGACTTTTCAAGCTGTGTACTCGTCCAAATATATTCCCGTATTGTAAAATGTATAATAACCTATAATTATATACTTTGCTAATATATTTTTTTTCATAAGTGCATATTATTTTTGCCCAGTATTTGATAATTTTATAGAATCTTAGGTTTTGTAAAGAAAGTTGTCCCAGTTACCCTTAAATAAAAATCATTTTGTGTAGCCTTTTTTAACACCAAGCAAACCGTGGTAGGATTTATTCTCGCTATTTTGAAAGTAAATGACGAATTCCAATTAACCGAGACTAGTTATAAAATAGATCAAAAGGAAACTTTGAAAGCCACCGAACAAGACAAACATGAAAATATTGCAGGCTCGGTTCGATTGAGCCTGTTCAAAGACAGTAATGGAAATATATAATACTGCCTGCGCCGCCTAGCCCCTGGTTGAGCGCAACTCAATATTTACACCAATAAACCGTACAATTTTGATCCATCCCAAACGATAGTATACCTATTACGGTGAACATTAAACCTTCAATGCGGTATTTTCAGTGTGCCATCCATGTTTAGCGGCGTATGGTACCCTGATAAAAGAATGACAAATTTGAAAATATTGCAGAAATATTTCTACGAAACATTTCGAAATCATTAGATTGAGATCTAATTTATAGTATACGCCTTAAAACGGTTGCCTCGTTATGCAATATACTATTACGATTGCTAGTCCCAGTATGTCAAAACTGTTGATATTTATAAAACAAAGTCATTTGCCGTTTCGTCTATGTTGTGCAAATGTCGGTTATCCTCAGTGCAGTATTTTTAGATTTAAACCATTTCACGAACAGCGGCATGTGGTCTAATTTTGCCAGAAGGCGGAACTTACCAAAATAGAATTTTGACAAAGGATCTTCATGTCTCAATGTTAATTGACATACTTAGAAACACAATTTACTGTCCACGCCGCCTAGCGCTGTGTTGAGCGCTCAGCAGCCTTCAAAGATGGTATATAATAACAGTACCGATTGAATGTATGTGGAGACTTTTTACGGCCGCCCACGGTACAAACAGCACTTTAGACGAGAAGGGAAGTTTAAAAGCCACCAAACAGGTCAAAAATCATAATATATTACGAGCTTGGTTTAGTTGCGCATGTTAAAGTGAGAATTTCAAAAACTATGTCGATATTTGAAATGGAAAAATACTGAATGACAAAACATTTCGAAATCATCAGGGAATCAACATAATTAGTGTTTAGCAGGAATGTCTAAATATAAAATAATCACAATTTCCCTGAGGTAACGCACCGCGCTTCATTTTGTCTTATTAGACTGAATAAACAACAGCATCACATGCTTGGGCAATCTCGTGACATGTAATTACTGATTTTTTATGAGTTAATGAGAAATTGTAATTGTATTACCTAAATCATATACTAGCATCAAGCTTTGTCTTCTAACAGTGACGTCAAACAGTTCAACGGTCCATACATTTTGTAGGAAATTGTTATTACATTTTATTTGTGATATTCGCTTTATATGATATTTATAAGGGAATTATTAAATAGTCTACTATGAATTCCTTCTTGACCAGTGTTTAAAAACAACAACAAATTCAACAATAACAAGAACAACATACCAGCAAGCACAGAGTGAACCATTTCTGAAACCATAGAACTGAAATAATTATTATATTTTCAACAAAGCGAAATAAGTGTAACATGAATGGACACATCCAGCAGACACAGCATTCCCGCTCAGTCAGAAAGTAGAGAGGAGAAGACATCATAATTATGCAATGATCAGTTTCAAAAATGACGCCACAAACAATTAAAGAAAGTGAGAACCCGACAGGGTACCGCCTTGGAACGGACAGAGGCAAAACAAATTGCGATTGGGGTTCGTACCAGGTTCTAGGTTGCACCAACCTCACACTTGCCCCAATAGGTTCTCATATGAAAAAACACAAGTCGTATTGGTAAAATAACTCCAATCCACCCATCAACTCGACAACGTTGCATGCAAAAGTACACAAACATAATTATAAACATAAGAAGCTTATGACATTGTTAAGTAACAGGGCGGCTACACCTACTCAATGATCTTATAGTGACCAGAGCTCCTGGAGTCAAATCAGCAAGAACACGATGACAGGGATAAAAGAAACAGATCAAGATACTGAAAAGATATTACAGATTTAAATAAATTAACATTTCTGATACTTTCTTGGTGGAAGTGGTTGTATAAAAAACTTACTAGTAAAAACCTTCGCGCTTAAAACTTTGAACAGTATATCAAACAATAAACGCTTTTATAATTCATAGCCAAAGCATATGTTGAAACGGATGCAGAGATGATATGTTTATGTCATTTCCCAGCACTGTATAAGATTTATCCAAATCTCTGACAGACGACAAATCCCCACACCGACAAATTATAATATCCTGTTGAGAAAGAATACATCTTATTGTCTTTTTATTGTCAAGCAAGATGAACATTTATGAGTCACGATAGACAAAACTAAGTGTATGGTATATGGTAAGGCCCACTTTTTTTTTCATAAACGCTATTATTTTAATTGTGTTACAAATGATCCTGTCCTTAAAATAACTTTGTGACGTCATTTCAAAGAATGACTAACACATCCATTGACAAATTCCGCCTGGCAATCTGGTCTGGTTCCCGCTAACAGTACAGACAACGTAGTGTTAGGGGCAGGTAATGCAGACTACCAAGCGATCTCTACCCAGAGTTGTCGCTCCTAAATTCCCTTTAAGAGACTGTAAGGAAGGACAGCTCTGCGAAAAGTTTGCAGAGAATTCTAATATTCGAAACGAATGATTGCTTTATTGATAAGATTTTGTAGAAGTAAAATCTTATTATATAAATGTGTTCCTTATAAACGATATTTCTCGTTATATGATAATAATTACCTTAATTCTAACACATATTCTTTCGTGACTAAACTACCGACTCCAAAAAAGTACAGTCTATAGAAACCATACAAAAGATGTTTATAGACAACAAATAAATTACAAAAATATTTCGAAATTCGGTCGGCTTCAACCATGATGGCGTAAATAATAATGCGGTTATGAAAGATTTCATTTAGAAAACCTCATCAAAAATGTTTGATAGCTTCTATCAGATATCCATGGTCAGTTTTCTCCATGAAGAGTTTGTCAGACAAGTATGAAATGTTTATATCAAATATATACGCCGTTCTGTTGATATGTGGAGAAATAAATGTCTAGGACTTGATTATATATCTCAAAAGATCGACCTGTATATGAACCTCCTGAAATAAAAGTTGCACCAATAAACTATGGTTTTTAATGAGTATTATATTAAAATCAATATCTATTTGTTTCGACACTATTAATCGTATTAACAGAGCCGTTCAAAACGTAAACCTTAAACCTGACAAAATAGTCCCTAGAATATAAATGTTAGAGTAAGAATATATTGTGCAGGTAAACGTGAAAATAAAGGAATAATCTTCGCGAAATATCTATGCGAATTCAGTGCTTTCAATATGATTTGTATATATTTTGATCTATAGATATAGATGACGACGCTTTATAATAAAGTAACCGCAGCAAGATGTTAGCCAAACTCTAACGCAGTGATCTCCCTTTGACGTCACACTTGCTGGTTACCATTTTGTAAAAAACTGAAGCATCATGACAGCCATTTTATTAATGGTTTTTGTAGCAAATAAATGATTTCCATTGTGCAATCGTTAGAATAAACAGCAAAAATTATTTTACATTTTTGGCCCATTGCCTGGTATTTTTGTTAAAAGGGACCAACACTGGGAAGGGATTCAATCGATTTGGACACCGAGAAACTCCAGTGCTTCAAGTGCTTTGATTTTAATACTTACCCTACCCCTGCAGAACAGTTGGTATACTTTGAAATCTTGTATTATTGTCAACGAGTTATTTATTTTATTATGGAATATGACAAGTCACACTTTTGTAAAACTTGTTCTCTTTGTGTTGATTAATAGCTAAAATAATGTAGAGACATTAAATGCTAATAAACATTGAATTGAAGTACACAATGATATAAGGCTTTTGTCTATAGCGAAATTGTGGCATTTTATTTTGGATTGTGTGTCATTTTTTTATATAATGCACATATTTTGCCCAGTAACATGAAGCCTTGTCAGGCAAATACAAATATAAAATAATCAAGCTTAATCATCCATGCTATATATAAAATTCACTTATTAGCGATCACAATTAGCACGAGTTCCAGTAGCAGTGCGACAAACTATATTTGTAAAACTATTTTATTCATTCATTTAAAACAAATTCTTAACCCAAATTTTGTTTGCCCCAATTAAATTTCATATTACAATGTCTGGATGAAGTCACACATACTTAAAATCATTTGAACGAAATCGGATTTCCCTTAAATTATATTCGTGATTTTTGTTCAGAGTTTGAATTAGATTTTTCTAGAACTAATCTGTTTCGAGGCAGTATAATGTTTTTCGACTGTTTCATTTTGCAAATTGAATTGAAATTATGCCACATTTACCATGCAGTACTTGTTTATGTGTGAAATCGCATTGCAGTTTAAACTATGACAATACCTTGCTTATACCTATTCACCAAACAGACTATTTTCTATTAAAAATACATGATATAAGAAAGCACACTTGCAAGGCTCTATCCATAGAAAATTAAAACGAAATGTTTAAAATGACAGAATAGTTGTTTTTACCCATTCTATATACCCATGTGTCGAAAATAGTGATTATAGTACTGTTAACAAGATTAGTTCTGTGCCTCCAAATGCTGCAGTAAATGTCCAGTGCAACAATTGTTGTACTCTAGAAATGTAAACGAGACATGTTTTCCTTGGGACCGCATGGTACTCATACCCGGAGTACACCCGGAGTACACCCGGAGCTCACTATTGTAATCAAACATGATCAGCATTGGAGAACGTATAGATAATCTCAAAGTCCTACAAATGCGGCGGCAGCTTCTAGCCAGCCATGCAAGAGACAGAGCACATACCATCCGTATCCCGCAACATGCATAATTTTAGTATTCACTGCCGTTGCCATTTCAACATGTTATGAATTTGTGTTTATAAAATGTAAGACATAAGTGAAGTAAATTAATCGAAAATATATGGAAAAACTCATACCCTAAACAAATGGTTATTATCAAACTATGAGAAGCCCGATTAAAATTTGCTTTTACTAAAACATTAAGTTTAGATGATGAATTGTTGTAATGATGTACCTATAGACATGAATAATTAGAGCTAAATTGTAGAGCAATATATTTTACAATTTGGCGTCATTTATGACAGTGCGTGATAGGCGACAAGCAAATTACCCCAGACAAATTGCTAAAATGTCTGATATTGGAATTCAGAATTTCTAAGTATTTCCTCTTGTACTTGCAATACTTATATTTTAAGGATATGTGTTATGTGTGAATAATGATTCTTAAAAACGTCTGGTTAAAATTGTATATGAATCACGTTAAGAGTTGAACGCTCTTTCAAACTCGTCGAGGAGCAGACGCCACACAATGAGATGCATGACGTTTATGTTTGATAGTTACGATCGTTTGTTTTTTTACATATAATAATGAAACATACATTAATTGATAGAAATAATGTGCAGAAGAAATCACAAATAGTAAAACTGTAACACGGTACAAATAGTAATACCTACAGGGTTAGTCAACTTTCTGTACACGATCAATCAATGTATAAATGTGTTGACTTTCACCAACTTTGTTTTTGGATTTTGGATAAGAAAACTTATGCTAAATCAAATTTCATTAAAATTAGGGAACGCTCGTGTAAAAATATCTACATTTGTACATTTAAAGAGGATTTTCGTTTTGGAAATGTAAAAGGTATAACACTCGTGGTTGTCATTAGAGACCAAATAGCTTCTCGCAGAAATACATATCAACAATTCTGAATGTGAAAACTCGTTTAACATTCTAAACAGTATCTGCCACAGTGTAATAAACAATTTTTTGGTGTTATAATAACCCACATCTGTTTCCTCAGAAGCTCTTATCAAAATTTTTAATAACAGTTTGCCTAGTAACCTTAAAAATATTTTCATGAAATTAGGACAAACCGTTCCATTCTTTGAATCCACATTTTGAAGCAGAATTCAATCTCCTCTTTAGGTACACAAATCATAAACTGTCCGGTAATCTGCAGATCCCAACCCACTTCTGGACTTCTACTATCACCTACCAGATAGGTGCTTTTCATATGCATATTTTTGAGATGGTATAAGAAAAACAATTTACTAGGATTTATTTCAATTATTGTGATATCTGTCTAAATGTGATACTTCATTTAGTGTCATTTAGATTGTTAGCAGTATTGTTATGTTAGGAATGCATCTTTAGTATAAGTCTCATGACATATTCACAAGGTACATTTTACGACCTGCGGCTGATACCGTCTGGGTCAAAGTGCCGATCACTGCGAAGTTAATCGCATGAATTCCAGAACACTATGAAGTTAATCACACAAATAGAAAATTAAAATTACGAATATCTAATATATGCAAACAATCCCAAGCACTTTAATACTTCATGTTTTGTAAGAAAACCTCAATATTACTTTCTCTTTAGGGAATTGTCTGACGGCGGCAGACATATAAATTCCATGGGAATGGTTTCATATCTTTGCAGCAAATTGAAAATCCTTACTCAATTCTCATAGCAAACAGTTCGTTTTCAATAATTTTCCTTGCTCGCATATTAAAGAAGAACACTCAGGAGAACATACAAATCAAATTATTTCAACTTATTCTTTGATGTTTTTTTGGGTTGCATGAGCATATACTGTATGTAGATGTAGTTATATTGATCATGTCAAATAAAAAAAAACCTATACATCGGACATTCGACACATTCTCTGCCTCGGCTCGCGACAGCTCACATATTGCCCCATTCTTTAACATACCATTTCAGTAAGATAAGCAACGCTATTTCATTTTTAAATTATCACCAACGAACAATACGGGTTTGTCTTTGTGCACAAGAAAGTTTTAAAATATGCAGTTTCAAATGATCCCCCTACATTACTTAAATCGCCAAACTGTTAAACCATAGCACCATGAAATTCACACTGATAACATATCATATCAAAAATTTATTTCGATGTATTACAACACATAACTATTATATGTAGACGCGAAAATGCTAGAGACACTTGTTATAATTCAGTTTAAAAAAGCTATAAAAATGTATAACTAAGCTACAAGTTTTCCATGTTAAAGGATTTGGTTGTTGTCATTGTATGTATTAAACGTCTTAACATACTTTCTAGTTGAATATGAGTTGAGAAAAAAATGAAACGTTATTTTATATTTCAAATAAATATATTATACAGGAATATGGTGAGTCTATTCGCAGATAGCTAAACCCTCTGTAAAGTCAAATAGAAAGGCTACGAACAAGATATTCTAGAGCGCCATGCATGCATCTCAGCTGATCATTAAAGGCTACCTTTTGTTTCCGGTGACACAAGTTTAAAAAATTATAAAGGTTCATAGGGAAAACTATTTCTTGCTGGATTTGACTATAGGCGGTCTGATCTCAGTAACGTCAGCGAGTACCTAGCTACTTCGCATGACAATGCAGTTAGCTATTTATGTTTCACAAGATGTGTTTGTATGCTTTTGCATGCAACGTTGTTGATAAATGCGTAGTTTGGAGTTAAATCAACAAAGCAACATGTAAACTGACGGAACACGCATGGTTGTTGCACAATAGAGTCCGGGTTAAGCAAAAAAGAATCTGGTTCAAGCTTCCAGGTACGTAATGTTATGCCGGGAATCATTCTGAGGCGATAACCCCCTGGTTCCCATTTTTGTTAAACGTTTGTGGTAACTTGTTCACCGTCATATGCATACGATCGTTTGGGATGGATCAAAATTGTACTGTTTATTGGTGTAAATACTTAGTTGCGCTCAACCCGGGGCTAGGCGGTGTGGGCAGTAATATGCATTTCCACTACTGCCCATGAACAGGCTCAGTCCAACCGAGCCTGCAATATTTTCATATTTGTCGTGTTCGTTAACTTTCAAAGTTCCCTTTTCATCTATTTAAACTAAAATATCTTTCTTCTCTTCTTTTGAATGTTTCTTTCGAGAGGCAATGTGTTCTGAATGTGGTTGTTCGTGATATGCATATTTCACTTTTTGTTAAAAAAAATCTGGTCTTCAAAGAAAATTTACATTTTCAGAACGTGCTCGCAATGCGTGTGTAACAGCGTTTCGTTGATTTGAATTGACAAATGCACATTGTTAACACTACGACAAACAGTCTAGTTTCTGTTGCATATTATGGAGTTAACTATGCATTTTAAGTTATCGACACAGCTGCATTTTCACCTCATTATTCGGAGAAACAAATCGAACGATTGCTATTATTCAAAAGAAGACTTGAAATGATATTACGTCTGCCTCGGAGCGATTGTGAAGGTGGTTAATCACTTTTTTATATTCTGACAAATATCCCAAGATTAGCAGGACCAAAACGAAATATACAAATAAAACCTATGCAACATACACATCTGCCTTGCTTACTATCCAGGCAGTGTATCAGGATATGGAACCGCAATGAAATAGATGAAACGGAAACGAAAGACAAATATGAAAATATTGCTTGCTCGGATTGATTTGAGCCTGTTCATGGGCAGTAATGGAAATGCATATATTAAAGTTTTAAAGAACTTCAAAAACGGAATTCGGAAACGGAATGGCCAACAACATACTCCACCCCCCACACAAAGGAAACAGTTTAAAACAGATTTTCTCAAAATCTAACAGAACTAGATTGTTGTGATGCTCCAAAATAATAAAATGCAGAAGTGAATGTTAAAACTAGCACTTGCCGCCGCTAAAGAAAATGACTTGTATTCCAACTGGAAAAGTGAAAAGTGAAAGATAAATTGAATAATATCAGTCACAGGTAGCATACAGAGTTGGATATCTACCTTACACAATACTATTTTCTTTTCGTTTATTTAACAAAAGGTAAGAGGCTATATTTTCGTCAGATAATTGATTATACTTTTTTTAAAAAGACAGTATAGGCATTATGCAATATCAAAAAGCAGCATGATAGGTCTTTATGACAAAATTGACGCAAAAAGCATAAGATTAATGTAGCTTTTATACAAAAAGATTCTTCTAAGGGGCACATTCTTATCAAAGTAATGGAGGTTAATGTTTGAAACCACAGAGTGAAGAGGGGGTGGGGATGAGAAAGTCACTGATTCCGGCGTCTCTTCATATCGTAAAACTCTAAAATTTCAAGAAAAAAAAATGGGGCTTGATAAGATTACGAAATATCCTTCCAAAACTCTATTGAACCAAAGTATATATTTGGCAAATAAATTATACATGTTTTGTATTTGGAAGGGACGGTTGTATAAAACTGTTACAGTTAAAGTTGATAAATATCTTTAATATTCAAATCTTTCGTTTTCCTATAAATCAAGCTTTGTTATAAACTGCCGAGTAAAAATGAAATGTCAAAGTTGAATCACACGACAGTTGATGTATTGCATTGGAATGGTTCCAATCAAACAGAGCATTATGTTTGAAAGAAACGAAGTAATCAAAGAATTCGTCTCCTTTTTCCATTTTTACTTAAACGAACTTGCAGGCATTCATATGAATAAATCCATATATATCTCAAGTTTTATAGTTTTTTTTTTTAATTTGTAACAAACTCCAATCTTACGTTTTAAATTATTGCTTTCAATTTTCTTTGCGAAAGAAAGGAGTAGCAGCAGCAGTAGCTGCTGCTGCAACTGCAACAACAACACTTTTTAATTTCTATATAAAGAACTATTGGGTAGGTCAGGTAGATTGCAAACGTTTATTCAGCTTGAATCAATATACTTGTTGCTATATCATACAGTTGGCTTTCTCAATCATGATGGTTTACAATGTATAGGTTGCGGAATAGTTGATAAATGTTACAATGAGAACCTTATAATATAAATCAATATATATCTCAATTTTTATAGTTTATTTTAATTTGTAGCAAACTCCAATCTTACGTTTTAAATTATTGCTCAATTTTCTTTGCGAAAGAAAGGAGTAGCAGCAGCAGCTGCTGCAACAACAACACTTTTAAATTTCTACATAAAGAACTGTTGGGTATGTATCAACAGGTCAGGTAGATTGCATAGGTTTATTCAGCTTGAATCAATATAATTGTTGCTATATCATACAGTTGGTTTTCTCAATCATGGTGGTTTACAATGCTTTAACACTAGAGATGATTTCAACCATCCGGAGCTGGAGGGAACTTTTATCGATATTTTACTGCCAAAATCTAAACCTATTTTATGTGGTGTTTTATATAGACCACCGAAACAAACAAATTTTTATGAAATTTTAGAATCACTTTTCTTTAGTAAACTCATCTTTGACAGTCTCTGAAACAGTGATTTTAGGTGATTTTATACTGATGTGTCTTCAAAATGTGCTTTAGTCAGAAATTTAAATTCCTTGTGTGATATGTTTAGTCTCAGACAAATTATAAAAGATTGTACTAGAGTTACATCTACAACTTCTACAATAATTGACATAATTCTTGTATCAGACCCAGAAAAATCTCACAGAGTGGTGTCATAGACTATTGTGTAAGTGATCACCTGATAACATTCTGTACTAGAAAGGTAACACGTGGATATTGAGCAAAGCACAATACTGTAACTGTTCGTTCTCTTAAACATTATACAAAAGAAATTTTCCAACAATCCCTGCTAGGGTCGGATTGGTCACTAGTTTTATGTAGCGATGATGTTAATACTGCATGGAATAATTTTAAATTAATATTTTTATCCACACTTGATACTATTGCTCCTGTTAAATCTGTGCGCATTAAACAAAGAACTGAGGAATGGGTTAATTCAGAAATTATTGATTGTATTAAGGATAGAGACAAGGCATTTTACCTATTCAAGAGAGAAAAAAGTGAGGAAAATCTAAACAAATTCAGGGTTATGAGAAATAAAGCTAGGTCTGCTATCCATAATGCAAAAAAGAATTTCTTTAATTCTTCTGTTGAAAATAACCAAAATGACTCTAAATCTCTCTGGAAGAGCCTTAAAAATCTAGGTCTACCTAATAAGAATTGGCAGAGTTCAAGTAACATAGGTCTGAACTTTGAAGGGAACATTTGTTTTGATAAGTTGAAGGTTGCAGAAAAAATTAACACTTTCTATTCTTCAGTTGCTGATAATCTAGTAAGTAAATTACCAAATATTAATTTTGGTAGTAGTTTTGTCTTTAATTTCTATTCTTCAAAAGGAGTTCAACCAAATAGTTTTTCTTTTTCTATTGTATCAGAAAACAAAGTCTTTAAATACCTGGAAGGTCTTTGTACTAATAAGGCTGTAGGGCTGGATGGGATCTCCTCGCTTTTTATAAAGGATTCGGCCTCATTTATTGCTGATCCTCTTTCACATTTTATAAACCTATCCATAATACAGGGTGTTGTTCCCGATGAGTTGTTCCCATATATATATAAAATGATAAGACTGATGTTGAAAACTGGCGTCCTGTCTCTATACTAAGTGTTGTCTCTAAAGTTATAGAGAGGGTCATCTATGATCAACTTGAAGAATATCTGGTCAAACGAAGTCTTTTGTATGATTTCCAGTCAGGATTCAGGCATGGATTTTCCACTGATACTTGCCTAATATATCTCACTGATTATATCCGTTTTCAAATGGACAAAGGCCACCTAGTAGGTATGATTCTTCTTGATCTCCAGAAGGCCTTTGATACTGTTAAACATTCCATTCTTTTAATGAAACTGAAAGCTACAGGTCTCTCTAAACTATCAGTTCAATTGTTTTCATCTTATTTGTCAGATAGATGTCAATTAGTTGAACTTACAGGTGTTATGTCTTCCACAGCAAAGGTAACATGCGGTGTCCCTCAAGGCTCCATTTTAGGCCCTTTGCTTTTTTAAATCTATGTCAATGACATGTCTGCTGCTATAAAGATTAAACTTTTACTCTATGCGGACGACTCTGCCATCCTTGTATCTGCCAAAAACAAGCACGACATTGAAAATACTTTATGTCATGACTTGAATATCGTTAGCCAGTGGCTTATATGTAATAAACTGTCTTTGCACCTTGGTAAAACCGAATCCATTTTATTCGGTTTCCAAAGGAGGTTAAGTTCCGAGTCAAGTCTTAATATATGCTGCAATGGTCAAACACATGAATTCAAAACATCAGTTAAATACCTTGGCGCCATTATTGGACAGTGCTTGTCCTTTGATTCTATGGCCAGGAATGTTATTAAGAAATCAAATGCAAGGCTAAAATTCTTATATCGCAAGAGTGAATTTCTTACACATCATACAAACAACTCTTAGTCTCTTCCCTTATCTAGTGTCATTTTGACTATGCTTGTTCAGTTTGGTTTAACAGTTTAACCAAAGAGCTAAAACAGAAGTTACAGGTTACCCAAAACAAACTTATCAGATTTGCTCTGAATTAACACCCTAGGTCTCATTTAGGCAAAGAGCATTTTGTCAAAATTAACTGGTAACCAGTTGCTGATAGAGTAAGCCAAATAACTGCTTGTCATGTTTTTAAGATTTATTTAAACACTGCTCCCGCATATATGAGTGAACATTTTACCCCTGTCAGTGATATTCATAATTATCCTACTAGGTTCAGGGTAAAACTTAATACTAACCTTGATAGAAGTATTTTAACAGACAGCAAGAGGTATACTGTTCCAGTTGTCAAAGGGTTTGGCATTAAATCATTTGCCTACAGCGGGTGTACCTTATGGAACAGTTTGCCTCAATATATCAGGGATTCCAGAACACTATATTCTTTTAAATCTAGGGTCAAGGAACATTTTTTAAAATCTGATTTTTAAAAATGAAGTTAGCTTACAGTATTGCTGTATTAGTGTGTAAATTATAACATGTACTGATAGATAGTTTAGTCTTCATAAATTCTTCATGGCAATTTCAGTTTAATTTCATTTCTGTAAATCATAATTATCCTATTTATTTAATTTATTTTTATACTAGTTTTCTCAATTCAATGATTGATCCTGTGATAATTTGTTCTTGTGATAATTTGTTCTTATCAACTATTTCTTTTATAATACACAATCTGCTTACACAATCTGTTCAATAATGTGGTTAGTTATTAACAATTTTAAAACATTGACCAGTTGTGATACTATTTATTTTAATCTCCCTATGTCATACAACACTATATCTCAAGGACCGGTATCCTTGACATTTAATGTTGAGTGACATGGCTGTATTAATTCATACTTTGTTATATTGTTTCTGTATGTTTTAATATTTTATGCCATGTTATTACATATTTTATGTTGAAATAAATCTATCTAATCTATCTATAGTTTGTGGAATAGTTGATAAATGTTACAATGAGAACCTTAATTGAATTAGTTCATTGAAATTTCATATCATCATCTGTTAGGAATATTATATTACACTTTGGTACAAACTTCGTGAATAAAATGAGATACAATACAAGGGCTCAAGATCATAAAACAAAGCTTGGAGACCAGTCTTCATTTCAGCCAATGAGATGCTTGAAATTTGAGACTGGTCTCCATATTATTATTTAGTTTCATGGTCTTGGGCTCAGCATTCCAAGAAAAGTGAATAACGTCTTATTATTTATTAACAATGTAATACATTTTCGCATGTAATTCAAATGATAGTGCCTCTAGCTGGGAGCGAACCCGCACCATCACGGCGACAGCACCTAGCCTTGCAATTCCGGCGACGCAACCAATTGAGCAAGCTGGGCCAAACCCCCAAACAGGTAGATCGTATAGCCCTGATATACGTAACCATCACTGCATTACATCACTGCATGACATCGGTAACGGGTTATTTTACTGATAACAGTACTGACTATATGTACGTGGAGACTTTTTACGGCCGCCACACTGCACAAATAGCGCTACAATGAAGTAATTGTAGATTATGAGAGTACTTTGTAAAAATGTAGCTTTCAATGGATCACCCGATGGTTCAACAGAGAGGCATAGGGTACACTCTCCCAAAGTTCTAATTGGTCACTTTGTTTCCGTATTTTTATTAGAAAGACATTGACTTAAATCTTTCTCTGTGATCAGTTGCCACACGCAGTCTTTAGTGTAAGCTTTAATTTTGCAACAAATAACTCTTGAACAGTTAGTTAAACGTTATACTAAATTTTGCTTAAAATGCATTTCATGCAATTAAAGGTCAAGCAACCAGAAAATTTCTCTTAAATGATTGTTGTATTTTGACTCGTTAGTAAGAAAAACATAAAACCTTATTAATCAGCAGCGTTTTTGCTTAAATAAATCCCCTACAAGGTACCCAGTTTTATAATTACCTCACTTTCATTTCCAGATTGTTCTTATTTTGACCCTGCGGTTTTAGTAAATGGTATTGGATTTATTAAAAAAAAACAACAACAAATTCGTTGACGTCCAGTGCAGCCAATATTTTGCAGTCATAATTATTCACTAGACTTTTGATCAAGAAAATTACCTCTGAACAGGAAATTTACAACATTTGCAGCCCAGACAGGTCTATTTTCACGAATGATTGAGCAAACTACTTTATTCTTGACACAGAAGACTAAAATCATAAAGTGTTATGACTAACCAGCCTTACAGGCCGATTGGTTTGAGTATATTATTAAGAAATCTTGTCAAAAATCTGCGATTTTCTAACCATACCCCAAAAAACCTCATATATTGACGCCGGTTAAAAGCGTTGCATTGCCGTGATCGCGGCGTAGTGCCGCTCGCAAAGCGTACCAGGTTAGCCAGGATGATAATTGATTTCAAGACAAAACAGCTCTTTTCACAACCTATCTTGACATAGGAAAGAAACGAAACTATCATACATTGTAAACATATACAATTGTTGACCAATTAGAACTTTGGGTGAGTGTACATGTTGTTAACACAAGGTAACTTAATCTGTGTGGTCGTACTTCGTCGGGAAACGATCCTTATGGTTAGCCAAATGCACAGATATAATAATTTCTGAACTTCATTAGCGAGTATAATTTAGGCCATTTATTTATTTTTTAAAATCTTTTTTTGTTATAACATGCCATTTAAAAACTTGTCTTATAAAAATTATATTCTATTAAACCGAAAGTTCAATCTCAGCAACATGCATAAATCAAAATAGAAATACGTAGAAAAGATATCATTCTACACATCGTGATAGTTAAACGGGTAAATTAATTAAGCACATGAGCACACCCTCTCCCACGAGACCAGAAATTACCAGATGATTTCAAAACGGACTATTGTTATCTTGCAACAATTATAAGAAACCCCGAACCCAACATGCATTGCTTGCTCCCGACATTCTAATTGTCAATGACGTTAGGTCTTGTAGGCCTGACGGAACAATCCCTATGCCATTTCTCAGTCTCAGTGACAGATGCATGTTGTGTTAGATGAATTCAAACCTTAATATCAATTTGACATTTTTAATTGATATTATTTATAGTTTTAACATCATGAACTGATAAATTTATTATGAGATTTTTTACAAAATATCTAAAATATTCTTTATATTCCCCTCAGTATTGTTTTACAGACAATACAATACAATACAATACTACAATAAGATGTATTCTGCGTCGAAAGACAGGTACAGTGAAACAACATACGCTCTTGGGAGCTTTTTATCCGACTATAACAAATATAAGCAGGATAAAACAAGCGAAATGAGGCTGGCTGTAATCAAAGCATTATGTCAAAATATAAAAAATCACATTTCAAGTTTAGATAACACATGTTCAAGGGTGTTATATCTTAGGAGTATACATTTATTACAGAAGTTCGAAGTTAAAAAGTTTTATATCTAAGGCCAGACTTAAAATATTCTTGGTTTCCCCATCCCAACCCAAGCAAATGAAGTATGGGTTGGTAGGTAGGTCAAAATATGTTTTATTTGAAATCTTTCGGAATAATGATTCACATATACAATGTAGATATTCTAGGAATACCTCCATCGATCATACCAACACTCTAAAATTTAAATAGGTACCAAGTGTACATGTATTATTCTGCAAAAGACCAAATCATCCGGTTTTGTAATAAAACTGATTCTAAATAAATGTATTTTTCGTCTCCATGTTTTTAGTAATAAATAAAAAAATATCATTTGGGTTTCGCCGATAAAATTTTTCGAGTCGCGCCGATTATTTCGGGTCGGTCGTGGATGGGGAAACAAACAATATTTTATTTTAGGCCTAAATGGTTTAGATTATACATTGATCACATCATTTTTATTAAGAACTATTTATATATTCATGGAGAGGTTTGCTTCACTCGTGGCGGTGTTTGAATACTAGTTCCACCCGGGAGATCCGTACATCCGCCTGAAAGTAGAACAGTTCCATGTGTCACCCCTGTCCAGGGCTTACCATCCCGCCTGACTTCAGAGGTAACAGACTGCAGTATCTGCCTCCCAGTCATGTGTGTCAAAAACCAAGAATAACATACCACATTTTCTTCTGTTCTTTGGAAAATCTAAACCTGTAGGTAGAAAAACGGCTCAAAATGAAGGACTACATAACGTTTAAATATATTAACGGTATTAAATAATCCACCTATTATAATCTATATAGTTTGTCGCCAACGGCAGACCTAGAACCTGAAAGCACTCTTAACAAGTCCAGATTGAAGTTTATAATGAAGTTAACATTACATGGATAAATAAATTCGAAATTCATAAAAACAACAAGTCAAATAACATTTTCCACACGGCTCTAGTTAACAATTGCTGAACATTTCTCCGAAATAATTAATACAAATTGCATCTGAACAGTTACTTCAATCTTAATACAATACAATAGTTTTACACGAACAAAACAAGTAAATCATATTGCTGAGCGAAGCAATTAAGTTGAGATGTAGTGCTCTTATTCATCAAATGTTTTCTTCACTGCATTATGCACCGTGGGGAATCAAAAGTACTATTCACGAACATTTTCCGAACGTGCGCACGTGCAATGACGAAAAAGGTAATTAATTATTTCTTTATTTTCTAAAATCCATGTTATGCACGGAATGCGCGCTAATTAAAGCTTTCAATCAGTACATTTGTTGTTGCTGAGAATTATGTAGTAAGGTCCTGAATGTCAAAAAAGTGTTTTGCTGCAGAAAAATTTTACGAGTACAATTATTCACGAACCACACTCATTTTGCTTCTTCTTAGCTTAAACGTGACTTAGCTTTAACGCACGTTTACTCTTTTCTTATATGTTTAAATTGCTATTTAAGTAAAAATTCCCACAAAACGAAAGGTATATCCTTGAAAAAGTATGATGGGAAATGAAAAAAAAAATTCTAAATGTCACCTTAGGAGCTCCGTACATTTGAAAGGGGCATTAATAAAAAATATTGAAAGAGGAGTTATCTTACAATTATAGTTCGCTCATATCTGACAAACGATCATTTCTTGTCATATGAACAGAATATGAACAGTGAACACATATTTGTGGATTTTGTACATTTTATAATATTTTTACATTTAAAAGTTATTATTATATTTCAAGTTCATTTGTCACAGGCTAGTTATAAGTGCCTTTTCTTTATATAATGGGAATTATAACAAATGTCAATTTTCTTCTGGGACTAATATTTGGTCGATCGTCTAGACTCTAAAACAAGTTTGTTTGTTCGTAATAATGAAATTCATTTATCTTTTATTTACCAGAATAAATGTTAAAAACCATTTTTATACTCAATTTATACACACCAGTTTATGTTGTCACTCATCACTTTTTTGCACACCAAAAACCCATTTGTTTCCATAAAATTATTTTTCGCAATTCCCACTGCTACTTTGTGTTTCCATGAAATGTTAGGAATATCATTAGAATTAATTGTATAATTTTATTGAAAATTGAAAAGGATAAGTTGCTGGTTTACCGCTGAAAACAACCATTGGGTGTTGTTTTCCATTGATCGTTTAAAGGAGAATATCTATCCGTGTTGTTTTTTTTACTCCCTAGTGACGGTTTTCTGTTATTGATAAATGTTAATGTTTCAAAATGCTTGAATGGTTTTTGTAGAAGGGAATGTTTATGTTTATTTGGCTACCATTTGTTATTATAAAAACAATCGGATGACAGGAACTGAAAAAAATGCGACCAACCTTTAAATGTTTGACAATGAAAGCAAACTGTATATATCATGACTTTATTTTAAATTTTATAATTTGCAGATGGTCAACGTCAAAAGATAAGACGCATTTATATCATGATATACTTAATTTCATTTTTCTAAACACAAGCAGATGAAATTAAACGCTGCAGAACTTTTTAAAAAATAAGAATATATTCTTTCAGAAATCGTCTATTAGTAAATAACATTAGAGAAACTGATTTGGATTTATATTGTTTTGATATAAGCTATGAATTAAAAATGTACGTATGTATATAAATGCACGTGGAATCCTATCCCAAATTTTGTTTTACAGACATAGAAATGAACCGAAATAATATGACAAAAATCTCATGTGTGTACGAGGCGGCTTGTACCCTCCCCAAAATGTAATTTTAAAACATAGTTTCATTTTTAGACAATTTTTGATATAATTAAGATTACAATAACTGAAGCAGCAATAGTTACCCTGTCTCCCAATCAAAATCAATCCCTTTACAAATGAAACATTTCAAAGGATATCGGGTTGCAGGTTGGCTATACCCATTCTGTTGGGTGGCCCTCTACCCAATTCCACACCCATATTTCTCTCTCTCTCTCTCTCTCTCTCTCTCTCTCTCTCTCTCTCTCTCTCTCTCTCTCTCTCTCTCTCTCTCTCTCTCTCTCTCTCTCTCTCTCTCTCTCTGAATGCATTTATCTACCTGGCCTGGAAATCATTCAAATTTAAGCAATCTTTATAAAACTTCCAAAGTAAATAAATTCGTCTACTGTTCAAAACTTGCTTTTCCGATAAATCCTGATTACAAATAATCTGCCGAGTAAAAATGAAACGTCATATTTGAATTACACGAAACGTAATATATTGGAATATGGTGGGTATAATCACATAAAACTTCATCTGGGAGAGAAACGTGTCTTTCGGGAATTGATAACCATTTTACGCCTTTACTTCTAAAACTTTTCTCCATTTGCGTACACAATATGGTTTATGGGTATAAGACTGCAGGTCTAAATTGTGACCGAAAAGTTTGTCATTAATATTTCAGCTATTCGTTACAGCGAAAAATTAGTTCTAGAAATATAGGTGATTGCTAAACATAATTTATTAGGGCAAACACCCGTTATTTTGTATAGAAGCTTATGCGTGTATTATAAAAATGTTAGAAAGTGTCCTTCTGGTATCTCTTGCTTAATATTATGGTTTGAACCCATTATATATATCATAGGGTTCTGCTCTAGTTCTAAATTATTCAGACGCTTCCTTTAGGATAATCCATGATTTATTCCATTCAACTACATATAATATCATATTATTCGGGACTGACTGTAACTTCTTTTGCTTGACATAAATATAAAAATTATTTAACTAAGAATTTATGATAAATTTACTATTATGAAAAAGAGACGGTCATATAGAACGCAATAGAGGTTGTCAAATATCGCCGTTTAATTTTATTACGTTTAGGTTTTAAATTAATGAAAACTACATTATTGAAATGTGTAGAATATTTCCCGATGGGGACCGCAACATCGGGGTTTTAGTTTATATTATATGATTGTACATTTGATGGCGAAAACGATCAATTCATTAAATTTACTTTGTCTATTCTTTTTAAGTGTTTTTTTTTATTTTTGAAATCGAACAAGGATGAGCGAGCCATTAACCTACTGTTGCATGTTCATAACGCCTTCCGTGTTAAAAAAGCGTGTGACAAAGAAGAGAAACTTAAGCAAGATCAGACCAGTATTACAATGCTAAAACCAAATAATATTTGAAATGAAAAAGTTGAAACTTTACGCGCTGTCGCCGTGACGGTGCGGGTTCGCTCCCAGCTAGAGGCACTATCATTTAAAACAGAACTTTAGCAAAAAAAACAGCAACAAAAAAAAAACACACCAAAAAAACAACAACAAAAAACAAACAAAAAACACACACAAAAAAAACAACACAAAAAACAACAGAAAAAACCACCATACATTAATAACTGTGATTTTCTTGTCAACGTTTTAATTTCAAGATTCTTTCTTATGTACAGTGGCTGAATTTCCATGATCAGAATACATGTTTTGATATGATTATTAAACAACGAATACTCTTAACAATGTTTGGCAAATAGGCAATTAGAAAAGATGAAACCTAATTGAATTTAAAGCAGAAACCATGTCTGCATATTAACTGTAAATCAAAACAAAGGATGCTCAAGACGCCGGAAAGGATAACGCAAAAAAGACATTCTCCAGTATGTTTCCTTTTTTAACTGTTTTCATAATTGTTTTGTATCGCTTGGGGTTAAACACCAGACACATACTCGCATGTCTACGATAAATAAATTTTAGTTCTTTTGCGAGTCATTTTATACAGCTTCTAATTAATAGCTAGACAATACTTGTTTAATGAACACGCATTTTAGTTATACTTGCTGAGATAAAATTAAACACGAACAAAATGTATTTTTTCTCCCCAGACTTCGTCGAGTCAACATAAATGACAAAAAATGTCATCTTTTAAACTGTTTCGTATAAACAGATTTGCGGGGAATTTGGTAGACAAACAATACTGGTAAAAGAGCATCAACACAGCAGCTATGAGTAAGAATGTTACACCGGATACTATATGACGACCAGAACTGCAAATTTTACAGCTGAGTTATCTAACTGATTTTTCTGATTATCTACTTCTAGATTTATATCCATGTTTTCAAATAGACATTTATATAATTATCTTTGGTGTTATGCAGTGATGTTACCGTTTGTCAGGGTCAACCTTTTTCGGGGGATGTCCCGGTAGCGTAATTTGAACTTCATTGCAATGCAATGCCGCCGTACGCGTTCGCTCCTCAGTAAGAACAATATCATTTGTTTATTTGTGCTAGTAAACTTACTCATAACAGTACTACCAGTTCATTTTAAAGTGAATTAGAGCTTATTCGCACGAGGACTTACTCGCTGGGTTCGGAAAAACGACAGAAAATGCATAATCGTAATTGTTGTACCAAATTGTTGTAGTGAAACAAATCACAAGAAGGATACAATAATAACTATGCACCCATACATAAGAAAATATCATGGCATTGCACTAAATTAAAATGTTACTTGCAGAATTTCAACAACAACGACGATCAGTTAAACACAGAATTACATGTAATCGATCCCGTCCTTAAACGAAAATTTTGCTGTAAATAATATCATTCAAACAGTTCAATTTAATTTGGAAAATTTGGATAATTAAAGTTTATTACAGAGTGTTTCGAATTTTACATGTATGTTTAAACTCATTAATATAAAAGGATATCGATTTTTCCTCTCTCTTAACTAGTCATATTTTTCTACTGTGCAGCTGGGAGCAAAATCGTCGTTAAACATAGGATACTGATTTATATCGTTCGTATCCTCAATTACAGTATTGTCATAAATAAACTCTTTAAAACATATAAAGCTCACCATTGTCACAGAAAAAAAAACGTTTGGAAGAGAAAATTAAACTGCTTTTGTAATATTGTTGAGCAATCTTATTAGGTATGGCCTAACTGAAACCAGAGCAAATTTATAATTATATGTACGTTTAAAATAATGTTATATAGTTTGAATGACATTGCACATTAAAATGTGCTCAGAAATTCATTCGAAAACCGTCTTGTTTAAAGATGATAGGGAAAGAAAAAGTTACAAAATCATTTCGACCATTATGTATGTTTTAGTTTATTTGGGGGCTTGAATGAAAAATTTAACGGTCACACACATGCGCTGGTACTGACAGTTTATTTTTCAGTACTTCAAATAAACAATTTCCTATCCATGATGTGCTATTTCTTTATATTCGGTTAAGATTCAACCTCGGCCCGCAGACTGACGTTTAGTTAGTGACTTTCCCAAAAGACAAAATCGGTCAAAGAGAAGACTGACAATGAGTATTCAAGCCCCAATACTACCTTGTTATACACTTTGTACATGATTCATTTAACAACACTTCATAACACAGCTCAAAACACCCAAAGTAATTAAACTTGCCACATGAAAATGCAACAGTTTAGCGTTTTCGCTAAAATTCTTATACTAAACATTTGGAAACTCCTTGAATATTCAAAACTTGCTTTTCACAGTAAATCTTTACTTGCCCCAGTTGAGGCAAGTGTGAGAAAGGTAAACCTTAAAACCTGGTTTAAACCCTCCAAGGGCAAAATATTTTTCCGAGGCGGTAAAACCCTCGGTTTGTTTTTGTTGTCAATTGTTGGTGCCTTTTAAAATTATTGTGATTAATACATGCTGTCGTTTCACCAATCATTGGTGCCTCTGTCTGTATGTCTGTATTTTATTCGGTCTTGCTATGTCTGACGCTCTCAATCTGTCTGTCTGCTTTTCTGTCTCTAATAAAACACATACTGTAAATTTAGTGCTTAAAAAGTCTTTTATTAAACTAAATTAACGCATTTATGCCTCATCAAAATAGAAGCATACTGTCGGTGTTTATCAATGTGGAGACATCTGCTTTAAACAATCACCTTACGTCAAAATATAGTTAGTAGTAAAAGTATCTATAAAAATGTCATTAGGTTGGTGAGCGGTAGGCACCCATATCTTGTAATGGTATGGAATTACAATCATAGCTCATGTTCTTAAACTCACTCCTTGCATGTTTATTGCTGTCTTTGCATTTTCGCGAAAAAAATGGGGAAGAGAAATTTGTGTTCAATCTTGCCCTCTTGAATGATTTAAAGTTTCGCAACAAACGTTTTCTAAAAATTTAGTATTGAAATTCAAGAACATTTACATGATGTATGCGTTTGTCTGCATTTCATCAAACTTCTTGAAATCTTGTTTACAGAGCAACGAAATATCGTAGCAATACATTTTAAAAAATAAGTACAATATATCACCATTATACATTAGGAGAAATTACAAAGACGATACTTTAGGGAATTCAGAGGAACCTGACAAATAATGCCGGAAGAGTCCAATATTCTTAGATGTGGATTTCCTTTGTTAGGACCACAATGGAAATAAGAGATTTATTTTCCCTTTTTGTGTTATCCTCGTGTATTTAAGGGCTTACCACACTCCTTCACAACGTTCATCGATAAAAAGAAAGTTATCAAAACAATGAAAGAAAATAGCGAGATCTAAAAATTCCCTTAACTTCTATTTACATTAATTCACAAAAACTAAACAACACAAAACATCATTTTAAATGCCCACATGAGTAATATGATACTGACAACACTGTCTTGTGTCCTCGGGACTTACCTATGTAAAATTTATGAGATATAAGTAAAAGTGTGTTTGACTTCAATTTCCTGGTCGCTTCCTTGTCGCGTAAACGGATGACAATTATAAATTTCTCTATTAGTAGTTGAAAATTCTTTACAAAGTGCACAACATTTTCTTGTCAGTATCATTACACTCATGTGGGAATTTAAACTTGTGTTCTTTTACTTAGTTTTTGTGAATTTAGGTAAATAGATTTTGAAGTAATTTTTAGGTCTAACTTTTTTCTGTACTTTTCTAACTTGTCTTGCTGAATGCAAAATAAAGATACATTAGTAACATTCATTTGTGCAAAGTTTCATTGAGCGGCATTTTGCCGTTATTGAGATTTCGATAATTTTCTTTTTATCGATGAACGTGCTGGGTAAGAGTGTGGTAAGCCCTTAACGTGATAGCAATATTTGATATATGTAATACTCTATAATGACTAATCTCATTTAAGTCATTTCTATTAGAATCTCATCCATGTCAAAATTCTTCAAATTTGTTTGTATTGTAATCTTATGTATATTTGTTACTGAAACCATTTGGATATGCATGTTATACACCTATTCTGTGCACAGTTGGGGTTCTATACTTACTCTTTTTTGTGTTATCTGCGTAAATCCGCGGTAACACATTGGGATTCTCTACGTACACTTTCGAACGTATTTGCTCGGATTTAATACTAATTTGTAGTTATCTAAGTTATGTACGATGAGTCTTGCCAAAAATACTAACCAGAAAAATACCACTATATGACATGAATTTTTAGGATAAAACATGAAAATCAGCGAAAAACTGAGCTCGGCCTAGCTTCAATTTGACAAATCATGTTGGGGTAAACTCACCGAAGGATTTCGTTCTAACAGTGCATTATTCAAACTAAACTGTACACACGACAAAAGACACATTTAAGTACTGTCTTGCAATACCAAGAGTGTTTTTAACTTAAACTATTAACGGAGATATCAATTAAAACAAAGTATTTACCTTTCCGCGTTGACACACGCCGTCATTTTTAAAAAGTTCTCTGATTTAGGGGAAAAGCACTGTTACCATATAGTAGTGATGCCTTCTACTTATACATATATTTGAGTTTCAAGCCTCGCATATTTTCAATAACACGATTTGGATTTACAAATGAGTTAAATGTGTAATTGACATATAAGAGTATGAGTTACTTAAACGAATGCAGAAAAACTATATATACCCAACAAAAAAAGTTCTGCACACAAGTGTTCTTTTGCGTATATTTTATAATATAGCAAAAAACTGGTATAAATTCTTACATGTATATCAAGATGAATTGTTTGCGGAGTTAAAGACAAAAACGAAATTAAAATTGTTTGGTAAATAAGCGAGAAATGTCATTTTGAGTATGATAGGGGTCAACAGTCAAAAGTTGCAAAATTTGCCGTATCAAGGTAGAGTTGTGAAATCTATGAAATCACTCAACATTTCACCAGTGTCTGTTTTAAGCAATTATGAGCATGCACTGTGATGCTAGTAACAGTTGGTATTTTTAATTTTGATTGTACACCCACACCAGATGTTAAATGTTTGCATTTATTCTTTATCAATATGTACTGTGTAAATAAGATATGTCTAGTAATGTGTTCTGTTCTGAGAAAGGGTAGCAAAATATTCTTAGACCACGCATCCGTAAATATGATAAATACTTAAACAGTTAGAAATTATCTCTGTGGATCCCTTAATTGTAAATTCCTTCTCCCTATTTAGTCGAAAATATTACATTGGTAATAACTGTCCCCACTTCAATACCCACAAAATTGTGTAATTCGCTTGTATAATTTTACATGACTGTCTGTTGTTACTACAATGTAACTTTGACAAATAAAGTTTGTTGTTGTTGTTGGTAATCAAAATTTGATACCTAGCCATTTCCAGAATTACGCTCAAACTGAAGTTTTTATTAATTAAAGTATCACATTGTCTCACTCATTGACGTAAAGGTATGACAAAACAGTTTGGTAATGATTCGAACAGTTTCCATTCTGTATAAATGAATCAAAGCATCCAGTTTATAAAGTGTATAAAAGCAACCTTTCAATGCAATCAACACCTAATATTATTTGAGAAAAAAACACATCTGCATTGTTTTTCAAATTAATTTATTTCCCATGGTCAACAAGGAAAGTTTTCGTTAATTTGACCGTCATGGCAAATGTCGGACCACACAGGCCACATATACTTCTTTCTAAACAAGACAGAACACGTGAAGTTGAACTACCCGGTTCTCTTGTTCACGAATGGAACCTAATTCCACAATTGAAATTTCGTCGACTGTTAAATTCCGTGCGAAGCCGCTCGAAAGAATGCCGGATTCATCGTGGTGAATTTACTCAGTATAAGTCTAGCGATTTTTGCAACTTTTGTGTAGTAACCCCCAGTTGCTTTAACAATGAATTGCTTATAAAGTATTGATCAGATTTTATTTCTGACTTGTTACATTGTTAACATTAAATTGCTGATTTATTTGGTATGTATCATTTTGTTGTGTATGCTGAAATTAATAAGATATTTGATGAAATGTCCAAGTGTGCAGAACTTTTTTTGCCGAGTATATTTTCTTCCGATTCAGTTCACAAAGCATACACTCTCAAAACGAGAATGTGTACTCTCCTTAAATCCATTCCGTTAAGTCAATAGCATGCATAATACACCTACTAAATATCTCAACACATCACGGCTTAAACAAATTAAGATTTATGATTCTATGTTTAGGGTATCGACTAAAATAAATGTATTGTTGGAATGATAAAAGAAACAAAATGTTACCGCGGAAGTCAAAAACAATATTTTGTTTTTGTACGAAATAACCTAGGCCTACTCGTAAATCACTCGTATGAGTAGCACAGAAGAGAACCTGTGGTAAGGAGATTGAAATAGCCAAGCCAAGGAAGCAAAATCTGTTCTATAAATACCTTCATCGAAGAACGGAGGTTCATATAAACTGCAATTATTAATGGTTGCAATTACTATTAAATTGTTAATGTAAGTGTCGGTGTTACTAATGATGAAGAGGAGGAGGAGGACGATGGCGATAATGTTGATGATGGCTAATCATATATGCTGATTATATACTGAAAGAATTAAGTTTAGCAAGTATACAACGTGAACATAAAACATCTTCCTTCAATAAAAGAATGCCTTCTTATTACATAAAAGTTATCATATTATTTTTATTGTTAGTCATTTTTCATGTACGCCATGTGAAATCAATCAGGTATTTTTTGATTGCCAACTAAAAAGTTCTTTAAGTATGAATATCTCTTATGGTATTTTAATTATGTTACTTTACTTGCTAAGCTTATTTCTTTCAGTATATAAGAAATATTTAATTTAGGCAATCACTTTTGTCCACAGAATTTCTGTCACGATTTTATCTCTCAATAACATTAGTTTCAACCAGACATGCACTACTCTTAATTTGAAGATGAAAACCTGACTGCTTGATGTAAATAATGCTATTGTTACTTCGCAGAAATCGTCAAGTGTAAAAGAAATTCTTTCTAATCCTGAAACTAATTAGCTGTGTCTACAGATAAGAGATGTTTCAAAAGTTATTAGATTTATACGTCTGATAGATGTCACCGTTTTAGTCCATGTGATAACTTATATGAAGAATAAAGCAAGTAATAATTCAAGGGCTGAATATTTTAAACTGAGATTCGAGTCAAGAGAATAGTCGAATGTCGTAAGGGTATCACCATGATTTAAGTGCGTTTTGCGATATATCCAGCAAGTGTACTGGTTTGTTACGATGGCAAACTAGGAATGTGATTGTACACATTGATAATGTCATTGACGTTAATGATCAGGCTCCAAGATTAAAAAAAAACAAGAATGGAAACCAGTCTCAAATCTCAAGGATCTGATTAGCCGCCATTTTAGTCAATCAGATCCTTGAGATTTGAAACTGGTTTCAAATCTCAGTTTTATAATCTTCAGCATACGTCACGCATAATTCATAACGGATTTGCGAGATATAACATTCAGTAAATATTATAAAACCAATGGCTGGCGTACAGCGTAATATTTATAGATGTATTTATGACGCTGGGCTAGTGGGAAATATTTTTATTAACACTTTGTCATATAAATGCTTATTTTAGAACACATTAAAGATGAACAAGCACAAAACAGAAGGTATATAACCCATGCCAACACAACACATACAACGGACAGAAGGCGGGGTCGCAATAACAACTTGGCATTCTGAAAATGTCATTTTAATTAACCAGCTTGTAGTCCAAGACATGACAGCATTGTCCGGCTGTGTATTTTATGGAACAATAACATGGTTTCCTATTAATCAGTATCTCTGATTATATGTGCTGAAATCTAAGATCTCTGTGTCTTTTTCTGCTGTTATACCTATAAAAAGTGAAATATGTATATCAGGAATTGCCACACCCAGGGAAACACAGCCCCCAACCCCCATGCAGCTAAAAAGTAGACGAACAAGAAAGCATGGGTTCATCAAATGATAAGTTAACAAATGTGACACCACAAACAATTAACGAAAAAGAGAACCTGAGGGTTACCGCATTGGAACGGTTCAGTGGCAAAAATGGGGATTTTAACCACACCCTTGCCCCAACAGGTTCTCTCATGAAATATATGAATAGTAACTTTTTAAGCCACTGATCGCGACAAATATAATAATATTACAATCTCGGTTTGATCGAGCGTGTTCACGGGCAGTAATGAAATGCAATGTTACTGCCCACACCACCTAGCACCGGGTTGAGCGCAACTCACTAATTACACCATTACACAGTTATACAATTTTGATCCATCCCAAACGATGGTATGCATATGAAGGTGAACATGGAACCTTCAATGTGGTATTTTCAGATTAACACCATTCCATAACCAGGGCCGCACAAACAAATACAAGTTGTCTTGGTAAATTCGCTCCAACCCACATATCAACTCAATATTATGCAAATATTCTTACTGCGATTTCGTTGCCTGATGTTTCGCGCATTACTGAACTAAAATGAAATAGTATATGACTAGAAAATGAACCACTACGGTGACAGCGCCTATATAAAATATTATATCATCGTGCCGACACAACTGAGGCCGACCGTTTCAATTTAGTAAGAATGATTCATAATCTGTCCCCTTTTATAATATGCATGAAAAAAAGACTTAGTTAGAAAACAAACTATAAACATTTAACAAAGCCCACAAATATCATACATAAAAAACAACAAAAACAAGCAAACAAACAAATAAATCAGTTCTTATTAGATAAAAAGATAAATCAACGCACTCGTCCCGCTGTTGACAAGACGCGTAATGAGTATCGTAATTGGCTATAATATATGGCTATTATTAAACAGGCTTCATTGATTTCATTTCTGTGATTCTCAAATTAACCTTGTGCATAAATGTCACCGAAGGTTATTGCCCTGAATGGAGTTAATCTATTGGACTTTCCTGAATGGCGAACTGTTTGATTGATGGGTAAAGTTTTCAAATATTGCCCGATTTGTAGGTTGTTAGTACTCTTAAAGATAAACTCATCGATCTGGTTATGATGTTCTGAATTATAAATAGCTAAATTGCCTACACAATGTTTCCCTATTTTTACAAAACAGATTCTCATTTGGACAGGTTTGTATCACCGACATTATTCGTTTATTAGTTTTATTAGCGTACGAATTAATACTTCGATGGTAAAACATGGTTACATGTACATGTGTATGTATTAAGCTCGATGGCTGCTCACAGTTCGCAAGCCTCTAATTAAGAAAACTATAGAAGATTCTCATCCTTAGTGGGATTCGAACCCGACATTACCAGTTAATAAGAACGACGCTCGAGTCTCCTTTCTAATGTAAGTATGCTATTAAAAGTACAAATTCAAAAGGCTTTTCAACATAGCAAAGATATATAATAATGGAATTGGATAGAAACCTATTGAAACAATGGAATTAGATAGAAACCTATTGAAACATCGTTAAAACAATAACCAATATGTCTAAAATATAATCTGCCCTTTATGAGGGATCAAAAGAAACATATACAATGTAAAATCTCTCCTTCGAATAAGTGCTATCGTACTCTTCATCGGTTTGGATAGAAATCGGGATTGGATTAACACTTGACCTTTTTTACTTATCTTGAAAAACCTTATTTAGAAGCATTTCAGAGAGATTAAAAAATATGAATTCATGTAAGGTGTGCAGGCATGGTACATTTTATTTGGAACGTTGACTATATTCACCAATTAATTGACCAAAATAGTATTTACAAAGATGAAAAAACTCATCTCTGGTCGCTTTTTTTCTTTTAGACGAAATTATCGCACTACAAAATCCATGCAAAATCTTTTTTGTGTATCTATTTAGCTTGTAGACGTAAACCAAGTTGATGCAGTACCCAATCTGCATTTCTAGAACACATTCCGGTTTATCTTTGCGTGTCCGGTTTATTCGCAAACACTACTCGAACTATTCGCACTATAGATATTTGATAATGTGTTGATAAATAAATATTTTAGATTAATAATTAGCATGTTGCATCGAACTTTCTCTTAAATGACCTTGTAATTTGACTTGAAATCGAAAAATACCCCATGGGAATTTTTGACATTGACAGGAAAATCTTATAGTATTTTTCCCTCTTATGGGCGCTTCCATAAGAGTTACCTACCATGCCAAAAAAGTTAAATATGCATCAGCAATCATCGCCACACTCAGAAAACACAGGTTCCCCATGCAGCAGAAAGTAGAGAGGACAGGAGAGCATGAGGTTTGGAATATCAATTTCAAATAAGAAAAGATCAGCCTTGGGAGAAACTTGGGAAAATGATTAAGACTCTAACTTTAAGTCATTTCGTTCAATCATGTATGACTCTATATTTGAAAAGATTTGAATATTTTTGAAGTTATGGAAACTAGATATCAGACATTTAGTTAGATGTCAGATGTTTAGTAAAAGCTAAGGTGGATTTATTTATACCTAAAATATATTTGTCTGCAGAATATCCAGGGCCCAAGATTATACAACTAAGTTTTGAGATCAGTCTCAAATCTCAAGGATCTGATTGGCTGAAATGGCGACTGGTCGCCATTTCAGCCAATCAGATACTTGAGATTTGAGACTGATCTCCAGATTTTGTTTTATGATCTTGGGCACGGTAGTTGCCATTAAAAAACATTAAAGTGCAATTCTGATAAAGTTTGTGTTAATAGTTCATTATTTATACAGAAACACCATTTTAAAAGGGTGATGATTACATCCTCCGTAGCACTGATTATGTCATTTTCTAATATTGTAATTCGCCATTACTTTACCAGTACAATAGTGGTCATTAACTTTCTAGGTCACTTGCGAATATATCATTTGATATGACGCAGGAAATTAGTTGTCAGGGACAGATGCGACGAGACATTTTACTGGTACGGGACGTAGCACGAACTAATTTGTTGAGAGCTGCAGATGATTTGACCATATAATAAAACGCTTTTTTCGATCAGGAATAATTCAAAACTCAATTGAATCGTCCTAGTAGTCAAATAATCGTCTACTGTTCGATTTCTATGCATTACAATCACTTTTCGGGATTCGCGGGTGGCCAGGCACAAGGGTTATTTTCTTTCCTAACTATTAATAATTCGTGATATTCTGGTTTTCGTCTTTGTTAATGTTTCCTTATAGTCTCGTTGGTTCGTGTTTTTATATTTTTAGTTATTTAAGATGAACATGGAACTTGGAATAAGACAATAATATTAACATTGTAGGCTCGGTTTGATTGGGCCTGTTTACGGGCAGTAATGGAAATGCATATTACTGCCCACGCTGGTTCTCTTCTTTCTTCTTTTTCGTTTTATGTATCGTTAGTTTTCCTAATTTAGTTAAGTTCGAGTATTCGTGAATCCATCTCTGTTCTTCTACATTTTTTATTTTCACGCTGGTTTTCTTATTTGTTGATGTTTCCTGATATGTTTCTTTCCTTTCTTTGTTAATTACTTTCAATATATCTTTATGGTATGGCTGTCTTCTTAGTTAATAATATAATGTTATTAATCAAGTGAATTCATATTGGCCTTGTTATTGGGTCAAGGGTAGTCATATTTTCCCGAGGCCGAAGGCCGAGGGCTAATATGACTGCCCGAGACCCAATAACAAGGCCAATATGAATTCACTTGATTAATGACAATTTTATTAATTAACATAATATTCATAGTTCTAAACTTGCTAATTTACTGGCCTAAAAGATGAAGTGTCAACTCTGATTCTAATGTCTGGCATCTGCAATGAGTCTATGTCCAGTAGTGACCTGGCTGATATAAGCTACCATGGAGATGCAGATATGAAGGTTGTTTTGTTTTGTTTTGAATATAAAAACAACCTGAACATTCCTACAAACTGTGGCAGCCAACTCTCTTGTTCTTCCAGTCTAAATTTAGTTCATATCCAAATATATCCAAAAATCTTTCTTTTCTCGCACATTCCATCCACGAATTCCGCATGTAATACTTAATTTATCATGTCTGTAAGTTATCCAAACGAAGCTTTGATCCTTTTTGCAATTTTTTTCTGAATATACTTGCTCAAATCAAGACTAATCCCTTAAAAGTCACTGTTTTTAGTTTCAAGAATTCTTGCTGCAGACATCCGCGTTGTTGTTGTACTGGTGAGTTAGATAAACTCAAAGATTTTCATTACACAGAAAGAAACCACCAAAAGCGGCAACATAGACTTATCCTCTGCCGCTTTGATTAAATGCACCTCGTGTCTAAAGTCACACTATCTATTATCATTTTTATCCATAAAAATTCGACTTAGAAATTCCAAAATGGCGGCATTTTTGTTTTTAAAAGGAAGTGATTCAATCCATATTGGACCAGTTCATTATCCAATCAGTATCATGCGATCTCATATTGGCTCAGTAAAACCCGTATTGGCCCAGGTTATCTCGTATTGGCCCAGTTGAGATTTCATATGAATTGAGTGCAACCCATATAATGTGGACTGAATTGTACATATTGTGTCAATATTGTTTTAGTTAATTAATAAATCGTGATATTAACTCTAGCTTCGTAAGTTGTTATTTTTCCTGTTATTGCTCTCATCTTAATTAATTTCTTTCAATATTCTTGATGTTATGGCTGTCTTCTTTGCTAAATAACCCTGGAATACTGCTGGTTTTCTTTTGTATGACATGGCTGCCTTCTTTGTTAAATATCCCTGGAATGCTTGCCGGTTTTCTTTTGTATGGTATTGCTGTCTTCTTTGTTAGATAATCCTGGTACACTTGCCGGTTTTCTTTTGTATGGTTTGGCTGTCTTTGTTAAATAACCCTGGTATACTCGCCGGTTTTCTTTTGTATGGTATGGCTGTCGTCCTTTTTAAATAACCCTGGTATATTCGCCTGTTTCCTTTTGTATGGTATGACTGTCTTCTTTGTTAAATAACCCTGGTATACTCGCCGGTTTAATATTTATGGCATGGCTGTCTTCTTTGTAAAATTACCCTGGTATACTCGCTGGTTTTCTTTTGTATGGTATGTTTGTTTGTTTTGTTTGTTTGGGGTTTTAACGCCTGGTTTCAACACCTTTCTGGTTATATCCCGGCGGTCAGTCCACCTAACCGGGGTTCCTGGGTCTCTAACCAGTACTAACCAATTTCTCCGCAAGCGACTGACTGCTTCCTCACTTGAATCAGAGGTGAGGGACAAATGACTCTCAGACGCAATGTCCGAGTTCAATTGTCACGGAGAAATTTTTCCCGCCTCGGCTGGGGATCGAACTCACGACCCCTGGATTGACAGTCCGATGCTCTATCCACTGAGCTAGCCGGGCGGGCCGCTTTCTTCGTTAAACATTTCTGTTATACTCGCCGGTTTTCTTTTTATGATTTGTGTTTCTTTCTGGTTAAATAACCCTGGTATACTCGCCGGTTTTCTTTTGTATGGTATGGCTGTCTTCTTTGTTAAATAACCCTGGTATACTCGCCTGTTTTCTTTTGTATGGCATGGCTGTCTTCTTTGTTAAATAACCCTGGTATACTCGCCGGTTTTCTTTTGTATGGTATGGTTGTCTTTTTGTTAAATAACCCTGGTATACTCGCCGGTTTTCTTTTGTATGGTATGGCTGTCGTCTTTGTTAAGATAATTGCGTTAGGAGGTAGCTTGTCATAACTCATGCACATTTGATGGTTGATTAACCGATATACCATAAATACTGTCGAACTTGTTTTATACAGGGCATACTTGTTTATAGAATCTTTCTTCATTTCATTCTCGAGTCTGACAGGCGGTTGGTTTTATCAATAACGGTTTCATCCGTTATTATAAGACAATAATTGCTTGGCCTCTCTCCTCAACAAGACCTCGACATCGAGATTAAAAATTTGAATATTAATCTGTCGTAACTATGGTTTTGTCTTAATAAGTCGAAGTACAAATCACAGAATAACCTTTATTATTTCTAATTTGGTTATATGTAGAATGATTATTTGAGGCACGCCACTGGAAAGGGTGTCTTCGAAGACATTTTGACATTTCAATTATTACTATATTAAGAAAGACTTAGAATTATCAATCATTTTCTCATAACTTATTAGAGATTATGTAACATATTTTGATAACAAAGTGTTATTCTTACCGAGAAATGCATAATAAATAATGTCGTCTGCTCAACTTTATGACGTCATTTTAAGAATTCACGTCAACTGTACCATTTCCCATGACGAATCCCTTTTTAGAAAAGAGATATGATTTTCTTAAAAATTACGATAATGCAAAAATAAAGATAAAACGACATATTATCATACTGTTCACTGTTTGTCTTGACAACCGCCGCAATTAAATAATATCGTGCTTTGCTACAAGTACTACTAATATTTCACGATTCATCATTAACAACCGTTAAGCGAAAGCCAATGGCCGTTAGAATAACATTTTCATATTTACCAATAATAATACCTTTTCACAATACTTTAAATATAACATGTCTAGGTAACATCGATATGTCGTTGACTGTACTTATCAAATGCTGATTATCTAAGCCGGATCTAATATTTTGTTTTTCTACAGTAGAAAAAAATCTCAAATAAAACGACTAGCCAATTTAATAGCGAAGAAAATGATTTTTTTCTTCAATTTATTGTAGTTCAACTATTTATTAATACTTAGGTTGGAAAGTTCGTAGATTTTTTTGTGTTAATTAAATAATTTTGAAACTAGGCAAGTAAGTACCTGTCCTCGATAATACATTTGAAGAAAACAGAGAAATGAAACTTATAGCTTCAACCGGATATACAGTTTTACTGTAGAAATGCAGTAATGGGGACGAGTTGCAAGTTACTTTAAAAATAAAATTTGAGTCTTCATAAATATGCATCCAATACGTTACTATGGACACTTTTATTGAACGTAGAAATTAAGGTTTAATAGTTTCACAGTTTTTACTGATGCTTAACTACGGCTAATTCTAACATTACTCGGCAGTATTACAGAGACTGTAAGACCCATGGGAACAATAATCCTTCACAAATAACAGAAACAGGCTGAAAAATATAGGGTGTCTTCACATAATTCATTATAGGCTTTAAATACTGGCAAAAATCACACTTATTTTCTTCTTATTCGCCTAATTATTGACATCTTAAGATAAAAGTACATTCTCCACATCACAAGTAAGACAGTTACTGGTTTTTTTTTTACAAATTATATCCTTGTGGGTCTTTTTCTTTTTCTTCTGAACCTGGTTTAAACCCCCCCCCCCCCCAGTGGCAATTTTTATTTGCCACTGACCGTTCCAAAGCGGTAACCCATCGGGTTCTCATATTTTGTTAATTGTTTGTGCTGTCTTTTTTGAAACTGATCATTTTATTAACCATGCTCCTCCCTCTCTCTTCTTTTTGACTGTGTGGGGAGGCTGATTTTCTGATTGTGGCAATTCCTGATATGCATATTTCACCTTTTTTTTCAATAAAAGTTTGCACAAATAATCGATATACGTTAAGAAAAATCAGAAGAGTAAAGAAAAATAGATGGAGCTAATATTTCCCTAAAATTCTATCAACATAAATTCACAAAAGCTTATCAACACAAAACATCATTTTAAATGCCCAAAGAGAATAATGAACCTGACAACTTGGTAAACGTTGTGTACTTTTTAAGGAATTTTCCATTATGGAGAGAGAAGTCAATAGACGTGTCCAGGAAGGACACGAAGGAAATTTGCAAATTGTTTAAATTATGTAAGTCAAAAGGACACAACATTGCAAAGTTGTATTAAACAGAAGTTTGACTTAAGAGAGATTTTAATTATTTAATCAATTAACATGCAATGATGACTGTAGACGGCCCTTAAGTAATAGGGGCAACTAATTTTCAGTGAGTATTTGCAGACAATGAACATGATGTATGACTGCATAGAAATTCATCGACGATTAAAGTATGTCATCAAGAATGCCGGGAAGAACCAATGTTATTTTTTATTAAAATGCGCTTGGACGACCGAAATATAATGTTATTTTGCTACCTTTATGATATATTTGTAGATTATTTCAAAGCGGTCGAATATGTGAGTATGCTACCTGCGTTTTGTTTTAATAACCGTATGAGGTTCGTATTTCAACTTAAATGACCGTTACTGCCTGTACTTCCCAACATCTAAACCTTGAAACGGACTACTCTTAATTTTCTAGATTAATTACTTATCATGGCGTTTCCTTATTTATGATGTGTGGCGGTCGTCAACGTTTCGGTTACAAACAAGTCAGTTTGGTCAGAAGTATTACACAGTAAGTACCGCCGTTAACGTCTATTGTTTACACAACATTTTTTTATATTGTATTGAGCGCATATGGTTGCATAATCGAATTTACATAGCACCGTAGAATTGCTCGTTTGATTCCGGGTCATGGCTTTATCCTTTAAATAGTTAGTTTTAACTTTAGAACATGCAGGTCATTATTGTATGAAAATATTTCTATTATGACTGACAAACGTCGATATTTCTTTAAATAACATTCTTGCATGCATTGTTGTATCACCATCAATTTTCACGGAATGAAGACACGTGTGACAATTACTGATTTCAACGACCTCTTGTAACCTGTATATGTTTTTTTTTCATAGGACCATCGTACCAATTAGTTAATTAATTAGTAAATTTAAAATATTTAAAGCGTGCAATTAGCTTCGTTTCAATTTCGTCCATGAAGTAGAAAGTCAATTAATGCATGACAAGGAATTTTTCTGTCATTATTTCTTATATTGTAAATGGCTGCCTAGCAGCACGACAACGTGAAGTTGGTTGCCAAGATTCCTGGCATCGTGAAGTTGGCTGTCTTTCAGCAAGCGTGCAGCTGGCTTCGTAGCAGTCAAGGAGAGTGGTTGTCTGCCCAGCAGTTGCTGACCAGAAGAATGGCAGCGTGAAGTTGGCTGCCTTGCAACCTGGCACTGTGAATTTGGCTGTTAAGTACATGTAGCCTGACAGACTGAAGTTGGAAGTTTATCAGCATGGCAGCGTGAATTCGGCAGCTTTGTAGCCTTGCAGCGTAATTGGAAACCTAGCAGCCTGACAGCTTGAAATATAATCAGTCTGACATCGACATGTTAGCAGTCTAGCAGCCTGGCAACGTGGTGTGAGCAGCCTGGTAGCGAGAAATGTAAGGCTCGAGGAATATTATGTTATAACGTGATTTTACGTATGACAAAACATACCAAACAAGCAATGCATATTTATATATCAGAAAATTAGAACACTTAAATTTTGAAAATAAAAAAAATGGCATGGGTAGCTCACACGAAAGATTTTTTTTCGTTCATTACAAGTTATTTTATTCGAAAATCTCACAACAAAACGAAACTTTTGATGTGATAGTCAAAATACAAATTAGAAAAAATAGTTATTATGTATATTCACATTATAATATGAAATATTAAAATCTTGTCTTAACATAACATCCTTCGAGCCTTAACTTAAAATATATCACTGCCAGGCTGCTAATTTCATGCTGCCAGACTGCTTATTCTAAGAAGCCTGGTTTCAAGGATGCCAGGCTGCTTACCTGGCGTTGTCCTGCTGCTGTCCTGCTAATTTCATGCTGCCTGGCTGTATATGATGACTGGCTCTCACTTCACGCTGCCATCTTCCGAAACGATTGGGGAAACATGAATGTTCTAATTCTTTGCATCACAGTGTGACGACAATAAATTATTATTTCAAAGTAAGTAATATACCATAAATTAAATGTAAAATAAAAATAAAAATGTATTATAATATATTATATGGTAATATTAAAATTAAGCGGATTTATGCTAACAGTTTAGAAAACATGCTCGAAAGAGGTCATTTTTTTATTCGTTTAAACATTAAACTCAGTTGTACTTTTAGTCATAGTACCGGTATATATCATTTGCCACTTCTCGGGAAATCGGTAAAAATTCAGCATTTTATCTGATTGCTACTTGAAACATATAATACTTTTCTCCAGCAGGAAATCTTGCCAATTAATCGAAATCTCGTAAATCTCAAGTGTATTGGACAACTCGCCTTATTTCTTGCAAGTTTGACGTTTGTTAGACCGACACCATATCAAACTTACTTATAGTAATTTAAAGAAAGGCATTTTCCTTCAAAATGTTTTAAAGGCCCATATGGAATACCGGGAAACCAAGTGCTTGCATTGTTAAATAAAGACTTGAAGGCGGGCAATTTTATTTATAGCTTAAGTTCAATCAAGCCTCCTCTGTTGTTCTCATTACGTCTGCAATAAAAGCTACTCAAATAAAACTGTTTACTGATATCCGAGTAGTAGCTTTACTTTACTATTATAGAGAACACTAAGTAGGCCGTACGGTAGCCTGTGCAGCTTGAAGCAAATTCTCGGTCGCAGCCTGATTCATTTATATTTTACGAGACCACTATTTACTATTTCGTATATTATACTCAAAGGATTTAACACGCAGGATGAGATTATTTGCATTATCTTGCGAAAGACAATATCTGCCAAGGCTAGGTTACTGTGCAAGCGGTAATTAATAACTTAATGGAATGCCACAAAATAGTCTTCCGAGGAATGCGTGTAACATGATGAAATACATTTAAATACGCTGTAGATGTCTAAACTTAAACCTATCACTCTCTTAATTATTTTGACAATGAAAAGAAGAAAATAATTATGTATTCCATGAGAAAAGATCTTATTTTCTCTTCATTTTGGTTGTTTGCTGAATGACGCCTAATTTACTTAAAAAAATTTCATACGCTTCTCTCTTTTCCTCTCTACAGTTTGGCTATATGGGGCAGCTTTATCCCCTGAATGTAACCATTCGTGATATGCAAATTTCACTTTTTCTTTTCGTAAAAACATGATCAGTTGACAAACGAAGCAGATCATGTTAAAGTCATATTTAAAGTTAATATCAAAAACAAAAAAAGGTGTCAGTAAAGGTATAAATCACATAAAGCATTAGTGAATCTATTAGTTTTCATGGGTATTAATTCCGTAGTTTTTACGGCGAAACAACGTTTTCGTGAGTTTTATTATTCGAATATTTTAGTAATAGTTTACTTACAATGCTATATTTCTTCGTTGATTTCGAAATATTGTCAATATGCCTAAGAAATCAACTATAATTAATATTCCACGAATATTTATGAATTCCCATCAATAAAAAACAAAAACATCTAATCAAAAACTGAAATCTCAGATAGTAGTAAAAGTACAACACATTAATCCTTATGTTCACTGCTGGTTTTGACAAAAGTTGCAATTACATGGCATCGTGCCTTGCCTTAAGTACTACTATTCAATTGAAAGCTTTGAAGGCAAGTCGTTGACCTTTAAATTACGTGATCATAGACAAGTAATAATACCGTTTCCAAACATGATCTCGTAAACGCTTTAAATGACAATGGTCTCGATAGCATCGATATGTCTTTGACTTTCCCCAGGGCTGAAGGTTATAAAGCTGAGCATGGAAACCAGTCTCAAATCTCAAGCATCTGATTGGCTGAAATGGCGACCAGTCGCCATTTCAGCCAATCAGATGCTTGAGATTTGAGACTGGTTTCCATGCTCAGCTTTATAACCTTGGACACTGAACAATCCTGATAATCCCTTCTTTCTGCGGCTTCAAGACAATAAATCTTGAATTAAATATAATAACAAACTGATTTAATATTAAAGAGAATAAATATATTTCTCTGGATCATTTGCTTTACGAATATCATTGCCAGTGCCTGATTAGAAGTCGAAAGTTTGGACCATTCATTTATATGTTTTAAAATTTATTAGAGTTTTCAAATATCAAAATTAATTATATCAACTATATACGAACGGTAAACTAAGTAAATGTGATGTCATAGTCTTACGTAGTCAAAATAAACAAAAAAGTGAATATATTTAAAGGCTTTGTTTTTATAGCGCAGTAAAACTCACTCGCGACCGACCCTAAACAGTACTTTTCAAATCGAAATTTCGGAGAATTCGCAATTTTTCGGTCATTTTTATGCATCATAAAGTGGTATAATAAAAATTAACTACACCTGAGACATTAAAGTATTCGACTCTTGACAGTGAATTGGCAGCTTTAAGTTCCTATAGTGTTTGTGCTTTCTAAAGTACAGAATAATATTAATATTTTCAGGAAGCAAGAAGAAATATCACAAATTACGCGATCAAAACCAAAAATATCTTACACATGCCTATGCTAAACTTCAAGTGGTTTTAAATAAATGAAAAGGGAACTTTGAAAGCCATCGAACACGACAAATATGAAAATATTGCAAGCCGGTTTGACTGAGCTTGTTAATGGACATTAATAGAAATGAATATTACTGCCCACGCCGCCTAGCCTCGGGTTGAGCGCAACTCGATATTTACACCAATAAAAAGTACAATTTTGACAAACCCAAACGATGGTGTGCATAAAGCCTGAAAAAAAGAATAAAAAACTTCAACTCAAATAATTATTCATTATCCTTCAAATCGAAATGGCGATCTGATGACGAAGACTTTCCATCTCAACAAAAGCTTGTCAGCAGTGTGGTTATGTTTCCTGCATAACATCTTTTGTGTCTTTAGCCATTATTATATAGAAAACGTCGTTTGACCTTCATATCTTAATTTCCAGACGAACAAAAAAATCGGAGTAAATCTGGAATGTCTATATATTTATGAGTCAGTAGAACGACATCGATTACTTATCCATAATATTGTGCGCTTAGATTAAATGACAGTTATTGTCACTCTCTTACGTAATCTTTGCATAACTGAAAAACTTTTAAAACAAGGTTATCGGTATCACAAATTAAGGAAAACCTTTTGCAAGTTTTATCGCCGATACCCAGATTTCATTAAAAATACAGGTGCAGTTTAAAATCACTTTTGCACGAGGTATTTCACAGCCAGTTTTATGGAGATTTAATTAATTAACTTAAGAATATAAAAGGCAGTGTTAATTTCTCCCGGTCAATGCTATTAGCTTCTTACGTTTTATTTGTTTGTGTACTTTTGCATGCAACATTGTTGAGCTGATTGGTGGGTTAGAGTTATTTCACCAAGACCACTTGTACTTGTTTTGTGATAGGAGAACCTGTTGGGGCAAGTGTGAGGTTGGTGCACCCTAGAACCTGGTTTAAACCCCCCAGTTGCAATTTGTTTTGCCACTGACCGTTCCAAGTCTAACCTTTATCGCCGATGTTTGACCACGGTTAATTCTACCATTAATCAGTGATATGTCCCATGGAAACACATTAATTCTATAGAATTATAGAAAACTGGCTGAGTACTAAAGGATAACGTCTTATAACTGACTGATGAATAGCCTTGAATATTGGCGACAAATTACAGTTCTTTTCTTTTAGAACACCCAACGATTGGCATTTTACAAGACACAAGTACTTTTATTCACAACAAGAGACAGTACGATGCTGTTTTTTTTTTGCAAATTGTGAAAAATGAATATCAGGTATGGCCACATCAAGAAGACACACTCTCCCACAGCCACAGAGAATGAAAGACAGCATAGGTTTATAAAATAACCAATAAAACAACAACAACACCAAAACAATTAAAGAAAATGAAAATCCGAGGAGTAACTGTCTTGGAACGTAAAACGAATCAAACCCACCCATCAAATCGACAATGGTATATGCATATATATATATATATATAAGTCAATGTCCTTTGATGATGCAAACAGAAAGGATTGAAATAAATTCAAAGGATCCTTTTAACATCAGTAGGTCTTTGACTATACTGATAACTGTGTTTTACAATTGACATCGCCCGCCGAGAAAACGTCTCGTAACGTTACTATAAGCACTTGATAGATAAATTAATACAAATATAATCAATTCAAAATCTTATTTTTTCCGGGAGTAAAGCTTCGGCATACAAGAACTTTTATTCGAATTCTCCTCTGAATGACTGGCTTAATTGTTAGAAGAAAAGAGTCACGTGGAAGGCTAATTTTCTCATTATCGTAATATCTTCGTGTACGGAAATTTCGAAAAACAGTGAGAGACACAAAGCAATGAGAAAACCTCGAAAAAATAAAGTTCTAGAGGGGTGGTATTTTAAATAATATGTATGATATAGTAGTGTTGCAAATGATATATTTAAAACTAAATCTTGAAACAAACCGCGTTAGTGAGACAGATACGAAACATCACAAGACAGGTACAGATGAACCTGTGTCAAAATTCATCTGTTCACAAAATATTGCATTAAGGTTTTATAATGTAAGTACACAATATGTTGAATGCGTGAACTCATCATTCAAAAATTGACAATTTAAAATATTAAAAAAACATCATCCTATTATTTATCAACTTTGTGGTTACTTATCTGTTACAAATTAGTTTTCATAAAAACATTAAAAAATCAATTCCCGAGGTATTTGCATTATTATATTGAATTTGGTTTGGGTAAACTTTATTGATAATGGTTAACTTGGTTTAAATCAAAATTGTTATAAACCATCGAGATAAGGCCAGGTACTTATAATCACAGTAAAAATAGCAATTTGATTTTCGAAAGAATTTCGTAGCAGTACAAAACAGGTTAGCAACAGTTAGTACCGATGTATATGTACCAAATCTGGCATTTATCTTATCCAGTAACAAAGCGAGAATTTCGATTTAAAATGTTGATAAATCCATAAAAATAAATTTTCTAAAGCTCTGTATTCGTTACTTATTATAAACTTAAAGTCTTATTTTCTCTTTGCAAACGTTATTTTTAGAATGATGGTAGGCTTGTCTATTAAGTACGGAAGAGTATACTGACCCCCATTATATCTTATATATAAATATGAGAAAGTTATGGAGTTATATACTACAAAAATGATTAAAATCAAGAAAGTTATATTATACGCAAAACGTATCTGTGATTTTATTATAATTTAAAATATTTTGAAAAATGATGGTTTTGTGTTTTATGTCAAGATATGTTTGTATTAAATAATTTGCAAAATCAATAAAATTATTCTGTCTAATTTACAGCATATCAAAATTGTTAAACATATGTATTAATAATATATAATTATATGCTATCATCTACCATAAAAAGTTAGGGTGTTCCGTTGGGGCCATAATTGTTTCGCCCTGTCGACCTCTTGGGGGGGGATCATAAAAACGCGGCAACACGATTCGAGACCGCGAAACCACGATGCGAGATCGCAAAAAACACGATAAGAGGTAACGAAAGTACGATGCTGGAAGGTACTCGCATGCTACTTTCGCGACCTCGCATAGTTGTTTTTGTGTTCTCGCCATCGTGTTTTCTGAGGACAGCGAGACCATGAAAACGTGAAAGCACGACGCCTAAATAAGACGCGAGATATCAAAATCGCGTCCTTGCATCGTACTTTCGCTATTTCGCTCCGTTGTTTCGCGATTACTTACGTGGTCTCGCTCTCCTGAAGGCCAGCGAACCGAAAACTTATTGCTTTTCCATGTTTGATCTATAGGGATTCTTGGGATTCTCTTTGATTTATTACTCTTAAGGCACTATAAGGCATGGTCTTCTGATCGAGTTCATTTAGACACACAGGCCATGCCAACATGACAGTTTGCTTCTGCCTTAAATTTCAAATTGATGGTTTTTACCCTTGCCTGTTGACTAATTGACTTGTGTCTAACCTGTTAATTTGCATTCTTTCAAAAGTGCAATGTATTTTTCTTGGTGGTTTGGATAATGGTGATACAGAAATTTTCAATATGTTTTGTTTTAAGAAAGATTTTTACATTTCTTAGCTATTTTGACCACACATCTTTTGTTTATATCTAGTGTAGATCCCTAACTTTTTTCTATGTGTCATGTTTGTGTTAGCTGATTAGAAGGCGAGGTCACAAAACCGCGAAAACACGATGAGAGATCGCAAAACAACGATACGAGATTGTGAATGCACGATGCGAGGGCGCGAAATAACATAACACCTCGTATTGTACTTTCGCGATTTCGCATCGTGTTTTCGCGTTTACGTGGTCTCGCTATCCCGAGGCTGAGACCACGAAAACTCGAAAACAAGATTCGAGAATCCGAAACAACGATGCGAGGTCGTGTAAGTACGACGCTAAAGCGCGATATTAATTTTTGCGTCCTCGCTTCGTATTTTTGCGACTTCGCTTCGTTGTTGTTTATTTTTTGCATTATCGTTTCGCGATCTGGCATCGTTGTTTCGCGATTTCGCATCGTGTTTTCGCGTCTTCGTGGTGTCGCTCTAGAGGTCGAAATGGCGAAACAACTAGGAAAACCGTAGTAAGTTGATACATGAGGAGGAATATGTAATTTTCTATTTCTCTCAAATTATATATTATAGTTTTCATGTAAGTCGTGTTCCAATTTTAGTTATATTATATTTATGATATAGCAAGCTGTTTGTTACAATGACATATATATTTCGCAGAATATTATTTCGATTTTTAAGAAGGAAATTGTATTTCAGTTAAAGTAAACACAGGACTTCTGGTCACATAACTTTTATTACAGCAATAAAAACTAGGAGATAAATATAAAATATATGTATAAGTTTAATAAAAATATACAAATATATAGTGATATTATGTATATTCCTTACAATGTTATCCTTATAAAAGATTTAAGGGGGGTCAGTATACTCTTCCGTAAGTTATGAGAAAGCATTGTGAAACTGGTTCCAGACTGAAGATTGTACCTCACCAGAAAATTAAAGAAATTTAACAAAACAGTGAAACATTAATATCATGTTTCCTTATGTATGGGATAGGTGAACAACGCAACGTCCTTTCACATCAACTATAAATTATTATTATCATCGAAGTTCAGGAATAAATGATTTTTTCCAATTAGTTGCTATTGCTAATATAAATCTGCATGACACATAACAACAGTAAAACAAATTAGTAAACCTAAATATAAAGAATATATTTGTTGAAAAATCAAACAGTCATATTTTTACTTTTGTCTGTTTTAGTTGTACTTTTGTCATGTTATGTAATTTAATCGCTTCTCTGAAAATCGAAGACTAGCGTGTTTGACATTTGAAACCTGTATTGCTTCTTATCCAGTAGGCTATCATGCCAATTATTGTAAATCTCCTAAATCGCCAGAGAATTTTATAGCTTGCAATATCTCCTAAAAATTTTACGTTTGTTGTAGCAAAAAAGCTATAAATACTGACAACAAATCGAACTTATTTTATCTACAGTTCTATGGCGAAAGGAATAGTTTTTTTTAGAATATTTTCCATTCCAACTTGAATTTGACAGCCGGATGATTTTGTTTTCTAGTATAATGCCAATCACATATTCATCCATTATTACATAGATAATAGTCGTCTGGCCTTTTCACTCGTCATGGTCTTAAGATAATACTTTCCAGGCGATGAGATATCAATTTATATTGGTATTTTTGTGAGAAGTGTATTAAATGCTTTATACCCAATGACACTTTAAATATACTACTCAAAATTGAATAAGGAAAACTTTTGTAGTCCGTACTTTTTCTCGCTTAGCTATTTTTGAATACACGATTAGTTCAATATTTCGACTCAGATGAAATCATTTTTAACAAATAAACAATACAAACAAAACTAAATTTACTCACTTATTTTCGTGAGTAAAACAATTATTCACTAATTCCATTGTTTCTACACTAAAACAATAAATCACAGACACGAAATAGGAAATAGGCTTTAGTATTTTACAGCTTTTCAATCGACAAATGTATTAGTTGATATATCGTGTATTATGAACACAATCTTTCTTGAACAAAGTATCCGAGTGTCAGTCTGTTGTTATGAAAATCTTTCTCAGTTTTTGTCATCATGTATGTCCAACACAATAATTCTTTCTATAACGTTGTTAACTGCAGTTGCACTTCCAAGTGAAGAAGAGAGCTGTACACGAGCCATCGGATAAGCGCCATTCTGCGAGCCAGTGTGCAATTCCAAGGTAGAAAAGACGATCTGTTCTAGGGATAAAGTAGTCTTATGACTGACGATTGCTGCAAATTTTATTCTTTAGCACGATTCTGTTAATATAAAGTCAAATTCAACTTAAAACTTTAGATTTTATTGTTGAATTCTTTATATTCCGGACTTGAGGTTTTAATTCTTTAATTTTGTTTTTCCGGATATGACCTTAGGTAGGCCAATCAAAAGCTGTCATATTTAAGTCCGGAAGATCGATTTTTTCTATGTTCGTGAAGTTGGCCGCCTAGCAGCCAAGCAGCGTGAAGTTGGCCGCCAAGCAGCCAAGCAGCGTGAAGTTGGCCGCCAAGCAGCCAAGCAGCGTGAAGTTGCCCGCCAAGCAGCCAAGCAGCCAGGCAGCGTGAAGTTGGCCGCCCAACAGCCTAGCTGATACTTTGGCTGCTGTGAAACTTTTGCTGCTGAGCTGCTGTGGCGGCTGGAAAAACGTTCGCTGCTGGGCTGTTGTGGCGGCTGGGATACTTTGGCTGCTGGGAGAAGTTGGCTGCTGGAATACTTTGGCTGCTGAGCTGCTGTGACGGCTGGGAAAAGTTGGCTGCTGGGCTGCTGTGGCGGCTGGGATACTTTGGTTGCTGGGAAAAGTTGGCTGCTGGAATAGTTTGGCCGCTGCGCTGCTGTGGCGGCTGAGAAAAGTTGGCTGCTGGGCTGCTGTTGCAGCTGGGATACTTTGGCGGCTGCGAAAAGTTGGCTTCTGGGCTGCTGTGGCGGCTGATATACTTTGGCTGCTGGGAAAAGTTGGCGGCTGGTAAAAGTTTGCTGCTGGGCTGCTGTGCCGGCTGGGATACTTTGGCTCCTGGGAAAAGTTGGCTGCTGGAATACTTTGGCTGCTGAGCTGCTGTGGCGGCTGGGAAAACTTGGCTGCTGGGCTGCTGTGGAGGCTGGGAAAAGTTGGCCGCTGGAATACTTGGGCTGCTGAGCTGCTGTGACGGCTGAGAAAAGTTGGCTGCTAGGCTGCTGTGGCGGCTGGAATAATTTGGCTGCTGGGAAAAGTTGGCTGCTGGAATAGTTTGGCTGCTACGCTGCTGTGGCGGCTGAGAAAAGTTTGCTGCTGGCCTGCTGTGGCGGCTGGAATACTTTGGCTGCTGGGAAAAGTTGGCTGCTGGAATAGTTTGGCTGCTGCGCTGCTGTGGCGGATAGGAAAAGTTGGCTGCTGGGCTGCTGTGGAGGCAGGGAAACTTTGGCTGCTGGAATACTTTGGCTGCTGAGCTGCTGTGACGGCTGGGAAATGTTGGCTGCTGGGCTGCTGTGACGGCTGGGATACTTTGGCTGCTGGGAAAAGTTGGCTGCTGGAATAGTTTGGCTGCTGCGCTGCTGTGGCGGCTGAGAAAAGTTGGCTGCTGGGCTGCTGTGGCGGCTGGGATACTTTGGCTGCTGGGAAAAGTTGGCTGCTGGAATAGTTTGGCTGCTGCGCTGCTGTGGCGGCTAGAAAAAGTTGGCTGCTGGGCTGCTGTGGCGGCTGGGAAATGTTGGCTGCTGGAATACTTTGGCTGCTGAGCTGCTGTGACGGCTGGAAAAAGTTGGCTGCTGAGCTGCTGTGGCGGCTGGGATACTTTGGCTGCTAGGAAAATTTGGCTGCTGGAATAGTTTGGCTGCTGCGCTGCTGTGGCGGCTGAGTAAAGTTGGCTGCTTGGCTGCTGTGGCGGCTTGGATATTTTGGCGGCTAGGAAAAGTTGGCTGCTGGAATAGTTTGGCTGCTGCGCTGCTGTGACGGCTAGGAAAAATTGGCTGCTGGGCTGCTGTGGTGGCTGGGATACTTTGGCTGCTGGAATACTTAGGCTGCTGAGCTGCTGTGACGGCTGGGAAATGTTGGCTGCTGGGCTGTTGTGGCGGCTGGGATACTTTGGCTGCTGGGAAAAGTTGGCTGCTGGAATACTTTGGCTGCTGAGCTGCTGTGGCGGCTGGGAAATGTTGGCATCTGGGCTGCTGTGGCGACTGGGATGCTTTGGCTGCTAGGAAAAGTTGGCTGCTGGAATAGTTTGGCTGCTGCGCTGCTGTGGCGGCTGAGAAAAGTTGGCTGCTGGGTTGATGTGGCGGCTGGGATACTTTGGCTGCTGGGAAAAGTTGGCTGCTGGAATAGTTTGGCTGCTGCGCTGCTGTGGCGGCTAGAAAAAGTTGGCTGCTGGGCTGCTGTGGCGGCTGGGATACTTTGGCTGCTGGGAAAAGTTGGCTGCTGGTATAGTTTGGCTGCTTCGCTGCTGTGGAGGCTGAGAAAAGTTGGCTGCTGGGCTGCTGTGGCGGCTGGGATACTTTGGCTGCTGGGAAAAGTTGGCTGCTGGGCTGCTGTGGCGGCTGGGATACTTTGGCTGTTGGGAAAAGCTGGCTGCTGGAATACTTTGGCTGCTGAGCTGCTATGGCGGCTGTGTAAAGTTGGCTGCTGGGCTGCTGTGGCGGCTGGGATACTTTGGCTGCTGGGAAAAGTTGGCGGCTGGGAAATGTTGGCTGCTGGACTGCTGTGGCGGCTGGGATACTTTGGCTGCTGGGAAAAGTTGGCTGCTGGCATAGTTTGGCTGTTGCGCTGCTGTGGCGGCTAGGAAAATTTGGCTGCTGGGCTGCTGTGGCGGCTGGGATACTTTGGCTGCTGGGAAAAGTTGGCTGCTGGAAAACTTTGGCTGCTGAGGTGCTGTGGCGGCTGGGATACTTTAGCGGCTGGGCTGCTGTCGCCTAATTGAAGTTAAATAATGCTTTTAAAAATTTCTCACGTCAGACTTCTATTGGGTAGCCTAGTATCCTAGCAGTCAAGCACCCTAGCAGCCGGAAAGCGAGAAGTTTAAGACTAAATGTAGGTAATGTTATAACGTTATTTTATATTATCATATCATTAAATTAACGCATTTATTTCGATATTTCATGTTCTAGTACATATTTTAGAAAATTAAGTTAATTGAAATTAAAAAAAAAATGAAATACACGTTCAAAAAAACAACAGGAAATTTGATTAAACGAATTATTACGTCAGTTTCATTCAGAAGGAAGACTTTGATTCGGCAGCCTAACAGCGGAGTAGACTGGCAGCCTAGCAGCCTAGCTGTTTGGCAGCGAAAAGTTTAAAACTTCACGTAGGTGATGTTTTAATATATTTGTCAGTCTACCATCCTAGAAGCAGATGGTTCAGACTTAAAATCATCATGCCATCATTTAAAAAAAGTACTTTACCGGTATTTCATGCTCTTTTATTTTTCAGAAATAAAATGCGAGATTTGAAAATAAAATAGTACAAGCCATGTTGACATTCGCGATACAAACAAAAGAACATAGTAAAATGAGCGAAAGAAATTTACGGGCTATAGCGAAAGCATATGAAATGTGTCTGTTGGAGTTGGAAGAGCAACAGATCAGTTCCAGGAGAATGTAGAAAAAATAATGGGTGTATTTGATTTGTCGATGTCAGATTAGAACTATTTGAGAAAGAAAAATGTTATAATAGAATCGAAAAACACCTAAAAGTGAAAGAAAAATATTAAATCAACGATATTTGACTTTAACTCGATTTCATAAAAATGCATTCATTTCACAACTACGAGAAAACAAAAGCGTCAATACAAGTTAGAACAGTAAAGAAAAATAGTTTAACCTTAAAAATCCCTTAAATTCTATTTTCAATCAAACACAAAAAAGAATCATCGCAAAACAAATACAGTTTAAATACCCAAATGATTAAGAAGATACTGACAACAATATGTAAGGTTCTTTTATTTCTCATAAACAAATTTCTTTTCTTTTTAAATTCTTTTCTCGCATTATAACAACTTTGGTCAAACCATATTGCCTGTATATTTACTTGTTTGTTATTGTGAGTATATGTATTATTGGAGTTGTAAATTTTTGTACAACCAAAGACTTTTATCCCGTTTTCATTGATGAGGTTAGTAAATAATGTCACCGTATTATTTATGTTTTTCGGCGTTAGCTGTCTAAGCTCACTTTTGACCTAGTTTTTCGACCAATGAAATGTTGTAAATAATACTCGTATTCTCTTATTATGCAGAGGGAAAATGAAATAAACTATTTCGATTGGTAGCTTTTTACACCAGAGAGGCATCTAGCAGGGTGGAGAGGTATCTAGTGGGATTTTTATTATTATGCAGCGGAAAAATCAAATAGATTAATTCGATTGGTAGCTTTTTACACCAGAGAGGCATCTAGCAGGGTGGAGAGGTATCTAGTGGGATTTTTATTATTATGCAGCGGAAAAATCAAATAGATTAATTCGATTGGTTGTTAGTGGGTGTTGTATTGGAGGAAAAACATATTTACGATTTAAGTAACCAGTTAAGTCAATATTGATGGCTTAAATACAATATTATATGGAATATTCTTGGGTGTCAGGTAAACACTTGCATACAATACACAGTGTAAAACGAAAGAGAAGTGTAGATATTCCTAGTTCTTACTGGTTCCTTTCTAGTTCCTTTGATACTGATTGTTAATTTCAAGTACGAAATACAAGTTTATTGTAGTGTAGTGGCTAACACTCTCGCCTTGCAAGCGGAGGCCCCGGGTTCAATACTCAGGAGGGACACTTTTTTTTAAAGTTTTTTTTTTTACGTAAAAGTTGGTAGATTTCGCTCTTGTAACAGGCTGTTATTATTTATATTTATTAAATTTCAAGGACATTTATTCATCTTGAATTCTCACTCTACACGAGGTATTTTATTGAAACTGAATATTTTGCTTCAGTATCTTTAATCGACTTGTTATCACTGTATGAAATTGTTGCAACAGCTTCAACATTTTTTTTGAAAGACACTTTCAATAAATTTGTGAGTTGTCATGATTCGGTCGCTTAATCTCTAAGTCATACTAAGAAGGCAGGGAGGGTTCGTCGACAGCTATAACAAATAAAATAAAATAACTAAACTGTGTCTGCTTTGCCTCTCTGTATTTCTTTCTTTTTTATATACATGTATATATAAATCTTTTCCATCAACGCCGTTTATCTTTTTTAAAGATATTTCTTGTGATAGCTAACCGTATTTGCGAAGGCGTCCAGCTTAATACTTTTGTATAATAACCCCGCCCTAAACGAATTTATGCGCGAGTCATCCCATTTAATTCATTGCTCGGGACTACTTTCGGCATCACGTGGTCTTGTAGGCGTTGGTTTTCTTCCAATAGGAATGGTTAATGCGGAGTGATCTGAAAATTCGTCCAGTTCTTCGACCTTGAAGTATGTCACAAAAAAAAGTCGTCTTAAGATAGTAACAAATAATCTACTGTGCTTGAGCCCTTACTGCTATGAAACATTTATTCGCCTACGTGTCCGTCTGACAAAAGTCTTCCGTTTGCGATTATTAAATTGGTAGCTGAACATAAAGATAGCAATTTTTTACCTTGCAAGTCTAACATTTTATCTTTGTTTACTCGGGTTGGAATGGTTGGAATATCATGTTGATATAACAATAATTCATCATTTAAAAACCTATCATATTCAATAAAGTCTTAAAAATTTCAGGTTCTACTATTCAAATCTCCAAGTATATCATAATTTTACCAGATCCTTGATAGTTTTCGATGCTTATTCAATTTCTTCATAAAAATCGATATCGAATTGGTTAAGTACAGTAGAATTATGTGGTGGTAAATAAACAAAACAGAAATAGACATCTTCAAAATAGAATAAATACTTTGGCTGCTGGGAAAAGTTGGCTGCTGGAAAACTTTGGCTGTTGGGCTGCTGTGGCGGCTGGGATACTTAAGCTGCTGGGAAAAGTTGGCTGCTGGAATACTTTGGCTGCTGAGCTGCTGTGGCGGCTGGGAAAAGTCGGCTGCTGAGCTGATGTGACGGCTGGGATACTTTGGCTGCTGAGCTTCTTTGGCGGCTGGGATACCTTGGCTGCTGGGAAAAAGTGTCTGCTGGAATACTTTGACTGCTGAGCTGCTCTGGCGGCTGTAAAAAGTTGGCTGCTGGGCTGCTTTGGCGGCTGGGAAAAGTTGGCTGCTGGAATACTTTGGCTGCTGAGCTGCTGTGGTGGCTGGGAAAAGTTGGCTGCTGAGCTGTTGTGGCGGCTGGGATAACTTGGCTGGTGGGAAAAGTTGGCTGCTGGGCTGCTGTGGCGGCCGGTAAACTTTTGCTGCTGGAATACTTTGGCTGCTGAGCTGGCGTGGCGGCTGGGATACTTTGGCTTAATTGGATTATTTTAAACTGTGAATAAATGTTTTAAATCGATCATTCCTAGGCCACCAGAATCATTTTTATTACAGATTGTGATCGTTTAATTTTATCTGGTCCGTTGTTCCAGAGAAATTTAAAGCAGATTTTATCGTTGTACGCTAAAAAAGTCGGACGGTGGATTGGGAAGTGAAATAAGTAAATGAACAACTCTTGATATAATGAGCGATTAAACAACAGTAATTTTGCCAAATAATGTTAAATTTCACTACGACCAAGTGTTTAAAGTGATTCCGCATTTACTTTTAATTTTGTTTGTATTTTGGTCCCATATAGTTGACACATTTGCTGGAAAATTGACGCATAGTATTTTAATAAATTCTGTTGTCCAGTCTACGTCTCTACATAATTTAGCATTTTAGCCGATCATAGAGCCAAACCGTAGTGCTTTCGTTTTTTCTACATTTATTTTTATACCGGATAGTTGGTAGTAATTGTCTAATTGTGTTTAAGCAGGTTCTAAGGGATAGGAAATATTTGCGTATCGTCTGCATACTGACTTAATTTTTGTTCCTTATTATGAAACGTTATTCCTCTAATGAATTTTTTTCTTATCATAAGAACCAGAATTTCTGCACATAAAATAAAATTGTACGGTGAAATCGGATCACCCTGTCTGCAACCACGTGATAGTTTGAAAAAATCAAACTAGAAACCATTCTGTAATATGCAAGTTTCGGCCCTATTTTGAAACAAGGTTATCCATCGCTTAAAAGAATTACCGGATTTATAAGATTAAGAACCTTGTGAAATTATTTCCACGAAATAGAATCAGGAGCCAAAGTATCCCAGCAGCCACAGCAGCCCAGCAGACAATTTTTCGCAGCCGCCACAGCAGCGCAGCAGCCAAACTATTCCAGCAGCCAACTTTACCCAGCAGCGAAAGTATCCCAGCCGCCACAGCAGCCCAGCAGCCAAACTATTCCAGCAGCCAACATTTCCCAGCAGCCAAATTATCTCAGCCGCCACAGCAACCCAGCAACCAATTTTTCCTAGCTGCCACAGCAGCTCAGCAGCCAAAGTATTCCAGCAGCCAACTTTTCCCAGCAGCCAAAGTATCCCAGCCGCCACAACAGCCCAGCAGCCAACTTTTCCCAGCCGCCACAGCAGCTCAGCAGCCAAAGTATTCCAGCAGCCAACTTTTCCCAGCCGCCACAGCAGCCCAGCAGCCAACTTTTCCCAGCCGTCACAGCAGCTCAGCAGCCAAAGTATTCCAGCAGCCAACTTTTCCCCGCAGCCAAAGTATCCCAGCCGCCACAGCAGCCCAGCAGCCAACTTTTCCCAGCCGCCATCTTTTCCCAGCAGCCAAAGTATCCCAGCCGCCACAGCAGCCCATTAGCAAACATTTCCCAGCCGCCACATCAGCTCAGCAGCCAAACTATTCCAGCAGTCAGCTTTCCCCAGCAGCCAAAGTATCTCAGCCGCCACAACAGCCCAGCAGCCAACTTTTCCCAGCCGTCACAGCAGCTCAGCAGCCAAAGTATTCCAGCAGCCAACTTTTCCCAGCAGCCAAAGCATCCCAGCCGCCACAGCAGCCCAGCAGCCAATTTTTCCTAGCCGCCACAGCAGCGCATCAGCCAAACTATTCCAGCAGCCAACTATTCCCAGCAGCCAAAGAATCCCAGCCGCCACAGCAGCTCAGCAGCCAAACTATTCCAGCAGCCAACTTTTCCCAGCAGCCAAAGTATCCCAGCGGCCACAGCAGCCCAGCAGCCAACTTTTCCCAGCCGTCACAGCAGCTCAGCAGCAAAAGTATTCCAGCAGCCAACTTTTTCCAGCCGCCACAGCAGCCCAGCAGCCAACTTTTCCTAGCCGCCACTGCAGCGCAGCAGCCAAAGTATTCCAGCAGCCAACTTTTCCCAGCAGCCAAAGTATCCCAGCCGCCACAACAGCCCAGCAGCCAACTTTTCCCAGCCGTGGCAGCAGCTCAGCAGCCAAAGTATTCCAGCAGCCAACTTTTCCCAGCAGCCAAAGCATCCCAGCCGCCACAGCAGCCCAGCAGCCAACTTTTCCTGGCCGCCACAGCAGCGCATCAGCCAAACTATTCCAGCAGCCAACTTTTCCCAGCAGCCAAAGAATCCCAGCCGCTACAGCAGCCCAGCAGCCAACTTTTCTCAGCCGCCACAGCAGCGCAGCTGCCAAACTATTCTAGCAGCCAACTTTTCCCAGCAGCCAAAGTATCCCAGCCGCCACAGCAGCCCAGCATCCAACTTTTCCCAGCCGTCACAGCAGCTCAGCAGCCAAAGTATTCCAGCAGCCAACTTTTCCCAGCAGCCAAAGTATCCCAGCCGCCACAGCAGCCCATTAGCAAACATTTCCCAGCCGCCACATCAGCTCAGCAGCCAAACTATTCCAGCAGTCAGCTTTCCCCAGCAGCCAAAGTATCTCAGCCGCCACAACAGCCCAGCAGCCAACTTTTCCCAGCCGTCACAGCAGCTCAGCAGCCAAAGTATTCCAGCAGCCAACTTTTCCCAGCAGCCAAAGCATCCCAGCCGCCACAGCAGCCCAGCAGCCAACTTTTCCTAGCCGCCACAGCAGCGCATCAGCCAAACTATTCCAGCAGCCAACTTTTCCCAGCAGCCAACTTTTCCCAGCCGTCACAGCAGCTCAGCAGCCAAACTATTCCAGCAGCCAACTTTTCCCAGCAGCCAAACTATTCCAGCAGCCAACTTTTCCCAGCAGCCAAAGTATTCCAGCCGCCACAGCAGCCCAGCAGCCAACTTTTCCCAGGCGTCACAGCAGCTCAGCAGCCAAAGTATTCCAGCAGCCAACTTTTTCCAGCCGCCACAGCAGCCCAGCAGCCAACTTTTCCTAGCCGCCACTGCAGCGCAGCAGCCAAAGTATTCCAGCAGCCAACTTTTCCCAGCAGCCAAAGTATCCAAGCCGCCACAACAGCCCAGCAGCCAACTTTTCCCAGCCGTCACAGCAGCTTAGCAGCCAAAGTATTCGAGCAGCCAACTTTTCCCAGCAGCCAAAGCATCCCAGCCGCCACCGCAGCCCAGCAGCCAACTTTTCCCAGCCGCCACAGCAGCGCATCAGCCAAACTATTCCAGCAGCCAACTTTTCCCAGCAGCCAAAGAATCCCAGCCGCCACAGCAGCCCAGCAGCCAACTTTTCTCAGCCGCCACAGCAGCGCAGCTGCCAAACTATTCTAGCAGCCAACTTTTCCCAGCAGCCAAAGTATCCCAGCCGCCACAGCAGCCCAGCATCCAACTTTTCCCAGCCGTCACAGCAGGTCAGCAGCCAAAGTATTCCAGCAGCCAACTTTTCCCAGCAGCCAAAGTATCACAGCCGCCACAACAGCTCAGCAGCCAAAGTATTCCAGCAGCCAACTTTTCCCAGCCGCCACAGCAGCCCAGCAGCCAACGTTTCCTAGCCGCCACAGCAGCCCAGCAGCCAACTTTTCCCAGCCGTCACAGCAGCTCAGCAGCCGAAGTATTCCAGCAGCCAACTTTTCCCAGCAGCCAACTTTTCCCAGCCGTCACAGCAGCTCAGCAGCCAAAGTATTCCAGCAGCCAACTTTTCCCAGCCGCCACAGCAGCCCAGCAGCCAACTTTTCCCGGCCGCCACAGCAACCCAGCAGCCAACTTTTCTGAGCCGCCACAGCAGCTCAGCAGCCAAAGTATTCCAGCGGCCAACTTTTCCCAGCCGCCACAGCAGCCCAGCAGCCAACTTTTCCTAGCCGCCACAGCAGCGCAGCAGCCAAACTATTCCAGCAGCTAACTTTTCCCAGCAGCCAAAGAATCCCAGCCGCCACAGCAGCCCAGCAGATACCTTTTCACTGCCGCCACAGCAGCCCAGCAGCCAAACTATTCCAGCAGCCAACTTTACCCAGCAGCCAAAATATCTCAGCCGCCACAGCAGCCCAGCAGCCAACTTTTCTCTGCTGCAACAGCAGCTCAGCAGCCAAAGTATTCCAGCAGCCAACTTTTTCCAGCCGCCACAGCAGCCCAGCAGCCAACTTTTCCCAGCCGCCACAGCAGCTCAGAAGCCAAAGTATTCCAGCAGCCAACTTTTCCGAGCAGCCAAAGTATCCCAGCCGCCACAGCAGCCCAGCAGCGAACTTTTTTCCAGCCGCCACAGCAGCTCAACAGCCAAAGTTTCACAGCAGCCAAAGTATCTGCTAGGCTGTTGGGCGGCCAACCACGCTGCCTGGCTGCTTGGCTGCTTGGCGGCCAACTTCACGCTGCTTGGCTGCTTGGCGGCCAACTTCACGCTGCTTGGCTGCTTGGCTGCTTGGCGGCCAACTTCACGCTGCTATTTTTTCTACTAGGCGGCATAGGCAGTAATATGCATTTTCATTACTGCTCATGAACAAGCTATGTCGATTTCGGGCCTGTTATATTCTTATATGTTTTAGTGTATGTGGCTTTAAAAGTTCTCTTTTCATCTAGATCTATTACAAGTAAATTTAACGGTTCAGTTCCTGAAATATGAAAGTAAAGCATTAATTATAGATGAAAATTACAAATGTTATACATATTCAACTTATTTATTAATATTTTGTTGTTTTTTTTTGGCGAAGATTTATCTACGCACTTATTGCTGTATCTAGTTTTTCTGAAGATTTTCTGAAAAAAAAAAAAACACTACAGTTTACTATCCCATTGCAAAATTACCTGATAACCCTCAAATTAAGGCCGCCTAACTATTATCCAGACTTTTATTTTCGGTACCTGTTATTTGTTTTTTCGATTGTAAAAACTGTCTGACAGTAGAAGCAAAACATATAATTTTGCTAAATATTTTATATATTGTAAAACTATAAAGACAAACTTCAAAGTGCAACACTCCAATCACATCTGAAACAGCCATGCTAGACTTTGTATTCTCATAAGTAAAGAATAGATATTTGTCGATCTTTGTTATCAGAGAGTACTTGATAAGTCAATGTCCTCTGTCGATGAAAACAGAAGGTTGTTTAAATCTTTAATAATTAAAGAGAGCGAGCGCTTCGTTACATCGATAGGTGTTTGACCTTGCACTTTGCGAATGAGAACACGCCGGTACATGTAGTACTTTGAATCGACTGGCAAATCGTTCAGAATAGTTGTTTTTGAACCCTGCTAATTAAAGATAGGAAAATATTGCACTTGTTCTTTGTTGTTGCAAAATTACAATTTCTTTGTAGATGTAAGGAAACCTGCATATTAATGTTGGAAATATACTACGAAACACTAATATTTATGCATGCATGCATACCGTGTGACATATTGTGATGGCAGAGGCACATTGTTAAACGATCGTTGATATAAAATTAGGAAGAAATATTAGAAGTGTCTGATTAGTAACATATCCTTAGAAGTGTTCTTCAAGACTTCACAATTTTACTCAAGCAGATTTAGCGATTTTCACGAATTCTATAATCTATTCCAAAAGAATGTGTGCACTTTATTTTTCGGAGAGTTTTCACTAACAGCTTTTCTTAATTGCTAAATATTCGAATTCAAAATTGAGATTAGATCCATTTAGGAGCATTTACTTATAAAATTACCAAACGCGGAACAATTGAAAGTTCTTTTCAAGGACCTTAGAAAGTGTTGTCAGTATCACTTCACGCATGTTGACATTTGAATTGTTGTTTTGTGTTGCTTCATTTTTGTGATAAATTGCAAATAGAATTTTAGGAATTTGTAAGGTCTAACTATTTTCTCTACTGTTCTAATTTTTTCTAACGTATGCAAAATAATCTTACACTTATAGTATTTATTTGTGCAAAGTTTGATGGAACTGCATTGTGCCGTTTGAGAGATGTTTATATTTTTCTTGTTGTCTATAGCAAAGCAATGGCTAAAGGCGCAATACCTTAAGTCAGAGTAATTCCACGACCGTAATGTTTGATATCTGCTTCTTTCTTGCTCCGCGGTAGTGACTAATTCTTCAGGGTTAAATGTTAAGTTCACTACAACAGATTTCGGACATTCATTTTGTCGCGGGACCTATTTTACCCTTAGCCTGTTAAATTTGTGGCCAGCTGTGGATTTTTTTTAGGTTTGGGAAATTATTTTTCGCAAAATCCTTTAAGTTGATGATGTGATTAAATGTCATTTGTATGGAAACATTAGGTTTGGTTCTTCTAGCCATATCAATTACTTGCGTCCATCATGTTTCACACTATTCTCCATATTGTGCTTCGCTCTGCAGGCCTGGTGATTCGCCCTTCTACAGTTGGTTATTTTGGTTGCAAGACGGCGGAAGGGGTTTTAGAGTTTTTGAAGGTTTATGGGGAAATCATGTTAAAAAACCTAGAAGCTCGATTTGTTTCTTTTGTCCCTATCATTGTGTTCTTGCTGATTCGACTCCAGGTGCTTTGGTCTCCGTAAGATCTTTCAGAACCCGCGCCTTTTGCTTTGCAATGCTATAAGCTTCTTATGTTTTATAAGTCTTTGTGCTTTTGCACGCAACATTGTTGAGCTGACGAGTGATTGTAGTTTTTTCAACAAGACAACGTTTACTTGTTTGTTGATTTGAGAACCTGCTGGGGCAAGTGTGCGGTTGGTGCACCCTAGACCCTAGACCGTTTCAAGGCAGTAACCCTAAGGGTTCCCTTTTTCGTCAATTGTAAACTTGTGGTGTCTTATTTGAAATTGATATTCTTATAAAAACATGCTCTCTTTTCAAAATTCAATTTCGATTTTTTGCAGAATAAAGATATCGTATTATTATATCAAAAATTTTTAAAATGTCAATTTGATAAAACTGTCCTTTGGAACCATTTTGCACTAAGGGGCGACCGTCGGGGCGACCGTCATATTCACACCATCGGTTCGTGTGGATCATAATTTATTTTGTTCATTTGAATGTTTAGATCTTGGTTTCACTAAACTGCGTCTATTACAGCGATTCTAGTATCTATTACTGCAAATTAACAGGCTCAGTCAAACCGAGCACGCAACATTTCTATACAAATCGTTTATGGTGACTTTCAAATTATCCTTTTTATTTGTTTAAGGATTATAAGATAAAGAAAGGGTGCCTGTCAAACTTCCCTTGTTCATTTGTTTCAGGTTAGGAAGATAATGAACAACGCCAATTTGTTTTTATGTGACATAAAACACTCGTTCATTTTTAATTCGCGAATATCCACCGATAGTCTTACATTGAACATACATATTCTTATTTCGTTGTACTAAATCAACAGTGCTTGCAATAGAGAGATTTAAAGCGACGTCGGGAGATAAATGATTATTGTTCACATGTATTTATTTATCTGAAGAAATGTGCAACACTGAAATTGAAGCAACAATGAATATCGTGTTTCAAATGTGTGATAACTAATAACTGCATACAGCAATTACATGCATTATTATGATCAAAACAATACAGAATTAACAGATATGAAAGTTCCAAAATATCATCAATGTCAAAAGTTTTCTTCACTCACTAGTTACAATTGGTAATACTTCGATATTTTTTAACGAAATCTATCAATACTTATCGTGTTAAGTGCTTTCAAAAGAGTGTTTACCTAGAATGTTTTATTGAGAGTCATTTGCCATAGTAGCTTTCGCATTGAAGGAGTAATGTAGACGAATACCATCGACTTAAATGAATGTATGAAACAAAACAAACAAAACATATAAAAATACGAATAAAAACAACAACAACGAAACTAGAGAAACGAAAGTTTATAGTAGAGCGGATAAATAAATGGGCGAAAAACAAGATATTATGATGAAAATTAAAAAGCAACATTTTTTAAATACACCGAACATGAAATTTCAGTTTAAATACCGCCTTCGTTCTTGTGCTAAATCACTACTATATTGTACCTTCAACAATATCTACTGTGATTGCCAACTGAGGTATATAAAACTATTTTCCAGAAGGCTATCTTGCCAATTAATCCAAATTTCCCAAATCGCAAGAGGATTGAGTAACTTGCCATAACTCATGCAAATTTGAAGTTTGTCTGAGAGCAGAGCTATATATACTGACAACCAATCGAACTTACTTAATTTACAGTAATACAGAGAAAGGAACTGTCTTTAAGAATGTTTTCATTTCGAACTCGTGTCTGTCAGGCGGATGATTTTGTTTCTTACCTAATATGAATCATGTCTTCATCTGATGTAACATAAATAGTATTTGTCTACTGTTACATTCTCCAAAGAAGACCAGGTTCCAAGGTTATAAAACTGAGAATGGAAACCAGTCTCAAATCTCAAGCATCTCATTGCCTGGTCGCAATTTCAGCCAATCAGATGTTCGAGATTTGAGACTGGTTTCCATTCTCAATTGTATAACCTTGGAACCAGTATTACATTATTTTTTTCTACTGTGTCTAAGGTTATAAAACTGAGCAAGGAAACCAGTCTCAAATCTCAAGGATCTGATTGGCTGAAATGGTGACTGGTCAGATGCTTGAGGTTTGAGAATGGTTTCCATGCTCAGTTTTATAACCTTCAGCCCTGCTAGCTTTTCCAAAGATGGCTTATATTATAAATGAATTTAACTTCGCCAATAAATGCATACGGCTTTTAAAACAGTGTGCATCACGTTACTTATGCCATTTGTACATGTTTTAAAATCTAGTTCATGCGAAACCAGTGTTGTTCAAAACCAGTATTTTAACCTTACTATTATGTTAATTTTGTACAAATAGATATGGACATGTCAAATCAGTAATATGATAATATATTATAATAGTACTTAAATTTGAATCGCAGCGAAAAACTAGTTATACGATTTATAATTTATAATTTAAGTTTTTTTTCATGTACACTAAGTTATAGAACAATCTCATAATGCAACACCTCAACTCACGCAATACAAAGTACCCATAAGGCGGTAAAATAAAAAAAAATCGTTTTTCGTATACCTGCATGAGTACGCTGCATTCGAAGGCGTAGTTACAATAAGCCATTTCTACTAGGAGTCACTAAATGTATCTGCAACGATTTTTTTCATTATGACTAAACTATATGTGTTTCTTCTGCCTGATAAAACAATGGTTCATTTTAACCAATTAACCACAAAGATAACACATGGTTACATCGGCAGTCTTTAGTCTGGAACACTGACATACAATTTTGAGGTCAAAACGCTCAAATGTCAGTTCACCGTCAAATGCAGATGAATATCTGTTTCCAGTACGGTTGGATTTAACTACCTTTTTCAGTTTTAAGATTACAAATTATTTTTTAAAATGAAGGCGATGGCAACCTTTTTCTACGAACGAAACAGTGCTTCATTCACTCTTGTGGATTTTCTTGATATTTTTGTCACGTGTTACGCAGGACAGGATTGCCACTTGGGAAATAGGTTTATTGCTAGCTATTAAACAATCAGTCTGTTGCATTAAATTACTTGTCCAGGACACTAGTCGGCTCAGCGATTCGACTTGCTCAATTGTAAGATGGGTGAAATGACTTGTAAAAGCGCTATGAATTCAGGGTGCAATGTGTGTCATTATCATTTAAGCATACGAATTCGTTGCAATGGTGGGAAAATAAAATGTGCAGATGTGATATTGGGCACCAATCTCGCAAATCATACAATATTAATTTAAAAATATGATGGAATAAAACCCGATGTTAATATATATAGAATCTATAGAATGCCTATATTTGGCTAACAATTAAAACAATGAAATATACATATCATGAATTACCATACCCAGCAGAAAGAGCCTCAGTTTTTTTCGTTGTTCTTATGGTTACGGATCTTCATGTTATCACTTTATCTTAAGATCTTGCACTTCCGAGAATATATATATTGTTATTAGCACTTTTTCCCAGTATTTTTCCAGCAGGCTCTCTTGTCAATCAATACAATTCTACCCAAATCACATGAGAATTAAGTAACTTGTCATAACTCATGCAAATTTGACGTTTGTCGGAGCAAAAAGCTATAAATACTGACAGCAAATCGAATTTATTTCTTTTACAGAAACATAGAGAAATGAATTGTCTTTTAGGATGTTTACATTTCGAACTTGTGTTTGTCAAGCGGATGATATAGCTTTTGCATAATATCAGTCAAGTCTTCATCCGTTCTTTGATAGAAAATGACTGTCTAGCCAGCTGATAACATTATCTAATATAACCATTAAATGCATAATGCTTTAAAATATGAAGTCCATATTTAATATTCATATAACATAAAGTAAATTCTGTCTTCATCATTTTAAGTTTAGTGCATTTTAAACAGTGTTGATTTTAAATACTGTAACCAACAAACAGTACGACGGTAATGTACGAACAGCATGAACAGTATGAACAGTATTCGCTATATTCGCGGATGGCACTGAAGTGCCAAAATTAATTTGCGCGAATACGTCAGTAAGATAGTTAAATTATTTTATTATTAAACGCAATCATTTGTATGTTTACAGTATTGGTTTCACACGAACACATTTCGGAACAAATATTTTATATAATATCGAGGGCTAAACGGAAAACTGTCGTAACTCACATTTTTTTCAAAAATCATATTTTTGCATTTTTGACATTTTTTACCACTAATACCTATGTACAAAAAATCTTAGCAACATATTCTTATATTAAGTCACATAAATATGATAGTTGCAAAAAAGTCGTATCTCAATCCCTATATTTTTAGAAATGGAAAACTGTCGTAACTTGAGTTAAATACAGTTTTCCATAATGAGAGTTCATATTACATACAATGATCTTAATGGAAAACTGTCGTATCTTAGATCATGGACTAATTTCATGAACAACTGATGATGTCACCATTGTGATATCATGATACCTGGAACTGTTCAACCTTTACAGTACAAAGTACTGAATACAATATTTTTTTGAGGGCTGAAGATGAAAAGTTTAGCAAACTTGTCTGAGAGTAACACTTAACCGAGGTTATGACTACAACAATTATGTAGTTTTAATTTCTCCGCATTGATCCAGAGTAAACTCTTGAAACTTAGATAACTAAATACACCAGTTTCACTTCTTTTTATGGTATTGGCATTCAAATACATAGTGTGTTCATAAACTAATGACATTTAATTGAGGTAGGGGTAAAACTGAATGTCAAATAATCTTGTCTCCCCCTACATTCAATCAGTGCTGTTATTAGTTACATCCTTTGAAGGTCGTTGAGCAGGCTACTTATGTACTAGGTTAATAGTAGTAATAAAATTTCTTTTGTTTTAATATTTCTGCCACTTTAAAGATGGGTGGTTTCAATATCCCAGCGAACACAGTTTTGGATATTGTTCAATCACCCCAAGGATATATTTCCTGCTTTTTAAATTTTGCCTTTGGGATCCCCTGTCAAAATTCCATTCTGTTTAGTTCCGCACATTGTTTTTTTTGTTTAGGGCAAACCCATTCTTTTATCTGGGGACCATATGACGCTGAACTTGGAATGGTAGTAATCTGAAAATACCACATTGAAGTTTCCATCACATGCATTCCATCATTTGGGATGGATCAGAATTGTACTGTTTATTGATGTAAATATTGTGTTGCGCAGGTGGGCTAGGTGGCGTGGGTAGTAATATGCATTTCGATTACTGTCCATGAACAGGCTCAATCAAACCGAGTATTTTCATATTTTGTCATGTTCGGTGGCTTTCAAAGTTCCCTTTTCATCTATTTCAATAGCTTTGGTGAGGAGGATAGACTGAAACCAGTCTAAAATGCAACAACATCTTTTACCTAACTGTTCCAAGCTGTAGCATCAACCAAATCAAACAAAATTGACAAAAATTATTAAAAAATCTTTGTTTAAATAAGAATACAGTGGTTCACGTCCAAATAAAACATATGTTTTGTGCCTTTTTTTTAACCATTTCCTCGATCAAAATTATGGTTTTCAAAGGAATGTTGGAAGTTTAATGGTAATTTCATAAGAAAAGAGAAAATGAGATATTGTGTTATGTGCTAAGTTTGAAGATGATACTCCAATTTCACACTGAGATATTTTGGGGGTTATCAAAGCTGTTTCCTCTTTCCTAAAAGTGTATTTTCTCCAAAATCATAATATTTACCAATTCTTTTTTCTTTTTTTTTCTTCTTCTGATTAAATTAATTTTATGAAGACATATTTTTGTGGATTCAACCAACAGAAGATCATTGCCTTGAATCGTTGCTTTTTTACCACTGTACATAAATACGGGCAAGAGCTGAACTTTTTGTAAAAGCAAAGTAACCAAAATTTGAAAAGATACCTTACTATCTTAAATTGCACATATTTTCCCAATTGAAAAGACACATGCAAAATAACTTAAAGGTATTTTTCTTTAAGTACACTATATGGACAGAAATTGGGATGAGATTTTGCAGTGCAAACTTTTCCAATTTATTGCTTCATTAAGTGTTCCTTAAGTCATTAACACATGCCCAATTATGTCATTCCAGATAGCATAAAACCTACCATAGAACCTACCTATTTGTATCCGTCTGAGGTAAATTTCATTTTGAGTAGATGTATTTTTTCATTTATCTATTTCGCGACAAGAATTTTTGGGTCTGTGGCACAGACCAACATTTTTATATCAGTTGGTTTAGTCATTTTGTATCTCTGAGGGTTTTATAAAATTATCTTCGAATATAATTATGTTTATGATCTTTATTAAATAATATATAAAGTTTACAATTAAATTGCTTTTGTGATTTGACCATGATCCCAAACTTTTAGTACATTTGGCTCATCTGTCAATCAACACAGTTGTTACCGAATATTAACACAAAAAGAAAAGGAAATTAAATTTTGCCATAATTAATCAGACTACTCTGTTAGATTACTCCCTGGATATGCCTTTCATCACATGAGCAAAAAGTGAAGATCTGGATCTACACCATTTGCTTCTTGGTCAGAAATAACCTAATGATTATAAAAGTGAACATTTTAGATCCAAATAAGGCAGCACAGATGTGCCGGCTGATATGGAGCTCTACACTGTTAGCCCATCACCCAGCAATGAAAGGTACAACCATGGAGTAAAGGGTTAAGTGCTCCTTGCTTTCAGCTAAACACCCATTAATTTTGCCAAAAAAGGGGTTAGTTTTCCATTGCAATACAAATTCTGTCGCAATCATTGTATCAATAACAAAATCCATTAAATACTGGAAAACAGCAATTTTTGCGAATAAAATTAAAAACAAAATGTACAAAAATAGCAGTAAATTGTCTTTCAGTGAAACCATACTCATCAAAGTTTTGCCTTATAGGTCATATTTATATCTGCTGTTTGAAAAGAAAAAATAGTTTGTTATTCTAGTCAAAATTAATTTCTAATATGAAACTTATCTGAATTTCTTTTCTCCTTCGAAAACATTCATTAATGGTTGAAAGTAAAAGACATTTTGCATTAGTTTCCAAAAATTTACTAAGACTTTCACAAACTTCATGTTAATCTATGGAAGTCAATATGCAAAACAAGTATACAGTTGAATTTTTAAAAACCTACAGTCTAATCTGCCTGAGAGAAACCTGTGTTCAGCAGCCATCTGTCTTAAACTGACATCTTGTTATAATTTTTACCCGTCTTAAACAGCCACCCGAGTTAAACAGTCACTTTTTGTCACTCCCTTAGGTGGCTGCTTAATGCAAGTTTGACTGTATATAAAAAGAATACTATCAAATGTTAAACATTTGATAATAAAAGAATTTTGCAAATAATAAATCCAGTATACTGCTTATAAATCAACAGTCTGCATTGAAGTTAATTTCCCTTGGTCGAAAACTGATCAACATGCATAAAAATAATCATTATATGACCTATTAGTCATTAAAGGAAGTGAATAAAATACAATGGATACCAAAAAAGGTCCAAAGAAGGTATTAATATCACTTGTAATGTCAAAAGATGATAAGCTGTTTTGAGTTACGACAGTTTTCCATTAATTTTAGTATCAGTATTTTAAACATTTCAGATGTAAAACTGTCGTAAGTCAAAAATTGTTTAATATTATCTCAAATAATTGTTTTTTCAAAACATTAGATTTTATTATAGTAAAATATTGATATTTTATGCCTATTTGTTCAATAAAAACTTAAGAAAAATATTCAAGTAACAAAATTACAGTTTTTTGCTTCTTCTGTAAACTTTTGAAAAAGTGAGTTACGACAGTTTTCCGTTCAGCCCTCGATATATATATTGAAATAACTCGCGACTACGGAACTAGAATCGGCATAAAGATAACTTTATAATAGAAGGTTCCAGTTTGTCCTTTACATTTTTTTTTCAACACAACAACTCATGCATTAGTCTCTCTTTGCAGGGTCATGTTCGAGATGGCTTATATAATGTCTAATTGATACTGTCAGATGAAATGTTCTTATGCTAGCATACATCCGCTGCATCAAAAGGATTGTTATAAATCACAAGACATCGGTGCTTCAACCAAAGTATATTAGAAAAAGTAAGAGTTTTATCTTTGTCTGCACTAAAGCAGTGCGTTTTAATTATTGGTAGTCAAATATCGTATAATTATGTACCTTTTTATAACTTTTAATATTCGGATGAAACAAAACTGAAAGTTTGCTTTAGAGATGGTATGCAGCTCCATTGCATTTATTCAACACTGTCCTCTTTAGATAAGTGGAAACTGTGGAGGATAGGTAAATTATGTAAAATGGTGAACAATGCACTTCAGAAATATTTAAGTTCAGATAGGACAGCCTCCGCACACATCGAAAGCATTACCACAAAAGTATACCCTTTTCTTTAAAAATTTGCCTTTCTCTGTGATACCTGAATTTATAGTTTCAAATATAGAAAATTTAAAATGCTCTCTGCTTTGAAGATTATCTCCTTAATGTACCAGATATACCACGCTAACAATTAACGAACATAACGTTCACACTATTAAGAGATAGAAGTATGCAGAAGTAGTTCTAATGATGCCAGGTTTGTCAAAAAAAGAAAGATTGATTCTGAGTACCATTACCTTCTAAGTTGTTCAAAATATGCCGTAAGATGTTTTTTGTTACAGTAAACACAAACTTAATATAACATACTGTACGACTCAGATCATGGGTGGGTCCCTTATCGTGGGCCGATTGCAAAATCGTGGGCCAATTTCAAAATTTTCATCTATGCAGAATCTAAAACCGATCAAAAATAAAAACTCACACTAACATGTAAACAAAGAATTGTTTAATCATTTGATTGATAAAACAATAAACAAGTATGCCCGTTTTAATTGGTATCTGTTCACCTCATGAACAGATCCGTCAGCAGCATCTGTGATAGTGGATTTTTTTTCCGGCGTTTGTTTGTCGGTAACCAATGCTTTCCTGGGCGAAAAAACAGACTTAAAATAACTAGTTCCTGCTGCAAGAGCAGGATTGAGTCTGTAATATATGTTTTATCCGATATTTGGGTAGAAGGAGACGTCATCCTTAAGGGTCTGGCTGAACTATTCCAATGGGTACATTGTCCGATGTAAATCTCGCACTTCGACACTTGACTCCCTCATTCGTTTCTGTTCCAAAAGAAAGCAAAATAAAGAAAACAAATTGAGTGAAATGCAATGATCTATAAAGTAATTACAATTAAGTGAACTACACCTACGACCGCAAGCATCGCCGAAGCAACGTAGTGACATGCCAGGCGAGGCATTGCATAGATCGCGTAATGCCGTCGCTCGATGTTATGATACGAGCGCATTTGATCGCTCTGCAACCCACTGGATCTCCGCTTCGTGCACAGACACGACGGTGCGAAAGATGTGTTTGTCGGTTGTGAATGCAGGGAGATTGTACGGCGTTCACTGAGATGTCTTCAGCGCTTGTACAGATTTTTATTTAATTAAACTACACTTTAAACCATACTCTCTCTTTCTCTTTGTTTTGGCTGTGTGGGGAGGATGTGTCATTCTGAATGCGGCAATTTCTAATATGCTTACTTCACTTTTTTACAATGAACGGATCTGTCACGGACAAATGCAAACAAACTTAATCACTACCATCGGTTCATGCATGAGCTACAGTATGCAAACGATGGTCTTCATCACCCCGTTAGGGCGGTGTGAGCGCCGTGAAAGTGCAGCGCACGAAGTGGAGGTACCGTGGTAGCGCAGACAATCGTCAACAAAATCTCCGTATGAACGCTATATACATATAATAATCTCACATTGATTCCCTCTTTTCCAGTTTTCGAGTTTTGAATACAACGTACTTACAGGCTCGCTAGTTCCTCTTCCACAATGATCCCCAAAATGCCTTCTGTACGACTGTTTAAAAAATTCGCTTACATTGGACTGTGAATAGAAAAATTGTTTTCATTGATCTACTGCCATGTGATGAATCGGATATAAAATGTTCAGATTACGACCATGAAGATTATTTGCATTTTTGACATTGAACGTTGTAGTAGGTAAATCGTTTTTTTAACTCAAAATTATATCCATAAAATTATGTGACCTATGTTATTTTACCGCAAAGACATGTCCATAAAAAAGATTGAATACATTGATGAATGCCTGCAAATATCACATTCAGACCTGCAAGAAAACCAACTTACCCAGTCAAGAAACAAAACAACTCTCTAATGAATGTTTATTTGCACACAATGAGCAATATTTTACAAAGCAAACGAAATACTACTTTTAGTGTTTACTAATGATCAACGTCTACATACTGCACGTTTTTGGGCTTAGGAAGTACTGCCTGAAGGGATCCGGGATTGGTAATTCCTCCGATATACTCTGAAAATTGTAAACACGAAACTGTAGAATTAGCTTTAACGGCAAAATAAGCGTGCAAAATGTGATTAAATGTTAGTGAAATTAAAAGCTTGAATTTGTCTTCCAACAATCGCATTTTACAACAGTACTAATGGGATCAATGATTATGATACCTGGGCACATCACGGGAAAACTTGTTTTTAAGAATAAGAATTATCAAAGGTGAATGTAAATACAGCGTACATGCGTTTGCCGGACTGAAATACGGGTAAGATACGGTGTTATTAATGTTTGGATTATTGACGCTGAACTGTACTTAAATGTTAAAAATAATTTGGCATTTTTTTATCATTTAAGTTGATCTTTTGTTTGCAACGTCATGCTAGTAGCTTAAAAGCGGAAAGTTGATTGGATGGCACACTGACTACTACATTCTGACGAACCAATCGGCTTTCGGCATACGATGTAAAATGATATTCGCTACACGAATTTAAAACACTTATAATAGTTGTCTTCCTACTTTTAATTTATTTGTATCATGAAATAAAAAACAACAATAGCATATTGCACGGAAAGTACCTTTGTCTTGAACAGTGTATGAATAGTCTCCCGAACAGCTGGGAAATACATCCGTCTAAGGCTTTCGTATATCGAGTCAGGTCGCCTGTGATCTTTCAGGTGATTTTCCAAAATACAGCAGACTAACTTCCTTCCTTAAGCATCTCCTGTGGTGAGAACAAATTAAAATATATTTATAAGTATATTAATGTTAATGAATGTTGACGGGGGACACCTGCAGTTTACCGGTACGGCTGTTGTCGCCCCATAACCCCGCTGGCATAATTAATCATATATTCATTGAACAGTTAGTTCAAAATATAGTGGTGAATGGGGGCTGCCGCCCCCACGCCCCCGCCTGCATTAAATAACTAATATATAACTATAACGCAAGCTCTATGTAAACATCCGTACCGGTAAACTGCATTCTAGCCAAAACTAGATCTATAAAACTGAACTAGAATGATATTTAATAAAAAAAAAACTTAAAAAAACAAAACAAATGTTTAATAAAGAAAACGAACCTGTGAAAAGTGGTATTGTCCTGGGAACGCCTAAAAAGCAACGACTTCTCGCCATCATAAAAAATTAATATGATTCCAAAATATTATTGTATTTCTTCACTGGCAAATTTAGTTGCTCTGAAATCCTTTTGGACCCCATTTCGGATTTATGGATTTTAGTTTTGCATAAAATTTGAATATTATGTTATATTCAACCCAAAACCACGCCGGATTCGGGTCTTTAGTTACAGATTTAGATCGTTTTTAACTAGTGAATACCCAACGTGGGCAATAAGCGCCAAGTCCATGGTTTGTTGTGTTCTAGTTATTTTGACGTCGCGTCGACATCAGTTTCCCGCTTTTGAGACGTTGTATTTTGACGCCAACTGGACGTCATTCTAAATAGGCCTACGATTTGAGATGTTTACGGCCCACGATCTGCGATCGGCCCGCGATTTGTAAATCGGCCCACGATTTGGGACCGGCCCACGATCTGAGTCCTACACATACATTTACAGTTTTAAATTATTTCAACATCCAGGCCAATAAAGACTTCTCACTTCCAGAATATCACAACCGCTCTAAAATATCTTAACTACCTGGGTAGGGTTACGTATTAGAACAGACATTTGCACAAACCCTTCAACAATCACTGCCCATTCAAACTAGAACCCATTTTAAACGTACTAATTCTAAACCGGAAACCGATCAGAAAGCTCTCATTGAAAGCGACTCTTCAATGTTAAAATGATATCGTGTTTGGAACCCCTATTTAGTCATGATTTGAAGTAAGATGTTGCAAATAAACACTCACATTAAATATTATAAGGGATTCCTATGTCAAAAAGAAGAATACTGCTGATATTATAAATGAAATCTGCTAATGGACTATAATTAACGTGCAAATTACAACCAAGACCGCAAGTTGAAATGGCGATGTAGAGAGATAGCAAATCTTCCATATAATATTTCAATATTTAAGTATCATATAATGATCTATGGTGAATGGTTCCCAGATAAATGTTCGTGCCCGGCAATTATCGAGACAAATTGGTGAAACTTAAATCAATAGCATTACTTCAGTACACTAAAACTACAACAAACACATTATTGATAAACAGAGTTCGGTTTAAGGCTGTTGGCGAAGCCAGCGGTCTTTTGAAGTGGAATATCGAATGCACCCATCATACGGCGACACATGTATTATCGCACTATCATGCGTTTCCAAACATATGCGCTTTTATAGTGATCATGAGATGCGAGGAAAAATAAATAAAGATAGTGCAATCAGAACATTTTACGAACCTTGAGCGCTTTTGGGTGTATTTTTGAAGCTTTCAGACCAGAAAAGCAGTCTGACATGCGAAGAACAACAGTCTGCGAGCTACGATACTGATATATTCTATAACATGTTGTGACTGTTTATAGGAGCATTGGAGAGTGACGTCGCTGGCACACCGTTGTTAATCATTTGAAAATGATCTAACAATATCCTAAACGATTTCCTGTATCACTTATTCATTAATTTACAAATAGACCAAAGTAGATAAGTTTGTTTTTCATGTATATTGTATTAAAATTTCATTAAAATATAGATTTCACACCGAACAAGTAAGTCATAAATCGAGCTTGAAACGAACGTATAAATTATTTGTTTATGTATACGATTTGGACCAGCTCTAAAATTTCCACTTTCCTTCAAGTTGATTTAAGGAATGATTCTTATTTTGGTGCGGTTCATGCAGATTGGACGTGCACACGAGAGCTGGCAAATCCATAAAGCGCGCATTACTTATATTTACATTTTATTCATTTTTTTCTTTAAATAAACTTAATTCGAACGCTTTCAAAAATTAGTATTAAGTGAAAAGGGGAGTAATACGTGGGAGTTTTCAATAGTAACAGCCATGACGCTACTGACGTCATTATGGGTCATGCGGTTCATGCAAAATGAACCGAATTTTTTAAAACGAAGAAATCAATAGGAATGTAAATATTTAAGGAATGATTCTTATTTTGGTGCGGTTCATGCAGATTGGACGTGCACGCGAGAGCTGGCAAATCCATAAAGCGCGCTAGCGCTTTATGGTAAATTTGCCAGCTCTCGCGTGCACGTCCAATCTGCATGAACCGCACCAAAATAAGAATCATTACTTATATTTACATTTTATTCATTTTTTTCTTTAAATAAACTTAAGTCGAACGCTTTCAAAAATTAGTATTAAGTGAAAAGGGTGAGTAATACGTGGGAGTTTTCAATAGTAACAGCCATGACGTTACTGACGTCATTACGGGTCATGCGGTTCATGCAAAATGAACCGAATGTTTTTAAAACGAAGAAATCAATAGGAATGTAAATATTTGTTCTTAATACAAAATAAATTACAATTTTGTATTTTAATTTTGAAATTATATTTAAAGTTGTTATAAAGATGGTTGCATAAAATTGAAGCCCATTGACCTTGATTTCATGTTGTTATTAATCCTGGTCCCTTGTAATCGCGTAGCAAGCAATGTATTATTTCCTAAGGTCGCACTATGCTTAGTAACATTTGTCGTCAAAGTAAATAACAAGCAAGCAATCTATGTTGAAATAATCTCTAGTTTTAAATAGATTTCCTTTTTTTTACGAGGCTGTTTATCAGACTAGACAAGCTTTTAGATATCCAATGTCGTAGAATGCATTATTATCTTTATGCTTGTTACCCATCGTTTTCATGATTGACGGTTCGTCCTCATTAGCTGTTACAGTAGCTATTTCCTTACGAAATAACTGACTTGTGCGCGTGAAGCTGGTTGACTTGAATTTAATTCCGTGCATAAGGGTCTTGACGTTCACCAAATAGGACAGCTGTTATTTTACATCTCCAGTTTGCGTATTCTCGTCTGTATAAAGATCTTCTTATTTAGCTGTTTGGTTTTAAGAATAATATTTTTAGAATTGTTTGTGCATTTCTACCTATTTCCCATTTAACCTTCTTCTTTCCTTGAGAAGCAAGGTGATGTGAGCTGATTTTAACTTTTGAGTAAACTTCTAAACCGTTTTACATCTCACATCTTTTAATCATTGCATCGCCTTGACGGTGCGGGTTCGCTCCCAGCTAGATGCACTACCATTTGTAGTGCATTTACATATATAAATTTAGTATCAGTGTCTCAGTAAAAGTTTGTGATTTACTAAATAACATTAAAATAAAATGGGAGGGGGTATTTAGTGCCAGCCTTTGTTTCACTATCCCGAGTATGCATGTCCGGTTTTTTATATAAAAGTAAATTGCCTTATATTGAAATGTGCAAGCATGATGCTAGATGAGTTACACAAGTGGGATTAATTTCTTATTGAAAAAAACTTATTAAATTTAACTTCCTAGAGCTATTACACGGTAACCCGTAAATATAGAGAAGAAATTTGAACTTCCGAGTGCATTTACTCGGAAACCCTAAATGTAGAGAAGTAATATTTTAACGATAAATAATAACATCTTTAGTAATATTGTTCAGAAAGATACTGAAAATATTAGTTAATGAGGATTTACCAATGAGTACATAATGCATGTCTTGAAGCTATGACAAAGACCTCACTGCAATAGTTTCTTGTTTTTCTTCTGTAAAATGATTTAGGGGGCATCAATATTAACAACATTCACCTCAGAGCAGTAATTTTACAGGCGAGAACTATCATGAATTGTGTGAAGGTTCAGTAATAAAACGGGGTTATGTAGCGATTAACTGTTTAATTCGAAATGGAAAAAAATCTACCCGTGAAGGCTTTATAACAAACACGTCACGCCAGAAGACAATTGAAAGAATCTAACGAAAATTCGATTTTTATATGTCGTAAATGTGTTTCATTGGATAACACTATAAACATACTAGTATTGTACTGTTACTGTGGTGTCATTTTATTTAGCGATGGCTTAATGTTCGCGTATTTCGCGCTCGGGCCAGTGCGCGAATTTAAAACCTTAGCTAAAATTTAACCAAAAAGTTCAACATACGTATCCGAAACGTGCTATGTCCGAATGGACTTACACTTAATATATAAGTGCCCATTTCGCAATTTGATATAAATTTGAAGTATCGAATAATTATATAAATAAAGAAAATAAAATTAGTTATAACTGTCGAATTTCTTTTGGAATATGTTTAATGTTACTTCAAAACTTGAACGACAATTTAGTCCGCGCATTTAGGTAAGGTCACGTTTTACCAAACAGTATCGTTGTCATCTCATTTCTAATTTATCAACTCTTTTTTGAGTAACTGTTTCGCAATTAATTGACGATTTATAAAGTTAGACCATAAAACGGGTACGAAATTTAATGCCAATTATGATATAAATCGTCCAGATAGATGGATAAAACGGGTCCCGTATCAATTAGCGGCGCCGAATAAACAGCGGTCCGATAATTGACTAACAAAGGAAGTGGTAATTGACTGGGGGCCAACTGACACATGATTAGCTGGCGTGTTCAAACAAACAATAGGTCGGTAAAATATCAATAATATTTTTTTGTTTGAAAAATTGGATTTGCGCGAATTTACGTCCGTTCGTGCCAGCGAAATTAAATGATACCACAGTAATGTGACTAGGTCAGTCATGACGTGTTTTAGAACAATAATTACGAGATAAAATCATATTGTTGCAATATTCATATTAATGAAAAGCAATAAACAATATTGGCGTACCACAGGAAACTGAATTTCTTCCAATAATCACCCCGATCCCACATATATGACGTTGGACCCTATATACATATATAATAAACACAAGGAATGCAACGGATTCGTACCCCACCCACTAACCTGTTATAAGAATTGTCCAGCTGCAGCCTTGACACGGAGTTTTTGATGGTCAAACATGTGAACAAAATAAAAATCTGTTATAAGCAATCATAGCACCTTAATAATAGTCATTCTAGAATCGGTTATCATACGTTTTGTTTCGTTCTTTATTTTGTCGTCTACTCCATTGCGTGACGTCACTTACATGTACACCCTGGCTAACCTGGTACGCTTCGCGAACGGCACTACGCCGCGATCACGGCATATGCAACGCTTTTAACCGGCATAACCGGTGTCTATGTAGGAGATTTTGTGGGGTAAGGTAAGAAAATCGCAGAGTTTTTGGTTAGATATTTAAATAATACTCAAACTAATAGGCCTGTACGGCTGTTAAATCATGACTTTTTATGATTCTAGTATTCTCTGTGTCCAGAAAACAGTAGTTTGCTCAATCATTCGTGAAAATGGACCTCTCTGTGCTGAAAAGTTGTAAATTTCCTGTTCAAACGTATTTTTCTTGATCTTAACTGAAGTCTAGTGAAGAATCATGACTGCATAAAAATTGTCTGCATTGGAGAACAACGCAGTGTAAAATTTATGTGTGTTTTATCTATATTTTACTTTCTTCTCGCAAAAAATATGAGGAGACGCACCGTACACCGGCACTTGAGTTTTGCTACGCTGCGTATCACGGCATTTTATTCGATTCTGGTATAAAACTATACTTTGGTTGTCAAAATCTTGTACTGTTTCTTCACTTTTAATTGAGCTGTAGTTTGTTGTGTTGGTGTACATTGCAGAACAGAGTTTGATATACTTAAAATTTCTTCCATCAACAAGCAGGAGCGGATTCAAAGGGTGTTATTTGGGGTTGCTCAAACCCCCTTTATGTGCATCAATATTTAATTTTAATGGGGATTATGGCCAGAAAGTCGGAATTATCACATAGCTACCCTAAGACTGATCCAAACGAACTTCTTTTGTGGAAATCTTTGATCCCACCATGAACAAAGCTAGCAGAGTATTTCACGCAATACCTGAGTTCGCTACCGATGAAAACCCCAATCAATAATTTGTGAAAGATATATTTATCTGACATTGATTAAAATATTGTTTCAATAAAAGTTAAATTGAATCATAAAAATCTACCCCTTGTTCAGAAGCAGTAGTGTGTGGGTGGGGCAAATCAACATTAAGCATTGTTTCAAACTTTGTTACATGTAAAATGACCGAATATATATTTTTGATTAACACACTTAATGTTTATTGACAAAACTCATTTATAGAAGTCGGTTTAAAGACTAGATTTTGAAAGTTCTTATACAAAAGAATGCGGAGTTTTACAAAAAGACATTGAATTATGTTATATGTTTGCGTTCAACTTGTATTATTTTAAAATACTAATTAAGGGGTTATCCGTGGTCCGATTTTGTCCAATTTTGGATATGCTGTTGTTTATACTAAATGTGACGGGTATTGAAAATTTCATTTCTATGGCAATTTTGCCTAGGTTTGACGTATTTTTTTCGTAATGTGACTGTTCTAATTAGGTTTATTGCAAGTAACTGACTTGACCTTTGACATGTGGTGAAAAATGAAATGTTGTACATTATGCTGTAATCACTTTAATCTGTGAACCAAATGTATGATATGCAGGATCACTTTTCATCAAAGGTCTAAGGTCAGGTATACATAAATAATAAATTTTTTTTTTATAACTTTAGAAGTAGTCAAGATCATTCATTTAAATGGCAATACGAAAATTATGCACGGCCTTTTATTTTCACCAATAGTCTACGGTAGGTGTCTGTTGTTACTTGAAATAGAGAAAACTTAATATTTCAATAACTCATAAAGTAAAGTAAACAAGATGCAGCGATGACACTTGGTTTACATATTTGATGTAAAGTGATTACAGTATAATGTACAATATTTCATTTCACCACAGGTCAAAGGTCAAGTCAGTTATTTGGAATAAACATTAACTATCTTTTACAAATTATTGATTAAGGTTTCACCTGTTTTGCGTGCAATACTCTGAAAGCCTTGTTCAGAGTTGGATGAAAGATTTTCAAAAGAAGGGGGTTCTTTTGGGTCAGTCTTATGGCAGTTATGTAATAATTCCAACTTTCTGGCCATAATCCCCAAGAAAATTTAAATATATGTATTGTTATTAAGTAAACATAATCACAAACTTACACAAATTATTGATTGGTGTTTTCATCGGTAACGGACTCCTGTATTGCGTAAAATACTCTGCTAACTTTGTTCAGGGTCGGATCAAAGATTTCAACAAAAGAAGTTCGTTTGGGTCAGTTTTAGGGTAGTTATGTAATAATTCCAACTTTCTAGCCATAATTCCCATGATAACTAAATATTGATGCGCAAAAATGGGTTTGAGCAACTCAAAATAACACCCTTTGAATCCGCTTCTGCTTGTTGATGGAAGAAATTTTAAGTATATCAAACTCTGTTTTGCAATGTACACCAACACAACAAACTACAACTATATTAGATGTGAAGAAACCGTTTAATATTTCGACATCTAAAGTGTATTGTAATACCAGCATCGTATAAAATGCCGTGATACGCAGCGTAGCAGAAATCAAGTGCCGGTGTACGGTGCGTGGCCTCATATTTTTTTTGCAAGAAGCAAGTAAAATATAGATAAAACACACATAAATTTTACACTGAAGTGTCCTCCAGTGCAAACATTCTATGCAGTCATAATTCTTCACTAGGCTTCAGTTTAGATCAAGAAAAATACGTTTGAACAGGAAATTTACAACTTTTGCAGCACAGAGAGGTCCATTTTCACGAATGATTAAGCAAACTACTGTTTTCTGGACACAGAGAAGACTAGAATAATAAATAGTCATGATTTGACCGCCGTACAGGCCTATTGGTTTGAATATTAAATATCTAACCAAAAACTCTGCGATTTTCTTACCTTACCCCACAAAATCTCCTACATAGACACCGGTTATGCCGGTTAAAAGCGTTGCATATGCCGTGATCGCGGCGTAGTGCCGTTCGCGAAGCGTACCAGGTAAGCCAGGGTGACTTAGTTCTACACCGGGGCGAATGGGAATTTGAAAAAATCCACTTTCCGGTTTCTGTTTGCAAACGCGGTGAAAATGCTTTGTTCGTTTCTGGTTGTATTATAATCACAAAAAAATGCCGCCCAAATATATTAAATCGGTGAATTGTATGGCTTAAAAGAGGAGTAATTGAAACGGGATTGACTTCATGCCTATATTTTATTTAATGAAGTTATCTACAAATATCATATACCCTATGAATTTAAAGCATTCTGATTGGTCGAGAGCTCCGTACTCGCGAGTTCGAAAAAAGTGATAACTACCCCGGGAATTAATAACTACCTTTGCTATCATCATCATCATCATCATCATCATCATCATCATCATCATCATCATCATCATCATCATCATCATCATCATCATCATCACCAGAATGCTTTAAATTCATAGGGTATATGATATAACAAGTAAATACTAATGTTGAGGTCGATATGTAGTTTTGCGGACCTGGGTAGTGTGATATCGACCGAGGACTTCGGTCGATATCACACTACCCAGGTCCGCAAAACTACATTTCGACCTCAACATTAGTATTTATTTGTATAATAACGTTGTTGCAACGTTCCTGCGATACCGCGTTTCAAATTGGACCATAAAGGTCAGAACACAGTAATGTTCAACAAGAATATTTGTTGTTGATTTGTCAAAGACAAAATGTACACATTCATATGCTAATGTGGTTAGCTTGCAAACAAGATGATAGACCTCATATTTATTTGACATTGGAGATTGGCAATTTACAATCGCAAAATGGGCTTTGGGTTTTACTTTATGCAACCTACGGAACAAACAGCTCTCTGGTTCTCACCCTGGTTTTCCCGCATGCTATTTTTACATTTCATTTTATTGAAACAAATGAACAACAACTTGAACACATTAATCTTTATTACAAAACATTAATATATATTTTTTACAATCAATAAAGTAGTATCATGTTATTTTCATATTTCAAAAATATTATTTTTCATTTTCCCCGGTGTAGAACTGAGTGACGTCACGCAATGGAGTGGACGACAAAATAAAGAATGAAACAAACGTTTGACAGCCGATTCCAGAATGACTTTTATTGAAGCGCTATGATTGCTAATAATGGGTTTTCATTTTGTTCAAATGTTTGACTAGCGAAAACTCCGTGTCCATGCTGCAGCTCGAAAATTCTTATAACGGGTTAGTGGGTGGGGTACGAATCCGTTGCATTCCTTGTGTTTATTATATATGTATATAGGGTCCAACGTCATATATGTGGGATCGGGGTGATTATTGAAAGAAATTCAGGTTCCTGTGGGCGTACAATAACAAATACACGAAAACTGAAACAACCTTATCACGCTTCATTTGCATGTATTGATCACTGAGAAGTTCAGAGTTTCATCGAACAAATGCAGAATTTCTGTTAATATACAGATCATAACATTCAATAACGCCTGTTTATTTTATGTTTTCTCTTTATATAGAACATCAACATGGCATTATTAAAGACTTTATAAACGCATGTTGATACATGTAATTAGATAAATGTGAAATATAGATAATTCTCAGTTTCCATCTTTGGTTAACAAAATATATCCTATGCCCATTGATAACAACCTGGCATCATACAGTTTTCCAGTTGTATGTGCTCTTAAACATCTAATACATTTATATCTCGCACGTTATAGTTTTATACGGACACGCTGTTTTCGATATTATTTAATAATTAATAATTACACAAGAGACATTCTCTTCCCCATTCTATTAAATTATTGATTCATTATTGAATCTGTGGTCATGATGAACATACTTGATTTGAAAAAAAAAACAGCTTAAGTAAGTTATATTTGTTCACTTTGTAAGACAGATTACCCTTGTGTATCTTAAAAAGAGTTCCTTTAACGTTAAAACTCTATTGTCACTCGTTCGTTGACATCTTTCAAGTGACATTAATTTACGTTTTCAAGAGTTACAAGAGTGCCTAAGTCCAACGAAATACGTATTATATAATATAATGTAACTTATTTGATAACAAGCGAATTCAAATCTAAAGCCAATTATATCACAGGAACCATGCACTTCTATAATGGATTTGATAACCAGCCACAGCAATAGTAAATTTCAGAGTATTTAAATATTTGAAACAATCATTATTATTATAAACTTAGGGGACAAAGACAATTTGCCATTTTTGTATAAAAAAAGGGCCGTACATCTGAAGTGCCTGAAGCGATTATGTTGTTTATCTAACTTGGCCAAGATATTATGCCGTTCAACATTTTCCCCAAGTGTTAACTTGGGGAAAAATTAGCTGATATAAAAACTCCCTTAAATTCTATTTACATCGAAACACAAAAACTAAGCAGCACAAACACCTTAAACAGAATGGCAACGAAGTTCATCTGTGATAAGAATGTTTCAAGGTACCACAGAAAACATCAGACGTAGTGATTACAGATTTTATCAATTGTTCATCCGTAATTGTTTCATCGTATTATAATAGAAACAGTTTGGAGTGTAAATGTAATCATACTGCAATAACATTTCTCTCAGAATCGTGACATATTTTCAGGATAATGAGATACAATCGTGTAGTTGCATTATTCAAATGAATTAATATTAATAAACACGGCTGATAATGATCGAGTAGAACTTGAACATGTTTAAAAACCACTTTTCGTTTCAGAATACTTAATTATTATATATGCTGTCACATTACCAAGTTTCAAAAATGGATGAATGGAGATAAATCTGCATAGTTTTGAAACATTTTCGTAAGTTTAAAAAATGATATTTTCGGTCTCTTAAGGATGATCGCCTGGTTAAGTGCGCATGTGCTAACTACCGCAAAAGGACGAATTGTCGTTTAAATTCAACAGCGGTATTTTAAATTTATTGAGTAGCTATAATTAAGGAAATAACACATATTTATCAGTAATGTTCTAAATTTATTGATTTTCACTTAAATTCGTCCGTGGGTTAAGAAAATATTTTTTTTTCAAAACGCTTTACTTCCGCTCGTCCTCCAACTTGAAATTGAAAGCTAGTTTTTGTCCGTCTGGCTTAGTTAGCCCATTCCATGTCATTGCATTGTCATTTTATGGAAAGCTATACCTTGTAGACAGGTAGAGAACGTGTACCGGGCCAATATTGATTTTCACAGCAAGTGATTTCAATGCTCGCAAAGGTCAACCTGTTTTCAAGGACGATAAAACAATTTTGGAATGACTTGGAAGAACAACCAAATATTTTTTGTCAGACTGGCTGGTTGGTGATGAATTTTATACCGAGCTATGTTGTAAGTAATGGACATTAGCTATGAGTATTTTTTAATTACCACTGGCTTATTACAGCATTGTTATTGACCTACTTATCTTGTAAATAATGGACAGTCATGACAGTGGAGAACTGGTAATGTATTGTTTATCACTTTATAGTTTATGTTTCAGTGTGAGTTGAAAAAAATTGAGGTCTTGAAAATGCGGATCTCCATTCCTTGTTGTTGTCACTCTGCTAACTTACAAGAATTATAGTACACCAACTCTTTTTCAATAAAATTTGCTTGGTAAAGACTGCAATTTTGAATGAAATGTGAAATAAAGGCAAATTTAGTGATCATTGTCATCAATGCAAAGTGTAGTTAAGCTGCAAATCTGCAGGATCATTTTTGTCAATTCAAAGTGTAGTTAAGCTGCAAATCTGTAGTGTCAAATCTTGATTTGTATTTAATTTTTCAACAAAGATATTGAAATAGAGCCTATATGGCAATTGGCATAATTATCAGGCAGCCAAACAAGACCTATTGTGAGAGTATTGCAGTATGCAAAAGATCTGAAGTTCTATTCCTGGCGGTTTCCTGCTGTGGAGATCCTACAGTAAAATCTCAGTCGAGGCCTTTATATTTTCATCCTACTATTTTACTTTTGGTTACCACATTACCCGTTGCCCAACACTTCACTGTAGGTCCAAAAAGTGAAGTGACAGTCACCACAACCCCATACATTCCTTGAAAGTTGCCGCCGAACAAGTATATTCTTCATTATTAGTTATATCATATTTTTCATACTGTTAGATGCCACCTGAGATGCTGTCTTGAGACAGGGAGTTTTGGGAGAAAGGCCCCTGCTCAAATTGGGAAATTTTTACACAGGTTGCATACATAAATTTAAGGAATGTAAATTTCACAGATCACTGATCAAATGTAAACAATTGAATTTTGTCATTTGAAAAGCCCCTTGATTATATTTATTCTCTTTTTTGTATTAAGTTTATTGGCAAAAAAGTTATTTCTGTTGAAATTGGATTTTTTTTTCTTAAAACTGGGAATTTTTTCTTGAAATTGGGAAAAATAGTCCTTATTTGGCATTGGGAATGGGTCCCATTATCGGCCCCGTGAGACTAGTTGAAAAAGCCTTGTATGCATATTTCACCTTTTTGTGAGAGTAATTAAAGTGAATATTTATCTGTTGTACTGAAAATGGCTAAAACTTTACTCTATTAATATTTTTAAGCAAATATTAACTTTTAATGAATCTATTCCAAATTTTCTGCAAAACATGTTACACTTCTTGTCTGTGAAATGAAAACAAGGCAGTATTTTTGGTAAAAATCTTTCTTAATATATCATGAAAATTAAGTTTTCCATGCATTTTTGTGTTGTTTTTTTTAAAGAGACTCGTTGATTTTTCAAATAGAAGTTTAATGCAATCTGTGAATACAGTAATTCCACAAGTTTGCTTAAACAATATAATACAACACAGACTGACATGTTGGTCTAGTAATTTTACTTTTTCATATACTGAAAATGCGAAAAATTATACAATTAAATTGCATTTCTTGTTTACAAATAAGATTTTGTCTTTTTTATAATGTGATTATTTTTCACATGTTTTGGTATTTTCACAATATTTTATATTTTGCTATTAGTGAGGAACTAAAGTTTACTTTTAATAGTATTGCTTTATCTAAATATACCAGCTATATAGGTATTTATAGTCACAAAAATATCATAATACAATGAATACAGAATGTAAGCAAGTTTATGTAGTTCCAACTAGTATGACTGGGAGAAGGCAGAGAAGTTTAGTTGAAAAGTAACAGCACTGCATTACTTGCAACTTCAAATGTTTCCAGAATGAATGAACCATATACATGTATCTGAAACATGGGTTCATAACTTTTAATTACAATAAAGTAGTCTTTATCTTAAATAAAAGTATGCTTTCAAAAAAGTTTGATTTATCAGTGTTAGATTTTTCAGATGTTTTATTCCTACAACAGTGAGCAAAAGGAAAAAAACTATACAAAGTCACATTTTATTATGTTTCCTGTGCATTAGTGGGTGGGGTAATATAACACGTTTTCTTTCAAATAAGCAAGAGATTTTAATAAAATTATAATTGAATCTCTAAAAAAAGTATCAGGGACAACATGTATAACATCATTAACATGTATATAATTATTAATTTCTAATGTCAACTATATGAAAATGTTTTCAATCTTAAAACATCAAAATCACATAAAACTTTAAAATATCTAATTTGTGTGGAGTGCTGAAGTTTTATTTGGAAATTATCAGCCTCTAGTTTCAACATACTTTTTCATATCAATTTTATAAACTAAATACCTTTGATTAAATACATAATTTTTTGTAATAATCATTTGCATAAGCTTGTTTTTCATTTATAGTTATATTTAATACAAAACAGATAATACTAAGAATGCTCCAGATAACAAAATAATTTTATTGTACATTTTAAACTGGTGGGTGGGGTAATTTTATAGGCATTATCCTCTATTTGTCAAGTACCTGACCTTTTTTTATTTCAAACCATGCATATTCTAATACAGTATTATGCAAACCTTCAGAAATAATGCCTTTGGTGGTGAAAACCACCATTTAGAAGAACAAAACCTCATCAATAGGACAATTTTCTTAAAAAAATGACGATTTTGGAAATAACTGTCAATATTTTTCTTAAATGGTCGGTGACCCCATATTTTTTTGGTGTAATTGTGAAGATTGATATATAAACATGGCTATCATCATAGTTTAAGAAAAAGTTAAATTAATGTATGCACTATTTTTACTCCATTTTCGTGATATACAAAAAGCGAAAGCAAGGAAGTCAAAATGTGTGCTACAGATGTCTTGTTTAATGTGTCTGTAAACCGATTCGGTAAAAACTTGCAACAACTGCTAGCAGAACAGCCTCTAAAAATGATTCATCAAACACCACCCTTTTATTTTTGCGAGTTTAAAACTTTGCAAAATTTCTGAGGGTATGTTGATTAAATCGAACTTTTTGAAAAAAGAAGCACGGTGGGTGACCCCTACATATTTTACTTGATTTTTTTCTAGTTAATGAATAGACTAACTCCTGACAAAATATCTAGAAAAGTTAAATTACTTTAGCAAACCAGGCGATCATCCTTAATAGTAAAATATGCGTATCAGGAATAGCCACTCTTAGAAAACAATTCCTCTCCACACAGCCAAAATGCAGAACGGAAAAGAGAACATGGGATTTATTAAACAATCAATTTTGAATAAGACAGCACAAAACAAAAAAACAACAACACGAACCCCAGTGGTTACAGACTTGAAATGTTCGTTGGCAAGGCAATTTAATATGCTCTAACCGCAGACTTGCCCCCAACAGATTCTTAATTACAGCGAATTAGATAGGTAAATACTGTACTGAAATGCATTCGTCATTACGTAGTCACTAAAGCTTTTATCTTAAGTTTCTCGTAAAGCAACATTAAATATTCTACTCAACACATTTCAATAAAATGATAGCATACAACTAATTATATAATAGATGAATATTGTCGATTATTACAGTTATTAGATTTTATCTTTGATAAGGTCTGAGTGGAAAATGTCTAAAATGTCTGAAACAGCGTATGCCGCTACTCAGTATCATTTGGATCAACGCTTTTGAAAAAGCTGATAAAATCGTTTAAATGTGTTTTTATCTTAGACACAATTAACCATGTAAATTGAAAGAGTCATAGTGCCCGACATCGAACCGGGCAACATGATGATAAAATCAGTAAATTACTGTACGGATGAAATATGTCCTATCAAAGCATGTTTTCTACTTAAAAAAAAACTTTGAAAATATATAAGTTTTTAGTAAATACACCACATCGTTCTTTCTGTCCCACTTGAAACAGCTAGCTAGCTCACATAAATCATTTGTAGAGAATATCATTTCAGGAACTGCAAATTAAAAACAAGAATCGTCCAAGCACAAGTTGAACGCTATCAACTGTTGTCAAAAGAACAGGGGTGTTATATAGCACAATTTCGAATCCAAGAACTTTCCGTCTGACATCTGTGCCCAGGGTTATAAAACTGAGATTGGAAACAAGTCTTAAATCTCAAGCATCTGATTGGCGGAAATGGCAACAAGTCGCAATTTCAGCAAAGGTACCAAACACGAGAAATATAAAATATGAAAATATTTAAGGCTCTGTTTGATTGAGTCATGAACTGTAATGGAAATACACCTATGAATTACATTAAATTTTGTTTTTTAATTCTTAAATTGTATAAAAAACATCTGAAAGCAAATCGAGATTTTTATATGTGTTTGATTTCTTAACTAGAGGTTCATCAATGTAAAATTTGTTGTTAAATATATTGAGCGGTTAACAGTAAAGCACCATTAGGTTTAAATTAGACTGGCTTCCGTCCCTATGTTCTGTTTTATGTTTCTGTTTTTCTGTAATCCAAAAATTTTACCAAGAAAATTAACTCTGATAGGCACGGCAATTTTCTGTTTTTACTTTTCCTTCACCAAGATCTTAGATATCTTGTACTTGCGTGTTGATATGAGAACCTGTTTGGGCAAGAGTGAGGTTGTTGCACCCTAGAATCTGGTTTAATCCCCAGGTAGCAAATTATTATGTCGTGACCGTTCCAAGGCGGTAACCCCAAGGGTTCTCTTTTTCGTTGTTGTTTGTGGTGTCTTTTTTGAATTTGACATACTTATAAACACATGTTCTCTTTTCCTCTCTTTTTTTTCGCTGCGTGGTAAGGCTGTGTTTTGTGAGTGTGGCGATTCCTGATATGCATATTTCACTTCTTTACAGAACACAGGCACTTTTAGGTTTTGTGATCGCTGGAAAAGGAGATAAACTTAGATTATTTATTGCTGATAGACATCGATATTTAGCCAAATATCTGATCACGCTGTATAGCTTGGCTGCCTTAATATTTGATGACTTTAAGGTCTTTTGTCTAATCTTCCCCTTTGAAATCACTTTTAGGTCCGTTTGAAGGATTTCAGGTATGGAGAATACCTCTTGAATGATAGAACACAAGAGTCCTCTACTATGTAATATCGAGCTCTAGCTCGGGTCGCGAAGCTCGTCTTAAGGTCGCAGGAATGCCCATTCACTGAGGCTTAAAAAACGATGTTCCCGACTTTTGCGCTGGTTACCGGTTGTGCACAGGACAAGACAATGTAAACACGGGAAAAAACCTGACCGGTAAAAACTTACGGCAAAGTATTGTTTTGACAAATTTTGTTTAATGGCCTAGTTTATATTAATCGCTAATTGCAAAATATGTTTAAAAATTAAAACTTATTATTCGTTAGCATTATTATCGGACTAGCATTTTGGAAAGCAAAAAACTAAATCGTTAGTTTAGAGAGTAGATTGTCGTTCGTTGTAGCCAATAGCAATACTAGCAATCGGCCATTTTTAGACTGAGGAAATCAAGTTGAAAACTACTGAATGGTAGCTTGTCAGTGGATTATTAGGCCTTTAAATTCAATGGAGCATAAGGCCCAGTGACGGAAAAATCAGATGCATGGGTTTTTTCTAGAAAACAAGATGTAAGGCTGGTGAGAACCAACTTTTATGTGAAGTTGAATTGTGAAATGGACCTCGCAATGTTCAGTCACTCAGTGACTCACAGTGTGAGACACACTGAGCTTAGCGTAGATCAGCGCCACAATTCAGTTTTGTATAAGAGTATTTTGTCACTGGTCATGTTCGTCATTCAGACATGTGAGCTCATGGCAGGCGAAGATTTTGTTTGTCAGAGTAGCTGAAAACTGAACAAGAGGTATGAGATTTCTTTTATTTATTCTTACAAAACAAATGGCACAAGAGCAAATCTACACCACAGGGGCTTTGAAGACTGACCCTGTTTTCTAAACAAATTTGAAGAAACTTTCCGCCCCCCTCCCCCCCCCCCAAAAAAAAGAAAAATAAATGAGGGTCTACACTGGGTATATACTGCATAAACATAATGGTTATGTTTATTGTTTTGGTTGATAGATTGGGATCGTTATCAGTCTATTCACACCAAATTTATTATCAAATACCATGGATTTGGTATATGGATTACAGTCATTAGGCAAAACAAGTCAAATGGGCCACACTTTATTTTGAAAAAGCTCAAATAGGCCACAAAAATAGGCCACATTTTTATTTTATTTAGATCTAAAAGGATTTTATTATCATCGCGTTAATATGTTCTATGTCAGTTTATGATGTTTTATAAAATATTTTTCAACAAGTTGCTTCATAGATTGGACATTTTGTACAAAGCAACATGTAGAGCTCTACTTTTTTCCGGATTTTTGTCCAAGACTATCATGACTAAACAGGTGGAAAACAATTGACAAAATGTTGCAACAAAAGAAAAGACTTCATTTATGTGTCAATATGCTCTTTTGATCAATGACCTTAGTCTACAAAAGTCACTTGGTCTACACTAGCACAGAATCAAATATTGATGGTTGCAACATAAGCTGTGTATTTTGCATTGTCCAACATGGAAATTGGTTTAGAAATAAATTTATTTATTAATTAAATATGACACCTTTGATTGCATTAGCACCTCTGACTTTTACTGCAAGAGTCGTAAATTGTGATCTTATATCACAATGTGACACCCTGACAAAACTGATTGAATCAACACCTTGGGTAGGTGTAGGGAACAGATTATGACTATAACATAAATTAATTTACTTTTTGATGACAGTCCAATTTTTAAAGCAAAAATGACAATCACATGATGATTTTATTTGATCTCGGGTTTCAGGAGGACATGCACAATTTTAGATACCAAATAAACAATGATACTATTTTTAAAAAGCTTAGGTAAATCTAAAAACAAAACTAACTCTTTACAGTGATTGTCATATACACTAGACTAACAAGTACTACCGGAATTGACTTGTGGCCTATTTGATCATGACATAATACCTCCAGACACAATTTATATTTTTTACAATTACGTAAAATCTTCCAAAAGGGAAGTCAGTTATATAATTTATAAATAATATACACTCTTTATTTTGGAATTTTCGAACACTTGTTCTTTATCAAGAAAAATACAGAAATTATTGCGTTTTAAATAAAATCCATGTTGCAAGCGTATTGTTGTATGATGTTTCCTAGGACGATGTCGCGTCATTTCCCGGACGTCTCACTTCCTTCGAGATGCGACGTCGTTTCCTGGAAAAAGTCAACAACAATACTTACATACTATTATGAAAAATGAGCTCAATACATATACATAAACCTTGCATAAACACACTCACACACATATTTACAACATTGACGTTAAACAATAATCTCTTAACATTGTTTTTATACATTTTAAAAAATGGACCAACAACATTTTAATGCATGATTTGATCGGCAACCGCAATTAATTTAGGTAAAGAAAATAGAAATAAAGAAGCATTTTGTTTCAAATCAGTTACTAAGACCTGTAAAGGAGTGTTACATATGGATAATCAGACTACATGACATTGTACATGTTTATGTTTAATTGATTGAGATTATTTCATCTATTTTGGCCCAATAGCTGAACTATTTTTCAACTTAAATAAGTAATTCTATCATGCACATTCAAGTAACTTGGCTCAAATATGTACCATATGTCACAATATTTTTCACACAGCATCTATAGCTTCAAATTACTGTTGTTAATAACTGAAAATTTCTAAGGCATTGTCATTCCTGGAGATATTTTTAAATGACTGCACAAATATGCCCATAATTGATTTTCCGTTAACAAAGTACATGAAGATAATACGCAACATGTATATCGACTGATACGCAAGTGCGCGATCTTTTGTAACATACGGCTAAAATGTTAAATGAGGACTAAATCAAATTGTGGTACACATGCATAATCAAATTGGAAAGTTAGTACATAATTCTAGAATAGAAATGTGATTAAAAAATAAAGTAATCAAACAAAAATTGTAAAATTTACTGCATATTGTAATGATAATTTAATATATTAAATTAATGGAGTCACCCAGTAATGAAATTCAAATTAGTTCACACCAATTGTAATATACCAATTACTCTTTGAGAATCTTTGACACGTGAAATATACCGATTAGAGGTGCAAGCTCGGACGGACATGTTTATTTAACACATGTTATTTAAAATAGGTTAGAGTTACACATTTGGAGACAGAACGCGTGTGTACTAGGAAACCATCAAGTTGACAACAAGTATTTCTAGAGGTAGATCAGTAGACACTAGACGGTCTCATGCTCCGGTAAATAAACCCCCAATAAGAGTTTGAAACACTCAGATATTATCGGAAAAATCTATGTCATTGCATCGGGGATACTGTGGGGGTTTTCTTATAAACACAGGTTTCATGGTTTATATGATTTTTGTGAATAATTCGAACGTTCGAACGTTCGAATGCAAAGTGATTAGAACATTCGAATGGTAAAACAGGTAAAAAATGACCGTAAATCCATTCATTAGTGTGCGTTTTTCTCTTTGTGCTGTCGCGATAGTACGAGTTAAAAAACTTGTCTTTAGCTAAAACAAATAATTAACCACAAAATTACGATTTTGCAATGTTTTTCATTGAAATCTTACTTCTTGCAAGGTATAGAACGAATTCAGAAGATAACAGCGTATCTGCATTCACCAAAATATAAACACACATACGATCAAAATTTGACTTTTTTGCAGTTTCTTGTTAGATTATGATGTAATTTGTTTAACGGAGACACATTTGGATGCCGCTGTAACTGACACATTTTTGCAACTTCAAACATGTGTAACATTAAACGATAAAACGTGTGATTCCAGAGATCTTTTATATAATGTAAGTGAATATATCGTCTCAAAACGTAAAACTGATTTATCAAATTAAACGACCGGGTCAATCTGGAATGAACTATAATTTAAATATATATAGACCGCCTTTTACACCAACTGTGTATACTTAATATATTTTTTAAAATGCATTCGAAATTTGAACCAAAACATATGTAATGGAACTATTGTTAACTAAGAATTTCTTAAAATGTTTTAAAGATTTAATCAAGTAGAGCTAGACAGAATTACACCGTTCCTGGTAATTGGTCAGTTTTAACGAACACCGGACCTTGATTTCATGTTTTTATTAATCCTGGTCCCTTGTAATCGCGTAGCAAGTTATTTCTTTAGGTAGCACTATGCTTAGTAACATTTGTCGTCAAAGTATTTAACAAGAAAGCAATCTTTTGAAATAATCTCTAGTTTTAAAAAGATGTCCTTTTTAATGAAGCTGTTTATCAGACTAGACAAGCTTCTTAGATATCCAATGTCGTAGAATGCATTATTATTTTTATGCTTGTTACCCATCGTTTTCATGATTGACGGTTCGTCCTCATTAGCTGTTACAGTAGCTATTTCCTTATGAAATAACTGTCTTCTGCGTGTGAAGCTGGTTGCCTTAAATTTAATTATCCGTGCATAAGGGTCGTGACGTTTACCAAATAGGACAGATGTTATTTTACATCTCCAGTTTGCGTATTCTCGTCTGTATAAAGATCTTCTTATTTAGCTGTTTGGTTTTAAGAATAATATTTTTAGAATTGTTTATGCATTTCTACCTATTTTTCATTTAATGTTCTTGTTTCTTTGAGGAGCAAGGTGAGGTGAGCTGATTTTAACTTTTTTGTAAACTTCTTAACCGTTTTCGCTCCCAGCTAGAAGCACTATCATTTGTAGTGCATCTACATATATAAATTTAGTATCAGTGTCTCAGTAAAAGTTTGTGATTTAATAAATAAAATTAAAATAAAATGGGATGGGTAGTTCCAGCCTGTGTCTCACTATACCGAGTATGCATGTCCGGTTTTGATTTAAATGTAAATTGCCTAATATTGAAATGTGCTAGAATGATGCTAAATGAGTTACACAAGTGGGATTTATTTCTTATTGTAATAACATATTAAATTTAACTTCCTAGAGCTATTACACGGTAACCCGTAAATATACAGAAGAAATTTGAACTTCCGAGTGTATTTACTCGGAAACCCGTATATGTAGAGAAGTATGTAATATTTTAACGATAAATAATAACATCTTTAGTACAATTGTACAGAAAGATACTGAAACTATAAGTTAATGAGGATTTCCAAATGAGGACATAATGCATGTCTTGAAGCTATACAAAGACCCCAAGTAATTGTTTATTGTATTTCTTCTGTAAAATGATGTAGGGGGCATCAATATTAACAACATTCACCTCAAAGCAGTAATTTTACAGGGGAGAACTATCATGAATTCTGTGAAGGTTCAGTAATAAAGCGCGGTTTTGTAGCGATTAGCTGTTTAATTCGATATGGAAAAAATCTACCCGTGAAGGCTTTATAACAAACACGTCACGCGAGAAGACAATTGAAAGAATCTACCGAAAATTCGATTTTTTATATGTTGTAAAGCTGTTTCATTGGATAACATTATAAACATATTGAACTGTTAATGTGACTATGTTAGTCATGACGTGTTTTAGAACAATAATAACGAGATAAAATCATATTGTTGCAATATTCATATTAATGAAAAGCAATAAACAATATTGGCTTACAATAACAAATACACGAAAAATGAAACAACCTTATCATGCTTCATTTGCAATTATTGATCACTGGCAAATTCAGAGTTTCATCGAACAAATGCAGAATTTCTGTGAATATCCAAATCATAATATTCAATATCGCCTGTATATTTTATGTTATCTCTTTCGATAGAACATCAAAATGACATTATTACAGCCTTATTAACACCTGTTGATACATTGAAAAATATAGATAAATGTGAAATATTGATAATAATCATTTTCCATCTTTGGTTAACAAAACATATCCTCATGAACTCAAGCTTAACAAAGCAAACACTTCAGAAAAGCAAACGCTCATGATTTTGTGAGTTATATGTTATAGGGAAAACCTTATGAAAAAAATGAAGCTCACTGTGTTTCCTTTATCCTTGTTTTCGTTTTCTTGCTGATTTGACTCCACTGACTCTAGTCTCAGTTATCGTTGAGTACGCACCTTTTTGCTTGACCATCCTACTAGCTTCTTATGTTTTATATGCTTGTGTGCTTTCACATGCAATATTGTCGAGTTGATTAGTGGTTTCGAGTTATTTCACCAAGACAACTTGCACTTGTTTGTTCGTAAGAGAACCTCTTTGGACAAGCGTTAGGTTGGTGTATCATAGAACCTGGTTTAAACCCCCGGCGGCAAATTGGTTCGCCACTGACAGTTCCAAGGTGGTAACACCTCGGTTTCCCATAATAGATTATTGTATGTGGTGTCTCTGTTTGAAATTGATCGTTTTATAAACCATGCTCTCTTTTCCTCTAACTTTGTGGTTGTGTGGAGAGGTTGGGTTTTCTGGATGTTGCCATTCCTGATATTCATATTTCATTTTTTTTTACCATCGAGAGCTACCGACCCCCTCCCCAAATGGCACGATTCGAAAAGGGGCCACAAATCCTATTTTTAATGGTCAAGGAAGCCCATATGTTCCTAATGATGGTAAAAGCTACATGTGTTATTGTAGTATTGTCCAACTTTTTATCTTATTATTAATTCTCAAACACTTATCTGTTTTGTATAAAACCGAGATTAAGCAAAAAATGTGAGTATCCCGAATCTGTCATTATTTCGAACTGATATAGATGTTGATTTTTAGAGTTAAATGTTTGATCTAAAGACATTAATATTTCAAATACAGTGTTACTATTGTTTACTTTTAATCTTTTGATGCACATGTTTGACGATTCTGTGACAAAATAACAACCTGGCATCATACAGTTTCCCAGTTGTATGTGCTCTAAAACATCTAATGCATTTACATCTCGCACGTTATTGTCTTTATACAGACACACTGTTTTCGATAACATTTATTAATAATTACACAAGAGACATTCTCTTCCACATTTTATCAAATTATTGATTCATTATTGAATCTGTGGTCATGATGAACATACTTGATTTGAAAAAAAAACAGCTTAAGTAAGTTATATTTGTTCGCTTTTTAAGACAGATTACCCTTGTGGATCTTAAAAAGAGTTCCTTTAACGTCAAAACTTTGCTCTATTGTCACTCGTTCGTTGACATCTGTCAAGTGACATTAATTTACGTTTTCAAGTGTTACAAGAGAGCCTAAGTCCAACATAATACGTATTATATAATATAATGTAACTTATTTGACAACAAGCGAATTCAAAACTAAAGCCAATGATATCACAGGAACCATGCAGTTCTATAATGGGTTTGATAACCAGCCACAGAAATAATAAATTTCAGAGTATTTAAATCATTGAAACCCTCATTATCATTATAAACTTAGGGGGCAAAGTAAATTTGCCTTTTTGTTTCAATAAAGGGCCGTACATCTGAAGTGCCTGAAGCGATTATGTTGTTTATCTAACTTGGCCAAGATATTATGCCCTTCAACATTTTCTCCAAGTGTCATAAAGACCGGACAAAAGCTGTTTCAGAAAGAAAGCGGTAAAGGCGAATTAGCAATTTTTGTATAAATAAAGGGCCACAACTCTGAAGAGGCTGAAGCGATTTGGCTGTTTATAAAACTTGGTCAAGATATATTGCCCATAAACATTTCCTCATGTTCCATGATGATCGGACAACAACCGTTCGAGTTATAGAGCGGATATGGCGAATTTGCCATTTTTATATAAATAAAGGGTCATAACCTAAAGCAATTTAACTGGTTATCAAATTTAGCCTAGATATTATGCCCAATAAGATCGGATGACAACTGTTTGAGTTAGAGCGGACAAGGCGAACTTGCCATTTTTGTATAAATAAAGGGCCATAACTGAATGCAGCGATTTGGCTGTTTGTCGAACTTGGCCGAGATATTATGCCCATAATGAATTTTCCCCAAATTTCATGAAGATCGGACAACTACTGTTTGAGTTTGAAAGCCGGCATCGCTGTAGACGCCCTTACAATAATACGACACGTCTTTGACTGGCGAATCATAACCTGTATAACAACCAAGGATATCAACTTTCACTCTCGAATTAAGAAAGAAAAGATGCTGATAGAAGCATTTGGAACAACAAATGATACTTTATTCTTGTATCTTATAAAATTTCATAAGCAACTGATACACTGATTTTGTGCTTTACTTTAAAGATTTAAAGATAACTTATGATCATCATTATAGTATATTATATCTTCTTAAACTCATTTCTAAGAAGAAATATTAGCACCGAAATCAGGATTTATAATTATTGTTAATAAAATGAGGCCAAGAATAAATTGCCAGGTATATGCTAAGGCAAATAACATCGGCTCGAGTGTATTAAGTCACATGATAAAACATTTATTATGCTTTCAGGGATTGATTCTGTCATCATTTTACTGTTACCGATAAAAAAGTAAAAAGGAAAAGCAAAATCACTCTGACGCCAAAATGCAGTTTAATACAAATTAGCCCAAATCAATTTTATTAATGTATCTTTATTTTAAATATGCTAATGAAAGCTTGAACCGTTAAGAAAAAATAGCTGGATATAAAAATTCCCTTAAATTATATTTACATCCAAACACAAAAACTAAGCAGCACAAACACAAAAACTAAGCAGCACAAACACCTTAAACAGAATGGCAACGAAGTTCATCTGTGATGCGATTAAGGTTTCAAGGTACCACAGAAAACGTCAGACGTAGTGATTACAGATTTTATCAATTGTTCATCCGATAATGTTTCATCGTATTATAATATAAACAGTTAAGAGAATAGATGTAATCATACCGCAATAACATTTCTCTCAGAATCGTGACATATTTTCAAGATAATGAGATACAATCGTGTAGTTGCATTATTCAAATGAATTAATATTAATAAACACGACTGAAAATGATGGAGAAGAACTAGAACAGTTTAAAATGATATTCTTGATCTTTTTACTTGTAAAATATGCGTATCAGGAATAGCCACTCTTAGAAAACAAATCCTTCCCACACAGCCAAAGTGCCGAACGGAAAAGTGAACATGGGATTTATTTAACAATCAATTTCAAATCAGACATCTCAAACAAACAAACAAACAAACAAACAAACAAACAAACAAACAAACAAACAAACAAACAAACAAACAAACAAACAAACAAACAAACAAACAAACAAACCCAAGTGGTTTGGTTACAGCCTTGAAACGTTCAGTGGCAAGACAATTTAATGTGCTCTAACTGTATACTTGCCCCAAACAGTTTCTTTATTACAGCGAATTAGATAGGTCAACACTGTACCGAAATCCATTCGTCATTACGTAGTCACTTAAGCTTTTATCTTTAGATTCTCGTCAAGCAGCGTTCAATATTTCTATACAACATCTTTCAAAATGATACTTGGCAACTTATTATACAAAAGATGTATATTGTCGATCATTATAGGTATTAGATTTTATCTTTGATAAGGTCTGAGTGCTATATGTCTGAACTGTCTGAAACAGCGTGTGCGGCTACTCTGTATCATTCGGATCAACATTTTTGCAAAAAACTGATAAAATCGTTTAAATTTCTTTTTTTCTTAAGACACAATTAATCATGAAAATTGAAAATGTCATAGTGCTCGACCTCGCACTGGGCAACATGATGATACAATCAGTAAATTACTGTACCGATGAAAAATGTCTTATCAAAGCATGTTTTCTACTTTTACAAAACTGAAACTATGATAAAAGTTTTAGGACATACACAACATCGTTCTTTTTCCCACTTGAAGCGGCTAGCTACCTCACATAAATCATAAGTCGAGAATATCATTTCATTAAAGAAGCGTCGCCATTTCAGGCAATCAGATACTTGAGATTTGAAACTGGTTTCCAATCTCAGCTTAAAAACCTTTAGTCCATGTCATCGCAGTCGTTAATTATCTTGTTGGTTTTGAAGAAAAATAACATTAAGTATCACAAAATATGTTGTTAATCTTTCATAATCATAATCTTTCTTGAGCTCATGTCATCATGTTCTTGCCGATTTGACTCCCAGAGCTCTGGTTTCTGTAAGATCATTGAGTACCCACCCCTTTGGCTTTGCAGTGCTATTAGCTTCTTATGTTTTATATGCTTGTGTGCTTTTGCACGCAACATTGTTGAGCAGATGGGTTGGTTGGAGTTATTTCACCAAGATATCTTGTACTTGTGTGTTGATATGAGAACCTGTTTGGGCAAGTGTGAAGTTCTTGCACCCTAGAATCTGGTTTAAACCCCCAGTGACAAATGATTTGCCTCTGACCATTCCAAGGCGGTAACCCCAAGGGTTCTCTTTTTCGTTAATTGTTTGTAGTGTCTTATTTGAATTGGACATACTTATAAACACATGCTCTCTTTTCCTTTCTTTTTTCGCTGCGTGGTGAGGCTTTGTTTTGTGAGTGTGGTGAGTCCTGATATGCATATTTCACTTTTTTACAGAACACAGGCGCTTTTAGGTTTTGCGATCATTGGAAAAGGAGATTAACTTAGATTTATTATTGCTGACAGACATCGATGTTTAGCCAAATATCTGATCTCGCTGTATAGCTTGGCTGCCTCAATATTAGATGATTTTAAGGTCTTTTGTTTAATCGTCCTCGTTGAAACCTCTTTTCAGTCCGTTAGAAGCATTTCAAGTATGGAAAATCCCTCTTGAATGATGGAACACAAGAGTATGTAATGTAATGTAATAATGTTCTATAACTCAAAAGATCCCTTATCAGTATCAGTTATCTATATATCTCATTAAAGTGGTCATGTGGTTAAGTATGGCAGTCGATTTAAGGGTCCATGGTGGTAATAAAGCCGAATCAAATTATCTTATGGAAATACATACGCGGAAACCAGATCTTTCTGTTATAAATATTTATTAAGAATATTCACAATCAGAAAATAAAACACCTGTTTAAAATATTATTAATTTAAAAACAAAAACAACAAATAACAAATATGAGAACATTATATATGAAGGTTGTCGCCTTGAAATGAGGAGTGGCAAAGCATTAAACTACTAATAATTTTAACCATGTAATAGTGTAAACGAACAATACACTTGTCCCGTCAGATGCCATATGAACAAATACATACCAGTTGCCTTGGCGAATTATCTTCAAACCATCCACTTTTTGAAAAGATGCATGCAATGGCATGCAAACTCATAAAACATACATAACTAATGGCACTGTTACTATCAGGCAATATTGGCATGTTCCCGATGATTATATTGAACCCCGGGCTCTTGAGATCAGTTAGGAAGGAACACAGTGGCTAGATTAAAATAAACTCATCGAGCTTCTACGATTGTTTTCAAGATATTAAAGTCTTTAAAGCTACCGCCTTCGTGCCACCAAATAGATAAGTGCTGAAGGTTATAAAACTGAGCATGGAAACCATTCTCAAATCTCAAGCATCTGATTGGCTGAAATGGCGACTGGTCGCCATTTCAGCCAATCAGATGCTTGAGATTTGAGACTGGTTTCCAATCGCATCTTTATAACCTAGGGACAAGGAAAGCTTGGAAAAGGGTTCATCATAAAGCATGCAGAGCGTTGTAGAGCATCACGCTGCTAACCTCTCATTTGAAAAATACATTATTATGCACTTAACAAATGAAGTGGACAAGATGATATCATCAGTTTGTAAATGAAATCTTCATAAAACACTGGCTGAAAAAACATTTCGCAATAGTGATCTTGCACTTTAACTGAATTTTCAGATCCGAGGTTTGCTATAGGCAATAAAAAACGAACGGTGGCCCAAACAATTTCAGTATCTATAGAATCTATGAACCCACTTGAAGCAGACTCATTCAAAACAAGTCCGCTATTTTCAATGTCTTTGTGTAATATGATTGCAAGAGTCCCCATTTGTAGAACCATCATTTGAACAATAAGTAGAAGTTATCCTTGCAAATTTTCTCCAACATAACCAAAACAAAGCAACCAAATGTGGAAAGGTTGAATAGAGCACTGTAGAGTATCATGATAAAGCCTTTTCTTTCAAATTACAGCTGGTTTTTATGAATAACCTTGGGAAATTACTACTCATAGGAAGTCTGTTTGCTTTTCTGCTCTTTTAAGCTTCATTTCACCATGATTTAATTATTACATTTGTTACCCAATTTTTAACAATGTCAGTATAATTTTTTAACAAATCGTTAAGTTACTTAAATACTTTCAAACAAATTCCTCCGACGTCATTGACATTAATTATTATGGTTATCTCCCTTTGATGACGTTTGATAGAAACCATGATCACAGGAAGAATTTGAACAAAACAATAATTTCTTTGTTTTTGTAAGATGTCATTTAAAGGTTTTTGTAATGGATTCTGCGAGATCTAAGAATAAATCGATATTTGTTTGGTGTGCTTGCCTACAATTTTTGACACTCTAATAGGTAAACTTTCTATGGTTAAAAATGGTCATAAAATCTGGAACCGATGACAGTCAAACACAAACCGCGACAGGAGCAACGGCTCAATTTTAGACAGCATTGTAGGCTCCCTGTCAGACAAACATGTTTTATCTGGAAACTTAAAATGTGTGATCGTCAAAACTCGTTTAAGATGTCTACCGAGTAGACATAGCCAAACACTTTGTCAAGGAAACTAGAGTAATCAGAATTGTCAGCCGACGAGAGGAGTTGTCAACTTCAAGCTAGCTACGTTTTATCACAATTTAGTTAATAATGCTAAACTCACCTAAGCAGTTATCGAATAGTGTCAGATGTCTATATTTGTGATGGACTTTGAGAGCCAAATATATGTTGATTGCTCTATACTCTTAAATACATAGAGAAGAATAATGAATTCACAGTCGAGGAAACTGTGTCATTTCCTTTGTAACACACAAGCAAATCAATAACTTCTAAGAACAGAACATAATTCAGATCGGACTTTACTTTAATTTAATAAACGCCTGTCTTGAACATTTATATAGAAAAAGCATCAAAATAAGATTTACTAATGAAAAAGAATTTTTATCGAAAATTAAGTGTTGAAAATAAAATATAGTATATATATATTTATGCTATCGGCCATATGTCGTGTAATTTCTTGTAACAAACATTCACGTCTTCACACTATTCAATGCTTTCGAAATGATGAAACTGAAAAAAGTGCAACTTCTATGCATTCTAATATTCAAAGAGGTTCTGTGAATCATTCACATGATAAAATTGCAATTAAGTGAATGGTTAAATTTAAAACAGATTGATATGTGCACATCGGGATACGGCACTCACAAACTGTCATTGGGTGTAAAACATTTAACAACTGATGGTTTAAAGTTTGGCTTTTGTGTTGGTTGTGCGTGGTATCGCAACACACCATTCATTTATCTTCTTTCCTGTATATATGTGGTAAAAAGAAAATGATGATTTTATGAGCATCACTCTTTCTAGTAATTATATTCCTATTATCAACAGAAAACGTAATGTCATCTGTTAATTCAAAAAAGGCAACAAACATAATATTCTACAGCTCTCTGCATGCCTGACGATTAACTCATCTACAGTTATGATTACCTACATGTATAAGTTTGCACAGAGGTGGCCGGATTTGAAGAGTTTATTAAGAATTATAGGGAAATATTGTAAAAGAACTTATAGGTTAAACCTTTATTTTATACCTCTCATCTTGTTATTGCTGATTTGACTCAAGAGGCTCTGGTCTCGGTTTATTTATCGAGTACCTACCTTTTTGCTTGACAATGCATAAGTTTCTTACGTTGTATATGTTTATGTGCTTCTGAATGCCATATTGGGTGGCTTTAAGCTAATTCACCAAGACAACCTGTACTTGTTTGTGCGAAAACCTGTTAGGGCAAGTGTGAGGTTGTTGCACCATAGAACCTGGTTTAAACCCCCAGTTGCAAATTGTTTTTCCACTGACCGTTCCAAGGGGGTTAAGCCTCAGGTTATCTTTTTCGTTAATTGTTTGTTGTGTCTTTTTTGAAATTGAGAATTTTATAAAACCAAAGCTCTCATTTCCTCTCTTCATTTTGCCTGCATGAGGACCTTTGTTCTGGGTATGTCAATTATTGGTATTCATTTTTTTTATAATGCGGCATTTTAAAGCCCACTCACTTACAAGTAGCTGAAGTCAACCGAGAAGCTTGTTTATCTTCAACAACTGCTTGTAGCATCTACAATAAGCACAATCGTAAACTGTGCCCAAGGTTATAAAACTGAGCATGGAAACCAGTCTCAAATCTCAAGCATCTGATTGGCTGAAATGGCGAATCGTTAGTCTTTCTTTCTTCATTTTGTTTCAAGAAACATTATCAATTCATCATCTCGTACTTCTTTGTTCGTCAGTGCATATTTGAAGCGATTCATCAGGAAAGAATAGTTGATTCCATTAAAAATGACAGACTTTCATTGCAAAATGTGACTAATATACCAAAGAAATCTCGGAAAAAAATCACAAAAATTAATAGAAGCCCTCTTAATTTCAAAAGCACTTCACCATTTCATTTTTAAATCAAATACGATGCACGTATGTGGCGTTTTTTGTCATTTAAACAATTATTTTGAATGCCAACTTAATCTATTTTCTATTATTGTCACATTATTGCAGCAAAAGTATTTGTCAGAGAAAAACTTTTATTTTTAGACGATTACTACAGTTGTATGAAAACCAAATACTTAACCTCAGATTTTAAGATTTACTGATACATAACTGAGGTATACAGATATATATATTCCGAAATAAGAAAATAATATAATCGGAAATTTTTCCTTTTTATTATAAATATGCAACTTACGAGTATTCGAGTAAATAGATAATCTAGTGGAAACATGTTCGAAAATGTTAAATTAAAAACCCTACTTTTGGAAAAATTTCATTACTATTTAACCTGCTTCGAAAGTTTAACTCTCGTATTTAGTACATATAATGTAAATAATGAAGTTTTATATAAAACACTAAAATCGTTTTTGTTATTATGCGATTTTTAAGATTCTTGTTTGAGTATTCATACTGTACTCGGTAAATGTGTCAAACTAAATATTTTTCAAAACAATTTCGAAAACCATGGTAAAATCGTTTTTATTAGACAATTTTTATCTAAAGAGATTGTTCAGATTTTAATACCTTTATAATAATTATATCCAGACAACCTATCGATGCATGCACAGATGAAACAATTTGTTTTTATTTTTTTTTTATTTTTTTCGAGTTTTATCACAGTTTATGTACTAATTTTTAGAAAACGACGCAGCATGTTAGCAAATCTCGTTTAGACCACTAGTTCATAATTGCGTTCATTTACTCATCGATCATGTCTTAATACATGTAATGATATAGTTATATCTTTTACAAGAGTGAACGGTTCCAGTTCCTTTTGATAGTGAAATACCCCACACTTCCAGTTCAGTCCATCGGGAAAGTAGGAGAGATGCCATAAATCGACTTGCCAAGTAAATAGAAAGTACGAGATTTTGGTACTAAAAAGTATGGGGTACGAGCTTAAACTATCTCTCTGCACGCCCAACAAGCACATTTCATTCACCCGCATGTCGGAAAATATAGACAAATAAATAATTTAGTACGTTGAGAAGTGTCCTTCAGCACAGAACAAAATAACATCTCGTATTAAATATATATGCATGATATATGTGAAGAACTTAACAACTAACAACTCTTGTAGCCAATTGGCTCAGCGTATGCGAAAATAATTAAGCTACAGCAGCGCCATCAGCATCAAGGCTGAAGGTTATAAAACTGAGATTGTAAATCCGTCTCAAATCACAAGGATCTGATTGGCTGAAATGGCGACTGGCGATTTTCTATCAGTTTGAATGTTTTGACATATCGCTTTTGTCTTTTTAAACGCCAGACATCTATTGCAACGAAAAGCTAATAAATGACCGCAATAACACCAGACCAATTAATAGAATTTGTATAAAATGCAGGAAAATCCGCAATTTTCAATAAATCATGCAAACAACTGACGTTCTTTTTTTATAGAGAACCTTATAAATATCGACAGAGACGGATCGAACTAAATAAGACACGTGAGTGACAGTATTTATTTTACCAGAAGAGAAATATGTGTCGGCTTCGAATGTATAGTAACCGTTTTTCACTACTTTTGAGGCAATTTGAGATCCATAAACAAGTTTTACTTACAATTAAAATATTTTTTCACTCCTAAAATTGCGAGTACATGAATAAACATCATATTAAAATTAAGCGATCATTTGAAATGCATGTAATGTGCTAAAGATGATTTCACTGTGTTCGTTTATGTTCAGTTAAAGCAGAAAGATGTTTGTTTATAAATGATGGTAAATTTAAGTTACTCAAGCGTTAAAAATCAAACTTTTTTGCTGGGGAAAACGGAGAAGACAGATACTTTGATAGATCCTGGTAAATAAGGTGTAGCAAAGGATTGAAACCTTTATTTACTTCTATTCCGTTTTGTTATTTAAATTAGTCTAATGGTATGGTTTTATATTGTTGACATACAAATTAATGAGAAGGAACTGAGCCAACTTTAATAACAAAAATATTACTTTTATACTCATTTGGTTCAAGTCCATTCATTGATAGCAATAAAAAACTTAATACGGTCCAAACGGCCTAGCGCCGTATTGTGAGCATTTACATACATGTATCTTCACAAGTGAACAGTACAGATTGTAATCAGTCCCAAGCGATGATGTACACATGACAGTAAACTGTATATTTGTTCAAATGAACCTTGACCCAGGAAGGTTTTGGAAGCGCTAAGGCGCGAGTATTACCGAATGTACAATCGTTATGTTTCAACTAACTAGATATCCAAAAACAAATTGCATGAGGAATTAAGTTTCATGTGCATGCGCAGTAAATTATCTAGCTCATATTTATATATTCTGTAGTGACCTCGTTTTCTGTTTTATTTTCCTATATTGTCAGTCTCCTTGCAACCCACAAATTGTATTGAATTAATCACTCTTTATTAATTTGTTTATAGTCAGAAAAAAAATAGGTAGTTGACTATAAAATGCATTAACAAATTACCTGATCGGCATACAGCTAATACATTTTTTCTTCCATTTTAGAAAGTTCTTACAAATTATAGCCAATATATGTTCATCATACAGACAAATCAGCACAAATTAATAGAAACTGTCTATTTATCAGGAGCACGCCGCAATGGGGGCCTACCGATATACTGAGTTACCTCCCATTGAGAGTGGTTTCCCTTGCTGATTGGGTAGTTCCGGTTTAGAAGCGGTAATAAAGCGTATCGTTAAAAGTGTAAATAAAAAGTCTCGGAGCGCTTTTGAAGTTAAAATTCATTGTCGAATTAACCAAAAAAAGTGAAAAGATTTATAAAGAATAACCATCATCTTTGTAAATTGATTTTAAGTTAATAACTAAATGCAACTTTACCTACGTAACTTCACTGATCTTTTATGAATTGTTTTTGGCTGGCATGGAAATTATAATAGCTTTTTAAAACTTTCACTTAAGTATTCAGCCAATCACCGTTAAGTCATCCAAACGATTCTTATTAAGAAAAGGGCCTGGTGTTTTATGACCACGTTACGTAATCTAATTAGCAAGACTGGGTTTTACCAGCTGGAGGTGTGATAAAGGCCTTTTGAAGTTCAGTTGTAGATTTGTAAGAGGTTGAAAACGTTGCTTTTGGGGGTAAAATTGTTGTTTTAGGAAACTGCCTAGAGATTAAATATTCTAATTAACTGTCACATTAATGTTTTAGACCCGAGACATTGATTATATGATATTGGCAACTTGAAGCGCTCCGAACTGAATTAAATAAAACACGGGAAGTTTTACCAAAGCATATCTTTAGAGAAACTGAGAACAAAGGAATAAAACATGGCGACACTAAAGGGCAAGCACAGAGTAAAAGTAAAGGTAACACATTGAATACACCAGACATAAATAAAAATATTGAGAGACCCAAAACCGATAAATGTGATACAAGTGACTTGTTGAGACAGTCTCGAGAACTATTAAACAGTCAGCAAATAACGATGGACCCGAGAAGTCTCCAAACAAATATACAAAATGGGTCAAATATGTTGTCATTTTCAAATAACTCGGGTCAAGACCCAGATCAAGCATTTGCATGTAATATAAACAGTCAATATAGCGGTTTACCGTTAAGTTCTCAGCAAGGAATGCATGGTATGCAATATACTGTAATACACCCGCAACAACAGATCGCGCAGACGAGTGATACAAGCGCTCCACAATGGGCGTTAAATTTAGGTCAACAAATGAATGCATTACATATTGCTTTTGAAAATCAAGGCAGAAAGTTGCAATCCCTTGAAGACAAAATCCAGATTCAAAATAACAGAATCTCAGAATTAGAAAATAAATTTACACAATTCGCCAATATTGAATGTGAACTGAAAAAGAACTCATCACATACTGAACATATACAAAACGACATGAAAGCTTTAAAATCAAAAGTAAATTAGTATGATAGTACTATAAATACATACAGTGATATGTGTGACGAGATCACAAGAAACAATACAGCTTTTGACAGAACAATAAATAATATTACAAAACAAATAGGGACTATAACAGATAACCAACAAGAAATACTCAACATGCAAAAACAAACAAGTGAGAAAGTTATAGATCTCCAGTAGCGTAGCATGAGGGATAACCTTGTATTCTCTGGCATCGCAGAAGCTGTAGACTTCCCTGAAAATGGAGAAAATTGCGAAGAAATCATTAAAAGTTTCATTGCAAATGAAATGAACATTGATGGGAATCTTCAGTTTGACAGAGTGCACCGCCTTGGACGTTACGATCCTAATGCTGAATTCCCCAGGCCCATTGTTGCTAAGTTCACGTTTCATAAAGATAAGGAATATATACGGCAAATGGCGCCAAGCACACTGAAAGGTACGGACTTCTTTGTTAAGGAACAGTTTCCACCTGAAATTGAAAATAAACGAAAGCCATTGTATAGTGTATCAAAAGATGCTCGTAAAAATCCCGAAAATAAAGTAAGGCTCGTGAGAGATAAACTATTTACCAATAATAAACTGTATAAGGAAGGTGACTCTATCCTAAGAGCACAAAACACAAATAACATACACGATGCTTCACTTAAAACGAATTATACACAGGGTGAGACGACGCAACAGCAAACAAACGGAATAAGAACAAGGACTTTCACACGCAGATATAAACAACAAGAACGGAAACCAATAACACCCGGTCCGGCGTGCTTTTTCTCGCAGAATAGATTCAGCTTGTTAACGGAAGCTACACCGAGACGCGAACATCTTGCTGGGAAAACAAAGGCTAAGTCACCTCTTGACCAAGATGTAACACTGAAAAAGCACAGAGAAACATCTACAACATCAGAATCAGAGACAGAGACGGGACATGAGCAAACTTTCACTGACTCACAATCAGGACAAAATGAGACAAATCTACAAGATATCACGGGAAATCAAACAAACAATGACAGTTACACTGATCAGAGATTAAACATCCCACGTGCATCACGAGACATTACACCGACGTCTGAGAAGCAGAACGATTAGGGATTACGGGGAAGCGACTCCTTTGGTTGCACGACGGTGGCAGGGGTTTAAGAGTTTATGAAGGTTTATGGGGAAATCTTTTCTTAAAAGAACCTAGAAGCTCGATTCGTTTCTTTTATCCCTGTCATCGTGTTCTTGCTGATTTTACTCCAGGAGCTCTGGTCTCGGTAAGATCATTGAGTACCCGCCCTTTGGCTTTGCAATGCTATTAAATTCTTATATTTATACACTCAGTACATTTGAAAACGCACATGTTTTCCATGATTATTTCTGATACCTAGAATTGACAGAGTTTAACCATATTTACTCACTTTAACGTGAGTAAATTAATTATTTCCTTATCTCATAATACGTAAAAAACACAAACAAAAACTAGGAATAGGTCGTTGTATTCAGCGGTAATATACATTAAAATTTTCAAATGTCTGTAAAGTCCAAGTTCAAGTTGCTCAAAAACTGTCCAAAGAGGTAGAAATCAGTGGGCCTGTAGTGTGCGAACCGTCCGAATGAAAAGCTGACATTCGTAGTTCTGGCTATTTAGCAGTCCAGAGGACGAACGGAAAACTTTCAACACATCTGGATAAAGCTTCGTCTAATAGTACCACTCGAACCTGAAACTAGTGAATGGCCTTATAATATCCATATTTCTTACATGATAAATAAATATATTGTTTATGACTAAGAGAAAACAGCAAAACTCGAAACACCTGAAACAAAAATAAACACTTTATTTACACCCATTTTTCAATTTATTCTCTGAAAGTTCTGTTAAACCTCGACAACCATCCAAAAATAATATTAACAACCTATAGGGCGGGTGGGCGGGTGCCGACATGTTTACCGCTGAATAGAAACGCCTCGAATGGTGTACACAGATAAAACCAACACTTAAATAGCCTAATCGCACGAGATACACGCACCTTTTCCCTCCACACTGACAATTACCGTCAAGTTCGTATTATTCGAAACGTAAATAATTTCATTTAATAATTGGGGTATTTACTAACATTTCTTTGCAAATGAGGTAAAACAATCAATCAAATATTGTCCTTTCTTAGTGCTATGTAGGAAACCTTACAATTCCCGAATTGCACGAGACAATTTTATGCACGGGTTATTCGAGCGCATTAAAGCGGCTTATCGAAACACAATGAACCAATACACAGTAAAAACACAGCGAAAGTTAATTCTATCCGTTTATCATTATGGCACGCCTAAGTGAAGTTGAACGAAATCAGGCAATTGGAATGTTTGTTGCCGGAAGTTCCAAAAGTGCCATAGCAAGACGGTTTGGATGCCACCATTCAACAATTTCCCGGCTTGTGGCTCGTTACCAGCAGACTGGAACTGTGCGCGACCGTGTTCGACCTGGTAGGGCCCGTGTTACAACTCTCAGACAGGACCGGTATTTGTTGGTTACACATCTACGTGACCGGTTCCTACCAGCAGCAACTTCCGCAAGACGAACAGTAGGCACTCATGGGTAATTGGCATATGCGTTAATTTCATACGAATTCAATTTTTTATGTGATAAAAAATGAAATCATTTTTGTCCAATTTTAAATGATGCACGTTTCTTTTTAGGCGCAGAATACATCCTAACACTGTCCGAAATCGTCTTCGAAATGCCCGGCTGAAGGCAAGAAGACCGCACAAGGCACAGCGACTCACTCCAAGGCATCGACGAAATCGACTTCGATGGGCACGTGCGCATATTCGCTTTACAAGAAGGCAGTGGGGTCATGTGCTGTTTTCGGACGAATCCCGCATTCAGCTGAGCCGTGCGGATGGCCGGAAGCGTGTTTGGCGACGTCGTAACGAGCGGTATACTGATGCTTGTACGATTGAGTTTAACAGATGGGGTGGGGGTTCTCTCCACTTTTGGGCAGGAGTTACCCAGTTTCAACGAACACCGTTGGTAATTTTTGACAGAAACGTTACTGCAAATGTGTATATCAATAATGTTTTGAGACCAGTTGCTATTCCATTTTTGAACCGACACTTTCCTAGAGGAGGTGGAATTCTGCAGCATGATGGTGCTCGAGCTCACACAGCAAATGTAACTCGCAACTTCATCGCACAGAACGGTATAGATGTACTGGACTGGCCAGCTTATCACCAGACATGTCACCCATTGAACACATTTGGGATATGCTCAAACGCCGTGTATACGCACGTGTTAACCCCCCGGAAAATTTGGCTCAGCTCCGACAAGCGTTGATTGAAGAGTGGGACAATATTCCACACAGATGCACTGCAGAAAAAGTTCTGTCCATGCGTCGAAGATGTCAAAGCTTGATTGATGTTCAGGGTGGCCACACACGATATTAATTGTGCGATTTTCGAATTATGACTCTATGCTATTGAGCAAATGAATTCTAATGAAATGTTTGTCTGATTTTGATAAAACTTTGCATATGAAATGAATAAATATTGTATGTACTGATCCGTAATTTTGACTGTTATTCATTTATCGTTTTTTGAGATGCTTTTGCATGCAACATTGTTGAGCCAATAAGTGGGTTGGAGTTGTTTCACCAAGACAACTTGTATTTGTTTTGTGATATGAGAACCTGTTGGGGCAAGTGTGAGGTTGGTGCACCCTAGAACCTGATTTAAACCCCCAGTGGCAATTTCATTTACCACTGACCGTTCCAAGGCGGTAACCCCTCGGGTTCTCATTTTTGTTAATTGTTAGTGGTGTCTCTTTTGAAAGTGATAATTTATTAACCATGCTCTCTCCCTCTCTTCTTCTTGACTGTGTGGGGAGGCTGTTTTTTCTGAATGTGGCGATTCCTGATATGCATATTTCACCTTTTTGTATTGTGTATTCCAGACAATAGCTATTCATTTGATAACGATAGTGACCAGACTGCTCGTTGTGATAAATCTCTAAGCACTTTAAATATTCTCAGTCTAAATGTATGTGGTTTAAGTGCAAAGCTTAGCGTGCCGGAATTTCTTTCATTAATAAATAAATATGAAATCATAGGTATACAAGAAACAAAAACTGACATAACAGATTGTATACACGTGGAAGGTTATACTGTACATATCTTTAACAGGCAAAAACTATCACGCTATCGTTCTGGATGAATAGCAATATTTATTAAAAACGAAATATCCCAATACGTAAAAGTAGAGAACCAAAATACCAGTAATATTATTAAATTCTTCACGCTCTCTAAAGATATATATGGCACAGAAAACGTTGACACACAAGATCTCAAATGTGGCGTTGTTTATATACCGCCAGCTAGTTCAAGATATGCGCTCGAAGAACCTTACCACGAAATACAGTCAGAAATCGACAGATACTGTAATTACGGTGACCATTTGTTGCTGTTCGGAGATTATAACTCGCGTAGTGGGAACTTACCTGATTATGTCCCCCTTGATAATTTTATTTCTGATTCGTTCGATTTAGAAATCGTTCAAAGCGAAGATGAAGAAATTTCTCAACTGTTCAACACATTTAGTACATTGTATACCGTTTGTTAGAAATTCTAACGATAATTTCGTTAACAGCTACGGTCGTCAAATGATCGAATTTTGTAAACAAAATAACATATTTATATTAAACGGAAGAATTGGTATTGATAGATTACAAGCAAAGCTAACATGTTGCGACACTAGTACGGTCGACTATTTCTTATCAACAAGCCAAGTATTTAAAAACATCATCAATTTACAAGTTGAAGATTTTAGCCATTTATATTCTGACATTCACTGTCCAGTTAGTATGACACTAAAAACAAAAACATTACATACATACATGAACAATTATTACCAACACATTGTACAAGAAACAATAAAACTCTGGGATTCAAACAGAAAGGAAAATTTTATCGAACATGTTGATATTTTAAAAGTTGTTGAAATTGAAAATAAATTAGATGGAATTATCTCAGAAGGCAATTTCGACCAAAGTGCCGTAGACGATTTCATTACAGACATTAATTGTTTGTTCAGTAATTGTTCTACGGAATCATTTGTAATTATACAAAAAAGAATAAACAAAAATAAACCAAATTTTAAACAAGTGTGGTTCGACCGATCATGTACAAACATGAGAAACTTATACCATAAAACCAGACGCGCTTATAATAGATATAAAACTGATAATCTCAAGTCTGCGTTAAAAGAGATAAGCAAACATTATAAAAATACATTAACTATTACGCGAAATCGTTATAACAGCCTAAAAGCTGAAAAATTACGACATTTAAAAACAAAAGATCCAAAGCAATATTGGAAAATAATAAATAATAATAATAGTACAACACCGCCATCCGCAACTTTAGATGACTTATATACTTTCTTTAAAAATATAAACGAAGATGAACCGATTAATGATGAACATTCCGATTTCGCGAACAATGAAAACAATGATATTAACGAAGAAATCAATTCTCCTATCAGTGAAAAGGAAATAACGGACGCTATTAAATCATTGAAAAATAATAAATCATCCGGTTTCGATAATATTGTTAACGAACAACTAAAAACAACTGCTCACATTTTGCTTCCAATTTACATAAAGCTATTTAATATGATTTTTGATAACAGTATCATTCCTGAGAGCTGGACAATAGGGACTATTAAGCAGATTTATAAATGTAAAGGGGATCCTAAATTACCTGAAAATTACCGACCAATTAACCAGAAAGGTTAATAGATGATTTACATATTTACCTTAAACTGTTTATCCTTTTATATGCTGATGACACTGTTATTTTTAGCGACAATGAAAACGATATGCAACATGCTCTTAACTGCTTTAAAGTGTATTGTGAAACTTGGAAACTAACTATTAATATTGATAAGACTAAAATTGTTACATTTAGTAAAGGCAACCCTAGAAAGCGTGATTATTTTATAGGTGATGATGTTTAGAAAATGTCAATGAATACAAATATCTTGGCATAATTTTTTCAAAGAGTGGATCGTTTTTAAAAACGAAGAAATACATTGCTGAACAAGCAAATAAAGCTTTATACTCGTTAATTAGAAAAATTAAACTATTATCTCTTCCTTCCGATTTACAAATTGAACTTTTTAAAAAAAACTGTCAAACCTATATTATTATATGGAAGTGAAATTTGGGGATTTGGAAACCTAGATGAAATAGAGAAAGTTCAATTGAAATTTTATAAATATGTCTTTAATCTCAAACGATCAACACCATCTTATATGGTTTATGGTGAACTCGGAATCACACCAATATCCCTTGACATAAACAGTCGTATATTATCATTTTGGTCTAAATTAGTAGAATATCAGAACGGTAACATGCAGTTAAAACTATCTGCACAAGTGTATTCATTATTACATGGTATGCACTCAGAAAACAAAGTAAAGTCTATCTGGTTAGATAATATCAAACATTTGCTGTGTAGCCTAGGCTTTTCGGGTGTTTGGTACTCTCCGACTCGAACTTATATAAAATTTTTAAAACGAATTTTCATAGAAGCAAGTATGTTGATGTTTTATCTACTGATTTATGTAAAAGTCTACTCGCTTTTCTGACCAGAAACCATCGTTTGCCTATAGAAGTCGGCAGATGGAGAAGTATACCAGCAAACGAAAGACTTTGTATACATTGTATACATTGCGATGAATTTCATTATTTATTCCTATGTCCTATATTTGATCATGAGCGTAAAACACTTATTAAACCATATTTTTATAGAAGACCAAATATTATTAAGCTTAAAGAATTAATTACAAGCGAAAACATAATAGAATTAAAGAAATTAAGTATCTTCGTTTGAAAAATCATGAAAATAGTATGCGCGTAAAATAGTTTAAACATAGTAACATTCTTTTTGTTCCCTTCAATATTTAATTATTACAGCCGTTTATCAGTAACTGTAATGTTTATACCATTTCTGTATTGTATTATGCATAATACGGGCATCCATATTCAACTGTTCTTTTCCTTCATTTTATAATGCATTATCACATGCATGAACTGTGTATGTTTATTTAGTATTTATAATTATGATGTGACCTGCTTCACTGTAGATACAGAAGCAACGCTTGATATTTGCATGTCGTTTCCCTTTTACACCATTGACTCTTATATTTGTTATATTGAACTGTTATATGCTTTTGCTGTTCATTGTAATGAACCTAAGTATTTGTAAATAAAGTTAAAGTTGAAATTATTTATTGATACAAAATTGATTGTCAAACTAAATGTACTAAAAATTTTCAGAAATAAATAGATAAACGTGAAAACATTATGAAACAATGTTTGAATATGTTCTTAATTGTATAAGAATAGGAAAGAACTTTTTGGATAAAAAAGAGCAGTATATTGAAAAATACGTCATTACAAACATGGCACAAATCTATTAACCGAATTGTGTGCATTCAATTTGTAGGATAAGGTTCAGTTATTTAAAGAATCTATTAAATTTCTGGCAAAAAATGTTGCATCGGCATGAAAGAACATTTATAAAAGTGAACGGGCGTTTCATTGACAGACGTCAAACTTTATTTTATATCATGTGTTATAAAGTTTACTACCCAGTTTAAGGTTTTTTAACTTTTCCTAAAATCTGCAATTTTTAAGCATAAGGAATGCGTATTTTTTACTCTTTATTAGTTACCGAAGGGGTCGAACACAACGATGTTTAACAAAAACCTCTCCGACGTATTAAAATGGTTAGAAGAGAAAATTTTAATATTATGCGCTGCACTATAACAACTATCTATTTTTCCATTCAATGATAATAATCAAACGTTTTTATGCATTATGCTGATCTCTAACCAACCAGACTCTATTAAAACGTATTTGAAAGGACAACGGATGATTACTGCAGGTCTGTTTTAATTGTAAATCTCAGACCGGAACTACCCAGAGACAGGTGCGCTTTACAAAGGGAGGTAAATTTAGACAGAATATTGAGATAACTCTGTATATCGGTTGGACCAAATTTTCCGAATGTTTTAGAACTAAAATATGATTTTTTTTAAATTTTATTTTTAAATCTTAATTAATAATATCAAACTCAACCCCAAAATTAATTTAATAAGTAACATTGTAAAATTTGCATTATCAAAAGAACTTAAAAATTAATCATCACTTATTGACCAAACTGGGGTAAATTAAAAGTACAAAGGGAAGATAAAAGTTCATTAGTACTATGGTAGGTTGAATGTCACACAGTTCGGTATTAAAGTATCATTTAAGTTCTGCTCACATTGCAAATGGCGAAAACTGGATATAATTTCAAAAAAGAATTTTGAGGAAAATATTAATTGCTACCGAGAATGTAGTGAAGAAATATAAACTCACCCAACAGACTTCTTCAATTTCAGCTTGAATCTTGATATATTTTACTTTGGAAAAGTTCGGCGTGAGTTATCCTAATTATTGCTAAAATTGCATTTTGTGCATTAAAAGTAAAGCAACAAGACGTGTGCTCTAAATTGCTTGTTTTGTTTTAATAGGACCTCTCACTTGTAGGAAAAACATGAAACCTAAATAATCAGCAGCATTTTGTTTAAATAAATCCCCTTCAAGTTATCCAATTTTATTATTATCTCCCTTTCAATTAAAGAATGTTTTAATTTTGACCCCTTAGTGTAACGGTATCGGATCCCTTAAAGAATACAATCATTAAATATTAAAAAGACATTAGATAATTGATTTCAAGACAAAACAGTTCATTTCACAAACTATCTTAACATAGGGAAGAAACGAAACTAGCATATATTGTAAACATATACAATTGATGAAAAATTAGAACTTTGGGTGAGTGTATAATGTTTGCAAGCTCAGTTTAGTCTAACTCGTGTTCTAATTACCAAGTTTGCAAACAATAGTACATCGTTTGAAATTCGATGCATTTTGTCACATTGACTAAAATTATATGGTTCTAATGTTTAACAACAATGAAATAATACTTGAATTTCATAGTTATATCTCAAGTCAGAAAACTAGTAATAAAAGGTGGATATATAATGATCGACATACGGTTTAAACTATACAACAAACGTAGAAATTTAGGCGAATAGGCAGTCTGAGGTTAAAAACCAACCAAACGTTTAACAGAAACATGCATTTTATGTAAGCTTGTCGTTTACTTGAACACTTAAAATCGTTTTTGCAGGTTGCTGCATGTTTTCCGTACATACCGACAACCTTTTGGTCGCGAGAATATGTTTATGAATAAATCCTAACACATAAAACACGCTTTCGTTATTTTCGCAGAGAGCTATGGAAAAGACAAAAAAAGCACCAGTCCATATTTCAGTCAATTTCTAAGGATATATCCTCTACCTAGGATAGAACGCTCACCGTCACGGCGACAGCGCCGACCCTCAAAAAGACATTGCATTATGCAAACAATCTGCAACATGGCTTTTTAACCACCCCCACATTTGCCCCAACAGATTCTCATATAAAACAGGTTCAAGTTGTCTCGGTGAATTCGCTCCAACCCGCCAATCAACTCGACAATGTTGCCAAACATAAAACATAAGAAGCTTAATATGTAATTTTCAAACAAAAAGTGATAAGATAAAGCCAGCAAGCTACACAAGAAAAAGCGAATACAAAATATTTAGTAAAACTGAAATTACAGTTTTGTAAATTCTTTGCCATTTTGGTAACCTCTGTAGACAATCCAAGCTTTGTCTATGTAACTTTCATATAGTTATGGCTTCTGATTAACCGTTTTCTCGTTCAATGTTTGGTTCTTTCCCTTTGCTTATGAAAGCGTTTTACGACATTAGATATCTCGTTTAGGTGTTATTTGTGCATTTTGATATTTGTGGTACATGAAACAAGTGTTTTATCCGTCCGTTAGTTTTCTTAGGAGGGTGCACCTATATAGCCTTTGTACATGTATATCTCAAAATTATGGAAAGATATAAAGTTTCAGGTTTCTTTTATTTGCTGAGTCTCGTAATAATTCATATTAGATAATTTAGGACTCTTACGGCTTCATCTTTGCAAGTTTCTTTAAATCGTTGTTTTGTGGAAGGAAAATGATGCCACATTCTTTAAATTTGTTCGAACTATATATATATATAATATTAACTGCTAACATTTCGGAAAAAGCTTCAGTTACGAACATCAAAGAATGTCGCAAAAACTTTTAAACATTCTCTAGACCAATCTTGTTTGTATGAAAAATATGTAGTAGTTTGATTTAAATGCTGCAGTTTTGGTCAGTTTGTCGACATAGTGTCTGCTTATGTCTAAAGTCGGCTATGTATAATTAAAAACAGACTCTATATAATATCTTAATTCTTTCTTATTTAACTATGACAATTTAATGTGTTATTTTATTTATTTATTTAATCTTCACAGCTATTGGTGCAAGAAATCAAGTCATGTCTCGGCCGTGATACATCTATTATGAAAACGACGACCAGTCTAGACGATTCGGTAAATATTCCATTTAGTGGAAATTAATATGATTAAAGAAAATAGATACAACAAATCGATGCTATCATGTACTCCTTATTCATATATTTCAAAATCATGACTGTAATATATTCAACTTCAAGGCATAAGCCGTTACGTTTCTTCCAAGGAAATGTCAAATATTGTGGTCGAGACAATTTTGATGGCTGCTCAATTACTCAAATGTAATCTTAGCTTAAATGGATTTGAACACTAATCATGGGGAAGTGTCTGGATCATTTATGTTCTTTGAAGTTTAGTATTATAAATAATTCATGAAAAAGTCTTTTGATGGTTAATGTTGAAATGGCGTAGAGACATGTACAATAGAAAACGCCATTCGTTTGTATGTGTCACAGGGAAGTTTTTGGATGGTTAATATGGAGTATAAAAAGTACACAGATCTGAGAGATCTTGATTGGACCAGACTTCATGGAAACCAGTCTCAAATCTCAAACATTTGATTGGCTGAAATGGCTACTAGGTCAGTCATATGCTTAAGATTTGAGACTGGTTTCCATTCTCAGTTTTAAAATCCTAATCCCTTAGGTATACTTCGTGTCTTATTACAAGTCAGGTAGTTTTATTTGATTCCTTAATACTTATTGATATCTCATTGTGATTTCCTGTTTATTTTTTACCGAATGGGAATGTATATATTTTTTGAAGGTCGCAGTATTATGTATTTCAAATACTGCCCATGTACCGGCTCATTCAAGCCGAGATGGCAATATTTTCATATTTGCCTTGTTTGGCGGCTTTCAAAGTTTACTTTACATCTATTTTAGCATTTGCGATGTGTTAACGTCTGTATTCATCCAACAAATAACGGCAAATGAACATAGCTTGTGTCGATGCCCTTTAATAATTCGGTATTATATGGTATTATAGATACTTAAGAAGTCTTAAACCATGTCTTGTCTATCTTCCTTAGGCAGAAAATAATCTTCCTCAAATATTTTTGATGTGGTGGTTTGACTTATTTGACTAAATTCGTTGAGAGCGATATTTATGTACATGTTTATTTATAGTACATCAAACATTAATTTTGTTGTTTCAATATTTCGGCCAGTTTAATCGTGGGTGTTTTCAATATTCCAGCCAGTATAGATTTGGACACTGTTCACCCCTATAATTTACTTAGTAGTTTTCGAGTTTTGCATTTGGCTTTCTCTGTGATATGCAGGATGGATATTCTCAGACCTCCTATCGAAATCTATTCTATTAATTTCCGCCCAATGTTATCTCAGCTATGCAGGATTTATATTCTCTGATCCCTTTTCAAAATTCTATTATGTTTCGTTCCGCCCATTATTTTCTCGTTTAGGGCAAACCCATTCTATTATCTGGGACCAGATACCACTATTCATGGAATGATGTTAATCTAAAAACACCGCATTGAACGTTCAATGTTCATTGTAATATGCATACCATCGTTTGAGAAAAAAAATTGTACTTTTTATTGGTGTAAATATTGAGTTGCGCTCAAACCGGAGCTAGGCGGCGTGGGCAGTAAGATGCATTTCTATTACTGCCCATGAACAGGCTCAGTCAAACCGAGCCTGCAATATTTTCATATTTGTCGTGTTCGGTGGCATTCAAAGTTCCCTTTTTAATGTATTAGAATGATATAAAAAATTTCAGGCATCATCCAGGGTTACATGTACTCCATTTATTAGTATAACGAATACTTAATAATTGATGTATAATTTGAATGATAGAAATACTTAAACAAGATATTACTTATTATAAAGCATTATTCATTCCTTAATTCTTTTATTAGGGTAATTAAAAAGCATTCATTCATTCGTAGATTGATTGATTGATTGATTCATTCATTGATTGATTCATTCATTGATTGATTCATTCATTCATTCATTCATTCATTCATTCATTCAGCCTTTCTTTCTTTTTTTCTTTCTTTCTTTCTGAATGAATGTCTACTAAAGAATACCTTAATAATGGGGTTACAAAGTGTATTACATTTACTTATTACTTCAACAACTTTTAACAATCGAATTAGATCAGGAACCATCAGAATTGAAAAAACTCTGCGAATACCTCGTCATTTCCAGGATATTTAGCTGCATGAAAATGAACAACTTCCATTTCTTTTTAATGTATTGTAATACCATTTTCAAGTTCAGTTTATGGTCTAAATTATTATCAGCCTTTTCGTATTAGTAAAATCAATGCATTCCGTCGTAAATAATTTTTGTATAGAATCTGCTGTTGTTTTAGAATATTGTCTATGCCAAATGTTTGTTTCCCGGTGTCTGTTTTTATTTTCAACCATAATTTTTTCTGTCCTCTATTTTTTAATATGTCGAAGTACTTTGACAATTTTTTCGTTTTCTCCGTTGTTTTTATACTTTCGATGTTTCGTAATACGGTGTTTTTGTTGTGTTATATAAAACTCAAAAAATTAAAATCGAGAAAATTTGCCTGGTTCTACAATTAAAAGATGTGATGCATACTAGATCCCTTTTATCAGGAAGCATGTTTCATTTGACACAGAATAAAAAATTCCACTTTAGCTGGTGCTGGTTGTGCAAGGGATTTGCACTTTCCAAACTCTAATTGATAGTTTCTAAATCTGCAATTTAAGAGGCCATCTAATGCTTGGAAAACGCCTCTAAAAATCGTACTCTAATTTCAAACGCTTTTGACTCATTAAATTATCAAATATTGTCTTCAATATTTATCGAATAAAACATAAACAAATGTAGTAAGTTGAAAACATACAAAATAACATGATAATACTTATTAAATTAGATATTGATGTCTGAGTGCAATAAGGATTACTATACAACTTACAACCATGTGGCCAGCTAGCTAAATTAATACAAAATAAATCAAGCCAAAGAAGCACCGATAAACTTTGTTATTTTATACCGATGTTTTCCTTTATCTTTTACGAATTTGAGTGATCTGACAGATATCGCTTTTTGCCTTTCAAAATGTCAGACATTTATTACAACGCGCGCCTAATATATGACAGCAATGTCAGAAGACAATTTCGCACCCCAATTAATAGACATCGTCTAAATTGTAGAGCTTACTCGCAATTTTCCATTAATTTTGAAGTTTTGATATAACAGAGATTTTTAATAAATATCGACAAGGACGAATCGAATTTATTTAATCATCAGACGCTAGTTTTACCAGGGTTTTGCTGGTGGGATAAGTTTGAAGGTTCCATGTCCACCGCCATATGCACACCATCGTTTGGGATGGTCGAAATTGTACTGTTTATTGGTGTAAATATTGATATGCGCTCAACCCGGGGCTAGGCGGCGTGGACAGTAATATGCATTTCCATTACTGTCCATGAACAGGCTCAATCAAACCGAGCCTGCAATGTTTTCATATTTGTCGTGTTCGATGGCTTTCAAAGTTCCCTTTTCATCTATTTTTATCATGAATATTTCGTGACAACCTTATAAATGTAGATATGTGTTGTACTGAAATGACTACAACTATTGATGAACAGTTTTAAACGTTTTTGTTTGAGACCCAAGAAGAGAAACCCAGTTTATTTCCCACTTAAGACTACAATTTATATTGGTTACATGTTGAATAGATCTACATACGTTTTGGCCTTTTCTGATATGCATATTTCACTTTTTATGTTATTCTTGATTGATATTAACGTGTATATTTTAAGATATAAAATTTCACATTAAAATAATAGAAAAATAAAAGAAAATATTATATCATATAAATTAAATTGTTTTTTATTGAGACCTAAAATCATGAAGTGGTGTTTTTGTATGTGTGAATTATCTGGATTGGGGATTATCAAATGAACTAAGAGAGTTTTCAAATCGCTTTCAAAAGGAAGTTTGTATCTTTTTATTTTGCTTTATAAGTTATATAATGTCCGTTTTGTCTGGAGTACATCAAATTTATTTTCCAAGAATGATATTTTTCTATGTTTACTTTTGTTTGTACGTAATATTGGAAGTTTTTTTAACAGTCTTGAACTTACGTTGAAGAATTTTGCATTAACATAGATAATCAAACATTGTTGTGTTTTAGACAAAGAGGATTACACTATGCCTGCATTAAAGTCAGAAGATCTCTGTTTAATAAGGATTGAATGTTCAGGTAATTGCGGCTTTATAAATAAAACCATTCTTTATGGGGTTCAAGGATCTATATTCCATAAAAAGTTTCTTAAGAAGATAAAGGGCAATGTTAATTTCTCCCGGTTATTCGTAAAAACCATCTGTAAATTTAAAAAGAAAGGTTACCAACATGATATTTTACAGCGCTCTGCATGCCTGGTGATTAACCCTTCTACAGTTGATAATTATGCTTACCTCTTTGGTTGCACGACGGTGGCAGGGGTTTAAGAGTTTATGAAGGTTTATGGGGAAATCTTTTCTTAAAAGAACCTAGAAGCTCGATTTGTTTCTTTTATCCCTGTCATCGTGTTCTTGCTGATTTTACTCCAGGAGCTCTGGTCTCGGTAAGATCATTGAGTACCCGCCCTTTGGCTTTTCAATGCTATTAGATTCTTATGTTTTATATGTTTGTGTGTTTTTGCATGCAACATTGTTGAGCCAATAAGTGGGTTGGAGTTGTTTCACCAAGACAACGTGTATTTGTTTTGTGATATGAGAACCTGTTGGGGCAAGTGTGAGGTTGGTGCACCCTAGAACCTGGTTTAAACCCCCAGTTGTAATTTGATTTGCCACTGACCGTTCCAAGGCGGTAACCCCTCGGGTTCTCATTTTTTTAATTGTTAGTGGTGTCTCTTTTGAAACTGATCATTTTATTAACCATGCTCTCTCCCTCTCTTCTTCTTGACTGTGTGGGGAGGCTGTTTTTTCTGAATGTGGCGATTCCTGATATGCATATTTCACCTTTTTAGGCAGTGAGCAGGGTTTGGTACTCACGTCTTCGATTCTGTTTTGTTATTTAACGTTTGATTTAGGGTTGTATAATGATATAAAATAAGTAATAATATATTAAATAAATGAATAGCCGGAGAAATCTGGACCAATATAAACTACAAAAATTAAAGGAATCGTAGAGCCTATTCATGAATATATATATACTTAGCAACCTTTCCAACTATACTCCTAACATTTTGCAAATACTCGAAACATTAATACTCGAAGCAATCCAAAGCACACAAACACATAAAACATAAGATAGCATTACAAAGCCAAAGGGGCGGGTATCAATGATTAACCGAGACCAGAGCACCTGAAGTAATATCAGCAGGAAGAGGATGGCAGTGATAAAAGAAACAAAACGATCTTCTATCCGCTATGGTTGCTTTGCAGGCCTGGTAATTAACCCATCTACAGTTGATCATAATGTTTACCTCTTTGGTTGCACGACGGTGGCAGCGGTTTAAGAGTTTATGAAGGTTTATGGGGAAATCTTTTCTTAAAAGAACATAGAAGCTTGATTTGTTTCTTTTATCCTTGCCATCGTGTTCGTGCTGATTTTACTATTTCATATCATTTCATTGACTTATATTAGATATAGGTTTCTATTGGTTGAAGGTTATAAAGCTGAGATTGGAAACCAGTCTCAAATCTCAAGCATCTAATCGGCTGAAATGGCGACTGGTCGCCATTTCAGCCAATCAGATGCGTGAGATTTGAGGCTGGTTTCTATGCTTAGTTTTATAACCTTGGGGTTATTAACATTTTTGACAGCTGCAATATTGATGTTGTCCGTTATAGATATCACCGATATTTTAATATCAGATAAATGTAAAAGACATTGTTGACAGTATTTTGCATTTTCAATAATTATCACGTAAACGGGAAACCTAATTGAACATGCACAATTGTGTCCACAATTTCATTTGTATGTCTTCTCAAGTACTATGATTATTGTTGGCTTCATTTTTAGGAACTTCATGAAAAGAATTCAAAACTCGTTTACATTGCCTACAAAAAATCATATTATTATTATAATTCTTACTTATTAAGTTTTATTTTGCTCAAAGGAATCTAAGGGCTTGCCTAATAAAATTTTCTAGAACTCATTAAATATTTGTAGTATGAAATGCAATATGGTCAGATCTTCTGTTCAGAACGTAATTATAGTCTGAATTTCGCAGGGATGTGTACATTCGGTCAGAAAAGGAAAACGAAATGGCGGGGTCTTATTATACATGGCAAAATATAATGCTCGATCAACATGCTCTAGATGAAGAATTCTGGGCGAAACCTTACAGTTTAATGTAAAAATATTTCAAATGGCACACTTTTTAACGCGTTTGTTGGAATCTTGTAATATTTAACCAGAAAGTTCAGTTAAAAATTGATAACAATCATAAAATATTTGTCAAGAGCTACCGAGAGAACCTATGTCTTTATTGAAGACTGTTCAATCTTTTAGCTTTGAACAATATGAAAGGGTTTGTTAACAAGGTGGCGATGCCTTAAACTGTGGTTGATATACCAACTATATAGTAATTTTTCTCAAGCTACTTTGCTTATATGATTGAAATGAAATGTTGAGCTATGTGATTTACAATGATTTTATTGGAAACTAATTAGAATTGATCACAGACGTTTTGGCCTCAACAAGTTTCTTTCTAAGCCACGACTTTCTATGGACTATCTATCTTGATTATCTATCGAGCAGCTTCAACTCTGTGGACGTAAGCCACTACTATTATGTTGGGACTATGAAGTCCAACTCCTATACACTCTATGAATCTTGATAACAGATTGTTCGATCTATGCTGCCTTCTCAGAGAAGCTAGGCTTCATAAGAGACTACGGCAGCAGTCGAAGGAACCGTACACTGTGTATCAGATTCCGCCTTCGTGTTACAACACTACAATTGTACTACGTACTAAGTAACCTCTCTGAGGAGCGAGCTCACGGAGAGAACGCGGAAACCTTTCGGTAGCACAAATATTGGCCTCGCTAACTACTTTAAGCCAGCCAGTTGGCCTCGCTAACTATCTTAAGCCAGCCAGTGTTGTATTTACACAACTTTTTGGTTGCTGTTAAACAACTTCTTGTTCCAAAAGTTGAAACCGGTCCCTTTATATTTACATTATGTTTGACAATACAATGGTTACAGGCTACCATACAAATTTGCATAATTTTTCCTTTAGACCAAAACGTCTTCAAATCACAAAATCCACTAAGTTAATAACTTTTACAAAATGACATTATCTATGTCAAGCAGAATTGTTAGTGCATCAATCTGTGTGATGAAAACAAATTTACTCTAATCAATACAAATATTATACATGAATTTATGATTTCACATATATATTATATACATATATAATAAAACAGACAATTACAATCATTCCTGACAATATTTGAATGCAGCGCCGTTTCAAATATAAAATAATAATTTGATAGAATGATTATAGCATTTGATTATGTTTACCTCTTTGTTTGCAAGACGGTGCGGGTTCGCTCACAGCTAGAGGCACTATCATTGTTTATTTTTGCATTTGTTGTTATTTTTATAAACAATTAATAAATGTTTTTGTGAGCTAATGTTTCTATTAAAATAATGCAGATTCGACAATATGAGTACAAGGTCAATTGATAATAGCGACGTTAATAGCAAGGCTTTATAGGATGAACAAAATTTTCCTTCGACATTTTAATAAAAAACAACCTTGTTAATTTGTGCTTATATTTTTAAATGTATTTTTATTTGACTGAACTAATCGAGACTTATGTTTCTTTCTTTCTGATAGTTATATTAAAGAGAAAAAAATATCAATAAAAACTCCCAACGAAACAACATCACAAACAATTTACAAAAATGTTACCGTGTAATACGTGTATTTAATAAATCATACGGTATGCAAAACTGACAAATCTCAGCCTCCTTACATTTTCGTTTTTTTATCGTTTAGCTTTACTATTACGCTTACCCAACTATCCGCCAACTCAACAATGTTGTATTCAAAAGCATACAAATATATGAAACATAATAAGCTTAAAGCATTGTAAAGCAAAGGGGCGGGTACTCAATGACCCGACCGAGATCGGGGCCTCTGTAGTCAAATCAGAAAGATTAGGATAGCAGGGCGAAACAGATCGAGATTCTAGGTTTTAAAAGATTTCCCTCTAAACCTTCATAAGCCATTGGATCACTACCACCGTCTTGCAAACAAAGAGTTAAGAGTTAAACATAAAGATCAACTGTAGATGGGTTAATAACCAGGCTGGCAAAACTCTGAAGAATACATTGTTACAAGCTCTAGAAAAGCGAACAAGTTGTGAGATAAAAGACCCCGTAAGATGTTGCCGTCTAATATGGAAATGTTTCAATATTCCTATTAATCGTTTAATATTTAAATAACCAAAATTAAAGTCCTCTCTTATATCATATACGTATTTAAGAAGTGAGGCATCCATTTTCAATAGAAAGATTAAGATCAAGAAAGATTGCTTGTTTTTCTTAAGTGATCGCTTTATTAGCTGGAGTTCATTAGGATATAGTTTATTAACCAGAGATGGAAAGGTTATTGTCTATATTTAACAAGTCGTCAAAGTACCTCGAGGTGTTGTTAATGGCTGTAATGTCATCTTGATGTTCGTGGGAAGAGAAAAATAAAGTTTCTTTCAAAACAGTAAAAAGCAGATCAGCAACAAGGGAGTATAATCGGTACCCATTGCGATTGCGATGCATAAATTACTTGTTTATAAATAGAGGTACCAAATCTAACATGATAAGAAATTATACGCCTGAAAATTATTTGATTTAAGTTTCTTAAAAACGTCACCCGCATTTTAAAAGACATCAATATTTGTTTCGCCAGTGGTTTCAAAAACGTTTTCGCAATACCTAATTATTGTATGGCTGTATGACAATTTTGTTAAGAGCACAGATAATTAAGTAATTGTGCAAGAACTAGAGTTGGCGATAAATTATGCTTTTTATGGTGTTAGTGCATTTTAGGCAACCAATGCATATAAGGTACTTTTCTTTTCTTAGGATCAACACAAATTCTAAATTGTATACGTTTTAGAGTGTGTGCAGTAACAATATCACTCTCAGATGAAGAAACCAATTTAATTGATATAACGATATACAATGCACTTACAGATTAAACATTTCCAATACTTTTAATGTTTATTGATGGTCATATGTTGCAATGTATGCTCCACCCCCTTAATATAGTATAAATTTGTTATATGTTATATGCAGGATTTATATTCTCTGATCCCCTTTCAAAATTCTATTATGTTTAGTTCCGCACATTATTTTCTCGTTAAGGACAAACCCATTCTTTTATCTAGGGACCACACGACTTTAAAATGGAATGGTATAAATCTGAAAATACCACACTGAAGGTTCCATGTTCACCGCCGTATAAATACTATCGTTTGGGATGGATCAACATTAGACTGTTTATTAGTGTAAATATATATTTAGTTGCGCTAAACCCGGGGCTAGGCAGCGTGGGCAGTAAATGCATTTTCATTACTGCCCATGAACAGGCTCAAGCAAACCGATCCTGCAATATTTTCATATTTGTCGTGTTCGATGTCTATCAAAGTTCCCTTTTTATCTATTTTAATATCACAGCAACGTTGTTTGTGTCGTGTGGCGGCTGTAAAGTCTCCCCATACATTCAATCAGTGCTGTTATCCGTTACGTCCTTTGAAGGTCGCTGAGCATGATACTTGTGTACCATGTTTATAGTTCTGCTAAAATTATTTTTGCTTTAATATTTCGGCAAGTTTATAGATGGGTGTTTTCAATATCTCAGCCAATATAGATTTGGATATTGTTCACCCCAAGGATATATTTCCTGTTTTTTTTTTTAAAGTTTGCCTTTGGCGTTGTCTATGATATGCAGGATTTATATTATGTGATCCCTTTTCAAAATTCTATTCTGTTTAGTGCCGCCCATTAATTTCTCGTTAAGGGCAAACCTATTCTTTTATCTGGGGACCATACGCCTCTGAAAATGGAATGGTATTAATATAACCTGAAAATACCACGTTGAAGGTTCCATGTTCATGGCCATATGCATACCATTGTTTGGGATGGATCAAAATTGTACTATTTATTAGTATAGATATTGAGTTGCGCTTAACCCTGGGCTATGCGGCTTGGGCAGCAAAATGCATTTTCATTACTGCCCATGAACAGGCTAAGTCAAACCGAGCCTGCAATATTTTCATATTTCTCGTGTTCATTGGCTATCTAAGTTCCCTTTAGATCTATTTAGATGTAAATTCAGCGTTTAAGGTGGTATTACATAGCTGAAGATTTGGGTCTTATATATAGAAACATACTTACAACTGAATGTAGACAGCTTTTGTCCATTCAACGTCATATTGGCAAACTATGGACACTTTAGTAGCTTTCGATATTTCTAGCCTTCAGATTTCCTTTTAAATAGAAACAATTTTATTAACATTGCTTATAAAAAGTGTTTCTAAAATGTCGATCTAATAAAAACTGTTGAGAATTAGGAGGAAAATGTCTTCCTCCAACGCACCGTTGACCTTTCCAAGAGCATTTGCTGCAAAGATAGCTAAAATATTAAAGGTGAAACGATACCAAATAATGTCTACCCTCTTTGTTATCTCATAGTACATGTATATGCATAGGAATGTAATAACGTTTGTAAGATAATATAAATACATTCTCACCATTACCTTCCCTATGTAAAAAAGAGTATTACTTCTTAACATTTATATATGATACTCTAGTATTATGCCGCGTCTATTTTGTACACGTTTTTGTAATGACGATAAGCTTGATATGCTTGTGAAGTAAACGTTCTGTTCTGTATTTTGTAATTATTCCAGCAATAAAAGAAGACAGGGCACTAAGTTTGGAGAGGTATGACATGCCAGCTTGAACGGCAGGAAATTACTTGTCTTAGACTTACGGCCACTTGGGAACTTATTTCTTTTGTGTTCGAAAACAGAATTCTCGAGATTTGAATACGTACAATATTCTAAATAGCGTACATGTCAAATCTTGTAGCTTTTACGAGAATTAGGTTTCGGAAAAAACTACAAGACAAACAAATCCAGAGAAAAGATTAAAAAGAATTTGAATTTGAGAGAGTATGTGGCGTAATCAACTTATTAGTCCGCAAGATTCATGGTGGCTTTATATTACAAAAAGACAAAACATCACATTAAAATTCAATCTGATTGCATTTCTATGTGCTCTCTCGACACAAGCCCATAGGAGTTAGAAATTTAGACGTTGATTAAAGATATAATGATAGCCACGGCTTGGACCATAATGGAATTCATTTGCAGCGTATAAAGTTGGTTACCTATTTATCAGACATAAAATATTGCAGCGAATTTCAAATATAATTATATGAGTCTTTCTGACATAAATGCTTTCGAATGATTCATTTAAGAGCAGATGACACGTTAAAAAATCTCAAACTTCAAAATCGAAAACATTATTTAGAAATAGAATATTTAGAGCAAATTATGTATAGAAACGTATATACTAATTTTCAGGATTCCTTAGTTAACAGATATTGGTACCTAGTACATAGATGAAAAGTGAACTTCGAAAGCCACCGAACACGACAAATATAGCTTGCTCGGTTTGATTGAACCTGTTCATGAGCCGTTATTGAAAATACATATTACTGTTGACGCCGCCTACTCAATATCTTCACAAATAAAAATATCGTGCTCAACGGTTTTCAAAAGGCGTAATTGTTAACAGTAAAGTTCTATTGTGGGAAATAATAATTATGTTCTCATGGTCATATGTAGAGTGGCATTATTCAGACTTTATTATAATTGCAGAGAGCACAGTTTAATGATTTGTTAAAATTGTACTGTACTAAAATTTCTATTCAAAGGTAGGAGTTTAAAAATTATTTTCAGAATGATTCCATGCTAGTTTTATTAGAAAAATTTTAACAACATTAAATTGGGAATGTATTATGGTTTACTCTTTGTTTACGCGTAAACACAACAAAACCATGGATAACGAAAATGATGCATGTTTTAATAAACAAACAATAGGTCTTAGACATGTTTGGCGAAGGCATTTTTAGAAAAATCGTGTAAATAGAGTGTCCCTGGGTTAAATTAATGTGTAATTTGGTGATACTGAGCAGATACAAACTTAATGATTTATCTCAATCTTATTTGAATTGTGCGTTATAATGCCAGAAATGAAATAACAAGAAAAGTATAACACACACGTGTTATATGTGGACGACATTTATGCTAATGATGTAATGTCCCTGAGCCAAGTTGTGGTTGGATCCATTTGATTGTAGATATGAAGTGAATAGTTGTTTGACCTATGATCAAGCCACCACACCATCACGGCATCAGTCTACCAGTCCACATGTCCAATTATGATTCCTAAATCTGCCACACTTCCACAAAATGGGAAGTCTTGGCTATTCCAAACCACACCTACAAAAAGTAAGTTATTTTCCATTACAAATACACATGATGTTATGCTCATCTGCTTGTCAATAGGTTTGGGATCAGCCATGCAACACATGTAATTGGTCAAAAACATCAACACCAGAAGCACACAACAAAAAATAAAGAAATACATGAAAATCAACCAAGAGCTTAATAATTGACAGGGAATGGCTTAGAGGGAGACTTGACAGAAATAGTCTCCCAAATTGTCTAAACTTCTCCCTCTACTTAGCAAACGTAGAAGTTATTTCTATATGTCATGTGCTGTCACTAGACCAGCATGATCAAAATATCTCTACAGCGTGTGCATTACATGTATTATGAGAATGTGTATTCTGATCGTGATTTTCCGTTACTCTACGGCACATACCGAACTCCGAAATAGTTTTGGAAAATCCGATCGCTGTTATTTTTATAATCATTACGATATTCTTACGCCATAGCATGAAACTAATGTTGCTTTTGTTTTTAGTAAACCATGATGTCGAATTTTTTTCCAGCGTATTCAAATTTATTATAAGCGAGAAGGGTATATAAAAACAGGTATCTAGAACTACATTCCTGATAAAAAATAACATTGTTGCGTACGTAAGATGCATCACGCTTGACCCAACTGACGAGGTATATGTTAGCACGTGACCGCAATTAATGAATACTAGAATGCTCTCGACCTTTGAGATAACTTATTTTGACCTAGTTTAACTAGGCTAGTTATGTACTGAATATCGATATAAAACAATAAATAAATATCTCTGGCACTTACCTCATACAATCCACTATTCATTCACAGTAAAACTAACGAATTTATTTCTAAAGCATTCACATGTCGCACGCCATCTTGAAAATCCAGAGGGGCCAACTCAAAGATATCACACACAATGACGTATTACGCCAAATCCTCACGAGATATACATTCGCACATCCGAATAAAATTTCCCCGCAAATAAAAATAAAGTTTTATCAAAGAACACCTAAAACATATTTAACAAAAATAAAAAAAATCCACACAATTTACCAAATGCAAATAAATTACTTTGAAATTTTCCCTTATCAAACATAACTTTCGTTATTGAACGGGATGTTCAAAAAGTTCTTCTACCCCGTTAAAATCACTCAACAATTTCACTTCAAAAACTAAGGTTTCTACCCATAAAAACGTTCATAACAAAACATTTTATTTCTAAAACAATAGTTTTGAAAGTATAAGTAACAAAAATCACGTATTTACCAAAACAACATCTTTTCTGAACTTTTTAGTAACCCTCTTATCTCTCTTGGGTCAAACTAGATGTACATATTAAACATCATCTATTAATAGTTAAATAATAAATATAATACATGACCCATAATTCGTCCAGAAAAATCAAACTATACTACACTAATATTATCGCTTTTTGGCAACTAGTAATTCTAACAGTTTCATTATTCACCAGAGAACTATAAGGTCAATAGCCTGTGCTCGTGTAAACAGAGAGGATGTGATAATACGCGAGTAATTATACCTCTTCGAAAAAGGAATGTCACAAAGCATAAATAATTGAGCAGGTTCTTATGTAAAGGTTCTTGACTTTTCACACGCAAAGGTTAAAGATTTCGTAAAGTTGTAGTAAATAGAATGATTTGTGATAACAATGTCAGAAACGGATTGTTAAGTTGATGTTAATAGAGGAACAGTCATTAAAAAAGAGATAACATATTTGTCTTATAAAACGTGTATGCCTCTCATTTCTGCCCCACTGGAGTAGGATTGAAGCCGATTCGCAAGTGAAAGTATATTTCTTGCCGCTGCATGAATGGAGTTTCTGAAGTAAAAGAAAAAAGATTGTAATACGATTCATAAAATAACAGGCACTTGAGAGTTAAAGTATACTTTACAGATTCAATTAAATGGCATAAAAAGCTGTAATACAAAATGACAAGCTTTAAAAGTTTAAACACGCTCGAAAGTTTGAATCAAACGGCCTTTGTCGCAGCCAACCAAATTTGGATATTGTTAGATCCCACCAAGAATATACTTCTTGCCATTTTTTATTTTTTACTTTGGCGTTCTTAGTGATTTGATGAGTTATATTTTTATTCCTGCCTTTTTTAATTTTTTAATTTAGCGTTCTCAGTGATATGCACGATTTACATTTTCAGATCTCCTGTAAATATTATGTTCTGTTATGTTCCGTTTATTGTTTTATCGCTTAGGGCAAACTCATTTTTTTATCTGGGGATCATACTGCGCCAAACATAGAATGGTATTTATCAAAAAATACCGCATAGGAGGTTCCATGTTCACCGTGATATACAGACCGTCTTTAAAGGTGGATTGTAATTGTAGTGTACTGTGCACACATCACAAGCCGGGCGGCTTGGGCAGTAAATCCTTCTACATTGCAGTCCATGAACGGGTTTACTCCCAAAAAGTGACAAAGTAAACTTGGAATAGTATAAGCAAAACTACAAGAATATCTGCTCACTACGGTAACCTATCTTCAATTTCCTTTCCGATAAAATGACCTACATTTGTCCTAACATCTGTAATGTTTTGTAGTAATTAGGATAATGTAAATATTTCGTGCTCAGTCTTCTATTTTACGACTGTATAATGTCTTTTAGGAAAACAACATATTTAGCTTATTTTTCTCCCAGACCTCATCTTCTGGACATTGAACAAGAAAAAAATACTTAATGTACTGTAAAAGAAGAAAACGAACCGTTTTGTAATCATACAAATCTTATGGTGAAAGAAAATGTAAACTTTTAAATATTTCAAAATGTTCCTTAGCCACACCACGTTTAAATGCGTTGTTCACCATATAATCTGTAGAGTGGTCATAACATTGCTTACAGTAGTTTTTGATATAGAGGATACAACATGAGTGATCATTTTATACTGAAATTATTAAACGAGTCGTCTAAATCGATATAAAACGAGGCTTTTGCCGAGTTTTATATCGATTTAGATGACGAGTTTAATAATTTCAGTACAAAATGATCACGAATGATGTATTCTATTTATCACATACCCTGAAAAAAAAAACAACAAGCAAAATCCATAAATTGTCCCTTTTTATCGCCTAGTAGAGCGAACTTAAAACGTGTGTAATTCGGTTGTATCAAATGATACATAAGCAAGTCCCAAAAGAATTTATCCTTCCGTTTTCCCATTTGCCAAAATAAGTAAAAATAAATATTATTAATAAAATTAACTGCGCTAGAGTCTTGAGAAAAGAATCTACCAGTTACAGGGGTAGGAATCACGTGGTACAATGTTTTGGTACCAAGCACTAGAAAATGGCGGCGCCCATTGAAACGTTATGTATTTTCTATTTGTTTGTCTCGTATATTAAAGAAATTTTTTTCTAACATAGCCTATTTTCCAGTGCGCAATTTTCTCCGCATTTTGATACCTTACTTATGCCACACAGTGCTATAGTTTGGCAATGCCTGGAATGCTTGTCACAAAATTTGAATCGATGAAAAAATTGCTTCAGAAATTTAGGAACCAAGCCCGAACTGTCCATTTTTTTTTGGAAAAAATCGACGTAAACATACGCAGTATTTTTTGCACACCTACTTATATAAACTGCGCGTATACCCGATGGTGTACCTGCAGCTTGGTTTCCAAGACTGTGTAGGCGTGTTGGAGAAATCATGCTACATACAAAATCTGAACCAAGCACTCATGAAATATTTTCAGAACCAAGCACTAACCGATTTCATGTGTCGTTACAGATGATGTTATGCCGTAAAGCTTACAAAACAAAAAGCCTGATGGTGTACCTGCAGCTTGGTTTCCAAGACTGTGTAGGCGTGTTGGAGAAATCATGCTACATACAAAATCTGAACCAAGCACTCATGAAATATTTTCAGAACCAAGCACTAACCGATTTCATGTGTCGTTACAGATGATGTTATGCCGTAAAGCTTACAAAACAAAAAGCCTGATGAGCGTGCACGAAAGAAAGCATTCTGGTGCCGCGCCTTACAGATGCTGTGGCTTAGTGTTTTACAGCCTAAGTCTCTTAAAACGTCACAGGTAAACTATTCATTCAAATGTGGCTCGTTTAATTAATAGCCGCCATTTTCTAGTGCTTGGTACCAAAACATTGTACCTTGTGATTCATACCCCTGTGAACTTCAATGAACTCTTTTCTTTTCTCTTTACTGGGTCATTGAGTTTTTTTTCTGTTTTTCTTTCAGTAGTACGGTAAATCCCGACCTTATTGTCGCCAGTTATGAAAACTTCACCTTTTCCGGGATGATATTTGTGTATTCTTTAACGTTTAGTTCTATAGCCTAAACATCCACTAGAACTTGCTAGTTCCGCTTCACAAAATTCAGAACAGGAATCACGTGGTACAATGTTTTGGTACCAAGCACTAGAAAATGGCGACGCTCAGTGAATCGTCCCAACTAAAAAGTGTGTTAACAATTAAATGCCGTAATAAACGAGTGTTGCTTAAAAGTCACAGTTTGTGTAACCGAAAAGTATGATATTGCTCGAAGAAAATAAATTCAATTTCAATTTTTTAAAATATGTTTTAGGATTTATAATGAAAAGATACTATGTCTTATTTTAAAACATGACTAAAAGTAAGAGATAGCACGGAAATACCAAATTTGAACTCTCGATCCATAAAACTGTAGGCACAGATGTAAAAGCCAATAAATTGATATACATTTCCCGTACTTTTAAGGCTAATATTGGCACAAGATTTAAATGTATAACTTGTTATGGATAAGTAGACAGGCACGTGATACCCTGTTTGTATAACTGAATATGATCTCATTTAAATTTTTTGCTGGTGGACCATATTTAAATTAATAGATTTGTTAAGTGACTGTCAACCTAATGATAGCATACTATAAATTAATCATTTAACATTTGGTTAACCAAATTGAATTTAAGTTTAACCTTGCGACTCAAGCTCATTAACACTTTACCAACGAGCTGGTCTGCTAAGGATTCATTAGAAGTATCCTATGCGTTTCCCATGGGATTTCTATTTCAAGTTTTTAAATACACTTTAGACAAGTATGCAAAAAGATCTTAGGCCTAAAAAAATAGGTTTGTTTCTGGTTACCCGACCGACCGTCTCTTTTTAGCGCCGACCGTAACTTTTTTTCAGCCCTCCCAAAAAATTGTATGAAAAGCCGACCGGGTTTTTGACCGACGAAAAATTCTGTTATTGTCGGACACAATGTCCGGTGCAAAATAACAGCCAGCACCGTTTTATTTTTGGAAAATTAACTTTCACTTTCTTCTCCGGTGCTATTTTTTCGGCGTTAGCTGTCTAAGCTCACTTTTGACCTAGTTTTTCGACCAATGAAATGTTGTAAATAATACTCGTATTATATTATTATGCAGAGGGAAAATGAAATAAACTATTTCGATTGGTAGCTATTTACACCAGAGAGGCATCTAGCAGGGTGTAGAGGTATCTAGTGGGATTATTATTATTATGCAGCGGGAAAATCAAATATATTATTTCGATTGGTTTTTAGTGGATGTAGTTTACGATTACCGTAACGATTTTTATATTTTGTGTAAGTATTAACCTGGCACTTACATGTTCGAGCATTTTCGTTTTTAAAAGCGATAATTGTATTGGAGAGAAACATATTTACGATTTATATAACCCTTTAAGTCAATATTGATGGCTTAAATACAATTTTATATGGAATATTCTTGGGTGTCAGGTAAACATTTGCGTATTGCGTACAATACTGTGTAAAACGAAAGGAAAGTGCAGATAATTCTAGTTCTTACTGGTTCCTTTCTAGTTCCTTTGATACTGATTGTGAATTTCAAGGGCGAAAGTGAAGTTCTCTGTAGTGTAGTGGCTAGCTCTCTCGCCTCGCAAGCGGAGTCCCCGGGTTCAATACTCAGGAGGGAAACTTTTTTTAAAAATTTAATTTACGTAAAAGTTTGTAGATTTCGCTCTTGCAACAAGCTGTTATTATTTATATTTATTAAATTTCAAGAAATTCCAATGACAACTCTACAAGAGGTATTTTTATTGAAACTGAATAAATGTAGATCAAGACTTAATGTAAGGCATTGCTTCTGGTTTAAACCCCTGTGGCAATTTGATTTGCCATTGAACAAACCCCTCGGGTTCTCATTTTTGTTAATTTTTTGTGATGTCCTTTTTGAAAATGATTAATTTTATTAACCATGCTCTCTCTCCCCCTTCATCTTGACTGTGTGGGAAGGCTGTTTTTTATGAATGTGGCAATTCCTGATATGCATTTTTCACTTTTTAAAATCGACTTATTATCACCGTATGAAATTGTTGCAACAGCTTCAACATTTTTTTTTGAAAGACATTTTCAATAAATTTATGAGTTGTCATGATTCGGTCGCTTAATAATCTCTAGGTCATACTAAGAAGGCAGGGAGCGTTCGTCAAAATCTATAACAAGTAAAATAAAATAACTAAACTGTCTGCTACGCCTATTTATATATCTTTCTTTCTTATATACATGTATATAAATCTTTTCCATCAACGCCGTTAATCTTTTTTTTAAAGATATTTCTTGTAACTGTTAAACGCGTGATTTTTGTCCATGTATCATTATATGTAAACCCCGTTGCTTGTGCTTTCGGGTCAATGTTGCTAATTCCATAATTGAATTCGCCGAGGTAAACAATCATTGCTGTCAACGTTTGTTTGGCGAGCCAGTAAAAATATTCTTCTGATCCACCGACGACTTCATTGCAGAATTAAGGAAGCAAATAGATTAAGATTTCTGTTCGAAGTGATACGTGATACAGCGAAAAGGCAGAATCGTTGAATAATGGCTTTATGAGCGAACAATTATGTACTGATATTTGTAATGTAAAATGGGTGAAAGAAACAGCACTGATCAAATTATTAACCCTGCTTTGGTGGTAGTGATAGAACTTTTACCATCACTGACGGGATATGTATATATTTGATTATGTGATAATTGCAACAATATCACGAATGTAAAGCTAAAAACGACTTATTACGACTTGAAAGTGAGGCACAGTGGTTGTAAGAAGTGGTAGGTATTAAGGTTAGTATATCCAACTTATTTTTTATACAAAAAAGCCATTAACAAATCAAAAATATCCATGCATTAAACCACATTACGGCATTACACATCTAATTGTAATTAAAAGAATAATTATGAATATTACATGTTAAGCAAAACAATTCATCTTTAAGTTGAAACACTGGTTTATTAGTTTCAATGGAATTACAGTATAAAATGCAGTGAGTTTTCCCTTTTCTACACTTCAATACCTTAAAATATACCTATAAAAAAGATAGATCATACTAATTTAACAATTTTAATCTTTGATGTACTTACTTACGACCAAGATAGTATATACCTGGACTTTGGTTCCTTCCCCTAAAAAAAAAAGCCTACCTACCGACCCATTGTTTTTTCAAGGATGTAACCAGAAACAAACCTATTTTTTAGGCCTTATATAAAAATTTTCAAGTTACGAATAGTTAAAGTAAGCAACTACTCTTTATTTCAGAGGTTGTGTCCATGGTGAAGGGAAAATCACAAATGTGCCCAATGTGACAGGGCTTTCTCTCCCGCGGGAGACCTTACCAAGCCACACCGAAAAGAAAAGAATATTGCATGCATGAATTTACTCCATGAAATTAACATTGTATTGCTTTAATACAACTTTTTATTTACAATAAAATGTGTTACAATTTATATTAACACTCAGTTAATAAACTCCAATCATGCTTGTTCATTAATGTTTTGTTATAATACAAAATGTCTTCTTTGATTGAATAAAAGTGATACAATCTAACCAATTGTATATTTTATAAATTAACATATGCAAAAAGCAGAACAAAATCAAACAATTACATCACTGTCATATTGAAGAGTTTGAAGAGTGTAAACGGTGCACATTGAAGTCCATTGCAGTTTACAGCATTCTTTATTTAAGAATATTTATTCCAGCATTTTAGAATCATTTCCTCGGGCTTTCTCCCAACGTACACCAAGCGTCCCCATTAAGCGTAACTTCACCCGTCCTGGTAGTCGTATGCGCGTTGATGAATCAAACACGTGGTGTCTGTAAATTTTAATTACAGACAAAATAAGTTGAATACGAAATAATATCAAACCGAATGTATTACATGCTAGTTTAAATCACTTAGATTTAATAGAAAAGGCATTCATATAAGTTAACAGAATTTTCCAGACATTGTTTAAATACAGTTGGGTAAAACGTCACATCCATTCTTGCACACTCTGCACATTTCGTTATGAGTATCACTACAGTCGTAGCATTCGTCAACATCTGGGTAAACTTCCTCATTTGACGTACAGTAAGCTAATTGTCGGCAAAGATAATAAAACTCTAATAGTATATGCACCTTAATATAAATGTCTCAAAAAGTATGAGTTACTCTTTAGGAACAAAAACAAATATGCTTTCAATACGTAATACATTAAGATAAAAAGGAGAATGTTTGTGGAAAGTGTTACGTTTTGAAAGATGCTTTTCAAATCAGAAATAACTGTAAACATCATTTGGTTAGTGCTTGGTACTGAAAATATTTCATGTGTGCTTGGTTCAAAATTTGAATGTAGCATGATTTCTCCAAAACGCCTAAACAGTCTTAGAAACCAAGATGCAGGTACACCATCAACCAATTCTTGGTAAACTTTTAAGAAGAAAGGGAGAGTCATCGGGTACGACAACAATTGAAATATAAGAGGGCTTGGTTTGATAATGTCTCTAGAAAAAGGAACGTACCGCCCAAACCGCCTGAAATGGGTTGAAACTCCAGTAAACAAACAATCGGCGAATTGTATATAAAGATGATATGAGTTAGCGAAATTTGTAATAGACTTATGCGCTTTACAGCTGGGTTATGCAAAGCTGATATGTAATTTATTTCAACACAGTGTGTTTGTTTAAGAGGTCACAAACATTGCAAATGGCGAAAACTGGCTAAAATTTCAAAAAATGAATTTGGGGGAAAATACTTATTGACACATAGATGTTAGGAAAGCAATTTATTTAGCTAAGCATGTAGTTAACGTTTGCAAGCTCAATGTAGTCCAATTTATGTTCTAATTATCAAGCACATACTAAAACAAAAGAAAAACCGTTTGCCAGAGAATTCTGATTTTGGTTTGAAGTCAAAACATTCTGATGTACCTTTTCAAAACTCGACATTAACTCCCACTGGCATACCAATTAAAGTGAAGATATATAGTGTCAAGTGGCTGTATTTAAGTTTGGATGCTCAAGTTGTTTGAAAAAAATGCTTTATTTACATAGAACAGATACACACGAAAAAGAAAAACCGTTTGCACAAGAAGCCTGGAATGGCTGTTAAAACGTCTAGAAAAATGATAAAGGTATCGCATAACACTTATTTACGATATTTTGCGGTCATCTGTTAGAAATTTTAAGTAGTACATTACTATCATGTTTTGACTTCATAATGAAAGTAGAACCAGGAAGTAAGTTTTCCTTGATTTTCTTGAAAACCCTAACATTATTTTGACGAATTGGCACTAAACATTGTAGACCAGCATATACATATTTCAGATATGGGTTGCCCTGGTATGTTGTCCATAAATTTCAGAGTTCTCATGCAAATGGTTTTTCTTTTGTTTTAGTATGTGCTTGGTAATTAGAACATGAATTAGACTGAATGAACCTTGCAAACATTAACTACATCCTTAGCTAAATACATTTCTTTACTGAAATCTAGGTGGCAATAAGTTTTTCCCCCAAATTCATTATGGAAATTTTAGCCAGTTTTCGCCATTTGCAATGTTTGCGACCCCTTGATGTAATAATAAAAAAACTATTCAACTTTTATCTATATACATTTTTTTAACCCGGAACCTCTGCCATGGTCTAAATCCTTTATGGGGTTATTGAGATAAACATTGTCAATTTATTCAATTTAAGTATGGTATTACCTCTGCGACATCGAAAGTTAATCAGGACGAATCAGATTTATATTTTTAACAAAACGTAAAAAGTAACGTGAAATTCGCAGGAACCGCCACACACTGTAACGAAACGCACATTAAATAACCAGTCATGTTATAATATAGCTTGGCCTGTTTGGGAACAGGTGGTTTCATGAATTTCTGCAGAGTATAATTTTTGTGTGATTTTCAATTACCTTTATTGCATACCACCTGCATTTTAAGGTTTGTCTGGCATTTTCCGTATTATATCACAACGAACAGGCTTAATCAAAATCGACTCTGTAATAGTTTTTCATTTGTCGCGTTTAAAACTTTCAGAGTTCCTTATTTATCCATTACTTTTGAAATTTCGAGAAAACAAAACACATGTATGTATTGAAAAATTTAAGATTAATATATTTCTAGTGCCTGGTATCATTTAATGATAGAAAATTTCCAGCGTCTCGAATTTATGGGCTTTTTATTTATTGGACATAAATGCTATAAATACTTAAATTTTGAGGAACATCATAACCACATTCAAGAAACTGCATGCTGTCTGGTAACTGATTCAATTAAACCAAACCAGCAATTTTTCATATTTTTCGTGTCTACATGCTTTTAATCTTAATTGTTCGCCTATTTGTTATCATTTTCAAATATCATAGCTCGTCCCTTGAGACAAAAATATGTTGGTAGAAAGAAGAAGCACATCTGTCAGTAGAGAGAGTTGTTATACAAGTTAGCTTAATACAAGATCATACAAAATTAATATAAATGAATTAAACTGTTATTTTTTATTAAAATTAATGGTTTCTTAAAACAAAAAAGTTTAAGTACATACAACGGGAAACAAAAAACCTCCTAATACATCTAAAGGTTATAATCTTAACTTTGAATATATAAGCAAAAAAGAACAAAATACTTAAGTACATTCAACAATGTTTGACTGCCGTTATGAATATAAATTGTGACGACAAAATATATTTCCTGACTGGAACTCGTTTGTTGTTGATGCCAATAATCAAGGTGCCCAGTCCTGGTTGAGTGTTTTCATTATCTGAAAGGAATCTTCATTAATGGCCTTAATAAACCTGAGCCCGCTTTTATTGAATCCGTCCGTGATTTCCTTATCAGTTTAGGTTTATTGCATTTGAACTGTAATATAATGATTTTTCTACTCTAAAACATATGCGGAGGGCGTGTTTATGTTTCTTAAAATCATTAATGTCACCAGCGTACTGTCAGTGAAATATTATTTATAAGAATCGTTTTTTTGTGGGTTTTTTTTCGGGGGGGGGGGGGGGGGGGCGGGAGGGGAGGGCGGAGGGGGGAACGCTCGTACTTGAACATGAATAATACTCACAATTTCTGGAAATGGAAGCGCATGTATTATTAAACATCACTAAATATTCATCATTCTTCAGTATATTTGTACATCAAGTCCTTACCTATCATTTCTACCCCATTAAAAAATGTCGGTCAGGAGAACCTTGTGTCGTAGTTAATGGAGTCTTTCGTGCCAACCCATAGGAAAACATTCTTCCTGACTTACAATGTCCTGCACGTAAAAGGCAGGTTAGTACCTCTTGATTATGCATATTCCAATTCATTATGCTGACTCAATTAAGCGATCTGTCGTGCTCTATTCTTTCTGTATCCGCTGTATCTGCGAACTTGGCAATGATTTGAGATTACAATCTGCTGACCGTTAAACACACGTTGTAATGTTCAAATGTTAGCCACGATTAATTGCAATAAGTCCTTGAAACAATACATACAATTTTGGTTCTAAATATCGAGCGTTAAAATGTTAAATAGCAATTCAGTCGATTTTCTTTGTGTTTTTTTTTTCATGTTGCTTAGATGCTCGATTTGAATGAGTGTATGGATCTATCATAAACGTTTTGTGAGAAATCGAAAATCTGTCTGTTAATAATACGATTTACCTATATAGTTAAACTTTTCCATGAAAAGTAATGTCGCTTCGATACATTAGTTTTCTTTGAGTCATTACATCTGAAATTATTTTAGCATTGAGTCTTTCTATACACGTATCAGTGAATCTTATAACAACTTCCAGTGCTAAAGTTTTCATTGCTAATTGTACAAAACTGACTACATCTAAATATTAAACTAAATTGTCTAGCTATAACCGTATATTAAAACCACTAATCATACGTTTTATGTTCATTCAAACTTACTTTACCATAATGCTTTTGACAGCTGTTAGATTAGATTTGTGGATTGCCTTTATCTAAATCGAAATAAAATGTGGTTTTCAACATGATAATGGCAAACGACAAAAAGACTTGATTTTCGATATAGTGATATGTTAAAATACAAAAGCGTTTGCCATATGTTGTCGCACATTGTTTTTTGTAATGGTTGGGAAAAATATGTTTGCGAATGAATAAATGGTGTTTCGATGAGACGGATAGAAAGATATGGGTTATTTTTAATAATTAGTCATCAATTATAATGTAGTTAATACAAAATATTCAAAATTATCAAGGCCATGCTGATATACATCATACTTTCGTGTTTTCTTTTTTTTATTTGTCGTAACAGTCATGTGTACAACAACATATAACTAGGCCATATCAATGTCCCGTCTGATATTTAAAACCCATGCTCAGTAATTTTCACAGCACATGCTCTGAATCCACTGCCATAAATGATAATGATTTACAAAGATACAAATAAATAAATGTGCTCGGAAAAATCTTTGGAGTAAACAAACAATGAAAATGTTGTAATTTCTCAATTTACTCGCTGATAGTATTCTGAACGTGGCTTCATTACGTATTTAGCTCGTGTCTTATCTAACAACTCTGTGCATAACATCGTTTGGGATGGATCAAAATTGTACTGTTTAGCGGTGTAAATATTGAGTTGCCCTCAACCCAGGGCTAGGCGGTGTGGGCAGAAATATGCATTTCTATTACTGCCCATGAACAGGCTTAATCAAACCGAGCCTGCAATATTTTCATATTTGTCGTGATTGGTGGCTTTCAAAGTTCCCTTTCTATAAAAGTGAAATACGCATTACAGGAATATACACATTCAGAAAGCACAACCTACCCAGACAGCCAAGAGAGAGAGAGAGAGAGAGAGAGAGAGAGAGAGAGAGAGAGAGAGAGAGAGATAGAGACCCCAATTATTTGCAATTTTACCATAACCTCATGTTCGTTCATCATTTACAAAATTAACCTCAAGTAAACTATCGTCTTCGTCGTCATGTAATGGGTTATTGAACCATTCGACAAGCAATTGAATGTGCACGGCAGTTAGCCTCCTTACACACCTGTCATGCGCTGTAATAATTAGGATAATGTAGATATCTCGTGTTCTGTCTCCAACTTGACAACTGTTTAATCATTTCTAGATTTTATATTTCTCTCAGATTGTATCATCAGACCATTGAATACGCAAAATGCAAAGCATAGTTTAAAAACGAACAGTTGTATTAAACAAACTAATCAAAAGATGTAAATGCTGTAAAACAACAAAATAATTATGTCTTTGCAACCACACATATCATTGATGACGCCACTTAGCCAAGGGGTTGAGCGCTACTCGATATTTTCACAAGTAAACAGTTTATATTTTGACCAATCTAAACCGATAGTGTGCATATAAGCGGTGTTCATGGAACCCTCACTGAGGTATTTTATAGGAAAAGTACCAAACAAAACAGGATTTTGATAAGGGATCTGAGAATATATATTTCTGCTTATCACATTAATTGAAATGCGGGAGGTTTGCAAGTAGGTTTGTTCGTGGTTGTGGTTGAACAGTTCCCCAAAAGTATACTGGCTGGAATTTTGAAACCATTTAAACAAAAATGGGTCGAAATGTTAACATGAAGTATAAAATAGCTATAGGAGCAATTTTAACTAAGACTCAGATAAGATTGTAGCAGACCTACTTTAAAACTTGGCAGGCTACTTTTGGCTATTTTTATTATTTTTCCATTTTCATTCTCAATGTGATTTCAAGAGAGTGCTTTTTGAAAACATCATACATGAATGATAATTGTATGAACTTGTTGTCGTTTATTTCAAATTCGAAATAAAAAAACAACACGTAATACGTTTTCTACCTTTTTCGTTGATATCAGTTTAATTCTAAATGAAAGCCTTGTATTAGGATTATCTGAAGCGCTCTTATGATTGGTGATCACTTTTCTTACTACTTTGATTGCTAGACGGTGAATGAACTGTAGGCCCTATGTTTATATTGCGTATTGCTGGAGAAGACTGAACATTATGCGAGTTAAACTTCGAATGATCCAAAGATGGACTCATTGAATTTAATCCATACTTCCAGTTTTTTATGATTATTGATGACGATTTTTACATTGACCCTTTGTACCAAATCATTAGGAAGTTTGTCAGATAAGACTAATATTTGGTTATAGAAATAAATTTTATTGCTAATCATAGCATATTCCAACATTCTTATTCATTAATAGAAAATAAATAAAAATTGCCTCCAATACATGATTATTGTGGATCTCCGAATTACTTATTGTAGAAATCTTACTACTACAAACAAGAGAACTGCCGCGAAATAGGCTTTCAATTTAACTATATTCTCTTTTAAAATATGGAGCAAAGTGCATCGTCGTATAAAATATAGGTATAAAAGTATATCACGAATGGCTTCATCATTAATATACAGACGCTTCAAAAATGAGTCCCAAAGTTAAATGGCTTCTCCGCATTCTTGATAATAATTAAAACCCCTCTTTGATACCAAGCAACTCAGACAATTGTCAGAAATAGTTGGATTTTAAAATTCTCATACAAAACAATTAAGTATAGATTTAACTATGGTTATATAGTGCGACTCAAAAGTATTTGGTATGCGTGTTTGTTGAAAACAAATATCATAATAGTCTGGCAGAATCGAAATTGAAAAGCAAAATCATCATCAACAATGATTTACAGTTTAAAATACTTTTATTCTTTACTATATTTTCAGTGTTGATTGATCTGAATAATTCTTAATTTTCTCATCATCAAACTGTTTATTGATATTATGATTTTAATTCCATTATACTAGTTTTATTATAAACAAAATTGAAAATGAAATAACAGTTATGAACACCTTTAAAGTGTTCTTAAGCAAATACCACTGTGTGTTAAATGCGATCTTTTCATATCAGCGAAAGTAAAAGGCAGAAACAAAGCCCTCATACTCAGGGAAGTAACATAGATTATGAGAGATGATCAGTTTATAATGCAATCAGTTAAAAATACGACACCATCATCAATAAACGAAAACAAGAACCTGAAAGGTTACCGCCTGGGATCGGTCATTGGAGATTCTTATTTGCAAGTTTTCATATGAACATATGCAAACGTTGCTTTGGTGAATAATCTACAACCCTACTACCTACAAAAAAGTGTTGCATACACAAGCTCACGCTGAAAAAATCTTAAAAAGCTAATGCATTGTCAAACAAAATGGATAACTACTCCGAGGCGTTACTGAGAGCAGAGAATCAGGAGTTAATAAGCAAAAATCGATGTCATATATAAACAAATACCATATCCTTTCCACGACAAAACGTATTTAAACGAAAAAATTTTGACTTCCCAAAACCCGACCCTGTTTTACGGGAAGACGCCCGAAACGTATTTAAACGTTTCAAAAAAAATCGCTTTTCAAAACCCGACCATGTTTTTTCGTCGGATACCCGTCGATTTATTTTTCATCTTTAAAAAAGTCCTTACTTTGGTGGCTATTTAAAAGAACACGGAATCATCGATCAGTATTTTAAAACTATTAGTCCTTTGAACGCATCGCATATTTTCTCTCAAATATAATTTAGTAAGAAATTGAATACATTTGACTTAGATAATCTGATAAGAAAATTAGTAATTTTAAAAAGTTCAATTTTAAGAAAAAAAAATCTAATTACATGTGTTGCTGTTTCTTCATCTTTTATTGTCAAAATAAAAAAGTGGCTCCAAAACAGTTATTCATTATTTAAAAAAAATCCTATATTTACCTAGTAATAACTTAAAAGTGACATTTTTTGCAATGGCATAAAAATTAATTACTGTTAATTAGATTAATTAATTTACGGAATTTTACGTTACAGTCTTCCTGCGATAAACCGAATTTTTCACCCATTACGTAAAAGAGCGTTGAAATTCGGGATTTTAACGCACTATTCTTGATATGCATTGTCCACCTTTTTTATAGAAGAAAGACCGTAATGTGTTTTACAGTTATTTATCGGGTTTCTTACCATGTTGAAAATTCCGAATTTCATTAAAAGGTAGAATACCGGTAACGGACAAAAGCGTATATGTTTTATTAAAACATACATTTATCAACGGGCATTAAAAAAATTTACGCAGATTTCCGTTATGGCTTTAAAAATCGTGAAAAAAGCACACGTTTAAATACGTTTCGGGCGTCCTCCAGTAAAAAAGGGTCGGGTTTTGGGAAGTCAAAATTTTGTCACGTTTAAATACGTTACGGACGTCCGTCCGGAAAACAGGGTCGGGCGCGGAAAGAATATACGCGAATTTCTATGATGACTTAAATGAATTTTCTTGAAACTTTCATTAAGCTTTTCAACTCCCGCCACCGTCGTGCAGCCATACACGCCAGGTGATAAATGGTAGATTGGTTTAAACACCAAACAGGAATGCTGAAGATCTTATCTGGGGTAGCATCTTTAAAAAGAGAAGCAGACGAGTAAATAATATCATAATTTATTTTCCTTTATTTTTCTGTCAAACATCCATTAATCACCCGTTAACAAACACAATGCTCCAGAAGTAGTTTTTAAATGCACATTTCTTTGTTGCTTAAGTCTGTTTACCGGCGATAAATCTTCTTAATTTATGTAACCGATACCCTTTTGTAAAATGTTTACTTGTCATTCAAAGAATGTAGAAAAACAGTTGAGCAACAAGAGGTGCAAACTTACTTTACGTGAGCATGGCATCCGATGTGACCGTTTTATCTTAAAATTCTAACCAGGTCAACAAAATTGATCTACTTTTCTCGAAAATATTTTTGTTATAAAATTTCTGTAGTGATCCGATTTGGGGGCCGTGTGAATATACGAACATGTCGTGTTTAGTGACACTGAGTGAAGCTTGCAAATTCATTACAATCCTCTAGATGCAATTGTATCAACAGACTTCCTTTAATGATAAATCGACACATATTCTAGAAGGTGTCTTGAATGTTTAGGTGAATACATTTCTGACATTCAAAGTAAAACATATTTCGATCTTTGTTTTGTTTTACTTTGAATGTCAGAAAAGTATTAATATCCAAAAAAACGTGTTTTCAAACGGTGTCCTGTTTGTCTAACGCACTGAGTGCCACATTTTGGAGAATTTCAAATTGAAACAGAGCAACAATTCAACCAGTCTTCATATTAAGAATTTATTTTACCAGAAATGAATCCCGTTAAGGTTAAAAATTTAAGTTAGTTTTAAACAAATTGGTACATTAAACTCCTTGCAGATCTGTCATTAAATCTAAAAAGTCAGACAAAAATATGTGCCTATGAAAGTGACGGCTGCAGATATCAAAATAATTTTAATTTCAGTAAACAAGTAAAATAGGAATATCAGGAAATGCCACATTCGGAAGACACAGCCTCCCCACACAGCCAAAAAAAGGAGAAAAAGAGAGAGCATGGTTTTATAAAATGACCAATTTCAAAACAGACACCACAAACAATTAATTAAAATGAAAACCTGAGGGGTTACCGCCTTGGAACGGTCAGTGGCAAAACAATTTGCCACTGGTGGTTTAAATCAGGATCTAGGATGCACCAACCTCACACTTGCCCCAGCAGGTTCTCATATCAACAAACAAGTATAAGTTGAAATACCCCGTTGCAATAGTGATTTTAAACTGCACCAGTATTTTTTAATTAAATCTGGGTATCTGCGATAAAACTTGCGTATTGTTTTTCTTAATTTGTGATACCGATAACCTTGTTTTAAAAGTTTTTCTGTAATGCAAAGATTACGTTCATTGAAATCATTAACATCGTTGCAAGCTCAAGAAAAGCGAACACGTTGTGAGATATAAACCCCGTAAGAGGAACTTCGCCATTTTAAAACGAAAACAAAATACTATAATAAAATTAAAATCATCTCTTTTATTATATATTTTAGTAGTGATATATCCATGTTTAATAGAAATATTAAGATGAATAAAGTTTGCTTGCTTATCTGAAGAGTTTGCTTTGTTAAGTTGTTGTTCATGAGGATAAGTTTTATTTACCAGAGATGGAAAATGGATATTATCTATATTCAACAAAAAATCATCAAGGTACCTCGAAGTGTTGCTTAACGCTGTAATAATGTCATCATGATGTTCGGTAGAAATCTCTTTCATAACAGTATAAAAACAGATCAGCAACAAGGGGTGCACAATTAGTATCCACCGGAATGCCTATTTCTTGTTTATAAATAGAGGTACCAAATCTCACATTAATATTTAATTTATCCAATAAAAATATGAGCGCCTCGATCAGGTCTTGACAGGTCCATTAAGTGTAATTATCGTAAGAGCCATTTGTAAGAATTCACTATGTTCATTACAAGCAATAGATGTTTTATTTTCTCTTGCATACGTTTTTTCAATGAGACTGATTATTTTGTCTCCTTATAAATTATGTGGTTGAGAAGTTTACTGAGTAGAGAAATCATAAGTAGACAAACAGAACGCCTGAAAATTATTTTATTTAAGCTTCTTTAAATGTAAAGAGCACGGATAATTTAGTAGTTGTACAAGAACTAGAGTTTGCAATAAATCTTGCTTTGTACGGTGTTTTTGTGTATTTTAGGCAACCTATAAATTGTAGGTACTTTGTATCGTTTCGGCTCAACACTGATTCTGAATTATGAACTTTGTTGAGTGTGTGCAGTAACAATGTCACTCTAAGAAGAAGTCAGTGTATAATTATTAATGCTATTAAGCTCTTCAGTTAAATGTTAATATATAGTATATGTCACACTATAATTACATTATTTGAAGCCTTATCAGCAGGTGTATGTCTTCATGAATATTTGTAGTAAAATACTATGTACGCGAAGTTGTTATATTATAAGTTTTCGGAAAAGATTGTGTAAATATAGAAACAAGGGGAGATTAAAAAGATACCGAACAAGATATATATGCAAATGTTCCACCCTTCGTCTCTTTGAACCTGTTCATTGTCAGTAATTGAAACATAATCAAGGTCATACTGACTGTCCCCAGTTCATTTATAGCAACTACTCATATACACAAGTAAATGGTTCAAAAGATCATTATATCAACTGATAGTGCGAATATGATAGTCATATCATAACCATACAATAAATACACATAAGCATACATAATTATGGTACCCTGATAATATAAGGAGAAAACAATTTGACGGAACCTAACAAAATACAATTTTGACGGCGGATCTGAGAATACGAATTCGTTGGCATGACCTAATTGAACCTCGTTCAGCGAAATTACTTACATTTCTATTACGCAGTCCCTGAATACTAAAGAAAAGACATTTATTGAAGATGGACGAATGTTATAAGAATACTGGGTACATACTTATATGAAATGCTTACATGTAGGGTCACTGTATGTGGTGTAACCTATCTTAGAAACCGTAGACTTTAACGAATTTATATTTTTATTGCCTTTAAAACCGATATAATAACTTCATACTATCTCCTTCCAGTTTATAGACATTTCTAAAGCAAAATATTTTGGGCAATTTGTCATATCTCGTGCAAATCTGGCGTTGATTAATGAGCAACTAAATAAATCTCATTTTATTTGCAGTATTAGAATATATATTGATATTTTTATTTAAAGCTTGCGTCTAAACAGATTTTTACTATTTTGTTTGAAATCGCGACTAGCATGCAGCTTTTATTATTTTCAGCTTCAGACGTAGAAACTATTCCTTCTGTGTCTTCCTTGTTACTGGCATTATTCGTTACATTCTGTATGTATAATTGTGGAAGCGTACAACTAGGCCATTTAGAGCGATAATTTAACAGGATAAGGCAGATTCGCGTTGAAGACGCAATACATCAATGGCAGTAGCTTTATGGACAAACAATGAAGAGTAACATACATGTATGGTATCAAGTTACGAAATTTGAACTAACGTTGATTAATCTTTTATTTTCGGTCTACTGAATATGAAAAAAGTAAAACATATCAATTGTGATGGGTATATAAACTTGATATACACATATATTTTTTTTTGCTTTCTGCATCAGGGACGTTGAAAAAATAATTCCATTAAATGACATGAATTAACCTTAAAACAAATTCAGTGAAATAAACAACGATTCATTTAAACAACAAATTCCCATAACGTTATATTTTAACTGCTTATACAGTACATCATGCTCTAAAACCTACACAAAATATGTTTCACATAAAGATGATTTTGTAACACTTTTCATAGGAACTAACAATCTGTTCACACGTGTTCTGTGATACCAATACCAGAGGAGAGAACTACTTGTCTTTTTTTCTTTATTTTGTATCACATAATCTTTTGATGCAATGGCTAGGTCAGTGTTGCAGAAGGCAAATGCACGTTTAAAATTTTTATGTCGCAAAAGGATTACCTTACTCAACATACAAAGAAGCTTCTGTTATGTCCTTAATACAATGTCATTTTGATTACTGTTGTTCAATATGGTATCCAAGTCTAACACAGCTTCGTAAAACAAATTTCAAGTAACTCAGAATAAGCTGATTAGGTTTGTCCTTGATCTTGATGCCAAGTCACATATTGGTCCAAATCACTTCCGTACACTCAACAGGTTACCCGTCAATAAACGTGTAGATCAAATCGTCCTATGTCATGTTTTTAAAATTAAAAATGGTCTGGCTCCCGATTACATGGAATAATATTTCATCCCACAAGACACTGTTCATTCCTACAAAACCAGGTTAAGTAACAAGGGTGGATTTGCAATCCCAAAGGTCAATGGTTTTGGCTCAAAATCTTTCAGCTTTGTGGGATGTACCTTGTGGAATAGTTTGCCAGCTGAATTATCTAACATTAGCAGGTTGCCTTCTTTCAAAATATCTGTTAAGAAGTACAAAATGGACAGTTTATAATTTTATTTTTTTAAATCTTCAAATATGTTTTCAAATTTACATTTGATTGTTTCGGTATAGGAATGGATTTAACTCATTTTGTCTTTCATCTTATCATTTAACACTTTTAGTTTATAATGATCTTTTTTCTTTTTGTCTGTTAATAATGTGTTACACATTTTTTAATTTCTTATCCCTACATTTTAAAGTTGATACTTGGTATCTTGGCAGTAGTTTTAGTAATAGGTTTAACTTTGTGACTGTGATATAATATAATTTGTCTTTATTGAAATTTAACTAAAGGTAGAATATCTAATGCTTATTAATTTTATCATTTGCTTCTTAGTATATTTATTCCGCTGTTATTTGAATAAAGGGTAACAATACTGTAATTTCTAATCAGTGATAAAACAATTGAATTCTTACTGTGATATATTAAATTGAAAGTAGGTTTTGCATTAATTAAAGGCTCTCTATGTCATGCCACTTACACAGAGGACCACAATTGAAATAAGAGTCTCTCTTTTTTGTGTTATCCTCGGGTTGGTGTGCATATCATGGCTTATTTATTCACATGTATGATATATATATTTGTACCGTACATGTTCTTTTAGATGACCATGTTCATGTATTCCATGCCGAAATAAATCTATCTATCTATCTTGTGTTCCTCTTGTTTTTCACCATTATAAAATACCATATTATCATTTTGTTAGACCTTTTAGTTCTTCAAGCGGATGTGATGTATTTGCTTTAAAGTGATCAATTTAGTTAGACGCGATTGTGTTTGCCTATCAAGATGAATCAATTTATGGTGGTTTGCTGCTCCTGGTACAAATATCGTGGCAATTAACAAAATGGTTTATATACATAGAGGGCTGTAAAAATGGCTTATGATATTGATATCCAAATTGTTTTCTTTGTTTGATCTGGAGCGAACTGCATCTATTTACAAAATCAAAGTCGGCACCCTTATGAATAAATTTTCTTGTTTTTGATGTTCTTGATAATAATATCCGTCTAGAACCAATCCAACACAGAATACAGACATCCGGCTAAATTCACGCTTCAAAGCATTGAGAATTCAGCTGTCATACCAAAATATATTTCTGTATAAATTAAGTCTGGTTTCAGCAGTTTTTGTAAACTATTATCTATTGTTATTCATAGAAGAATAGGCATAATGGCTCGGAACTATATAATATGCGTGTTTTTCGAGATCAAGACAAACAACAAGATTATACACAAATGAAAATGTAAAAGCCTTTAGCGATGCTTTATCGTCGATGAAATTGAAATGAAATTGATACTTATTCTTTCATTCTCATTTCATTTTCAAATATTACTTATTTTCTTCTGACAAGTATCAGAAAAGTATGTGAAAGACCCAAAATGAATATTTTTTATTGATAATAGATATTTATCTTTATTTTGATAAATTATCATTAGGCGGCATAGACAGTAACATGCCTTTCCATTAGTATCCATTCACAAGCTTAATAAATCAGAGTTTTAATACTTTGCTATGTTTCGAAGCGTCGCCTTTCTTTGTTCATTTTTCGTCTATTTGAACGCATTGTGAGACTTCGAAAAACACAATCGCGACGATTGATGTATATCGAAGTAAAAATAAGATCATGTGATACCACGTGCGCGTTAATTGGGTAACTTTAGGAGGGCGTTCTAATTTGTGAAGTGATGCTGTCAGTTAGCGTTGTAAGATACGTATATGCAGCACGGTAATTAAATTACTCCATTAAAACTACATGTATAACGTAGCGTAAAATGTTCCTATTATTAATGACTAAAAGCCCAGTTTTTGACTGCTCATTCTTATATCTACAGAACCTATGCCTAACCATTGCGACTGCTGGTTTTGCCGAAAACAGTGATACTAACATTCATTCAAACTTATATTATTATTTATGATAAAGGTTCATGGAATGGTATTATTCTGCAAAAGCAGAATCAAAGGTACAATGATCACATACTTGTGCAAGCCATCGTTACCTCTGGGACTAAATTTGTTTTGTTTACGTTTACAAAAGCTGCGATTAACCCAAGGCTAGGCGATGTCCGCAGTAAATTGCTTCCGATCAGTCTGAATCAACCTGGAACCGTAATATTTTAATTTATCGAGTTCGAAAGCATAATGGTCTTTTATTTTCATTTATTTTTGTTTTGAATTAAATATTTTTAAACTTATTAAATCAAAAACTGGAACGTGATCTGTCAACTGATGAAAAAGTCATTAAGATTTTCAGCGCCAGGCGTATTAAAGTAATTAATTTTTAGATACAAAGATAATTAATATTTTACGAACTTTCTATTAGAATCGTCTCAAGTAATTTGTTGAACATTGTGTTGCTCTGTTTTAATTATTATTAAACATCCTAGACCATCCCTTGAGACACGACTGCTTTGTATCCTCACCAAGCAACACGTGCTTCAAGAATCAAGAAAGACTAGGGCCCAAGATCATAAAACTAAGTTTTGAGATCAGTCTCAAATCTCAAGGATCTGATTGGCTGAAATGGCGACTGGTCGCCATTTCAGCCAATCAGATGCTTGAGATTTGAGACTGATCTCCAGATTTAGTTTTATGATCTTGAGCACAGTTAATAGCTCAATTTTGTTTAATGTTAAAGCTAAACTAGCTTACAAGATATTTTCCCCGTTAATATTAAACAAAATTGAGCTATTAACTAGTCTTTCTTGATGCCAGTTATTAAGTCCTTTAAACATAATTCTAGTTGTGAAAATTTTCATACGATGTAAATATTTACGCATCTACCACCGTATTGCCAGCTTATATTGATAATATTCAGTATAGTGAAACGAAAAAAATCGGACAACTAAAGAAGAAAAAAAATAATGATATGACCGATTTCGAAATGTCTCCACAAAAATAACAAACTGATCTCAAAGAGGTTATGAACATGAAACATTTTGCCGCTGGTGTTACTAGGGTTCACCAACCATACACTTATGTTTTGTCAAAAAGCAAACATGCACAAGCTGTCTTGGTGAATTAAATCAAACCCACCAATTTCTCAATGCTGCAAGCAAAATCACACAAGCATTAGAAATATAAGAAGCTAATGGCACTGTGAAGTAAAGATTATGTACTTGATAACCTGTGACAAGAGCATCTCGGCTGAAGGTTATAAACCTGAGATTGGAAACCAGTCTCAAATCTCAAGCATCTGATTGGCTGAAATGGCGACTGGTCGTATTATTGAATTGAGGCGCGATAAAATTCTACTCGTTTTAATAAAGTTTTATTCAATTTAAGTTTTTAACGTCGGCATTGTACGAGTATCTTTATCAGTTTCTAAAAACCCATTTATTTAAGTTCAGGAAATAAAATTCACCAAAAACTTGCTGACCTATTTCCTTACGTACTTGTCTTATAAAAGAGTTTATAGTTACATGTATTTTAAATACCAAGGTAAAAAAAATAGGCTAACAAAACAAATTTGATTAGTGCTAATTATTACGGGTTCCTAAAATATCATTTTATTGTGGATAATTATATTTTATACCATGTAATCATAGATTAAGTCAGTTCTTATAAGAAAGTCTGGATCTGATGTTTCTCTGACTTTTAACAATCAATTCACATAGATATAAAAATCGTGCCCAACAACCTTCAAGGGACGGATAATCGAAAATTAATAATTGATAATGATTGAATGTTTGGCAAGACATTTTACAGCCTCCAGGCGGCACAACGCTACTGTGATATTAAAGGTAGATGGACACGTTGCTCACCCAGTTTTGACGTTAAAAAATTAAATTTTGTCCAAATCTTATGAAATTCGTCAGAATAATGTAAGGGATGGCTTTATTGAAATATGCAAAATATTTTCACTTGACGATAACGGTTATCGAAGAAACATCGCCATCGATGAAGGCATCCTGATTTTCTCAATGTGTTTCCCTAAACGTAGAGACTCTCCTTTTTCATTTACATGTACGCCAAAATGATACGAAATTTTCCTTGGACATGCATCGGTACAAGTATAATATGATTTTAGTAAAATCTTTGAATTGAGACATTCTATGTACTTAAAATATCATAATAATCTACGTTACGCGAGTCTTTTTGGCACTGTTTTAGCGTACCCTCACTTCGACGTAATATACATGTAAGCCCGAAAGTAGACGGTAAACTATCATTATTTTATTTATTCAGTTTACAAGTAGGAAAGGAAAACGCTGAAAATTTAGGTAAGAATAAAAACTAAGTTGTATTTACAATGATTATTAAGTCATCTATAAAGACTACAATATACTAAGCTGAAGAAGTGAAAAAACGCTATCGACCCATTTGCACTGTTTACCATACATTTACAGATATTCATTTTTTATCAAACGTATTATTCTCAACAAGTAAGTGAATAAAAATACATATTTCTGGTTAAGGGTTATTGAACTTTTCTTAAAGTGAACAGCACTTTGGAAAAATACCTACAGTTCCTAGTCATAGATAGATTTTATTGAATCCAAATAGGCTGTAAAGCCCATGATGGCATATGACAAATAATTACATGGCGAACAGTATACAATTAAGTACACAATTACATTACTAATTACATATTACATAATACATACATACATTAACAAAATATGTAAAGAAAATGAGATTAAACGTTGGAGAAGGTTTTTTTACTCAATACAAAACTATTGATTTCATTAAATTTTGAATATTTAATTTTGTTATTTAGAAATTCTATTATTCAAAAACGGCATTATGAAGGTACGGTTAGCCAAAATCTGGACGTACGTGTAATTTACATAGTGTCATAGAATATTAAAATAAATGCAAAAGAAAATTATTGAGAGGACAAAACAACAAAGAAAAAAAATGTGCAAGATAATCAATTCGAAACTAAATAAAACAGTTTAGAACATATGACTTTACCGAAAACGAAATTTTGAAAAATACATTATACCAGTTATGATATTAAACTTAAAATGATTGTAATTAAACAAAACTGACAAAACATAACAAACAAAACAAACAAGTCCACTAGATAAAACAATTTGGAACATATGACTTTATCGCAAAACTAAACAGAATTATAATGATTGTAACTGAACAAAACTAACAAAACATAAGAAATAAAACAGACAAGATCACTAGATACAACTACATTCAACATAAGTTTGTAAAGTTTTTATTATAAATTATGAAATTTAAAGTAATGGTAAAAGTTGTGATGATAATGATAATGATAACCTTCCGCGAAAGCGAAAATCGGAAGGTTAACATTTTGCAAGTACGCAACTGCTTTAACATATTTTGATGTTGGTTTTTGATAAATAATCGTGATACTAGTACTTCACCGTAAAGTTACATTAAAGTAGGCGATAATTAAATACGACACATTTGAAAGAAACCTGTAAGGACGATAACCTTCCATGAATTTGGGGTTGGAAGATTACCGTTCTTTGTTTATAAGTTTCGTTCAAAAATACCAGTGTAATTAAGTGTTATAAAGAGTTTGGTTTCTAAGACAAAATGCTTTGAATATGTAAGTACCTAACTTCTGTATGACTGACTTTTGCTCTGAGTTTATTAATTCTAAAAATTTAAACATGCTAGGTCTTACTCTGTATTTATTTGGTATATATTTATTTCTTAATGTGTGATATAGAGGACATTCTAGTACAAAGTGATATTCATCTTCAATAATGTTGCAAAGAGTACAGACTCGTTCATTTACTGGAGTACTTGCAGGTCTGGACCACCTGCCGGTTTCAATACATAATCTATGGGATGAAAGGCGTAATTTACACATTGAAAGGCAATACTTATTAATTGTGAACATTTCTAGATAAGGTTGGAATTTGAAAGATGCTATGTTTTTATAAAATAGCGCTCTTGACGATGAATTCAAACGGTCGTGCCAATTTTGTACAAAATTATCTCTTAATCTCTGTTTGACAGAGGCCAAAAATAAATCATTATTTTGAACGTTTTGGTGCAGCCACACTTCATAAAAACCCAATGATGACAGCAAATTCTTTACCTGAGAGCACCAATTTGTTTTTGTTGGATAATTGTCAAGATCGTTTTTCATAGTTCTATAGATAATATATGCATATTTCTTTCTGTCCATTGTTAAAATTTTACACCAATACTTGATTATGTTAAAACTATGAATTGTCTTAAAAGAAATTCTTCCCAATTCACCATATATGAAATCATTCTGCGTAGTCTTTTTAACCCCAAGTAATTTCTTGCAAAACTGTAAATGAACCTTTTCTATTGACATTCCACTAGCAAAACCACATACTTCACTGCAATAATTCAAAATAGGAGACACTAATTTATCAAATAAGTCTAATTTGTGTTTTGGTTTAATATATGTAAATTTGTACAAATATTTATTTAATTTGAAAATTGCTTTCTGTGCTTGACCTGATAACGTGTTTTGAGCTGTATTCAAGGAACCACCAGAAGTAAAGACAACACCCAAATATGTGAATTTGCTTACTATTTCTAATATTTGACCATCGTAGAAGAATTCTAAATTTCTTGGTAAAACTCCGCCCCTACGAAATACCATTACTTTTGTTTTTGATGTATTAACTCTAAGTTTCCAGGTGTTGCAATAGTCATTCAAGATATATAAACTTCTTTGCAGTTCATCGGCTGAGTTAGCAAAAATTACAATATCATCTGCATATAGTAATAGGAACATTTTAAACATATAAACATCTATTCCTGTTATACCACTCTGAATTAGGATATCTTCTAAGTCATTGATGAAAAGTGAAAATAAAAAGGGAGATAAACATTCCCCCTGACGAACTCCAAGCATACACGTGTATTCATCACTAAGTGTATTACAATACTTTACTCTTGCCTTAACAGAATCATACATGGATTTAATGATATCTAATATATTTCCCCTTAAACCTAGTTTTATTAATTTAAACCATAAATTATCTCTGACAACATAATCAAAGGCCTTCGTAAAATCTACAAATACCGCAAAGAGTTGTTTCCCTTGGTTTAAAGTATGTGTTATTAAACTATTTAATACAAAAATGTTATCAGTTGTACTCATATTTTGTCTGAAACCCGCCTGTGCTTCGACATAAACACTATACTTCTCTGACCAATCATTAAGTCTATTATTCAAAATACGTGTGAAAAGTTTTCCTAAACAACTTAAGAGAGTAATACCACGATAATTATCTACATTGCTAGTGCTTCCTTTTTTATGTAGGGGAATCACATAACCTTCTGACCATCTTTCAGGAAAATAGCCTTTAGCAAAAATCTTGTTAAAAAGTTGATGTAAGATTGGCAAAAATATTTCTCCGCCGGTTATAAAAAATTCATTTAAAAACAAGTCAGGGCCCCCAGATTTATTAGTCTTTAATTGTTTTATTGCGCTTTTAATTTCATCCGACGATATATGCTCATTTAATTCATGAAACATGACTTTAAACTCATGATTTTCATATCTTTCAATAAAATGTAATACATCTTCATCTACATGAAAAAAGTTGTCTAGTGGATTATTTACAGCTTTAAAATATCGTTCAAAAGTAGAAAGTGGTATGTTTGTGTTCTTTACACCAGAGCTTTCCTTCAGTAAATTCCAATATAAACGGGCATTATTAAGTCTCGCATTTACTAATTTATTAGTTTTATCTTTATCAAAATTATATCTACATTTTCTCAAAGTTTTCTTGTATTCAGACCTAGCTATTGATAAATTCATCCTATTGGTATCATTTTTATTTGTTCTGTATCTGTTAAGCATATTATTAAAAATAAGCTTCTTTCCATAACATTCTTCGTTATACCAAGGCTCATTACATTCAGTTTTTACAGTATTAATAGACTTATTTGTATCTTTTAGTTTTTTCTCAAATAATGGTGAAGCAACATTTGTAACAATTTTTTCAAACTCTTTTAAGCAATCATCTATATCACGATTCACAATGGCATTTGATATCATCTCAGACAAACCAGTTAAATTTTCGGTAAAAGAATTTTCCTTCAATTTATTAAGAAATGTTTCCCTATGTTCTGTTTTCCATACAAACTTTGATTTAATATGTTCAATATTTTCAAAAATGGCCTCATCAGCTGACAACGTTTCGTTTCGACACATGTTAAATTCAAACATGCATTTAATAAGACAATGATCAGAGATGATATTTGGTTCAAAAACTTCAAAATCAAGAATAGTTGAAAAAGCATCGTGTTTACATAACACATAATCAATAACACTACAGCCTCTATTGTTCACAAATGTATATTTACCCACATTAGAATCTTTACCGACTCTACCATTCATTATTCTGAAAGATGTTTGTTTACAGAAATCTAACAATAAATTGCATTTGTTGTTAACATAACCTTGATCTTGAGAAAAACGCAATAGCTCATCATCAATCAAATAATCACTAGGTAAAATTTCGTTCTGAAAATTATTATCATCAGTAACGTAATCTGGCAGTGTGGAAGTTCGAGCGTTATAATCGCCGAATAAATAATAGTAAGCATCATTATTGCTGCTATTTTCAACCCGAACGAGAGAATCTATCAACCTGTCAAAAATATTATTCTCTACCATAGACTGTCGGCTACTGTCATCTGGTAAAACGTAACATAGACCAATATAAACGTCTTTATTTGTTCCTTTTTTATTTGCAGATAACTTAATCCACAAAATATCATCTTGATCTGTGAAAAACAATGTATCATTTGAGACAAATTGTTCGCGTACATAAACAGCTATACCACCAGAGTTACGTTTAGATGTTGATTTAATATGTTTCCTGTGCAAAACAAAATGTTCAAAACCATCGACGTTTAAAACTGACAGTTCATCCGTCCATGTTTCAGTAAATAAGACAATGTCATATAGACATGATAGAAAGCCTAACATTAAATTCTCACATTCATACATCCAATTATCTATGTTTTGTCGTATGTTTATTACTTCCGACAGTTATAAGAATTGTTTAAAATGCAAGAGAGATATAATTTAAACTTTTCATGTATCATAAGTCAAATGAGGAATAAAATTTGATATTAGCAGTAAAAATATACCTTTGTGTGACCGCTGCAGTGACCCTAAATTCGATTTTATTTCCGAGAAAAACATATACATCTGTCATGCATTGTGGTAAGCATGCAAGCAAGGATGCAAGGAACGAAAAAAAGGAAAAGGAAGGAAGACAGGAATGTGAAATAGAACACAAAATGGAACGAAGGATGGAACGAAAGAAGAGAGGAAGGAACTTACGAACTGACGAACGAACGAAGGTACTTTTTCGTAAGTTTGATGGTATTTAACAACAAATCGCAACAGCCTTTTGAAAACCAATTAAAATACGTTAAACTAGTTATGCTCCTTAAATGGAAAACACTTAAAAAACACTTTCCAAGCTATATTTAATATGAACCATCTTCATCACCAAACCTATTTTATAGTAAGAGATCTTTGTTACTAATCGTTGTAGGGGTGAATATGACTAGACTTTGACCATCTGTTGCCAGTGTTTCAGAGAGAACTGAAAATCTTACCAAGAAATGAGAAATTATAGACTTTATAAGAAAATACTTCCCTAAATTTATTTAACTGACAATTAGTCTGATTGTTTATAAATATTGCGAAAAGTGTCATTTTACAGTTGTAAAATTTCAAGAAAATATTTGAAAGTAGGACTATGCTCTTGGGATTGAAGCTATTTCTGTAAATTGTTAAAATATTTACTCCGGGATCGGGAGGCTTAAGAAGTTAAGTGATGTTACCTTGAATTGGAATCAATTTAAGACAAATCAATGAAAGAGTAAAAACATAACTGTAGCAAACGCAAGTAAAACAACTTGAACAAACTAAAAAGAGTCAGTTGTATACAGTTTAACATGTATTTTAATATATTATGATTTCCATAGAAAAACAGTCATTATGACTATAAACCAATTTGAATGCGGGCATTAGAGATCATGACAAATACCAATATTATGAAACCAGGTCGCCATTTCAGCCAATCAGATGCTTGAGATTTGAGACTGGTTTCCATACACAATATCAAAATATAATAGCATGTAACAGGGTTTCACAATTCATTATATTGATGATTTTACTTGAATTCTCATTTCAAATTCGAATATTACGCCCTAATACAAAAAGTAAGTCGTCGTGATAACTGATAATAATATAATAATCTTACCTGTCTTTTGTGTCGATGTTACATGTTGATTTATATCTCATCAATATACAGTCAAATACAGGCAGTAAAACATTAAAGGGTCGCAAACATTGCAAATGGCGAAAACAGGCTTTCGGGTTGAACCAGGAAGTAACTTTTCCTTGAATTTCTTGAAAACCCTTACATTATTTTGGCGAATTGGCACTAAACAGCTAGACCAGGATATAATTATTTCAGGTATTAGTTGCTTTGGTATATTGTCCCTGAATTTCTCATGCAAACGTTTTTTTTTTGTTTAAGTATGTGCTTGGTAATTAGAATATGAAATACTAAATTGAGCTTGCAAACATTAACTTCATCCTTAGCTAAATGCATTTCTTTACTAAAGTCTAGGTAGCAATAAGTATTTCCCCCAAAAATCATTTTTGAAATTTTAGCCAGTTTTCGCCAGTTGCAATGCTTGCGACCTCTTAACAGTTATGTAAAGTGCACACTGCCGCTCTCACGACTTACGGGGGACAGGTCTGCAACAGTTTAAACAATACCAAAACCTGAAATATAACTCATTTTGAGCTTGAGTAGTTTATGTATCTTAATTTAAGGTAAGTTACATTATTTAGTTAAAACTTTTTAGTAATGAAACAGATTACGAAATAGATGAAAATGGGACATGGACATTGAAATCCATCAAACACGGCAAACATGAAACTATTGTTTATGGACAGTAATCGAAATACATTATACGAGTTGGTCCACTAAACATTTAAGATTGTAAAATCATCAGAGCTGTATATCGTAACCAATTTCTACTTGGTTAAAGGTGAAATATGCATATCAGGAATACCAGGAATTGCCACATTCAGACAAAACAGCCTACCCACACAACCAAGAAAAAGAGAAGGAAGAGAGAGAGAATGGTTAATAAAATGATCAGCTTCATGGTAAGATATGTCTGCATGATTTTGCGACTATTATTATCGCAGTTAGAAGGGTAAAGATGAACTTTAATTGCTAGTAACAATCTTCGTTTAAGATATGAAATTGTGCTTTTGTAAACAATATCTTAAGACCGTGCAGATATCACATTTGTATATGATGTGCATACAAATCCGCTTAGTTTAAACAAGAGTTATTTTGCAGTTTTCCTTCATCTACATAAAGACTTACACATATTTGCCGGCATGCAGATAACTGTAGTAGTGTTTGATGGTAGCCTTTTCAAATTTAATGATTGTTTTTACAAATCAAGTGGAAATGTCGAAATTTGCTTTTTTCTTATATCGTAAATCGAATCTTAATAAAACGCTGGATGAAAATATCGCAGTGGTGACTTCAAACAATATGGGCCTCTATATATTAAAAAACTGAATGTCGTTGTTTTTTTAGCTTGCTTCCATGTTCATCGCCATATCCATACCATCGTTTGGGATCAACATTGTACTATTTATTGGTGTAAATATTGAGTTGTGCTCACCCGGGGCTAGGCGACTTCGGTCGTATTATGCATTTCCATTACTGCCCATGAACAGGCTCAATCAAACCGAGCCTGCAATATTTTCATATTTGTCTTGCTCGATGGTTTTCCAAGTTCACTTTCATTTATTTAACAATATGAGCATCTTTATATTAAAAATGAATGTCAGTGTTTTTTTTTCTTAGCTTGCTGAAAGTTTTTCTTGTGGTATCGATACCCCGGTCTCAAAAGTTTTTATCTTATGCAAAGATTTTCTTAATCAAAGTTTTTAACAGTGTTACATTTAACAGCGGTTTACCTGACGTTAAACGTAGTGAATTAGAAAAAAATTAATTTCCCCTATCGGTGTCCAATGGATTGCTAGATGGCTCTTTCTTCGAACCTGCTTTTCGGTTTATTTATAACCGCGTGGTCATTCAGCGCTTGGACAGCCGACAATGACAGACGGTCGTTCAAGAATATTTACTGCCAACAGGAAGAGTATTGGGCAACTACTCATATCTCATGCAAATCGGACATTGATGGATGGATTGTGTTATCAATATGCAGAACAAATCAACCACAACTTATTTTCAGAATTAAAGAGACAAACTGATATATTTTTCATTAGAAACTCGCGTCTGTCAGGCGACTAAAGATGGTTCCATATTTCTTACAAAAATACCAATGCCGTGGTTTATCCTTGGTTCATTTACTTAGGATCATAAATGCCAGACGATGATAATCGTATATTAATCGTCTGGCTGTCTTTTTTAACACCAAGAAAGGTTGCATAGTCCTGACGAGTTAATATGCCGTCGAAGACATGTATATGTATGATATTCATCCTAATTTACCAAGTGTTTTTTTCAGAAGATTCAATATTCCAAATAAAGACAATGTATAAATTTTAACGCACCATTAATACAAGTACCTAGACTGAAGCACTTATTACATATGTATAAAAATAAATGTATTTTATGAAAAAAACCCTCAAATTTCTATTAAAAGTCAAATTTTTAGCAACTTCTGGAAAAGCCTACCTGACTCATGGAAATGATAAATTTTGTGCAGTGCCAGCGTCTGGCGACCAAATGTGCATTTGTTTATAATTGCAATGCCAACACTTAATAAATATTTTGCGAACAGAATAGCTTTCCATTAGTGTATTTCTGGAAGGAAACTTAAAAAATCAGGTGTTTTGCACTTTTGTAAATATTTATATGTATTGACCCTTTTGATAAAAACGCGTTTGGTCACACAAGAAAAAGCTAATGAAGCTTAAAATAGTTATAATCGAATATTTAGAGTGCTATGTATATTAAAAATAGTTAATTGAACATGAATTGAAAATTTATTTGTTTGTTCTTGTTCTCTTGAGATATATCTGTTATTGGAAGTGTTAATATATTGTAAATGTTCCTAAATATTACGGAGTATACGCTAATTACTTGTGCGAATCCTCAATCATGGTATTGTTATATGATTATTGCTGTGCAAGACAAAACCCCGAGGATATGTTTCATGGTTTACAGAAAGAACTATTGGAACATAAATGTTAGAGGTTAGACAATAACATGTTACTCCCCTAGAAGAAGATCCTGCTTTTCCCGGAGAATCGTTCACGAAATGTCTAACGCAATTAGGCATTGTTAATAAAATATCACGTGCATTTACAAGTGATTAAGCCGTGTATATTCTTTCTATTTTATTTATCAGACTTTCTGTTAGTTCTTTCTTTGATTTCATGTAAATTTTCAAAAAAGTGTGTAAATACTGCTGCAGAAAAGTTATGCTTATAGATAATATCTTTTTGATAGTTTGTTTTATTGAAGTACTATTTAATAAAAAAAAGTGAAATATGCATATCAGGAATCGCCACACTCACAAAACACAGCCTCCCAATACAGCGAAAAAGAAGAGAGTATACAAAAGTCAAATCGTGTTTATATCTGACAAAATTAGACAGAAACAAAACGAAAACAATGCAGAATTGGGATTTAAACCATGAAACAAAAACTGTTGTTAATATCAATCATTGAATCATTAATTCAACGGACTGTGCATCTGTTCGTGTAAACATATGACTATACGTTTAAAATTGTGAATTCTACATTCATCGGCAATAAAGTTGACACATTCTATCTTCGGCGCTGTCATTATGATCGAAGGAATTTCTCTCGTAAAAATGTCGATGATAAACCTGTTGCTACAAGCATTGTTATATTATGCTCATTATAGCCCCTTTTTCATTAGTTTTTGTAAATTAAGTCCGAGCGATGTCTACTTTACACCATTATTAAAATATCGGTTAGCAGGACAGCCGGCACATATATATTTCGTTTTAATTCATAAAATATTCATTTCGCCGACCGATTGTGATGGAAACTGGCTTCTGTATCGTCTGACTGGTTACCTCATGCACCTAAATCGAGATGAGTAGCTCTTGATTCTGCTTTATTCCGATACACTTTCCCATTTCCTCTCAACGTTCAGTCGTTTCACTTTATTACTAGATCTGCATTTATTCTTTGCTGGACAATGATTTGATATCCTATACTGAATTGCAAACTGACAAGAATGACAAGAATGACCAGTTTGTGCATCAAAGTACTGCAATGAGTCACCTTAGAAATGCATACATTTAAGATGCTAGTTTCTGCATGATAACATACTGCATTTTTATTTTTGAATGTTCCAATGAACATCCTTTCAGTTCGATTCTGTACTTTATCAACGCTCCGTTGGATCCATTATGATCATTATATGCGTATAGGGATTGGAAAATCTGTTGTAATGGTAGGTTCATGTACAATAACGATTGTTATTGCATCTGCTACCATTTCTATTTGGATGTTATCTTTGGTGTATTTGGTCTCTTTGTATGACATTGTATTTATTTTTTCAATGTTTACCTGCTTATTGTGATTTCATATACGATTTGAAAAAAAAATAATGTAGACATATCACATGTACTCCAACTGCAACACGTTTACGATACGTTAAAATAGGGATGAAAATACATTTAAGGCTTATAACAAAAACATTCGTTTAGTTTGAAAATGAGACTACAACTAAACATCACAGTGCTCAACACTTTGTTTCAAGTTTGTTGGTATGAAGCCGCGGTGAAAATACCATTACGAATTTAAATGTCATAACGTCGTTTAAAAAAAACAACTCAACACAAACCTTTTTTCTTTTTGAATACATCGCAAAGTTGCAAAATTCAACAAGATAATCAGGTAATATGAATTTCCTGAAGCAACTTTAAGAGACCTGCTAAGTATGAGAGTAGACTCTGAAGTCTTCGAGTAAATATCTCAATTCTGAAGATTGTAACATGAATGAAAGCGGACTACAAGTTTTTTAAGTAATAGGGCATGTAGTTCCTCCCAATAATATGTTTGAGCAGGAGCTTGCTCTACTACTTTATAAAGGCGCACCGGTAAATTGTTGAGGTGTTTAAATGCGCTTTCTACTTAACATTGATATTTGTAAGAATTGGGTATACAAAACTGACTACATTTAAAAAACCGTAAATGTCAGGATGCTGCGATGTTCAGAGTAAATTGCATCTGCTGCCAATATATTGAGTACCCAATGACTAAATATATATCTCAATATAAAAGTAATATTCTTCAATGTAAAGAGAACGAAGCAAAAATAGGGAAATTAAATTAATTCTAAAATAAGATAAATTCAAAGTGTTTTATGATAATCTATATGAATTACCTATTCGTTTGCTTCAATATTTTCCGAAGCACGCATACAAAATAGTTAAGTCTAATAATGAACGATGTCATTGCATAAAATAAAATAAAAAGCTGTTAGTTTAAACAGTAATATTTCATCGTTTGAGAGATTTGATCTCAGTGCTTTGAAGCATGAATATGACCGGACGTGAATTGGTTTAAGAGACGTGTATATTTCTCCCGAAAGCCTAAATATCGATCAACGTGCAGACTCATTATTCAAAAACGACTTTGATTGTATAAAAAAGAAAATGTAAAGCTAAAAAAAAACTATCGATTTGTAGTTAATATCGAGATATGTGCGTTTTCTATGATCATCGCATTTCAAGAATGAGTAATTGAAAGAAAGCAAATACTCCAGGGACGAAGGCGATTTCTATTAATTGGTAAGAAATTGTCTTCTTGAACCAGGAAGGATATATTGTCTTCAAGGGGATATAAATGTCGGTATTCTTGAAAGGTTACAGCATTTATATCTGTCAAAAATGACAAAAATGTACAGTTAAAACTGTACAGTACAAATGGCGGTAATCAAAATTCAAATCAAGCGCAACTAGGAACTGAAACACACTGTACATCGTATACCCTCTGTAGTCACCATACGTGTTTTTTTTCATTCCAGGAAAAATGTCCTATTTTGTACGTATTTACAAGTCCGTCATACATTGTGATAATGAGGATAATGTAAATATCTCGTGTTTGTCTCCTGTTTGGCGACTGTTTCATGAAATCTGGAATGGCATTTAACGTGTTGTCTCCAAGACATTGAACGAGAAAGAGTTATGGCAAAAATGAAATATCGCGTCCAGCACAATGGACTTTTCGTCTGAATACAAAAACCCTAACATAACACAATCATTATTAAACAAAAAAGTTATGCAGTAATCACAGTATTATTCATGTTACATGCAAATCGTCACGCGCACATACTGAAACTCTGACACACAGTAACATATGAAGCATGTATTATATTCCCAGGAATAAAATTGTCTAACAAGAACCGTTCTTTCTTTGAACGTTTAAGAATGCATTTTAATAAATTACAAACAGTATAAACTCATAATGCAAAAACATTTGGTTATATATTACAATATAACCAACACAGTTAACCAATTAAAATAACGCAACAGCTAATAAAACATAATCGATATATGTAATATACATGTAAAGGCAACTGAAATTTTTCCAGACATGTTAGTCGGAGAATATTTAATACAACGTTTATCAAACCACTTATACCATGAGTATCAAAATTGTAGTTCTTGCACCGGTAAATTTCCAATTTTGTAGCAATAATTATTATTTTTAACACAAAGCCCAGGGTAAATGTCGAGTTCATGACACCAAAACAAAAAGCCTACTGATGCTGTCATGACCCAAGTTTTAGTAGTTAAAGCAGGGTTTAAACCAAATTGTCCGTTCTGTACATTGGAGGATAGCCCTACATCTGTAACGGCGCATAGGGGCATCGCCGCATAAACAATTTATTTCGTTAATGCGGTGATATTCGACGCATAAACAGGGCGACCGCGTTTATGCGACGACGCTCAACGCATAAAAGCGATAATTTCTTATATGCGGCGCAACTCTGCCGTTTTGTCACATAAAGAGGATTAAATTAACCATTTATTATAAAGCTTAAAACAAAGTTGAAGAAAACGATGGTGATGACGTTTGTGGTTATGATGTCCGTCCGTTTCCAAGTTTTATAATATAGGCGTCTTCAGAGTTGTGTTCTATTTATTGGTGTAGGAAGCTGTTCCTGCTTTAGTTTTTTTTATTTTAATTGGTCCAGTAACGACAGAATTATGACCCTTGATTAAGTCAAAGTTGAGATAGATTTTTTATTAATAAAAACGTATATTAATGGCATGCTCGTTGGTCTAGTTAGTTAGATTTGTTTCATTGTTATTTTGTGGCACACATTGCCCTTTAAAAACCATTGACGACTTCTACAACCTGGCTTATTCTACATTATGGTAACCACTGCCCAAACCCCGGCGTGTCAGAGTCGTTCGTAGGGATTTTATCAAATGTCCCTGTATTCCCCAGGATCTGGACAATGGCTACAAATCACATATGCATTACTTGGGTCTTATTATAACGGACATAAACACAAAATAGAAACAAACGTGATTTTAAATGTTTTTTGCAGATAGATGAGTTGGTTTGGTTCACAAATAAATCAATCTTACTAACTATTTGTCATAATTAACCTAAAAGTTAAGTTCACAGCTTGGTTAAGTGGACACAAAAAACTCGTTTGGTTTGGTTCACAATTAAATCGACTAAACTAAATCTTTGTCAGTATGTGCCTCTCTTAAAGTCTCGATAACCTCCCCCCCCCCCCCCCCCAAAAAAAAATTATATAAGTCCAATAGTAATGATGTTATATCTACCGTTTTTGTACTAAGTATGTGTTTAAATTGTTGTATGCGGAAAAAAGTGTGCATTTTAGCCGCATAAAAAAGAATTGTTTATGCGTTGAAAATCGCCGCATAAACGATAAAATATATGTTTATGCGGCGATACTCTTGTGCAGCGTTACATAGCTCAGATGGTCTATTTTATCGTTGATTTGGTTTGTATCGACACATGTTTAATAATACATTTTAGAAACGAGTTAGAATGAGCAATAATTGCTTACATGTAACTATAAAGACGCCGGAACAGATGTATTATTCTGCATGATTCGCTAGAATGCCGCTTCTCAATGAAGTTTTAACCTAAAAACTACAAATTTGTACCATTCTATATTACGTAAAACTCGTTCAATACTTTGTATAGGTCATCGATATGTTTTTTTCTCTCGGAGTGCAGATCGCTTAAGTTTATAAAAACCTAAAAATTGAACAAAAGGCTTACAGGTAGATGTGTAGCAAATATCATAAAATGTTATTTTTGAAACACAAGTCTAAGAATCAAATACAATAACGTGCAAATGTTGTAATATTGAATTGTACCTTACTTGTCCACCATTAATAAAATTAGCTGTTCAAATTTGAAATTTCAGAGAATACAGCCCGCCATCATGGCTACTGACTATTTTAATTAAATGTCAGGGTTTCCAAAAGCATGTAGGTATTTTAACCGTTATTTAATAAAAAGATAAACGTTCTTTAGCTTTGAAGGGTATTCACATTGAGAAATTACGATCGGTGTAGTTTGGACATTCGTTAAGTATGTTTCTCGTGTAAATTGTGAAAACTAACGCTATGAACTATTTGTGTTTTGTAAGACTTGTTTCAGATTCATTACCAACGCGTTTTCCTAATTTATACTATTCAAGCTTTATCGCAATTAACTTCTGGTATTCCCATTCTTATAAAATAAGAATTATTACATATAGTGTTTACATTATTAGAATAAGAAAGGTGAAATGAAAAAGGACACTGATCAACGTTAATAAAATACAATTCGTTGGGAAAAAAAGAAATATTTTAAAATAAGGAATTTATTAATGATTGAATTTCGAAATCATCAGTGGTGATGGAAAACCATGACGACACTAGAAACTTCGTCAGGTAACAGAGGAAAGTCATTTACACTAACAAAATCACCATACCGGAAACACATTCGGCGTTTGTTGAATGTAAGGGAACATGATTTTTGTTGCACATAACAAGTACTATCTTCATTCTTTATTGTCGACTGTATCAAGGAGCTAAACACACAGATTATGCATTTTGGCAAGTAACTGGAATTGATGATAAATTTAAATTAACTTTATTTTTTTATATTTAGCGGTTTTACCTAAAATATATCCATCTGCAATCTGAAAAGAAAATAAAGCAAGCTCACTGAATTCAGATCAAACACAATGTTTGCGTAGAGGTTTTCAGAAAATGTTTTTATTCAGATTGGAAAATAGAAATACCCGTCATTGACAATAACAAATGATAAGATGAGGTTTTCGTGCAAGAGTAAACTTTAGTAATACAGACTTTTTTTTAATCAAATACCAGGCTGAGCGTCATTATAGTTATTAATAAGCAATTGTTTCACAAGGTTGATTCCAAACATATTTTAAAATATATACAAATTCTTGTCAATAACCACCTAATTGAGGACGTTTTCCACTTCGAACAATAAACAGTAAAACACGTGTACACCATAAATGTCTGCAATGAGAGAGTACCATGTATTACTTCATTATGACAGAAATACATAAAACTAGGGATTATGTCGTCAAAGGATTAAGAAATATATTATATGCTGATGTCGCTCTACAAACGATTTCACACATCAGGTAAATAATACTCAACAACTATGTACTTAGAAGTAACATTAATCAATTTACTTGTGATTGTTAACGATTTTGTTAGAATAGATAGATATACTTATTTCGGCATAGGAAACATACAATGGTTAACATATAGATTCTAAATGTGAAATATAAAACAATAGATATAACCGAAACAAGAACAATTATTAAGAATCAGAGATAACCATGGAATGCTTCAAATGCCAAGGATAACTCAAGAACGTGCAAACACTTATTACCATTGCGGCCCTTCGTATTGGTTGCAGGTTTAATCTTTTATTTAAGTCTCATCATTGTACATACAATTTACATCATATATACGGTACATACTAAAATAGTACGATGCCATTTAATTAGAGTTACAAGAGACTATGTAACATTATGTCTTAAAATACTAAATTAAAAGACTAAAAGTGACCATAAAGGCAGGGTTATTCACATATATAAAATACTATAACAGGTTTTTATATATGTGAATAACCCTGCCTGTATGGTCCCTTTTAGTCTTTTAATTTAGTATTTTACATGTCTTATTATAACGGACATAAACACAAAATAGAAACAAACGTGATTTTAAATGTTTTTGCAGAAAGATGAGTTGGTTTGGTTCACAAATAAATCAATCTTACTAACTATTTGTCATAATTAACCTAAAAGTTAAGTTCACAGCTTGGTTAAGTGGACACATAAAACTTGTTTGGTTTGGTTCACAATTAAATCGACTAAACTAAATCTTTGTCAGTATGTGCCTCTCTTAAAGTCTCGATACCCATCCACCCCCCCCCCCCCCCCAAAAAAAAGTCCGATAGTAATGATGTTATATCTACCAATTTTGTACTAAGTATGTGTTTAAATTGTTGTATGCGGAAAAAAGTGTGCTTTTTTGCCGCATAAAAAAGAATTGTTTATGCGTTGAAAATCGCCGCATAAACGATAAAATATATGTTTATGCGGCGATGCTCTTGTGCAGCGTTACATAGCTCAGATGGTCTATTTTATCGTTGATTTGGTTTGTATCGACACATGTTTAATAATACATTTTAGAAACGAGTTAGAATGAGCAATAATTGCTTACATGTAACTATAAAGACGCCGGAACAGATGTATTATTCTGCATGATTCGCTAGAATGCCGCTTCTCAATGAAGTTTTAACCTAAAAACTACAAATTTGTACCATTCTATATTACGTAAAACTCGTTCAATACTTTGTATAGGTCATCGATATGTTTTTTTTCTCTCGGAGAGCAGATCGCTTAAGTTTATAAAAACCTAAAAATTGAACAAAAGGCTTACAGGTAGATGTGCAGCAAATATCATAAAATGTTATTTTTGAAACACAAGTCTAAGAATCAAATACAATAACGTGCAAATGTTGTAATATTGAATTGTACCTTACTTGTCCACCATTAATAAAATTAGCTGTTCAAATTTGAAATTTCAGAGAATACAGCCCGCCATCATGGCTACTGACTATTTTAATTAAATGTCAGGGTTTCCAAAAGCATGTAGGTATTTCAACCGTTATTTAATAAAAAGATAAACGTTCTTTAGCTTTGAAGGGTATTCACATTGAGAAATTACGATCGGTGTAGTTTGGACATTGGTTAAGTATGTTTCTCGTGTAAATTGTGTAAACTAACGCTATGAACTATTTGTGTTTTGTAAGACTTGTTTCAGATGCATTACCAACGCGTTTTCCTAATTTATACTATTCAAGCTTTATCGCAATTAACTTCTAGTATTCCCATTCTTATAAAATAAGAATTATTACATATAGTGTTTACATTTTTAGAATAAGAAAGGTGAAATGAAAAAGGACACTGATCAACGTTAATAAAATACAATTCGTTGGGAAAAAAAGAAATATTTTAAAATAAGGAATTTATTAATGATTGAATTTCGAAATCATCAGTGGTGATGGAAAACCATGACGACACTAGAAACTTCGTCAGGTAACAGAGGAAAGTCATTTACACTAACAAAATCACCATACCGGAAACACATTCGGCGTTTGTTGAATGTAAGGGAACATGATTTTTGTTGCACATAACAAGTACTATCTTCATTCTTTATTGTCGACTGTATCAAGGAGCTAAACACACAGATTATGCATTTTGGCAAGTAACTGGAATTGATGATAAATTTAAATTAACTTTATTTTTTTATATTTTGCGGTTTTACCTAAAATATATCCATCTGCAATCTGAAAAGAAAATAAAGCAAGCTCACTGAATTCAGATCAAACACAATGTTTGCGTAGAGGTTTTCAGAAAATGTTTTTATTCAGATTGGAAAATAGAAATACCCGTCATTGACAATAACAAATGATAAGATGAGGTTTTCGTGCAAGAGTAAACTTTAGTAATACAGACTTTTTTTAATCAAATACCAGGCTGAGCGTCATTATAGTTATTAATAAGCAATTGATTCCAAACATTTTTTAAAATATATACAAATTCTTGTTAATACCCACCTAATTGAGGACGTTTTTCACTTCGAACAATAAACAGTAAAACACGTGTACACCATAAATGTCTGCAATGAGAGAGTACCATGTATTACTTCATTATGACAGAAATACATAAAACTAGGGATTATGTCGTCAAAGGATTAAGAAATATATTATATGCTGATGTCGCTCTACAAACGATTTCACACATCAGGTAAATAATACTCAACAACTATGTACTTAGAAGTAACATTAATCCATTTACTTGTGATTTGTTAACGATTTTGTTAGAATAGATAGATATACTTATTTCGGCATAGGAAACATACAATGGTTAACATATAGATTCTAAATGTGAAATATAAAACAATAGATATAACCGAAACAAGAACAATTATTAAGAATCAGAGATAACCATGGAATGCTTCAAATGCCAAGGATAACTCAAGAAAGTGCAAACACTTATTACCATTGCGGCCCTTCGTATTGGTTGCAGGTTTAATCTTTTATTTAAGTCTCATCATTGTACATACAATTTACATCATATATACGGTACATACTAAAATAGTACGATGCCATTTAATTAGAGTTACAAGAGACTGTGTAACATTATGTCTTAAAATACTAAATTAAAAGACTAAAAGAGACCATACAGGCAGGGTTATTCACATATATAAAATACTATAACAGGTTTTTGCAGTTATTTTCATAAAATCGTTGTTGGAGAATATAAAGATCAGTTTTAATCTTCACTGAAAATAAAAAAAAGTTTGGTTCAAGCTCAATTGCTTTGGTCAACAGCTGTTGTCTTAAATGATCATATGATCTACAGTGAAGCAAAACATGTTACTCATCTTCAACTGATGATTTACATATCGGACAAAGTCTATTATCTACTGGAAGATATTCAAAACGACCAGTTTCTGAACGAATAGGAGCTACCCCACATCGATATTTGGTTAATGCAGTCCTATGAGTTCTTGGTATACATGTAATTAAATAATTTTCAGTGACAAATTCTGCCTTAAACCGTTTATAAGTACGCAATGGATTACCACCTGTAGTTCTATTTATACAAGTTCTCCATTCAGTTTTAAAATGTTCCATTGGCACTTCAACAATTTTGTCACAAAACATGGCACTATGCATATTTATACATTGTCTAGAAAATTGGACAAAGTCTAATTTTTCAATATACTTGCAAAATTCTAACTGCCAGTTCTTTACATCTAGGACTACTTTTTAACTTACAGGCAGAAAACACCTTATAGTAAACCCTATCATTATCCATATCAGCAAATCTATGCCACTGTTTGCTTACACATACCCATTGCTTTATCTGTGGTGGTTGCCAAGCTAGCTCTCCGTAAGGTAATTGGTGTATATTTTCGAACTCCTAGATAAAAATGCATGGCCCTGTTTTGAACAGCATTAATGCAAGAATATGACTTGTTACCCCACACTGAAGCACAGTATGCAATAATAGGCCATACTGTAGAATCACACAAGTTACAAAAAAAAACCTTATAAGGGAGTGAACCCACAGATTTAGCTTTGGCGATGAGTAAACCTAATGCTCTATTTGCACTCTGAGCGACACATTTTACTGTTTTATTTAAATCCAAAAATTCATCTAAAAATAATCCAAAATATGTATATTGGGTAGTAATTTGTAATTTGCATGTCCCAGAGAGGCAAACTCGTAAAACAATTAAAAAGAAATCAATAAAAAATAAATAGGTATCACTCTGGTATTATCTAACTATCACAGTTGGTATGGTATATAGTATAGAAGAAAACATAATCTACTCTGACCTAAGCCGAATTGCTACAAGGTTAAAACTGCTATTATAGACTTTTCATTAGGAAACCATTAAAGGAAACTTTAAAATTATTAAGATGTTTTTTTGTTGTTAAAAATAAGGGTACCTTGTTCCGAAGACTGCACGCTAAAATCCAAAATGACTTTGGGTCGGAGCCTTTTACCTTAGGGAGACAATATCCACCTTTATTGCTTAACATGGTATTCTAGATATGGACTGAATCTTCTGCAACAAAAATTCATCCATGTAACTAGGAGTAAAAGTATTTCAAACCTTAAAAACATGACATATTAAAAACATGACAACATGACATAGCAATATTATTAAATAATAGTTGTGTTCCATGCGGACGATATTTTGATCAAAAGTCGTGTAATACACCATTTGAACTACTTTCAATGAGATTTACGTCCCTTTGACTTCGCCAAAAGTACATACACGCCGAATAATCTACAATTATCTAACGACCATCGACCACTCCGGAATTCTATTGTATATTTTTCCAGGTTTTGCGGTGACTTTGGCCTATAACTAAACTGAAAGACCTTTAAATCTGTTGATTTCAATACTATAAAAGGTCGTAATATCGTTTATATAATATGTGCCACATCATAATTTCGAATAATTGTGAATAATTGTGTGTAATACTAATAATACTTTAAATAATTTTGTTTCATGTTACATGTATTACAGTAATGTTGAGAATTATAACTAATTTCTCATGTTTTATCCTATTTCATATAATCATGGCTGTTATACTGATAACTTATTTAAGATAAAGTTGGCAATGTTTACATCAATTTGTTGTTAACGTTGTTATTTTCGTTGTTGTTTATTATACCAGTGCAAAATAGCCCTTCGTGTACTGTAATGTTACAGTGAAAGTCAATGTAACGTAACCATATCACCAATGGTTCTCGGTATACATTAATTTTTGACAATGTCAAGGCCTTTTCTTGCACATAAGGTATTTTTAAACATACATTTTTATGGAACTGAATTTCAGTTGGTCTTTTATTGTGAAACAGCGAATAAAAGGAGGAGACTCAAAAATGAAAAGTCAATAATTTTCCATGGCAGGTCTACATTTATACTGCTTTATATCAACATTTTATACTCCTGTTTTCGAAAAAACAACATCCTATTTCCTTTATGTGACACAATTATTTTGCCTCTTGGGTTACCTCGTTTTCTGGTTTATCCTCAAAGACTGTGGAATCCTTCCTATGTGTTTCAAGGAAAACCTTCGTCTTAATATTTGAAGACATAAAGGCAACTTGCTCTCGGCTTGAGCTTATATTAAATGATACTTCTAGGTATTCAGCTGTAATAGAAAGTATATAATATTGAGAAAAGCTATAATAAACGGTGAAGCTTTAATAGTGACTGCCAGTTTATAATGCAGCTTTGTTCACGAGAGATATCTGTCTACCGTAACACTTTAGGCCCTGACAATTGAAAAACATTTTTTGCAAACATATATAATGTATTCCAGTATGCTCTCTAAATCAATAATAAATCCAATCAATACATTCATACGACCACACTGTTTACAAGCCCCACAATTTTGATAATATATAGTTGTTGTAGCATTTTTATTGGCTGGTACAAAGAATATCTCATGTTTAACCCACGAATTTCGAAAACAGCTGTATGAAAGTTCATTTTGAACCGAACATTAAAATGCAAAGGGCAAAAGGAAACCGTATTTTGCAGCAAGCGGCCGTTTAATTTGGTCCGCACGCAGGAATAGTGTAAGCGAACGATGCACATTTGGTTTGTTCAAAGTTTCAGCCATTGCACATGTAAAAGTGTTAATTAAATAGGCCATTAAATATAATGAATGCAAGAAATACAAGTTTCATATTTCCGTGATTTTTTTGCAACATACTAAACAATTTATATCATGTAAAGTTACTGATAATTGTAATTTAAAAAGAGACATGCAAATCTTTGAACTTCATTATCACTCTAGCAATTAAAATGGATAAGGAATATGATTTTCATGTTGATATGTATTTATTAATTAACGCTTTTAACATTTTGAAATTGGTGAAATTCAGTTTAATAACATCCAACAATTTTCGTGTTGAAATAAGCTATTAGATGTTAATATGACAACGCCCGTAAGTTTGAGTGCTCGTCTTTGAAGTATGTTAACGTATCATCGTTCTTTAATTTAATCCAAGTGTTCATCTGTTACTCACCTGTTAAGTATTATTAACAAACATACCTGGTAACATTGTGGACAATTTGCATATGATAACTCTAGAAGTGCGTCGTTCACTAAACGTTGCAGGCTAGCAAATGTTTTGAAGTTGTAAAACTAGCGGATCACACACCTACATGCACATGTATTCACTTTGGCATCTTTTGTGAGATGTTTATTTTTTCATCAAACGTTAGTTTATAAAAACAATCACAATTACGTAAAATCTTCCAAACTGGAAGTCAGTTATACACTTTATAATAAAATTCACTCTTTATTTTCGAATTTTCAAGAAAAATACAGATTTTTTTTATATGTTATATTTTATATTTCTAATCTTATATTATACTGATATTTTATTATTTAAGTTACATTCAACAATCAAACAACAATACATTCAAAATGGATGTATCTCAAATAAAAGAAAATTTCTGTATTTTTCTTGAAGGAGAACAGGTGTTCGAAAATTCGAAAATAAAAAGTGAAATATTTTATATTGAGTGTATAAAAGAAATATTTACAGAAAAGATAACAAGAATTTCATGACATAAGAAGTTAGCATTTAGTATTCACTTTCATTTATTTCATGCCATTTTTTTTAAATAAAGAGGCTTCTGCAAATGCACCAATTTAGCGCAATAACGGTATAAGTACCATTGAAATAAGAAGGTGGTTTACCGTTATCGCAATTAGGCGACGATATACGAATGTTTTTCTGTATTCGTTACAAGCAGCATTGATTCCGGACTCAACAAGAAACGTTACATGTTACCTACATATAGCACATAGCTAACTAAAATGTTATGGCAATGTCTGTCTCGTCGAAAACGTTCCGAAGATTTTGTCGTATCTTTCTATTTTTGTCTTATTTTGTTCTTTTACTACAACGCAGAGTGTAATATTGAATATAATGGAGACAAAAGTTGTCATGGTAACCTTGCATTAAAATGATATCTTTTTTGACAGTATACGGACGATACACTGGCCTATTTTCTCAGTTTATGTCACTTCGGATCGTCATTAAATAAAATGATATTAAGATTATTATCATAAACAAAAGAAAGCCAGAGACCCAGGTATAACACATAGCAACCCCACCCCAATCCACCCCCTCCCCCCAAAAAAGAAAAGATTATACCCGCAAAATGGTTGTTGTTCTGATAACAAACCGGGATTTGGACGGATACAGATTGTTTTGTTATGCAAAGGTGATATACGATGTAATGCAAATGGTTTTCCTGTCATAAAATTACACTGGAATAACATTTCCATTTGCTGGAATAACAGTTCCATTTGCTGTAATAACTATTTCCATTTGCATGTTTGCACGTTTTTTGAATCTTGAAACGAAGTGTGCAGCTCATTGAATATAAAATTCATGGTAAAATCGTCCACTCCGTCACTGGACTGAAGGTTATAAAACTGAGATTGGAAACCAGTCTCAAAGCTCAAGCATCTGATTGGCTGAAATGGAGACAAGTCTTCAATTCAGTCAATCAGAACCTTGAGATTTGAGACTGGTTTTCATTCTCAGTTTTATAATCTTGGGGCTTGATGTATCTGTTCAACATCGTAAGTGGTGGCTTTGAAATGTTTCTGTCCCGCCCGTAGGTTGGGTTTATCTAGCTACTCCATTACACTGCAACAATGTACTGCTTCACAAAGTTATCTTGAATAAATGTTGCGCGTGTGGATATATTCGTTCAGTACGTCAAATAGATAATGCTTGTTGTGTTATGACGAGCAATACAACTCCGCTTAGAAATAAGAATTCCATGAATCCAGATCTTAGCTTTTATCATGGATTTGACTTGGATTTCACCATGATTACATGTTAACTCTTATGAAGCCCGTGATGTTTACTTCCGTGGAAGAGAAACCAATATACATACTAATGGGCGTAAATCATGGCAAACAAATATTATCAAACATGTAGCTGATAACTGGGTAATAAAATTAAGACAAGTCAATTAATTACCTATTTAATTCAGTCATCTCGACAATATAAATAATATCACGACTTTTGACACATCAACAAGTACAGAGTGCATATTTCGAACAAAACGATAATTTCATGAAAATCTACAGCCATGTTTTATCAGTTTTCTATTGTCAATATAGAACAAGTCTTCTACATAGTCTTGTGAATTCCTTTCGGATATATGTAAGTCATGTTCTTTAGTGACGTCATTCTCACATTATCATAAATATGTTCAAAACTGTTAAGTAAACTGCCACGTGATAGTATATTTATAGAAACAAAACGTATCTAACAGCAGGGTTTTGTCCAGTGATCTTTTCTCAAAAAGTGAACATAATGACATCAAATTAAACAATCTTACTAACGATATTTAAATTTCTGTCACGTGGCTGTCAAGTAATCGGTACATACTGTATATTGACGTATGGTCATCTATAAATATTTACATATTTTGATCAGGATACACCCTGATCAAGATACAAGATAACATAGGAGTGCAAACGGATCTGCGGCTCCACTCCTTGGTTATTTATATATTTGCTGAAACATTTTTCTTTTAAGATGCACCGTTTTTTTGCTGTTATCTTTTTGAATTCTGACAGGCGTATCAAAATCTATCATGCATGGAACAACATCCAAATTGTAATGATAGACACGAAAGAAATAGGTGGCTATCTAAATTTCGTTAACCAGAGAAGTTTAAAATTAATTTTATAATGGCTTTATACTTTTTACTCATTTAATGACATCTGACAATTTATGTGTTTTTATTGAATCAATGTAAATGCTTTATGTTACGAAATCCAATGCCATCTTAACAATAGAAAATTTAACTAATTACATCATAAATAAGTAAGTACAAATTTCTGATTTAACACATAATACTTATATTTAATTATAATTCTGTTCTATTTAAGTAATAGAAAAGTTATCCGCATCCCGAGGCTTTAGCATATTGCCTTCTTTCTCTGAGAATCATGTCTCAAGGTTATAAAACTGAGAATGGTAACCAGTCTCAAATCTCAAGGATCTGATTGGCTGAAATGGCGCCTGGTCGCCATTTTAGACAATCAAATTCTTGAGATTTGAGACTGGTTTCAAATCTAAGTTTTATAAACTTCAGCATTATCAAAACTGGCAATGTTTACGTTACCCAAGCATAAATAATTTTTCAATAAAAGTTAATCTCCTGAAGCATTAAGCATTTTCTTTAAACAAAATTGCACGTTAAATTGTTGTTTAGGTTATATTTTGCTAGGTGGCAAGCATAAAACACATGTAACATATATAGTATTATATACGTAAATATTTCTTATTTAAACAATGCCAATTTAATTGTTATTCAAACATTGTCAATTAAAATTGGTATACATTTACCAGCAATTTATTCCATGTTTTTTTTCTAAATTTTAACAATAGCTGTTTATTCATTAAATAACATTGAAAATAAAATTTAAGAATTTAAATATACGTATAGCTTGCATACACGCGGCTTGTTCTTTAAACAAGAGACATAGAACTTGTTTCAATTAAAATGATTTTCAAGGTTTTAAAAATAATAATAACATTAAATGGAAAGAAGCTCATTTCTTACAATTATCTGTCACAATTAAAGACCATCAGCGATTTATTATAACTTCTAACAGCAAGTTGCGGTATTACTTAACTTTCAAAACAATACAATATGTTTCAAGAAGCTTTGTTGTTAAAACTCTTGTCGATGTATTGTGAACATTGCCTCAAATGTACATGTACAGAATTTAACACAAATTCTTTCGGACTGTAGTCAGTTGTTTGCGTGTCGTACGGAACCATAAATGAAAATAATTTAATCCTATATGAACACGGTATATGAGACAAGTATATTCTGACAATAACTTTATTTAACCCAATCTCTTATGTACATAACATTTGCCTAATTATTTGCCTAAAAAAGTGCCCCAGGTTATAAAACTGAGCATGAAAACCAGTCTCAAATCTCAAGCATCTGATTGGTTGAAATGACGACTTTCAGCCAATCAGATGCTTAAGGTTTAAGATTTGTTTTCAACTGGTTGAAACCTGTCTCAAATCTCAGCTTTATAACCTTCAGCCAATATCATCACATATGTCAAATTCTATCGTTCGATACAGCGAAAATTTAGTACAAAAAGTAGCAGAACATATTATTTATAGCATTTCTTTTTGTTGTTTTCTTTGCTGTTTTATTATTTTATGAACGTCTAAAAATAAACCGAATACAGATATATTTATTTAGACTAAATTCGTGCCATATAAGTATGTTTGTTACGACACTGAACGTTTGTGACTCAAACGTACATATTAGGAATTTGTATGTTCTGTCAAATATAAGCATTTGAAAACATTTACGATAACTATCCAAGAAATTAGAATTTTATTTTTTCGGCGTTAGCTGTCTAAGCTCACTTTTGACCTAATTTTTTGACGAATGAAATGTTGTAAATAATACTCGTGCGCTATTATTATGCAGCGGGAAAATGATATAAACTATTTCGAGTGGTAGCTTTTTACACCAGAGAGGCATCCAGCAGGGTGGAGAGGTACATGTATCTAGTGGGATTATTATTATTATGCAGCAGGAAAATAAAATAGATTATTTCGATTGGTTTTTAGAGGGTGTAGTTTACGATTACAGTAACGATTTTTATATTTGGTGTCAGTATTTACCTGACACTTACATGTTCGAGCATTATCGTTTTTAAAAGCGATAATTGGATAAAAAATATTTACGATTTAAATAACCAGTTAAGTCCATATTGATGGCTTAAATACAATTTTATATGGAATATTCTTGGGTGTCAGGTAAAAATTTGCGTATATTGCGTACAATATAAAGTGTTAAACGAAAGAAAAGTGCATATATTTCTAGTTCTTACTGGTTCCTTTCTAGTTCGTTTGATACTGATTGTTAATTTCAAGGGCGAAAGTCAATATCTCTGTAGTGTAGTGGCTAATTCTCTCGCCTCGCAAGCGCAGGGCCCCGGGTTCAATACTCAGGAGGAACACACTTTTACGTAAAAGTTAATTTACGTAAAAGTTGGTAGATTTCGCTCTTGCAACAAGCCGTTATTATTCATATTTATCAATTTTCAAAGACATTTATTCATCTTGAGTTCTAACTCTACAAGAGGTATTTTATTGAAACTGAATAACTGTAGATCAAGGCTTAATGTAAGGTATTGCTTCTGGTTTAAACCCCTGTGGCAATTTGATTTGTTATTGACTGTTCCAAGGCGGTAACCCCTCGCTTTCTCTTTTTTGTTAATTCTTTGTGGTTTCCTTTTTGAAACTGAACATTTTCTTAACCATGCTCTCTCTCGCTCTTCTTCTGACTGTGTGGGGAGGCTGTTTTTTCTGAACGTGGCAATTCCTGATATGCATATTTCACTTTTTAATCGACTTATTATCTATTGTAATTGTGTATTTTTTATAATGGGCGACAGTGTGCACATTAAAGTGAAACCCTCATCTATGAGCTACACATAACTCAGTTTTTAATGAGGATAAATCGGTTATTGATCCTTCTTCCGAAATTCTTCTAATTACTTCCCTTATATATTAAAACGTTTTCTGAATTAAAATTTTCTGATTTAAAAATTGAATTATAAACAATGAAATGATTAAACAAGAATCCTTAATGAAATTGTGTTTTGAACTCTTTGCTACGAAATAGAGAAAACAACTGATTTGCAACTCGCGGGGGAAACGTACAAACCAAGATGCATAGATAATGTTTCCAAACTTTATTATCACTGTTAAATTTACGTGTTATTCGCACTTATTGCTCATTGAAATTTATAGCTGTGTCTTAGAAAAACATTTGCGCGACTATTTATCTTAAGAATAGAAAAAAACACTGTAATTTGCGCTAACGTCATCCGTCCTGCGTTATTTAAAGATATCACATTAATAAAGAAATTTTGGTCGTTCAGCAAAACATAATACGTCCCTGAAGTTAATTATAACCTTTTTTCCCTATAACGTTGCTCGCGTAAAACAAATTGTGTTTCCGCTATACGATAATTCATAGCGTATTTGATAAACATTTTGTCAAAGTTTTTATCTAATTTGCTAAAAACATTCAACAGATTGCCTTTAGGTAATTCGGCAAGTAACGCCTGTGGTGAAACATAAATTCCTTTACAGGACGGTTAAATTACAAATTGCTGCTTTCACAAATGAATTTTACCGCATTGATTAATTGACACTCACGACAAAGAAGGCTTGAATAACATAAGAGTATTTATTTCTTGCCATATCTCTATATTGCTTCATTACATTATGCGAAGCCATCTGATCCACAGAATAAGCACTTAAGCATGCTAGAGAGAGGTTTTCAGATGATATCTATATGTTGCTCGGGCATTTAGAAGATTCTCGTCACAAAATGTGTCACAATATATCAATATGCATAGCGAAATCTATAAGCGGATTTTCGCCGTTGACTAATGTGCTATACTCCATTATAAGTGGACACCACAAAGGCAAAATAAGAACACGAAGAAGGCTTAAGAAACAGAACATTCCCAAAAGAATTCAGAACTCAGATAAGATGTGAAAATCCGAAATTCATATATCAAATAAATATATTTAGTCATATAAGATAAGTAAAACGAAGTGTTCCATGTTTTACCAAAACATTCTGTAAAGCAGAGACGAGTTGCACAATACGAGCAAATATATTAGTAATACACAAGTAACAGAATGATCAACTTCTAATGTTCGGACATTTTTGTTCCAAACAATAATATTTCTTACATAAGGAAGATCTGAAGTAAAAAATTTTGTCGCGGATTGCGGGTGATTTCAACCAGAAATCGACTCATAATTATTTATCGGCAAAATGGCCGAAGGACCCTGTTTGAGCTGCTCTTTTGAACTTAAGCTTTTACGTACTGAAATCGATTTCGTATTCAAACACATTATTGTCTTAGTTTATTGTCATTAAAGAAGTTATCAAAACATCGTAGCAATAAGCTTTTCAAATGTCATTTTAGACGGATCAAAGTAAAACTTTACATATTATTACATATAAATATTGCTAAATTCATTTAAGGAAGAATTCGAGATAAGGTTGTTCACATAATAATATTATATTGTTTTCCCCTACATTTTACTTGGAAGTTATTGACTAAAGATTATAGAATCGTTATTTTTTAAATTAAATATTATATACATAATTCTGTTGTTTTTTCCGGTAATTATTTGAAAGCAAGAGACGCAGCTTTACTACCAGGTAGCAGTTTAGTTACTACTGTTTATCATAAGTTGTGGCACCGTTACTTAGAGACAGTGTATGGCTTTGCGAGAAAATCTGCGTTAACAGTCTGTTTGTTCGGAGATTATGCTTCTTTGGGTTAATAAGTTATTCCCACAAACCTTTACTCAATGCACCTAATGGTATATTCTATTCTCATATACAAACTCACTATAATTGACAATCTACATTTTATGACAACAACAGCTTATATACAATGTCTATACAAAACTATTACAAATACACCGTCTAGACTGTTTCGGTATCATGTCCTGTGGAAATCAAATTTAAGTATTCTAATAAAAGTCCTCTTAAACGCGGCGTTAGCCAAGGCATAGCAAAACGGATTTATAGGACTGTTAAGATAACACAGCCAGTATGTAAAGTAATAAAAATGAAGATTGACGCAACTCCAGCTTTTACAGATCCCAATTATAGCCACCATCACGTGATATGGAGTCCAGCATAGAACATAAGCACCCAGAATTATGGAGATCGTCCGCAAAGCTTTACGTGCTCTATTTTCGGATTTTGATTTAATTTTTTGCTTTGGCTCCTTTTTATGTGAAGACGGTCTTAAAGAGTTCACTAAAGACTGCAGCGGACTTCCAACTATTTTCTTATCTTTTGATTTGCTGTCATTGTGATTTGGTACATGGGGTCTACGCTTGCCTCGATGACTATCTTTATGCTTGTGACCTTTGTGTGAGTGTGTTTTGTCCCTTAAATTGTTACACATTTCATTATGGTCCTTAGAAGCATCAACTACCGAAGATGACATAGCTTCAGAGCTACCAGAGTCCCCAGATTGTGGTACTATAAGTGACTTTTCGTCATCGGTCGCTCGCCTACGCCATACAGGCGACTCCGAGTCAGCAACCCTTGGCGTCATCTCCTTTATTTCAGCCAGTATTTTAATATTGTCGGCCGAGGTTAAGGATTTAAGGCTATCCTCATCAATGTATCGTATTCCATCAAACACATCGTTTCCAACCAACTGAGTTGTCTCATTCAATAGATCGGTTTGACTGTTAGCTTCGGTTATTATAACTCCGTCAAAGTCTTGTTTAGACGAATCGCGAATCGGCCTAAATTCAATTTTATTGGAATCTACTACATCCGGTTTGTTTTGTTCTGAGTTCTGACGATGATGGTGATGATGGTGATGATGGTGGTGATGCTGTTCATCCAGAGAATCTTTATCCCCAGAACTTGATGCCTGCGACGCGCTCACGCTATTCCCGGACAAAGAAAATGCAAGCCGTGACATATGATTCGCAGAAGATCCCAGCAGACCTTTCAATGTTGGTTCCGTTTGAACAGCGCTGTTAACGTAACAGCTACTTTTCTTCGTTTCAACAACAATACTACCTTCATCCTCGTCAGACGCAAAAGCAGGACTCGAACTGCGATCTTCCTCAGAGGGCTTGGAATATTCATTATCAGAATTTCTAGAAAACGTAGTCGTGGTATTATTTTCTTGCACGCCTCTTAAATACCTCGCATTATTATTTTCCATCCTCTTCTTGCTGTGTTTAGACTTGGCCCCTCCTCCAGCTTTACTTGCTGGATTTTTAGAAAGTTCCATAGCATGATTCATTTTCTTTTGTTTTGCCATTGATTTCCGTTGTAATGTCAAGGCAACTTTGTAAATTCCAATGTATAAAGAGATCATCACAATCAAAGTTGTCCAGAAATATCCAATCGTTAACAGGAGTGTAAACGTTGGGTCGTTCATGAACTGAACTTCACAGACACCTGGTTTTACAGTTCTTTTACCCACAAAGTATTGCCATCCAACTATTGAAGTGAAGAACACTACAGAAGGAATAGTCCAAGATAACGCAATCATTACTCGTACTTTTCTATCTGTTCTCCAGTTTCTGTACTTTGCTGGAATTTTTACACTACAAAATCTATCGCAGGTTATAAAGAAAACGGTGTACTGAGATGCAAGACAAACCGTCCAATCTAAGGACAGCCAGAGGTCGCATACAATTTCACCTAGAGGCCATGTTCCTATTAACAAATATAAGGTAAAACATGGCATTGAAAACGTCCCTATCAAAAGATCTGACATGGCTAAGGAGGCTATGAAATAATTAGTTGGTTGTCGTATAGTACGTTCCAGCACGAATGATAAAATCACAAGCACATTCCCACACACTGTTATTATAATAACGATTGCAGCTGCTATTCCAAGCATTATAGTCAACCATAGTGGGTGTGGCAGACTAAAGCCTGCTGTATTTGTTTCATTTCCAGAGCTCGGGGTTGTGACATTAGTGTCATTGGCACATAAACTGAAGTTCGTGCATAGATCGCTATAGAGCGTCTCTAGTGTACCATTGAAATCCACTAAACCGCCATCTGTAACATCAATGCTAGACGCCATCGTGAGGAGCGTTGTCACGTGCTAGTCTTATTACGTCAAATCAAAGTGAATCATCGTGTTGGCAAACATTGCTGAAAATAGAACAAAACAGAATTTGCAAACAATCAATCGATTAATATTCCTAATATATTCAAATTAAATATTAATAAAAAAAACTTTTTGTTATTTATGTATTTCAATAATAATTATCTCATAGTTCCACAAAGAGCTGACCATTTCCCATCAATGTAGTTTCCAGTATACCATTTATGTGAAATATTAATGCCAATCGATTTGATCGGCTCCATTAAATTCATTCTCTCTATATACACCATCAACCAGTTGCCTGAAATGTATTAGCGAATGGTTTCTGTTGAAAACATATATGAAGCTAGTTTTCCTTTGGGATTTAAGATATCATCAATTTCATACCGATCTGTTTTTTTTTTGTTATATTTCAACGTCCAGCATCAAAAAATAACTTGATATCGTTTTAAACATACGTGAGAAGCAAGTTCAACTTTAGTTGTACTATATCTTGAAGGGAAGGGGGTATAAAGTGTTTCCAGACAATTCATTTTATTGATAATATCTGTTAAGAGAATTCCGAGGGTGAAAAAGAATACATTTGCAATAAAAGACCAAGTGCAAAATTACTTTTACGATGTACGCGAGACAAATTAATTTGCCATTTCGCGAAATCGTGATAAACAGAGGTCTACATGGCGTTGTCTAAGTTAGAACACCCAAACTAACAAAGACAAAAACAAGTTACCGTACGTCAAATAGTGTTTTACCCGAATTGAAACGAAACAACTAAATTTAAAAACTAAAGCCCTCACATCATTATATCAACAATGTATGACTGTTTTTTTAAAGAACGGACTTTATATCTAAATTTAATTTCAACAACTTTTTCTTTTACTATGTATCAGACAGTATACGACATACCAAGAAACATTAATAGAAACGTTTCTGACTAGAGATACTAGGTTATCATATTATCACAAACGTGATTAAATGAACATCAAAAATGTTTAAGAACGGTATTTCATCATAGCTGTGCCCAAGATCACAAAACTAAATCTGGAGATCAGTCTCAAATCTCAAGCATCTGATTGGCTGAAATGGCGACCAGTCGCCATTTCAGCCAATCAGATCCTTGAGATTTGAGACTGATCTCAAAACTTAGTTTTATGATCTTGGGCCCTGAATTGAACATTTACAGATACTATTCGCCCATTGAAAGCCAGAAGGGGTCATTATCGTTTTTATAGTCGCTGATGGCCCCGTTTGGCTTTCAATAAACGAGATATATGTTATATGTGGAAGCAAACTTTGGTAAATCACGACGAAACGGGTTTGAATCAATGACTTAAAGAGGCTTCAAATGAAGAAAACACGCTCATAACAAGAAAACAATCATAGAATGGAACTGACAACATAACACAATGCATATAGAACAATTGAAGATGGGTTCTAGATACGTAAACGAACTGAATACACTCTCACACTGCAAGGTGCTTTTTATTGATCAATTTCCTTTATTTACAGATGCAGGTTTCAAACAGGTTTATGTTTCAGCTCTTGGCTGGAGATCTTCTTTTATCATTGTTGATGTTGTTGATAACGACAAAACTAGCGAGACGAGTTTGCTGCAGCTTGTTAAATCTAAAGCGATGCGTTGTGAAACAATAGAAATGATGAGTAACATGTTCTCAGATATTGCTTTAATGACAACGGGATACCAGTTTACAAGTGGCTGTTGATCGCATTCTAACTTCTGGTGCCGAGTTAGGCCTTGAGTAACGAAATGAACATTTTTACGTCTACGTTTATCACATGCAAGCTTTTTTTTGTTATATACATTTTGTATGATGATATGCTTTTATGCATAAGTTTGAAATAAAATTCCTGTTCTGTTTCTGTTCTGTTTTATAATACATGTTTTTTCTGTATGATATGCCGTAAAACAAGTACAATAAATCGGAAATATGAAACGGGGTTATATCACTTTTTTAAGGATTGCATGGAACAGATGTTACGACCTTCGACATAAAAAATACTATTTGGTGTCGGGATCTACTTGTAAAAATGATAGTTTCTTGTTTATAGTACGATTCCCATGTCTTGATTGGAACCTAGCTATTGACTCACACCATTTAGCACCTACTATCAATCAATTCCATCAATACTTTCAATCAATTCCATCAATACTTTGATTTTGAAGTTTTATTAATGTTCGTTCGCTATATAATCGTTTTAGATAAAGGTTTTGCACGTTATCATTAAACGTTATTATTTTCCTACTTTAAATGACCACTCTATATGGCTCTCGTACTGGGATGAGAAAAATTTAATGTTATCACTTTCAAACCATATCTTCTACGACAGTCGCCAAATTGTTAAAATGTATAATTCTTCTTAGATGCTTGTCAAATTTACAGAGACCATAAGAAAACAATACTGGGGGTTATAAAACTGGGATTGAAAACCAGTCTCAAATCTCAAGGATCTGATTGGCTGAAATGGCGAACAGTATTTTTGTAACAGTTACATGTAGTTTGGTTAAAGCCCATTTAACCCCACTTACATGTTATTGAAAGTGTTGAAATAACAGTTTTGTTACAATTTTTGAATGTTCGTTTTTAAACTTTAGTTTGTGATTTAAATATCTGGGCTATTCGAAAATAATTTCTCATCGCTTTCTGTAAGAACGGTGACGGGGATTTTGTTTCTGAATTTGCTGTTTTCTGCTGTGCATATAGCACATCTTTGTATTATATTGCGATGTGATATAAATGCAACGTGTTCTGGTAACTTTAATTAACAGTAGACAAATTCTGTGTCTTTATTCAGGAAAAGTAGCAGCCACTTCCAATAATCAGAAAATAAAATGACACCAAATGGTGTAATAAAATGTAATGAGCGCTCTCCGGTGCAATAAAGCTTTATCTTGCTTTTTACATTATCCAACGCCTGGACAACAAATGGAAAAACATTTTTCTGCCGCAGACAAATTGACGTTACGTTTAACATTAAGATAAAATAATAAATTAAAGTAAATGTGTTGTTTTTGTTATTGTTGTTGTTGTTGATGATGATGATGCTGCTGCTGCAGATGATGATGATGATGATGATGATGTTGATAGTGGTGATGATGATAATGATAGGTTTCACCATATGTTAGTAGAAATTATTTGCAAAGTATTGAAGCCAGTATGTGTTCGAAACAGATATCATTAATCATTGGTCCAGGAGTATATAATGCACCAGTTTTCGCAACAGTGTGTAAATTTAGCAATATGTTTCTGAGGTCAATGGTAAGTAAAGCATCGTAAGTAAGCCATGGTAAGTTGTTTTTTTTTTCAAAACAACGACTAGTCTTATTTTGCCGAAATTAAGATAAAGTGCATGTCAAACATTACAAAATATTTTATATAATACATATTAAATTAACACTTAAATGTTAAAATGGCAATATACCCATAATCCCAATGTCCATTGACCTAATGTAAATGTGATCTCACTTCAATGGCTTTGCTATCTCGCTTACAAGGAAGAAATTGCCCGAGAATAACTGTAAACCCCGTCACCGTGTGATTTATTAGTTAAGACGACTGCTTCAGTAAAATCCCTGTGCTCCATATTTCAAGATTTCCAAAGATAATAAAAAACCCTGATGGATTATTTCTTTAAATGTGTTATAACTAATCAAATTACGAAGAGAAACAGTTCTGCTAATTTTTGACACAGGGGAAACAAATTAGACAAAAAAAATAAAACTGCAGTAAAAACAAAACTATCCTTAAATTTTCTTGAAATTGCTTGACTTACTTTTTTGTAGTTGATTTGTAGTTGATCGAGTGAATAAAGCATCTTATTTTGGCTACACGTTCGATATACCAACCATATTTTGAAGATCAAACGTGTCTACATTTCTTCCAAGCTTTAATGAATGAATTGAAATAAACATGTTAAAATACAATAAACAATCTACCGTGTGAAAATATTTAAACGTCTGTAACCGATCACTAAAATAGTGGCAGGTTGTTAAATGGCATACATACCCTAGACTTACGTTCTTGACAGCATACTTTTCACAGATTGTAAATGTTTTCCCAATATCCGTCAATAAATAAAATAAAAAATAAAGAACATATCTTCTTCGATAATTTTAGTTGTTCGATTATGCGCTTTTGAATGCCATATACCTTTTTAAGCAATATGTGAATTCTTATTTAATTATTTGTTGAATTGTGATTTCAGGAAGGAACAAAAGGAATTTGAGTATAGTTTACTGAGCCCGGCGACACGTTTTCTCAAGCCAAAATATTATATTAAAATAAATAATAATTTAAATTTTAAGTTTCTTTCTAGTAGCATTTATAATTTGAACTTATTTCCAATATGCAAAGCACAGCATAACATTCTATTGCTCAAAGACGAGGGAAAATAGATGTTCACGCTGCTCTTTTTTATTATTATAATTGCACCAATACGGTATCTATACCATATATTTATGAAAATCTTAACATCCTAAATCACTTGAAAAAACAACAACAACATTTTAACAAGAGTCCCGTCTTGCATTTATTTCAACTTATAACTTTACCGCATATAAAAGATATTTAAAGAGGAAGTCTGTGATCGTAACTCGATATTAAAATGTAAATATAAATTACAAAATACAAAGCTAGCATTATACCCACTGACCGTAAACAGTAAAAGACTTTAAAAGTGATATTTTTATTTATTATACATATGAAATTAATTAACAATTTATTTAATCGATCTTCATTTTGAGCTGCATTAAACATTTAAATGAAAAACTGATTTTCTAATTTGATAAAATTGAAATATACATTATTTAAAACAGGTTTTAAAAGCAAAGACAACATATCAAACCAGTATATAGATAAAAAAAAATAATTAATATTTTTTGCTATTTCATACCGTTCCATTGTTAGTATACGTCCTAAATATTTAACATGGTAAATTCTTTACATCCAATTTGTCAATGATATCCAGAACATAATAATCTGCAAACAAGTTTCTAGCAGATATGCTCTAACATTGCACAGCTTCAATTTTAAGAGTGAAAAAACACTATTATCGATATTCCTAACCATTCCTGCGAGATTCAGAATAAAATGCGTTTTGCGCATAGCGGTTAAGCCTGACACCTCCCCCAAATCAGACCTTGCTAGTGTGATAAGACTTTACAACTTTTCCCCAGAAAAGTGACAGTAAAATCAATAATTTAATAGAATGTAGCGGCGAATGTCTCTTGCGTAATTTTCTACAAGTTATCGAAAGCAATTTGTCTGTATAAAGACAGGGACGCGCGAAATGTAAATACAATCATTTAAAGTAAATAAAACAGTGAAACAGTATGAATCCGAGTTGTTATTTGATCCTGGAATCGCCAAACCACTTGCATCAAAAAGCTGAATAGTAAAAACAATGTATTTGAATATTAAACGCCTTAAACAGCAAAACAGAGCGGTAGGTTTCATTACCGTTATAGACGAAACAATAATTGTCAGAACATGTTTACCTATAATGTCTCAACTCAGCCTAAACACAGAATATGTGTTTTTGTATTAAATAGTGGCAATGAGCACATTTCTTCAAGAAAAACAGATGGCGGTGTACGTGACAATTATAGGCTAGAGAGCATTGTTTCCTTGACAACAATACTGACAAAATCAAGGAGACCTGTCTTACAAACACAACGATAATATTACATTGTCATATTAACGTGGCAAATAAGCACATATTTACGGTCAAACGTTTGTCGCAATGGAGAAGAAAATTATACATAAATGTATGTATTCAAGCGTTCGTCAACAGCGATCATTTGGAGGGAATAACGATATAAGAATATATGGGGACGGACAGTGACGGAGATATTAATGCAATTTGTATTTGCATGTAAATAGCGATTGACCCCAATGATCGGAGAATAACACGTTTGTAGCCGATAAGAGTAAATGAGACCATTTATGGTAAATTGGTTTCTGTTTGCAAGGAGATGGGATGTTTCTGTGATTAATAGGCTTGGCAGGGTATGGGATTTGTCACACAAAGAGATAATATTAGGCCGAGCGAGATATTTGTCAGATTATATCTATTCAGGCGAGCAAGATTAATAACTATTGACCATAATGGTTGCGTAACTTTAATCCAACCAGAAGAATCGGTTAAGTTTATAACAATATTGCAAGGCACATAATAAGGGACATTTACCGTATTGAATTATCAATAAGACGATGAGTGCAAAAAACAGCTGATTAGGTAGGAAATTAAATGCTTGACTGCTGAACATTTTCCGTGTAAGTGATAACATTGTAGCTGTCAAAATTCGAGAACAAGAAACGGATCACGAGACTACTGCGGTATTACTCAAAAGAATGAAAGTGTTTTAAGGGCTCAAAATGAAGGAAGAAAAATTAAATATCAGTTTGCAAACGATATATAGGTAAATATTATAAAAATCAGTCTTTTCTTTTTAGTAAAACCTAGAAAAGTAATGCCGTTGATTTCAGCGAAATTTCTGAGTCGTATTTATCAGCAACGACGTGTTAAGACAGTTAGATTGTATTCTTGTTATTAAGCAGAATCATGCAAACAGCCTCCAACTATGCCTGTAATTCTTCAATAAGAGGAGTATTCGTCTTTGCATTTAGTAATTACTGTCTTAATCCTTCTGGTCAGGTTTGATAAAGAATGTCTCATTTAGGAATTCCTGGCTTATATTCAGGGTTTGCACTGATGATATAGAAAACGTTTTACTTCGAGCAACCATGGTTCAATAACACTGTTATTATGCACAACGGGATAAAACGCGTGCAGTAATCATAGCCTCTTAATACAGCCAAATCACAGAACGAGAGAGAGAGAGAGAGAGAGAGAGAGAGAGAGAGAGAGAGAGAGAGAGAGAGAGAGAGAGAGAGAGAGTATACGTTTACCATAAGATCAATTTTTAAAAAAACTTTACGATCATTTAACGAAAATGAACCTCAGAGGGTCTTAAGTAAAGCACCAAAACAGTCTCTTTCCCTCTCTTCCCACTGATTTTCTCCCTATCTCTTTTTCTTCTCTTTCGCTTCCTTTCCTTGAGTTTTGTTGGTGGATGTACATGATATAAGTTATATGTACCTCATTGTTGTGTTGTGTGTTGTATTTTGTCATTAAATTGTTAAACAAAAATAAGTTAAATAGATTTTAGGAATCATGCATCAGAACATAACATCATGTAACACATTTAGGCAATATATATTTGCACTACTGCCCATGGACAGGCTCTATCAAACCGAGTCTGCATATTTTAATATTTAATATGTCTGTTCGGTGGCTTTCAAAGTTCTCTCTTCATTTGTTTCAGTAGATTATGTATAAGCTAAAATTAAGCAAATAAGCATACAAAAGAAAAAGAAAAATATGATTTCTTACCAGTGAAATATAAAAATAGATAAATAGTGCAGCGTTTCCTCATTGCTACATCTCTTGAAATTACAGCTTGTGGAGCTCTTTCGGTAAAATTTATTTCGATCTGGCATTAAAACAAATATTCCCTATATTTTGCAGGAAAGATACAAACAACGATGTTTTCAATTATGTTGTGTGGTGAAATTTTTAGGTTTTCGTCCAATTTAAAACATTAAAATCTGAAAATAAAATCAATATCTTGCAGTTTCAAACAGATCAATTACAGTTTTATTTGAATTCTACCAGAATCAATCTAATTCGTCTGGGTCCTCTAGAATGCAGACCGACTCTGATCCTGAAGAAAATCACAGCAAATATGGAGCATTTTTCGATTATCCGCCACGTTTGAGGCGAAATTGCCGGTAAGAGAGAGAGTTGCAATTTACCAGCAAAGTCATCAACAACGGACTTTATTTAATAATATACCAAACGGAGCTTCACTGAGGTAATTTGCGCTAGAAAATGACAGTCTATTGCTCAAAAGCCGAGGAATATTAGATGTTCGCGCTGCTAAATAGCTATAATTCAAAATGTTTCTTTAGTGGTCAATACTGCTTGATAGTTCCTTTCAGGGAATCAATAGACTAGCGAAGTTGCGTCAAGTGCTGTATTCATCCCACGGAAAGACAAGTAGCCAAATTTCCGGCGCTTGAATGCATGAAAATGCAACAAAAGAAAATTCCACGGGTTGTAAGACAGAAAAAGATATTTGTAGTTAGAGAAAATGTTTTAGTGGGGCTTTGATAAACAGAAGCCAGCACAGATCAAAGCATTAACTGAGTTAGAATTCATTTACAACTTAGTCCAGACAAGAAGAACAAACATTTAATAACAATTTTGCTTACACAACAACCGGATCCAAAGTTTGCTTTATAATAAACATTCCCTGTAATTAAAAATATTTGAAAACTTGAAACAAAGTCTAAGAGTACTTGAGGACGTGAGATGTCTCTATCGCGGCAACCGAATTTTATTAAAGTCTTATAAGTAAAAACATTGTGTTTAGTTGTTTTTTCTATTTTTGTCTTTCGCTATTTGAAGTAAGTTTTCGACAAGCACATCCACTTGACGATTGTTTATAGATTGGAATATGTTCAGAATTTAACTTGACTTTGTTTGTTGTTTAAGAATTTTGCTCGGAAGTTTTTAAGCTCGTGCATCCTAGAACCTGGTTTCAATACTAGTTGTTAAAACCATTTTTGTCTCTGCGATGTCTTTGGATAGTAAGTCTGGTTGTAGCCGCTCTTAATTTTTGTTAAATTTGTGTTAAACCTTGTTTCTTTCTGCCTTTTATGTAATTAACGAAAGCTGTATCAAACGTCAATCCAGAAAATGAAAATTAATATAGTTAAATAATTCTTTTAATATATGCGTTCTATATCTATCATTTTAAAATTTTACAGAAACATATTTATCCAACTAAAAGGGATGCTGGTCAAATAAGGATTTGGCAAAAAAATACACATTGATACCCATTATTTGCAAACGACACAGAGTTTCGACATACACAAGAAAAGCAAATAAGAAAAAAAAAACATGTAATATACAATATATTGAAATAATGGACAAAAAAAGAGGACGATCTTTCTTAAATTTCATAGAGCTTTTCAAGTTCGTGAGAGAGTACAACACTTTTGGCAAATATTTAGCATATATTAAAAACGGGTTTACTCTTTTACCAGACTGACCGCCATTCAGACCACATATAATAAATTGTGAAAACATTGATACTGATGGAAATGGAAAGCACTTCAGCGTGAGATCTAATATTGTGCAATATCAAAGCGCTTGACCTCTTGAATGGTCCAACTGGCATTTGTAACGATGTAAATTACACGGAAAGCGATATTCATCTGGGAAAACTGGTTTGTATCAACGTATATGCAATTACTGTTTCTGACCCAAAAGGAGCTATTTCGAAGATCTTGCGTGTGTGGTAGCTGAACGTGATCACGCTATAATAAGATAAAGCCTGCCAGACAGAGCGTACAGCATATCTAAACAAAACCACATACTGTCAGTTATTTACTTGTTTAAATATAACCAAGAATTCAATAAACTAATAATGCAGCGACTTGATCCAACATGTGTTGGACCTTGTGATGCAGAATACTGGCAGAAAAAGTAATGTTTGAAAATTTATATGCAAATATTGAGTTTAAAGTCAGAATAATAAGTTGACTGACGTACGATCCAGTGGATGCACAAAACAAATCAAACTAACAGTTAGCAATAAGGAATCGATCTAAATGAACTAAATCCAATCCAGTCTATGTTTAATTTCTTTTTCGTTGTTTGTTTGGTGAGTTTTAGAGATCTTATCGTGGAATATTATTGGTTTAAAAGTCTCATTGAATGTTCCATGACAAGCGTCATTGCTCTACATCGTTTGGGTAGGATCAAAATTTATATTATTGACTAGACAAGTGTTAATATTGAGTTGCGCTCAACCTGGGACAGTCATGTTCATTAACTTTCCTGTTAAGAACAGCCTTGCACAGACAGAGCTTGCAGTACTTTAATGTCTCGAGTTCGATGGCTTTCAAATTTCCTTTTTATCCATTTTAGTGAGCGAAATGATCAAAGAGCACAAAATAAATGTATTACATTTCTATATTGCATCGGTTCATTAAGAACATACAACCAATTTACACTGTCAAACTGCAATTTAATTGAAAACAATCAATTACGTATTCAAAAGCCTCATAAGTGAGTCAAGCAGCGGTAACGTTAGATTTCAATAAGCTTTATATTCTAATTAGTTTTATGTTAGGATATTGGCTGCGTTGGACTTACTTAGAATACTGGGCAATTGAAACTAACGCACGCAAGCGCTGTCTAATCAACTCATGACACCAAAGGTATCATTGTTACACATGCCATGATCAAGCTCGATCAATATCTAGTTATATTTTCTAACCATAAGTAAGTAATATGAAAGTCTACTTGGAGGATTTAGATACACTACAATTGCCGAGAGATAAACGCAGTGGCATTCATTTCATGTATTCGTATCATCATTATTATTTAATAGTTGCCTTTAATATAAATTGTTGCTTACTAAAAACAGCAACAATGTATGGCTTGCTATAGCAAGCAAATTTGTATTCTCCACGGAGCATTGGCTCATTACACCTTTTCAAGCTATTTGCAGGATCGGTCGTGGTATGCTTCCAAAGAAGGATATGCCGCGGTTCTAACATTTGTGTAATATATATTCATACAAAAACAGATTTTAAAAAGCACTAGTTGTACACACTTCTATATTTTATTCTATGTGAAACATGATAATGTAAAATCTATGTGAAACATGATAATGTGAAAATCTATGTGAAACATGATAATGTGAAAATCAACATAAATGCAATGTAGTTAAGTACTATGGGGAAATCTTTTCTTAAAAGAACCTAGAAGCTCGATTTGTTTCTTTTATCCCTGTCATCGTGTTCTTGCTGATTTTACTCCAGGAGCTCTGGTCTCGGTAAGATCATTGAGTACCCGCTTTTTGGCTTTGCAATGCTATTAGATTCTTATGTTTTATATGTTTGTGTGCTTTTGCATGCAACATTGTTGAGCCAATAAGTGGGTTGGAGTTGTTTCACCAAGACGACTTGTATTTGTTTTGTAGTATGAGAACCTGTTGGGGCAAGTGTGAGGTTGGTGCACCCTAGAACCTGGTTTAAACCCCCAGTGGCAATTTGATTTGCCACTGACCGTTCCAAGGCGGTAACCCCTCGGGTTCTCATTTTTGTTAATTGTTAGTGGTGTCTCTTTTGAAACTGATCATTTTATTAACCATGCTCTCTCCCTCTCTCTTCTTCTTGACTTTGTGGGGAGGCTGTTATTTCTGAATGTGGTCATTCCTGATATGCATATTTCACCTTCTTATTTTCCTCATAACAAGTAATCAACTTCACAGGTGCATAATTACCCAGTCATTTAACACGTTTAATATTTAATCTCCATTATTATGTTCTATGATCATGTTCTTTGCACATCTGCAAAAGTTTAATATATGAGGATAATATAACTTTTTTGTGATAACTACTTGTTGCCGATTTATTTGCTTTTCGACATTGACCATCAGGATTTTAAATTTAAAACGTGTCAAAATGAGCTAGAGACACTTTCATTTGAAATTCACTATAGCGCTATTTGTGCAGTGTGGCGGCCGTAAAAAGTCTCCCCGTACATTTAGTCAGTACACAAACACAAACACTAAACACTAAAACAAACACAACTAAAACAAATGATCTGTAATAAGTTTGGTATTATAAATGATCAATTGTAAAATGCAAAATTTACACCATAAATGTCTCCAATTTATCTTTCAACATAAACAGAACGTCAGATTGCTACGTCCTCCAGTTTTTCCAACGAGTAGCTATAGCGGTATCTATTCGCATGGGTAAATTGATTTCGTACCTAATAATGACTTCCTGTTTGTGCTGTACCGTATAATCGTGACGGAAATTTGAACATGGCGTTGTCAGATAAAGAAGTATTTTATGATTGTCGTGTACTCGAATAGGACATTATAATTAGAAAATTGTGGATCTTTTTTCTATCGTTGAGATGTTATTGTCCTTGTTAATTTTCAGCCGTATTCTGGAAGAGATTAATTACGGTTGTTAAATCAGCGGAGTGGTATTTTGGAGTGTTTATTTAGTAGACATTGCCATGTAGAGACACTATATCTTCTTGTTCATTATACTCAAAGCTGATATTTGGCATTGGAAGTAATCGATAGTACGAGTTCTTGCATGCCAAATATTTCAGGTGAAGGTCAATGTATTTGGTTATCGTAAAATTCCCAAAGGATTAGTCTTAAATAGTAATCATTAGCGTTCAGTATCACCTTTAAGTTTCATGGAATATTAGAAAAAAAAACAACAACAAATTACGAATAGCTAGCTTTTGGGGATCTCATTATTGAATTGCGTGTATGGATAATAAACACATCTGAATGGGATGTGATATATTAATTTATTCACTGTTTGCTTAATACGCCTTAATTGGCATTCCGTCTATATATCAGATACAGACGAACATTTTCTTCATTCCCAAACCGGAACAATCAAATTAACATAGGAAGTTAAATTAAATCGAGTTGAATTTCACCTTAAAATTACTTTGCTGTTCATCCTCCACAAAATGTAAATAAGTTAGACTTGTTTTCACTTATTTTGAAGAAGTACAGTGTATTACCTTTTACTCCATGACTAATATCCTTGACGCGACGAGTCTAAACCCAGATCAGCTCCACATTCAAGCATATGCTTAAGCTGATAAGAACTGATATTGGTCAAACATTGGATATAAGCCGTACCCACTGAGTATAGTAATCATTCGCTTGGGTATTTGTTCTGTTTATTTATTAGTGTTTGTGTGTTCTCTAAAATCATGATATGAATTTTGAGTTGTCGGTTACTATGTTTCTAGTTTCTTGTTATGCTAATAAAAGCTATGAATAGTAATGCTATGACAAGCAATGAAGTTAATTTAAAAAAAGAGAATAATTTTAGTATCTGTAGCGTGTTTCTTTGTATATGGTGACAAAAAACGTTGATTTTTCTAATTGTACATGCAAAAATGAACATAGATGTCAATAACACTTGATTAAACCCTTCTGTTTAAGTCGTATAGTATCTTAGAGGAGATTGACACGATCTCAGTTCAAAAATACAAACACACTTTCTAAAACAAATGTCCAAATTTTTTATGATAAAATGCCATTACATACATTCAGAATGAATAATTACCATCATTATACAAACTATTTAAAAAAAACTGGAAATTTCTTTTTGTTCAATTAATAAATGTAGTAATTTGGTGTTCTTGAAAGTTGGCAGCATAAACTGAATATCAATGTCTCATATATTTTCACAAAGGTATTTACGTCTGTTATAATGTACTTATAAGACTTAGGAAACTCGGAAAGTGCGTATCAATTCTGTGTCGAGACAGAATAATGTGTTTTGATATTGTCATATGTACGAAACTTCACTGAAGGTGTTTTTTGTTTTGTTTTTGAATTGTCTTCGTATCCTTCGAATTCATAAAAAAACATATAATTCAATATTTTAAACAGACAACCTTTTATGGGGGTTTTATGTTTATTTTGTTTAATTTACAATGAAACTGCTGTATGTAACTGCAAGCTCAACTAAAAAATTAATTCTTTAAATATAGTTTTATACAATGCCATAGAACGTATTTTTAGCTTTGTGGAAGAGGTTTGCGTTATTAAGGAAGAAATAAATGAGCAAATAAGTAGAGTACTTACTGCATATTATCACATTAGTCCATTCATATTTTCGGCTATTGACCTTTCTATCTCAAGTTCTAAATGTCAATACGCTTTTTCCTTTTTCATTTAAACAAGTAAATTATGATTATTTGTTTGCACTTGACGATGATTTGCGCACGTATTCATTTAAAAGTACACAGTCTTTACATGATTACGTTCTTTTTTATAGAGTTAAATATATAATAGATTAAACTATTGTTATTATTTGTGTTTCAGCATACTCAACAGAATATATTACATGCAAACTTTTTTCAAAATGCTAGTTCTTTTGCACAACATAACCAACAAGCAATTTTATCTCTTTAGTGATCCCGTATAAAGTACAAGGAATCAATCACAGCACATTGCGAGATTTTATATCACCTGTACACCTTTTATAACAATAAAGATATCAGCGAAACCGATTCTACTGCAATTTAATTAAATAATAAAGACGACTACAGAGATAGTCCGAGCATAATTGAACTTTTAGTGCCATGAATAATTCTGCTGCAAGGCAATTTAACGACAGTTGAATTTCATTATAGGTTAGAAAATATATAGACGAACTAACCCTTGAAACAACAACAATGAATAATTGAACAGGTTCGGGAAAAGACTGGACACATTTCACGCCAGCCGTGTCACTATATTGTCTAGTATACCACGCGTAATTAAGTTTACTGTGATAGATTTATTGCTATGCGCTAAGTTCGGAATCAGAGTAATAACGCCAACACCTTTATTGATCAAATGACATTTGTGTAAATATCAGAAGGCGGGAGTACTTCCGTTTGGAAATTTGACAAGACTGTCATCTCTTTTGAGTAACATAATGCTCTGTTGTGTTGTAAAATTTCTTGAAATACAAGAAATGAAACTAAAAGATAACATGTATAAATTATAATAACAAACTTTACAATAGATGAAAGGGAACTTTAAAAGCCACCATACACGACAGATGTAACAACTATTGCAGGCTCGGTTTGATTGAGCCTGTTCATGGAAAGTAATGGAAATGCAAAGAACAGCCCACGCCGCCTAGCCCCGGGTTGAGCGCTACTCAATATTTACACCAATAAACAGTACAATTGATATCCACCCCAAACGATGGTGTGCATATGGCGGTGAACATGGAACCTTACAAGATTGCTTGTTATGTTTACATATAGCTCTACCACCCGTAAAATGTGAAGCTGTAATTTCAAGTGGGTATTGAAATAAATTTCTTCTTGCATATACCAGAGGCAATGAAAATTGTTAACTCCCAGCAAGAGTCAGTTGGGTGATAACAAAAGGAAATGAGTAGTAAACGCATCATTTGTATAAAGTAAGAATTGAAAATAGTCATTCCAAATCATTTACACCAAGATTGGGTGGGAAGTAGGTAATATAAAGTAAATAACATATTCGGCAATCACCGATTTATTGTAGGTTTTGTTTTCATTTTTCAAAATAATACAAACAAGTGAACATGTGCATGTAAGGGATCAAATGACCAGCATCGAACCCATGTTGCCTGATTCCAGCTGAAGTATAGTACACGCACGTGCACTGTATACGATTTTACTATGTTATCTGCTTTTAGCAAATTTCTTCATTTGCATAGTTTATGCTTCCATTCTGTCGTCAGCAACGAATTAACGACGTTGGATGTTTTTAATGCATTTGTTTTATGTTGGGGTGCCGAAAAATGTTACATTCATTTCAGGTTAGACTTGCACAAGATTTATTGCTTTAAAAGCTGTCTGTATGCTACTAATGGACTGAAATGTTATTTTGATGGAACTAAAAAAATATGCCTCGATACCAAAAGAAACACAAAACCAATGCGAGGCATCAATCACTGAAAATAATAGTCATACGAAAGCTTGCATTTTCAGTAATGTGTCATTTAACAACACTCAATGCCAGTTAATCATACAAAATGATAATACATTTAATTCGAACAAAAGTAAATAGGTTCTACGTGGAAAGCTTAAGTATATATATCTTCTATAAAAAATCTACCTGACTGTTTTTAATTGGACATAATAGTGGATGCATTTGCTTTATAGCAATACTTTGCAACCAAAATAAAGGCTTTGTGTCATTTATTTACTTTTTACTTTGATATTACTATTTTGATGTATACATAAATATAATAATTATTCTTTTGAAGGAAGCGATCCTGATGCCCCATATACATTGATGTGTAAAACGGAATTTCATTATTAAATTTTCTTTCCATTATCGTATTTAAAAGTTATTTTAACTCAACCAACTCACTAATTGTATTATAGTTTATTCTGTCTTAGGTTGTTTTATCTGAGCTAAAGATATTCCATAATCATTTTTATATTTATTCGGATCAGCAGTTGCTAAGTTCTAAGTGTCGTCTGAAAAAAAAAATACCGCAAGTACTTAGAAACAGTGAATAATTTGTTCAGTCCTACCAAAAGCGATATATTATATAAAATGAACTTTCCAAACCTTAATATGGCAAGCGGATTGCGCAATTAATCCAATAGCCCTGGTTATCGACCAATTACTATAGATATCGGTTCGATAACCATAGTCATTGACACTAATTTGAGATACCGCCCGATAACCATAGTTATTGGTGAAACCCTAGATATCGGCGAAAAACCATAGTCATTGTTGTTACATGTAACTATAATAGTTCTTGGTTCGATAACCATATCGATATAACGATATCGCCAAGAAATAAAGTTACCGACCGAAAACAATATTTATTTGCGTTAACCGTGGTAAAAGGGTGATATCCGGGGTTTTCATCAACCAATATTTCTGAAATTGTTAAATTAAATACTGCATAATTTGGTAATTTAGTTCCGTAAATAGTGACTGCTACATTATTATTTCTATTTTATTATATTAGATAATATCAGCGATCTTACCATTTTGAGTTTAGACAATACCATAAATATAACAAAGTAATTTTTGTATGCACGAACATTTTATAAGACTTTTTTAAGAAATAGATGCACTTTCAATACAATTATTCCGTAAGAAAGAAATGTGATGAAATTAAAGTCTAGACTCTCGTAAGACAAATCGCTGTCACGTTTAATAAATTCTTTCTTTAATTTGCATTACATGCTTAAAAAGTTTTTGTTTTAAACCGATATAAAGGCGTCCCCAAAGCCTTTAATATACTTAGTCTTCCCAGAAGCGCTTATTTTCGCGGAAAACCAAATATGGATTTCCGCGTATTAAAAAAGAGAAGCGAAATCTTATTTTCTCCAGAAAATACTAACTGAAGTGACGTCAGGTCAGCACCTATTTCAGTTTTATTATTCAGATAGTGACATTTTAATAAATTAAATTAAAAAAATCCAATTTTCATACAGCCCCGAAAAAGTGTCCGGCGAGCGTCTTTGAAGTCACTGCAAAAAACCGGCGTTGATAGCTAACTTTGAAGGTAAATATCGAAACAACTTGTTGATTAATCGAAAAAAATTGTGTGGCTTCTTGCTGGAGTCATCGTCAATAAATACCATACCAAATTTCATAAAATATTTTTCAAAAATTCGCAGCAAAGTGTCGCGTTCCACCTTAATGTGTAAAAAATCGGAGAAATGTGAAAACTTCATTTATACTGAAATAACAACAGCAACAATAAGTTCTCAGCTATAGTTTGCAAAAAAATCTCCAACCATTATTCCATATACGAGTTAACAGTAATAGAGGGTCCAGGTGCTTGGTAGTTAACTATTCGAAATAAAGAGTCTCAATAAATATACAAATACAATTCGTATTATATACTGTCAAGCGATCTTAATGCGTCTGGAAAGACTTGTTTCGTAAACTTTAATACAACCTCATTGCACATTCCTAGCACATAAAGAATGCGTGTAAATCTAATTAATTGCCGTCTTAAGTGATTTGCGAACATCTTCTTTAATTGAATTATTTGAACATGCACGAAACATTGAAGGTCGCTTGGGACACAGACATCGATAAAAAGTGCATTAAATCTGTGTAACATCGTAGAAGCAAGGCTCACGTAATAAAGCTAATAAATATCGGAACCTGTCAAGGATTGTTCTTGTTTTCTTGATGTTTATAAATCCTGGTGGAGCCGTTACTGAATTAAGAAATGTTAGGCTGTTTTCTATTTCAAGACTTCAGTTGAAACCAGAAGTACAATTATACTATCACTAAAACATGATTCTGATAGAACTGTTTAAAGATTGTTTTTAATGTTGTGGTAAGTACGTCAACAAATCAGTGAATGAGATTTTGAAAATTAAATTTCGGTTTATTCTTAGTTTTTCTAACACATTTAAGTCTCTTTTTAGAAAATTAAAAAGCAGGAAGTCTATACGTGGGGTGCCTGGACGATATCCAAACCTATATTGGCCGGGATATTGAAACCCCTCATAAACTGGTAGAACTATTTTCACACAAAAGTTTTGTTGGAGGCATCATCAAAATACATACGTACTACGCTCAGACCTTCAAAGAACGTACCTGATACATGTAATAGCACTTAAGAAGATATACTTGATCAATAATTATCAAAATTATCTTCGACACATTTACAACTACATGTACCACCATCAGATTCCAAATCAACAATTGGTATTTACTTTCGGATAAATGGAATTTGATTGAATAACATATCTGAAATGATGGAATATGATCTACTAACATATCTGAAATGATGGATTTTTTTAGACTAACATATCTAAAATCTTATTGTTCAACATATCTGAAATGATGGAATTTTATTTACTTACATAACTGAAATGATGGAATTTTATTGAATAACATATCTGAAATGATGGAATGTTTTTGACTAACATATCTTAAATGATGGAATTGTATTGACTTAGATATCTGAAATGTAGGAAGATGGGTCGGTTTAATATATATGCAAACATTCTTTGACTAACATATCATTTAAAATATTTGGGTTTCTTCTTTTCCTAATTGCCTAATATATTCAACAGATGAAGTATGCTTCGTCTTGTAAGAGCTTATTACATTCATGTTTAAGTCATATGGTCCAGACAATAAGTCGACAAATATGACTTTAATAAGTTTTTGCGTAACAATATCCGATAAATAAAACATGGAGATGGTGCCAAAACCACTTCAAAGAGAAACAAACAAGAATCAGAGACAATATGCTAGGAATGGTTTGGCACAATGCTGCGAGTAAAATATTTCCATTGCCTGTTATTGGCTTGTTTATTTTTAGTTTGCACCAGTCGATTTCTATTGAATTAGTTTATTCTGCTGGAATGTTAGTGACTAAAAACGTGGCAGACACTTATCTGAAAAGAAGGCTTATCTAAGTCCAATCTTCTCGCAAATATAAAAATAATCGCACATTTCGAGTTTAGTTCCCAAGTGTTAATATGAAACTTAAACCTATCGCTAGCACGAAATTAATAGTCTCACCATTTACAGCGTTATATGCAAAATGACTAATTTTGCAATACAATAATGATTTTACACGAATATTCCTGTGTTGATGAAAAACATTTGTTCTGTAGTGTGGCTACAATAGGAACTGCTGATTGTGCACAACGTTTAGACTAGCTACTTCGACATCCATACAGCATTGCCATGAGTATCTCCCTCATTCATGTTATAAACAAATATGAACACAGTCTCGACAATGTCCAGATAACCACAAAGCTTTCCAAATTTGGCGGCAGCACCTACCCAACCATGCAAGGGACAGACACGGAACATACCATTCGTATCCCCGAAAAAATAGTTTAAGTGAGCCTTTATACTGCCACCCACATTGATTGCCATTCCGCATGGTTTGACATTATCATAATGACATTTAGGGAGGTAACTGAAACTTTAAACAAAGCTGAATCAAACCATTGCTCCGTCATTCACACTCTAAACAAATATGAACAAATTTGAACACAGACTCATACAGTTATCAATCTAACAGTGAACGAACAAGAACCATCATAACAGATAGAAGCATATCGAATGCACATCTCAGGACGCCAAATCAAAGTTACGCTGGTTTATTTGATTGATGTGCATGGAAATGAAATTGAACGCATTATCACTGATTGTTTATGATGGAAACTGTTCAACAAATCTAATGGGGAATTGGTTCAAATTTAACAGGATTTCTTCGCCAAATAATGATCAAACAACAAACAGACGAATGGATAGAGGTCGAAAAATATAACTGATTGAGGCTGACAACAGCTTTTATGTAATAATAACAACAAATGGCGTTTTAAAAGCAAAACCAATTCATATTCAATCAGGTACGACATCTGAATCTGTTTAATGTGTAATTTTCCATCCAATGTTATTTCAATCTAAACGTATGTGCCATTTTTACCTATGAAGTGTGGCAAATACATTTGGGGCAATAAGGGTACTGAATTAACACAATGTTACTGCTAGCAGACTATTCTAAACACACGCTAACTTGTTAGCAGGACATGTTAACCAGGTTATGCTAACCATATGTTGTTAACCTATTAGCAGGTATGCTAACCACACGCTTCCTAGTAGCAGCCTATGCTAACCACACGCTAACCTGTTTGCAGGCTATGCTAACCAGACGCTTACCTGTTATCAGAATATGCTAAACACGCTTACTTGTTGGCAGAATATGCTAACCACCCGCTAACCTGTTAGCAGAATATGCTAACCACACGCTTATGTGTTAAACGTTATAACACACAGTAACATACTGGCTCTGCTCATTAAGCCGAGCACATCATTACCTGATAAACGTATATAAATGTATTTAAACAATAAAATTGCCAGTGGCAATTTCAAAAGTTTACCCAAAGTTTTCAGTAAATCTGCAAACTCTGTAAGTTTCATATTCGTTATACATTAGCGAAACGATAAGTGATACTTTCCTTTAGAAGACATTATTGTGAAATTCTTATAGTTAAAAAAGTAAAAATACGCATATCGGAATTTCGACATTCAGAAGACACAGCAAATGTTTACGTACGTAAGATCTAAGATTCGGGCCTCTCTAGATGTACTGAGTCACTGATTTTCTTCAAACAAGAACATAACTTGTATTGAATTAGTCCCATTCAAGTTTTGAAGTCGATAAGATGTGAACAAAATCTAAATGCTTTTCATTGATTAAATTCCTCTTAACATTTAAGTGAAATATTTTGTTTTGTTAGTAAATATTACTCTTCCTTGAAGTTATTCTTTAGACTTTTGTGTGAGGCAAAGCACTAAGAGTTTACAAAATCGTTTCTGTTTTACCTCAATCACATTTCAGTTTTGAAGAAATGTGATTGAAATTGCCTAAAGTTTACACCTCTTTCAAAACACACAGGAACTAGAACAGGAACCTGCAATATTCGAACGTAGTTTAATTCAATTATGTTTCACTTTAAATTAGTATTATTGTGTGGTTTCTTTCTCCGCTCAGAAAGATGTACAATACTTTCATGCACAAATTTCTCGGAATTCTGACGTACAGCAAAAAAAATACTTCCGATAAAATGGTTTCAACAATTGTAACATATTTTGTTTTCTTCTAAAATTTATCTTTCTCTCCACTTTGAAAAAAATGTACAATTATATCAAAGCTAGAAAACGAATTTTGATGAAAATTTACAGCAAAATGAAGTAAAAAGTAAAACACGCATACCCGGAATAGCCACACTCATGAACAACCGTCTTTCCAAGCAGCCAAGAAAAGAAAAGCAAAACTAGAGAGCATGGGTTGATAACACGATCGAGTTTGAATGAGACGCCCACCACAAACAATTAACAAAAACGAGAATCGTTGCCGCTTTGGAAAGGAAAGTGGAAACACAATTTGGTTTCCATGGTGAACCAACCTCACACTTACAAACAACTACACTTAAAAAAACTTTGTCATCTTCTGAAATTGTAATAGTGAGACGTAACGGTACCTAGAAACAAATTTTCTGAAATTGTAATATTGTGAAGCAACAGTACCTTGAAAACAAATTCTTCCATACTGCAACTTATACACAACTCTACTTGATAAGTTAAAAACCTTTCATTTATTTTTATATTTGTTTCGCTATTTAAAAACTATTGAAATATCATGGGCATCACACTTCAGTCTCGTGTCACAATTCTAAAGTGATGACTGCTTTTCAGAAACAAGGTTTAAATATGCATATAAGGAATAGCCGCCCCAAAGGTCATAGACTATGCTAGTATCGCAATGAATAGTCATGTTTAAAACTCTTCTAGTTGAGTATATTACCTAAAAGATTATCTTCATTCTGACTCATAAAAATAAGAAAATGCTGATGATGATACTTTTTTAAGACATTATTTCTAAATGATTAAATAAATAATGGTCCTCATGGATCAATTCGGAAGAACTTTTACCTCATTAAAGAATCCGCCAGCAACCTATTTGTCAATGATTAGAAACAAAACGAGAAAAAACGATTGAAAGTATTATATCGTAGACACTAATGCAATTTTACAAGTAGAACGGCTTTTACACTTGTCCCATGGGTCAGAATGTCTAAAGTTCTTCAAGTCTAGCTCTATCATCTGGGTCGCTGTAATGCACTTTAAAACGTTGGTGAAAATATTGCAACAGAGCTCAATAATAACTGCATCGTAACGTTAATAATATCATGGCTGTTCTTTATATTTCAACTGTCAGTGATGGTGATACAACTGGAAAGAAATGTTTGCAGCTGCATTACAACTGGAAAGAAATGTTTGCAGCTGCATTACAACTGGAAAGAAATGTTTGCAGCTGCATTACAACTGAAAAGAAATGTTTGCAGCTGCATTTGTACACAGGCGATTTGGTGTCTAATGTGACCGTTCACAAATCAAGTTTCCTGTTTTTAGCACTGTTGTTATGTACAATCATTTACCCTTTCAAAATATTATGCAAAACTTCATTTTAATATTCAGTATTAATCTTTTCTGACGTTTAAGTGATTTTTCCTATTCATTTCTCTTACGAAAATAATGTTTATTTTTCATTTTGGAATGCTTTTCGTCTAGCAACTCAACGTATATTGTTTCTTGAAAGTAATTATTTGTTTTTACGCTTGCGATAAGTTAATATTTGTTGGACTTGAAAAAAGGGGTGACAGACTTGTATTTCTTTTTTCCAGCAATTTTTAGATACAATTCCCTTGGTTTGTATTCATATACAACGTCTCTCATGCTACTGTCTTTACACTTGATTTCATCTTCTGGTTCGCTTTTCCGCGAGGGAAATAGTCTACCAATTTCATTGTGTGATACTTTCATATTAAATATACGTCAAAGTATTGACCGAGATGGTAATATTTATGCTGGCCGGCAGTTTCTGGCACATTAGTAACATCTTTATCCTGTATAATTATACACTCAGACTAAAAAACGTTAGAAACACGTTAAGCGGACACTCATTGTCTTGAAGTTTACACTCGTTTTCGTCTTATATTTTCTATCCATTTTAAAGCAAACAAGTCAATGAAATGTATATAGTGTGCTGAAAACTTCACATTCTTTATACTGATAAATAAAGTTATAAAATTTGAATGTATATGAAAAAGACGAAACATCCATAGATCTATCGGGAACTGCCACATCTAGAAAACACAACCACCCCATGCACCCAAAGAGTAGAGAGGAAAATATATTATGGAATTATAAAATGATTAATTTCAAATTGCCACAAACAATTGCCAAAACATTATAGAAAAATCGCACCGCTTCGAGGGGCCTTAAACTGCCCAATCATATTAAGACCACTTTAACATATATTGCTGTAGGGGCTTATTGCATAATGTTATCAATGAAGAAATATACTAGTTAGCCTGCTAGTTAAATGCCCAAGGTTATAAAACTGAGCATAGAAACCAGTCTCAAATCTCAAGCATCTGATGGCTGGAATGGCGACCAGATGCTTGAGATTTGAGACTGGTTTCCAAACTCAGCTTTATAACCTTCAGCCAAAATGGAATCAGACTGTTTTCTGTGGTTCGGCGTTCATGTTACCAAGCAATACGGCTTCTTTAGTTTCATTATGACGTAACTACTTCCTCGTAAATATGCCAATGTCTAAGAAACGTTATTTGATAGAAAACAGACAAAGCAATCATTTTAAGCCTCAGATTCATTTCAATTGACCAAAAGCTATCTGGGAACTCTGGGTAACTGCGTTCAAATCCTAAAGGTATTTAGACCCATAAACGCATGCGTTGACAGTCGCAGACAATTAATTTAGGATCAGCTCGGGAAATGGAAACGCTAATAACATTGATGGTATCTATAGTCACATCGACGCCAAAGGTGCATAATTAATACGTTCATTATTTTGTGTACGAACAATACTCATATAAAGCTTTTTATCTTAGTGTTACAGATTCTGATTTTCAATTTAGTTTTGTATACTCTTTACATGTAGTAATAAAGGACAATTAGCATTTAAAGGTAACTTAATCGAAAGACTGGAATGAAAACACTTAATGTATAATAATTGTGCTCACTAAACATTCATTATGTTATCTTATTTGTTCAATATACCAATAACAATGAAACAATAGAAATATAACTTAAAAACTTAATCCTTCTTTCATTTTGAAGAGTTAATATTAATAAGTTTGGTAAGTTTAAAAGCAAACTTTAAAAAAATACTTTACACTAGTATTTTAGACTCAATATACCTTTGTAGATGGTCAGCAAAATTCTATTATATATTTTAGCGGTCAGTAAAATGTTCAGTTAATTCGAACATTTCTTAGAGCCTATATTCGACAGTTCTTTTGTAACATGGTGATTTTTACCTGTAATCATGTGTGGCAGGTAACAAGGGGCGAGGTCAAGAAACACACATGGCTTGCTGTGAATTATTACAATCGCTATCGTCAAAAAGCAAAATGTATTTGTTCATGGAGAAAGTATTCAAACACACATAATGAACTCGGGTAAACATTTGCATTTTCAATTTGTATAACTGGTACAGACCCGGAATAATAATTGCTGAAGTGCCATTAATTTCGGACTATTCAAAATCTTTCTCAATAACTTATATTGTATTTCCAGTTAATATTAACTTTTATTTTATGATAATTTGACGGCGACGCTACTATACCGATAAATTGTTAATTATCGATTTTCTTTAACGAATACTGATTCAATGTTGATCATTGGTCAATGGGAAATACTTTACGTCACATTTCTGCAGTTTTCATGTAAGGGTCGGTTCGTCGAAACTTTCTATACTAACCTGAAATTGAATTTTGAATAAGTAAGCGGAAAAAGGTTCGAACACCAGGAGGCCAGTGCTGACCTGCGCCTTGATACAAACAAAGGCTTGTCTAAATTATACAAAAATGTTTAAAAATACAGCAAAAAGTAATATATACCCAACAAAAAAAGTTCTGCACACAAGTGTTCTTTTGCGTAAATTTAATAATATAGCAAATAACTGGTGTAAATTCTTACATGTATATAAAGATTAATTGTGTGCGGAGTTAAAGACAAAAACGAAAATAAAATTGGTTGGTAAATAAGCGAGAAATATCATTTTGAGTATGATAGGGGTCAACAGTCAAAAGTTGCAAAATTTGCTGAAACAAGGTAGAGGTGTGAAATCTATGAAATCACTCAACATTTCACCAGTGTCTGTTTTAAGCAATTATGAGCATGCACTATGATGCTAGTAACAGTTGCTTATCAAAATTTGATACAAAGCCATTTCCAGAATTACGCTCAAACTTAAGTTTTTATTGATTTAAGTATCACAGTGTCTCACTCATTGACCTAAAGATATGACAAAACAGTTTAGTGATGATTCGAAAAGTTTCCATTCTGTATTAATGAATCAAAGCATCCAGCTTAGAAAGTGTATAAAAGCAACAATCCAATGCAATCAACAGCTAATCTTATTTGAGCAAAACACATCTGCATTGTTTTTGTTTTTTTTCAAATTAATGTATTTCTCATGGTCAACAAGGAAGGTTTTCGTTTATTTGACCGTCATGGCAAATGTCGGACGACACCGGCCACCTAGACGTCTTTCTAAACAAGACACAACACGTGAAGTTGGTCAAGCTAGTCGATCTACCCTGTTCTCTTGTTCACGAATGGAACCTAATTCCACAATTGAAATTTCGTCGGCTGTTTAATTCCGTGCGAAGCCGCTTGCCGGATCCATTGTGATGAATTGACTCAGTATAAGTCTAGCGATTTTTGCAACTTTTGTGTAGTAACTCCCATTGGCTTTAACAATGAATTGCTTATAAAGTATTGATCGGATTTCATTTCTGACATTTTTACATTGTTTACTTTGAATTGCTGATTTATTTGGTATGTATCGTTTTGTTGTGTATGATGAAATTAAAAAGATATTTTATAAAATTTCCAAGTGTGCAGAACTTTTTTTGCCGAGTATATTTTATGACAGCTTTAACCATCGACGGTCTTAACGTGTTATCAATAAATATCTCTTTAATTTTTTAGCATATACAAATCTTAAACGATTATATTACTCTAAAATGTTTTCAAATGTGAAATAACGAAATGCTAAATGTTTATGAGTACTTGTGCTCTTAAATTATGGCAGTTTTTTTAATTTATTGTAATAAAAAAGGCAAAAAAGCTATAAATATTGGACTTGATAACAAATAGTAAATGCTACGTTTATACTACATATCCTTCTTGCCGCCTACAGCTTTTGTTTTTGAACTAAATTGAATATACATACGATTACAAGATAAACATTATTATGCGAATTGAATCGAAGTATGGACTAGCTTTTTACAACCAGTGCCCAAAGAGTTGTTTTGCTAATAATCAAAATACATTTGTATTTCAAAGTCATTTGACGGAAATTTCTTGCACGTAGACCAAGTTTATTTTCATCCAATATTCAGACTTTCTGGATTTACATAAAAGCGATATATTGATATAGCCGTTTAGATGAAAATCAGCTATCAATCATTCTCTAACCAAATACACGCACAGGTTTATCCCATTGAATCACAGTTTTGACGAATATAAAATCTGCATAAATACTCCATACATAGAAATATGAGACAATAAAGTTGAGCTGTTTCTAATACAATAAAACTGGTCAACATTTTTATGAAGAAAGTTAACTTAAGTAGATAACAGGAATCTAATCGAATACACATTACTACTGTTGAAGACAAAAATATAGCATTTACTTTTGTTGATATTAAAGCACGAAATATCTTTCTGTATTAAAATCACGAATTTATTTTGAAAAGCCACAACGTGTTCTTACACATTTGGAAAAAACAAGTAAATTTATATTTATTTATATAACACTTGGGGACATTGCAGCAAAATTAAAACGAGCACAAAATGTTTGCAACCAGTCATAAATTTACATTTATTTTTAAACCTTTCCGCCCAAAGCCTTACGTCTAAGTATGGCGTCATGTTCAACTGTATATTAGAGATATATACTTAAGAAATTACGATGTTTATACATGTATCTTAGTTGCATTATGAATGACAGTGTTGTCTACTTTCTACGAGCGTCCTTTCTATTTTCAAAAATTGTATTTCTTTATTTTGTTTTGCGTTATTTTAATTCGTATTTGTGGAAAATTTATCTTGGATAATCTTTTCAGTCACGGCAGCTCATTTCGAACGAGCAGATAAAAGAAAATTAGGCATTAACTTTTTAGTTTAATATCTCTAAATATCGTAATACATGTTTTCGATTTTCCATTTCTATAGATATTTTAAATATTTTTTTTTCTAAAAAACTATCAGTATTAACATTAAATAGTGTTAATTTGAAAATATGGTATATAATGAAGTGTAATTATATAACAAGATTTGATAACACTAACAATTTCTTTGGGAAGACCTACAATAAAAATTTTACTATGATCTTCATTTAGATAATCACTTACATGGATGGAATCCATCGTTGATCGAACAGTTTAATATGCAAATGATAGTGCCTCTAGCTGGGAGAGAACCCGCACCGTCACGGCGACAGCGCCTAGTCCTGCAATTCTTGCCACGAAACTAATTGAGCTAACCAGGACAACCACCAAAAAGGTTTATCGGATAGCCCTGATATACGTAACAATCACTGCATGACACCGGTAACGGGTTATTTTACAGATAACAGTTCTGACTATATTTACGGGGAGACTTTGTACGGCCGCTACACTGCACAAATAGCACAAACAATTCTTAAATTTTAAATATTTAATTCTGAGAAGCTCTTTGCGGGAATAATAAAAATAAACAATTATATATAAACTGTAAATAGATTGGCTTTATAAAACCACTACCATCGGGAAAACAAAGGGGCGTTGACCAAAATGTTAGAACAAAATTAAATGCCATCGTGAATATAACGAATAAAATTGTAAACCCAATGTACAATTTTACTTTTCTCCCACCATAATGCAATATCCTAATTTACACAATTCCCATCTGTGCGGCTTAATTGTTTGTTTCCTGTACCAATGAATGTAAATGATTCTCTTGAAAGCAAAGCTTTTCTTTGAATAATCTCTCATCAATTTATCGTCTTCTAAAGAATGTAGAATACATTTATTACTATTTCCAATCGATAAACAGTAAGCAATTAGACCCATGGAGTGTTTTAATTAAATCTGACCATAGCAGATTATGGGCATTTTCTAAGCTTTATTGATATACGCAATCTCTGTCCGTTAGCTGACCAACCGAATAAACAAGACAAATGATAGTTGTTTTCATTTCAGCCATAATTCTGACAACTAATGTTCATACAAAACTTAGGCCATTGTTTAATAAAAGGTCAGTTTTGTTCAAACAAATGTGAAAGTTCTTGTGAATTTTCGTTGTACACATGGGCATTTTACAACATGCATTCCCATTACTGGCAACAAACCAGCCATGTTTTCCGATTGATCTTGTTGGTGGATAAAAAAAATTTTCTTTTAAATCAATCTTAAACAATTCCTCATTTATCTATGCGTCCTTAAATAAAAATGTCATGTAACCAAGTCTTTCCGGAAACGATGTTATTAGCCACGCATTTATTTATTCATTATCAATACAATTGTTGTGCGATCGCGTGAACATCACAATATTTGCATAAGCAACGGTTACTCAGTGAAAAATGACCGGAAGCTTAGTAATCACAGAAATTATACCAACACACTGAAACTTTAAGGACATAGGGTAATTGTCCTGTCATGTGCGCAGTAGGCAAGTTGGCCTAATTTGCAATGACCGAAATAATAACAAGTAAAAGCCATCCAAAAAGCATCGGCTACTTCATAAATGAACTCTCCCTTTCAATGGCGTGTTTTACTCGGAGATGGGCGTCATTATCAATGCACTCACATTGACAGGCTCAACAAACCGGCGCCTGCAAATTTGCAATATTTGCATTCGTGTCGTTCTTTCTTTGCCTTAAAACATTCTTTTTTTTATCTTATTACAAAATAACATCATATTATTGTGCACCGATCAAATATTTTATATAGGCCAATTAGATTGAGTTTCTTAAGTAAACAGATATAGAAAAAACGTTAATATGATATATTTCTTATCTATAATGTTCCAATGGTATTTGAAAAAAAAACAACACAAAAACATTTACTAGTTTTAAAAAGATATCTTGGTTTTAATGACATACACATATCCACTCAATCCATTTCCATCCGTCGAATTCCATTACCAAATATTTTAAGCCCTACTTAAAACATAAAGTTATTTATAAGCATTTAGAACAAATTTCAGAATTAAAGAAAAATCAAGATTTTTAAATTATTAAAAAAACTATATATTAATGTCAATTTTTGGTACTTTTAGTTCGTATTCAATGATGTAAAATTGTATATAAATTTGGCTTTGCTGGCATAAGAAAAAAAAATAAAAACGGCATGCAAAACCTGACCAATGCCAGATACTTGATTTGTTATTTTCGAACCAGTAATTTCCCCTGAAAATGATAAAGTAATCAATTACGGGAACATTTAAGTGTTGAGGTTTTGAAAATCACATTTTGTTTCGGCCTACCAGATGCGATACTTAAGGCTCTTAAGAAAAGTTGGTAATTGGCGGACGCTAACGCGATTGTCTCTTCTCCTGCTTTCTTTATTAGAGCCGTGATTTCGGTAAGCAGCTAGATGATTTATCTTCCGAAAAAGCAATAAACCGCCGGCGACCTGGCAAATAAGTCGTCGCACATCGATCCCTAGTTTCTATTTGAGAAATCAGGAAAATGCACGTAAATAATTCACAGAATTCTGTCTAAATTTCCTAACCAGCTGTATTGATTACACGAGACTAGTGACGTAGCAATCTCGATGCGAATTAGAAGCTGTAGAACCGCATACATGCAACGTAATACAATTGTATTTTTCACATTCTGTCCTTCTTAATTTTGTCACCAGGTTAAATACAAATAATTATTGTATGCAGAATAATTAAACATGTGTTGACAACTAAGGAAATTGCGTATCGATGCGTGAACCATTATAACTGTCTTGCAAGAGTCTATTTATTAAGATGCGCCGTTTTTATAGTTCCAGATATACACCCGTATGGTATTAAGGGACCATTCACCGTTATAAACAGAATGGCATTTAGCAGAAAATACCGCAATTTGATGATAACCGTAATATTATACCATAAAGGAATGAACACACATTTATACTTTTTACATATGCATTAGTGGAGTTGCGCTCAACCCGGAGCTAGGCCTAATGGTCAGTATAACTGCCAATTTACATGCTTATCAAACCGGCCGCTTGCAATATTTGATTTTTATTCGTTCTTTCTTTGGCTTCCAATGTTCCATTTTATCTTATTAAAGACTTGCATTATTTTGCACGCCGGGCAAATATAGGCTTATCTAATTCAGCTGATTAGGTAAATGCATTACTATAAACTTTTCGTTTAAGTATGACATTTCTTGTCTCGTATGGTTTAATATTATTATTTAAAGGAGATTTTTTTTAAATCAGGGTTGAAGGTTATAAAACTGAGCATGGAAACCAGTCTCAAATCTCAAGCATCTGATTGGCTGAAATGGCGACCAGTCGCCATTTCAGCCAATCAGATGCTTGAGATTTGAGACTGGTTTCCATGCTCAGTTTTATAACCTTGGGCACAGATAGAGGTCATCTCTGTTTTCGATAATTGGTGCTGAAAGTCGCGTGTGTCAGTCTAACCCTTGACAATTGATTGCAAATTTAAAAATTTCGTAAACAAATTTAATGTGAATTCCTTCAATGACGGATGCAAACAATGTAATAACAATTGTATTCTATAATATTTTGATTTTGAATTTTTAAGGCCGGTTATCTGCATATCTGTGTGAAGTGCTAAGCAGATATGCTTTAGGCATTCGTTGGATAAAACTTTTATACATATACCTCATCTCGGTAGAATAATGCAGGGAAGAATTTTAGAGTTTAAAATTATATCCAATCCGAATCGCACAAAACATTAAGGGTTTGAAATATTAGAAAATCAACCAAAAGATCTATTGTCGATTTTGCTAGTTTGTTAAAGGTTAATTAAATTTTAACTGAATTAAGCAATTTTAGAACCGCCATTTATGGTAAACAATCAGTTTTTGGTGTTATATTGATTATGGGGGAATGGGACACATGCATCGTCTGGTGTGTGTGTTTTTCCAATGATTTTCCCTTTTTATTTAGCATGGCTTTTGATCCAAATGCATTATCAGAATATTGCAGTGTACGCTGTGCATCTGGTCTATACGTCACAATGACTCAGTTGCTGCTTTTCTTCATTTTTGCGAAGTATTGTTATCTGCCAGATGTTGTACAGAGAACTCATATTTTGATTTAAATTATTAGGATTTATTACACCCCGAAAATACAAACTCCCCGCGCAGTAAGAAGGAATAGAGGGAAGATTAGCATGGGTCTTAGAATGTGAAATATGCATATCAAAAATAGCCACACTCAAAGAAACACAGCGTCCCCACGCAGCGAAAAAGAAGAGAGGGATAAGCTTGTTATTACACGTACAAATAATTGATTTACTTATAAAATTAGAAAGGACGGATGGAATTCTCTCATTGTCGCCTTTCAGACGGTTCTATAAATAACCGGCCTTCAGGACAGACATCAACGCATATTGTTTTGTTTTGTTTACGTTGAAAACAACTGTCAGTTCCATATTCCACTTTAAATAATTCTAATTTCGTTTTTATATTCTTCAGACCTTCTGAAGAAAAAATGGAAACTTAAAAAAAATAAATTGAGGAAAAGTATCTAGAGGTATATGGGTTCGATGTCAATTATACCCATGTTCAGAAATCGATTGATATATAGTTTATTATTACACTATATCTATTATGTAATAACTAAGAAGAAATAATACTTTGAAGATCATGACTAAAAAACTAACAAAAACTAGTTAATGAATATTCATGTTACTTTTCTTTTTATTTTTTTTCTCATTTTCCTTTGTTATTAACATAGCAGCAAAGTTAACTGCTCATATGCAATGGTGTACATCTGTACCTATCCCTTCTTATACAGGGACATTATACATTTACAAATATTCAATTTGAATTTCCAGACAGTGTTAGCTGGAAGCTGAAAATTTTCAAGCTTGCGAGACAATATTTCTTCTTTAAATTATTAAGTCATTCATTCCTATCAGAAAGAACATTTATATTTGACAGGATAATCTTCAAGGTTTTAAGAAAATCAGAACCTGTCATTCTGGTACCACTAAACACAGCGTGTGACCGGATCGGAATCTGGATCATTTCGATGCAACAGTAGTTCATTTGGATTGGCATTATTTAAAAAAAAATAGATAAAACCCTAAACGTTTTAGCTTGCAATAAGGCTGGTATAGTTTAAATAACATGTTATTAAATGTTATTTAAATTTAATTAGAAAAGGTGATCAAATAACTGTGTATGTTGCAAAGACCTTTTATGAAGCCGAACTCACTTATACAAACAAATTGTTAGAGTAGGAGTAGGGCTAAATTTTAAAAGGAAGTGAAATATGCATATGAGGAATCGCCACACAAAAAAGATAACACAAACAATTAGCGAAAAAGAGAACCCTTTGGGATACCGCCTTGGAACAAGTTGTCACTTGGGGTTTAAACCAGGTTCTACAGTGCACTAACGTCACACTTAAATCTATTTTTTTTAATTATTAAAGACCCTTATCTAAGACGTCTCGGATGGGCTCTTTAAATGGTCTTTCTTTTGTCTGGTGCACACAATACTACGTTTAAAAAATACAAAATGTATTCCCTGAACAAATTCAGGGTCGATGTTTGACGGATACAAAAATTCATATTGCGGTATCATGTGAGAGGGAAACTGTGATTAATGTACCAGTATCTCTAACCTAGCCATAGTGTGAAATATTAATGATGTAAAACTTTAATTATTAACGACTGATCGCACAGGGAAGTCTTACACACGGTCAATTACAGCTTCATCAGCTTGGTTGATCGAATCGCTTTTGATCGGAATTAATTACAATAATTCTTTAAATTGTTTTGAATAAATAATTTCTAAAGGGTGTTGAGTTTTTATGTATCATTTTAAAGTTAATAAATGAACACAATAACTTTTATTATCGTGACTGTACAATCATGTAGAAACAGAGCTGCAGCATTTCTGTATGTTTCTAAGCACACGTTCTATCTCTATAGCATGGTACATTTTGTTAAGACTCTCGAGCATTTTATAGTTTAGAACTTCAAAAATCTTAATTATCAATTACAGAATATGTAAACAAATGAAAGGAATCAGAGAAAGGAAATACAATTATTGCAAGATTTTCAAAAGCAGCAACCTACATTTAAAGAACACGATGTTCCGTCTAAAAGTTTAAAACATGATATTCGCTAGTATTGAAGCTATTTACACATATTCTGTTTTGCATTTATAATGTGGCCTCTTACTTTTCTTAAAAATTAATCTTATATTCTCAACAATGTTAAAAAATGCACTAAATAATATTAAAGTCTAATATACCTATTATACCTGGATCATGATACCACAAAGGATTATGCGGTTCATGTTCTGTCTTTCTTTTTACATTTCAGCAGTAAAAATAAAAATATAATTCACCGCTTTTTTGCAGACAAGTTTTGTAATAAATTTTGTGTTTAGTTTGCATGACTTATTTACAAGCTATAATAAGCCAATGCACTTTTCAAGCAACTTTTTTTTCTAAACAAAATCGTTTTCAGTGAAAATTAATATTTGCCATATAGAAATACAAAGAACGTAATCAGATTTTCTTTTAAAAAACTGAACTCACCTTCACTAAGTCGTTTCTTATTCCAGAATTTAATCACATAAATTCCTTCAAATATTAGTCTCATATAATACATTAAAGCTTAAATGGGATGTTATTCGAACAACATAATTGAAGTAAATACCCCCTCAAACCTAACTGTCACAATATACGTTAATGACACCAGAAGAAAATGCGAGATTTCAAAGCTCTACAACTCTCTATCCATAATCCATCTCCCAATCGATGTCTAATTCACGTCCGCGAGTTTCTCTATACGTCCTACACTGAAGCTTCCCAGCGAAATCACTTAGTGGTATAAGTCCCAGGAATTGTTCAATATATAAATATAAGGCCAATCGTCTACTCTAGTGTTCTAAAATTTGACTTTACTCTGTTACACCGATGGATCAAATGAACATTTGAAACTTATTTCGAACGCGGAAGATTATATGATGGAATTCATTTTAAACTATCAAAACTTTACAAAGACTGAGCTCGTTTTATTACAGTGAAACGTGTAATAAATTGAATAACCTATAAATTTTTCTAATAGAAATATGTATGGTGGAAACTGACAAGCCATATTTGTCATTTTATTGAGTAATAAATAACGTGTATAAACGAGTCATGCGATTTTGAGTATGATATTGACAATTTAAATTGTTTGTTAGTTAAAAATAGTACAATTTAGTATAGACAGTTAAAATTGTTCTGTTATTTGAAAATAATACCTTCTCTGATGTTGTGTCTAAGAAATGAATAGGTCTGAAATTGTTTATACCACTATTAATTTAACTTGTAATAGTTGTGTTGTAACAAATTTATATATTTGTCATTGCTGTTCGCTATCTTGTACTATGCAAAATGTTATCCTCATGGGCTTTTAAGCCTAACGGAAATAAAATTATCTCTCTGTCTGTCTGTCATAAATAAAATAGGTTTGAATTGTCAATCACTTTTTGGTGGTTGAGAAACTCTTTACAAATGTAATCAATTAAATTTGTCCAATTTAACAATAGGCAAACACAAAAGAATGGTACATGTAAAAACTCAATCTCACTAAAGTCAGATCTAACCTGATAGCGTAGCGTTTTTCAGGAAATGATTTTAATCAGATTGTGTAAAAACTATAATGTTAAAAGAACAATATTTTGATGCATATTTCACTTTTTTGAACAGTAAATGAACCATTGGTAGAAGAAATATTTATTGCATAGTCACTCACTTTACTCATATGCAACGTCCCGTAAAACAATAATCACAAATAATTCAACCATTATGTTAATATGTTAACAAGTTAGAATGAGCATTTGAATATCATAAATTTACTGTGTGAATTCAACCATAACTTATTATATATAAAAACAAAAATAGTACAATGTCTTTGCACTACATGTTCCGAAAGGTCGATTATTGGTTACTAGACATGTAATGTAATCTCACCGTCCACTTGGCACTACATTTTCCAAAAGGTCGATTATTGGTTACTAGACATGTATTGTAATCTCACCGTCCACTTGGCACTACATTTTCCAAAAGGTCGATTATTGGTTACTAGACATGTATTGTAATCTCACCGTCCACTTGGCACTACATTTTCCAAAAGGTCGATTATTGGTTACTAGACATGTATTGTAATCTCACCGTCCACTTGGCACTACATTTTCCAAAAGGTCGATTATTGGTTACTAGACATGTATTGTGATCTCACCGTCCACCTGTAATTTTATATTGTGACACATGTCGTAGATGACATACACTCGCATTTGAGATATAGAATTGTATCATATTTTTATGTGACTGACAAAACAAACAACAAAACAACTGTTGAAGCAGATGGGTAAACGTACTTCTATTTAATTAAGATTGTAAAGCCTACGATTCTGCATTATACTTATTATTTCTAATCTGTTTGTTATCCCAATATGTTATTATGCAAAGTTGACACACTTATGGAAACGAGCAATAGCAATAAATATCCAAAGTGTAAATTCTTACGTAAAGACAACACATTACAAATTATACAATGGTACTAAGAACTGACTGTGGACATTGATATTAAAAGTGAAACGCTTTTTGAATTCACATCTGTCTCTTGTCTATTTTCAAAGTTGCGTTGACTGAATATAAATCACGACAATTCACATACACTCACCCAAAGTTCTGCTACATTGTATATAGGTAACTTTTTGTCAATATTTTTTTATTAGAAACACATTGACTTAACTCTTTATTTGTGAGCAGATGCCAACACCAGTTTCCAATTTAAGCTTTTTCTTGTAATAATTGACATTGGAACAGTTTTGCGAGAGTTCTCCTTAATTTTGCTAAAATGAATTTGATACTGTAACATTAAAAAGTCAAGCAAACAAAAATCGTACTCCATAAAGATGAATAATTGTTCTTACGATCGTTTGTGAAAATTCATAATAACATTTACTCTTTATAAGAATATAGATGGAACTGACCAACTGTTAGTGTTGTGCAAGCCGTTTCAGGCATGCTGAAGTTACATGTTACTTCATTTTATTTAGGTATTATAATCATAATTAAAATGCTGCTGATGTTACATGTTACTCTTCAATTTGTTTAAGGCATTATAATCATAGTTAAAAATCATGCACTAACATGAAGTTGATTTTAATTTAGAACTTCTTTGCAGGTAATTAGTTCTGGCATTTCTGACTTAAGTTTTCTCGACCGTCACGGTGTTTCTCAGTATCACCAGGAATTTTTAACATAACATCATATTTTTAGAACCATTTTGGAAATTTTACTTGACATTCCGTCATTTCATTAAATCAATCAATCAATCAATCAATCAATCAATCAATCAATCAATCAATCAATCAATCATGTGTTTACAAAAACACGAGTTGTCTTGACCAACAAAAGGGACAACCAGTTGCGTTATATGTATATCATGCAAAATATTGCTGTTAAATGTATGCGTCACTTTTAAAGTGTATCAACACAGTCTTCACATTAAAGGCGTCATTTCACGTGCGAATTTCTGACACCGAATAATTCTGAGGTGTAAGCAAACACACATATTTAACCGAAAAGTTCTACGGCAAAGAAGCAATTTTTATTACGAACGTCTGTAAGGTAATATTCCAAGAACAACATGAAATACATGCCTATATAACCAACAGCTTTGAAGTGCATGTACAATAATAATGAAAAATCACAAACAACAAGTCATGAAAGACTCAGCGACCGCTAAATTAGTTTTCTCAATTAAGAAAAGGCTGCCATATTAAATAATTCACAAAATCAATTGGCCAGACAGCTGTTATGGAATAAAACAATGAACCGTAGCTGCCTACGTCAACTAATGTTCCAACGATCAGTTTTGCTCGCGCAGAAGCTCTAATAAGGAATCTCTGTTACTAGATTAATGATACTTTGACCACTGGAATAAATTACCTAACTCCACCGGAAGTCTCGATTTCCGAAATGATTTGGTTATTTGGTATACAATGGCGACCATGATGGTCTACATGTATGTAGAGCATTTCCAACGTTAATATTCGCCATTTTGTTTCAAAAGTAGAAATGTACGTAAAATACTAAATCATAGGCTACCTGGTGTCCTAATTTAAATCGAAAATGTTTGTATGTTGATGCTATTACATAAAGACGAAACTTCTTGGGGATAGGCCACGTGTAGAGTAATATGCAATGCTATTAGTGCTTGTGAACAGGCTCGGTCAAACCGAGCATGTAATATTTTGACATTTGTCGTGTTCGGCTAAGAAGGCTATTACGTGTCAATAAAATATGTTCATAATAGTGTATTTTCATTTTATATCACCTAAATGGACTGATGTGGTAATAAAGACCTGTGCATATTCTTGGTAACCTTTTCGGTCTTATCGCCTAAAACAAGCAATACAGTTTTTTACAGTAGAATAAACTGCGCTGAACACATCGTTAATGGTTGACATAAATTTAAAATAAATTAACCAATTTAAAGATTTGAATGTTACTGCATTGATTTTAAAAGATATACACGTACGTATTATTGTAAAGGAATACGCTCATTGTTGGTTTTCACCATTTAAAAGCGTAAAGGAGTGAAGTAGACCGCAAACATCGCAAAAGGGTACACTTAAATTTTAAAAAAGTTTACAATGTATTCGACATTCAAGTTCATTTGGTAGACAAAACGCTAATTTATCGACAAATATATGACACTGCCGAGATCTCTGATTATCATTCTCGTCTTAAATGCCCTGTGTATATTATATATTATACATACATGCATTATATTATAATTATTTTGATATATGTGTGTCAAAACACAGGTTTGTACGATTGTCCTTGCTTGAGTTAGATGTGATAGTATTTTTCCATGAACTACTCGAGATTTTTGCATTAAATAATTAACAAATCATATCATCTAACATTTTACCATGTATGTTCCCTATTTATCGTTTTAAAATCGTCAGTGTATTTTTGCATGCTTTAAGTATTAGTGCTTGCACATGGACGTTATTAACGTGAATTTAGTTTGCAATAAACCCTGAAAGCTTATATATCGATTGGTTAAATTACAGTCCTATGAAACTAGAGCAAGTGGTTATATATCACTGGGTTGAAGGTATTGAGAAAATAGCCGAAAACAATTATCTTGAATTCTCAAGCTAAGGAGAAACAATTATAGGAATACAGACTAGGGTATTAGTTTAGAGACGTTTCCTATAGCATCCGATGAAATGTTTAACCTAATCTATATACGAGATGGCCGCTTGTCAAGAAATATAATACACTCTTTAATGTAGTCTGAAATTATATGAACGATTTCTCAAATTATATATTTTAAATTATATTTACGTATAACTTATTAGAATTGAGAATCTCTAAGATGGGACGTTTGCAATTACTGAAGGTGCTTATTCAAGATTTATTGCAACCAAGAAAACACGCATTATCGATTATAAATCTACATATAGAAATTTGATTTAAAACACAGTTTTATTGTTAAGCAATGTGGCTTTTTTCTGATGTTTAAACATCAGTATTTGTAATTTAATATTTACATTCTTAAATGCACCAAATCCGTTGCAACTATTTAACAAAAAGCTAAATAAGATCTACTGTACTACATAACAGTTAAATATACAAAGTTTCTCGCATTGGTATTTTCAGAATCAAGTGAACAAAAGAAATGTTGAACAAAGATATTAATTGAATTAGTAAAGGTACCACATTCTGTATGTAATGTTATTCTCACACTTAAGTTGGCCATAATTTCCAGACATGCACTCTCCAGACTAAGTGTTCTGTTCACACCGTCACCACTGTTGTTTAACCTAAATGAATAGATGGCTTAGGACGAACGTCGCATGATGTTAACATAATATGAGCGTATGCTTTGTTTGCGAATTAAAACGATATTGTATTTTAAGGAGTATGATGGAGTACATGGTAGGAATAGTGTTATAGGGGTAGAGCGCCAGACTTCAGATCCGGAGATTTCAGGTCGAATCCCGCCAGGGATGAGATTCGTTAGCAGTTTCAACAAGCCACATTTAAAGCGAATGCTGATTTCAACCCAGAAGGAAGTCATCGAGCGTGATAAATATCAGTTGGAATACACGTATTTAACAATAAATGAAAAATAAATAAGTTTAAACTTAACTAAGAAATATAATTTTCTACCTTTGTGGTACGAATAAGACGACAATTAATGTCCCTTGTTTGCAATGAAGTAACCGCTAGATGGCAGTTTTTGCACGAGAGATTCGTGCTGTATATCGCAGGGTTGTCATTCAGCTTTAGGTTACCGAAGTTTAGACACCGATTTTTCGGCGTAGCTGTCTAAGCTCACTTTTGATCTAATTTATTAACCAATGAAGTGTTGTAAATAATACTCGTATTCTATTATTATGCAGCGGGAAAATGAAATAAACTATTTCGATTGGTAGCTATTTACACCAGAGAGATATCTAGCAGGGTGGAGAGGTATCTAGTGGGATTTTTAAACAATTAGTTTACTCTGTTTGAAACTACTATTGCTGTGACATTTAGATCTTTGCTATTCTGTTAAGTCGAAAGATGTTGAAATGAGGCACACTCCAGTAGTCGTCATTTGTTAGGTTTATTTGTCAAAAAACAATACAGTCACTCTTTATCAACCAAGTGAAAGTGAAAGTAAGTGGAACTGCCTTCTGGCAGCTGCATATAATATGCTGCGCGATATAAACAATGAGTTCGCTATTTAAAATCTTCACTAAATATTTTATTCTTTCAGCAATTGATATTCATCTAACACATTATGTTATAAGAATAAACAAAATCAAGACCCTTTACTTATATAAAATTCATTCTTTATCACGACTGAGGATTGTAAGATGTGCGGGTATTGTCTTAAATCTGGCAACTACGTGTAATATGTTACGCGAGAAAACTTTGAGTTCGCTATTAAAGCAATCGCACTCAAGTCAGTTCTAAGAATATGTTAGCGTAGCGGTTTTCAGGAGATGATTTTAATAAGATTGCTATTAAAGCATATAGCTGTCATAGAGTAGAAAGTTGCGGTATATTCTAGAATTGTTTATATTCTTATAAAATTCTCTTAGATTTTATACAGAAAACAATTATTATTCTTTATTACTCTTTTATTGCTAACAATAAGTCTTAAGATCTTGACTGAATTTATATATCTCGGTTATTGATACATACTTTTTTTTATTATGTTTAAGGTATTAATAAAACCAAGACCTTTAAAATACGTTTTTCATAATTATAAGATTCGCATTCATAAACAAAACTAAAATCTTATATCTGTTCCTTAATGCGTGGTATGTAATTTTACATTCAAATTTTGATAAAAAGAGTCAATGTGTAGGATTCTCAATGAAATGATTTAATTTACACGTAAATCAAGATGAAGTGAATAATAGCAGCTATAAACTGCATCATTTCATATACCATCTACGCCGTTTACCTTTTTTAAAGATATTTCTTGTTTGCGTATAAAATCTATTTAGATTATAGCAAACGAATTTAGTTATTCATGAACTGATTTATGACTTTGCAGTGTCATGCATTTGCATGCATTTGTTAAGGTAATTTGTACGACATTTGTTGCAAATGATATATAGAGCAATTAATGTTCAGAGAAATCTATGATATCATTGCAAGTTTTAATTGTATTATTTATTGAGTGCATTCGGTACACCCAATTGCTATCCGAGCGATTTTCCAAATTAAATGTTGAAAATTGAATTTGGATCTTGTGTTTTATGTTAATTTCGGTTACGAAATGGCAATCAAGGAAGTAAGATGTTCTTGGTACGTTGTAATGGTCTATTTCAATCAGCTTCTAAAAGTCATGTCGACAACGCGTAAGGAGTCTATTCATATTAACGAAAATCTCAATGAAGTGTTTATATTCAATTTGACAAAAGAATGTATATCATTGATTCCACGTAAGCTGTAATAACTTAGTAACACAAGACCCTAATACTATCGTTTGAATTATCAGCAAATACAGGGCAAGGAAAAACAAATCTTGAAAGATGATTGGTGGGTTTGAGTTTTTTCACTAAGACAATTTGTACTTGTTTTATTATATGAGATCCTCTTGGAGCAAGTGTGAGATTGTCGCACCCTAGAACCTGGTTTAAACCCCCAGTGGCAAACAATTGTTTTGCCACTGGCCTTTCCAAGGCGGTATCCCCAAAGGTTCTCTGTTTTGTAATTTTGTTGTGGTGTCTGTTTTGAAACTGATCATTTTATTAACCATGCTCTCTCTCCCTCTTTTTCTTGGCTGTGTGTGGAGGCTGTATCTTCTGAATGTTGCAATTCCTGTGTCCAAGGTTATAAAACTGAGCATGGAAACCAGTCTCTAATCTCAAGCATCTGATTGGCTGAAATGGCGACCAGTCGCCATTTCAGCCAATCAGATGTATGAGATTTGAGACTGGTTTCCAAACTCAGGTTTATAACCTTCAACCCTTATAAGCATATTTCACATAGAGGTTTACATTATAGTTAATAATATGTTGAGACAGAGATAAAACATATGCATAAATTAAAGATGCTTAAAACGTTTCAAAATTTATTCATGTATATATAATTCAGAATCATGCAGTTGTAAAATGATTTAAAGACAAAAAGGGAACGTTGAAAACCACCGAACAAAACAAATATGAAAATATTGCAGGCTCAGTTTGATTGAGCAAGTTCATGGGCAGTAATGGAAATGCCTATTACTGTCTTTCAAGAATACCATCTCGACTCTTACGACTTCTAGCTTAAAGAGATTACCTAGACACTTTGAAAGACTCCTGACACGAAAATAAGAAATCTTGCTGAGTAAGCTTATTTTCCATTGACTTTTTTGCACTCCTGTTGTTGTCGTTTTTCATGATAAAAAGTAACTCTCTCAGACACTTTAATATCTAACAGATGTCCCAGTTCGATACGCCTTAAACTTCTGTGAAGCAATGATGCCAAATAAAACAACAAGGTAAACATACCAATGACAGAAGCACGAATTTAGTACATAAGTTCACTCGGTAAAAGCTATGAAAATTAAATAATATAAATTACTGTTTAAAGCTAACACAAAATAGAAGTCGCTTTATTATTTCTCGTAAATTAGTTTCTTAATACATTGTGTTTTTTCATCATAACAATACATGTATACGTTTGACAATGCAGTCATTGATTCAATGAAAGAACATGAAAATCTGCCGTTTTATTCTCAAGAAGAATGTTGCATTTTACTAATAAATACATTTAGTTTTCGTTTTTAGTCATTTGATATAACACAATATATGAAATCAAATATTATAATTGTATACTTACAGGCCTTACGCCCGCCAAGATGCCTTGAAACAATCTGTAATAAAACAGACATTGTGAATAAACACTTGCATGACACTTGGATTAAGGGACAAACTATTTGATATTAACTGTACCAGTTTAAAATACTTAGTTATTCAACATAACAACATTTGTTTATGTACTTTGTGCGACATTTGTTGCCAGTGATATATGGAGAGCTCAGAAAAGGATATAAAGTCTTGTGTCACTTTTAAAGTGCAGTGTGGCGCTGTAAAAATCCATCCTCCTCCCCTTACTTCGATCCAGTGTAGTTATCAGTTTCATTTACCTCCCTTGATGGTAATATGCTAAATTCAAGCAATGCAGAATATCAATCACCTGTAGGTGGCAGTACATAGACCTTCTTGAACAATCCTTTATTTGGGAAAACGGATTTGTCCCTTGACAGTCGTTTTGGCTTTTGAGGGTATCTATACATTTACAAATTTATACCATATTTGCACAAAAATACATCAAATCTTCGTTTATAACTTTGAGAGGATCATGGATATTTGGAGGTCACAGATATCAGTATCAACCGATTATGGAGACGTTTGAACATATTTATACATGTATAAACGATGTTAGCGCATTACGATTTGGAATCTTGGTATTAAGCACACATACGTAGTTTTGCATAAAAAATGTTGAATTTAAGGGATGTTTTGAATAGCCAAGGCTAACCCATTGGCCAATTTTCCATTATTACTTAAAACACATGTATTGTGTTTTAATATACTTGAATATGAAAAGAACAATATTGCATGTTGATTGTCACTGTTTAGTTCATGTTAAATAAGTTAAGTAATGCAATTAGTACATAAAACACACTGAAAAAAAATAAACAAAACAATACTGTTAATGTCACAATGCATATAAGTTCAAACAGTTAAAATCTCTTGCGTCGATTGTAAGAAAGGAAGATTTTAAAGAAATGCAACTGACTGTTTAGACCTTGAAATAGATAATATTTACACTTCAACTTCGTCCTCTACGATGAAGTCTTATTCATCTAACGAATCATAATTTCTAATGGTAAACAGTGTGACGTAATAATTTGAAACGCGTGGCTAAAGTAGAACCGTTCACAATTTATTGGACGTTGCACAATGTTGTGACGTGTGACGTCATCGAGCACGCACGTTTTGCCACGAGTTGCTGTGAAAAGGCGTGCCGTCATTCACTTTGTCGTCAATGTTGCTGTTCCAACAGCCATTCGAAAAAGCCGTAATATCACAAATTCTTCTAATAATTTCTGTATAAAAGAGAGTATTAATGTGTTTAAATATAAGGATTGAATCGATATTTGATGGTTTTCATTTGGGTATGAAAAAAAGTTGGATTGTTTAAAGTACGCGTGAAGCCCTTCGGGCTTCACACACTTTAAACAATCCAACTGTTTTCCATACCCAAACGGAAACCATCAAATTTCGATTCAATCCTTAAATGAAATCGGAAATAGAAAACCTAATACAATGTATTTGTTAAATAGAAATTAACATCGTACAAAAATGCTTACCTCATTAGTATTTAAATTTGCTGCACGATGTACCCATAAGTGCACAATGTTCGTTTAGTCCACAAATCAACCATCTACTTATTTCAGGAGGAAACTAAACTTTAGAGTTGGTGGTTGTAAGTGTAACTTGTAGGACATAATTTTAAATGTATAGATAACATTAAAATCATACAAAAACGGAAGCATTTCCTAGCCAACCATGCAAGAGAGAGACACAGTAGTAAGTAAATACAATCCATATACCCCGACCGCCAAATGAAGTATGGGTTTATAATGCGAACCTCAATAATCGACATTAAGCATGGTTTGAAATTAGCATATTACCATCATTGGAGGTATTTCAAACTGATCACAACAGTAAGCAATACTTTTTGTTTAAAATATACTTTGATTTCAAGTTCTAGTTTAACTTGAACATGTGATGACGATAAGGGTATCGAAAAATGAAAAGAAACGAAAATCTTAATAACATAACCGTATGTAGAAAATAAATAAATAAATAATAGTTAAACATGAGTACATCTGTTAACTTAGTATAAGCAGACTCGGCTTGTTTGAAAAACAAATGCATATCAGGAATGGCCACATCCAGCAGACATAGCCTCCCCACACAGCCAAAACGTAGAGAGGAGAAGAGAGCATGGTTATACAAAAATGAGTTTCAAAATAGACACCACAAACGGAAGTGAGAAGCAGATAGGTTACCGCCTCGGAACGGTGAGTCTGTCTGTTAAATTTAAAAGAATACAGTGCTCGTAATTTTCCCCAATAATGTTATAACGTATGTTGTGCTTAAGTCGTAAATCGTAATAGAGCAACACGCCATTTCTATGACCCTTTTATTTCTTTATTTCTCCTAATGAAAACAATTATATGGTAAGATAACAGAAATGGTCATTACTCTGTTAAGTATCGGTATAATTTTCTCAATTTCTTGTGGCCCTAATGTAAATATGCTCGTAGCTTTCTCGCAATCCCAATGTCGATGCCGATTAAGGCATAAAGCTATCGGTACAATAACGGAATCGACTTTCTTCTTTCCGGAACACTATTGATATTCCAATTTTGTAAAGATATTGTGAAGATCTTGTGCAAACAAATTTTGCGTAAAATATAGTACATCTGCAATTTAAAATTGACTCCAAATCATTGCTGCGCCTCATCTGTTTCATTAGAAATCATGAACTGGGGGAAATCATGCCGAATGAAAAATAAAAGGCGTGCCAAGAATTTTCTGCAACAATGAATCAGATTGCCAAAAACCGGTGCACAGGGTTATAAAACTGAGCATGGAAACCAGTCTCAAATCTCAAGCATGGTCGCCATTTCAGCCAATCAGATGCTTAAGATTTGAGACTGGTTTCCAATTTCAGCTTTATACTAAAACTTGACAATTTTTTAAATTAAGTAAGTTTGTAAGTCGGGAAAAAACAATTCATCGAATATAGAAAAAGATACAATACAACCATTTGCATTTAAAATCTTGCATGTAAATATAATGTTTATAAAAAAATTCAAAACTGCATAATTTATTAAATTTCTTCAAAATAGATAAGTCACTTTGAAAGATAATGTACTTTAATTCTTCCGAAGAAAGATAACAAGATTCCTGTCATCATTCTAGACAACAGCTTTCCAACGCAGACGAGAAAATAGATATATTAATATATCAAGACCGTTGACAACGCAAACACAAATCAAGTAAGGCGATTCCTTTGGGGAAACGACACTAACGCGAATTCGGGGAAAGGAATATTAGTAAATAGGAATTTTTTTCATCACTTAAAGAAATAGTATGGTATGCATTTTTTACAGGAAAAATGAAAAAACTTGGATATTCAACAGAACAAGTTTGTAGCTGAAATATTTGATGAACCGTCACGATAACTATTGCTTAATATATTATTTGAATGAAAAAACTACAAATGTATTTATGTTTAATTTTTTTGAAATTGTAAGTAATTCGTCAGAAATAGTATTGATTGTGGTTTTTAATACATTTGGAATTGAATTACTTGTTTAAAAATGTTAGCATTTGTCATTGCGAAATCGATAAAATCGATGAAATTTGCTTGTTATACTACCACATAGACAATACAAAAGCTACGAAGTTTTTTATCCAAATTGAAAAAGCCAACAACATTAAGATTAACTAAAACAGTTGCTTAGCCAAAAACACGGATAAATCTGCATGGCTACAATCATATCATAAAGCTATAAACAACTTAAAAGAAAAGGTAACAACATTTAACTTCAAAAACTTTAAAAGATGTTGCGGAGATGGAGAATTGGATAGTTCGCCGGAAAATGGATCAGAAAGCCTCTAATTCAATAACTGAAATAATTTACACGTCGATGGAGGAAATGTGTATACACATGGAAGAAACATGTCTTATTTAAAACATTATATGAATATACTTAAAGAATTTAGAACAGCAACAAGAAAGACATTTCATTTTTAAATGAGTTGCGTTTCTAATTTCTTCAAGTACATATAATATAGTAAAAGAAATTAAAAACGCAACTTCTTTAATCACGAAACTAATTTCTTTAAGATGTGTAACGAGAAAGGAGTAGAAAATCTGTAAGTAAAATGAGGTACATGATGAAGAGAAGTCATTATTTCAAACACTTGTGTAGATCTAAAGAAAGCTAAGGAGGAAATTCACTTATTAAAAAACTGAAAAGGTCTGTTAAAGATGAAGAATTAATCATCTTATATAAAACACCATCATATGCCTCCTGAAATTATAGAAGGAGGAAAACCTTCAATAAAATAAAAAAAAAAACGTGAATATATCTTACGAAGAAGAAGGCAAAAACTAATTATTTGAAAACATGTAAATGGACTCACGGAAGTGAACAATAGCTATAAAAGACGTGAACTTGAGAACTGAATCATTACCAAATAATGTGTTTATTAAAGCTATAGAACAATGATTCAGCTGTGTCGGAGACAGAAGAAAATGTTAACGTGACATTAACATACATCCATCATCAAATGTTTCCATATCACAAAAACAAATATATATCATTTACAATTCGCCACTATAATACTGTTGTGATTTCACATGTTTCTAAGATTTATTTTCTATTTCCACACGAATAGTAACGCAATGTTTGGAGCCATATGGCTTACTGTAAATTTTCCTAATTTGGTAGAAAAGCGGTCATTCTATTCATAGAGATATCAGTCGGAAATCACATTAGTCGATTAAAAAGGTAAAATATGCATATCGGGAATGGCCTCATCCAGATAACACAGCCCAGTAGAGAGGAAAAAATAGCATGGGTAATGAAATGATAAACATAAAAAGACACCACACACAATTAGAGAAAAAGAGATCATGAGAGATTTTCCATCTTGGAACGGTCAGTAGCAAAACAATTTGTCTCTGGGGTGCACCAACCTCACACTTACCCCAACAGGTTATCTCATGACCAAACAATTACAAGTTGTCTTGGTGTAATAACTCTAACCTAACAGTTAATGAGTCTTGGGAAATTTAACACTTAAGTTAAATATTTACAAGAAAGAACACACAACATAGCAACAAGAGAGACCAGTCATAACCTGGTTGGGATTGACTGAGTCTTAAAGTTAGCAATAATGAAACGGACGCCTACACTGTGGTTTACTAAACTCAGTTTTTACAAAGGCTAGACGAGGTTCAACGAAGCCAAATATTTTTCTCCCATTAAGGTGAAAATACAATACATGTTAACAAAGCCGGATCGGCGATATGTTGTTAGTAAGTTATCTGTTCACATTTTGATTGTATCTTACAGGCAATTGTCTAACACATAGAATTATTACGTCAGAAGTGATACAATCATTTAGCAGCAGATGTTGAATATTGTTCCGTCGAAACAGCAAGCCTCGGGTTTCAATTATAAATCGCAGTTTGTCCGATTGATTCCGTTGTCACAGGAAGTAATGTATTGTTGCCCCGGTCACAATATCTGCCTCGGAAATAATACGGTACGGTATAATTTCAATCACTGGTTTTGACTTTTTATCTATCATGCAATTACAGTCTCCATTTCAAACGTAACATTTAAGCTAAAGATCACGATGCGTAGATTTTAAATGAATACCGACATTATCTTTCGCTGGGAGTAGAGAACTCATTATGCTTGCTTTGATGGCTGCAAATTGCCTTTTGTGTTCAACAGCCTGTTTAAGAACTTGATTCGGATCGCTAGAGTTCCATGACATTTTAATTGCCCACGATTTCTGTTTTGCATTCAGAGTCGTCAACCAAGATAATCGAAAAGCTACATCTGTTACCATTGAGTGACAAAAAAGTCTATCTATTTTATTGAAAATAAATTTTCCGAAACATATCATATGATTTATTTCTAATGAATTAAGGCGCCTTGTCACAGAAGGCAAGCTGCATACTTAATGAATAATTCAAACAAACACGAATATATTAAGTACTTGGGTGCAGCAAAGGGAAACAAACGAAAACCCATATCTGAAAATTTCGCATTCAAAACTCAATCGACAAGGGATGGAGAAACGGGGAAAGCAAAAGGGGTAGCAAAAGTAAAAATAAAACGTCAAACATTAAAAACGGTCAGTTGAATTATATCTGGAACAGGGCTGTTTACCCCTGTGGCCATAATCATCAAACTATCTGGAGGCCAGTCACAATGGTCGCCATTTCAGCAATTCAGACGCTTGAGATATGATTCTGACTCGTTTTGACTTCTGTAACTACTATTTTATGGGCACTTACGACGTTTAAAGAAGTGTTTAATTTTATATATTTAATAAGCACAAAACTCTTTCGAGGTTTAATATATGTAAATATGCTAAAAATAATGTGTTTGTTAATTTTTCCACTTTATTTAAAAGTGTTAAATTAATGAAAAATATATGTAACAGATTCCAAGATAAGTCCTTTTGATAAGTCAGTTTTTATCAGTGACGTGTTTATCTCCTTATAATCTGTAGGTTTTTGTAGAACAATATATCACTACAAACAATATATGTAATTACTTCGAAATGAATACCTTCTGTTGACACGAACTATCTGTTACAATAGTTATCTCTCAGACTTGGCAATATAGCAGTGTAAAGCTATACGTTTTACAAGGCATTCCTTTTATAACATAAGTATATTATCAAAATATCTCTTAAAAACATTCAACTGAGCACACAACGATAGGTGAATATGCATGTTTAAGGGCCAAGTCCGCTCCGTTTATATTTTATCAAATGTAAGTAAATATAAGTATTTAACATGTTTAAACAAAATAACATTAGAGAAGAGAGTCTAACTTATGGAGTAATTAAGACAGAGATCGTTAACCTCTAATGAAGCAATTTATATTAATATATTAATTTTATATTATTCCTGTTGAATGTTTCCAAATGAAATTAATATTTGTTTCTTAAAAGGTAAAATATACATATCAAGAATAGCCACGTCCAAAAGACACAGCCTTATCACACACAAACCTGGGGAATTAAAACAATCAAGGTAAATGTCTTAATGTTATTGGCCATTAAACAAAAGGTGGTTTGGTAAACAATACGTGAATAGGGATAAATTCACGTATCAGGAAAATGACTAGAACTCATAGCCTACCCACACCGTAAGTTATAATAAGTTAAACTTTATTATTAAGAACTCTACATGTTATAAGAAATATACGCATTTAATAGAGTTTATGAAAGATAATCAGTTGTTTGGCCTTCATTTTCTGTTGCTATTTAAATAAGTAGAAAACCAAAATATAAATATCTAATTAAGAAAACGATTCAATTTGAGTTTGTAGGTAAATTGAATGATTACAATGCAACATATGTTCTATGTCGGTGTGCACTACTGCAGAGATTTCACGATACATGTAATTTTTACAATATAATTAACATCACTTGAACGCGTCACAGAGCAACCGTAAGTAAAATTGGCATTCTGTAGTTTCCATTCTGTTACTCAGAACTAATGGCTTTACTCAGGCAAATAAGTAGATTACGCGATAAAAGGGCGTTGACCGCAGTCATAACAATTGACTTAACACGATATGAAGCCGATTACATTTGGTTATATGAAAATGTCGCGTAATACAGATATGGTTATGTCAAAACCATTGAATCCTCGCAATAATGCTAAGAAACGTGTAAAAATAGATCAAAAAGGGAACTTTGAAAGCCATCGAACACGACAAATATGAAATATTGCAGGCTCGGTTTGACTGAGTCTGTTCATGGACAGTAATGGAAATGTTTAATACTGCCCGCGCCGCCTAGCCCTAGCCGGGTTGAGCGCAGCTCAATATTTACACCAATAAACAGTACAATTTTGACCATCCCAAACGATGGTGTGAGAGAATATTAGTTTATATAGTTATTTTACCCGAATTTCTGATCGGTCACTTTTTATTAATTTTTCTCTTCTTAACACCCGTTTTATATATCTGAGTACAGTCATAAATTAAATGCACAATACCGTCAATACACTCGATGTGCAAGCAGAAGGCGTAAAACGGAATAAAATGTAAATATTGAGCTGCGTCATGCAAAATGATGTCTTCTAATGGTTGTTATCATTCAAGTTGTCGAAATTTCTAATAAAATACATTAATATATTTAATTAACAGAAAATAATGTACTAGTTTTGTTAGTTTCAGAATAAGACACAAACTAAACATGAAACATAAACCATTTTCCCGGGGACAAAAATCATTTGTAGGTTAACTCGGAAGAACTAGTCTTGACATCTTAGACAGCGGATATGTCCCAGAACATTTTTCTGTCGAAAAAACTCCATGCTAATTGCACGTTCTTGCTTGATACGATTTTAGATCTCTGCGATATTGTAAATTAAACCCAAAATAAATGTTCACGTCCTGAACGTGGTTTACAGCTGTCAAAAACAAGATCCTAGGTCAGGTCAGAACACGGTTATTTGTTTATGTCTGCAGACAGTTTGTTTAAATATCTCTGTTAAAAAGTGTGGCATTCGTGCTTATTTTAATCCTGTGGTACACTACTACTACTGAACTAACAACAGATATGCCGCCGACCAATGTAATCAGTTTTTGCTGTTGGCGTCCAAACTATAATATAATTCAGAGAAAATAAGATCAATTCTATAGAGGCACTAACGAGAAAAATACAATTAGGACTCTGAGAACTGAGACAAATATGCATATTTCTGGAATCACAAACTGCCTTAGGTGTCGAATGCCTTTGACTAAATAGCGCCGTAATGTTACTATATGCTGTGTAAATACGTCGGCTTTGTTTTCTAACGATGTTCAATCAAATTTTAACTTGCAATCTTTTTTTGCAAAATTACAAGAGTTTACTTGTATATTTAACAAAACAAAACCAAACATTATATGAGAAACGTCATGGACAATGTGTCTTCATGGATATTATTTTGACATTTTAATAGATGCTATACTTGAAAAGCATTTAATATAATCTATTATTTTCTACTTAATTACATATGATTTTAAGATACGTGATTTTCATTTCAATGATAATTGTGTGTTTCAACAAATGCGTTTGTTGTTTCTTAGATGATTTTATATCAGACAAAACATTTACATACTTTTTGAACGCCTTACTGTTTACATGTTATACTTATTATATCCATACTCGTATGATTTTGGGAAAATAGGATTGTAATCTTTTTTCATAATGGCATTTTCCATTCAGAATCAATGACTTTTGTTAAGAGGTACTTTCACTTTCTACTTTCACTTTGAACCAGGAAGTAAGATTTCCTTGAATTTCTTGAAAACCCTTACATTATTTTGAAGGATTGGCACTAAACATTGTAGACCAGCATATACTTATTTCAGGTATGAGTTGCTTTGGTATATTGTTCATGAATTTCAGAGTTCTCATGCAAATGGTTTTTCTTTTGTTTTAGTATGTGCTTGGTAATTAGAACATGAATTAGACTAAATTGAGCTTGCAAACATTTACTACATCCATAGCTAAATACATTTATTTACTAAAATCTAGGTGGCAATAAGTATTTCCCCCAAAATTCATTTTTTGAAATTTTAGCCTGTTTTCGCCATTTGCAATGTTTGCGATACCTTAATTACCCTTCTATTTTATATTGAAACCAATTCGTCAGCATTTATATTTTGCGTTTCAATAACCATTAGAAACGACAGTATCTTGCTTGGCTTTTGTAACCAGAAAAATTGTCAATGACTATAAAAGTAAGTGGTGTTATGTATTTCACTGAATTATTTGCATCAAAATCGCATTTTGTACAAGGTACATCAAACATGCTTTTCAAACTGAAAAAGACCCCCTTTGTTAGGATTTTGTATTACCGTTTTTCGTAAAAGAAAAAAATAAAAATGTGAATGTCTGAAATGATTTTAGTTTTAATACATTTCAATTAGTTGATGTTTTTCTTGGAAATAAATATAACCACATGCAGTCCACAGGAAATGGATGCCGTTATTTGCAATTCTTGCGACGACAACGATAATGATTGATTATTTTCGCAAATGTAATAATGATTACTGACGGCCTCCAATGAGAGTTAATAAGTTTCTAACCTATTTCATAGCAAGAATTTGAGCAGTCGTGAATGGGCATTATGTAAAATCATTAACAACCGATAAGAACGAGCGATCAATAACCAAGCTTTGAAGCTTACTTCGATTTTCTGCTCTCATCAAAGGAATTACAAAAAGGATGTTTAAAACGTCATTTAGGAGACGAAGACTGATTAAATTCATTCTTGTAATTTGAAGTAGTGTCCGCCGAATAATCAGAGCATATTTCCATGGAAACCTTTCTTTGGAGTATGTCATCCGTTTTTTTATTCTCTTGCTTCGAAAGAGATGAGAATATATTCTTAGTACTTTGTAGTAGTGTTAGGGAAACACTCTTGAGACCCTAAATCCCTAACAAAATATTCCTCATGGTGTCCTCATTATATACATCATATATAAACCTCTGCACTCAATTTCTTGTATAACTCTGTTAGTACCTGTTCAGCGTTTTCATGTTTATTGCAAGATATGAATACTTTTTGTAAACGTTGAAGTCCAGCGAGATAGTATTTAGCAAGTTTCTATAAAAAGGAATTGCATTCAAACTATTTTATATGGGCATGTCAGATGAACGCTAAAGTAATGTTCTTTATTGCAATGATTTGTTAAAGATGACGGTTTTTTATTAAAGGGTGATTGATTATCTTCACATTTGTATTATATGAAATTAATAAATAACAATATACGTACATAAACATAGAACAAACTTGTGCAATGTCGATAACTTTAACCAGTGCTCAAGAATATGGATTCATACAATTGTTAGATATTCCTGTTCCATTTCAATATTTCTTACCCAAGAAGAACTCATCGGGTAGTCCAAACATATCCAAATAACTTCAACACAACTAATTAGCCTTGAAGCTTTGTGTGTAAATAAGCACAGAAATGAGCACACTAAATCATAGGATATGCGCCGTCTTTTGATTTCCCACCATGCTTCGAAGAGTAAATATTTATTATCTGTTTCCCTAAGGTTAGTAATTAGAAAGTAATTGATTTTTATGTGTTTCCTTGTTTATAATTAACTATAAACTAAAGTTTTTATTCAGAAAGATAATGGTCCCTGTGGTAAAGTTTCTATGTTTTCTTTATCTAATTTATTTTTAATTATAACTTGCGCAAAACATGCAATAAGGCACCAAGTATTTTCTAGTCTGCTTTAAAATTTGGCGTTCCTGTGATACGCAGGGTCAACATTCTGAAAACCCTTTAAAATTGTAAGTTGTAGTTTGTTTTTGTTTATTTTATTTTAAAGTTTTTTTTTGGAGACGGCAAACCAACTGCTTTATTTGGATACCATACGTTTATCATTGAATACTATCAATCTGAAACACCTTATTGGAGGTTCTTAATCATTTATGTACAGCATCATTTTGGGTGAATAAACGTGTATACTATTTACTTGTGCAGATATTGAGTTGCGCTCAACCCGGGTATAGGCTCTGTGTGCAGTCATACGCAGTTCCATTTCAGCCTATAGATTGGCTTTATCAATCAAACCGATTCAGTAGTATTTACTTTTATTGTCGTGTCCGTTGGATTTTATTCCTAGTTGCCATAATGTTAATTTTAAGTGAGAACGAAAAAAGCCACTTATATAGTGATAGACCTTTCTACACCGGCCAGTAAGAAATCAAAGGTAATTCACTTGCTGAATTAACCATTTTTAACCATTTTAAACTGTTTTTATACAACAAACAACAACACAACAACATTTATTAGCATCTCAGCATCAAGGTGTTTGGCTAATTAACTTAACAATGAACAATTAACAAAAACACGAATTCAGTATTGAAATATTGCACTGCATTGTTTATTTATTATTTAAAACGATGTTTGAGCAACCAAACCGATATGTGTTTGCAGATCAAATTACAAAATAGGATCCTTAATAATATGTATGAATATTGATTTTACTCATTTTGTCTGCCACTTTCTAAAATTCCATCATAAGTAACTGCTTTGTTGGTGGTCTTAATTTGTTTGCTTATTTAACATAACTGGAAAAATGTGATTATCTTTGGAAAATGCACGTGCATCTTTAAAAGCTTACAGGAGCGCTTTATGCACCTCACGCAGTTAATCATCAGAGCCTACATTGCGCAACAACAGACAATATTATTAACACAGGTTGAGTGCTGTCATGTATTTCCAACTTCGCCACTCATTGTTGCTTTAAATGCGCATCGGCAACTTACTCAATCACGTTTTGCCGTTGACCGTGTTAAACCTGCAATTTCTCTTTATGGTTCATTGATTGTGATATCTGCTACTTTACTTTATTGCAGGGCTAGGCGCTGTCGCCGTGACGGTGCGGGTGCGCTCCCAGGTAGAGGCAATATCATTTGAAATTTACAATAGCGCTATTTGTGCAGTGTGGCGGCCGTAAAAAGTCTTCCCGTACATAGTCACTAGTGTTTTAGAAAAAATAACCCGTTACCGATGTCGTGCGGTGATGACAACGTATACCTGGACTATCCGATCAACCTTTTTGGGGTTTGTCTCAGTTAGCTCCCAGGTAGAGGCAATATCATTTAAATTTGTCGTTATATTCGTCTTTTCATAACGTTATGGTCCATCTCTCACTCACACACTCACTTTCTTTCTTTCTTTCTTTCTTTCTTTCTTTCTTTCTTTCTTTCTATCTTCACCTAAATAATCTCATAGACTTTCTTTCTTTCCGGCGGTAAAAAAATTGCCTGCAGGTGTTTAAACCGGGAGGCACCAATTTCACTCTGTTTTCCATACAGGTTCTCAAATTAATCGTAAAGCACTAGTTGTCTTAGTGAAAAACCTAACTCAAATCCACTCATCAATTCGACAAAGTTGCATGCAAAGGTACAAACACATATAAACATATTAAGAACTTTGTAGCCTTGTCAAGCGAAATGGGAAGGTTCTTGATAACTTTACGGGAACAGATTGCCTGGAGGTAAACTAGCAAGAACAAGAAAGCAGGAATAAAAAAATGAAATATGCATATCAGGAATGGCCATTTCAGAAGACACAGCCTCCCAACACAGCCAAGAAGAAGAGAAAGAGAGAGCATGGTTAATAAAATGATCAAACCCAAAACATTGAAATCAATTAACAAAAATGAGAACCCGAAGGTTTACCGCCTTGAAAGAAACTCATCAGACTGAAATTGTAATTCTTAAAACCTTCATAAGCTTCTGTTTTGTTACATCCATGCAAAGCTTCATAGTGCTGTAGAATGTCATGCTCGTAGTCTTTCTTTTTTAATTTTCAGATATTTTATTACAAATAAGTTCAGATAAATTGATATCTCCAAACATTTTGTAACCACTGGTTGAGAAATGTCGTACTGTTAAAGTGATTTTAAAATGCATTTGTAGTTTTAATTAAACCTGGATTCGTTTTCGTAATCTGTGGTACGGAAACTTATGTTTTAAAAGTTATACAATTATGCAAAGATTACAAGCTCTTGAAAAGCGAACAAGCTGTAAACTTAAACCCCAAAGAATCTTGCACGCAGGACATCGGCTTCTAAAAAATCATCTCATATCATATTATCGTTTTAAACATGAACTGAAAGTGTATTATTTCAACTGGGGAGGTATCTGCGACATGACGTTACCATAGTTACGATTGTTTTAATATAGTTCATTATTATTTAAAATACTTTATTATCTAAGCCTAGATGCCAAGATACATTGTGTTAAAATTTCAAATAAATATCTCGAAGAATGAAAATAATATTTAACTTGTCACGTACTTTTGGCTATCCACTCGTATATCCAGTTGATTGCTTTGATAAATATTTCTGTGTAATTGAAAAAAAAAATACAAAAAACGATAAATGAATTTAGTTTGTGTTTGCTTACAAAGCTTACCTGATCAATCACATTACGGCGATTCATTTGTTAACAACTTAACATCACCATGGCTTGCTAATATCATTCGAAGAAACGGATATTGATCTTTTGTCAGCAACTGATGTAAGTTTCAGCACATACAGTCATCTCCTTATCCGGTTTTCTATTACGGATACAAACCAATCACATCTGTAAACAAAAAGGGAAATAATTGTAATCAGGAAAAGCCATGTTAAAATACACATACTCACCACCCGGGAAAACATAGAGAAAGAAAGAAAGAAACATAGATACATACAATATGATCAACTAAACAATTATCCTGCCTATCTTCAGCCGATAAAAATAGTAAAAACATCCCATCCGTTTTATTGTTAATGGTTTCTGTTTCTACTTTAGATCTAGTTTCTACATTTTACTTTTGTCATTTATTCTTTAGTTTAGAAAACTGACATGCTATTTATCTGTTGGTTGGACATTCGTTTAGAGGTCAATAACATAAAACACTTATAACATGAACATTTCTTTAACTACAATTACAGCAAAGATACTGTAGTAGTTTCCTTTTTTAATATTAATGAATGTGACCTTTAATCTTAGGTAGAAAAATGTTTGAAATTTGAATATCTGAAGCTATTTATCTGTTGCTTGGACATTCGTTTAGAGGTCAATAACATAAAACACTTATTATAATAACATAAACGTTTCTTTAACTACAAATACAGCAAAGTTACTGTAGTAGTTTCCTTTTCCAATATAAATGAATTTGACGTTTAATCTTAGGTAGAAAAATGTTTGAAAAAAATGAATGACAAAACTACTTTCAGTTTGACTATTGTTTTTTTTCATACCCATATATCAGTTACAAAAATAATTTCGACCATTATATACATTATAGTATATTTAGAGGCTTGTATGAAAAATTAAACGGTCGCCCAGCTGCGCTGAGCCTGACCGTTTAATTTTCAAACAAGCCTCCAAATAAACTATAACCTATACTTTATGATTGTAAGACTTTCCTCGATAGTTTAAAAGAACTGCGAGTATCCTGTTAATATCTGTACTGGGGCACGTCAGGGTCAAATGTATCTTCTGTAATATTCTCTCTCTCTCACCCTCTCTCTTTCTCTCTCTCTCTCTCTCTCTCTCTGTCTGTCTGTCTCTCTCTCTCTCTCCCTCTCTCTCTCTCTCTCTGTCTCTCTCTCTCTGTCTCTCTCTCTCTCTCTCTCTCTCTCTCTCTCTCTCTCTTCTATCTTCTTTCTCTTCCTCTATGCCCTTCCTTAATATTAATGAATATTAGTTATTATGACTAACAAGTTAGTTATTATTAAAGAAAAACTTTAAGTACTTGTATATTGACTATAGATAAAGATTGTATTTTCTCAAATATTGTAGAAAACTAGTTCTAATTGTATGTGAATTATGATTTCTTTGCATATTGTGTAATCTATGTACTTAAAGAATAAAAAGTAATAAAAAACATTTTTATTAACATATTGGTAACTAAAGGTAAGCAACAAATAAAGACCTCGCTGTAATTAAGACCACCCCGATAAAAGACCACTATTTCAATGTCTCTTTTATTAGCTTTGCACTATTTCTACCCTAAAATTACGACCACCCTATAATTAAGACCACTTTTGTCTAATCCGAGAGTTTTTCTTAATAGATGTTTTAAACTCTTCAGATTATCTATTATTTTCTTATTACAAAAGAGCGATGATGTTACACATTTTGACAACTTAACTCTTTCCTCCGTATGCACTCCTTTATTGCGTGGGAAACAGTGTACATCCATGCCGTCTAATTAGGATCTGCACTGTGCGCTTTTTGATTTGTTAGGTTATTTCTGACCAAAATGCGACAATTGCAGATCCTGAACAGACGGATTTTCGCTATTCGCGCATGCGTAATATGGAGGATTGGGTTAATGTTATTTATTCCAAATGCATAACAAGCAATGTCGTCTGCTTAACTTCAAGACGTCATTCGAAGTATTATCACAACAGTCCGACTACATCTTTTCCCGGGACGCGAACCAAATGCATGTGGTATTGGATTAATCCTAAGAAACACTACTTAAACAGCCAATGCCTTATCAGTAATAGTACTGCAAACGTCAAAATTTTCCTTTTGTCTCTTTTATCAATATTCCTAACAGAAAATGACAATTGTTTACTTGAAGACAAGGAAGAATGGTGTTATGTCACACGTAATAAAAATGGTCCCATAATTACAGGCAAGCACGCCATCATATAAACATATAATAAATTTGGTGTAAATTGTAACCGTCGACAAAGAGATATATTACTAGCCTTCTGTTTCCAGACTACGTGATAAAACAAATTTAGCCAGATTTATTACACCAAATTGAAGACAATTTTGGGATCTAATAATCGATTCGGTTCTTGCGATATGCTAGATAACTGGAATATACGTTTTAGCTTGCAGAACGGCGTCTTTCAAGGGAAAATGATTAATGACCATGACGTACATAAGCAATCAACGGTCCTCTGAAGAATCGAGCCATGGTAAGTGTTGGCAATTTTTATATTGAATGTGTTACAAATACTATTCAAAACAATTGTTTTTAATTATGAACAAGTATAACAAAATCATGCTCGTATGTAGTCCAAAGTTATGCAGCAAAATATCTACAAAACTTTAGCCGCGAAAAAATAACGAACTTTTTTTACCTCTTTTTAGACCACAAATTAAGGGGTCTTCGCGCAATTGAAACCATCGATCTGCGAGGTAAAGACCCATAACTCGTTAATTTTAGCAAATTAAGTGAGAGAGACAGACAGGGATTCAAAGAAAGAGACAGAAGGAGTAAGGGAAAACTAGGATCTAAGACGAGTTAAAGTAGTTTGCGCCTAATTCATCCTCGAACAACAAAACGGCCAAGTGCTTCTAACTAACACTTATTCCATTAAAAAAACGTCTAACATTAAATACACACGCGCATCATTAACAGGTTGAGATATCATCGTTTGTAAAGCATTTCTAGGAATTACATGTTTATTTAACTTGAAGCATCACAATTCATGTATTCCTGCATAATAGGTTTGTAGTAAATGCTGGATATAAAAACGCCTTTTCTACAAACCAATTTTGAGCAAGTTTTCTACAAACCAATTTTGAGCAAGTTTGTTTACAGATATTTTGTTCATAACAAAACACAATGATATTCAACAAACACTTCAAATAGACAAAAAGAAACTTTAAAGACAATGAACACGAGATTAAAAAAATCTTAGCAGGCTCGCATTCACTGACCCTATTCATCAGAAGTTTCGGAAACGGAATCCAACTTTACTATTGCCGACAATCACCTTTTAAACAATAGTATATATTTCTATAAAATAGAAATAAGTCACATTTTGATCCACAACAATCGAGAATATGATTTGCGCAAGTTTGTATGTGTATAATGATTAATTTGTTAACCATTTAAGTACCATAGATATATATGTGTAAGATCAAACATTGCCTAACCCGAAGAAGCAATGGGACCGTAAGTAAACTACGGAGAAATAAAAATAAAATACAGGATCAACGTATCACGGGACACATCAAATTACAGAATTGAAAAGAAATCACATCCTGAGGCTAACTTTGCTATTCCCAAAGCGTAATTACTTTTGGAAATAATATGTTTACGTTGAGTATTGCAACTAACCAAATGCATGACTGTAAAATGCCAGTCATATACGAACGAAAAAAATGATTAAATTGGATACTGTCAAGAAGTAGACTTCTCCGCTCAGCAATCTTCAAAATAAGTTACAGCACTATCTGAGTATACTGGAGAGATTTAACTATTAGCTCAACGAATGCAACTGAAAATCACACGGATGCAACTGATGTCTCTATGTCTAACATCTTGATAACGCTAATCTTTTTAAATAATAGCAATACGGCCTGAAGAGAAATCGCCGGATCATAAAACTTTATTTAATAACACATATAAATTGAGAAAGTTGAACGATTGAAAAATGTGCGTAAGAGAAAACATATCCTTAATGTAATAACATCTAAGTCTCGTGATACTTCACTTATCGTGAAATAATCCATTTATTGTTCAAAGGAGACTTTAATGATGTATCGCGTTTAAGAATGAATTAGCGTCTGATATGATACAAACTCCAAACAAACTCCCTTGGGTAGTAGGTTTGCTTGTCATTACGTTTTTCACGAACAGTTCCTTCCAAAATAACCGTACAGGAAGGCAGTTTATAAGATATCAGCCGAGGATAAAAATAACATGTCAAACGCAAGCGTCAGAAGTTTATTGATATAGGTAGCGCGAGTTATTTAGTACTGGATTGTTTAATCGACAATTATGTGAAGACGGGACAATGCCTCATGTTATATAAATCTCCTGATGTACTGTTATCCGTTACCAACATTAACACAAATCTCACACCTCCTGTTAATAAATATTTTTGAAGCACACGTATAGTCTCATATAATGTAAATGAACATGTTAAATGAATAACCCATGTTTTGGTTTTTTTTGCACTTTCAGGGACCATAACTCTGGAACCCATAATGCAGACCTAAAGATCTTAAGGTAACGAAAGTGAAGATCAGACCAAAATTAAGACCACTCGAGAGCAGACAAGCTTTTATTATAACTTGACCTAGTGACCTCGTTTTCAAGGTCACATGAACCAGTTTCAAACTTGACCTAGTTATCATAGAGATAAACATTCTGACCAAGCTTGAAGAAGATCAGACAAAAATCAAGACCGCTAGAGTGCGGAAAACTTTTTTCTATAATTCGACCTAGTAACCTAGTTTTCAAGTCACATGACCCAGTTACGAACTTAATTTACATGTAGATATCATTGAGATAAACATCCTGACCAAGTTTAAAGACGATCGCACCAAAATTAGGACCGCTTGAGTACCGACAAGCTTTTTCTATAATACGACCTAGGGACCTAGTTTTCAAGATCACATGAACCAGTTCCGAACTTGACCTAGATATCATTGATATAAACATTTTGATCAAGTTTGAAGAAGATCGGACCAAAATTAAGACCGCAAGAGTGAGGACAAGCTTTTTCCATAATTTAACCTAGTGACCTTGTTTTAAGCGTCACGTGACGTTGTTTCAAACTTTTCCTAGATATCATTGAGATAAACATTCTGACCAAGTTTGAAGAAGATCGGATAAAATTAAGACCGCGAAAGAGATTGAGACCATACGCCGTTGATTATAGGACGGTATTAATCTAAGGATAAAGCATTAAAAGTTCCGAGTTATCCGTCATATGCACTACATCGTTCCGGGCAGATCAGCATTAGAACTATTTACTGAATATATTGAGCTGCGTTCAAACCGGAACGACTGCGTTGAAAGCAATATCGTCTAGTAAAAGTGACCAGTGGAAGGATTGTGTGTTTGTTATCACAAGTGCAAAGGTAAAAGAACACAATTAAAGAAGTTGTTTTATTTGACAGTCTTATATGCTGTATAAATAGACGGAAGACATGGCTGGTCAAATGATGTACAGGAAAAAAACATAAATGAAGTTTTCATACTCAACTTTATTATAGTTGTTTCTACATTATTACATACTCCCCTGCTTCGGAACTGTCGTCCGTTACTGCAAATGACAGTCCTAATGAAACCCAGCCTGCAATCTTTTCATATTTGTCGTGTTCAGTTGCATTCAATGTGCCCTATTAATCTATTTTTAACACAAATTTCTATAATCGCATTTGTGACTGTTGGTTACACAGGTAGGTAGGCGTTATTTTGTTTTTGAGGTTTATGAATACAATTAATGAGAAATGTGTATATATAATGCTGGAGCAGTCAATAATCTTTGTAATTTAATTTATATTGTTCAAACAGGCTCACCCAGCAATATCTCTTACCACTTACAACTTCTAGTTCCAGAAGCATCATAGGTCCTTTCAGCTATCTTTGTCCATACATTTTCTGAAATCCATAGTTTTTGCCCATCCGAATTCTGTGTCTAAACCGCATACAAATCATTCGCTATCTTGTTAAAGCCTGCTACTATCAAATTTCCTAATTGAGGCAACTATTGTATTTTGGTTCCAGTATTGCTTTAATCAAGCAAAACCACGAAAGCGAACTGCCTTATCAATCAACGTCATACAACAATGTAGAGTAGTGTATTGATGTATTTCTGACCTTGCCGGAACATTTTCTCCATTTCTTATTCTGACTGAAGTCAGTGGGGTTTTCAGACTATGCGGTAACATTGATTTTCTTGCTGATTGGACAAAACTATCAAGCATTATAGATGGTAAGATTGTGAACCCTACAGACACAACGAAAAGAAAACAGTACACATAAACAATGTGAACAATATTGCGGCACATAAAATGATGACATTTATTTTTTCACAATCCTAAATGCTCCCGTATATCAATAAAAACTCGTAAAGCATAGCATAAAAAATACGAAAAATGTTAAATATGCATAAAAGGAATAGTAAAAACAGAGCATGGGGTTTTACTAATAATATGTTTACATAAGGACACATTAAACAATCTACAGTTCTGTTGGATGCCCTTTGAATACCGTCTTTCTAGAAAAAAAGTAAACAATAAATCGATAAGATATTGAGATTTTTCTTCAGTCTAAAATTTAACCCGATTGTCCTCAAATTCCGTAATGTGAATTGAATGGCAAGGTTTTTGCCTAAGTCGAAAGTTCTTGGCGAACAATGCATCAAACCTGTTAATTTTGACCAAAATACAGACGCGTTGTTTGACCTATGGGAAAAATTGCTCGCTGTAATGAGCAATTTAGGCTGATAGCAGTGATGGATATTTGAAATTTTGCCGAGACAACATGTAAATAGATTATATATTTCTAAATGAGGGTTGATAACCGAAATTAATGTATTTTCAGACTGGTAGTTAAAAATATAAGTTATTTCATGAGATCACCTCGTTAAATAACCAAAAACGACATGTTCTGGCAAAAACTGCGTGGGTGTGTCTTAAATGTGAAAATGAGTACCCCCGGTTAGCTCAGTTGGTTGCGTCGTCAGAATTGCAGGGCTAGGCGCTGTCGCCTTGACGGTGCTGGTTCGCTCCCAGGTAGAGGCAATATCACTATGAATTTCTTTTTTTGAAATTGGCCAAATAATAACCAAATGATCTCTTTTCATTTCTAGTTTTTGTTGTGTGGGAAGGCTTTATTTACTGAATGTAGCTTTACCTGATATGCTTTTTTTCGTTTTTATTTGTGTGTGTTATTTTTTGTTTTGTTTTTAATCTTACGTTCTAGTATGCATTATACATATTTGAAGAATTTTTTATTTAAATATTTAGTTGTGCTGATTGTGCTTTTTCCGGTTTCCATTGAAACCGTAAGTTGTTTTTTTCCAACTGAAGAAACATTTTTACTGACGCTTTTTGTTAAAGCAGCAAAAAGTACCAGTAATTTTTATTCACAGTAAAATTATTAATACTGATAAACCATCCATTTTTTTGCAGCTGTGATAATTTAATGTATTGTTTTTCAGGTAAATAAACCAAAAACATTAAATGTTCTCTTATGTTTTATCAGTTTGTTAAGACAAATAAATAACGATTTGAAAGGCATTCAGTAAGGATAGTTTTCCCATCTTACTCGTGTCCTTTATACTAAGAAAGGCGAAAGCGTTCATCTCTTTTGTTATGAATTGCATGCATGGGATAGCCCTAAATTGATGCAGAAGATTTATATGTCTGTTTGAAATTAGATTTTCCATTTCTTCTTGTACTGTTTAACTTGCAGCACAGGCAAACGTCCAAGAACTTCAAATAGAACATGAAAGAAAGACATTGACGACAAAACAGCACTATTGATCAGTGCCAGATATATTAAACAGACTGCGTAACTGTTTTTAGACATTGTAGTTGACTAAAGGCAACAATTTGTCCCGTAGGGCCGTCTGAATGATACTGACGTATCAGCTTCAAGAGATATGATTAGATCACATTTGAGAATCTTCGATTTGATTTTCCCTCGATTTCTTTTCAATTAGAGCTGTGGCCTCCGGGAAATCTACTGCAATTAATTTTCTACCTTTGTCATTTACTGATTATCGTCATTGCTGCTATGGTAAAGGATTCTTCATTTAAGATTGTGACCAGTAAGCTTCGGGCATCTAGGGTATCAATAACGGCTTCAATTATTTCCTGAAGTCGCCCGATAAATCCCAGGATACTGTTCAATATCTTTACTGAGTGTGATCCAGATATATGCCTCACTGCTGGTTTTTCTTCTCCATTATATTTCTGATGAGAAAATTAGAAGATAATAACAGGCACACTTCTTTCTTGTTTCTTTTTATTTACAGCTTTAATTTTAATATTTTGATGCATTGCAAATTTCGGTAAATCAATTAAAATGGTAGTTTTTTTTTCAATTTTCAAGGCGGTAACCCCAAAGGTTCTATTTTTCGTTCACTGTTTGTGGCGTCTTGTTTGAATTGACATACTTATAACAACAATGCTCTCTCTTTCTCTCTTCTCCTCCTCTCTTCTTTTTCGCTGCTTGGGGAGGCTGTGTTTTGTGAGTGTGGCGATTCCTGATATGCATATTTTAATTGTTTTAAGTAAAACATGAACCTCGGATAAGTAACCCATGTGTAAACATGTTTGTTATCTATGTCTTGAAAACAATATTTTCTGCTTTTCTACTAAATCACTACAAAACTGAAGAGGTTTTTTATTTATTAGAGAAAATCGTTATTTTTGTTTTCGAGCGGTGCCAAGGAAATTCCCTTCATTTTATTAACGACGTGCAGCCAATTTAGCTAGATAATATATTTAGTAACGCGAGCGTCAACAGCACTACTTGTGCATTGAATCACCGTTTTGTGGCCATATGAAGAGTTCTCAATATTGACTGGAATCTTTTCAAAGAAAAGAACCGCTTTTCACCGTTTGATAGATTGAGTATCCGTTTTGACATGTCCTTTTGAAAATACGGTAATGAAATAATGTATCAATCTTTGCTTAGGTTATGATGCGGTATGTTACCAGAAATAGAAGGCGATTTCGTATGCAAATATGTTTAAATGTAGAATATTGAATTATCTACCGAGAATTTTAGGCGTTGAAGCTTTTAAAACACAAAGAAGTGTACAATTGAAACTAATTCAGTTTATGAAACTCTCTAGGCAGCTTTAAGATAAACAACATAATTCTGTACGATTATTGAAATTTGTTTAAGGATGAAATCAAAGTCATATATTTAGATTTTCCAATTTGTATCACTGAGAAGTAGTTCAGATAAGTATGAGAATCCTTGAGTTCATTCATGATCATACAGTCCAATGCCACACCATACCAGAACGCGGGAACCAAGTTTAAATCCCCAGTGACAAGTCAATTTTGCGTCTGAACGCTTTAAGGTGGTAAACCGTTTCTTTCGCCGCTAGTATGCATTTGTTTATTCTGTTTTATTTTTCAAAATAAACACTTCATGCATCTCAAACTCCCTCCCTCCCTCTCCCTCTCTCTTTCTCTCTCTCTCTCTCTCTCTCTCTCTCTCTCTCTCTCTCTCTCTCTCTCTCTCTCTCTCTCTCTCTCTCTCTCTCTCTCTCTCTCTCTCTCCCTCACACACACACATACACAGACATTAATCATCTGTATGTGTTACAGATTGATATTTATACTTTCATCTGCGAAACTTAATGCTGGCCCTCAGGTTTATACACCAGATTCTTGGTTTAGCAAGAAATAATAACGCGTTTAATCTACTTTTTGTTATCTTATTTAGATGGGCATAAGAAAAGAGTAAATTTGAATGTTCTTTATTTGTATTCATGTACATATTAAAACCAGTCATCTTACGAAAGCAAAGCTTGGGAAACGAGATTAAAGAATAACAATGGAAACTTCCTGTTCAATCCGAGTGTTTACGAGACACTAGATAAATTATGGAACGTAAGATTTGCCGAAAAGATGCAACGACTATTCATCTTACCACATGACAGATAATCTACCTGTCAAAGCTCAAACGCACTGTTGACAGTTAAACAGGAGATGTTGAAAATACATACAAGTTGTAGGGGTTCACATTACACCTTAAATTCAAGGGTAAAATGAAGCACTGCCATTGTATGGGCATGAAACAATGTTTCTTCGTAGATTATAATGACATTTGACCTTGGGTATGAAGTTCAGGAGTTAAAGGAGCTTTTCTTGGATTATTTTGAATGGTCAAACTCTGTATTAATGGTCAGACGCAACACCGGAGTGGAAAAAAATAAAAATAAAAGTTTTGCTTGTCAAAAGTTCAACTAACACATTCTCTGATCGAGCCGCTAAGTGTTCCGGAAACGTTTAGCGATAACAATACTAACATTCTTATACACCATTAGAGAGTTTGTGATCGAAGCAATAATTGTCTCCAATGTATAATGTATGAAATCATTTCATAACAAGTTCATATTACATTTAAAATTATAATATCAATTTCATACAGGACTTTTACCATGCAAAAAGGGGTATCGGATCAACCTTATAATAAATGCTATTAAATGAAGTGCGTCTATGACTTTTATTGAAACAAAGTGAAAAGTGCAACAGGTATCGCCACACTAAGAAAACACTGCCTCCCCACGCAGCGAAAAAGTAGAGGGAAAGAGAGCATTTTTTCATGAATATCATTTTCAAGAAGACACTAAAACAATTAACGAAAAAGAAGAAAAGAACCCGAGGGGTTACCGCTTTGGAACGGTCAGTGGCAAAGTGATTTGACACTTGGGGTTAAAACCAGGTTCAACCTCACACTTGCCCCGACAGATTCTAAGTGAACTAAGAAATTTTGAGAAACTAATTTAAAACTCGCTTTCTTATCAACAGTTAAATTAAAGACAGACAAAAACTATATTTTACAGCTCCTAACGTAATATGGCTTTTAATGATTAATATATAAAAACTGTGCATCCCTTATTCAAAATGAATATTTGATAGAAAGCCTCGAAAGATCTGTCATCCTGTCACTTAGTGCTGTAATGTGTTTACCTCTACAAATGGAATCAAGGAGAAAGCCGTAGCTTAATGGATTCTACCCCCTTTATCTAAATTATATAAAGAGCAGCCGTTTTCAATAAATTACGATTTCGACACACTGTGGCATTTTGACAAAATGAAATTACCCAAATGATGAACAATATGAGACTTTGTCGTCTTTCGAAATTTGAGCCAGTTTTCTGTTTTAGATAATGTGTTAAAGGAGTAGCATTAAATTCGTTTCTGGACGTAACAAACTTTTTCTAAGAGTTGTTACAATTGTGGGAAGATATATATAAAACAATGAAATAAGATGCAAGGCAATTTAAACAATGAAAGTTTTTGTTGTACTAGCCGATCTATAGAAACCTATGGTTTACTTTTAAACGTTAATTCCTTTAACAGCAATTAGAAACCCTGTGACAAGTTTTATGTACGACTCAAATTATAACGTTTCAACATTTTATGGTCATCTGCACAATAAAAATAAACATTTAAACTTTATTACAAAAAGTTGTATAATTCATGTTTACTTTTCTACGCATTACGCTGCTTTACTCTAACGTCTCGGCTATGCATCCAGTGCCCAAGGTTATAAAACTGAGCACGGAAACCAGTCTCAAATCTCAAGCATCTGATTGGCTGAAATGGCGACAAGTCGCCATTTCAGCCAATCAGATCAGTCGCCAATTCAGCCAATCAGATGCTTGAGATTTGAGACTGGTTTCCAATCTCAGCTTTATCACCTTCAGACCAGGTGGCAAAATTGACATGTAGGAGCCAGTGCCACAATTTCCAGATACTGAGGTAATGAACATCAAACCGTAGAAAATTGAAAAGGAAATTGTACGTGAAGAAATATATTAGAACCATTTTCACTGACTATTTGTAATAACATAGGTTTAATTGTATAATTCCCATTGCTATGAACCCGGTTATTCAGAAATTAACATTTGAAAAACCAGGACACGCATAGATATGAAAAAAATCCCTACGACACATTCGACTCATTCACAACGCAAACAACCGATCTCGGTCACAAAAACTCTGCAGTTGAGAGAACGTTTTCTGCATAATTATAAGCCCTGCAGTTGACAACGTACTCGCAACGGATTCCAGTAAAATCTACTACACAGTTGGCATGTTATATCCACATAACGCAAGATCTTTGTACTTTACATTTCATCATTGACGGCTATTTCAATCCTTAACATATCTAATTACTGACCTGAACAAGCCATCGAACAATGAAATCCTTGCTCTCTGCGGTGACCTTTGCCCAATTAACTTTATACATGTAAATGATAGTGCCTCTAGCTGGGAGCGAACCCGCACCGTCACGGCGACAGCGCCTAGCCCTGTCCTGCGACGCAACCAATTGAGCTAACCGGGACAACCCCAAAAAATGTTGATCGGATAGCCCTGATATACGTGACAATCACTGCATGACATCGGTAACGAGTTATTTTACTGATAACAGTACTGACTATATGTACGGGGAGACTTTTTACATGTAAAGTAAACTGCAAGATTGTGTAATCATTTAGATCCGTCCGTTTTTGAAAAGCTGAAGAATCGGATGAATACATTAAGATCTATCGTACATCCAAATGTCATTAACAAACAATCCTAATATTGGTGATAGATTTTTTCTGGAATTGTGATAAACAACGACTTAGAGAATGTAAATACGTTATGTAGAAAGAAAGAGGAAATATAATTAAATCTAGGACATTGTATTTTCCGAATTTTGTGTAATGTCGGTACGAAATTAGATTAAGATCCCAGGAGTTTTGGACAGACGTGATGCCACCAAATTGACAAGACTGCCAAAAGGCACTATTGGAATAAATTTGATAATGAAGCTAGAACAGAAAACTGAGCTGTTTAAGGCATTTCTTATAAACATCTTATGTTTCATGCATTCAAATGTGCATTTATTATTTAAGAATTAATGCATTCCGTTATGGAAGAAAGGCGATTGTTACTGTCCCTGATATTGCTATATGCATATTTCACGAGTGCATAAGGTATTAACTGACAACGATTTCTACAAACCTATATCATCAAACTAAGATATGCATGTTCCGATGTGGAATGAATGCCAATCATTTGATTGCTCGCTCCTTAACACGCGCAAGCACGCGTGTACGCTAAATTAGTCCAGTTTAGGTTTTTGACCTAAGTTTACCTTAAAAAAGCTGAGACCATAAATAAAACAGTAGATCTCAATTCAACACACTTAAAATCCATGAGTGTGGCCAAACGTGACAAAAACTATACTAGCATTGATAAATCAAACAAGAAATTGTTAGTGTTGCTCGATTTATGTTAACTTTGTCAATTTTTCTTGTTTAATTCAGGTTGAATTTAATTACTTTGCATTTTTTTTTCACGATAACGATGTCTGCATAAAACAGTTGGTCTTTCCTTTAAGCAACAAAGTGTACAAAAATGATGTGTTTACAGATAACTTATGTTAAAAAAGAAACTCATAAAATAAATAAGTTGACGAACCAATAAAACATCCTTCTTAAGAGACGGATAAGCTTACATGGTAAACTGCTTAATAAATTGGAATACTTTTTTTCATTTGTCAAAGAATCGTAAACATATTTTGACTTCTTAATTAATTAAATATTTAGCTAAAGTGGTTTGGTAATATAATTGTCATTATGTGTAAAAACTTGTCTTACTTCTTTTCATCATGAAGAAAAGAGTTATTAAAATTAACACTTTATCACATAGAAATATTAAGACTTATATACCCTATTTTTGTTAACAGCGAGGGGAATAAAATAAATTTTGAAACAGTTTTCTACGATCGGGTCATTTTAATCATGACATTTCTATTCCGGCTGTGAATTTCAACGAACTGTTAGGTATCTATATGGTTTGTTGCATTTTTGGTTTAAATTTGAAATTTAACAAACTGTAAGATAATACAGGAGCGTTTTGTTCATTCCGAGTAACTTAAGAATATTTGAAATCTAGCATAACTCAAAATGCAAAATTTAATAAAAGTTCTGAGCTACTTTATTTCAGAGTGTTTTTGGAAGATTAAAAAAAAAATTATTCTTTTTGGGGTGTAGGAGGGTTGCATTAAAATAGATGAATAGGGAACTTTGAAAGCCATCGAACACGATAAATATGAAAATATTGCAGACTCGGTTTGATTAAGCCTGTTCATGGACAGTAATGGAAAAACAAATTACTTCCCACGCCGCCTAGCCCCGGGTTGAGCGCAACTCAATATTTACACCAATAAACAGTACAATTTTAATCCATCCCAAACGATGGTATGCATATGGCGGTGAACATGGAACCTTCAATGCGGTATTTTCAGATTAATACCATTCCATGATCAGCGGCGTAAGGTCCCCAGATAAAATATGGGTTTGCCTAAACGAGAAAACAATGGGCGGAACTAAGCAGAATAGAATTTTGATAGGGGATCTTAGAATATAAATCCTGCGTATCACAGACAACGTCAAAGGCAAAATTTAAAAAGCAGGAAGTATATCCCTGAGGGTGATTGGACAATATCCAAAACCTTATTGGCTGGGATATTGAAACCACCTATCTTTAAACTGGCCGAAATATAAAAACAAAAAGTAATTTTAGAAGTACTATTAACTTAGTACATAAGTATCGTGCTCAACGACCTTCAAAAGACGTAACTGATAACAGCACTGAATGTACGGGGAGACTTTTTACAGCCGCCACACGGCACAAACAACGCTACTGTGATATTGAAATAGATGAAAAGGGAACTTCAAAGGACGTAACTGAAAACAGCACTGATTGAATGTACGGGGAGACTTTTTACAGCCGCCACACGGCACAAACAACAATCTGCAATGTTATGAACGATTTTTTCATGTTGAATGTGGTATACGTAAAAGACATAGTTTTTAGATTGACAGATTGATTGATTGATTGTTTGTATGTTTGATTGATTGATTGATTGATTGATTGATTTATTGATTGATTGATTGATTGATTGATACCTAGATATCTATGTTTCTATATATTTATAAGTACATGTGTATGTGTTTGCCGTCTTCGGAAATTATGATTATTTTGTTATATATTATGTTCATTCTTGTATATAATGCTGATGTTTCTAACATCTATTGGGAATTTTGCATATGTTAATAAAAGTTGAAAAGTTGAAAACTTAAGAAAAACAAAAACAACAAAAACTTGGTAACTAAGTAAGGTCATTAAGTAAGTAAATGCCTCTTGTGCTTGTTATTAGATTATGATATGTTGTAGCTGTTTGCTCTTGAATGCAATATAACGATTGTTTGTTTGAAGATATTCACGAATGCGTCGTGCACATGTTTGATCTTATTAGAATCTGGAAAGTGTAAGTGCATCCTAGAACAAGGTTTAAATCACACAGAGACAATTGTGCCAACTGACCACCCGTTATAATGTCCGGTTACAACCAAAAACAAATTCTAAAATTATTGAACCTTGAATAACAATTTCTCTGCGGTCCGATCTGGATCTGTCCAAGAAGAGTATGTTGCCCGGATATAAGTGTAAATAGTTATAATCGAAAATAGGCAGGATGAACCAATACAGCGAAGTAATTAATATTTTTTCTATGTCGATTCTTTCAGCTTTGTATAAATTCATGTTGCAAGTGTTGAATTCAATATCCAGTTTGAAAAGGGCGGAAATTAACATTGACACTATTTCAAATTTGCAAAAGAACAGGAAACGTCATTTTTATCTTAACGAGGTGCTGCCTTTAATTAAATGATGATAATCAATATATTTCCACAATGTTAATATAGAGATGCTCTCAGTCGTATGTCCGGTCAGCAGAAAAGCCAAAATTAAGGAATCAAACATGTTGTTGTTTGTTGGTGGTATGCACTGTCTAAAAGCCAAAAGTACAAAACAAAAGTCAATAAAGTTTCACTGTTGTTCGTCATTTGCAAGGAAGATTTTGAGGCACCGATAAAGCGTTTTAAACTGTTTAAAGATATTTATACACCTTACTTTGAAAAAATATGTAGGATATTTCCAATAAACGCATTTCATTTTTTTATGCCTCCGATGTTCAGTTATTAATTTAACGTCTTGTGTGATTATTAACTCCATATTATTCATTTCTCAATGTGTATTATATTTCGCCACTTGTAACAAGTTTGCAAATCTAAAATATTCAATGGCTTTGTTGCTGAGATTGCATTGATGAACGTATTATTGATATTGGCATGACAAAACTGAATAATAGTTGCAATTTAAACAGGGAATACAAAAGAAAACCGATGTATTGAGCGCAAAGACAAGACAACGGATGTGCCATTCTTAATCGACAGACACTCAACGCGGTGTAACCTGGCACGGCAAGGTAGGCCTAAGTGACTTTTCATGTACAACGGTTATATGTGTTTGTTAACTGAAATTTTAGTAAGGTAGACAACCTTAATCAGTCAATTCTCTTTGTACCGGAATGCCGTTTTTGAACCTTTGAAGTTCAGGACAATGTCATAGTAGTCTTAGAATTTACAAACATCAGGTCTTTATCCCAAATCAATTCTTTATTTGTTAAAGATATGGTATCGATATGTTTAACCGTACCCTTAGAGCAAAACGTATACGAATTTAACAAATCATAATTAGTCTACTTAAGATATATGTGTAGTGTGCGCAAGAATATTAAACAAAGCTAGAAGCCACGTCATGTTCATGAAATCCTGGTTTATTGTGTTGATGTATATAATTATTCTTGTAAAATGATGGAAAGGTGAAAACTTGTTGGATGTATGTTACATATTACCAATATTATCTACCATGCACTGCTACAATGTAATAGTCATTAGCATTGTCCTATTTTAAATTGGTCAGACATTCTTGCACACAAAATGCTTGTTTTAGAGACGAATGATAAAATGATAAAATTAGAATCCGGAAATGAGCCTAGTTTTATTAAACTAGCAGGACTACTTTTAAATCTTCTTTACTTGAAATGTATTGAAATGTATTTGCCGTGATGCTGGCGCATATAAATTCTAAATTAAATCAACCAGTACGCTCGTTTATGATTCCCTTTTCCAAACAGTTTGGTTTTCGTAGTTTTATATAAAAGTAGAAGGTATGTAAATTCAGAGTGGTAGACGCTGAAAAAAATAGGAAACGGAAGTAAGCATATATCCAAATCAAAATGATTGTCGAGTTCAACTTTTGTTTTCCAGGACGCAACAAGATATTAGACAACAAATGAAAAGACCGAACAATTAAGCCAAGATCCACCGATACGGAATGAGACATTATATTTACACAGCTATCGATATTGAGTATATATTGTGCGGAAATTATCACCAAGTATCGGTCAAGTTCAAGTCAATTTCATTCTGTGCTGTACTTCTAATAATCTTTGTTGGATACGACTGCAAGAAACAACAAGGTTTATACGATTTCATATGGTGCACATGTGAACGGAGTTTCTAAATTAGAAACCATATTTATTGCGTCTGAAGTACCTAGCACTCGGGGATACAAGTAAATACTCTTGCAAATAATGTTTATACATTAAGAACAATCTTGTAAAACAATTCAAGATCTTAGGCTGTCAATTATTGTGTAAAAAGTGTTCTTGTTTACTATTGTGAGTTTCTAAAAAGTTTAAACAACACAATCAACTGGAACAACCGGTTCATTTTATTGCTATAAGATTGACGGTACGCTCCCAAACATCCAGCTTGAATAGTCAACGGCAAATTGCAAAGCTGATGCAAAAACAAACTAAGCAATTGAGAGACAGTACTAATTGTCTCTTCGAAAACCAATTAGTAAATATGAACAGGGCGTCTTTTATAACAATAATCATCTAAGCTGACACAAATCTCGTAAAATGTATCAATGGTTTGGATATGAACACCCGCGACATTAAGTGTTTTGTAGAGAACCTAAATACAAAACAGTTAAACACCCACTGTATGTACGTAATCCTTTTGAGCATTCGCCAATTTACCGGAAAGGTAAAATCTCTTAAATTGATATTACGTGCGAGCTACAATGTATCCAATGTACTCGTAAAAGTGTAAGCACCGTCCAGCAGAACCAAAACCGTGTAGGTGTTTCTCCGGCTTGTGTTGCAGCCTATTAACACTTGACCTTGTAATTGGGTTTATAAAAAGTAATTTCCATGCTGTACAATGTGATTTAAACATCTGGCTTCATCCGTGAGATATAAACTAGAAATATAATTTACCAGTATTATAGCATATAAATGTCTATGTGAAATTCACAAATATTCCATATTGCATATTTCCAATGTAAACGTGTTTTGCATTATTCGATAAAATATACAAACATAAATCAAATTATTCAATTACAGAAAACCAATTATTGGATCTGTAGGAGATGAATTTTTTCATAGTAAAACTGTTTTAACATAACCTTGTCAGAAAGGGAATTTGTTAAGGCAGTTTAATTATTTCTTGAAAAAAATTCCTTGATATTCGTTGTCAAACATTGTCTCTTGGAATGACGATTGTGTGTTTTTGTTATAAGTCTTGTTTCTGATTCCGTTACATTACATAATGAATATATTTATACACGGGTCTTATTGACTTTAAAAATAACAAAATAAATGTTATTAGAAATTCAATTTCAAGCAATACTCGGATCAAAAGTATCCAAAGCCAGAAACATGAACAGCGTCTGTGATTCTTATCAATCGTTATTTTTGTTGTTGAACAAGCTATTATTATTAATGGTTTCAAAATAACATCATGTATCCAAGGTTATAAAACTGAGCATGGAAACCAGTCTCAAATCTCAAGCATCTGATTGGCTGAAAAGGCGACCAGTCGACATAATCCATTTCTTCATAGCTCAGTTTCTAAGATGTTACATTAACGGTAAGATATCTCGTAACACGTCTCATAGATGGTCAGCATTGAAATCTATATCTACCGGAAATGTTAGTCAGGTACATTTACATTGTATAGTAGCAACGTTTGTGCAGTCTTTTGAAGTATGTTCCAAATGACTTTTAATTGATTGTTTTGATTTAAAGATTTTACGTTTTTGATCCTTGCGGATTTCTGGGTTGAAACCTTGCTTCTAACACTATAAACCCATCGGAAAATTAAATTGAAAATCAATACATATAACTGTTTATGCTAGACATTTAAGCATTAGGAATACGAGTATTTGTCATAAATACAGTTTATAAACGAAGAACTTCTTATTGGCTAGTGCTTCATCTGTCGGACTGGATGACTGTGACAACAATGCTTTGATTTATTGCTTTCTTGTTGCAATTAATGTTAGATAGCTTTAATCTTTCCTGTGCTGCCTTCCATATCAATATAATACGAACAGGAAATAAATCAGCGCTTGGTAAATGTTTATTACTTTAAAAATCGTGAAAATGCACCATTGTTCTGAAATGAATACCTTTTGACGGAAAACCATATACAAGGTTGATGAGTTTACCAGAAAGTTTGCAAATGATGCGTTGATAAACAATTTCGATTTCAATAACTTGATCATGGGCCAAATGTTAACGGTTAATAAATGTTAATCGCTGTCTGCTATTTGCTGGAAGAAAATCTCGGCTGTCGTTCTTTGCTTAAATAAATTAGAATAGAACAATACCAATAATTTATCTTTTCTACTCATCTTGCTCGAACAGGCATTCAATGACCTTGTGCACTTAAATGTATTAATTTACAACTAATGTATAAATTTACAACTTCGCTCCCAGCTAGAGGCACTATCATTTTTAACACAAAATTCGCATTAGCAAAATGTATTCTTTTAAAGGCTTTTGTCTGGGTTCATATTATATGCATTGGATGATCTAATCGGAAGCCGCGTTTAGGGTTGAAGGTTATACAGCTGATATTGGAAACCAGTCTCAATTCTCATGCATCTGATTGGCTGAAATGGAGACTGGTCGCCATTTCAGCCAATCAGATGCTTGAGATTTGAGATTGGTTTTTATGCTCAGTTTTATAACCTTGGGCACTGATCTGGTTAGATCAATAAAGACAACGAAGATGAAAAGATGATTTTTTATGCAATTTAGAGATTATTATCGTTACTATTAAATCGAACATTTATGCAATTGTTAAATATTTTTACTAACAAAGTATGAACATTAAAATAACTGTATAGCTGATATTTTATTCCAATAAAATATGCAGATAAAGATGAAAATTGTTATAACTATTACACCTGCAATTTATTTAAATAACACATATGGATAAATAATGAATAGCGTTATTATGATTAGAGCTGAAACTGTATTTAAATGTAAATGAAAGAAAAGACTATCATTGTAACAGTTACATGTATAAGGCTGAACAGAGTATTATATGGGGGTCGTCGTATCAGTTCAGGTGACTATGAAAACATTTCTCATGCATTATAGCCAATGTTTATTGTATCAACAAAAATAATAAAAATAGACACAGCTGTCCGACTCTATATTATGTATGTTTTATTGGAGATTGAATCTATTAAAAAGGTTATGGGAATGTCTACTACAGCAGTTATTATATAAAAATATAATTGTAAGGTTAAGTAAGCCATGTTTAAATGGCTAGACAGTGTAGGCATTGTGTTTCGGGAATCGTTTATGTTGTATAGGTATCCTTAAATTGTAGAAGGTATACATCAACTATAAGAGTCTCATAAACACGGTAATATATTCATGCATGTAAAGCGTCTGAAAAGTAACATATATGCATATCAGGAATCGCCACACTCTCAAAACCAAAGCACAGCCTCCCTACGCAAAGAAAAAGAAGAGAGAGAGAGAGAGAGAGAGAAAGAGAGAGAGAGAGAGAGAGAAAGAGAGAGAGAGAGAGAGAGAGAGAGAGAGAGAGAGAGAGAGAGAGAGAGAGCATGTTTGTTATAAGTATGTCAATTCAAATAGGACGCAACAAACAATTAAGGAAAAAGAGAACCTTCGGGGATACCGCCTTGGAACGGTCAGTGGCAAAACAAATTGCCACTGGGGATTTAAACCAGGTTCTAGGGTGCACCAACCTCTCACTTGCCCCCAACAAGTTCTCATATTAACAAACAAGTACAAGAAGTCTTAGTGAAATGAATCCAACTCAACCATCAGCTCAACAATGTTGCATGCAAAAGCACACACACATATATAACATAAGAAGCTAACAGATTTGCAAATGCAAAAGGGCGAGTACTCGATTATCTTACCGAGACCAGAGCCCATGGAGTAAAATTAGCAAGAACACGATGACAGTGATAAAAGAAACAAATCGAGCCTTTAGGTTCTTTAAAGAAAAGATTTCCCTATAAGCCTTCATAAACTCTTAAACCCCTGCCACCGTCGTGCAACCAAAGAGGTAAGAAAAGTGATCAACTGTAGATGGGTTAATCACAAGGCCTGCAGAGCCCTGCAGGATATCATGTTGGTAAGTTATGGTAACCTTTCTTTTTGAATTAACAGATGGTTTTTACGAAAACCGGGGCAAATTAATATTGCCTTTTATTTTCTTACGTTTATAAATTAAATCCCTATAAAAAAAATTGGCTGTGAATAACCTTGTTGCAGTAGTGATTTTAAACTGCACTTGTATTTTTGAATTAAATCTGGGTATCGGCGATCAAACTTGCAAATCAATTTATGATATCGATAACCTTGTTTTATAGTTTCTCTGTTATGCAAAGATTACGTTCATTGAAATCATTAACATCATTGCAACCTCTAGAAAAGCGAACAAGCTGTGAGATATAAACCCCGTAAGATTTTGGACGAGGAACATCGCCGTCTAGAAACGGAAAATTAACTATGTTAAAATTAAAATCGTCTCTTTTATCATCTATATTTAGTAGTAATTTATCCATTTTCAATAGAAATATTAAGATCAAGAAAGTTTGCTTGCTTTTCCGAAGTGTTTGCTTAATTAAAATATATGAAAAGAGAACTTTGAAGACCCTCGACCACGACAAATATGAAAATATTGCAGGCTCGGTTTGATTGAGCCTGTTCATGGGCAGTAATGAAAATGCTTTTTACTGCCATAGCCCCGGGTTGAGAGCAACTCAATATTTACATTAATAAACAGTACAATTTTGATCCATCCCAAACGATGGTATGCATATGGTGGTGAACATGGAACCTTCAATGCGGTATTTTCATATTAATACCATTCCATGTTCAGCGTTGTATGGTCCCCAGATAAAAGAATTGGTTTGCCCTAAACGAGAAAACAATGGGCGGAACTAAACAGAAAAGAAATTTTGAGAGGGATCTTAGAATATAAATCCTGCATATCACAGACAACGCTGAAGGCAAAATTTAAAAAGTATATCCCTGGATGTGATTGAACAATATCCAAATCAAGAGGGTAAATTTTATTAACCTGAGATGGAAAATGGTTATTATCTATATACAACAAATCATCAAGGTACCTCGAAGTGTTGTTAAAGGCTGTAATAATGTCATCTTGATGTTTGGTAGAAAGAGATAAAATAAAATCTCTTTCATAACAGTATAAAAAAGATCAGCAACAAGGGGTGCACAATTAGTACCCATTGGAATGCCTATTACTTGTTTATAAATAGAGGTACCAAATCTCACATAAATATTATCCAATAAAACTGTGAGCGCCTCTATAAGGTCTTGAAAGGTCCATACGGTATAATTATCATAAGAACCATCTGTAAAAATGTCATATGTTCATTACAAGCTATACAGGTTTTATTTTCTCTAGCAAACGTTTTTTTTTCAATGAGATTGGTTAGCTTGTCCATTATTAAATCATGAGGGAGAGAAGTATACAGAGTTGAGAAACCATAAGTAGACAAACAGAACGCCTGAAAATTATTTGATTTAAGCTTTTTCAACACGTCATTGGAATTTTTTATAGACCGAAATAATTTTTTGCCAGTGGTTTCAAACACCTTTTCGCAATACCTAATTACATGATCTTTTATAGCTGTAAGACAAGAAGTTAAGAGCACGGATAATTTAGTAGTTGAACAAGAACTAACTAGAGTGTGCAATAAATCTTGCTTTGTAGGGTGTTTTGTGCATTTTAGGCAACCAATACATAGTAGGTACTTTGTCTTGTTTCGGCTCAACACTGATTCTTAACTTTGTAAAGTGTGTGCAGTAACAATATCACACTCAGATGAAGAAGTTAGTGTATAAGCATTGGTGCTATAAAGCTCTTCAGTTTGAACATTAATATAGTGTATACGTCACACTATAATTACATTTTTGAAGCCTTATCAGCATGTGTTAAAACAAATCTGTTGTGAAAGTCTTGAATACCCTTTTTCAAATGACGAAAGTTAAAACGAGGTCAAGGGGGTAATAAAGCTTTGTTTCTTTTATAGAAGTATATACGAGTGTCAATCATTTTGAATATTTGTTTTTTTTTCCAGTTTGAAGGAGCATTAGACTCAGCATGTTCTTGTTTACACCTTTTATTGCAAAAAGAGTTTAAAGACTCTCCAATTTCCGCACGACAGGTATTAAAGTCGATCTCCGATGGAATTCTATATTTCGGACCTTTTGAAATTAAATTGCGGATTCTATAGTCTTTGGTGACATTTAGATCCTCTGTAACGATGTGACCGACAGGTTGATAGCAAACTTTTGAATTAGAACAGTCTCATGATATAGGTGTATTCTCAACAATCTGTAAATCCGAGGAAATTTTGTTGTAATTAAAAATTGAGTTTCTAATTGGCTTGTTGTATTTATAGCAAACGATGGGTGTTCAGTATTCTTGAAATAATTAGGTATAGCCAATTCAACAGTTTTATCTTTAAATATACTTGGAAGGTCAATAAAATCTATATCTTTATTTAAAATTGAAGGCGTTTGTGGAACCTGCAATGCGAAACAAAATTCAATGACTACCGGCTTATGGTCCCCAAATAAAACGGTCAGTTTGCTATCAAATAAAAAGGTCAGTTTGCTATCAAATCCGTGTTTCTTGTACGAAGTATATTTATTAACAGCCGCCCGAAATTGCTGATCTGTCTGATATCACTGCCAGACAAGATGTAAAAGGCGTTGGGCCACGTCCAGAAAATCAACGTATATTGTAAGTAATTGCCAGAGGTTTTGTTCTTTCCTTATCGATTATTATTTTTATTGGTCTCCAGCACGAGCACATTTGAGATAAAAATGCAATTGCAAAACACAATCTTTTGGCAACTGACTTTACGTGTGTGAAAGTCATCATATAAAACAAAACCGAATAAACTCTATCCGAAATGTCTCGCGAAATTCTAAGTATTCTAAATGATCTTCATATATTTTGTTTAAAAAAAAGTCAATGTGGTATATGAAATTCAACCTTCGTGAAAGCAGATAACGCGCGGAATGAATTTTTGTCTAAAAACTGTCTAAAATTTGAAAATATGAGTATAAATGGCTTTTTGGATTTATGATATTTGTTTAGAATGAAAAAGATGAAAAGCGAACTTTGAAAGCCATCGACCACGACAAATATGAGAATATTGCAGGCTCGGTTTGATTAAGCCTGTTTATGGGCAGTAATGAAAAGGTATACTACTGCCCACGCCGCCTAGCCCGGGTTGAGTGCAACTCAATATTTTCACCAATGAACTATAAAATTTTGATTTATCCGAAACAATGCTGTGCATATGAGGGAGATCTACTTTTTAATTATTAAGTTGTTAAGATGAAAGAAGTTACTTAACCTTTGTCAATATATTTATTTCTCATATCTTTAAAATGCATTAACTGATGCATGTCGCGGTTAAACTTTTAAAACGTATTAATAGTAAATTCCACATTAGTATAATAGTCTAAAGTGTACAGTTTAAAAGCGGATCCGTTGTGAAATTGATTGTCTCAGTTTAATAACCTCACATAATACTCATACATAATCAGTGAAGATTTTACAAAGAATATCTATTAAGTATCTACTACTTACAGTGAAAGAAATCTTTATTCAAATGCTTTAATGTTGCATCATAGAAAATGTTAAACAAGTGAATAAGCAATCAGAAACTGTCACATTCAGAAGACTCCGCCACCCCCAACAAAGCAGAGAGGAAAAGAGAGCATGGTTTATAACATCGTCAAATACATAACAGACACCATGACAATTAACGATAATGAGAACCCGATTAGTGACTACCTTGGAACGGTCAGTTGCATTACATTTTGAAACAATTTACATTCTATGATCAACCATGAAACGAAACAAATTTCAGTAGTGTCCAGAGAGGCAATAATTTTGACGAATGGGAGAAAATATGTAAGCATCAAAATACGATAACAAAATCAAATTCAATTGGTATAAGTCAATGAGGATTTGTTCAATTAAACCATAGTGATCCAGTAAAATGTTTCTTGAAAGTGCACATGTTTGTATGTAATAGATATGTTGATTTTCACAAAATACTGCTGACCACTATCGTGTCAGATGGATATCATGTTTAACACAGTCTGAATGACCAAATGCGAAAAACCGGTGTCATTGTCAAAAGTTATAAAAATATTAATCACATACCCCAAATCAAGAGGGAATTCAATTGAAGAATGTGTATTAAACATGACCGAAGCAGTCAATACGTCTGGCGAGTACACGCCTCACCTGTTTTAATGTGAAATTCTACAATGCGCACTGATAAATTAAAGATGTGTGCTCACATATCAGGACGAACATATTTTGTGTTTTCATATATCAAAATGTATAATTTAAGCTGAAGAACTACTGAAAACAAAGCGTTTGTAACGTAATATTATCTAAATGTTAGCATACGAGTAGGTTCAAAGCCGAAGCAGCGGTACCAGTGCAGTACAACCCACTCACAACAGGTTCTAAAATGTACTGATTAGCATTTTGCTACAGTCGTTAAGGTTTTGCATTATTGCCATGGCGCTGTTATAGACAAAAAATAAACAAAAGTAAAAAATCCCTATAACGGCTAAATGCTGTTCGATAAAACTTTGCGCAAATACATGATATAAGTGTATGTTAATAAGAGATAATTTAATTTAATTCTGTTTAGCTAATTATTCGGAAACTAATGGCTTCAGGATATATGCATTTTATTTTTGTTTTCGGATTATATATTTCTTTGTTGCATAAATATTAAAATTATAGTACTATATTATTTAATATAATAATATTATTCTGACTGCTGTAGTCATGTTTGACGAAAAATAATACAAATACAGCCGGTTGAAAGTGAATGTTCTCTTGCAGCGTTTAAGCAGTGATTTCAAGGCAAAGTCACACATATCAGCAAAGTTTTACGTGTATCTGCTGTTTTACAACACAAGGTAATTGGTCAGAAGGTAATTAACATACCTAGCTACCAGCTTTCATCGGCGATCGTTGGTTTGTAAACACAACACCGTGATGCTGACAAGCCTGAAAAGAAAATTCAAACTATAAACAAACCTGCAGATATAATGATGTGTAAAAATACTCATACAAACTATACCAACGAGTAAAGAATGCATTACCACGAACTTTTTCTGAGTGAATGATCTTTTTGACGAGTTCTGAACACATGTTACTGGTTTACTTTTCCATACCTTAAAAAGTTCATTCTTAATACATTTATAAATGCACGTCCTGAAACATTAAACATCAAACAAATTCGTTTCAGATTTGAGATATTTAAGGAGCTCATTAGTATTAATATTTTATTATTTGTAAGTTCGATAAAACAATCACCAAACAAACAAAGCATTTTATAGAATTCAACATAGATACCTCGTTTTTAGTTATATGGACTTAAAAATTATAATCTTGTTTATAGTTTTATATAAAATACATTCGAATTTATCAAGCAATATAAAACATGTGTAGTCCGTAATGTTTTCAGATTCTCATATGCAAACGAAACCTTTTAACTAATCTTCTTCGAAAATATTCAGAACTGTGAAAATATCTGCTGAAAATAATGATAAAAGCATGGGGTTGAAACGATATAATAATTATTCTTAAGTAATAATTGCAACAATTTTTTTATTAATTATTAAATGCATTTCCGTGTTTGTTTTAATTCTGGTGTGTGCATCGGCAGGGCGAGGTCTTTCTCTTAGCATTCTGTAGACCATGTTTAAACGTTGTTGACATGTCCCGCATACCTTGCAGCAATTTGGCCTCAAAATTAAAGCCTCTCATTTCTAGACCTTGAAGACAACCTGCGAGCGGAACTATTGTGGCTTTATTAATTTATATATTTAAACTTAATTGCTTCTTAAGCAAATTTTAAAGACAAGCGAAATGAAAACTTTATAAGCTTAAAAAATATAATAAAAAATATAATAATATTATTCTGACGGCTGTAGTCATTTGTCATGTTCGACGATAATCTATAAAACAAATACAGCCTGTTGAAAGTGAATGTTCTATATTCTAGCAGAGTTTAAGTAGTGATTTCAAGACAAAGTCACACATATCAGCAACGTTGTTTGTGCCGTTTGGTGGTTGTAAAAAGTCTCTCTGTACATTCAATCAGTGCTGTTATCAATTACGTCCTTTGAAGGTCGTTGAGAACGATACTTAATATGTACTTTGTTAATAGTACTTCTAAAATTACCTTGTTTTAATATTTCGGCCAGTTTTGAGACGAGTGGTTTCGAATTCCCAGCCAATATTGATTCTGATATTGTTCAATCACCCCCAAGGATATACTTCCTGCTTTTTAAATTTTGCCTTCTTTGGCGTTGTCTGTGATATGCAGGATTTATATTCTAAGATCCCCTGTCTAATTTCTATTCTGTTTAGTTTCGCCCACTGTTTTCTCGTATTGGGTAAACCCATTCTTTTATCTGAGGACCATACGCCGCTGAACATGGAATGGTATTAATCTGAAAATTCCACATTGAAGGTTCCATGTTCACCGCCATATGCACACAATCGTTTGGGATGGTCAATATTGTACTGTTCATTGGTGTAAATATTGAGCTGCGCTCAACCCGGGGCTAGGCGGCGTGGGCAGTAATATGTATTTCCATTACTATCCATGAACAGGCTCAATCAAACCGAGCCTGCGATATTTTCATATTTGTCGTGTTCGATGGCTTTTAAAGTTCCCTTTCATCTATAAACTATAAAAATTCATTGTCAGCACTAATTTGCTCTTGTTTCCAAACGTTTAGACTGTATATATGAAGGAGATATATTTTATTGGCTTATTTGAAATTGATATAAGTTATAAACCCATACTCTCTTTTCTTCTATTCTTGACATGTGGGGAGGCTTTGTTTTCTCCGAGTGATTCCATGTAATGGGAAATAAATATGGTGTAACATTACATCGTAAATGGATTGCACCAATAGAACTGGAGTAATTTTAATATACCGAACTATGAAATAGGGCAACTAAAAAGGGACAATACTGCAATACTTCAATTTCTAAGAAAGCACAAATTGTCTTGATTTTCGCATGATTTCTGAAAAATAACAAGTATTGAGAGTTGGCAAATTTTGCTTAATTCAAATATTTATGCACTTTACCGAGATCAGGTATAGTAATATTTATCCAGGTGTTAAAGCCATTAATCAATGCATTTCATAAGACAAGAAATGCTTTACGTTTATTTAGCGAAACGAAAAATACTTTATCTCTAACTACTTGCTTGTGAATGAAAAAAAAATGATTTAAAAACTTCTACAGTAAACAGAACTCTGTTATTCTGGGCTTTGATCACAATCGCAAGAAGGTTGGAATTTTAAGATTTCACATGTTCGCGAAAGATTAGTAAACTTTGAAGTGAAATGAAAAATCACAAAACCGTTAAAGATAACACCCTATGTGAAATAATGTTCACAATTTACGATGACAGTGAATGATAGATAGTACAATCAATTACGCCATCTGTAAGAGTATTTTGAAATGATAGTGCACGTGCTGGGATTCGAACCTGTGCCGTGCGGCGACAGCGCCTCGCCACTCGACTCTGAACACGTTGCCCAGTTAGCTAGCCGGGAAAACCCGATTGTGTCTGTCAATTTAAAACACTTTAGAAAGATTCCAGCGTATACGTTTTACAAAAAGTGAGTTCCCAGTTTATGTCTTTCATGTCAGTGATTGGTCCTGCTGAACAGAAAACACGTGGTTTTTTATATTATGTGCCTGAGTGGGTTCAGATCACCTTCAAAAGAAAAGGCGTTGAGTTTCTCGTCTGCATGGACTTGTCGACAGTTTGGCTTTTGCTGGGTTTTTTTTTTTGCTATTTTGCGTAGGTTAATTGTGTGATGGTAGTGCCTATCTTTTATTGTTGTTGTTTTTGTCGTGGATAGGAAAAACACCGGTAGTTGGTAAGTAGTTTTGTCTTCTTGGATGAATTCATGAATAACTTGAATAAATGCAATAAGTGATGATGTCTCGGCTCACATGATACATAAAAATAATTTAATAATAATATTAAAGTACCTCATGTTGTATATTGTATATTATATACATGGGTAGAAATAGAGGTCTGTTCTGATCTGTTCTGTTCAATTATTTCAAACGATTAAACGAATGTATTGGGTTTTGGTTTTTAAAAAAGGTTAAATGTTGTAGATTTTTTTCAGTATCGTGGATTTAAGTGGAGAATATCGTTGCATTACAACTAAACGTAAATAAAAATCGCATAAATCGAAAGTTTCAAGAATCAAACGTTGTTGTATCGACTGTGTTCACTTCACGAACATTACAAATGCCAAACCACACTGATTAAATTGAATAATCTCCAGAAGTCATGACAGATGCTATAAAAAAAGCGAAGCAGCTCACCTTTTTGTAATAATATTGAATGTTGGCTCGGTCGCACTTTAAGGTAAAGCTGGCTTGTTCATGTAACTGTAACTGTTCCACGGGATTTTTTCTATGAAATCTGATTGTGAGTAACTAACTTGGCAAGCATGAATGTTATTTTTCGCAGGCAATATTAAATGATTCATGGTTTGCAATCGCTTTTCATTTATTTTCATATTAAATGTTCTATAAATTCAAAGCAGGAAGTTAGAGGTAATGGTTTATGTCACGCAAAATGAGAAATGAATTTAGGCAGGAAACCTATTACAATGTATAGCTGTATTGAACAAAACACTGTTTATTCTCATTTTAACGTGGTGTGTGTTCGTGTTTGTCTACAAACCAATTACATTCATAGACTCAGTGTAAGGTTAAGAAAACATGACATCTTTGATTTGGGGTGTATGTTACTGGACCAATGCAGTTGCAAGTTCCTGTCTAAGAATTAAGGAAATTCAATAAGTGAACAAAGTCCTATTTTATTCCGTTATAATGGTGTTCTGCTGTGCCCAAGGTTATAAAACTGAGCATGGAAACCAGTCTCAAATCTCAAGCAACTGATTGGCTGAAATGGCGACCAGTCGCTATTGCAGCCAATCAGATGCTTGAGATTTGAGACTGGTTTCCAATCTCAGCTTTATAACCTTCAACCCTGAAGACTTTCTAGTCAAGATAACTTAAAAAATGGATTTGTATATTATTCAATCACCCCAAGGATATACTTCCTGCCTTTTAAATTTTGCCTTTCGCGTTGCCGGTGATATGCAGGACATATATTCTTAGATACCCTGTCAAAATTCTAGTTTGTTTAGTTCCGCCCATTGTTTTCTCGTTTAGGGCAAACCCATTTTTTATCTGGGGACCATACGCCGCTGAACATGGACTTGTATTAATTTGAAAATACCGCATTGAAGGTTCCGTGATCATCGTCATATGCATACCATCGTTTGGGATGGATCAAAATTGTACTGTTTATTGGTGTAATTATTGAGTTGCGCTCAACCCGGAGCTAGGCGGCCGGGGCAATAATATGCATTTCCAATACTGCCCATGAACAGGCTTAATGAAACCGAGCCTGCAATATTTTCATATTTGTCGTGTTCGATGGCTTTCAAAGTTCCCTTTTCATCTATTTTAATCATTTCCCAAAACTTGACTTATCCCATGATTTATTAACAAGAATGTTTTATTGAGACTGAAAAGTGATGTTTCTGCTAAGATTTATCCAGGACACATTACGTAATAGCTACCAACCAATTTCTTCGCCTTTTAGCAAATGAATTCAAACACCCATGAGTTATGGATAATGGAAAAAAACGAAAATGAAACTGCGTGGTAAAACCACAATTGATTATATCAAACTTTTCACATGAAAGTGGCATTTAAATTCAACACATAATTTTATTCTTACTTCTAACTTATTTGTGGATTCATAATAAAAGTTATGGTAAATAATATATGCGAGGGTCATTAAAACTCATGAGAATTAGTAAATATCTTCCGACATAGAGAACATACATGTAGGAAACTTTGCACGGGTAAAACTGGGAAGTTCTCAAGCAACCTCCTCGAATAGCACTAGTCTAATAATAAGTGTTCTTGGTCATTAAATATTTTTATGCATAAAAACAAAATGTTAATTGTAGCCTGTTTATGTTCTAACCTAATGAATTGAGAGAGATGTCTGATAGAAATGTAGACTGGCTAACGATTAAATATTGTAATTTAAGAAAACAAAATACTTCGCCTCGAATCCAGGCTAGCACCCTTTCTTAAGTCCCTTTGACTGAGATCAGAGAATTGGTGGAAAAAGCTGTAATCCCTATCGTTTCTTATAAATAAAAAATCTCTACAACAATTCTGGTCTTAATTTGGTAATTTTATTTAAATACCGTGCCATGGACGCCACGTTTGTTAGGAAATAAGCAAACACGACTTATCATGATGAGTTAATACAGTCATGTTCCAGACACTTTTGCATCGAATAACATTAATGTCAATGTTTGACTGCAGAAAATGACAAATTGGTCGGAATCTATTTTATTTTGTAATGTGTATTATGCAAATTATAACAGACAGTGAATTGTCTATTGCTTATGTTTTTCAATTTTATGTGTCTCCTATGAAGGCTTGGTAATTATACTTAACAACTTAATACAGCGATCGTGTGCGGAGAAGATATAACAAAACACGTAAAAGAATTCTGGAAATTATTTAATAACGAGGCGGAATATATTTTTACAATGCGTTGTTGTGAAATTAAACAGTAGAACATGCAAGTATCATATAGAAATAACATACATACTTAAAAAACAGTTGACTGATCATTGCTTAAATAAAAAAAGAACTCAGAAAGCCACATGACAATTATGAGACCATTGCAGACTCGGTTTGACCTATTATTTTTATTTTATCTGTCATCCGAATTCCATGTTTATGCTAACGTTCAATTTTGGTGATCTGCCAAAATGGTCGAGTCAAGATGGCCTACTCTGTTTCCTGTAAAATTCCAAACTTGAAATCTAACTAATTTGGTATTTGCATTTATTTAAATCAACGACTCCTGTAAACGAAGTTAGAACGTTCGCACTCGCAAAAGAAGATAATTACTAGCTATAAAACTAACATTCATGCTGTTTCGTCAGATTCGATCAGAGTGGTTTGAAACATCCTCGACTTTCATTGGCTCACAAATAAATGCAAAAACCTAACAAAGAAATGGAAATTGCACTTAATTGAAGATTACAACGTCGTAAAGTACATAATCCCGCACCGGCAGTAAATCGTGGATTTCTTTTCCGAGTCACTATCGCTAAAAGTTGTAATTGGTATTTGTGCAAGACGTATACAAAAGCAGGGATGACAAACATCTTAACTTTCAAGGGGGGGGGGGAGCAAAATCTTATGTTAAGTAAGGAAGACGTGTTCAGTCGTTATGAATAAGTAGTATGTTGGTTTTGCCAGGTAAGTGTTTACTTTGCAAAATATTCAAAACATCGAGTACGCACCAAATTTTTTTCTGATTACTTTTGGATTATTCTATTTGTTACGTTTATGGAAATACAATGTATTTCCCATTAATTTCTTTGAAATTCTTCGCTTAATGTACAACCTAGATATAAAAACCCTATGAGATTGTACAACATAAAAACATATAACGTCCTGATTTTCAGGTTCATTCGCGAGAAAGGTATATTCCCTATTCCTGTATTTTCATCCCCCTTATGGAATTTTTGTCAAAAACCTCATAATAAGATAATATAAATGTCAAAATTGCATGATAATCAAAAGAGCATCCTTTGTTCAATGAAATGAAACATTAAAACTGAAAATCAATGCTTATATATGCATGTTTTGTTGTTTAGCAGACACACACCTCCGGTGGAAAAAAATGGCCGCCAGATTCCTATAAACACGTCCTTTGCTGTAAGAACATATGTGAGATATGAGTTTTCACTTTTTCAAATTTGTTTTTGTGTTCATACCATGCAGATAAATAGGGATCACAACTTTATTGATGCATTTTTATCAGTTTTGTAACATTATCTAAATAAAAGCTATTTTAGCACATTGAGTGTTTTTGGATAAGCGATTCTTGGATAAATATGTTTTCCCATTATTTTTAAGATCAATTCCAGTAAATTCATTTTTGTAACAACTGCAACTTAAAAATATCTTGATCACTCTCTTGTACAGTGCAAACGGCCATGCATCCTATTGTTAATTGTTGTTTATTCAAGGGGGACGGGATTATAGGAAGGGATGGAAATATAGGAAAGTAAGATATATTGACGATTAGTCGTCTCCTTCTTTTCCGACGTCATTTTGTCAAACAAATCGAAATATTAATATCAGAAATGGCCACATTCAGCAGACACAGCCTACCCGCACGGTCGAAACGTAGAGAGAAGATCGTATGGATATGCAATAATGATTTTCAAAAAAGAGGCCACAAACAATTTACGAATGTGAGAACCCGAGGGAACCGCCTTGGAACTGTCAGTGGCAGAGCAATTTGCCGTTTTGGGTCTAGACCAGGTTCTAGTGTGCACCAACCTCACACTTGCCTCAACAATTTCTCATATGAACAAACAAGTACAAGTTGTCTTGATGAAAGTACTCCAAAACCAACGTTAAAAACCGACAAAACATCCAAGGGTAGTTCAAAAATATATAAAATTATGTAACTTAACAATCGATAACTATGATGAGTTTATATCATATCTGTGTTTTTTTAAGTGATTAGCGCAGAATAACCTTTCAATTAAGATATTTAACAAAATTTATGAAGAACCCAGAGAATAGGCAGATAAATATTTTAAACAAAGTCATAAACCTGACTTTGTTAGGCCTTAGTGCATATGACAGGCACGCGTTATTCTTTCTCATACAAATAATCAAGTGAACGGAAATTGTATCTATCACAATTATTTTCTTTTACGTTTTAATTGAAAGTGATCAATCGATTGACATGATTCACGCATTAAGCTTTCTTTTGATCTTTCCACAATTAATACCCATTTAGAGTTAAAGTTTACTTCTAAAGACATTTTATTTGAAGGAAGAGCCATCTTATTCTTCTTACAATCTCAGTCTGTCAGATCTACTTAACTTGTCATTCACAACGAAAACAGTATCACCGTGTCTAATCGTTACTATAGCGAACCGTAAAAGCGTCCCAGAACATGCAGTTTTCTGGAAAGTTTTAGTTATTTCGTCGATAATCTAGACTTCCTTCTACAAATATGTGTCGAGAAAACATTAAAAATGTAGTAAATGATTAAATGGATCTATTTTTCTGATTACGTCTTCAAAATTTCAAAAATATAATTTTGTAAGTTTTCAACATTTATTTTGCATAAATATATTGAAAGTTCCGTTATTTTTGTTAGTTGATAACCAAAGGCAAACATTGAGAACAGTTCTGAATTTTCTATACCAGATTGAATATAACTTTTACAGTTGATCTATGCACGTCTTTTACTTTAAAAAAAATTGAGCATCTAACTAAAAGGATAGTATTTACATTTCGAGAAAAATAGAATCGGAATCAGCTAGACGCTGGTATTGACTCACCAATTTATATGTAGTCGAAGAATGTAAACGTACATTTAAATGATATATCCTAATTAAAAAGAAGAAGTTATACTTCTTTTTTAAGGTTATTCAGAATTCGATAGAAACTTGGCACCATTTAATACGTTTTCTAACAGAAACGGTCGTACACTGTGATTTTGAATGCTAAGTTAACGCAACGAAAACACAATCAAAGCAGTTTAGAAAAGATTGACAATTGAACATAATGACGTGAAAACAAGTTGTTGTTTTTAGCGTAAGCTATCTAAACTAGCTTTTGATCAAGAATAAAAACCAAACCAATCGCAGTTGTTACTCGTACTACATTTTTAACGGGAAATCCAAATCCAAATTAATAAATATTTTGATCCGTGCTTTTTGTTACAGTTGTTGGTTTTTTACAAAAGGGCATCTTTTATGATATTTCTTATTTAAAAAAAACAACGTGTATATAACAAGTTTAAGTTATTCTGTTTGCGTTGTTAAAATAAACGAAAAGATAACTGTGAAACTTTGAAAGCCATCGAACACGACATTTATGAAACTATTGCAGGGTTGATTGAGCCTTTTCATGGGCAGTAATGGAAATGGTTATTACTGCCCTCACCGCCTAGCACGTGTTATGCTTATCAAATTATTGCCTTTTTCAAAGAACATACATTTTTATATATGAATACTGCTGTCAATTCACCTACATGTACAATGTGCGTGGTGTGGTGGTTACACTGTAACATGGTCGCAAGAAAAAAAACTGCGCTCTTGCAACAATACTAGTTGTTCCTGTTTCCATAAAATTTTCAAATAACGACAATGGCATTCAGTACAAACAAACAGTAACTTCATTTTCTATATTGCTTTAATTTAAATACCAGAAACCCTTTTTACAGACACTTCGTTTCATATTTCCGGCACCTTTGGTTAATAACTCTGTCACAAACTGTAGGTACTGATGAAGTAAGAGAACTATTCGTTATATACATTAAACATCATCACACGTCTAAAGTCAGATCTAACAACAGTTAGAACTGAAGATGACACGTCAATAGCAAGAGAAACACACATTTCTTCAGTAAAATATGTCTAACGTGAAGTGTCAACACTTTTCAAATGTACATGGACGCGGCCATTACAGCACAACGTAAAGATTGGCAATCATCAGTGATCACGTACATTTGCAATTTGTAGGTGATAATCTGATTGGTTTGGGAAGATTGCTAATTAAACGACTTGTAGGTGAATCATCGTCAGATCCTCACATCGCAGTGGACTTTAGGAGAAAATTTTAATTAGATTTAAAGAAAGCCTGATACTTAACTTTATACTTGTATAAAATACAAAAGTATTTCTCATGATATTCGCATCAGTAGCAAATATCAAACAACTAGTATTTTATGGAATCAGGTGATGTTTAAAAAAAATTCTGAAGCCAGTTGTTACAAAAGTGAGGCTAAAAGTTGTAACGACGCTCGCACATGAAAAGTATTGCTAGTTTTATATGACATAAACACTAGAAGTCATTGATTTGTACTTTTCTGTAAGAGTTTAAAATAACAATAAGTGAAAATGCTCAACAACTAAATTTCTAATGACGCAGTTGATGAGCTTTTTTACCAGCGACACCCTTGGGAAGTAAAAACAGTGACGCACTTCAAAAGCAACTCATCTACATCCTACGATATTGAGATGAATAATTTATTAATGCCGTATGTTCTCCAATACTGAATTAAGAATTGGAATAAAAATAAACGTTGGCCTGTGATAATGCTGAAAATCAGTCTTATTTACTCTCTTGTATGTGACTTTATAGTTTTGAAATTAAGAAGTCAATCCTCTTTCATGTTAGTGGCATAAAAGAGGTTAAGTGTTGTTTATTTGAGTTATTGTTCACAGTTTGCCGCGGATATCTGACATAATTATGTGCAATGCAACGTTGTTGTTTTTTTTTAAACAAGAGTCTTAATAAAACCTGAAAGATTTATTTTTAAATTTCGGTTTTAAATTTTGGAAAGTTTCACTGGACTATTTTTAACCAACTCTAATCCATAGACATTGTTCACTGCCGATGATAAAGTATTACGAATGTAAACGTTTCTGACGATATCTTCCTAATATTAATCGTTTAGGCAGAAGCCTAGAATGCATTTGTCGAATTGGGTATTATGTTAGATTAAATAAACTGATATAATCTAATAAGATGGTAATCTGATATTTTACAACGAACATTGGCTTAACAATAATTCATACAGCGTAATAAAGCACCGAAGGTCGTAAAACGAGTCACTTAAATAGATCATAACTTCCGTTACTTTATATATTCGTACTTTAGAAGCAATGGCACTGCGATGAATGTTTTGCACCATTTAGAAAGTTCGTGTCTTCAACGAACTCACAATCATTACACGCCTAGAGTTAATCTTTTTTCGACTTCTACCCTCTACCATTTCTTGAATTCTGATCTTAGCACTTACTTAATTGAGGAACTCGATTCGGACAGGCAAACATCATTCTTCACCTTTTGATAAAGAAATCCCAAATTTTCTGAACTATTTTTTTCAAATTACTGGTGCTGAATAATTTAATTTTGCCCACATTAAATAAGGATTTATAAAAGGAGTATTTTCGATTTAAATGGAAGATGGTTATATCTTGGGATCGGCGAACATCCTTCACAAAGATTACTTGCAATAATTTGCAGAAGTGCAATTTACAAAGTGCTGTTAAAATATAGATGCATCGATCGAGCAACAGGTTTGTGGGTTGATGACATTACTGGCGAGAATTCCTGTTTCGACTATCTACTACTCATGCCCGCAATCTTCTTTAAACCTTTTTTTAAAATCAACGTCGTTTAATCTACACGCGTCTTATTTTGAGTTTCGCTGATTTCGTACTAAGATTTTTCTAGGAGGTTTACTATTGGTATAGCTTACAATTGTTGTTTTTCTTTAATATCCTTACTGTCTCTCAATAGCTTCATGTAGGGTAGATTATAGCGACTTGCACGAACATCCTAGAAATGTAGTTTTAGTTTGGATTAAAATCCGGTTCCGTGAAGTATCATTATTGTTGTATATCTTCAAATGTTTGAATAAAGTACACTCTGACACGTCTGTGTTTACGTTACAAACAATATAAAGGTTTAAAATAGATTGACGTAAGTACATTACATTCTACAGACAATGGGAAACTTGACACCTAACAATCTGAAACAAACCATTCTAAATGTTTAATAAATGTCAAGGGATACGCTTTAGATGTAAATGCCAGTAATAATGTTTATGGAGTAATATTGAACAGTTTTGAAAACGTTTCTTGTTTGTCATAAAATACTATATTCAACGTTGATTAGTTTCTCCAACAATTTCGGCTTTGGTGATTATGAGTTCGGCAATAAGCATATTCATATCGAAATTTACGATATAACACGAATAACGATATTTATCAAAATGATTACATTAGAGATAACATTTATGCTAACGGTCTGTATGGGAGCAAATTACTTTTATAATTATGGAAGCGTAAAAATATCCCATATGGTCCAAAGCTGAGGCAAAAGTTGGACCATATGGATTAAAATAATATATTTTATGATTGGTCGTTTCATACAAGATCATTACAGTGAAATTGTATGGCCTCATGTATCGGCATGAGCAGAGGTGAGTATACTGAGTGTAAATAATATTTCCCCCAAGTATCTACAAAACATGGAACCTAAACAATAGGTTCTTTAGACAATAGCAAAACAGTTTGTACGTAATTACAATGTCCTACAAAGCATATGGAATTAACAGAACATATTTACAATATCGTTTGAAGGCGATTTTATTTGTTTTATTTGTACAACCCCAGATAAAAAGGTGAAATATTTATATCAGGAATCGCCACATTCAGAAAAAAAAAACAGCATCTCAACGCAGTCAAGAAGAAAGGAGAGGGAGAGAGCATGATTAATAAAATGATCAGTTTCGAAAAAGACACAACAAACAATTAACAAAAATGAGAACCCGAGGGGTTACCGCCTTGGAACGGTCAGTGGCAAATCAAATCGCCACTGGTGGTTTAAACCAGGTTCTAGGGTGCACCAACCTCACACTTGCCCCAACAGGTTCTCGTGTCACAAAACAAGTACAGGTTGTCTAGGTGAAACAACAAGATAAGACGAGTTAGATGATTGCCAACAAATGCAAATATGTGGATTTCAAACTGCATTATATATTGCTCCTAAAATAACGTTAGGTAATTTACCTTGTAAAGAAACTTAATTAACAACTGCAACAACCACATTGCAATTACCTTCCGATCTAGCAACCATTCCACATGATCTTACACATTTTGATCGATTGATAGCTATCAGACAACTGAACAATACTTTAAAAAATCCATCATAAAGATAAATCGATAGATTGCAGTCGTGAGTAAATAGCCTGGGGTTAAGAATGAATTGAAGTGGGCGGTATAGCCCACTAATTGTCTAAAAGGTATTGTCAGGAGTAATTAGCTTGTTCAAATGATTTTTGCACTTGTATCATACAGACAGCAGCAGTTTCCTGACTTTTAAAATGCTGAAATTAAGATTTGCCAGATATCTCAGATTAATTTACAAATGTTAATCGTGATCAACATGGAAATCATCTTCATGCAGAGAACTAAACCTCCTCCGCAAACCAAGCTAATCATTGCCCAAGGTTATAAAACTGAGCATGGAAACCAGTTTCAAATCTCAAGCATCTGATTGGCTGAAATGGCGACCAGTCGCCATTTCAGCCAATCAGATGCTTGAGATTTGAAACTGGTTTCCAAACTCAGTTTTATAACCTTCAGTTGAGAAATGTTCACAAAACAAAAGTCAAGTCAATATTTAAATGTTCGACTGAGGAAACACGTTTTGAATTACATAAAGCTTGTCAGGAGTGCACATGTACTAACTTCAGTAGTCAGAAATGCATATCAAGAATTGCCAGACGCAGAAAACACAGCCTTAAGTTCATCATTGAAGACAAACTGTCTTATATTTTGGGTTTTTCTGTTAAAAGTGACACTAAACATAATGTTTTCCTGTTTCTGCTAAGAAGGTTTTACACCGATCTGAACATCTTAATTCACTGGTTTTGTTTTTTTCGGATAGAACAATCTGCGTCATATTATTTGTATAATTTGCACACGTCTAATATTCTAGTAAGTTGCTGCTTGCTGAACTTATTACGAGGTTGACCAAATTTTCTGGATATCTCTGATGCAAAACAAGTTATTTTCTTGTGAACGTGTTCGGTGCTCTATCTGACATGTAGCTTTTACATTGTTCTAAGAACCGGCAATTCTCTGCCACTTTCGTATGAATATAAAGTGATTTAATTATAAAGTTTTACTGCACCAACACATTGATAAAAGCAATGTCTATCTCAATTTTAGAACATCAATTTAAAGAAGCACTTCAACTTACCGAAAAACATTTTTGCATGGCATAGGTCACATGACAAATGTGTCTAAAATGTTTTATTGTACTAAGTCTAGCAGAATTACGACATTAATAAAGACCAATCTGTCTAATAGTAATAGATCAAAATATCATAATTAGAAAAACTTGGGAAAAATGTGAAAAAAATCAAAAGGAAAAAAATTGTTTGGCAACCGACCGATCCAAGGCAGTGTACAGTCAGGTTATAGATTTCGTTATTAATTTTAAGGTGTCTCATTCGAAATTGATCGTTTGATAAACCCATTCCCTTTTTTTCCTTTCTACGTCTTTTGCTGACTGTATATTTCTGAGAGTAGTTATTCCTGATATGCATTATTTCACTTCTTTAATTTTCTTATAAACAATAAGTGGTAAAAACTAAATAAACAATTTAAAAACAAAAGGTTTAAGCTAAGATACAAATAATGTTCAGGATTGGTCAGAATGGCTCTTTATAAGTTTCTCTTTTTCGCCGTAAGTCACATATGTTGGAAGTAGTCTTTAATTTTATCATCTTACTTAAAAGACTCCCAAATCGGAATTATAAGTTCGAACATGAATACCAACTCTTTCTTTGTTTATTTTATTAAAAGTCTCAATATTTTCATATTTGTCGTACTCGTTGGCTTTCAAAGTTCCCCTTTAATCTATTATATTTAATGCAATTTAAATAAAGCGTTACAATAATTGACCTAGTACTTATATCCCTTTATATTCCATATCGATTTCAGAAAAACAATAGTGTATATGCATTTATCAAAAAAAATAATATAAGTACTACCTGGCTAACAATTGTATTCATCTCGACCATACTTTCCGAAAGTAATAATAAATAATGGAAAAAATGCAGACACCAAAACTAATTAAAAACCATTCTAAACTTGAGAGTCTTTACGGGGGACTACTTAAAGATAAACAGAATCTACACCTGTTCATACACAAGCTGTTTATTGAACATTATGTCTCATTAAGAGCTATCAAGGTGCGGTATGCACATTTCATGAATGGATGAAAATAAGTAATTTCAAGCAAGGCTCTCAACTAATGTAACGTATGATTTATTTTAACTGCATACTCGACTAGATGCGGAAAACAAGAAATTCCCTTCAGAACAAAACATCATTCAACAGATCAAGAAAGTGCAAGAAAGGAAATGATTGAACGCTACAGATGACAAGAAAAGAAGCAAAGAAAACGACAGGCTTGGTTCATTAACAGCCACATAACTGCAAAGACCGCCTTGGCCAGTTGAACATTAAAACCAACCATTGATAAAAGAAATAATGATGACCTACTTGTTAAGATGTTCTGGTTTTTAAGTAGTTTACAATTTAAAACGAATCAACTTGAAATATAATTTCAAGTTCGATTACTCTACCCAACTTAAATTAAAAATTAATACGTTTCATTTATTGAAATGACATTAACTTGATCATGTTAACATTTTACAAACGTTACATAATAAAATCGAATAGCCAAGCTATGTTTCATGTTTGGCTTCCTTTTATACGTTGCTTTTATGAGGACTCCGATACCATCGTTAAACGAAGTCATAACATCACTGTACCACATCGGTAACGGGTTATTTTACTGAAAACAGTACTGACTATATGAACGGGGAGACGTTTTACGGCCGTCACACTGCACAAATAGCTTGTTTTACATTAAGTGGTGTAAAAAGAACATGCTGGTCGATTTGGTCTACACGTTTTAATTGAAGAAAAAGAAATCTTTAAATTAACCGACATTAGCATATTTCCTGTAATAAAATAAACAAAGCTTTATAACCATGTATAAAGCTTATATTTTTGTATATTGTAAACGTTATTTCAAGGCTTGAAAAACTGGCTTGTTCGGTTGCCCCAACAGCTTCTTATATCAATAAACAAGTACAATTTAATTTGGTACAGAGGCTTATCCCAGACATTTATTCACAAGCACACAAATATTTAAAACAAAAGAAACGTATGTCATTGTCAGGCAAAACAGGTGGGTAATTGACGGTTTTACCGAGACCTGAGACCAGAGCAGCTTGAGTAATAGTTCATCAAAATACTGAAGACTCAGGTTTTGTTCGGTATACAAATATGTTTTGATACATTTTTTGTTTTCTACATGAAACATGATGCAACGAAATTTACATTTCCCTATTGATTTTGCTGTTAACTTTTTCTAACAATACATGTGTACTTTATTTTAGTGTGTTCATCATTTCTGAAACAATATGAACTGATATCTAAATAAAAAATGTATTATAAAGAAAATTTATACAACCTGATTAAACAATTTAAAACGTTTTCTTCAAGAAAGTTGTTGGACGCTGCATTTAATAATAGACTGTTATTGATACATACAGTCAAACCTGTTTACAAAGGCCACTCAGCAAACGTGAACTCTGAGGGAAGGTGTTCTTTGTTCATATGTAACCGTATTCTTTATATCGGTCAGTTGCACAAATAAAATGTGGTCTTTATTTAAGATGGTCTTTGTTTGCAGGTGGTCTTTATCACAGGTTTGACTGTATTTATCTTCAACATAGAAATTCTATCCTAGTCACCTAAAATTAATTATCATAACAAATATGTTATAAGCATCAGTATAAAATAATAACATGATATTTAGCCCCTATAATTAGGAAAATTATATTTAAAGGCTAGCACTGTCAGCAATGACGAATTGGCACAAAACCAAACGTTTGAGGTAGAATGCATATAATCCTTGAAAATATCTTCTGAACTATGTACTGGTTTTCCCTAATCGCAGAAGAATTATTCTAATTATTCTAATGTATAATGCAGATTTTATGTAAGTCTGATGCTTCATTTTTATCAGTTTATTGAACTTGCCTTTTGCTTTTTTCAAGGCTGACAATCGTATTTGCTTTATATGTTTTATTTGTAAGTGTATTTCTGCATAGTTGAGTTGATAGGTGGGTCGGATTTAATTCACAAAGACAACTTGTTTTTGTTTGTTCATATGAGAACCTGTTGGGACTAGTGTAAGGTTTATGCAACCTATAACCTGGTTTAAACTCCAATCGCAAATTGTTTTTCCACTGACCGGTATAAGTTAGTAACCCTCGGGTTCTCATTTTCCTTAATTTTTGTGGTGTCTATTTTGAAACTGATGTTATTACCTATGCTCGCTTTTCCACTCTACTTTTTGGCAGCATGGGGACTGTTTCTTCTGAATGTGGCAATTTCTGATGGGCATTTTCCCCCTTTTCATGATATACAGGTAAACGTATATGTTGCTTTAAAACAAATGACATGCTGGCAAATGTTTAGGAGTTTATAGTTAATGTATAATGTTATCTCACCGCATAAAGTTGTAAATATATTGGTTATCTTCCCTTTTCTTTTAGACTGTGTCATCCTAGCTGAGGTCCATGCATCAAATTATAACAAAAGCATTTCTGAGGAATGAAACTACTGGACATTTCAGCAGACAATGTATATATGATAATCTGAACATAACAAAAAAAGCTAAAGCTGAACGTATACTCTTGAATCTCAAATTTCACAAATACTTAGATTAATTGTCAGTTCATATCTTAGGACAATATTATTTAATTCATAGCTGTACATGATTTAAATAGAGTAAGCAATCTGTCTGGAACCAGTATCAGTCTCCTCGAAAATCCATAATAAATCATCTGATTGGCTGAAATGACTAATCTCAGTTTTATTATCCTCAGCAATTATCAGCTTAATCTAAAAAAAATCAATTCAAGGTCCCAAGATCATAAAACTAAATCTGGAGATCAGTCTCAAATCTCAAGCATCTGATTGGCTGAAATGGCGACCAGTCGCCATTTCAGCCAATCAGATCCTTGAGATTTGAGACTGATCTCAAAACTTAGTTTTATGATCTTGGGCCAAGGTCAATTCCTGTTGAACACTTTTAACTCTTATAAGCTTGCTCAATAATCCACTTCTGCATTTACAGTTTACAATTGAATGAACAATATTCTAATGCAGGCGTGCAATCTACCAACGCGATTATCTTTACTTGCGAATGGGGATATAAAATGAGGACAAACATTCTCACTTAACATTTTATTGCTTATAGTGCCCATCAAAGCCCAATCGAACCCAGGTTTTCCCAGTATTACGTGTGAGGCTTGCCAAATTGATAAAACCGGGACTTTAATCCGGCACTGATCTCATGTGTGATTTCACTAATAGAAGATCATGTCTCTGAGTGAACATTGTTGAGGCTGCAGTTGAGTCGCTAACACGTGCTTAGTCTCTGCTATAACGTGATCATTAATGTCCAATTTATCATTTCCCATAGACTTTCCCAGTTCTAACCCATATGCAAAAGGCAATGATATACGCAATCTGTGCCAGCTGTCAAACTATATCTCTGAAGACAAAAGGTACCATTCATGGTTCTGCTTCCAACATCTAGAAGACTCTGTCATAAACAGAGGGCTCTAAACCATTGATTTTAGGATACGTACAATGAGGTTATTATTAAATACTAATTTAAGAAATACTCTGATTTGTTGTGAAGAATACACAATAGCTTATTCATTAACAACCATTTCATGTAAAGCAGTTCTGAATGAGGTAAAAAAATAGGTGACCAACTGTATTTCCATTTAATTAATTATTTGAAATCCTGAGAAATCTGTACATTTAATAATGTATCATCTGATGCCAGAAGAAGTCGAGCAAAATCGAATAATTTTAATCAAATTGTGAATAAGTATTTGAAAACTGCTTGGCGTAAGTGATTGATAAATTGCCTCGTTGAGCAGATCAGAAACTCAACGAATCGTCACACATTTTGCCGACGAAAATATAGCATACACTTAAAAATATCGATCAAATAATTATAATCTTTTCATGGGCTCAAGATCATAAATCTAAGATCGGAGACCAGTCGCCATTTCAGCCAATCAGATGCTTGAGAATTGAGACATTGTCCAGCTTTAGTTTTACGATCTTGGGTTTGAAGTAAACTGTTCAAACTGAAAAACCTATCTAGATAAATATTTTAACTTCTTTCCATTAAATCCCACGCGTGCCTTTATTGAACAATGCCATCTGCAAGTAATCATGGTAGGGGTAAATCAAAACGACAGTAGCTCTTGTGAGAAGAATGTAAACAAGAAATATCTTTAAAAAAGATAAACGGCGTTGATGGAAAAGATTTATATATACATGTATATAAGAAAGAAAGAAATACAGAGAGGCAAATCAGACACAGTTTAGTTATTTTATTTTATTTGTTATAGCTGTCGACGAACCCTCCCTGCCTTCTTAGTATGACTTAGAGATTAAGCGACCGAATCATGACAACTCATAAATTTATTGAAAGTGTCTTGTTGCAACAATTTCATACAGTGATAACAAGTCGATTAAAGATACTGAAGCAAAATATTCAGTTTCAATAAAATACCTCGTGTAGAGTGAGAATTCAAGATGAATAAATGTCCTTGAAATTTAATAAATATAAATAATAACAGCCTGTTACAAGAGCGAAATCTACCAACTTTTACGTATATTAACTTTAAAAAAAGTGTCCGTCCTGAGTATTGAACCTGGGGCCTCCGCTTGAGAGGCGAGGGTGTTAGCCACTACACTACAATAAACTTGTATTTCGTACTTGAAATTAACAATCAGTATCAAAGGAACTAGAAAGGAACCAGTAAGAACTAGGAATATCTACACTTCTCTTTCGTTTTACACTGTGTATTGTATGCAAGTGTTTACCTGACACCCAAGAATATTCCATATAATATTGTATTTAAGCCATCAATATTGACTTAACTGGTTACTTAAATCGTAAATATGTTTTTCCTCCAATACAACACCCACTAACAACCTATCGAATTAATCTATTTGATTTTTCCGCTGCATAATAATAAAAATCCCAGTAGATACCTCTCCACCCTGCTAGATGCCTCTCTGGTGTAAATAGCTACCAATCGAAATAGTTTATTTCATTTTCCCTCTGCATAATAAGAGAATACGAGTATTATTTACAACATTTCATTGGTCGAAAAACTAGGTCAAAAGTGAGCTTAGACAGCTAACGCCGAAAAATAACGGAGAGAAAGAACGCAACAACATGTAAGTAGAACATTGTTAAGTGATGTTTGTGTTTATGAATATAAAATGAATCTCAAGTTTGCTATTATATTAAATGTTAATTAATTAGTATTCAGCTTTCCGCAAATTGCTACATGTATTTATGATTTCACCTAAGCGTGAATAACTTTAGCTCATATTTAGTTAGAAAGCAACATTCTCACAATTTTATTGTCAAAAGATATAAACAAGTGCTCTAAAATTTTGTATAACAGTGATTAACACAAATAAATAGAAAAATTGTAAAGAAATTAGTGTCGTATCTTGACGTCGCCTTGATATGCTTGTGAAAGAGACTACATGTGTTCAGTTAAAATAAAAAATGCTAGCATGTTTATAAACGGTTTCGTATAACTACTGGTAACTAGTCTTCTAATCCGTTTCTTTTGGGCTTGCTATGGATACAAGTGTCGGACCACTGAACATCACCCGGCCGGTGTCGGAAAAGAGATTCGGTCCTAGACTTCTAGCCAAACCCTTCATGTAAATGATAATTAAAACAATATTCGATATACCTGTCTGAATATTTTTTAATTATCATAGTTCTAGTCTGAACAGTTAATATCATCAGTCTAATAATCAATGCTGTCGATTATAAAGCTGAGGTTTGAGACTGGTTTCCATTCTCAGTATTATAATCTTGGGGCAAGGTTCATATCAGCTCCTAGATCTACTACTCGATCAAATACTTTTAAATCAAAGTGAATGTGAAAGCAGTTCTTGATATACATTTTGAAATGTGAACAGTGATAGGCAAATCACCCGAAGCATGATAAAGCAACATGCATTTACGGTCTACATTAAAACGTTAATAATTAAAGTGTTTATTACTGGCTTCCATTTTCAGTTAATCTCGAGACATACTGTACGTTTGCTCTTCAGATTCGAATAAAACTTGCTTTCAAAATGAATCTGAATATTCCCATTTTGAGAAATGGCACATAATTTTTAAAACACTTACTTCTTTTTTTACCAATCAAATTCCTCACTTCTTTTTTTTACCAATCAAATTCCCCACTTCTTTTTTTATCAATCAAATTCCCCATTTCTTTTTTTACCAATTAAATTCCCCACTTCTTTTTTTTACCAATCAAATTCCCCACTTCTTTTTTTTACCAATCAAATTCCCCACTTCTTTTTTTTACCAATCAAATTCCCTTTTCTACACGGCTTTAAGTACTTGAACACACTTTTGATTCTGACATCGTCTGGCGCAAAGATGTCAAATAACAATAAGAACAATAAAAATGAACGGCGACCACTCGTCGTTTGTCAGGTTTTTTTAACGTTCTTTTGTTTCCTTGTCGTCAAACATTGACTCTAGATATGCTGATAGGAAACAAGTCTCGTACATGTGTAACAACATAAATGCCTCAAATACAGGTCCGTTTTTACAACGAAAAGAAATGTCCGCAGATATTTTTCACACCACCTATGCATTACACATTCCAAACACTCATGTTTTGTACAGTAAATTACATTTTCTGTCATTATGTGTAGTTTAAGTTTCCTAGCATAAATTAAATGAATCCAAATGACAGATCCAGAGACAACGTTCATGTCCTAATCCAAATGACCGAGAGAACCACGTTCATGACCTTATGGTTTCATTGTATTGATGAAGAATTATAAGAACTGCCCCTTATCTACTGATGAAATATCATATCATGTTGAAAAACATATTAAAAGGCGCTGAATTTAGAAAAGATTTCGTCAACAAAAACACATTCATACAGTTTAAAAATCTCCTTAACCTATTTTTCTTAACTTTGACGAGCGTGTTCTTTGGAATAGTCTAAGCCATTATAAGGTCTGCAGTCTGCAGTCAGAATTACTCTGAAAGGCGGGTTGCTAAATGTACTGTTCTTCGAATCAATAACATAAGATTGCATGCACGTCTCCAGCAAATGAAACGATATAATTATGGGTCATTTCTAGATTTAGAACATGTTTATTTGTTTTACTTAAATTATTTAAAGCTTCGTCTATAAAACCGTTCAGGGAACTGAGGTCGCTGTTATGTATTCTGAAATAAAACATCAGTTATTCCTTGCTAGATGCGATTTTGTGATATTAAAATGACATGTTGCTTTTCAAAAAGCCTAGTTTATTGTGATGTGTATTGTTTAAATGTGCTAGTGCATTAACACGTATTCTCCGTTTGACATTAGTTTTTATTCTTTCCTGAAGTAATAAATGTTGTAAACGAAAGTTGGCCGATTCAATGATTTTCATCTTTGATGAAAACATAGCTTTAAAATAAATGACAAACAGATAAATGTTTGTCGAAACGTATAAATTCTATTGTCTTTATTGCAATCTTAAACGTTAATGAATCTGTAGTATGTGTTTGTCGATGCAGATAATACTTGCATTAGATTTTTATTTGCTTGATAGAAGTAGAGCATTGCCTAAGATCATAAACTAAATATGGAGACCAGTTTCAAACTTCAAAAAGCTGATGGGCTGAAATGAGACTGTTCTCCAAACTCAGGTTTATGATCTTTGGCCCATGTGTATAAATATGATAACGAAGAAATAGATATTGAAAATTCGAGATTCAACACAAAATGAATATTTCAGTAACTGAACCACTAAACGGTTCTTGGAAACTTTAAAGCAGATGTAATGTTTTCTTACATTTATCGAGTATCATAAATTCCAAGCATGAATCTTTTCGAATTCAAACAGAAATATCCAAGAGTTGTGAACAGTTAATGTCCTCACAACTAACGTAGAATATCCTAAATGCAAGTCATTGTTTGATGACAATAAAATCTAGTAATAGAACGATGCTTTCCGAGGAGATTTGAGACGAGGTTTTCCTGTTGTCATTTTCGGGCTTGTCCTACCAAGTAAAATACACAGTTTATGAAAAAATGAAAGTCTCTCACGAAAGCCAGCTTTGTATATTAATGCAGTTCGGTCATCGTTGAGATCGATTTAGTTTACCAAAATGCACACATTTTATTTAAATTGATTCAATAGGCTATTTTATATTATAATTATCCGACATTCATCCAAACTCCATTTTATTAAGTGCAGCCTCTGCACGTAATTTTATCGTGCTACTACTGCTAATGCATTTAATCCATTTTGTGTCATTTACCTGGAGGGGAACAGCACTATACAAGATTAGTAAGGGATAAATACGATGAGAAATACTGCGTTGATGTAAATGAACTTGAAGAGTTTGCTCTGTGTTAATTGTTCGTACATCACACTGATAAAAGTCCCCGTATTTTTACGGACAAACCGTCCGTTTTTTGACGGTACCGAAACCGTTACTGCGTGCAAACTTGGAAATTTTCTGGGAGAAAACACACTGACTGAAAATTGTTCCAAGTTGTTTTTATCTGGTTTACTGCACTTCATTGCATTCAAAGGTTAGTTTTTTAATTGTTATGTACGTGTTTTGCTGGTAAATACCCAATAAACTACTCATCCATTTGTATATACGCATTTTATTGCGTCACACTTGAACTTTAGTGAATGAAAAACTGCGTTACCCCACCCACTAGTAAACTGAAACTTGAAAACCACTTCAATAATTAATGTCGTTGATTACAAGATCGGAGTCCTGCATTATTTCTTAGCAATGCCATTTGATTTTTTAGGGTAACAGCATATTTGTTGCCATGCAGAAAATAAACAGTTACAAGTGTAACGCTTGCATATTTGATTGTGATAATTTTACATCAGGTACCGTAATTTACACTAAAAGACCTGACATCTGGTTGCCAGGCCCAGTCCCGTAGTTATACGGGTATTGACCGTAAATTAGGGTCAATACCCGTATTATTACCGGACTGGGCCTGGAAACCAGCTGCCAGGGCTTTTACAGTAAAAATTTACGGGAATTTTTTACAGTGATCTGGCTCGATTAGTCATGCAAAATATTAAAGTATACAGACCATTAAACCGTAAGTAAAATGTTAAAATTTATTTGTTGTTGTTGTTGTTGATGATGATGATGTTGTTTTCATAAATAACGAAATTCTTTATTAATGTCACATACTGACAGTCAATTAAGCTCCCTTTTCACATTCCGGCGTGGAATACTTCATTGTCTCACATGTTGTTACAATAATATACTAGTTTGTAATGCCTATAAATGACATAACCGGATCGAATCTCGAAAGATTTGACTTTTCAGAACATTTAAGGGATTTTTGTGATTGAATTTTACTGCGTTAGTAACATTTTAACAGCTTTGGTTCCAAATAATTCACTCATACAAAAGTAATATATGCATATCAGGAATCGCCACACCCACAAAACACAGCCTCCCCACGCAGCGAAAAAGAAGAGAGAAAGAGAGAGAGAGAGAGAGAGAGAGAGAGAGAGAGAGAGAGAGAGAGAGAGAGAGAGCATGTCTTTTTTATAAGTATGTCAATTCTAATAGGACGCCACAAACAATTAACGAAGAAAAGAACCTTTGGGGATACCGCCTTGGAACGATCAGTGGCAAAACAAATTGCCACTGTGGGTTTAAACCAGGTTCTAGATACACTCTAAAAGCACACTCACATTTACCTTGATTACATGTCTTCAATCATTTATATCATAAATTTTGATATTTAAAACACTTTATATTTACGTATTGAAACTAACAATATGCAGCTTTAAGTGTTAGGGTAATTTCTTAATATAATGACTGACTTGGTTTTCCATATCAGATATTACAAAAACCAGATTTTCTTGATTTAGATTAAATCTTTGTAAATTATACGTACAACCTTCAGAGCATGTACTTGAACGGAAACAACTGTTAAACTTAGACTCTGTACATCGCTGGTCACAACCGATAGCAATCAGCTTCAGATTTCCGGTATCGCAATCACTTTTGATTTTTCATTTCCAAAACTGAACATGAATTCCTTCTGTAAAACCTTATCTTAAGTTTTTTCTTATAGGCCATGCATGTTAGGTTTCAACGTTCCCTATTTTTTTCTCCAAGCCTCTTAATTAATTTGCTTGATGCTGCAGATGATAACTAATAATTACTGGATCAAAGCACGGGGCTTCGGTTTATGACTGTTGAAGCACTGATGTGTTAAGAATGACTTATAGGCTTTCTTGCAATAATAAAGTGGAATAACAAGTATTTGAATAAAAATGTTCAGACAATATACATTTCTCTGTCAGCCAACTACTTATACATTCTTCAATTCATTTAAAAAATACGGTCATCAATTAGTGAAGAGAAATACTGTAACATGATCAGGGCCCAAGATTATAAAACTTAGATTGGAGACCAGTCTCAAATCTCGACTAGTTGTCATTTCAGCAAATCAGATGCTTGAGATTTGAGACTGATCTACTGATTTAGTTTTATCATCGTGGGCACAGTTATGTATATTTATGTTGTTAGCATCGCATCTGAAGGTTTAAAAGGGATTAAATGTTAATAGAAAAAAGTTTAAACATATCAGCATTCGGCTCTCTCAAATTCATTATTCGCGTAGTAAGGGACAATCACCTTAGAGCCCGAACAGCAGCAATGAAAATCAATCAAAACAACAGGTTAGTCTACTGAATCCAAAAATATGATGCTGGTTTTCATGATTTAGTCACAATATTTTAGTTTTGTCAAGTACAGTGATTATAAAACTTTTTTCATGCACAACTCGAGTCTTTACTCAACCTTAAAATGTCAAGAATATTGACAGCCTTCACAAAATAGAAAATAGCTGTCTTTTCAACAGATATTGTCAAGATAAATTATGTCATTCTTTCAGTTTAAATGTTTTAATTATGTTCATAAAGGAAAATAAAGCCAGTAACTTTTCACGCTCAAATTGAGTTGAGCATGAAAAAAGGTTTGTAATCATGGGGCCATATCTCTCAAGATCTATACATATTTGCTACTTGAATATCTGATAGCGTAAGGACTCTTATTTCCAAGAAAAGGAAAATATGCGTATCAGAAACCGATACACCCAGAAAACAGAAAACACAGCCTCCCCACGCACCTAAAATGTAGAGAGGAAAAGAGAAAATGGGTTTATAAAAAGAAGTGATTTATGCATATCAGGAATCGTCACATTCAGAGAACACAGCCTCCCACAAAACCAAAACTTAAAGAGGAAAAGATAGCATTGGTTTATAAGATGATCGAATAAGACACCACAAACAATTAACGAACAAGAGAACCTTGGGGTAACCGCGTTGGACCAGTCATCGGATAAACAATTTACCACCTCTGGAGGGTTTAATCAGGTTCTAGAGTGCATCAACCTTACAATTGACCCAACAGGTTTTTCTATGAACAAACAAGTAGAAGTTGTCTTAATGAAAAAAATCCAACCCACACATCAACTAGACAATGTTGTATGCAATAGCACACAACTTAATTTCAGACTATAAACGTTGTTCTATACGTAGCAAAATATGTGTCACAATAATGTCGTGAGAAAAAAACAGATATGTTCAGCACAGACGCACGTCATGCACCAAAATTAACCTGGTCGTTTTTTAACTTTCTTCCATTATTGATGTTGTTAGAGTTTAGTGCCCATGGTTCGACATTTAGTTTAAACATATTTGCAGCAGACACGTGCCAACTTCCTCCATAAAAATGACTTTTAAAAACATGTGTACATGTGTTTTACTTTAATATCAACATGATACTTTCTTCTAAAGCAAAAATATCTATTTCATTGACTTGTGTGGCTTTCAGGTTCTACGCTTTATCGTTTGTCGTAATCTAAATTTCTTTCTCAGGAATCTATTTTAAAATAGATCAGACACAAACATTCTAAAGTGACAGATTTATGTTAAACATAGGTTACCAAAATTTCGTTGAATTGTTAACAAAAACGAGCAAGTACCTAATAAAACTAACATTTAATGTCGCACCTGTGAAAAACGTATCAGCACACCCAAGACTAAATAAACATGAAAATAAACGTCGGTAATTTTTATGTGTATTTTAAGTCGCTTGCACACTCGATTTTGGTATCCTGTCAGTTTGCAGTAAAACATAAAAAAAACATTAACATAATTGAAATCTTGGAAGTAAAAAACGTGTACCTATATAGACAGTATCCTGCCTTAACAATAATTTAAAAGTTAAAATGTGGCGAAAACTTATAATCAGTTTGGGAAATGTACAGAACCCCATTCTGCAAAACGTTTGATTATGTATTAAAATAACTTAAAGTTAATTTAAGTGTTTACGGATAAAATATAGTTGTGATAAAATTAGACTGTGGGTCGTAATAAGTAAATGTGCACAATAAACTGTGAACTGCTTTTCAGAGTAGATATCAGTTTTAATTATCTCCCTTGATGGTAATATACTAATTGCAGAATGTCATTCATTGTCTGTGACTGCATTTAGGCATACTATAACTTGCCTTTTTTTGGAATACGGGTGGTATTATGTCTGTCTCTTGCATGGTTGGCAGGGCGCTGCAGCCGTGTTGCATGGCTTTAGGGTTATCAATTTATTCATTAATGCTAGTTCATCGGAATCGTTTGTTATATTAAAGACTTAACGTTTATGTCTACTAAAACTGTAATTCATTAATTTTGCTTACACAATGGCATGAAAATCGTTTAACCAGAAGTATAAATTACTTATTAAAACCATAATGTTTCAGCTACTTTAATATAGCTATACTTGCGACAATGCCCCATTTTGTCAGGTGGTCATTGCATGCAGCATCGCATTTGTATGCAACAAACGTTTTGTTTTTTTAAGAGCAATGGTAGCCATTGTTGCAAAAGCTTTTATGCATCAAATTAAATGTGTTGTTTTAATAAACAAAACAACTTTTAAAAATTAACAGATTGCGTTACACTTCTTAATATTAACAAGACTTAAACACGATATACACAAAAATGTCCGATGGTAAAGCTATGCATTTATGAGTGCGTAAGCGCACAGTTTGTTTCTAACAGTCCGTTCAAGCATCACCCCACACCCAGCCCAACTCATCTAATCTTGCCTAGAGTGCAATGTCGTTTTCATTTTTTACCATACATAGGCATACGTGGACACATGTTACCATTGTCCTATCTAGGCAGCTGCATGTACGCCATTGTTAACCTTGCAAAGATACGTGATGATTATGGGTAAATGAATCAACATCTCATTTATGTTCTGTTTCGGTACTTATTCTACCTTTTAATGTAATCAGCAAATATTATCGAGCATTTGGTTTCGACAACGATGAAAAGGTCACGGTTGAAGACAAGTGATATATCAAATGTGAAATTCTATTTCGTCTCGACAAAAATGCTGCTATGAAGACTAGGTAATCATTCCATGGCAATGATGCAGCAAGTTTCTATTTCCTTAGCCACGCTTTTATCAGACGAATTACTTAGGGAATACCTCTAAGTCGCAACTAACCTGTTCATTTCATCAAACTGTTAACTGCCATGATAATTTCACCACGAATGCCTTTTCGATTTCGGATTCTTCTTGAAGTTGAGAGCTTTACCGTGGATAAATTATTCAATGTTTATCGTAAAGTTTAGAAACCGAATATCGTAAAACATGATTACAAAGTTACAATTTGGAAAAAAGGAACTTTTTAATACGAGGATGGTGTTTATTCGAAACAATTTTTCTCGGAAAAGGAACGTCTATAGTTTCTTGTGCATTCATAATTAATATTAAAAATAACGCGTTCGGTAAAAAAAATTAAAAAATTTAGCGATGCATTAGCTTTTATTACGTTTAAAGTCTACAGTTATGTCAGTAGTGCGTACAATCGCATGAGAAATTCAAAATGTAAAACTTGGCACTTGTTTATTGGTTAGTACTGGAAAGATCACATCCATAAATAAAATATTCAATATGATGCTTTCATTTTCGGTTCCAGCTTACCGTCACATAATCTGCTCTCATACAGATATCAGCAACGAAACGTCAAACGTTTGGGTTTTGTCTTTATTAGGGAGCATTAAGCTTGTTCGTAATGTTCTTGGTAAAGTTAGGTGGGGAGTGGGAGAGATAAAAACGCGGTTTTGCAGTAACTCCATTCTCAATAATTTATAACGTAATACGATTACAATTCAAATTTGTCGCGTTGTCTTCGTAACTGGACGCTGTGGTTCTATGTTAGAAATCTTGCCGCGTTGTCTACGTAACTGGATGCTGTGGTTCTATGTTAGAAATCTTGCCGCGTTGTCTACGTAACTGGACGCTGTGAATCTATGTTAGAAACCTTTTCCGCAAGTAAAAAAACTTTGGAAAACAAGTATTTCTTACAAATAAAATCACATCGCTGCACTTTTTATTAATTGCGCAATGGGAGTTGCTAATAATACATCAAGTATTCAAAATATTTCAAACCACTGCCCATAATTGCTTTTCTAAATTAAAACCTCTTTTCTTGAAAAAGAGACAAATAAATACTACCAATAATCAAAACTCCCATCAAAACATTCAAACGTGTTTTTCTTGTTAATGATTCAATGAGGTACATTTAAGATACGTTTATATTATCGTAAACACAGTATCTAATGTTTAACAAGAAAGTATAACACAGATGTGTTACATTGTATATGTGGACGACATTTAAAAGAAGTTAGATGTTGGGTGTAAGAGTTCATGCAGGTGATGGATTGTTTTTAAACAAAGAAAGAATTAAGAGATAATATATTGTTGTCTTTTATTGGCAAAGGGTATTGAACGTTGAAGGATGTGCTTGTGTATATTACATGTAGTTGTGGAACGCGTTGTCTACAAGGAGTGCGGTTTGAAATGAAATATACCGGAAATGGTATGGCCTGGGGTTTATGATGAAATTTGTTTGCTGAACATTTACAAGTTTGCAGTAAATGAAGTGAATGATTTGAAAACAAACGAATTGAACAGTTTTCCTTTTAAATATAATGATAACTAGCTAGAAAATAGTGGAAGAGATGGTTGCTATGGTAACATGAATTATGATGAAGAATTGCCAGAACTATATGTGTTGATATGTATTCATTTTAGGATACAAAATAATTTCTCACATTTTAAGGATTTACTACACTCATCCTTACAACTTTAATTTGTTTGAATTGGCAGCTAAAGTGTGAAGTTAGCTGCCAGTTGCCAGTTGCCAATTGAATCGGCAACTGGCAACTAACAACTGGCAGCTAACTTCACACACAAATAAAAGTCCACATAATCAAGCAACATAAAAAATACGTTGACATCTTCCCTCTTACTAATCGCATTTCCTTGGGTAATACCGTACCGTTGTACGTACAACATGGTTCCCGTTCAGTACTCAACGATCTAAGCCGGGCCACATGGTACTCAACATTCGCTATAAACCTCTATTTAAAGCCGGGTCAATTATTCCTTTGGGCCGGAATAGTTGTACGTTAATGAATGTCATCAAGTAATAGTTACATAGTAATAATATATTATGACATATAATTCGTCCAGCAAACTGTTTTGTACATTTAACAATGTTCATGCGAATCAGTCGCCATCATTAAATAAAAATGGTGAAATACGTATGAAGTGAGATCTTAAAATTAAGACCACCTTTGGGACTGAAAAAAGTAATTTTAATAGTGGTATGGTCTTTATTTTAAGGTAGAAAATTGTACAGAACTGTCAAATGAGACATTTAAAGAGTGATCTTATTATCAAAGGTGGCCTTAATACCGGGTGGTCTTAAAGATGGGTTTTACTGTATTGTGTGCAAAAGGTCAATGAGTTATGGGTTTAACACAATGAACCCGCCCATCAGATGTTGAACCGATGCTTTCCCCACGTAATGTGGCAATTACTAATAGAGTACATCTGATATAATTGCAGTAAACTGTTTTTGATGATACAACCCTGTTCATGCTGCTTTTATTGTGGCAATTAATAACTTGTTAGGGAAATGGTTAATCGAGAACAGATAATATTCGTTCATTTGTGTTTCTTTTGCGCAATATTAACGTAAATAATTGTGTTGGTGTAAAATATGATACGTTTACGATATTACCGAGTAAGAATCACGAGGCTTTTACATTTTGTAATGCAATCAATATAAAACAAAAAAAAGCTTGTTACAAACTTAGTTTGTTTTTAGCCAGTTGTCTAGCATTTAGCTTGTTTTAGGTTGTTGTTGACCATAATCAAAGTTTCTTAATTTCCACATTCTAACGACGTGAACTGAAAACTGATATTTGTTGAGAAAAAAAAACAGCACACGACTTTTCAACTTTCAACTTTTCAACTTTGGTTAATTAATTGATTGACTGATCGATTAAATGATTGATTGGTTGACTAACTGACTGATGGTTTACTTCATATCTAACAAGTTTGCTATATATTTATAAGTATGTTTTTATGCCGTCTTCGGTAATAATGTTTATTTTGTAATACATTGTGTTTAATTTTGTATATAATACTGATGTTTCTCACTAGTGGGACTTATGCATAATGTAAATAAAAGTTGAAAAAGTTGAAATTAAGCTAACCTCAGACGAGCTTAATATTGGATTTCCTTGGCAAGTTCAATACTTTTGTCTTACACGAAAACGAGAGACGGATTCTTTAAAAGTAAAGAAATGACATCAACTGAGTGAAGTAAAACTTTAACCGAAGAAGTCTGCACGGGGAAAAGCGCGCGCCGCCTAGACAACGCGGTCGCGACTTTTCTAATTATATTACCTTGTGAAATTTAAAACAGCCATAATAATTGCTCGGTAAGTTATCTATATCTTTCTGTAGGTGGGTATGTTCGATGCGATCTGGGCAGTAATACTATTACTTAGTCTGCTATATCTAAATACTTTACATTTGTCATATTCAGTGTTTTCATATCTTTGTTAAGAATTAAAACTCAACAAGAACCAATACTTAAATTATATAAAAATGACAGAAAATCGCACAAAAAAAGAGAAACAATTCTAATTATAAATAAACTTAAACGAAAACAAAATTGTGCGGCTTACGCGATGTTTATTTAGCCTTTATCTTGTTTATTCAGTCTGTGAACATTTGCTTACGTTGTCTGATTCGTAAGCTCCTAATAATAGTCCACGGAAATTAACGCTTAAAGCTGTACAACTTGAAAGTTTTGAGACAAGCGTAATGAGCTTAGTGAAGGCTTAAGAAAAGTTCATCTAAAGTTTTAACTGAGTTAAAGTACAGCCAGCTTGTTTTGTCGTATATTGCATGAATGCTATCATTCAAGAAAAAAAAACAATTTCGGTAAGGGTTTTAATTATCGTGTTAATCACTTATTGTCCTAACCCATTTGCAATTAAACAGATAGTAATAAAATATGCTTCAACAAGAAAAACAGTCATTTTCAATTGTTTTGGGCCCCATTCAAGCCCAACCCCTCCTACCCCTATCATGTCTTTTCTGTTTTACAATTATTTCATGTATTTATAGTGTAGGATGAAGATACGTTTCTCCCTTCAGTTAAAGTAGTAATTTCAATCAATGCTATTAAGTTTTACATTCGAGATATATAAGATATATGTAAAAACAAGATATATCGAAAAATAAACACAGACGGTAGCAACGTAACTTTATAAATGAAATAGAAAACGAAAAAAAAAATATACCTATCCCCCCGCACAAAGTGGAAACAGTTTTTTGTTTAAAGAACTATTGATCATCATCCCCTCTTAAATGCAGTTATGGTGACTTGGTAGTCAAGCAGAGGTGATAACAAATCATTGAAAACATTCTACATAGAGAATGCTTAGCCATTATGAAAACATTAATATATCATTGCCTTTGTTATCGATGAACCTGTTGATAATTTTTCATCTAGATGTTCGATCTTGTTTTCCTTGGAACATAATCATGCTTATTCAGCAGGGATTGCTTGGTGTTTGAACAAATCCAGTATTAAATCTACATATTTGAGTTTGTACAATGATAACCTCTTTATGTTAACCAGCAGGGTACGTGTGTTCGAAAATGTTACTTTATTTTGTTGAGACGATTATAAGGATTCACCATTTCATTGCATTACATAACAAACCCTATTACTTTTAGCAGGATTCATTACTTGTAATCATATTGTCGTGTTCTATCTAATGTCATCCTCATTCAGGTAATCGAGTGCCTGCCTAATTTGCTCCACTAAGCTTTCCGCAACTTTCATTATACGTATGCATTCTTATTTTGCTTCTCATGTATTTCAGTTTGAAAAATGATCACATTCGGCTATAGACTCTCTGCCTGCCTGCTGCTCGATCCTACCCTATCCCATCCCATCCTATCACACGTAATTTATTTGGCATGAAGTTTCTTTTGAAGTCTGATTGTGCAATAAGACTGATGTGAATCCAGTAATGTGCTGAAAAAAGCAATTTGAAACTTTTGGATTAATTCTGGAAAAATATATTCCACTAAGGCATTGTTCTAATACAGAGTCGGATTAAGTGAGATAAGTCTATATATTTAGGACAATTTTCTAATCAAACCACGTTTTCGAAATTGCATTGTTTGGTAGATTTGTGCGGAGAAAGCGGGGAATATTTTCCCTATAATTCATTTTGTAAATAACTAGAAGTATTATACATGTAGATATATACATGTGGATGTACTTTCAGTCTAGAGGTACTTTGAATTTAAGAGGCAATGTGTGTAAACTGTTAGTTGGTATGTAAAATGTACTTCTACATATGTATGCCATATTGCTTGAAACTTGAACATAATTTACTTAAACACTCACTGCTTTTTTCTTGCTGTCTCCACAAATAATTTTCATGGCTCGTGTAGTGTCTTCCCTATATCGGCTCAAAATTAATGTTGTCACTTTGACGTTGAGGCTGGAATACATATATGCTACAGCGAAAACGTTGTTTATTTTAACATAAGACTCGAATGACGTCGAATTTCAACATACCGTTATTTATTTGTAGCGAAAAGTTCCGGAAAATATGGTAAACGTATAGATTTTTGAGAGCAGTATGAACAATAGGTAGGTAATCTTTGATAGTGGTAACACGTTGTAACAAAACTGTGTAAAATCATAGTGAAGACGAATTTGCCAACATGCGGGTAATGTCTGTTTAGCAATTAGCAATGTGATTATTTGCAGAACACATCCCTACTACATTTGTAATTAACGAAGATTTCATCACAATAAACACCGGATTTAATCTAAAACTGCCGATCGGCAGGATTAATTATTGAAATTGCAGCTTGTTGGGATGAAATAACCTCAGGTGTTGTTTCTGTTGTTTTATCATTTAAATTTTAATGAACTGTCCTTTGAAATTTAATTTTGGTGTTGTTAGTATGAAGAAGTCAACTTAAAATAATCGAAGTAGAGTGATGCTATTTATAAAACTCCTTCACTTACTACATGCATATCTCTCCGTTGCCTAAGCGAGCGTGATAGACTTACATGAAGTGAAGTTTGCTACTAATTTTAACGATCACAAGCAAAATCATGGCCCAACATAAAGGTAAAAAATAAGCATACAATGAAAGAGAACAATAATTATACCAAAGCCACCAGAAAAAGAACTTCGTCAGGTATTAGCAAATCATGTTATATAAACTAATTACAAGTATGAAATAGGGCATCTCACGAGAGAGGGTATCTTGATGTATAGTTAGACATTATAAGTTGTTGCAATCTGTTTTACTATTTGGAGAAAACTTACAATTTAATGTTGCTTTCTTAGAATTTTTGGGTGATTGTGTTACCTCTTTTGACAAAATGATGTTATTTTACCACATGGTGCATAATAAGCAAAGTTGTCTGTTCTACTTAATTAAAGAATTCATTGTGTGGACGAAATCAAACTTATCTACGCAGAAAAATTCAATTTAAATGGGAGTGCATTTTTTATTTTTTGTTTTCCAGTGATTTTTTATAAACTGTTCTCATTCTTATTAGCTCCCATTCATTTTTACATTCGTTTGACAAGAAAATACCAATTTAAACAAAAAAAGAAAAAAACATAAACTGATATTTGTACGAGTGACTACGTCTTTTCTCTCATTAAAGAACACTAACCGTGGCAGTGGTTGAAATTATATTAAGAAAATCAATATACGGAATAAAATTATTAATTATGCATAATCAGAGATTAAAAACATAAATACCACCCCAGCAATTTGAAAAATACTGCTAAATGTTTTCCACTGGACGAGCCCGCCCGGCTAGCTCAGTGGATAGAGCATCGGACTGTCAATCCAGGGGTCGTGAGTTCGATCCTCAGCCGAGGCGGGAAAAAATTTCTCCGTGACAATTGAACTCGGACATTGCGTCTGAGAGTCATTTGTCCCTCACCTCTGATTCAAGTGAGGAAGCAGTCAGTCACTTGCGAAGAAATTGGTTAGTACTGGTTAGAGACACAGGAACACCGGTTAGGTGGACTGACCGCCGGGATATAACCTAGAAAGCTGTTGAAACCAGGCGTTAAACCCCAAACAAACAAACAAACAAATCCACTGGACGAACAGAATTTCAACCGCCATGTAAAGTTGTTCAACGTATTGAAACCGAAATTCTACGGTTGAATGATTTTGAAACCTACTGTGCAAAAACACTCGCCCAAAGTTCTGATCGGTCATCAATTGTTTGTGTTTACAGTGTATGCTAGTTTCGTTTCTTCTCTATGTCAAGAGAGGTTCTAAAAAGAACTGAACTGTTTCGTCTTGGAATCAATTATTAAATGTCTTTTTAATATTTATTCATTGTTTTCTTAAATGAATCCAATACCATTTACTTGCACCGCAGGGCAAAAACAGTCTTTAATTGATGCTCATTAATAAGGTTGTGTGGTTTTTTTACTAAAAAGGGGTCCTACTGAAACATAACAAGCAATTAATTAACGATTAATAGATTTTAATTTTCTGATTTTCTGGTACATGTAGCACGCCCAATAATTGAATGGACGGCATTTTATCAACAACAAAAAAAGATAACTCCTGCCAATTTGTTCCAAAATCTATTTTTACAAGATAAAAGCTTAAGGTGGTTCGCTTGGAAAAAAACTAACCGACAGATTTTGTTTAAACTCGCCATAATTCATCCTTATTCAATTCGTATTACAAAAATGCAAAGAAAAAGATAGGTCCCCGACCTTGTTTTTTCGCAACAGTGATTTGTAAATGTAGTATATTTTCATAGTTTATAAGGTTTGTAAAACATCATAAAATTGACAGTCATGAGGGTGTCTCGATTATTTCTACTTTCCAAACAATTATATTTTAAATTGCTTGATTAGAATATAGCTGGATGGGATGTATCTTTGAGGTAAGGGAAACGAAGACCGATTAATCCTCATAACTTAGAAATACAAAGGATTTAATAATACCCCACCCACTTTAAAAATACAATGAAATTTTGACAATTTTAAATTGTTTTCCAAATAAAAACTAACCGACAGATTTTTTTCAAAATTGCCAATTTTTATCTTTAGTCAATGCTCATCCAAAAAATGTAAAGAAAACGATAGGTCCCGGACCTCGTTTTCGCGCTAAAGGCATTCGTACATGTATCATGTTTCGTCTTTTTTAAGATTTCAATTTAACAGAAATTGGCATGTATTGTTTAATCCCGTCTTTCTGTCTCTCAAGAAATAATAGATTTGAGGTTGATTATACACAATGTAATTCAAATTAATGATTTGATTTGATTTAGAAAAGATAAAATATATCCTCCCAATTAGGAAATAATCAACATGTAAATATACCCCACCCACTTCATAAAACAAAAACTTTACCCTAGTTTTAAACGTGTTTTCATGTGATGGGCGGTAGTAAATTAAACCGATCATATTAATGTTTTAAGCAGCTTAATCATTACGTACCCGCGTGCTTGATATATTGGCGTTTTCTTTGTTCTAAAGGCTATCAGTTTAAATATCCATTTAACATGTTTATTGTTAGATTATCAATGTATGTAGAGTTAACATCGACTGATTGATTCTCATTTAAGACAAAAATGTGCATGTTTATTTACCCCACCCACTCCAGAAAAATAAGAAGATAATGACTGACTCTGGATATTCATTATCAAATGCTATAAACATAATAAAAACACAGAACTTTAAAAATAACATTTTATTTTCATTGTAGGTAAGGATACATGTATGCCAACACATGATATTATTTGCCTTGAAAATGGAGCTTTTTTACCAGATTTGCATTTTATATGTAGCATCATCATGTTTGAAGCTACATTAAAATAAATTAACATTGATGACATGTTTCCATTTTCATTGTTCCAAATAAACAACATTATGGATTGCTTAACATCTTTATAACTGTTATGAGTAGTTATCTGGAAGGGAGATTGTTATGAGCAAGTAAGGCATAAGTATTGAAGAACAAGGAGTATTTAAATTATCCCACCCACTTCTTCAAACTTAAAAATATGTCAAATTAGAGGTCTGGGTTTATTTGTAAGAAACCAGTGATTTTCAACTCAACATTCTTCAGTTTGGCACCTTTTAACTATTGAAACCTAATAGTTCCTTTACTGCATGATATTTGTTTGTAATGTTTAATCACCTTTCCATTATGGAAAGTTAACAAGTGTTTTATTTGACTCCAAATGAACTTGACTTAGAGGGCAAATAAATACAGCATCTGAAATTTGGATATTTAAGAAATTTTACTCCAATGAGTCATTGCTCCAAGAAAGTTCATGTACAGCAATTGCAAATTATACACACATGTCAAGCTATTTGTTCTTTGACATTAATTTTATTTTAGAAATATCAGTCTTTTCTCAAGTCATAGATACACATTTAAACAATCATATAAAAAAACTGTCAAGTGGGTAGTAAGGAGAGATTAATAAAATATATCTCTGTTAACAATGCAGGTACAGATAAACATGAATAAAATGTTTCATTAACAAATTTCTTATAGAGCACTAGTCTTGTAATAATTTTAAATAAATTGGTAAAAAACAGAATTTAATTTGTTATAAAAGATTATTTACATTTCTAACACAGTTTCATGTACATACAGATATCTGGTGGTTTTATAGCCAGTAAGTGGCTTTATACCTAACTGAAAAATATCTTTTGTACATAACCTGATAATGATACTGCTTTTATATAAAACTAAAACTGATAAAACATGATAAGATAATTCTCTGTATTAATTATTCTGAGACTGAATGAAACATCTGAAATAAAAAAAAATCACATTTCAATGATTTGTAGTTGTTTTAAAATTATGTTCCTTCTTTTGGTAAAATACATGTACAAAATATACTAATACATTCCAAATTCCTATACTGTAACTAATATTCAAATTATTATTTACATTAAATATTACAACTAACCAAGATGTACAGTAAATAACAAGAACTTAAAATCCATGTCTTGATTGTACTGGCAATAATGTTACTTTTTATATCCTGACCATAACATGTAATTATAAGGATTGCTAAGAAGTAAATAAAGAATGCATGATGTTTATTGTGATTTTCTAAATGATAGAATTAGTCCAATCTTAGACAACTATGCCTTGGGCCTTATATTAACTTGACTACCCTCTGCAAAAGGTATGAACAAAACTTAAATTAGATCTTTCTTTGGTAACTGAAAACAAACAGTGTTTACATATACAGTATCTCTTCATATATTGAACAGTCTCTCAGACTTGTGCGACACTTTCCAGTAGCATCATTTTTCTGTCCTATAATCTATGGTCTGCCCTCCTGACAATTTGTAGTTATATTAAAACAAACAGGTGGCTCGCCAGCGGACCATTTTATACTGGTCATCATTGGTGTCACGTCATCGTTCTTCTCGCGGTATTTGCACAAGTTTATAGTCAGGCTCAAACCTCTGACATGTGGGGTGTATGCTGTTACTGCATTATTGCAGAAAAGGAGATAGTTAAAGTTGTTCAGGACCTGACATGGGGCTGCATACTTTTTCTAGTTATATCTCATATTTTTACAAATTAAAATGTCTTACCTGTTCTTTTACAGCAATAGTGGACCTTTTACCATTGATACAGTATGCTTGCAAATTGAGTTCAAGATCAATGATGAATTTCACCAGTGATAACTGACAAATACTCAGAGATGTTGTTGATTCATGTTGTTGATGAATCAACAACCTAACTTCGCATTAAATTCATTACCAACCAGCCTATCTGCAGATCTCTGAACTCTTCTGTTGGTCTGATTTATCTGAACTCTTCTGCTGCTGTTCCAATCTTCTGCTGGTCTGTTCCATATTTCCAATCCAACTAACAGAGTAGACCTATCCAATTAATTAATTCTTCTAGTCAAGAGCACGGTACAAAATCCATGATGTTTGTAAAATTTCCATGAGAAAAAAAAATGTTGTCAAATTTTCTGCATCGTCCTTGGCAACGGCTTGACCTTGGTGACTATTTCTTTAACTTGTTGTGAAAAATCGATTTTTGCGGAAAGTTCAAGTAATGAAGGAAAGAATTTATCTTTCCACAAAGCTAGACCGGTTTACGCAAGCCATGCTCATCTTAACTCAAGAACTGTTTGAAAAATGCATTCGGCAAGTCAAAATTTGCCACAACGGAAGTAAAAATAAATCTTCTCCAACTTTTGATAACGATGATTGTCGCGAACAAAATATGTAAAAGCATCGGCGAAACAAATAAGAATTTGACATCAGTTAAACTTCATTGCTGATTTTATTGCTCCATATGTACTTATCAGAACAAAAATGTTCAAATTAATGACTTTTTTACTTTTCCGACAACTTGTCAATTTACGTCAATTGGCACATGAGCACTCAAGCCAGCAATCTGCCTTAAACTGAAAACTGTTGGTAACGGATCAATATAACAAAGTAAAGTCAACGTCTTTCTTATATAAAAAGCTTACGGACAAAAAGCGAACCAATTATAACTTTGGGTGAGTGAATCCTGTTAAAAATAAATGAAAACGTCGTTAGCATAGTATACGTAATACAATTTAATGAAATTAAAAATGGTTCGTACGCACAAGTCAGAGTGCATTTTATGCCGCAAAAAAGCAAATGAACCATCATTGAACGTGTGAATCAATTACGATCATTGCAAATGTCGAATCAATTATCATTTAACGAATCAGGGGACAATCAGGGGAAATAACTGTCACTTCGGAATGTTAATAATTGAAACACTGCACTTAAAGTTGAATACAGAAATTGCACGGTATTATTGAGTTTCAGTCTTATGCAACATGGGCCAAACACGAAAGCAAACATGACGATCTGAAATAAGATACAGTCATAATCAATGGCAAAGCATTGTTTGATGATTCACGAAACATTTTAACCAGTAACCACTTATGCACATCGAGGATTGTTATCGCACTTTTTACATTTCTTGTTCCATGCTGGTTGAGAGATAACTACATTTTATAATAACTTAAACTGTACAGCGCCAGTAGAACCTTTTCCCAAAAGATAGCTGAACACATTGCGTTAAAATTTATAGTGGAAAGTCGCAATACGTGACGTTACACATTGCCGTAAGGTTTATAATGGAAAGTCGCAATACGTGACGTTACACATTGCGGTAAGGTTTATAGTGGAAAGTCAAAATACGTGACGTTAACACTAAACACTGAAGTTAGTAAAGCGCACCAAGTATTAACATTACAGTTGAACCTAAGCGAAATAGGATCTTTATATGTCTTACGCGGAAGCTCCTAATCAGATGAGAGCCTGTGGCAGGCACATAAACTCATCAACAAAGGCCAGTTTGCCAGACAGCTTATTTCAACAGCCATGCTGCTACTGGCTGCCATCTTCATTTATGTTTACTCCTTATCACAACTACAGTTAGACACAACACACTATCAACGAAAATGACCATGGAAGGGGTTTCCGCCTTGGAACTGCTTAAAGCAATTTGACACAAGGGTTTTTAAACCAGGTTCTAGGGTGAACCGACCTCACACTTGCCGCAACAGGTTCTCATACGAAGCTAGTTTTGTGGTAAATACTACAAATATGAACACGTTCGAATCTCTATGTATAAACAACAAGAGCATGTGCTTAAAAGTTGTTCACAAGATGTTATTTGTTCACGAAATGTCCTTTGAGAAAACCCAGCAATATGTTCATCATTGATTATCAGTTGTTACAATTCCATCAGTGCGCGATATCACAACGCCTTGAAATAATTACATCAAGGAAACATTTGCAATAAAAGCTGATGCGAATCAAGATTGTTGTTGAAAACAGTTTAAAAGAATTGAATTGCTGCCGCAAACTCTTGAAGTATCTCAAAATGAATCATTTATTGGGTAAAATGTTTAATACGTTGTACAAATTCTAAAACACTGATTGCCGTAAAGGAGTGTACTTTTCAGGAATTTCTAATGTAGGGCAAACTTGAATTTCGTTTCTTGTAAGTCATTTTCCTGATTATGTTATATTTACGGGACAAGTTTATAAAGTTTTATGGAAAACAAAATGACGGTTATTTTACATCTCTTTGCATGTATTAACAAATTATCAGGTTTTAGTGAGCGTATATTTTACACGATTTTCATATTTGAAGAGAACTCGACGAATCTTTTATAAAAAATTATTTTTGCTGCAACATTGCGTCTCATGAATGTTTCCGGTTTGTTAAAATCAGTTTCATCATAACAAACGAATTCTACTTCTCTGTTTATGTCTTCCAAAAATCCCGAAACGCCTAGTAAAATTTATATTTTAGATTTCTTTCATGAACAGTTTCTAAAATGAAATGTCAATCCTAAAGCTAAAAAAGCGACGCCAGCGCCAAGCCAACGATAAATTAAGACTACTGAAATATATGTCTTAAATAATTTTCCACGAAGTCTAATATGGTGTGCTGGTCTAAGACGTTATATTTTTCAGACATATAGAGGATATTTGTTTTTACCAGTGTAAGATAGAAAGGAGTAGGTTCACGAAGTCCATTAAGTGAGCTCAGGAATTCGTATTTTCACGAGTGGCCAAGCCACGTGAGAAAAAAAAACATAATTCCGCAGTTCGCGAGTAAAAACACATTTTCTTTTAATTTTATGCTTTAAGTGCAAAATTTGCGTGAATTTGACAGAAAATTTGCAAGAAATGGCGCCACAACCGCTTGTTTATGACGTGACGTCATGACGTCAAATGTACAAATTTGAGCCCGTTTTCTAAACGTTCTCATTTGGTATGTTTTGTGCGTTCGGGTATCAACGTGAAAAAATCTGTGAAAATAAAAATGATATTCCACTGTTTGAAACAGTGAAATACCATTTTTATTTCACCGGGAAAATTCTATAATTCACTGAAAAGCATAAAATAAAACGTTTATCGTTAATTTGTTTTTAGCAATTTGCCCTATTCATAAGTAAGAACTGAATTTCGTATAATTTACAGTGTCTTGAAAATTCGTTTTTGTTTGCATAGGAGTACACTTAAAATAAAACAAACTGCTTGTGATATTTAATCATTGACTGTTTTAAGCTTCCGAAAGAAAAACATGATTTGAAAGATCTCTGATAACAGTTAAATGACGTTGATTCTCTTACAATATCAGCGAGTTTTTGAATAATAAATCATTACTTGTTGCTGCATCAGAATCGCTAATCTTGTTTTATTTGTTTTTATCAGGGTGGGGTCTCATTTTATCGGATATGACCTTAAGAATGACATTAATAAGATTTAGGCGGATAAAATCTAATAAATCCATCAAGTTCATAAATCTTTTATTTCGATAGCTTCAATAATTAATGGTTTCAATTCTTTTAAATCAGTTTTATGTTGAAGAGGCGCAACTCAAACAAAATAATAAGTTGGTGTAACGCTTGCAATCAAACATAAACATAGAAAAGAGTAAAACAAATTATGCATACAGGATGGATAAAATTTGTACTGTTTACTGGACCAGGTGTAAATATTGAGTTGCGCTCAACCTGGGGCTAAGCGGCACGGGCAGTAATATGCATTTCCATTACTGCCCATCAACAGGATTAATTAAGCCGATCCTGCAATATTTTCATGTTTGTCGGGGTTTCTTTTGGCTTTTAAAGTTTCCTTTTCATCCATTTTATTAACAAAAAGGCCGCAGTTAAAAAGCAGGTCCTTTGCAGACAGTCAGAACATACACCAGAAGAACGTGAACTTGTTTATTGTAGGCAATTAAAAAGGCAACAGCATACCATTTAACAAAAAAAGTTGGCACGTATTCTGTCAGAATATTCATGTTCACAATTTGTTGTTTGCTAATCTCCTCAAAAGTACAAACATGGACGCAATTTCAATAAAGGACAATTTGAATCAGGAGAAGTGTCGTAATCGATATGAAAGCATTGACTGGTTGCGAACAGACATTTCATAATTGCTTACTCTAATGCAGTTCTGTCTGTTATCGCACAGTTTCAGATCATCCGAGATAAATCTACTTTTTACAACTTGCGATTGGACAAAACTCGCGAAAATCGATCAAATGCTATATAATCAGAAGATATTTTAATTGTAATGTGTCTTGTTCCTTTGTTTTGAAGTGTTTGTTTATCAAGAATGAATAGGTATGGATAAAAAAGATAGTTTGTAATATAAAAAATAAAAAATAAAGTTGTAAAAGACCTGTGAGCAAAGTAAATATGTTGTATTATTCTTAAACAGTCAACCTATGAGTTAATATATTTAAAACCAAAGTTGATATAGTGGTACCTACAGTAAACTTCGATCGCGATAGATACTTAAACTTTATGATTAGCTCAAAATTTCGGGGATTTTCGCTCCTTTTTTAATATTTAAAGGCATTGTATAGTGTATAAAACTTAATAACAACTTCAACTGAAACATTGAAGTACTACATCCTGGTCAATTAATAGGCAGCTTTAAAGAATCATTATAACCTTAGAATTTTAAGTTAAAAAGATTTCAAGGCAGTTACCCTAATCGTTCTCATTTTCGTTAATTGTTTGTGGTGTCTTATTTGAATTTAACATACTTAATATGAACACATGCTCCGTTTTCCTCTCTTCTTTATCGCTGCTTGAGGAGGCTGTGTTTTGTGAGTGTGGCAATTCCTGATATGCATATTTCAATTTTTACAATTCATCATTGAAAAACAGACAAGAGGTTATTCACCATTACTTAAATAATTTATTTGAACATTTCCTGAAGATGGTGATCAGTACAACCGGAAAGTCACCTCAATAGAGAAAAAGGGATGTTAATTCTACTATTCTTGTCGTGTTATTATTATAACAGTAATTCTTGGTCAGGCTCTTTTCAGTTTAACAATTCACTGAACCAAAGTCTATCAAAAATGTATGGTAGCCCTAAGCAGAAATTCGAGGATTTTACATGTATGCATATGGACAATCCCTGCAATTGCTTGAATTTTGATAAAGCTTTTTATTCAAGCAAACGAAACACTGCGTTTTAAGAGTTATTCTTCTGAATTTTAAAAGACAGTCTGCATTTCAATAGTTCTCTCTAAGTTATTCATGAATGAAAAAGTTTCGAATCGTGCATAATCTAGAATTGCTTTAATTTTATCGTCCTTTGTTACCGATCTAGACCGGTTATTGAGTGTGCCAAAAAAGATTGTATAAAATTTGTCAGCATCATCTGGTCACAAAACAGCCAGTTGCATCTAGTATTTAAAGCTTTGAATTATGCAGTTTTAATGATATTGGTCACGAAAATTACCCTTAGATCTGTTGCAACATTATAACGCCTCTTCTTTTGTTATTGTGATCGCGTTTATTCCTTCTCTCAATGAAATATGAACGTTGTTACATCTGCGATACAGTGGAGTTGCAGATTAGCCTGTGCATCCGTGCAGTTTAGTTAGCATCTACGCTGATCGGTTTTGGATTTTTAGACGTATTTGAGAAAAAGCGAACAGTATAATTACAGATAAGATTGCTCTGATGCACAGACTGATCTGGATCTAAAAAGGTCGCACATGGAATGCATGGAGTATCGGATTGTTCAGCAAAGATCAAATTGATTCTTTTTAAAACAAAATTTAGATGGTTCTCATTATCATTTCATGAAATATAAAACGAACAAATTAAATACACATATCATCAAAAAGCTACACAGCCTGTCCTCACCTTGAAGAAAAATTATACGTTCATAATACCAAAAACTCCCCTTACAAATAATGAGAAAAAAGAATGAGCGAGATTACCCTCTTAGCACGGTAAGTGGGGAAATATATTTACCATGGGGGAGATTGTATCAGAAAGTACATTCATTTTTTTCAGTTCCACGACTAGTAACGCTGATAACGTGCTATTTTTCTACAAATTTTGGTGATTAACCAACCATGAGTACGCGTGTTTGAGTGCAGGTAACTGCTGTCTGTCTGTCCGTCCGTCTTGATGCATATGTCTGTCTGATTTGAATGTGTGATGTGATAGCAAGGATTAAATACTTCATCTCCAGTACAAGTTGAACACAAAACTCGTTATAACATTTTTGATCAATAATATTGTTATGCAAACAAGTATATGGTGATATTTATCAAGATTTATGTGCATTTTTTGCCATTCCATACCATACCCCTTGGAAATATCAGCAATAAATTTGACATTATTAGTGGTGAGATAGGTTGCAATTTGATTAATTGCGGTTACTGACTAGAACTTTGCATCATTCATATTTGATAAGAGATGAATAAAAACAGTTTATAGAGATTATGCAATGTTGTGAGAGTATATAACAAAAATACCATTTCATAGGTGTTTCGAAAAGTACATGAGTAAACACTTCGTTACCGTGTATTGTGAAATTTTCTGCTTTTTTAATCAAGCCTACCGTGAACCCCGCTATTAAGACCACCTTAGGGTCTTTATAGTGAAATGATCTTAACACATATGTAGAAAATAATGTAAAACTAATAGGGAAAAGGTAAATAGTAGACAATGGAAATTATTTGTTTTACATAATGTTCATGTTCTGATTTCTTAATCATTAAAAGGTTCGTTTGATTTGATATTTTACATTTCAGGACGCAGTTGTGATCTGATTTGCTCACAAAGGCAATTTAATCAGATTTTCTTATTTTCTAGAATCTAGAAACTCCTTTTGCAGTGTTTTCAAAAGAAAACTGTTCATACATCTTCGCCTAAGTGAATAACGGTATATCTCCTTTATATTTCAATAGCACTTACACCGTTATTGCACTAAGGTGACGATATAGTAATAAAGATTTGTTTTTATTCTTGCGATTATTCAATTCCAGGATCACAATCATCATTCTGCTATACATTGACAGATGCATGAAAAAGTATTGTACATGCATCTACATTGTTTGTCATGTACCAAATAAAAAAGGATTAACTAGTTACAAACAATTTTAATCTTTAATGAAAGTTCTTCATAAAAACATTTCGTAAACTAGGTGTTAAATTTTTAATCGGCAGGATCGATTTCAGCATAATTTATAAGGTATTAGGAGATTATTTCCTTCAATTACCCAAGATTTTTAATGACAAAACAAATAAATTTTAAAATAAATTCCTTCTAGAAAAAAAGTGAAACATCCTTTAAAGAAACTACCACACCTAAAAAACAAATGAACAAACAAGTACAATTGTGTTGCTGAATTAGCTTCAACATACCCATCAACTCGACAATTCTGCAAACATATAAAACATAAGAAGCTAAAAGCATAAGCAAGCAAAAAGGTGGGTACTTCTGGAGGAGTGAAATACGAACGGCAATTAATTATCACAATGACAGCAACTGACACAGTCAGTCGTTTAAGCAGAGGTAGGGGAGGGGGAGAAAGGGGGTTAATTGTCACATTGACACACCAATGGTAGCAGCAAATGATATTAAAGGAAAGACGAAAATAAGGAGGGCAGTAAATTCTGATACGGTTCCTCTGAGAAAATGGAACATAGTTTTGCATTTGTCAGTTCATTGTAAAGTAAATTAAGGTGACAATTTGTCACCGTACTTATTTCACTCCTGTATAACGACGTTTTATGTCATTTGTCTACTTAGGAGTGGGGTATGACATTTTGGTAAAGAGCAGTGATAATTATTTTAAGTCAAAAAGTACTTTGCATCAACCGTCATGTTACGAAACCTAAAACGTGTTATTAAGCGAGCTTAAAACAACATTACTCGACGAGTTGTTGATGATGTTTTGTATGAAGTGACGACGAATGCCAGGTTCTTTTAATCACATTGGCAAGAGCCTAAACGAACGCTGGAAGATGAAACCCCTCTGTGAATAGAGTTTGGCATATTGACACATTCTCGTAACATCATTAAAAATTTCAGTATCAACTCAATTTACTGTATTTTATACGCATGCGACTGTATAATAAAATGACAAGGATTGCTGTGTGATAAAAGCACTTATCATTAGAGATTTAGATTGTATATCAAATATCTGCTGACACTGCTGTTAAATATATGATTCCCAATGGTTTGGCGCAAAAGGTTTTTCAATAAAGTTAATAACTAATTACCATCAGGGTCAAACTAAATCAAACGGCGTTTGCTTTTTTAAGGATTTATTTAGTATAATGGTTTCAAGAGATTTATACAAAATTTAGTACATACTTTAAGTATTTTTGCAAAAAAAGTTATAAGCTTGGAAATAGTCAAGTACATACATGTTGTACACTGTATGTGTATTTGGTGAAACTGTATAATCAAAGCAAATTATTGTTATTATAATTGCAGAACTTAAGATCTACCTGTGTGCATAGCGCACTCTAAATCTTCATATATCAGAAAAAACTGTCAAAATATATACTCGGCAAAAAAGTTCTGCACACTTGGACATTTTATAAAATATATTTTTAATTTCACCAAACACTACAAAATGATTCATACCAAATAAATAAGCAATTTAAAGTAAACAATGTAAAAAAGTCAGAAGTAAAATCCAATCAATACTTTATAAGCAATTCATTGTTAAAGCCACTGGGGGTTACTACACAAAAGTTGCAAAAATCGTTAGACTTATACTGAGTTAATTCACCACGATGAATCCGGCATTCTTTCAAGCAGCTTCGCACGGAATTTAACAGCCGAATTTCAACTGTGGAATAGAAAAAGGTTCCATTCGCGAACAAGAAAACCGGGTAGGTCAACTAGCTTGGCCAACTTCACGTGTTCTGTCTTGTTAAGAAAGACTTCTAGGCGGCCGGTGTGGTCCGACATTTGCTATGACGGTCAAATTAACGAAAACCTTCCTTGTTGACGTTGAGAAATAAATTAATTTAAAAAGTAATGCAGATGTGTTTTTCTCAAATAAGATTAGATGTTGCATTGGATGGTTGCTTTTATACACTTTATAAACTGGATGCTTTGACTCATTAATACAGAATGGAAACTGTTCCAATCATCACTAAACTTTTTTGTCATACTTTTAGGTCAATGAGTGAGACACTGTGATACTTTAATTAATAAAAACTTAAGTTTTAGCTTAATTCTTGAAATGGCTTGGTATCAAATTTTGATTACCAACTGTTACTAGCATCACAGTGCATGCTCATTATTGCATATAACATACAGTGGTGAAATGTTGAGTGATTTCATAGATTTCCCACCTCTACCTTGATACGGCAAATTTTGCAACTTTTGACTGTTGACCCCTATCTTACTCAAAATGATATTTCTTGCTTATTTGCCGACCGTTTTTAATTTCGTTTTTGTCTTTAACTCCGCTAACAATTAATCTTGATATACATGTAAGAATTTATACCAGTTATTTGCTATATTATAAAATTTACGCAAAAGAACGCTTGTGTGCAGAACTTTTTTTGTTGGGTATATTATATCTTGATCGTTATTAGTTACTGGGTTTATATGTCTATTCAAATTTTCACCGTTTTATTCAAAATATTGGATCCGTGTCCATTTTCAATGACGCTGATTCAGTATGAACTAAGTAACACCCATCTTTGAAGCGTACTGTGTAAGATATTTAAAGCGGCACTACTTCAATTTAACCCGCTCTTGTATGAAATATTACATGTATTTGGAACTATAGGCACAAATTTGCAGCATTAGTTCAAGCTTATAAAATTTTAATTTACTAAAATAAATTTGTTCCGCGCGACTAAAAGCGAAAGTATCATTTCCGAAACGTCACAAAAACGAGATCGTGCATGAAGTGGTCGCTTCGGCATAATTGTATTTCTAGACGTTTTAAACACGGATGCAAACAGCAAACAGTATTTTCTTTGTACGACTGTCTGTATTTTCTTCTAACTGCGCATGTTAACCCTAGACACATTCAGAAAACTATACTTCTTCTTTAATATTGGGCTGGTAGTTAGAACGAATGTCAGGATTATTTAAGAAAGACAGATTGAAAACGAAAGTAGAAGTAAAGAGCGACTTTCTCGTACATATTATTTCACATAAATGCCACAATATATCGTAGATTAGGATTTACTTGGAACAGGTACAGTATGAATTCTTCAGATATTTTACTAATGATTTTCAGTCTGAATCAAACGATTTTTGTCTTTTATTTTGAAGTGTGATTGGTAATTGTAGCACTTTTCGCCATGGCTACAAATTCAAGCGCAAATACAGCCACAAATTAATAAATTTATTTACTTAATTATTAATGTACCCCATATTCTTTTTGGAAGTTTTAATCTTTTTTTATCATCTGTTCTTTTCAAAACATGGTTTACCTATGACAAAGTTAGTTTTATCAAATAAATAACAATTTAACCCAATTGAAAATTACTTTCATTTCTTCTAGCGTTCATCGCACCTTACAAATTTGATGAAAACACACAAAAATAATATCCAATATCCAACAAAATCTGGTAAAACACTCGTTTAGTAATATTTAGATTTGTGCTTCCCAGTTAATTGGCGACAATCGAGGCTGGAATCCGTTTAGATCGTTTTAATTCATTTAGTGATTACATTTTATAATTACGAATGTAATCAAGCACCAGCAGCATCCCATTATGTACGTACTTGGAAACAATTGCAATAAGAGCTCATACAAAATGGGATTTAAATTGCAATCGATTTGACAACATTTAATCGCAGTGCAAAATTCTTCAAAATGTTGACAAGTGTGTTTTATTGAGATTACTTTGTGACGTCCTAAATTCAATCGCCGTTGTTTTAAGAGATGTTTTGCGTAATTTGATGACGGGTGATGCCGAATTTACCGTTGTTTAGTAGCCGGTTTTTAAGAAACTATTACACCAAAAAGAAGGAGGTTTGCTCGATAATGTGTTTTTTACTCGCGGAGTGTGTTAAGTTTATGCACCGTAACCATGTGGTTAGCGCGAGGAATTTACGAATTTTGGGTGGCAAACGTATCGGTTGACACTTTATTAAGCATGCTTAAATTGGCCGTACCAGACCGAGTTAATCGTTTGTGATGCCATAAACTGTATTCCATCAGTTACAATGTATTTGCTTGGGCTTTGAAAGTACATGTTATAATTAAGTATTCTCTATTTCCGTTTTACTTCATTACAACCATAGTGAGTTGTTCTTGCTCTCTTATCCAATTTTTCATTTTATTATTTCACTGTAGAGCCTGTTCAAATTGTCTGATTGCAGGTTGATTATGTATTATCACTGATCCCTCGGGAAAGCACACACTCGGTCACACCCTTTATTAACTCTTGTTTATCTTTAAAAACTCTCTGTAACACCATCATTACTTCGGTAATTATAAATCGGCAGTTGTTTAGAAATGTCATTCATACCCAACCCCCTCCCCCGAAGTAGAAATTCAGTTATCATAGCAGTGCCTTCAGAATGGCTGACTTCCGATGTTTGACCTCTATAATACAAGTTATTTTTCATTCTTGGCTTTGTTTAAGAAGCTGTGTCATTTGGCGTGCTTTATTTTGACTCCATGGACTAAATCAATGGAAGTGAAGCATTTGATTTAAAACCACAAAGATGCACCTATTCAACTTTCCTCCTACAGCGTTTATTGTTATTACCGATCATTAATGGCGCAAAAGATAATAAAATAACAGGAGATTAACTGCACGTTAGGTGTAAACTGATTAGCTTTGGTTATAAATTAGTGTTGTTATTAGTGTTGTTATTTGTGAATCGTGATGTGAGCTCTGTTCTCCTCCATAATAGTTGTCTATCAAACAGTTAGTAACTTTCAAAAAGAAAAAGAAATTCATGCGGAAAAAAGTGTGGAAAGTGTTTCAGAACAAGTGTTTTTAAAGTGTTTTATCTTTTTTTGCCATGCAATTTTGTTTTTGTCAGGTTCGAAAGGTGTTACGGTTCCTCAAAAATCCTGTTCTGGTAAGGATATAGAAGGTACTTAATGCAATAATGATAAAGTTTTAATCATCTAAGAACTTTTTGTGTTGCTTTTATAGTGGCACAAATCAATTACGTAATCCATGTCGCACCCCTTCATTCATTAACGTGAAACTCAATTACGAATAATTTTAAATAATTTAGCAAACATTTCATATAGATCCGCTGGAACATTCCATCATGATGCAATTCAATTAACAGCCTTGCTCTCCCAAAATAATTACAAACTCGGAAACATTTGCAATAAAAGCTGATGTGAAACACGATTAGTGTTGGAATCAATTTGAAAGAATTGCTTAGCTGTCGGTGACGCCAGAACTGCTTCATTCGTCCATTATATTTATTACACAATACATCTGCATTAAAATGCGTAATGTTGACGGCAAAGCCTCAAATTGCGACGTAGTATTTTTATGAAAAAAGGAAACTAATTTACAAATGACCACAGGGAGTTCAACCAGAGTTATTGTGGTATATGTGGTATACTTTGTCCAAAGTTTTAAGAAAAGAAAAAAAAGCTAGAATGAAAATGTTCCCAAACTTCTTTTTACATCTCTTAACACCAAACCCCAAAAAACATAAGACATCGTTTTAAATGCCCACCGATAACTAACATATACAATTTGGGATATTTGTAAAATTGTGTTTGACTTTGAGTTTTCTGGTCGCGTAAATATTTGAAAAAGGAATAAATATGTTGAAAGCTCTAAACATTACGGGCTTGTAGATATCTTTTCCAAGGGTTTTAAATACCAAAAACCCGCTACATATATCTCAGTGTATACATTCATGTATGTCTTATTCTATACACATTTTTGAAAAGGTTAAACAAAATGGTAGACTTTCGATAGAATTGTTTCCAGGACATATTCATCCATAAGACAAAAACTGTAACGAGTTGTTTTACAAAATGAACAAACACTTAGTATTTTTATGTTACAATTAGTAAAAGTAATACTGCTTGGAAATAATAATAATAATAATAATAATAATAACAATAATAATGATAATAATAATAATAATAATAATAATCAAATAAACTAACTCGACAGCGCCTTTTCCACGACAATATCGGGTTGTCCAATATTACGTGTTATTAACGGACATCAGTTACATGATGATTTTATTCCTTATGTGTACTATTATAATAAATGGCTTTAGGACTTTTTGTTCTCATATTTTCGTCAAATGATACACTTTATGCCTATATTACATTAAGGGGAGCTATATGTTCTACTATTTGTGTTTTTATATACTTCATGGCGTTATACAATTTTCATGACTATTCTTATTTAAATAGCAATGTTTCATATAATGTTGTCTTAACTTTAAGCTCTTGTTAGTATACATTAGTATACATTGCAAAGGCAATGTTCTAAAAATAGTAACTCTCTGATCTGTCAATAGTGTTATGTCATTTTTATTTTGTGATTAACCTACATGCAACATGGATGTCCACATAATTTTATAATAGCTTTTCTAGCTTGCAATTATTTCTGCAAGTTTCTCTACACCTACCATGTCAATCTATCCTGCTGAAGCTACAGGGCAGTCTACATCCATGCACATCAATGTGATGTAACACCACATTTCCACAAAGCCCACACGTAGAAATCGTTCACGTAGAGCTCCATGTGATCTACAAGTGTGTTAATCTCATGTTCACCATATGCGAGAAGCAAAGTTAGCTGGTTTTACGATAGTGTAATTTAGTTGCTGGAAAGAACTTGACAAGAAGTCCATAAAATACTCAACTCAAATACACAACTTAAGAAATCTACTTACTGAGGATTTTAGTAACTCAGAACGTGCTTTGGTCCATTTTCGTTGCCAGCATGATTTTACTTGCTTAGAGAATTTATTCTATTGATGTAATAGTGCCCAAGACATTCCATGTGGCAGTGTTACTGATGTTATAGAGCCCTAGGCATTCCATGTGGAAGTGTCATTGATGTTATGTTATAGAGCTTAAGCATTCCATGTGGAAGTGTCATTGATGTTGTAGTGCCCAAGGCATTCCATGTGGAAGTATCATTAATGTTATAGTGCCCATGGCTTTCCATGCGGAAAAAAAGTGTCCATGGCTTTCCATGTGGAAGTGTCATTGATATTATAGAGCCCAAGGCATTCCAGGTGGAACTATCATTTATGTTCTTGTGCCTAAGGAATTCCATGTGGAAGTGTCATTGATGTTATAGATCCCAAGCATTCCATGTGGAAGTGTCATTGATGTCATAGAGCCCAAGGCATTCCATGTGGAAGTGTCATTGATGTTATAGAGCCCAAGGCATTCCATGTGGAAGTGTCATTGATGTTACAGTGCCCAAGCATTCCATGTGGAAGTGTCATTGATGTTATAGTGCCCAAGGCATTCCATGTGGAAGTGTCATTGATGTTAGTGACCAAGTCATTCCATGTGGAAATGTCATTGATGATATAGAGCCCAAGGCATTCCATGAGGAAGTGTCATTGGGGTTATAGAGCCCAAGACATTCCAAGTGGAAGTGTCATTGATGTTATTGTGCCCAAGGCATTCCATGTGGAAGTGTCATTGATGTTATAGAGCCCAAGGCATTTCATGTGGAAGTGTCATTGATGTTATAGAGCCCAATGTAGTCTATGTGGAAGTGTCATTGATGTTATAGAGCCCAAGGTAGTCTATGTGGAAGTGTCATCGATGTTATAGAGCCCAAGCATTCCATGTGGAAGTGTCATTGATGTTATAGAGCCCAAGACATTCCATGTGGAAGTGTCATTGATGTTATAGAGCCGGCTCTAAGGTATTCTATGTGGAAGTATCATTGATGTTATAGACCCCAAGCATTTCATGTGGATGTGTCATTGATGTTATAGTGCCCAAGACATTCCATGTGAAAGTGTCATTGATGTTAAAGAGCCCAAGGCATTCCATAAGGAAGTGTCATTGATGTTATAGAGCCCAAGGCATTCCATGTTGAAGTGTCATTGATGTTTTAGAGCCCAAGCATTTTATGTGGATGTGCCATTGATGTTATAGAACCCAAGGAATTCCATGAGGAAGTGTCATTGATGTTGTAGAGCCCAAGGAATTCCATGAGGAAGTGTCATTGAGGTTATAGAGCCCAAGGCATTCCATGTGGAAGTGTCATTGATGATATAAAGCCCTAGGCATTCCCTGTGGAACTATCATTATGTTCTTGTGCCCAAGGCATTCCATGTGGAAGTGTCGTGATGTTATAAATCACAAGGCATTCCATGTGGAAGTGTCATTGATGTTATAGAGCCCAAGCATTCCATGTGGAAGTGTTATTGATGTTATAGAGCCCAAGGCATTCCAAGTGGAAGTGTCATTGATGTTATAGAGCCCAAGACATTCCATGTGGAAGTGTCATTGATGTTATATTGCCCAAGCATTCCATGTGGAAGTGTCATTGATGTTATAGTGCCCAAGAAGGCATTCCATGTGGAAGTGGCATTGATGTTATAGTGCCCAAGGCATTCCATGTGGAAGTGTCATTGAGGTTATAGATCCAAGGCATTCCATGTGGAAGTGTCATTGATGTTATTGAGCCCAAGGTATTCTATGTGGAAGTGTCATTGATGTTATAGAGCCCAAGCATTTCATGTGGAAGTGTCATTGATGTTTTAGTGCCCAAGGCATTCCATGTGAAAGTGTCATTGATGTTATAGAGCCCAAGGCATTCCATGTGGAAGTTTCATTGATGATATAGAGTCCAAGGAATTCCATGTGGAAGTGTCATTGATGTTATAGTACCCAAGGCATTCCATGTGGCAGTGTCATTTATGTTATAGTACCCAAGGCATTCCATGTGGCAGTGTCATTTATGTTATAGTACCCAAGGCATTCCATGTGGAAGTGTTATTTCTTTAATTCAAGCAAACAAACTACTGTCCTGTTTCTTGTGAGAAATATTTTCAGCAAACGAATGATTATTTACTGTGAATAAAACACATGCTGTTAAGCCTACTCCTGTCAAAAGCTTGCGAATAACGCGTTTTCTCTTAATTAATGCCACAGGGGGTAAGTGGCCAGATTGGATATGTTCTGCAGATGTCGGCACTTCCAATCAGCAGTAAAGTAATGGACGTACAAGAAGTAGCTGTTGTAATTCCAGTCTTCGTTGATAACATTATTTCGCCACAGAAAACTCAATTTTCACATTCAGAACTTCTCAATAGTTTAAATATGAACTTTGAAAGCCACGGACCACGACAAATATCAAAATATTGCAGACTTGATTTGATTGAGCCTGTTCATGAGCATCAATGGAAGTGCTTTGACTATTCAGGGTTGAAGGTTATAAAGCTGAGATTGGAAACCAGTCTCAAATCTCAAGCATCTGATTGGCTTAAATGGCGACCAGTCGCCATTTCAGCCAATCAGATGCTTGAGATTTGAGACTGGTTTCCATGCTCAGTTTTATAACCTTGGGCACAGGCCGCCTAGCCTCGGCCACTCAATATTTAGATAAATATCAGCATCGTGCTCAGCGGTTCTCATAGAGCCATATAATTTATAATAACGCTGCCTGGATGCGTTAGCTGGGGACCGCCAAAACAACGCCACTGTGATCACTACATAGATAAAAAGGGAACTAAATATTAGGTCGCTGTAGTTCTATTAGTAGAATTATCAGTGGTAGTAGAACATTTACTCTTTAAACCCAAGTATATGGCTTTTTTACCATATAACATCGTAGGTCAATATCAAACTGCATGCTATGATCAGAGTATTTGGATCTTGATTATATTGGTGGTTTATTGCAGTTTTACCATCACCCAGAAAAAGACGTACGTGTGTTTTACCCAGTGAAATGTATTACATGTAACACCCAGATTTTCAAGTAACGTCATGCATACATGTAAAATGTTTGAATGTTTTATTATTTATGTGTTATATTCTTATACAATACACAATCATTATCAAACTTCATTGGCTGAATGACAACTTATTATTTTTGCTGCATCTTACTTTAAATCCAGACATAAAAAGTGTTGTGTTTCTGTTTTGTGTTGAGAATGTTATATGATCTAACCAAAAATATCTCATGAATCGTCGACATAATGGCAGCGACAGTGACATTACGATGCGGCTTTGTTGCTGGTGTGTAAATTTCTGCCAACGGAACAACCAGTTCAGGGGAACAACCAGTCCCCGGAACAACAAGATGACAGCCAGTTCAATGTCATAGATACTTTTATATTGCACGCTTAAATTCCTCACAGCACAGATAACGATTTGCATGGACAGCCGGCTTAAGTGGACAGAACGTCCCGAAGCCATGCAGATACGGCGGGGCGCCTGGTTAACCATGCAACCAGTCTCAAATCTCAAGCATCTGATTGGCTGAAATGGCGACCAGTCGCCATTTCAGCCAATCAGATGCTTGAGATTTGAGACTGGTTGAGACAAGTTACATACCATCCATATCCCAAATAAAGAATAGTTCAAGCATGCCTTTAATTACAGTTACCGAGTACGAATTAGCATATTACCATCAAGGAGGGTTTGTAGCTGATAACAACGCTGGAGTGAAGATACTGTTAGTACTAACAGATTTATCTTTTATCTATCTATTTAGATTTTGACAGGGCACGTTAATATAGGGCTGCAGTGATTTTGCGATATAATACGTTGAAATTCTTACCCACCCATACCAGAAGATGTGTTATTAAAAATTATATCTACGTCAAATATCTCATCACTGATGACGTAGATCATATAAATAGTGACAATAAACCTAGTTCTCAGTGTGTTATGCACAAATATTGTGTTTGAAAATCAGTTATCTTTCACGTATACAACGACATCTGCGTATTATGACGATGCATAGTTTTTATCGAAATAGGGTTGCCACTCTAGTTAATAACCACAATGAAGTATCAGTAATTTTAGTTGATAGTACTCATAATCTATTGCATCAAAGAACTGTGTATCCATTAACTAAAGTTCCAGCAATTAACACCTACACAAACCGCACTATAGAACTCAAAATATTATGCAGTCATTATTGATGTTACATATTTTGTTTGGAAAGTATTGTAAGAGATAAATATTATAGTGTAAAACTTATTTCTAATTTAAGGCAGCTCGGTCGTATACCAATATGGAATACCAATACACAAGATTGTACTGAATACAAATCAGACTAAGGCTAATACATACATTTAACAAAATAAATCATTGGTAAACAGTAAAATGTTGTATTTCTATAATATACGTGTGTTCAAGTAATGAGTGTAGAAATAATATATTAATAGTGACTTTTTTTTCGGCGTTAGCTGTCTAAGCTCACTTTTGACCTAGTTTTTCGACCAATGAAATATTGTAAATAAAATTTATTATGCAGCGGGAAAATCAAATAGATTATTTTGATTGGTTATTAGTGGGTCTTGTTAATGATTACCGTAACGATTTTTATATTGTGTGTAAGTATTTACCTGGCGCTTTATGTTTGGGCATTTTCGTTTTAAAAAGCGTTAATTGTATTGGAGAAAAAGATATTTACGGTATAAATAACCAATTAAGTCAATTGATGGCTTAAATACGATTTTATATGGAATATTCATAGGTGTCAGGTAAACACTCGAGTACAATACACAGTGTAAAACGACAGAGAAGTGCAGATATTTCTGGTTCTTACTGGTTCCTTTCTAGTTCCTTTGATACTGATTGTTAATTTCAAGACCAGATATTGAAAACGCCTTGGTGTAGTGGTTATCACACTCGCCTCTCAAGCGGAGGCCCCGGGTTCAATACTCGGAAGGGACACTTTCTTTTAAAGTTAATTTAAGTAAAAGTTGGTAGATTTCGCTCTTGTAACAAGTTGTTATTATTTTCATTTATTGTATTTTAATGACATTTATTCATCATTAGTGCTAACTCTACAAGAGGTATTTTATTGAAACTGAATGTACAGTTAATGTTAGACAGTCTTCTTTAATCGACGTATTATCACCAGACGAAATTTTTGCACGGTCTTTATTTATTTCTTTCTTATATATAAAAATCTTTTCCATCAACGCCGTTTATCTTTTTTAAAGATATTTCTTGTTTCAAATTAAAGTTAAAGTTTTTCTAAGATTTTCGGATTTAATTATAATGATGTCAGTAGTTGACAATAAGTTGCTCTTTGCTGGTTTTCCTCGAAATTGAATTTAGAACCTCTATTCTGATAAACTAAACTACAATGGTGTTATCTGCTTTCGCGACTTAATACCGAAATATTTACCTTCTTAAAATAGATCTTTTAAAAGTCTATTAAATTCCTTGTCATTTGAAATGGTTTAAAAACTACTCCTATCGATGATTTGCTTATAAATTCTTTATATCTTTCAACACCAGAATTGAAAACAGAAGAAAGAAAATGTTGCGACTACATTATGTGTGTTTTAATTAGATATTCACAAATTACAATAAATTTATTCAAAATCTGCACATGGCGTTTTGATTCAATTGTGCCACGGGTTTACTGACATTAATAGAAGAAAAATACAGACACTGTGTATGTGTAGCTCAGCATTTAAGACTTACCTTGTCAAGGATTTACGATGAAATTAATAGTTTTCTTCAGCCTTTCATAATTAAGAACTTGTTTTCCTTAATAAGGTTTATGTATGTATTGAATATTTATTTTTTTATTAAACACAATAGTAAATTTTGGTTTGAATTATTTTTTTAAACGCACATGCCTAAATTAAGGGTACAAAATATTGTTATCATGGTGCAAGCTATTCTTTAATTTCATTTTGACATGTTTTAACAATGAAAACATAATATACTTTTTAAAGCGCACAGTAAAAAGGCGTATATACCGTATAACTTATGAGTTCTCGGTCTCTTCACAGTACACAGAAACTCTTTTAAACATTGTTTAAAGAAAATTTCAACATAGCCTATTACAAACTAATAGTTCCTGGAAATTTACCACAGAATTCGGAATATCCACCTTTAAGTATAAAATGCTGTGAAGTAGTTTATCATGATATACATGAACAATTGGTAGTTTATATTCATTTCTGTCTTAACCCGCCAGAACGAGAGATTACTAACAAATTGGTTTAATGCAAATCACAGATAGTGCATGTATTCCTAGAATACATTTACCTACACTACTGAAAACTTTCTAAGTGGCCGCTCTTGTTTTCTGTAATAAACCACAGTGATTGAGAGTACGGTGTACATTAAAAGTTGGCTTCTTTCGAGCATACTTAACAACGAGTACAAACGGTTTTGTTTAAAATGCTCTGTTATCATTTGACAGGACCTTATTTTCGCACAAACTGCGATTATGATTATTTTTCACAAAAGCTGTAGCATAATTTTGTGAATTTTCAAGATGCATGTACGGTACATCTTTTGCATGACGGATGGAAATATGCGAAAATGAGACACAAACGAACCTAAAATCTAAATAGTACTTGTTTCATTCAAGGTCACAGCATGTACATTTTTTTTTAATTTCGATTTTCGTTTCCGTTAAGTTTTGTATAAAAAGAAAAAAGAAGTGGCGCATATCTTTTAAAACAAAAAAAAAACCCTTGTTTTTCGAATAGTAAAAACTCAATTTATTAAGTAGTGTATATGCAATGTTTGTCTCAGGAATTGAACATTATTAACATCATAATACAAACTTCCTGATTTGTGGGATATTATATTGGATCGGAATATGATCATCATTTTAAACGTGTTATATTGGTCAAATATACTTCCTTGTGTAAATAAATAAAACACTAAATTTAACTTACTAGTTTTCACATATTTCTGTCTTGGGTCTTCTTTACTCCATGCGTTGTAGTATAATAACAAAATAAATGTTAATCCGCAAATGTTCTTTTGTTTTATTTATGAACACACAATCGCAAGAATAACACCAGTAATTATTTGCTCTAACCGTATCAGGAACTTCAAAATATTAGCTAAATCAAAGTCAATTTTATTATTAAATAGATTGTGTAGACATATACAATTACATTGTTCAGCAATGTTTGCACATCTTTTTAAAGCCCACTGGTAATAAATCGACCAGCCGCAGATTTTCAGTATACGGCTATTGATCGCAGAGCATCAACGCTCTGATCAGCTTCTCTTACTGGGCTTTAAATATCACTCTCACAGCTCTATTGATTCATAGATTTTTCCGCCAGCTTCCCTGTGAGTATTGCAACACTTTAACTTACATAAGTTCCGTATCAATTCTACATTATAACTTCATATTCCCAGCGCAATACAACAACTTAGCTGAAGTGCGTTACTTAAATATACATGATTTCAATCATCAAACAAAGGGTTTGTACTTTACGTCAAGTTCTCGGAACACTAAACTCGATATTGAATTCTCTGTAACTTCTTGACTAAAGAACGACTAATTTTAATTTCGGGGATGCCATAAATAGATCTAAAGGACTTTTGCAAACATTCTCAATAGCTTTTTACGGCCATGCTGAACTTAATATCAGCCACATATAGCTTTAGGTAATGTTTTTATATATGTATGTATGATACGTGTACATGTACGTAAAAATTAAGGGAATCATTAACTATAAAAAACTTAGTCAAAGATTCAATGACAAAACTTTACGACAAAACGTGGCAATGGCACTGTTATGATACACAAGTTAGACTGCTATAAATGTATGGGTAACCACAAGGCCATAGACATACGGCATTAGGGCCTAGCAAACCATGCAATACATACACAGTACATACTATCCGAATCCTCATAAATGACAGTTCAAGTATTCCTATCCAACCGAATGACATTTGCACGGTTTGAAATTAGCATATTAGCAACAAGAGAGGAAATAGAAACTGTTTGCTACACTGAGGAATGACGAAAATTTATTTGGAATAAGCTTCACAAATACTCATAGATTGTAACGACGAAACACGATTCTCAAACCTAGAGCTTGTCCAATTTTAAGAATTCGCTACAAAATGTCATTTGTTAAGCTTGAATACGTTCTTTAAATATTGTCAGTAACAGACAGTGCATGAATTGTTATCGGAAGTGACTTAACAACGATATGCAAATAAGTACATTTGTCGTCTTTAGTAACACTAAGTAATCGTCGCTCTTTACTTCCATTCTACATCCCCTTTCATTCTCACTCCGATTCCATGTTAACCATTTAAGTTTAAACAGGCAGACTCAATTTTTAATGCATATTGGGGTGGATTCATTCAATATTTTTCTGCAAAATATCAGTAAACAAGTTATGACATTGAAATGAATACATGTATTATTTCCAAAATTAATTTAATATTACTTTGAAACTTTAAACATGTTAAACATACATACGTAGATTATACACATCCATACTTTAAACGTAAACAAAAGGAATGAAAAAACACGAAGAAATCGTATTGCATTCTTCCACATGACCTTGTAGATTAACTTATAACAATTATAATATAAATGAGTACAGTATGTTTTTGTTGCCGTATTTATATTTTTCTGGACGAATTATGGGTCATGTGTTATATTTATTATTTAACTATTAATAGATGATGTTTAATACGTCCATCTAGTTTGACCCAAGAGAGATAAGAGGGTTACTAAAATGTTCAGAAAAGATGTTGTTTTGGTAAATACGTAATTTTTGTTACCTATGCATTCAAAATTATTGTTTTAGAAATAAAATGTAATGTTATGAACGTTTTTATGGGTAGAAACGTTAGTTTTTGAAGTGAAATTGTTGAGTGTCTTTGACGGGGTAGAAGAACTTTTTGAACATCCCTTTCAATAACGGAAGTTATGTTTGATTGCTATCCCTTTGCATGTAAATATGGTAATAAAAGGTTCTTGTTAACCTTTGACAATTTCATTGTGATCAAAGATTTCTTACCACTAATGTGGATTGCATAAAACACCTTTTTACTTTGTATCATTTAATTGCAACATCTATTTATGTCAGAAGTTCTTATGTCTATGTTTTGTGATATCTAGTCTAGTTAAATGTTTTTACTACATTGCTTAACTTATTTGCACAATATCCACTTCCCTCTAGCCAGGGATCTTTCATCCATGCTGATATTCTTCAAGATATCATAATCACATCATTGCCAGTCATATGTGGCATTCAATAAAATTTACCACTTATATAACTACTTATACTTGATCTCTATTTCATATCATAGGTCAAACAACTATTCACTTCATATCTACAATCAAATGGATCCAACCACAACTTGGCTCAGGGACATTACATCATTAGCATGAATGTCCTCCACATATAACACGTGTGTGTTATACTTTTCTTGTTAAATATGAAAGTGAAATTATGCCTACATGTACATACGCGTTCCAATTAAAATGCCGAACGAACGCACATCGGAATGAGAACTTGTAAAGCGTGCCGAGATAACAGCATAAAGCAGTCAGAATTTGTACCCGCCCAGATTAATAAAGAGTAACCTATACCAGCCTCATTCAATTATCTCCGAAATTCAACGCATATTTTGATATAAAGAAACTTAAACCGATGAAAAGCTACCTGCTTGTGGCTTTTCCTGATGCTTTTTAAACTGTTTGAAAGCCATTGAACAGGTTGATAAGGGTATATTTAAAGTCTAGTTCAATGTGATATATGTTTATCAATGATTGCTTACGCCGATTAAACCCCAACCGGCGCAGTTGAATATTAACTCAACAAACAGATCAAAATTGATTCTTAGCAACCGAGCAGGTGAGCCTTAAATAATAAATACCATGATTCCGGAGAATCTCTGACAAAATGGCAAGTGATAAATGTCATTTTGTCAGAGATTGGCTTGTTTTGTATCTTAGATAATGAGCGTATATAAAAAAGTTGTAATAGGCATATCAAGGTTAAGCCGCCCTTGAAAAACGGAAAACCTGTTAACGTGATGGTTGAACTTCGCATGCACTCAGATGTTAACTAGTTTGGATATCGAAACCACCGGTGAAACATTAAGTTTTTCTGTTAAAAAAAGTACAAAAAGGGATTAACTCCATCAAATGTGACCTTGACCTGAAAATTAATATCAGCTCAAGCATGTTGTCACAAACAATATAATTTGAAAATTTCATGAAGAAATATTAAGAAATGGCAAAGTTATAACCAACATTAAGTTTTTAAGACAGATGGACGGACAGACAAAGCGATCCCTATGTATTGCCTTTTCTTTGAAAGGGCAACACAAAAAAAATGACCCTTTAGATTAAGCAGCTAGTGGACACCTGGAAAACAATACATCAGTACATGTATCAGCAAGAACAACTTTGATGTCTGACCTGGATCTGATTGGAATCTACACTGTTTGCATATTTGTAAGAAATAGCCTCATGAAGCTTATTATGAACCGTGTAGATCCTGTTAAGACTGCACAGATATGCCTGCTGATCTGGATATACACTGGTCACTCATCTCATGTATTCATGGAAGAAAGGGGCAAAAACAACACAGTAATTTTTATATAGGATGATTAATTTTCTTGTGAACTGAGGTCTCACAAGTCAACACATACATATAAACACAATTTTATGTTTTCTTGTTACAAGATACAAAAATACAAATACCAACATATACAGATAGATTTAGTGTGTCTCAATCATACATTCATGCAGCTTTAATAAATGAAAATAAAAAATGCAAACCTTGTCTTCATTTTCTACAGTAACATTCATATTCTGCTCCCTTATGTTCTACCAATTATGCAGACATTAAATTTTCAAGTCCACAGCTTTCACAAGACTGATGATACACATGGCTGAAATTAAATGTTGTATTTTAATCATAACAAATAACCAAAACCAATTTCACTGTACTTTTTGTTGCTTATGAAGTTGTACATAATTTGATGTTGCAGGTTAGTTAACAGATTACAATGTTGTCATAATTCATCTATTTTTATAAATATCACAAAAAAGAGGTATTTCTGGTGTAAGCTTCAAGCCATCTTCAGTTCCTATAGGCTCATACACAATTTATCCCATTTAACCTTTACCTCCATTTACATGTATATGCCTTTATGGCATGGGAAATCAGTGTAGATCTAGATCAGCCGACACATCCATACTGCCTGATTAGGATCTAAACCGTTACGGCGTTAGCTTTTTTATTCAAATTTCAATAGGTTATTTCTGACCACAATGTGACCTGTGCAGATCCAGATCAGATCATGAAAAGGCATGAAAATGTGTATAATATTATAGTAAAGGGTTAATTACTACAAAAAAAACACCTGCATTTTGATACTTCATTTTATTCCTTGGATACATCTTTTAACACATGAGCAACTATTGTAAATCTAGGTCCTGACACAATCATCTCCTTCCTGTTAATTAGAGCTTTAAATGTATCTAATGAACAGAGTAGATACAGAATGATGAGACCTCAAAATGTCTGATGTGCAAGCTGGTCTGGAGCTACATTTGTGCTATCTCTATCAGATGTGGATTTACACTGGTTGCCCATGTGGTAAAATGGTGTAAATGGAGTAAAGGGTCAAATTATTAACCATGAAAGTTGAAACAGCATTGGATTTTTGAGACACATTTATATGAGATTACCCAACTTAAAAAACAAATAAGCAACCCATCGTGTTAGTTCAAGGTGGCCCACAGATGAATATTGTTATATATAATGTTAATAATCAAGTGAATTCAAGTTGACCTTGTTATTGGGTCAAAGGTAGTCATTTATGCCCGAGGCAGAAGGCCGAGGGTAAATATGACAGCCCGAGGCCCAATAACATGTTCAAATTCATATGAAGACTAAACTGGGCCAATACAGGTGTTCTGGACCAATATGAGAATTGCTGGGCCATTATAAAATACTTAAGTATTGATGTGGTGTACCATGTAGTGTCTGCCAGGAAAATGGCATGTTCAAGTCAGGTGATGACATGCCTCGATATTTTGCCACACTGCAGTCATGTAAAAGAAAAGGGCAAAGTATGCAATGCCTTTACTGTATATTTATACAGGGCTCTCACTAGAGAGAGACTTGAAGGAATTAGTCTCATCAAAAGTGACCAGACTTCTCTCTTTGTTGAGCTTTGTTAGAAGTCATTTTGTATTTACGATATAGGGAAAGAAAGCTGTTGACTGCAAACTTCTCCATAATGCAGTAAATTATGACAAAACTCTCCCTGATTTGCAAGTCTGGTGAGAGCCCTATTAATAGTCAATTAATAAAATTTAAAATACCATTATCCTTCTTCCACTCCTCTTCCAATTTCATGCTTTTTGAACCAGAGATGGCACATTTCTTTCATTTGATTTTATCACTGAAATTAACAAACACAAAATTGCAAGGGTGCAAGTTAGGATTTCTAAAAAACCTGAAATCCTGAAAATTTATTTAGGGTAAATGAAGAAAATCAATCATTTTTAGCAGGGTTGGCACCAATCGACCGCCCCTGGTTTAAACCGGTGTTTTAACCGGTTAAAACCATCCCGGTCAATACTCCCCAAGTGGTTAATAGTGGTCAATACTGGTCAATTGAACTTTTTTTTCATAATTTTCATAAAATAAAGGAAGAAAACAAACCTTTTAAGTTTTATTTAATTTCTACTCAAGTAACTTTAGAACTAACTTCACTTGAACATGCTTTGCACTTAGAAATTGTCTTATTTCCCTCAGTAACTGAGATCATAAAATCCCCAAATAGGGTCTTTTGGCTTCATTCTGGTGAGTTTTTAGACAAAGTAAGAATTCTTTTAATGTTAGTATAATTTTATCAACTTTCAGCAAAGAATGATTTAGTAACTTGATTTTTTTAATTAAAGCAAAGGCAATTTGCACCACCAGTAGGTGTTACACTCTTGCCAAGTAACACTTGTGTATGACAATGGATGGTGAGGAGATGGAGGGGTGTTGTGTCACACTTCTGTTGTTTATTGAACTTGGGAACATGTCAATTAAGATGCCTATGTGTTTATTTAAGGATTATCCAATATCCATGAAGTAGGTGTTATACACCTGCCAGTTAACACTTGTGTTTGACAATTGATGGTCAAGAGACTGAGGGGTGATTGCACTTCCTTTGACCTCACACATCTTTGCAAGTGAACAACCAAGTCATACTGTTTCATATAATGCATGTATTGTACTGAGCACTCGGGCAAAGCTTACAGAATGTTCTTTAAAGAATCCACTACATAAATTACATAAAACATAACAAACAGTATATGAATTGAAACTTTTAGCATACTACATTTATTAATTTCAGTGTTACTTATCATTAATGCCTATAATTATGTCAAGCTGTTTATATATACCATAAAGTTTCCACATACTTAAGAAAATGTGTCTGTAAGCATTGAATGCCCAAAGCTGAATGACCATATATTTTCCAACAATGCACATGAGAACTTGTGCTTTAAACCAATGAAAACAACACCTTGTGATTGGTACATTCAAAAGATCTTACCCAATCAAAGGAAATTAATATTTTCCACCTAATTAGCTTTGCTTAACCAGCGGAAAATACATTTCCTTTGCTTATTGAACATAGGAACATACCAATTAAATATTTGTATTTATTAAAGGCTTATCAATAATAAACCATTAATGAAGTTCCATTTAGGCCCTTACAGGGGCTATTGTAAGGGCCTAAAGGATTCTAAATGATTATAAGAACATTTTGGACAGTTTGGTTGTGAATAAAATTGAATTGACCAGTAATGACCACTATTGACCAGAAATGACCACTATTGACCAGTAATGACCACTTTTGACCAGTACTGACCACCGGCCCGGTCAATACTCAATTGACCGGTCAATAAGCCAACCCAGATTTTAAGACACACAAAAACCTGATTTTCAGGCAAACGCACCCATGAAATAATAACAATTATTTTGATCTTTGCTCAAATTACAAATATTCTTTATAATAACTTATTTTATTTTTTAAGTGAGTGATCATAACAATTAGTTTACTCTCATTTTGTACTTTGCTAGAATGGTCTTTCTTCAGATTGTTTCTATTCTGCATTGAAATCCATTCAGTCTGAGGTGTGAGGTGTTTCTACAAAAAGTCACCCACAATTTTTTGGACTGTGAAAAATGTTTTTCCTTTAGTTGCTGTGAAAAAGAGTGCTGTAATTTGTTTTGTAGTTAAAATGCCTGTTCCAACAGCCGTTCAAGAAATTTCATAAAGTTATATTGATTAACTGTTGATTAACTGAATTAAGTATCCATATTGTTTCATCACTGCCAGATTTATTATGTGTTTTCTTCTTTTGAAAAAATAAAATATGGATCCAGGCATGTCACTTTAAAATTAACCAGAAAGTATCAGACTGCAAAAAGTCAAAAATGTGTTGACTGCTCTTATAAACTGGTCAAATTGGGTTATCACTAAAATTCACAAAGTGGGTTCCTTTTCAAATAACTACCGGTAATTTATTTTACATTGCTGATCAGAATTCAAGACTGGGTAAAAATCATAGAATGAAATAGACATAAAATTAATGTCTTAAGTAGTTTTGGTTTATTTTACCTAAAAACAATTTGTAATGGAAGGCTAATAAATGAATACTTGTTACATCAAAATTATTGAAGTGAAACACTGTGTAAACCTAGGTTCACTTCAATACTTAATACTGGTGTAACATCAAAAGGGAGACAATATATTCATTTTTATAATTTGACACATGTTTGTAGTGAACAAAATGTATATCTTTGGTTTTCATTTCATAATTTATTGTCACTTTGTTAGGCAATTCTACTATTAACAAGACAAAATAATTTACCAGTTGCAATGTTGACAGCATTATCACAGCTCAAGCATTACAAAGAAACTAAAATATACTGTTTAAAATAATTACATCTCCTAAACAGTCATTGAATTCTGGATTTAACTCAAACATTATTTTCTACCTTCACTTTTGTTGTCCACTTCATTGCATGACGTCAAACAGTTCTATACCGCTTCAAATGGTTCAAATGGTTGATACATGTCTGACCAGAACCAAAAATCATCTAAACCTGTTTATGAATAATTAAATCAATTAATAAATACTTCATTCTTTCTTCCGGGATGCAAAATTTACCTGAAATGCATTTAAGAGATACTATTAAATAAATATTGTAAAGTTCCCATTTCTGTATAAACTTGGTGAATCCCTGAGGTGCTACTCTTTTTCTTCTTATGGTTTTCCCTGGGTTATTAATTTTGAGAATATCTGTTCTGATTAAATGACCTGTGAGACTTATGGAATGGAGTGTAAGACAAAACTGAAAGTAGGAAAAACTTCGTATAGCGGATTTCATAAGGTCTACATATAGCACGCAATTATTGAAAACATTAGATTTTCATTTCTTTGAAATTTTATACTTCAGAAAATCTTGTGTCAACTATGTAGCTGGTTACGGTTTGGAAATGGGTTAGTCTCAATAATTCGACTGCAAGCACAGACCCATTATCATGCTGACTTTTTACAGATATCTGTCTGAAGGGGGATATTGACCCAGCAAAAAAATAGCACAATATCCACCTTTTAGAGTACAATTATTTGGACTAGAAATGGGTTAGATCTCTGGATATTTTCTGATGGAAATTCAGGCTCTTATGATCAAATGCATAAAATGCATTTATTAATATATCTGTTAAATCAATTCATGTATGAATTTTAAATAACTTTAAACATAATTTTCAATAGATCAAAATGTTATAAAAAATCATTGTGAATCAGATGCTTTATGTTTTACTTAAAGCATTCAAAATTATGGGAATATAATTCTTACACGAGTGACGATATTTTACCAAGTAATTCGTTAATCGTTCAAAATCCAACTTTTTTCAATGCAATACATTGAAATAATTTGATTACTTACATCTCTACAAGGTTCCACAATTAATATCCACAATGATTAGGGCCCTAAATTAAAAAAGTTTCGCTTAGCCCTACGGTCGATTTTGCGACTCCTACTTTCATTTTGGAGAGTGCATTAATTAATTAAACGACGTAACCGTTCAATAAAACCCAAAGAGCCAAAATTACGTTACTGCGGTGTAGTCTTTCGAATCTAAAATTTCAAGTTTTACAATGATTTTGTAACGTTGGCTACCATTCGAAAACCACCAAATCCACCTCCATTTCCATATGAATAATTCTATTTACAAAGAGAACTTCTATTGTCAATATACATTCAAATATAACCTGGGTGTTATAAAAACATTGCATCACGAAAATTACTCGATAAATACTCACTGTTCATTACGATGGATTTTTCGTCTTCACCGAACGTTGTCGAATCCAATATGGCGTTCCGCCATCAGGTATTCATGCGCGTTCATGAATCAAAATCTTGTCGAACGTTCCACGAGTTAAATTTCTTCAAATATTGATTGATTCCATATTTTTTAATATAAATTTTATCGTTTTGCACAGAATTACAAAATTGACCGCTTTGTAGCATTGACTTACTTTTTGAAACTAAGAACTATATTCTAGGGTAGCAAGCATACATTCTATGGTAGCATGCAAGTACTGTCGTTACTACATTGAAATAAAGAAGGAGTTAGGACAGTATTGCATGCAACCCTCAAATTGTTAGGTTCATAGTAAAGCAAAAACGATTGTCGAAAATTGGTTTTCACTGAGTCTGCCGACTCAAAAATAGTAAACCAAAACTTGTTGCTTATAACACTTCATATAAATATTATGAGTTATAACCCTTTAAAATATCCTAAATTGTAAGATTACGCTATCACGTTCAATGTGATTTGCAGAAGGAAAATTTGTTAAAGGACTTAATAAACCTGAATATACATGTACCATTTTACATTCACACAGTCAATTACCAAGGCCTGCTTGAAAATGGCACCAAACCTCAATCACGTTTCGCATATAGTAAAATCGGTAAATGAAGTTATTTGTATAATTATGCTATATAAACCCCTTCAAATATTCAAATATACATTTCTTTAGTCAACCTATTTTCTTCGTTCAGATACACAATGCATCTTTTTGACATAATGACACGACTGTGAACTTAATTAGAAAGAGTATTTTTCCATGCCTGATAATTACTCTTCAGTTCCTCACTAACGTTTAATTAAGTTTAACCAATGAATGGTTCATGTTTAGATAATTTCTCTAGTCTGAGGTGTATGATTTTCAAGACAAAAACATCCCATGGCGTGGTTGAATTTTGTGCACTGATGAGGCATAATTCGAGGCCCAGATATAATTCTCAACATGCACGAATGCTTTAATTATACTGTTTATTGGTGTAAATATTGAGATGCGCTCAACCCGCAGTTAGGAGGTGTAGGCACATGAACATGCTCAATCCAACCGAGCCTGCAAAAGTGTTCATATTTGTCGTGTTCGGTGGCTTTCAAAGTTCCCTTTTCATTTATTTTTGTGTATAAAATGTATTTTCTGTGAAAGACTTGTGCATCATGCCAAACTCTGTGCACAAGAATACATTAACGCATTTTATTCATTTCATCATTACAAATCAGAACAACACCAAATCCAGGGCCGAAGATGATACATTAAGAATGGTGACCAGTCTCCATTTCATCAAATCAGATTTGATACTGGTCTCCATTCCTAGTTGTATAATATATGTCCCTGATCTTAAAAAAGAAAGTTATAATGAACAGAAATAAATAAACTCAGTCAAAATGAGTCCGACGCTGTAATTTGTGAATATGATGTTCTGAGTACTGTAAAAAAAACTTTGATATCAACTTATTTTAGAAATTCCGGTGTCATTTTATTTTTGTTTATAAAGCTACTTAGTTCATTGAAACCTAATTGTACGTCTAAAAATTATGTTTATTATGAAGGGCTGCTGTGTGTACCAAAACAATGCATTTATGCAAATAGGATACGACGATACCTCACGTGTTGCGAATTTATATGACACTTTTCGCCACCATTTTATGTTTTACTTTGTTTAAATGTGTACTTCCTCTGTACAATTACACTCAAAAACTTAATAACCGGTCAACTTTAAAATGATGTTTTCTCAAAAGTACGTGTGTTCATGCTCTGAATGTTTGGCTAAAATCTTGAATCTATTAAATCAGTTTATGCTTATGTTCCATTTTTTATAAGTAAAACAAATAATAAAGAACAACAATTATTATAATGTTTTATTTATAACATTTATATGTAGAATGGGTTGTCTTTAGCCAAAAATACAGATTTTGTGTGACACTAGATTATTTTTTCGAAGAATATATTACCCATGGTTACATAACGATAAAATCATTGTCCACGGTCAGTGGCTATTACTTTCTGTTGCGCATGATCGAGACATCTGTATCTGACTTTGTCACGCATTCCTACTGGAATATTCATTTCGGGTTTATTTTCTATGTCTTCACAAAACAATGAAAGAGTTATGATTCAAAAATGTGAATTTAGTCTGCTGGTTAGAAAGGTAGAGTCAACGAAAAAAAAAGTCAAAACCATCAGCACTATGTTTACACGCAGAGAAACACAAGAAAATTTTGAAACAGTATAAAAACAATTAATACATGTAACAGCTAACATGTTTGCCAAAGAGTTCGAAAACATCTTACAAAATAATAAAAAAAAATGCAGTTGTTATTTCTTTTAAAAGCTGCATATTCACATTACAGGGTGGGATATTTTAATGTCTCAGATCAGGTTGATATTAATTAAACTACTATGTAATGCCTATAAATGAATGAACAGGGGCGAATTACGCTGCTTAAATCATATTCGACTAATCAGTTTACTTAGGATCTGCCGTGAGTGGATTTTATAGTCTAAGTAACGCCATAACGATATTTGCTTCAAATATACTCACTCGTACGTTGATAGTATAAAATATTACATTGTATTTACTTTGTTTACAGGTCTTTTACAGTTAAGTATTAAATTTTTATATTTGATAATTTTTTATATTTTCGTTCTGATACCTGACCAGACACCTTTAAAACTTCGACAGAACCAAGTGAAACTTGTGATTGGGTTTATTGTTAAACTGTCTCATAAATTACCAAATTATCGGTTCACTCATAGTGGCCTGCTTGTCTGAAAACTGTAAACATTTGTATCAAGAAAATCCAGAAGATTTATCGCAGAATTATAAAAATGGTTGTAATTTATGCAAAACTGAAAAAAAAAATTCTGTAGTCTGGAACAAATTCTACGCTTGAGTTATGCGAAATGTAATTCCTTTCACTTTTATCACGAATTCAGCAAACATTAAAGACTTTCATCATTAGAGCAAAGCTTACACTGCCAATATGCATTAATTTTAGGAATTGAATTGCAAAAATAGCGGGATTACATACCTGCCTTGGTATTATCATCGGGTCTTATCTAATAAATACTTTTCTGTTAAACATCAACGGCTGTAGCAGGTGCTATGTGACTCGGGCAATATTCTAGCAATAATCTAGAAAAAAGTGAAATACACATCATAAAAAATGAAATATTAATAACACTAATTTTCAAGGCAATGCAATATTCCAATCTAAAGAAAGCAACGAAATACACATTTGAATTGTTTAATAGCACTTTATGCATAGCTTCATTCAAAGGACACAGCCAATAAGCAAAAGGGGGAACATTCCATGCGCACTCGTGTACAATTTAATCAGTAGACACAACAAACAATGATCAAAAATGGTAACCTGAGGGGTTACCGCATTGGAAGGTCTGTGGCAAAACACATGGCACTGGGAGTATAAACCAGGTTCTAGAGTATCAATCTCCAACCTACCCCTATAAGTTCTCAAATGAACAAACAAGCACAAGTTGCCTTTGTTTTCTACCTCCAATCTTCCCAAAAGCCAAGAATGAATAAAGAGAAATAGCGCAATTATTTTAATTGGATGATGTGTTTTAAATTACCGGGTAGCATTATTAAAATGAACGAAACAAAGACAGTAAGGGATATCGCTAAGGTACATTGAATGAAAAAATATGTTTATGAAGATTAAACAAGTCTGTACTGAGCAACTTTCTTAAAAAAAAATCCAGTTTGTCATTCAACAGATAAGATTTTAAACAGAATGATAATTTTAAGAACATCAAATTTGTTTTCAGACATCGTCTATATGATAAAAGCATATTCTCGAAAACAGATTAAAAGACATTAGTGTTGTGGGTTTTTTCTAAAGAAATGAAATTCAGGTTGTTAACCATCAAAAACTATATCATAGTATAACGTCTTCATCAAACATAATACTAATGTTTATGTTTTAACATTTATGCTTGGATCATGCATCGTTTAGAGCTTCATCTTGAATTATCGAAACAAGAGAAGATGCGATGAAAAAGGAATACAACTTAATATCTTTTCATTAAAAAAACTCTATAAAGTTTTTTCTTATGCAAGATAGCTAGCTGACACTTCAGTTCCGAAATAAATTGTTGCAGTCAGACAGGAAATTAAGTTCGTTAATTATGAAGGTATAGCAACCAATTCTGCAGAATTATTTCGGTTTTATGACGGGAAGAACTCACTAAATGTTCAACATTAATCCAATCAAAAGATAATTAATCTAATCAAATGATACCAAGACTGATAAAACTCTACTTTATTGTTTATTTCAATGTTCGCCCGTAATAAAAAAAAAAGATCTCGCAACAGGCAATTTTTCAAAACAAAAACAACTAAGTCAAATGAAATTTAAGAACAAGTGAACTGGTTTATTTCAAACTAGACTTCTTCACAGCAAAAATAAATCTTCGGCTCGTGTTTGAACGCAACGCATTTTCTATACATGAGGTCAAGCTGTTTTATGCTCCTTTTATTTTTGGTTAAGGATGGATCAAAATGTTTACTTGTTTACTGGTATAGGTTTTTAGTTCTGCTCAACCCGGGAGTATGCGGCGAGGGCAGTAGTATACAGGTACTGTTTCCGAGTTAGATGGAAAAATAAGGTATGTTTTGCTTTCATTTCAACTTTTTCTTTGAGTTGATGCCATATGTTAAAGAAAGGAAAAGGCTATTCGTGTGTAATTTAGAATAAGTTAAATCAATCCTTCAAAGTTACTCTTTTTCCATTTTAAGATTTTGCGAATAATCTAACATATACTTGATTTTTCTTCTCCGTATGTTCAACATTATTTAAATCCAGTGTTGTTCATATAGCAATACTTGCGCCAATAGCACAATGCTACCGCCGGTACAAATGGCTATGGCCTGTCAATATTGAGTACTCTGACATTTATTGCGCATGTTTATATGTTCAACGGTTCCAGTTGGAGTTCAAGAATGCTATCAGTGTCATTTTATGTAAATAAAGATCATATATATATGTCCTTTATGACATTCTTTGTTCTTTATGACATTCTTAAATGTATGTTTGACATGCTTTTTTGTCAAGTCTTCCATTAATGTTTGATAAATTTTAAAAAAAAGACCAAATATACCGTAAAACGAGATATTACAGTCAAAATTCATTTCATAACGTGCCGTATAGGGATTCATGGTATTAACGCATTTAGAAAATGACCACTCAGTCAGAAGTCCCATCAAAGGCTGCCATACTACCTGCACCGGTTTGCGCCGTGTACTGGGTAATTAATGAGCTCGAATGTGTAGTTCATTTTCGATTGGGTAAATGTATTAAGATATTTCTATTTTTCAAACGAGTTTTTATTACGATAATTATTGTTTTGTTATTTTTATTCAATATAAATTTAAATTGTTAAATATAAAGGGCCTCAATGTGTAATCGTTGAAAAGCTGTAATACAAATATCGCCACAAAAGAAGCAATAAAGAATTAACCAAAGTTGTAATGTTTTCATATGTGTGGTGTTTATTATACAAATAAATACTAATGTTGAGGTCGATATGTAGTTTTGCGGACCTGGGTAGTTTGATATCGACCTCGGACGAAGTCCGAGGTCGATATCAAACTACCCAGGTCCGCAAAACTACATATCGACCTCAACATTAGTATTTACTTGTTATATCATATACCCTATGAATTAAAAGCATTCTGATGATGATGATGATGATGATGATGATGATGATGATGATGATGATGATGATGATAGCAAAGGTAGTTATTAATTCCCGGGGTAGTTATCACTTTTTTCGGACTCGCGAGTACGGAGCTCTCGACCAATCAGAATGCTTTAAATTCATAGGGTATATGATATTAAAAATTAAATGAATCCGAATTTTATAAAGTTCGAATAAATAATAGCTTGGCAGTTAATATTGATGTTCCAGCGACGCTGACGGTGACAACAAAGAAATAACTCTTATATTCCCTCTCTTCTTTTTCGCTGCGTGGGGAGGCTTATTTTCTAACTGGATATTCCTGATATGCATATTTCACTTTTTTATAAGCACAGTTGTTTTGACTGTGCTGTGTGGCGGCCGTAAAACGTCTCACCGTACTTTCAATCAATACTGTTATCGTTTCATCCCTCACGTATTGCATTTTACAGTCATTTTTCACAACCTTCCCACCCACCCAAACACTCTTATATTCCCTCTTTTTTTGCTGCTTGAGATGGCAGTGTTTTCTTTCGCTTACTGTGGCTATTCCTGATATGCATATTTCACTTTTTTTTGTAATGAAAGTTCGCATATAAATCTAACCTAGACTTTTCAGAAACAACTTTCTACTTATGTGTGTTACAACTCATAACTGACCCTCCTAGAACATCTGGATATACATTAGTTAATGGTATCACACGACGGGACGAGCACGTAAGTATAACGTGTCAAGAGTTGTTTTGTTTTCGTACTTGGTGCGTGTTTTTCACCATATCTTGTCTATTCAAGATATCCATACCTTGCTTTCAGAAAATGGAGCAGATCGTGACATATGCTACATTCACCGGTTTAAAAATGAACAGATGCAATCAAACATAGTCAGCTATCTCCATTACTTGGATGTGCTTTGCTTTTCATTGTTTTGTGTACAATCAGTCAGACTAATAAGTAAAATAATATCTGCTGACGAATCGTGGGTTGTATCCCTCTGGAATGAAACCTCGATCTCAATCACTACCCACATACACTCACCGGCATTTCTAATTACACACTTTTTATAGACGAAAATAACTATCAAAATATTTGACTTTTTCTAAAATCTGAAAAAAGTAATTGGATTAAGTTTTAACAGCGAATTATTATAGCACTGACATTCTTAAACTAATTGCACAATAAAATAGTTCTGTGAAAGCATTTGTAGCGTAAATGACCGTCGCCGAATATGACGTCACGTGCATCGCGTTACGTCATTTTCGTACACTCAACATGGTATTCAATCATCGTAATATCAACGTTATGCCGTAGTTATTCTAATTAAAACAATTTAAGGGCAGTAAAATGAAGGTAAAGAATTGTAACTTACCTGTCTTACTGACGTGCCAGCTTGGAGCATTCCAACGGCACGCGCTCTCTCTACCAAAGTCATACGCGCCATTTTTGTGAGTTTTTATACCGGCCTTTTTATCTCTGGCTAGAATTCTAATGATTTTGGCTAAATTCAAACTTGCCTAACATTTTGTACATGTGTGCACGAGGAAAATGCTGATTTCAAATTTTCGTCTCGCATGAATGAACTCGAATGGGGATTTTCGTGTAACGTGCTACGATTAGACATCAACTCCAGGTACAACTCCCGTTATAACCAATTACCATAAACACCATGTTTTGATAGTTATTTTCGTCTATAAAAAGTGTGTAATTAGAAATGCCGGTGAGTGTATATGTAACGTATGTTACTCCCATACATAAAAATGTTTCCCACTTGATTGTGAAATTAAGTCATGTTCAATTGAAAATGCATTTAACTCTGTTATAACTTTTTTGTCAGTCAAACAAAAACGAACATTAGCAAGCTCATAAGGTTTATGTACTCTACTTTGCATCTGTGTTATGTCAATAGGAAAGGTTTAAAATACAAATTACAAAATCATGTAAACTTATTACATGTACCAAATAAATAATTTAAAAGAATCTTTCAAAACAATGAACGAAAGCTAAAAGCAGGGCTACCGAATTGAAAGAGACAATGGCAACATTCTTTGTGCTTGAATGTATTTACCATTTTTAAACCTTACTTAAGCCTCTCTGTGCAACAAGTAAACACAAGACTTCCATGCTTACTTTTTCCAGTCCGCCTACAACATAGACAATGCATAAGCACAAAAATAAATGTTTCTTAACGAACTTCAATCAAAGTAGTTCTCGGTGACTTTCCGGAACCAAAACCACACACAACTGAATCAGCAGGTATATAAGAACATGACCAGGCCTCTTGCTTCGTATTTTGTAAGAATACTTTGACTCAAGACAATAGAAGAAGAATGATTTATATATGCAAAGTTGATAAAAATATACCAAATGTATAAATAACCCCAAGGCCATACAAGAACGGCGGCAGCACCTGACCAACCAGGCAAAAGACAAACGCAGTACAAACCACGTGCAACCGCATAAAATTGTTCATGCAACAAAAATGCAAGTACGATAACGACAGCATAAGAAACAAACTATACAATTGATTACCGCCACATTAAGGATTTGGTTCACTATTGGACGATGCTTAATTTGAATGTTAGTTATCAGTTTTTATTTCCTTCCTTTATGATAATATACTAATTTCAAACCATGCAGAATATCAATCAATGTGGGTTGCGTTATATACGTAAAACGTCTCCCCGTACATACAGTCAGTACTGTTATCAGTAAAATAACCCGTAACCGATGCCATGTGGTGATTTATGATGTATATCTGGGCTATCAGATCAATTTAAGGGTTGTCCCGAATAGCTCAATTGGTTGGATTGTCGGTATTGCTAGGCGCTGTCGCCGGTGCGGGTTCGCTCCCAGGTAGAAGCAATATCATTTTATATAGACATAAACTTGGTGGGGTAGTTGTTTTGCTTGTTTCGGCGTTGTTGCTTTGTTTTAACTGTATGTACACTGCATAACCGTCGTTTACAGAGATCTGTGGAACATCAAGAAGTTGCAGTTTTTTGGTTGATCATTTTGTAAATCTCATTTCCGTAACAACGCAATTAGAAATAAATTGCCGAAGAAAGGATTTGAAGCAGATATTGATTTTTTTTTATTATTCTGATCTATGTATTGACGATTTCACTTTCAGTATTTCAGTATTTTTTAACATTTCGTACCTATAACGAAACTAACCTTGGTTTTATGCAGTTAAAACAACTGGCCTTCACAAACGATTATTAACAAGTATAATAAAGAAATAATGATTTGTTAATCAAATATTAACACTTACATCTAACGAATCACAATTTGGGATGGTACGCAGTGTAATGTATTACTTTAAGTGGCGTGCATGTCTTAAGAAAAATGAATTTATACCTTAAGCAACCCAAATACTTTTTTATACTTAATCAAACATGAATGCAAAAAATATATATTTGACCATAAAAAGATCTATTTGTTTTGAAATAAAAAAATAATTTTGTTTGTTCATGTGTTATTGCTGCTTTTTGTATGTGCATTTTTTTCGGTGTCATTGCGGTTGTTTATTTCTAACAATTCCTCTAAACTGCAGAAAAGATTTGTGTATCCTGAAGTAAAGTTGACTCATAAATAAATTAGTTAACCGGTTTATAACATAGGGGTTAATTAGTCAAGTAATCTTAGTTTAGGTACAGAAACGAGCATATTAACAATTTATCAAATCAATCAGATGCTGTTTTTACCTGGTGATATTGCCAACCAATGCTTTCTTCGAACTAATTAAGTGATATACTGTAGCATAGATCAAAGTAACTCTAACTAAATGATAGGAAAATATATGCTTTTTGAAATCACGTGTTTAATTTTTGTTTGTACATACTGTTTATGTGCTGTTTTGTTGACATCTTTTTCCTTTTCGTTAATTTTATTTGTTTGTTTTCTGTTGGGAAAGGGAGTGAAAGGTAACATTTTCAGTACAAGAAAATGAAACATATGATACTCAAATGAGGGAGTTGTAAAAGCTTTTAGTATTTTCCTCACGTTAAAATGTAACCCCAGGAAACCGTAAAGGTGAGGTAACATACCAAATGCCCTGGGTTCTTCATCGAAAGTAGCACCCATAATAGTTACTTGTTTTTTCTTTTAATATTTATCCATTCTTCTCTGGTCACCTGTGTAAAACCTATACATGTAACCCAATGAACGTAAACGTTATGTTCGGTCTGGTCTGGATCTACGCTGTTCGCACATAAAAATTCACATCTATGAAGTAATGAGTTAATTATCGACTTTAATATCCGAACTTTTGTTCAGTAGCGGAATAATATACGATACATTTATTTCCCCTCTATAGTATTTTAAATACGTCAGAATGCCTGAATCGTCACTAGCGACACACATTTTACACTGGGATGTAAAAAGAATTGTTAAAACCCGTGTGACCAAGTGAAATACCTGTCTAATGTGCAAGAATGGTCAATCGGAATACGAAAAAATTCAAGTTAGCTTGAAAAAGATTTCTGCATAAAGTTAGTGTCGAGTAACGTTACTTGTGAAAGACTTGTCATCAATCTTTTTAGCTAAAACTTGTCCACTTGTTTCACAATTATTTAAATTACACGATTAAAAGCGAGACAATTATTATTCGAAATAAATCCTTCTAGCACTAAACTTTTATACTGCTAGATATATTTGAATGACAGTAAAGATATTGATTTGGGCACATCTTGTTGTGTTTTTGGCAAACTGTTAATGAAACGGGCGACTAGATACAAGGTTATCCTTATGCATTAATTATGTCTGGTTGAAGTCCAATGAGCTCTTAAAGTAATATCAGTACGAGAATTATACCTATTATACTGTAACCAATAACACCACCAACGCGTTTTAGTTTTTTATCAGATAAACTTTTGTAACGTCATTGAAGTTTTAAGAAATGTACTCCGATGTTTCATGGATTGTTCTAGCCCGGAAGTCACTTTTCAAAAGATTCTCAGACAAACAGTCGTGAAATCTCAAACTTCAGTTGTTGTTTTATGAAAAGTGAAACATAATTAGGAATAGCTACATGCAGAAAGAAAACAGCCTCTACTAATATCTGAGAGGAAAAGAGAGCACGAATGTATAATGATCAACTTCCGGTGAGACACCACAAACAAAACACCCCCGAAAACCCAAGGGGATAACTCTTTGGAACGGTCGGTTGCAAAACAATTAGCACTTGGGATTTAAAAGCCAGGTTGTGCAACAACTTCAAACTTTCCCATCAGGTTCTCAAAGAAAAACAAGTACAAATTGTCTTGGTGAAATAGCTTCAACTCAACCTTCAACTCGACGAAGTTGGAAGCAGGCACCCAAATTAAATAAAAAGTATCGCGGATTTCGTAGAAAAAAATGATTATTCCCCAAAAATGTCTTTTAATAAGTTTATTGGTCACTATAATTCTTTAATGGTCGTTTCCATTTTGGTTGACAATTTAGGCTGATCGTAGTATTAACCCCCAGATTGATCGCACCAGAAAGTCAGTTTCAAGTTGAAAACAATGAATTAAATACAGATCGTTAAATATAATTTAGTACAGTAAATTCAACTCTTTTAAAAGAACTTTTAATTGAGTGTTATTAAAAGAGTGGAATTTACTGTGTTTGATGTTTATATCCCTTCGGATATTTAATGTATAATTTAGTAGTCTATATTTTCCAGACGGCTGTTAATGACAATGTATCGTTTTATATATGGTTTCGTTATTTTAGTGAAGATAGCAGCCTGGCACCCTTTCATCTAAATGCTATTTTTTTAAAATATGTTTGCTGCCGACTAAACTTCTTGTAAGTGTGTTTAGAAATGTCCAGTCTTAAATTGGAATGGTCAGTGGCAAAACAATCAGTGGCACCAATACTTGAACCGCATGATGATAGTGATTATTGCATCTGGATACTTGGTAGACATGAATCCAAATTTCCAATCTGAAAACCAGATCACGGTTCCTCCGTCTAGTGTATAAAGTTGCCCCTATGGTTCGGCTCTCTTGTAAAGGAGCGAGTAATGTCTTATGGGTCGCCTTCGTTCACGCCGCTCTCTTAATTAACTTCAGCCAGGCTGTCTGGTGTTTTTGTGCCAGAATATTGTTGTGGCTTGTAGTTGTTGTTATTTTTTGAGCAAATGATAATTTTTGAACTGTCAAAACAGACTTAATCTTTTAATCAAAGTCTTGACTCATTGATGATTTCTTCATTTAAGACAGAAATTTAGAAAATTGTTATATTTGAAGAAGTGTTCGTTCGCAACAATCATACATACAATTCATCAAATCAGTCATGCTGATTATCGGCAGTATATTTTTTCAAATGAGAACTTTGCATGATTTTTATGTGCCAATTAAGTGATAGGATATCATCGTCGGTAACTGTGCCTCATTTGGGGAACGCGAAAGGTATGTTTATTTGATATAGCCGGAGATATGTTTAATTATCGAAGGTTCCTTTTGAATAGAGTGATTTATGTGTTTCTATGAGAGAAAAAGTAATTAATTCCAATCAAATCGGATGCTTCGTTTGTCAATATCGCACAAAATGGTTCAACTCCGAAATCATATTCATGCATTCATAATAAAAACAATAAACAAATGACGCCTATGGATGTAATTACTTAAAGGACGCGTATTTCATTGTCACTATATTCAGAAGAGTTAACGCCCTTACCAGTTGATTTTAAAACTGAGATTGAAGACCAGTATCGTATCTTAACCATCTGATTGACTGAAACTGAGACTTGTTCTGTCGCCATTGTCGTCATATCAGCCAATCACTTACTTGAGATTTCTGACCGGTCTCAATTCTCAGTTTTATAATCTTGGTTCCTGGTCTTATATTGACTTTAATGATATTCCCAGTAATTGTCAAGTACACGCTACAACATATCATCAGAACTCTGAAAAGTTTGTTCAACACATCTGAATAATCAACACAAAGAAAATTAAGCCTCTAATCTACTACTGACTACGGCGATTTGTCAAAATAATGTCAGGTTTTTAAGAAATGAAAAAATCCAAGTTCATTCCTACTTTCGGTTTCGAGGTATTTCAACATATTGCACGGTTTCAGTAAGTGACATCAAAGAGATTAATTAGTCACTTTGGTTTTATGGATGATCACCTATATTGTCAACAACGGTTCTGTGATGTTTTCTATTTCAGCCGTACAAACAAGTCATGTGTTTTTATATTTTACTTTTAGACCACCTAATACTATATCAGTTATTCAATTAGTCCGATGGCTGGAATCATACCTGGGATTTTTGGTTTTCATCATTGCACCGCCAATAGATTTCAATTTGTCTCCCTTCTCAGAATGAAAGACTTAAATATCGTACAGTATCAACCAGTTCATGTATGGTTTCTGTACTGATAGATATCACTCATACCGAGAAAACTATCAAAATATAGTGTCACATATATCCAGTACCATTTATTCAGTCGTAGAAAATCGTGAAGCGAGGCTTGTCCTAGCTTAATGGAGATAGCTGAAATATGCCGACTACCTCATAATAATCGTGATTGCCTATCGTCGTGACCAACGGTACGCAGTATGACGGGCAAGTGCGTTATTACGTTTTTCATTTTAATTTGTGTTGATATTAATGTCCTCCTGTTATAATGATACCGTGTTTCTATTCACTGTTAGATTTTTCCCCGAATTTTGATTTGGTATATTTAAGAGCATTAAATTCAGCTACAGTTTTATTTTGGCTACTATTTCTTGTTGAACCGAGTCAATTTAAAGACTTGCCTTCGGAAACTCTCCCCATAACAATGGTTGCAATTTTTAAAAAAAATTGTCATATCAATCTATACATAGGGCTAAGAATTTTGTAACATAAAAATTAACAAATCTATAGTTTGGATTACATTCTTTTTGATGCATACTTTAAATGTTGCTTTATCGTTTTTATGTGACGAAGACACAGAATGTTAATAACATTATAAGGTGATCTGCTTAATGAAATATTTTGTTAGGATAAGAAAATCGTTGTTAGATTTAACTGTTAAAGCCCCGATGGCGGTCTTTCGGTTACTTCCTACGCAGTTTGCTATTTACCGTTCCAGGGAAGTGATATATTTACTTCTTCTGTCATGGTCTATGATGATCTTAATTGGTCACCCTAGTTGGTTTTAAACGTTATTTTTTATATTTCTCTTTCTCTCGGAAAAAATCATTAAGTACCCGCCCATTGGCTTTGCAATGCTATTAGCTTCTAATGACTTATATGTTTGTGTGCTTTTGCATGCAACATTGTTGAGCCGATGGATGGGTTGGAGTTTTTCACCAAGACAACTTGTACTTGTTTTAAGATGCGAGAACTTGGGGCAAGTGTGCGGTTGGTGCACCTTCCTATTTTAATTGACATACTCATAACGAACATGCTCTCTCTCTCTCTTTCTCTCTGTCTCTCTCTCTGTCTCTGTCTCTCTGTCTCTGTCTCTCTCTCTGTCTCTCTCTCTCTCTCTCTCTCTCTCTCTCTCTGTCTTCCTCTCCTCTTTTTCGCTGCGTGGGAAGGCTGTGTTTTGTGAGTGTGGCGATTCCTGATATGCATATATTTCTTTTTTCTGTCAAGATGTTGGTGGGTGTGTGTTTATTGCGGGATGTTGGAGTATTCTTTCGGGATTATTGATACGTGCATTTTACTGTTTACTTTCTATAAGCCTTAAAACTGTGTTGATAAGCAGTTATCCAAGTGATTTTGAAGATACCTTATCCTGCGATCAAATTTGTTTTGTATTTCACATAAAATAACCCCTTCTTATGAGAGTGGATCAGTTACTGACATGTGCTTAAGTGGATGTGTCTCAAATATAATGTCTATTACACCACCTTATAATTCAATACCTACTTAGTTTAGTGCCTGGAAATAGTTTTAGGGCTTAAATTAATTAAATCCAGAGTAGTTATTTCTCTATTTAAAAAAGACGTTATAGTTCGTTCAATATCAATCGATTCATATATGGTTTCTCATTGGAATTTTTCAGTAATAGCAGTTGGCGTTGAAAGCTAAAACAATTCATTGCATCAAAGTATATTGATAAACCTGAAATTGTTTTAAGATCACAAAACTGTGCGTTATTAACATATTATTTAATCCAGTTTACATATAAGTGCTCTTTGAAGACGAAACGGTTTATATCCCATCTGCGACCAGTGTCTATCGATGTATTGTTTATCGTGCAATTCGTACGAATTATCATATTCCATTAAAAATTGCTACCACGAACTTAAGACTTAGACTTAAGAGTAAAGGAATTCATCGTAGCAAGGTTCAAAAGACTCTTTTGTCCAGATAAATAATGTTGTAATTTATCATTAATAAATCGTCAAAGTAAAGCAAACATTGTGAAATATCTTCATTCGCATCGGATGATTAAAAGCAAAAAAATATTGAAGAAATTGAAAAGAATTTCTAGATATTATCAATTACGGTTTCAACATGGTTAACAGGAAATACATTAAAAGTTTTCTCCTGGCTGTGTACGACCTGGATTCTAAATCTCTGGATGATTTTTTAAAACACATTTAATAAAATATTTATGTATCTTGATGCATTATCAAACCATCTTCAACTGAACGAATTTTGAATTATTCTCACCTTCAAATCGGAACATCTCTTTTTGTAATTACTCTTCTCCTTAGAATGGCTTTATTTTAATTTGCTTCCTGTAAGAGGCTCATTTAAATGCCATCTAATCTTCTGCGTTGGACTCCTGATTATATCGTTCACATTATTAGATGTTCGTGCGGATTTACCCTATTTTCACCTCAGGATATAAATCAATTATCTCTGAGACAGATAAACGTCTTATATAAAGAAATCGTTTACTTGAATGGTTCTTATCTAAATTTGTTCAGACAGCGAACAATTAACGGACACTGACCAACGTACACACTGATTGGATTAACATTTATCAGACCAGACAGCATATCATATCCCAGGGATCAGTAAATGCAGGAATGCTATCGCACTTAACACGTTATAGCGATATGTGGAATTCGAAAAACAACAAAGATATTAATATGCACACAACAATGCTATCGTCACAGTAGGAACAGTTTCAACAACGTGCTAAAATTAGCAATATAATTAAGCAATATTTACCGTTTTTTTCGCTAATAGTTTTTCCTAAACATTTTACCAGGAACAAAATTAGGTAATCAAAGTTGTTTTTTTAGAGAAACATTAGGCATCCGCAAATTAAACGTTATTGCATTTTCAATATGTTACGTTAAAGTTTGAAAGTGGAATGTTTCCTTGAAAAAGGGGTCTCCCACCTCGTCTTAGGAATTTTGTTATTCTTATTCTAATTTCAGGCTTAAACGATGCTATACTTGATTATATATCAGAAATGAGCAGACTTTGGTGATATCATACAATCATATAATACACACATATATTTATCGACATAATGCCATTTAATATAGTATCATACAAAAATCAAATCCATACTTTAATAACTATGTTTTAAAGCTATTTAGTTTCGTTATTTTGTACGTTGAGAAAGGTATTCCTTATACATGCTTTAAACTGGATACATAATCTGTTTAAAAATGTTCAATCAACGTTTCGATTTAACAAGTCTGGATCTCTGTACAAGTTGCTTCCGGTAAAATTTCAGGCAGTCAGTTTGGTTTGTTTATAAAAAATACTTACCGTTTGATGAAAAATTACCGCTCAGGGCCCAAAATCAAAAACCAGTCGCAAATGTCAATTTTGTGACCAGCTGATATGGCGACCAGCCGACATTTCAGCCAATCAGATGCTTGAGATTTGAGACTAGTCTCCACAGTTTTATGATCTTGGGCAGAGTTCTGAAAATGTCAGCTAGGTTAACATTTATGTATGACACATTTAAACGAGTAGTGACACAAGGAAGGGTAATGGGAACAAAAAATATCTTTTAAAAAGATAAACGACATTAATGGAAAAGAATTTTATATATAAGAAAGAAACAAATATAGAGCGGCGAAGCAGACACTGTCAAGTAATTTTATTTTACATGTTATAGCTGTTAACGAACAATCCCTACCTTCTTAGCGTGGCCTAGGGATTAAGCGACCTAGTCATGGAAACCCCCATTGAAAGTGTCTGTCCATAAAAATGTTTAAGCTGTTGCAACAATTTCGTCTCGTGATAATACGACGATTCATGAAGCAATGTCTTACATTAAGTCTGGATCTACAATTATTCAGTTTCAATAAAATACCTCTTGTTGAGTAAGAACTCAAGATGAATAAATGTCATTGGAATATAATAAATATAAACAATAACAACTTGTTACAAGAGCGTAATCTACCAACTTTTACTTTAATTTACTTACAAAACGTGTCCCTCCAGAGTATTGAACCGGGGCCTTGTGAGGCGAGTGTGATAACCACCACACCAAAGGACATTTGTGTTTCTGGACTTCAAATTAAATATCAGTATCAAAGGAACTAGAAAGTAACCAGTAAGAACTAGAAATATCTGCACTTCTCTGTCGTTTTACATTGTGTATTGTACGCAAGTGTTTATCTTGACACCCATAAATATTCCATATAATATCGTATTTAAAATGAAAGTGCCTCTAGCTGGGAGCAAACCCGCACCGTCACGGCGACAGCGCCTAGCCCTGCAATTCAGGGGACGCAACAAACTGAGCTAGGCGGGACAGCCCTAAAAAGGTTGATCGGATAGCCCTGATATACGTAATCATTACTGCATGACATCGGTAAGCCATCAATTGACTGAACTGGTTACTTATACCGTAAATATGTTTTTCTACGATACAAATATCGCTTTTAAAAACGAAAATGCCCGAACATGTAAGTGCCAGCTAAATACTTACGCACAATATAAAAATCGTTACGGTAATCGTAAAAAACACCCACTAACAACCAATTGAAATAATCTATTCAATTTTTCCGCTGCAAAACATTTCATTGGTCGAAAAACTAGGTCAAACGTGAGCTTAGACCGCTAACGCCGAAAAAATAAAACAGTAAACTAAATAAAGCAACACCCTTCTGTCAGACCAGACAGTTGTACTGAGGTGATACTGGTAAAGTCATAAAACACATTTTACGGCTGAGTTATGATCATTGTTAGAAAGTAATACCATTGTGACTATGTGGAATGTATTATAGTATGAATTATGAATACACACTTCACTTAGTAGACTTACTAGAAACAACATTTCCTAAAATGGTTCCATATGCTATTGAAAGATGTAAGTGCAGATTGTAACTAAAAAGAAATTAACATATCAGAAATGGCAAGTAGATAGCAAAACACCTCAATGTAAACATAAAGAAAAATTAAGAGCTTAAAAAGAGATAAAACAGGCCACAATCATCGAAAACAACCTTAAAAGATTCCGCTACATTCTTCAAGAAAAGAGAAAGATGTTTTAAATTCATAATATCGTTAATAAACATCTTAATTAAATACATAAAAAACGATTCATGAAAGTGAGTAACTTGGATATTACTGCAAGGTCAGTGGCAAATTGTTGCCTTTCGTGAATAACGAGAAAGTCCAACCCACCTAAATACGGGACGCTTTTGCGTGTAAAACTACATTAAACAGAAAAGCTTATAGCACCATCATGCTAGATGGAGCTAAGAGAGTATATTATAACCACGAAATATTATAAATTATATTAAGAAAAGAATCTATGGGTTTACAACATTGGAACGGTTAGAGGCAATCTTCATTTGCAAATGAAGTCATAATCCAGTGTCATAGATGCACAGACTTCACACTTGATCCGCCAATACAATACAATTATGTATTAGAATTGCATTTCGTTCACTATTTTTTAAATATTCATTCTCAGTTTATTATACAAACAAACGTTCACTATTTTGTTGCAGTGTAATATACACGTGCATATAAAAAGAACCTCATATTTATTTCTAGCATTGTATTCCTAGAAGAGCGAGAAAGACATAGTGAATCAAAACCTTAAACACAATTTTATCAACAAAACTAATTAGCCTTATAATAACAGTGTATTCTTATAACATATTTTGAAAAGACCGTTTTTCCAAATTTCATTAATCCATGTGACGTGTAATTGTCTGAAAGTTACTTTAAATAAAAATAACTTGCACCTTGTTTTTTAGATAAAATAATATTAATATATCTATCGCGAACAAGATACCTGAGAAGCGTAAGGAATGCCTATCTATTACGAACAAGTTTGCATTAGCTAATAGTAATTGAGATGCGTAAGGAATGCCAACCAGTTCCTGATTTGTTCAGAGTTACTTTCTTAATTAACCTTTATTGCAATTAGATTCTCTGTGGAGTTCAGTTCACTGACATTTAAATAAAGTTAATCTATTTTAAAATTATCGGTTTGTTTTGTTTCGCTTTTAAATGTGTTCTGTTTGGTCATCTGGATCATCTCCTCTGTTGTTTTATTAAGAGTGATCTTTCGCTTCCGTCCTTGAAAAATATTCTATGTATGGTTGAATGTTAAAACAAACTTAAACTTCGGAATAAGATAGCTATCATCTCCGCTACACCTCCGACCAAAATTGTACGGTTTATACCTAAATAAAAAGAGATAATTATTTGAGAAAAGTAGCAACTACTCTGAGAATCTAAGTTCTATCTCATTGTTTGTTTTTTATGTTCTGATTGATAGCTTTTGTCAATCATTGTTAAAACTTTTATTAAATCAAGATCTGACCAATAATAGATGGGCTTTGATTTACATGTACAATCTAACAAAATATACAAAACAGTAACAACATATACAAAAATAGAACTTCCTTAAACAGGAACGAAAATAAAGCACGTTTGATTGTTTGAAACCAATAATAATAATTAAGGACAATAGATATACTTTACTGGGATGAAAACAGACAGAATAACTTAAACTAGGTTAAAACACGGGCTTCAAATGGCTTAGTGATAATAGAAAGAAATAGATTAGATTAGATTTTTTCAATGCTTTAACTAGCTAATACCACGCAATGTATTTATTTAAAACATATTGCCTCCAATAAGCTAGCATAAGAATGCGTTGCTACAATAAAAAAGTATCCCAATACATGTAAGAATCTTCTACTTATAGGAATCTATAGTCGAGACCTGTCGTTGTGCTGCGTCGTTTACCGAAAATTTCCGTAAATATTGAAATAAATTCATAACAATATTTTAGCTGCATATGGAAAAGGGTACTGTTAAAACATAAGGAACATACCATATAGTCATATTTTGTTTACAACCAAATCTTAGAAATGACCGCTGTAACCATTTTGGAAATCATTCTTATTTTGGCAACTTATAAACTAATTAATGATGAATTACAGGACTCGTTAACATAAAATATTCATGAAGACCTTTTTGGTTCAAATATACATGTATCGTTCTAATTTTATATTAAATATTGCCAAATAAACGTCAGCAGAATTTCAGGGAAGTTAATTCTAAGCCAAGTTTCATTATCAGCTATATCAATCAGTGCAAAAATAATATTATATTATCTTTACGATACGATACTGGTAGATATATATCTATGAAAATTCAATATATTGTGCATTATGGCAGGTCATTATTCAAGAAAAATTAGTTTTTTCAGTCTTATGTATTATTATTTAGATCATGTCGAGTTTACTTCAGTTTGAGAATTTCATTCACCAAAATTCTTCCGATTTTTGAACTGGTTGAGAGAGTTATATAATTTTATATCGTATATGGATGGTACTCAATACATAAAAAATATCAGACCGACAATGCTAATGAGAGCGAAATAAAAATTTTTGTTTGTTTTTTCGGCGTAGCTGTCTAAGCTCACTGTTGACCTAATTTATTAACCAATGAAGTGTTGTAAATAATACTCGTATTCTATTATAATGCAGCGGGAAAATGAAATGAACTACTTTGATTGGTAGCTATTTATACCACAGAGGCATCTAGCAGGGTGAAGAGGTATCTAGTGAGATTTTTAAACGATTATTGCTGTGACGTTTAGATCCTTGCTATTCTGTTAAGTCGCAAGATGTTGAAATGAGGCACACTCCAGTACTCGTCATCAGTTAGGTTTATTTGTCAAAAAAAATACAGGACTCTTTATGAACCTATCTAAAATGAAAGAGAAAGTAAGTGGAACTGCATTCTGGCAGCTGTATATAATATGCTACGCGATATAAACAATGACTTCGCTATTTAAGTCTAAATGAAATCATCACTAAATATATTTTATTCTTACAGCAAATGATAAATCATCTAATACATTATCTTATAAGAATAAACAAAACAAAGACCTTTTCCAAGACGTGTTTTATATAAAATTCATTCTTTATCACGACTGAGGATTGTACGATGTGCTTACTTGTTTTAAATCTGGCAACAACGTGTAATATGTTACGCGGAAAAACTTCGAGTCCGCTATTAAAGCAATCGCATTCAATTCAGATCTAAGAACATGTTAGCATAGCGGTTTTCAGGAGATGATTTTAATCAGATTGCTATTAAAGCATACAGCTTTCATAGAGTAGAATTGTTGCGGTATATTCTAGAATTGTTTCATATTCCTAGGAAATTCTCTTCAATTTTATACAGAAAACAATTATAACGCTTTATTACTTTTTATTGCTAACAATAAGTCTTAAGATTTTCACTGAATTTATTTATTATCTCGGTAATTGATAGATACACTACTTGTTTATTATGTTTAAGGTGGAATGTACCTTTAAAAAACATTTCGAGAAAATAATGGAATTTGGTATCAAATGAAAGTTCATGATATTCCTGATACGAAATGGACATTGGTTTTGACAGTTATAAATCCTATCACTGTACATGACGTCGCAAACAACACCATCTACGCACGTTTTTGACGATCTGTCAATGGCCGTAAAATCGCCGTATTTTTCATTTTTGATCTAAAATAGTGACGCATAGAGACAATATAACCAAACAGAATAATCATGTTAGTGATTTCTTTCATGCTGATAGGAAAAACATGATACATTTCTTTACAATTGTTAAATTAATAACAAAAATTAGATGTTTGAAAATTTCGAGTTTTCGTCGATTTTTCACGTTTAAAGTCCAATTAGAAAAAATCGGCCCGAAATTTGTTTGCAATTTTTTTTTATATGTTCAGGGACAATATATTTTCAATTCCATAGTCAATTTTCAAAAACTTTCACTGTCGATTTATTTTTCAATCGCGATTTGACGAAGTACACCACACGTCGTATTTTGATGCCGTAAATATCGAAGTTTACGTTTCGTTATGCCGTATATGTTTGTTGACGCTAATCATTTGGATAAACAACGTTAACAAAAATTCAGACTTGATTTGTAATTTCGAAAATAAAACAACGATACACAAATTAAATTTAAATGCCAGTTTTCATATCAAAATTAATGAAATGAGAGCAGTATCCGCGCAAATTATGTAAAACCTGTAAATGTTTTTGAGAACCAGAGCAAATAAAGTTTCAGTTATTGCGGCTGAATATGTTCCGTTTGACTGTTTTTCATTTTCAAAGTTTAAAATTTATTCTTAATACACATCGAATAGCATATCATAAACAAAACAACAACCTTTTTACGTTACGATGTAATCGAATTTTAGCATACAATATTTTAGGCCTGCCAAAACTTCTTTAATAAAAATCCGGAGATTTTGGCTGAATATATCAATTATGACGACGACTTCGATGATGTTGTTTGTTGTTGTTGATTTAATGTCTTGTAGCTGCTGTAAACTATGGATGTGACTAAACAAAAATGGAGATGATGCTGATGAAAATGATGTTGTTTAATTTCATGTTGCTGCTGGTAACTATAATTGTGACTAAAAATGATGATGATGATGATGATGATGATGATGATTATGATGATGATGATGGTGGTGGTGGTGGTGGTGGTGGTGGTATTTTCTCATATTCTTTTTTATAATTATATTCTTCAAATAATTTTATAAATGTATTGTGTTTAAAATGACTTTTAACTATTTTTATTATTCATTTTTTTAATTTCTGTTAAACCTGTTAAGACCTGTGTTTGACAATATTTGAATGAACATGCAATGAAAATAGATGAAAGCAGATGAAACATCGAGGCCCTTGTTTCGTTTATTATATAGTTGTGCCAGAGGCACTGAGGCGGCATGCAGAATAATAATAATTACGTTAATTGCACAACTTAAAATTAGATTTAATTAATCTTATTAATCGCAACTTAAAATTAGATTAAATTAATCTTATTAATCTATTTTTTGCAATTTCATACAAGTTCGGAGATTTTGACTGTAAATCCGGAGATCCGGTGAGGTAACTTAAAACTGTAACGTAGTGGTTAATTCTTACAAAGGTCTTAGGGTGTAATAAGACGAACACTTGGTCAAGTTCCAAAATTACTTTATATGTAGATCAGTTTTTAACAGTTTATCTATTACTTGTAAAACATAAACAGTTCTTTCTCATAAGTATAAATATTCCTAGTAAATTTCTAAGTGTCATTTCCTAAACGCCTTACGTGGCCCATTCCGGCCGTCCGGCCGTTCACTTCTTACCCAAAAAATACAGAACAATATCTCTGGCTTTTATGCAATACCATAGACTGTTCATGCAGACTAATTACTGTTCGAGATGACTGTTTGACATGAAGAATATATAAAACTACAATGACAGTTATATAACGTCTTGCTTAAACATGACAAGATCGAGTCCAATGTAATTGAAAGATGCAGGTGAAGACATGAAATGACCTGTGGCTAAAATACTTTTGACCGAGCAAGTAATTAGTAAACAAACTAATTGATGTTATCTAGGAAAGGATATTAGTAACTAAACAAGGCCCGTAATATATTTTAAAATATAAATGTTTAACACCTAATATGTTGGTAAATTATTAGCATAATTTCCTTATTACATTACAAAAGAGATTTGGCAGGCCTGAAAATCTTTCTTAAAATGTGACAGACATTTATGGCTATGTTTCCTTAATTAAAAAGAACAAAACATTTACAAAAAAATTAGAGTTGGTGGAATATGATCTCACGGCCGTCAAAATATTATGATGTTTCAACCCCTTGCGACCACCCTCTGCCACTTGACTGCATAAACTGTCGGTGCCGTTACACATTTCATGCCTAATCCTATGCTGATATAAACAATGATAAATCGATGTTGATATATACAATGATACATGATAAACATTTTGTTGAAGGAACTATTTCGCACAATATGAAATTTTCGGGATAAATGTAATAGCTCTTCACTGACGCACGTACGTACATACATACGGACTGAGTTTCACAAAACTGTGTAATGTCAGTCTAAATTGTCAAACAGATAAATGACCACTCACTTCCCGTCAGGACACTTAATTATGTATACTCATCATTACAGGAAGTCGGCAATTTCAATTTCACACCTCGGTTACAGATTTTCCATAAAAAAATGAATATAACAACCAGCAGCGAATTCTTCTTTTCTTTGTTAGCACAAGCAGTTTAAGACGGTCGTGCTATTACCTCCCTTTATGTTTTATTTGCTTGTAATCTCTAATAAAAGTTCATTGCGCTAGTTTACAAGAAGAAAAATTAGTAATTTAAATATATTAAGATTAAATATAGACAACAGTGATCCTATTGTAAATATGAACCTCCATATCGAAACACTACGTTGACAATTTTTCATTATTTATATAAAAAAATTAATATGCACAGGAAGAGAAAGATAAAGACAAAGTTAAAACACCTTTTTTTCCATCGGTATGATCGCGTTAAAATACAACCACAATTTATAGAGAACACAGCAAAGCGATATGCCATTTGAATCAAACATCAAAACGTTTTTTGTAATTTGAATCAAACATCAGAACCTATACTTATAATTTTGCCACGTAGAACACGGTAACAGTCGATGGATTGATTGATTTATTGATTGATTCGTTGGTTCACTATTATCGGCGCATTTATCAAACGGAACTAGCCACAAAGAAAATTATGTAGTAAAGAATTTACTTTTTGATTCTCACCCGTTATGCATTTGCAAGGGCAAGTGACGGAATAATCACACGCATATAATATGATAATCGATTCTTCGTTCAAATATATTTTAGTTATGTCACTTGCATTTTGAAAATGAGTTTCCATATTTCTTTTGTGCATGTATGGTAAATAATTTTCTGGTTACATTGTCCATACTTTTGTTTTGACATCCTTCTTTATATAAAATGTTTTATTATTATATTTCTATTAACAAACGCAAGCTTTTCGTTGTAATATTTGAAGATATGTGCAAAAAAGAGTACTATCAAGTTTTCGACAAACAGGCCAAAGTGGCAGAGTTTTAAAGATTTGAGTCTCTGGATAATTAAGCGCGCGTTAACTAGTGTTAGGAATCGACTGGATTTTTCAGAATCGATTATCGGAGAAAATCGGCTTGGCTCAACCGATTGATAATCGGATAATCGGAACATGTTGTTTCATTAGCTGTTTTAGTTTTTGTTATAAACAAATCAGTAGATACTGATTTAATATACGTTAAAAATTGGTTAGAGACATCACCAGATTTGTAACTGACAAACAGCACCACTCCTTTCTCACAGAATCAACTTTTTCTCACAAAAAAAACTGCAGAATTATTTAACTGAAAAAGGAGGGTTCAGTAAGCTCTGAAATTGTATGGCTAGTTGTTGTACCGAGTATAAGCTCTGAAATTGTATGGCTAGTTGTTGTACCGAGTATCAAAAATCGGAACTCAAATCGAAATTGGCTTTTAAATATCTTGGGTAACATAACCGTAACAAGCGTGATATTGTGGGTGGGGTATTATTTCATACATTTTTTGGCGTAGGATTTCGTGAAAAGCGTGCAAATGACTCTGCTCATGTCTACATTTTCTTTAACTGGAGCTCCATCTTTCATTTTTCGGAAGTAAAAATACTTCCAGACCCGGGAAGTCGTCTTTCCCGGGAAAGGAAAAAGGTCTTCGTTATTGTTGCCATCCATTACTGTCTTGATGGATTACCTCCCTTCAGAAATAATCAGAAAGAAACTACCGGCAAGCTACTACCGAAAAGAGAGAAAACATACATCCGCCTAACCTAGCGACATCGATTCTGAAAAATTGAACTCGATGGTCGCCGACGTTGAAGTTATCCGACTGATTATCGATTGTCGGCGACAATCGGGCAAACACTAGCGTTAACACTGTCAAAAGATGTTGTTTGATACCATTTACTCGGTCTTGTTGCACTGGCTCAAGCTCATGTTGTTCATCTTGATAAGTCCATGTTACCGACGATTAGCCATATATTTTGATTTGAGCAACCCAGATTTGTGACAATGTCTTTCCACGGGGGTGGGTTGTCGTATTCTAGACCTTATAGGTGTAAAAAAATTTAAAAGCGTGCCAAATGAGTTTACATTTCATATGTTTTTAGATTTAGAGTATCCTTCTTAACACTCATATGCTCATATACAAACTACACATAAGGCGAACTAACACAGAATTAACGATCTTACTGATAATTTATTGTACAGATTATTTTATTAGGTTAAGTTTTTAGTTATTGAATTCAAAAGTAATGTCGGCAATCCATATTTCAAATGATCACAAATATAACACATTTGGTTCAGCAAAACTTTTTTTTTATTTTATGAGCTCGTTTACGTTCTATAATTTATATATACTCTATTGCAAAAGAAAGTGCACACTTTCTTTTCGGTGATTGCTCATTACAGCTTTTCTTAAAGCCTAAATATTTGGTATCAACATTGAAAATAGACATAGATAGTTTTACTATAGAATTTAAATGATCTAATCTCAATTTTGATGCCAAATATTTTGACATCAAAAAAGCATTTAAAGAAAATCACCGAAATCAAAGTGCATACTCTCTTTTGGAATAGAGTATAGGTTAAAGAAAGCTGTTATTATCTTGGCAATAGCATGCACTTATTTGAATTGGCCGAACAACTGTGCCATTAACAAATTGCGATAAACGAAAAATTTCCTTTTTGATTTACGAATCTAAAGTGTTTCTCTTAAAAACGAACGTTACTTAATCAATAAAACGGAATCGCTAACGTTTATATTTGCGGCGTCAAAATACGACGCGTGGTGAACTTCGTCAAATCGCAATTGAAAAATTAATCGACGGTGAAAGTTTTTGAAAATTGACTATGGAATTGAAAATATATTGTTCCTGAACATATCAAAAAATTGCAAACAAATTTCGGGCCGATTTTTTCTAATTGGACTTTAAACGTGAAAAATCGACGAAAACTCGAAATTTTCAAACATCTAATTTTTGTTATTAATTTAACAATTGTAAAGAAATGTATCATGTTTTTCCTATCAGCATGAAAGAAATCACTAACACGATCATTCTGTTTGGTTAAATTGTCTCTATGCGTCACTATTTTAGATCAAAAATGAAAATTACGGCGATTTTACGGCCATTGACAGACGGTCAAAAACGTGCGTAGATGGTGTCGTTTGCGACGTCGTATACAGTGATAGGATTTATAACTGCCAAAACCAATGTCCATTTCGTATCAGGAATATCATAAACTTTCATTTGATACCAAATTCCATTATTTTCTCGAAATTTTTTTTAAAGGTACATTCCACCTTAATTAAGGTATTAATAAAGCATAGACCTTTAAAGTACGTTTTTCATAATTATTAGATTCACATTTATAAACAAAACTAACATCTATTTATCTGTTCCTTATTATGTGTGGTATGAATTTTACATTCAAATCGAAATACTTTAATACAAATTATTTGAGTAGGATTCTCAATGAAATGATTTAGTTTAAACAAGATGAAGTTAATATTAGCAGCTATAAACTACATCATTTCATATACCATCTACGCCGTTTATCTTTTTTAAAGATATTTCTTGTTTCGTATGAATATTTTTTTGACGTGCAACATTATTGATTGTCTGGGTGGGTTATTGCTACCATAAAAATGGTATATGTTTTTAATTTATAAAATTGCGGGGCAAGTGTTGGTGCAAACTAGAATATAGTTTACTTTTTATCAACTGCCTTTTGTGTCTCTGTTTTATGACTTTGTAGAAATCTTTCTTTTAGTCACTATATGTGTTATCAACATATTTTCTTTTTGCAATTATTCCTAAATCATTTGTTTGCGTAACGGTCATTTTTGTTTCTGTAACAGCGGAATCCTTAAATTGTTTTGAAAAGAATTTTATTAATTTCACAATCGTTTGAGTATCAAACCCCATTATTGCGAATAAGAACATATATTATTGAAGCACTATTGATAAATGACACAAAACGTCAAAAATACAATTCATCACATGAAAAGCAAAACCCCATGTTTTCCAGTTGTCACAGTACATGCAATCGGTAGTTTTTAAGTTAGGAGCAACAAACAAATTTATATGGAGCCCATAAGGTGACATTTAGCATACCTTTTTCATTTTCCATAATTTTTTAAGGATATTGTTTCGTTTAAACAAATTATTATTTCGTTTAAACGAAATATTAATTCGTTTAAACGAAATATTAATTCTTTTAAAAGAAATACTATTTCGTTTAAAACGAAATATTATTTCGTTAAAAAGAAATAGTATTTCGTTTAAAAGAAATAGTATTTCGTTTAAACGTAATATTGTCAGTTCGTTTAAAGGAAATAATATCCTTAAAACAGGTATGGAAAATGAAAAAAAGTAAGATAAATGTCACCTTTGGGGCTCCGTAAATTTAAGATATAAAGATGAAACATTTAAATAATCAAACATAAGGAACACATGTTTAGAGTAAAAAATCGTTTCCATAGCAACCATCTTAAATTTAAAATAATCTTTGTTTTATATTGAAACATTTGATTTGAAAAAAATGCAACAATACTCGTAAAGTGAGATATAATTCCGGATATTTTAATATACACATAACTAATGTACCAACAACATCGATCATAAAAGTTTAGTTTCTCTTCGTGGAATTAGATCACACTTTTTAAAATTTGAAACAAAAAATTTACTAAATAATAGTTTTACTTCATTGTGAAATTGCCATTAATATCACATCAACCAAGGACATTTAATCGGGGCTTGGGGCAAAACCAATAGTCCCCAAAACGACTTTAGTTTTTGTAAAGAGGGTAAAACAAAAACGGAAAAATACTATTTTGTTTAATTTATTCCTCATACCAAAATCTTTCCTATTTTGTGTAAAAGATACGCGGATTAAGTACAAGGAAACCAAACTTTATAATATTAATCTAAACTTTAAAATTTCCAATCAATGTTGACGTCCTCTTATTTTTAGTTGATTTTACATCATGTTATGCATGATTTACATGAACATAAACACATTCAATTTAGATCTACTGAAATTTGTGATGATTTTTTTTCCATTGTCTGTGTTTATATGATTTTCATACCAGTTGAAAACAAGGCACGTCCCCGATAGGATTACTTGTCCAAGTCTTCTTTCAATCTTGAAATTATATCGATTATGACACAAAACAGGTTCGCCATAATTACGACGTTTCTGCTCTCCGTTTTTTTTGTTGATTTTTTCGAAAATTTTAGTCAGGGATGAATGGGGATGGCTTAGGGCAAAGAACACTCTCACTAAAAAGTAATGTGCATTGCTCATGGACAGACTCAATCAGACCGAGCCTGTTATGTGGATATTTGTCGGGTTCGGTGGCTTTAAAGTTTCTTTTCCATCTGTCTAAAATTATATGTTTTCCCATTTCAAATACGTTTATTAACCAGTCCTCTCCTCATTTCATCCAATCAGATGCATGAGAATTGAGACTGGTCTCCAATCTCTAATGATCTTGGACCCTGGTGTGTTATTTCGCATATATGAAAACTATATGAACTCAAACCCGTGATTTATTTCTATCATTAAACGACTTGAAAAAGTTACAATAAACTCTTTAGAGGCAAAAACATTTTGATTTAAAACGTGTTTATTGTATTGGTTTCTCCATTCATTTTATGTTCTCGTGATATTAATCTAAACAATTCTAAATCATATCAGTACTCATTAAGTGCATATAAACACCAGGGAAATCGTTACCGTTTTGAATATTATAAATCTAGGATTCAAGATAAATACTAGTGTAAAGACAGTTATCGAAATTTTAGCGAATGTTCGGAATACTTCGGAGTCAGGCCTCAGTTAAAAGTTAAAACCATTTTTATTAAACATATTCGAAACTAGTCTGCAATCTTCTATTAACTTAGTTCTGCTCCTGTGTCGAATAGGATTTCGATTACTAGTACCTGTCATTTGTGTTAAAACTGTTTTGTGAACTTTTAATTAATGCACCTTCTTGGTTTGTGATGTCCTAAATTAGTTCGCCCATGCGAAATGTATTTGTCTGCACGTTTATGAAGTGGGCGGCACATGAATGATAAAGGGGCAATAGTAGGGGAGACCAGGGCTAGTACGGCCCCATTTTTAAAAACATGCAATTTATTAATGAATTCATAATGAAATTCTTTAGACATTTTTATAAATAGTTTAGAAATTATTTGGGCTTTATTATCCCAAAACTTAAAATGACGTTTTCCTTTCAAAGAAATGGTAATTTGTTTTCGAAGTAATAAGATCAAACTGGCCAGACTTGCCCCGCTGCGGGGCAAGTTTGGCTACCCCCTGGGGCAACATAGGCACTTGGACTAATTTTTAAAAAATATTTTCCTGTAGACTGAAAAATATTAGACACATCTTGTACATAAAGTTAGGTTTAATAATCAACTTTAATTTATAATGTTATAAACATGTTTTATATATAACTTGTTGTGTAATATACGTTTATAAATTAATGTGGGTGCATGTGCATACAGTGCGTACGAGCACAGGAACCTAAATTTTCATAAGAAAACATCAAAAAAACACACATATACGACGTTTCACCCAATATGCCTATATTTTTAGATAGGCATATATGGTAAACTGTCATATATTTGATATCCGGATGTTTTCTGTTGGAAATGTAGGTTTCTGTGGCGCGTTAACGTATGCATGTTCGTGTTTGTTGTTGTTGTTGTAATGTTCTAACTCCTTTCAATAAACGTCTGCTGTCTCGAAATAGCTCCTTTTTTCTTTTGTAAGTCCACACCATGGTTATGTATGTTCCAAAATATATATTATCAATCGTGATTCTAAAATAAATACATGGAATGTGTCTGTAGATCTCAGACTATGAATCCTACCTATCATAATATAATCAGCTAAACCATATTTAAAACATGCAATTTTCTCCATATGCCTACAATGGTATAGCTAAAATAAGACGTTTCTCCAACCAAAACCGCTTCTATCTAAGTTATGATAGTTAATACACTTCCGTTTATTAAATATGTGTAGTTCTAATCAAGAAAATAAATCTATGCTGGAGCAAAGGGGTTATTCGGCTATTAGCCGAACATGCCCCTGCCCCTATGGCCGAACTAGCCCCTTACAAACTTTTTATAAACATCACGTGCTACCTGCATGTATAAAATAGAAGATGAAAAGAACAAGCTTTGATATAACCGAGGGTTGTCTTAACATGTTGCATTGGTAAAATTAATATTCTAATTATAAAGCATCTCGTGGCAAATAAAAACTCAAATATTTGTGAAAAAATTACTCAACAGTCAAAAAAATCAAGTTTCCTTCGCAAAATCGAAAATTGTGTTAATATAGTCGCCAATGTGTACATACAAAACTAGTTTCGTTACAAGTAACCTTACATTATCGACGAGTGCTCTGAATCTTGATTTTTGCCCTTAAAATGATAATATGCCGAACATACCCCGGGGCCGGACTAACCCCGGTCTCCCCTACTTTGGCAGATGCATGCAATCCTTTTTTATTTATTCAGAGCAATCTAACCAGGGTTGAGCAATGGCTGTGTTCTGTGTCCCCAAGAGATCTCGCAAAAATACAACGCATGTTAAATGATTGGGCACAGAATAAAGTTATACAAGCCATAAGCATTTCCATTGCGTGAGGACTGGTAATTCAATATACACTGACAGAATATTTATATCACTTAACCATTCTTGTAAAACTTAGCCATTATATTGTCTCTTAAATCTAGAGAAATTCAATACTGTTATCTACAATCATGTTCTAATTAACTACGTCTGGTATTGTGCTTCACTCCTTTATCAATTTTAAAATCATTTGTTGTTGCATGCTGTTGTTTTATGTTTTACACAGAAAGAAAAACATTGTTCAAAACACAATCCCTAAAGTGGTTGGGGGTTAGTAGCCTTGAATATATCAAATGTATCTGTTTTGCGTTTATTCTCCTCTCTAACTCTCAAATCAACACGTTTTAATTTACTTAATGATAAGGCATCCGGAAACTAACACGTCGCTTACTGAAAACTGCACTGTCTCATTCCAGTCATAAAATTAATTATAGCGCATATATTGTACACTTCGTTGGATGAACTGACGGCTCTATCCGGGATGAATGATGGATGTTTCCTGTTACAAAACAATACAAAAGTAACGAGCTTCATGGGCGGCTAGTTTCATTATCAATTTACATGTTGTAACAAGACATTGCCATTATAGAATTTGCGAGATAACAACGTGCGCTAATTAACATGTATTTTTATATTTTAGTATAGGTTATAATTCAGAATTTGAATATTAAACAAATTAAATTCGACCGAACAAAATGACACATGATTTCAATTTCAGTAAAAACACTTGCTAAAATAAAACCTCATTGGACACAGTTTGTAACGGATGTTTAAAAGTGTGTGTTCAAAAGTTATGAATCTGTGCTAGTAACTTGAAATTGTGTAACAAAATATTTAATTACTTATTTTCAGTGATATTTTTGAAACACAAAATATTACTTTGTAAAGCTTTTCATTCAATTCCAAGGAATTAAGCGGTATAGTTCTTATTACTGAGTGTATAAAACTGAACGAAGTCTGACACATTTAATCATTAAATCTGCCAGATTTAGTCATTAAATTGGTCAGATTTAACAGGAAGTAATGGAAAAAGTAATGAGAAAGTAGGTAGAACTGTAGGTAAAAAAAACAAATTAAAAAAAACAAACTAAAACGTAGTGAGGATAAAGGAGCATAAGTTTATAATATGATCCATTCAAAAAAAAGACAACAAAAACAATTAACAACAATAAACCTGCTTGAGTGGAAATCGCTGGCATTGTCTGTGGTATTTTGTCACTGGAAGTTTATACCTAAGGTTAAAAAGCACCAACTCATATTGAGGTCTAGACCCTAGAACCTGGTTTAAACACCCAGTGGCAAATTGTTTTGCCACTGACCGTTCCAAGTAGGTAACCCTCATGGTTTATTCTTTATCGTTAGTTGTTTATTGTGTCATTTTTGAAATTGATTCTCTTATAAACTCATGCTATCTGTTCCTCACTTCTTGGCTGCGTGAGGAGGCTGGTTCCTTTTGGTTGTGCCAATTCATGATATGCATTTTTAGTTTTTTATGTTATGTTCATTCCTACAGCGGAGTTATTCAAACGTCCTACGTTCAGTTCTACGGTCAACATAAATACGGTCTACGTTCTTCGTTTATTTCCACAGTTGACCCAATACTGCGTCCTACGTTTATTCATAATGTAGAGCTTTTACTCTGAAGTCGACCCAGTTCTTCGTACAATACATTATGCAGTCGCCTCATTCTTACGCCCTTTGTCCACTCCTATTCTAACAGTCGACCAAGTCCAACCTCCTAAGTTTATTTTTGCAGTTGGCCTAGTCCTTTGTCTTACTTTTATTCATACTGTCCTACGCCCTACTTTTATTGCTACATTTAACCCAGTCCTAAATTTTACACATTCACGTTCATTTCTAAAGACGAGTCATCCCTATTACCATCAAGTAAAAAAAAACACGTAAATTTCGTATCATTTTGGCGTAAACTACATAGTTAAGGTAAGACCTGTGTAATGAATACCTATATCCAGAAGAGTATCCAAGGGAGGTAACTATAGTAGTAAATTAGAGTAGATTTCTATCATGCAAGAGGTCCATGGTTCAAATCCCACTGGAAGCTATTTTTTTTTGTAAGCCTAGAGCTTAAATAATTGGCGTATTTCTTTTTTTCCTGTGTAATTCTGTCATTGAATATAAAATTCTCATGATTTAAACTAAAATAAGCAAAATAATCAAGATTAAAGGGGTTTTCGCTATCAGAATAGTGTTTATTCAAGTCATCAATTTGAAAATTTCTAAAACTGACGGTAAACTTCTCTGAAATTTTGTTTAAATTTTTTTAAGGTATATAGTTAAAAAATGATAAAGTTTGGTATATTGCACCAATCAGGATTTTGCACAATTTTCATTAATTTAGTCTCGTGAAATATAAAAAATGCATTTTTTTAATTTATTTGGTCAAAAAATGTCATTTTAAGATAAATTCTGTATTTATATATAACATCTTAAATTGGTTTAGTAAAATATAACATATTTTGGATAAACTGTAAAAAAAATAAGGTTGAATTTATTAATAACAAAAAATTTTGTCACCGATTAAAGAATTTGGATTCTTTCACGTGTTTTCTCACTTTTTTAAATAAAAAAGCTAAAAATCTCAAAAACTACACGGTGAAAATCATTAAAATTTTGCAGACAAGTCAGTGGTATGAAGCAGTTGATGAAAATATAATCAGATGTTGGATTCCTAATAGTGCTTATTACACAGGTCTTACCTTAAATCTTTACGTTTAGGCCTAGGGGAAAATGGCGGAAAACATGGTGCCTCGATAGATGTCGTTGTTTTTCAATAACGGTTGTCGGTAAGTGGAAATATTTTGCATATTTTAATAAAGAGATCCTCACACATTATTCTGACCAAATTTCATAAGATTCGGACAATATTTAATTTTTGACGTCAAAACTGGCCGAGCAACGTGTCCATCCACCTTAAACGTAGAACGTAGGACTTGGTCGATAAAAGAAATGTACGTGTAACGTTAAAATGTGTCGACATGAACGAAATGAACAATCTATAAAACCCTCATCATGTGATCTGTATGGTTTGACGCAAAACTTGCAGTTTTTTTGCTATTATTACTACGCGACTGTGTCAAAAGGCACGCAATGTAGTTTGTAATTTATCTTGCAATTTCTGTCTTTTTAAGATAACTATATGTAAGTGTTATTATGATAGAGTAACACATTTTTCACAATTAAACTCAAATTGATGGTATATGTTGTCTAAATCTTTTGCCACAAAAGTGCAATTGAAAGTTATGACGTCAAAATGAAAGTTATGACGTCAAAATGAAAGTTATGACGTCAGCGTGCCTGTAAAGGATGGTGTTTAAAAATCCGAGTGATGGCCGCTTTCATCGAAACTTAAAATGGGCGATATTGATTAACTATAGGAGGCTTTAGTTGTAAATAAAGATTTAAAACGAAACAAGTTTAATGTTGATGACGCTTTTCCTATTTTAATTGTAAAAAATAAATAAAACTTTACGCATTTTCCATGTCCTATAGCGTCTGCTGATGACATAAAGCAAACCCGATTCTTAAATGCAGTGCAGCAGGGTCGTAGCTCTGCCCTAAATGTAGTTTCTATCCCAGAGTTCCTAGCGCCAACGTACAAAGGTCATGTCTTGGACCGTGAACTGTGTTTTATACATTGCGAAATGAACGAAAGACCTAGGACTGGTTCAGTTGTATGAACGAAGTGATTAGCTTCTTATCTTGAATATTTTGGTTTGCTTTTGCATGCAACGTTGTCAAGTTGATAAGTGGTTTGAATTTATTCACCAAGACTATTTTGTACTGTATAGGTTATATGAAAACCTGTTGGAGCAATAGTGAGGTTGGTGCAGTTTAAAAACCCGATTGCGAAATGTTTTCCACTGATCTTTTCTTAAGCGATAACCCTCCTGTTTCCATTTTCGTGAATTGTTTGTGGTTTCTCTCCTTAATTGATCGTACTCTAAATCTATAAATTCTGTTTGACCGAGTAAGAAGGCTGTGCTGTCTGAATGTGATTTTTGCCGATATGCATTATCCACTTTTTATATTTCATTTAAAATTTACACGAAAACACGATTGCCATTATCGTATTTCGAAATGTCGTATCGAATTTGTATAATAAGTATTTATTTACTATTTATCATTTTATGCTTTTAACTATTTCATGAACATATATATCCCAAGGTGCGCATGCACTTGTGCACTAATGGTTTCTGCATTTGTGGTTATCATACATTAAAAGTAACTAATGTATTTGAATAAATCCCGCTGCTCATTGCAAATGTCAGCAAATTTCTTGGATATTTAAGTTATCATTTCCGGTTTTGTTTCAGCATTTTCGTAAACAAACTCATTTCTTGTAGTACATTATTCTCAGAATAATTATTTTAAATATTTCATTTAGCATTTTAAATATTTCATTTAGCATCTGTTAAATCCAATATCTTCTAGAAACGTTTCTTCTTTCTTTGTTGACTTCCAGTAAGTTGTCATCAAAGACTGTTTTGTTTCAACACATTTTCTGATTTTCGAAAGTACACCATTTTGAAAAAAACAACAACTTCATGCCCGATAATAGGTGTGATTTTATAATTTCATTATAACAACATTATAGCGTTAATGTTCACACTTAAGTGTTCTGCTTGTTGTTTGTTTATTTGTTGTGTGTTTTCGGCGGGGTGCATATATTTTAGATGTTATCACTTTTTAACCATGCTTTCCCTTTTCATAAAACTTTGCTTAAGATTTCAGCAATCGTGTATATGAAAGCAAAATAACATTTCTCTTAAATGTGTCATTGTTGCGTTTGTTCCATATCGCTCTTTCTTTACACTTAAAATACTCAGTGTAAGGAAACATTGTTTGCATTATCTTTGAACCGATTACCGACTTAGGTTATCCCAATATTAGTGGCCTATAGTTAATTCTGACTTCTGAAACATGAGCTGTATGTTAATAATTTAACCGAGGCTGATAAAGCACCGATGTCTTTTCTCTTCTCTCCACGTTTGCTATGTGTGGGGTTGATTAACTTGGGATGAGGCTAGTTTCGTATATCCTCAAAAGGTGCGTTTATAAATGTGTTAATGGGAAACTTACATGCGGAAAAAATACGTAACTTGTAAACAAATTGTGAAATGAAATAGCCATTAAAATGGCTTGAAGACCGAAACAAGTCACGTGTAACAAACATACATAACACGCACAATTTACACATTTGCTACTAAATCTATAGTAATGGAAAAAAAAGTTGTCAATAATCCGATATAGCGATTTCTAATAGTCTTAGCGGTACAAATTAAGAAAAAAGACAACATCAAAACAATTCTTAATTAAATTCTGTTTAATGAGTTTGATAGAATTCTTGATCTTCTTATAATATTTATACGTCAAGTCAAAGGAGTATTGATTCCGGGATATTAAACATCGGGCAGTCTAGTGTGTTTAAAACAATGTATTATTTGCTGTTTGTGGAAATAAATAAATTTCTAAATTTCCATTTATACATATGCTTTCGTTTCAATTTAAATTATTAATGAATAACTACAGTTTTGAGAATGAAAACACGTAAAACACATGGTTTAAATATTTCCAACTCGGTTTGATTGAGCATGTTCATTGTAATGGATACGCAAATTACTTCCAACGCCGCATAGGGTTTGAGCGCAACTCAATATTTACGCCATAAACACTACTTTTATTTTAAAATAACGACCCACTAATATTTTTATTTATTTCATTAAATATCTTAATAGATTAATTCAGAGTGCAACTGTTGAGACAGTAAATACGGACAAAGGGAAACTAATCTGACGTTATCTCGCGTAAATGAACTCGGTTGTGAAAAACACATTTTCGTGAAATAAAGCAAGATATCTGGGTTTCAAAAATCGGATGATAATCTTAACTGATTATCGAAAATAATCAAAGATGCCAAATTGATGAATATGTTCAAATAAATTCGAACTTAAGATTTGAATTAAACGTCTGGTTTTCAAACTAGTGACATGAAGACTCGCTTTTATTAGCCAATATGTCTTCAGTGAGTCTACCAACAAATGAAAATAGATTGTACAGTTTGACAAAATAAGGTGCATGTTATGCAAAAGAAATGTTTAGAGTTATTGTAAAACTGAGAAATGCATGACCCAGAAACTTCTCATTATAATATATTTGAAAGAAGGATGTCATTGCCGCTATCCATACAGATTACAAAATCTACTGAATAGCTCTTGATATGAAATATGTATTTAACTGCAGAAAACGCACAGAACCTGGCGCCGATTCATTCTGCATTCTGACCAACGGATTGTGAAAAATATCCTAGACTGTTAACTATTCCACTGTGACAGTCTTACATATTCACATGGTTAAGGAATGACCAGGTTCTAGGGTGCACCAACCTCAAACTTGTTCTCATACAAGCAAGTACAAGTTGTCTTGGTGAAATAAAACCAACCCACCCATCAGCTCACAGTGTTGCATGCAAAAGCTCGAAAACATATAAAACAGAGTTGAATTTTATTATGTCTTTCAAAGGGAGGTAATTTACGAAAACGGATAGTGAAGAAACTGTTCACTATTTTGTTGCATCAGTTGACTTTTAACTTTTGTGTTTCTCCTTTTGTGCACGCCATAAACTTCTAAAGTTTATTGTCAAATCATCCGTTGGAGACTTAAATATCAAATATAAAACATCGATCTTACCATTATTTGGGAAGAGGAGATAACATTTACCTTTATGAACAAAAGGATAAGTTTTCATTTTTGCTCGGTAAATTAAGTTAAACAGTTCTCCTAAGGCCATATATCCGGTTTATTGTTACATGTATACACGAAAATAAATTCAGTTATGATTGCAAGCACTTGCAAACGAAAGGCTTTCGCCAAAAGAAATGTCGAATAACATTTTCTTTTTCATTCCAGATAAATACTGTCCTAAGTGCAACATATCATTAAACTTTGAAAGAGGAAAAAACAGAATCCTTTTGATCACATTTAACGATTTTAACGACAAAAGCAGACAATTACCCGACGTAAAAGAAAAACGACCAACACATGCTCAGAAATGAAAATTGTTGTTTGATCATGATATACGTTTGAGCTTTTCTCGTATGTGGGTTTGGTGAAATACATCAACATCCATTAAACATTCAGAATAGTGAATTTAAGTACGTACAGATTCTATCAGTCTATGAACAGAAATAGCACCAATAACAGAGTGACGGTGATTGTCACGAAACATGATCTTTCATGCAAGTCATATAATCCTTTTGTTTCCAGCATTTTAATAAATAGATGAAACGGAACTTTGAATGCATAATAACACACGTCAAATATCAGAATATTGCATGCTCGGTTTGATTGAGCCTGTTCGTGAGCAGCAATGGAAAATTCTGTTCGCGCCGCAAACTCCCAGGTTGGAACAACTCGACATTATTACACATATTAGATATCGTGCTCTACGGCCTTCCAAGTGCGTAATTTATTACATCACTGATTAAAAGTACGGGGCGAATATGTTTTGCGAATTTTGAACTTGCGATCAGCTAAGTCATTGTAGATTTTTTTAATGAGTGAGCTTAACTTTTGTTCATTTGACATTTGGCATCACATGCGTTTGGAATTGCCAAGTCCAATGCACAGTGTTTTACTGTTGACTGACTTTAAACTGAATGCTTCCATAATAGATAAAACGAACTACAATGACCACTCTACAACCATTCTTCATATTTTCTGCTCAGATCTCTATTGTTTTATCGTTGTAATGTTCTTTCTCCTCTTTGCTGTCAATCTTTTTTCTTCTGCCTCGTAATCTTCATAGCTTTAAACGCTTCCCTCGTGTTCTTTCCGCTGAATATTTCATGCACCATTCGTTGCTTTCTTTGCAAACTTAACTTTATTTTTTTCTTTGCGAATAATTTCAACAACTAAGTTCTTCCGTATTTCCCTTTCAAATGATTCTATATATTGCGATTTTGCAATACGTTTTGCTTCAAAATCGAAATCTTATAGAATTCGTGAAATAAACTGGTTTTGAATTAGCAAGATTATAAATTATAAACCGCTGTACAAATGCAAAATTTTTAATAACATATTAAACAAAAAGTACTTTGATTTTGATAATACGAATTTTCTTAAAACCTGATATTTTCTTTTTCTTGACCATGTCATGTTGCGATGTCCGACTTGCAAAAATTTCTTTTTTCTTTCGACTGAAAGAAACAATGCATTTATGGAGACGTATTCTGTATATAATGAGATGAGGGAAATGGCTCGTGAACAATGTAATAAACGCAAAGCCACGTCTTCTTCGTGAAAAGCGACAATAAAAAATTGGATGAGCAAATCGCATATTTTAGTATTAGGAGTCGTTTCTGACGGGTGCTGGATAGAACGCACTTGGATCTCCTCTAACCGGCTGTAGCGAAATTCGATGTGTTAAACTAAAACACACAGGTGAATTGTATAGTGACTAGAATAAAATAATCTTTGTCATCTACCGATACAAAAGGACAGTAGTTCCTCTTGTTATTATACCCAAATTTCTGATATTTTGCCACTTAGCCATTCCAGTGATATAAGTCGGTAGTTTCTCTTGCTTGTTTATTGTTTGTTACATAAAAATATTTATATTATAGCAAACATGTACTATCTCTTTATGGGTTGGAGGTCTTGTACGCAGACCTAGCTACTTTCCTTGTCTTGTTCTGGTATGTGTGGTAGAATGTGTTTAGAAACAGTGAGTATACGTGCTTTAATATCTTGAGTTCTTTTTAGTACATACGCATATATTCATTAGACTTGATTGAATGGTATATCAATGTATTCGTTTTAGAGTCCGTCTATATTCACCACTAAGAAACATTCAGAATTAGGCTGGATTAAACATTATATTAATAATCAGTTTTTTTTCTTTAAACGTTATCACGTTTAACAGTTCGTTTATATGAACTTTCAGTCCTAAGAAGAATCATTCCGAATTATTCTGATTCGTTGCAAATTTACTTCCCTTGATTTATGGCTATAGGTTGGCAGAAGTCGTTAACTAGTGTATTATTTATCTGGAATTACTTGTCCTTATTCTAGAAAATGTTGAAATCCTATACAAGCTTCATACGTCACAAAAACTAACCACAATGGTATTTTCTATTCCCAAGACGATATTAAATGTAAATATGTAACTACAAATTTCGATTTCAATTAGATTTTGACCCAGCGAGCAACCTCCGTAAACACCTGTTGCACTGCAGCACTTCACAAGAATCAACCACGTTTTTTGTCATGCGACGACTGTTAGAACTGCCGCTCCAATCAAAAGACGCTGTATTTTACTTCCCGACTGATTTTGCTATTAATCAAATTGTTTCGCTATGGGTTCATTCCCCTTGTTGATGTCAAACCAAAATCTAACCGACATCGAAATTTGTAGCAAATTATCAATGTAAATGAACTGGTCTTTGATGGAATATAAATATTATAAGAATAAAGGTTAAGTACGAAAGCGAACATATACTTGTAAAAATGGCATTGTAGAAGTTTGTTTTTAACACCGTCCCGACATCATACCACTAGCCATTTCAGACAATTTGATCCTTGAGATTTGAGACTGGTTTCGATTCTAAATTTTATAACCTTGGTACCAGAGCACCTGAAGTCAACGCTGCAAGAACACGATGGAAGGAAACAGATCGAGTCTACGTTTTTAAACAGTCTCTCTAGAAACCTTGATTAACTGCTAAACACTGCACTTACAAATTGCTTTCCTAATGTCGGTTATTCCAAATGTTTTTTTTCTGTTATGTAATGATTACGTTCATTTATATCTTAAACGGTGTTAGAAAATTGAAAAAGTATGAGATCTAAACCCATAAGATATTGCGCATGGACATTCTATACAAGGAAAATTTACAAGATAAAAATCAAAGTCATCTCCCTTTGTTATATATGTTTGCAGTTACGTAAGAATTTTCAAAAGCGAGATTTTGATAAAGAAAGTTTGCTTGATTTTCCAAACTGTTAGTTTTATAAAGCATGTGTTAATCAGTATTTTGGTTGACAAGATGACTAATGGTTATTATCTATATTTAAAAAATCTTCAAGGTACAGGTTGTTGTGAAAGGCTGTAATAATGTCATCTTGGTGTTCAGTATGAAGAGAAAAATAAAGTCTCTTTCAAGGCAGTATATTAAAACATATCAGCAACAAGGGGTGCACAGGTAGTTCCAAAAGGATGGATTATAACTTGTTTATAAAAAGAGGTACGAAATCTTACTTAAGCTAAGCTAGCTTACCTAGTATTAGACAAGTGCACCCTTAAACCTGATTGACGCCCCTAGTGCCAAGTTTGTTTCGCTGCAGGCCGTTACATATAAAAATCGATTGCTTTACTGAAGCTGTATTCATGTAAAAAGGTTGTGTTTCTTATAATATTTAGGACTTGTTTCCCTACTGTTAAAACGTTTATATCAGCCAGAGCTTTGAATTGTGTTTTTCAGCTTCGATTACCCTTTTCAAAAGTAAAAAAAAAAATGATATCAATGACCAATCCCCAAAACGGCAACAAATAGCGGATTCAGATGCAAAAGTTCGATTGTTAAAATAATGAACATGAGAATGTCTGCTGTTTTTTTTTTCAATTATTGGTTATTTTTGTGCTTCATTGCGGTCCAATCAGTCAGCCTAATAATATAATGTGAGAAGACATATTCAGGGGGTTCAGCCTAAATGGTGGCTGACGTACTTTAAGCGAGGAATTTGGTGGCTGATTTCCAATATGGCGGAAAAAATCGGGAAATTTTCATACCTGTTGGAATATTTTCAGACGGTAAGCACACTATATTCAAATATTTCCTTAAATGACATATCCCATTCGGATCTGCGATGTTAACGCTTGAGTCGGTTTTTTATTTGAGCTTCCTAGCTGTCCTAACAAAAATGTTATTGAAACAAAACCTTGCAAGGTTTGTTGTGTTTTTTGTTTTCCCTCGCGAAAATCTGTTGTTTTCTTCAAAATCTGTTCGACACATGTCCCTACGAAGCATGTTTACGCCAAAATATGTCCAAAATGGATTGTTTTAATTTTCTGGAAAAATAAGTTTATGAGAAAACGTTCTTTCGCCAAAAAATTAAGGTTTAAGCTCAATTCTTGTGGCTGATGTACTATTAAGTCATTTTTGGTGGCTGATGTTTAGTAATCTCCTACACAGAGCCATACCGTTCCGTACTCCCGCTTACACAAAACGATAAACGTATTGTGTCGAGACAAAACTAGGCTCTTTGGTGCATTTTTGCACAAAAATGCTGGGCTTAATGTATTTATCTATCATGCACCAAAAAGTCATTACCTCCTACTTATGTAGGTTTCAGCATTGTATTGTTAATCTTAAATCAACTGTGTTTGTTCCAAATAAACGATAACAATATACACTTAATTCAGATGTTCCCGTGAAGATTCAAGATCTGTCAGCAGTAGTAAATGCAACCGATTCAATTGTATTTTAATGCATGCCCTTGTTGTTCATAACCTCTTTTTTTTCAAATAAAACAGCAGCAGCAAATAATTGTGTTACTGTGTTTAATAAAAACAAAAATTATTCTCTTCTGACGAAAAAAAAATTCAACGCATTGTTTCAAAACTAGTTTGCTTTTTTGTTAATAGTTTTTTTTTCGCTCGTAATATTAAACAACATATCAGTCATATAACGACGGTCAGTTAACTTACTTGCACCTTTCCTGGGAAGGCATAGTCGACTCATCATGTGGGGTGCGGGGCAAACATTTGAACTATACATTTGATTCGGCCTCAACTATTAGGTGTACCAGACTAGGTATTGACAAATAAAGATGAGCGAAATGAGCTATGTTTTTTTTTGTTTTCTCTGTTTCCTTTTTTTATATTACGAAAATATCTGAATGCAGTTCGACCGCGAGTGCATTTATATTATGTTGTTGTTGTTTTGCATTTTCCCGTGGTTGAAGAAACACCAGAAATATCTGATTTTCCGACAAACAATGTGGAAGAAAATGAGCGCTCTCTCGATTGGTAGTCTTATGCGCTACCACTGAGTTATTGGGCCTTGTACTTGTTTTTTATGGGTTTTTTTTTAATTTTTTATAAGTTAGAGGCATATAGAGTTGCACTCGTCCGTCTGTACGTACGTCCGTACGTCCCACACCTTCAGGGGCGTAGGCAAGTTTTGAATATTGGGGCGGCGGAATTTAGTAATATAATTTAAAAAGTTAAAGTTTTAATGATAATGCTTGGATTTCAAAAGGACAGAGAAATAGATATGAAAAAGAGGGCAGTTTTTGCGCGTAACACGCTCAAACTAGGCCAGTTTATGCAAATCTTTGAGAAGAAGCAGTGTTTTAACAGTAGTGTTAAACATTCCCTTTGAATTAGTGATTATGAATAAAATATAAAATGTAATGTTCATCACTAATGAAGATAATATTATAGAGGATATTAATAGAGGATGCGTTTAATTTGACACAGGATCCAATTTATTACAGAAGACACAAATCAGAGCAGAATTGTTATAAATATATTTAAATGAGTTAAATATACGTCTGCTCTTGTGAGTAATTTGTGATTTTAAATAAGAGCGAGTTAAAATGTGAACTTATTATGTATTTACATAAAATAAAATTAATTGAATACTGTTACGTGTTAAATATCACATTATTTGACGGAATTTGTGCCCACTTTTCTCCTTGGTTAGTTCGGTATGAGGCCTGTGTGACATGGTTTAAGCTAAAACATTTTGGCAGCAGCTCAGATTTTAGCCATTCCCCCAACCGTCCTGCTCATGTTCAACTTAGATTATATATGTGCATTTCTTTTCATTGTTTTACGAAAAAGTGATATTTCAGTTATTGGTCTGACCTATTTTGCTTTCATTTCAGACTTTGATAGGGACCAATGTGATGTCCCGTTGATTTTTTGCAAAAATTAAACGTTGGAGCAAATTTTTAACATAACATCAGCCACCAAAAATGACTTAATAGTACATCAGCCACAAGAATTGAGCTTAAACCTTAATTTTTTGGCGATAGAACGTTTTCTCATGAACATATTTTCCAGAAAATTAAAACAATCCATTTTGGACATATTTTGGCGTAAACATGCTTGATAGGGACATGTGTCTAGCAGATTTTGAAGAAAACAACAGATTTTCGCGAGGGAAAACAAAAAAAAAACACAACAAACCTTGCAAGGTTTTGTTTCAATAACTTTATTTGTTAGGACAGCTAGGAAGCTCACATAAAAAACCGAGTCAAGCGTTAACATCGCAGATCCGAATGGGATATGTCATTAAAGGAAATATTTGAATATAGTGTGCTTACCGTGTGAAAATATTCCAACAGGTATCAAACTTTCCCGATTTTTCCCGCCATATTGGAAATCAGCCACCAAATTCCTCGCTTAACGTACGTCAGCCACCATTTAGGCTGAAGCCCCTGTATTATGTTACTTGTTTGGTAACGATATGATATGTGTCAATCTCTGAGACTTTTGGGACAATTCGGCAAACGTCATTTCGAGTAAAATGATCTCAAAATCGCGTTACGCACAAATCTTATTATTTTTTCCTTATTCCTAGTATTTAATGATACTTACCGAATATTAAGTATTATCCCAGTGTTTATAACATATTGTACGTCTGAACCCAGTACCGAATTCGTTATTAAAAATTAACCTCGTGTACTTCTTTGTATACGGCTATTACGTCCCTTAATTCGATATACGCCACAGATGCAAACAATGATTCACATACGAACAAAACACTTACATGTAACGATGTAATGCTTCTGATGTGCTTCTTTGAAGAGAAATCATTTCCAGGAGGTGATATTTCCACGACACCTGTTTGAATCTCAGGGGCATTTGCCACCCGCATACTGGTTACTGGTACACACGCCGGATGAACGATCAGATTGGTTTCCGGCAGAGATTCATTAAACTCTAGTTGACTGTGTGCAGGGGTTAAAGTCGGGCGTTTAGCAGATGTGGGAAAAGTGAGATGCTATCACAGAAATTGGTCGATCTATGCTCGTAGGATTGAAATTTTGAAAACATTTTATCTTGGATTAAAAATGTTGTCAAAACATAATAAACATAATAAATTATACTTCACGGAGCCAGTATATTTATCTATTAACATCATGCTGTTTAAGAAAAAACAAACAAATTTCTTGATAAAGCCATGCAATAAGCACTAGAGAAGTGCATGTTCTTCCGTTGTAAATAATAGTTTGATGGCAAAGTAATGGAATCCTGCTTTTTTAAGTTATTAATCATGTTTGATAACGCACGAACTAATGTAAAAGAGATGATAAAAGAACAGCTTTAAGCAAGAACGATTTATGTAATATAGGAAAATATGTAATGGCTATATAACTTGTGTTTAAGACGGTTACTTTTATGTGACAGCAACGACTCTATATATGAACTTAATAAGTTTAATTGTCAGTTTCGTAATATGTAACTGACAATTATATAATTAAATTGACGGGACAGTTACATGTATCCATATCACAAATGCAGTAGTTGCGGATTGTATCAACAGAAGAAAAACAAGACAGATGCAAAATGTTGTGCTTGAGCCTGTCTTCGTGCAGGCGTACTTGTAATACAGATGAATGGATAAATTCGTATCCCCAGGTTCCCATATATGCATATTGTTGCATATTTCTCGCGAGTTTTTTGCTGAAATGATACCACAGGAACAGTTTTGTATTTTTACACCTTACGTCATTTAGATGTGGAGATATATATCACTTATGCCTCTCAAATTAGTCCTATATATACGATAGATACCAGGAGATATTTATTACTTCTTAAACAGAAACATACACACACTACTAACTGGTCTTTAAAGTGTTGATGTTTAAAACAGTTTACATTTGAATATCATGTTTGGTAAACAGTTGCTGGCTTGCTTGAGCTACTGCAGGGGGACACTTGCTAAGAACATTACCTCTTTATAATGGTTGAAATTATTTTTGAGCCAATGACAATGCAGTTTTTTTCAAATATTTCGAACCTTAATTCTCATAAAGTCGCGCGTCTGAAATGTGTTTATTATAGGTCGATTTCCTCCATAATATTGTTCTAACATTTATTGATAAACATGTATAGTTCGTCGACGATCTTCTACAGTGTTCAAGGAGGCGTGACCTAGAAAGTCTGAAAAAGGAAAATCTTATAAATATTTTAGCTTTGACTTGTTTGGCTTATGATAATCTTCTTAAATTTCTTAACTCTTTATTTCATATATACGTCTGTTATCACATAGGCGACCAGTTTAGATCAAGATCACCTATTAAATCAATGTCATCTGATCAGTATTTTACACTTTTTTGTCACAAATAACCTAGTGAATCTGACAGGGAGAAGTGTCGGTCATGATCAGACTACACGGATGAGCCCGTTGAATGGGAAATAAACTATTTTACCATGCTATAAAATTTTTCTTAATGAATAAAGGGTAAAATGGAATTTCCACTGTTGAAACCTTGTTACTCAAAGCAATGATAGACTGCTACACAGGTTGTTTTTTTCCTGAGAATCAGTTCACATGGTGTTTTCAGATAAAGAAATTTCATAATTCATTTTCTAAAATATTCTCTCAGTATGTTTACGGGCCATTGAATGACAAAACTACTTTCACTTCGACTATTGATTTTTGCATACCCATATATGGTTATTTAGGCGGCGACTGTTTTGTCAGTTACAAAAATAATTTCGACCATTATCACGCCGGGGGAACTCTGATATGAAACTCGTCTTGCGCTCCCGACAAAATCATATCAGCCGCTTCCGGGGTTCCATATCAGACAGAAAATTGACACCGAAAAAGGTAGGTCATCCTAATTTTTCATCGATCACATAAATAAGGGCCCATTTCCCGGAAAAACTCGAATGCTATTCGACCCTCCTTTGAATCACGAACAAAATGATATAAGTCTTTTTTGGATCAGTTCAAAATCGACTGTAAAAAGATGTTGAAAGCGAGGATTGATCATAACTGTAGGCCGCACTTGAAACATTTTTGAAATAGTACGGATTTTATCTCATTATTAAGTGACAGTTACTTGCATGCACGTGTTACCTTGGATCATAAGTTCAATCTGGTATAACTTTGATGGCCGCAAATTTATGACTGCTTAGGTACTTATTAAAATATTTTTGAGCTCCATATCAGGCAGCACAGTTCCATATCAGACAACGTAGTTTCGCATCAAAATGTTTTTAGCATGTATAATTATAAGTGAAAGGGTATTTTAAATTTAATTATTTTAATGTTTTGTGGTAAAATGATTATCAAAATTAAATTTGTCCTTGCTTATAGAGTTTCTTTTCCAATATTCAGGGTATGGATCGCTTGGGTCAGGGCATACTAACGTCGGATGGAGTTGATTAACCAGGGACCGTTTCTTCGACACAACAATCGGAAGAAAGCAAAAGAAGAAAACATTTAAGTTTCAAGCTTGGTATCAATTTAATGAACCACGACAGGGTAAAATGCCTTTCCGGCAGAGTGTGCACAATCAAGGAAACCAAAGTTGTAATGGCGAAACAATGTGAACTTTACTTTTACAAACGATTTATGGTCTGCCGCAGTATCATGTACGACTTCCAAGTGTATGCATTAGGTGTATTACCAGTGACAGACTAAAAAATACTTTCAATGATTTTAATGTTCAAAAATATGCGATATTATTAATTTGTATAAAAACATCTGTAACCTGGCTTACATGCCATTTGTTGCGATTCTTTTAGAAGTGTTAATTTTATAGTAATGCATCTCAGAAAGAAGACATTAATTTTTTAAAAGCAAAACTGATGTAAATTGTGATATTTCAAGCTTAATGTGCATAAATTAATAAAAATGAAAGTCTTGCTTGGATACTGGTATGTGATTTTCAAACAAAAACACACATTTTATATTTATTTTTTTATTTTTAAAAAGGAACTTTTGAAGTAAAACACAAAGGAAATATGTATTTTATCTTTAATTTTTAAACGATTTTAAAATTTATATTTAAATCAATAAAAGAATAAAACTTTGAGAATATATCTCCAGTGTGTAGTTCACATGGTGTCGTTTGAATTTTTTGTTCTGCAATCTCGACAGGTTTTTCATTGATTTTTATCAACACAGGTCTGCACTTGGGCTGTGTACTTCCCTTTAACAATAAATAATTTGCTGTGTTTATTGCAAGCAGATTTTGTTCCCGGCAATATGATGTCTAAGAGTCCGCTTGTACTCAGATTGCCCACTGCATTATGTCCCATAGGAATCCTAGAATTTCTCCATGTATGACACTGGTGAAAGATCAGATTGTTGTAATAATTTTTTATGCAGATGTACAATTCAGTGCGCTCCATGTCTTTACCGTCTTTAACTGAAATAGATTAAAACACATCAAAGTTAGATCATCACAATTAAACAATCTATCATAAATATTCCTACAAGACCAATTCTGATATGGAACTCAGCTGCCTGATATGGAGCTCAAAAATATTTAAATAAGTATCTAAGCAGTCATAAATTTGCGGCCATCAAAATTATACCAGATTGAACTTATGATCCAAGTTAACACATGCATGCAAGTAACTGTCACTTAATAATGAGATAAAATCCGTATTATTTCAAAAATGTTTCAAGTGCGGCCTACAGTTATGATCAATCCTCGCTTTCAACATCTTTTTTACAGTCGATTTTGAACTGATCCAAAAAAGACTAATATCATTTTGTTCGTGATTCAAAGGAGGGTCGAATAGCATTCGAGTTTTTCCGAAAAATGGGCCCTAATTTACATAACCGATGAAAAATTAGGATGACCTACCTTTTTCGGTGTCAATTTTCTGTCTGATATGGAACCCCGGATGCGGCTGATATGATTTTGTCGGGAGCGCAAGATGAGTTCCATATCAGAGTTCCCCCGGCGTGATTATATACGTTATAGTTTATTTTAAGGCTTGTATGAAAAATTAAACGGTCGCCCAGCTGCGCTGGGCCTGACCGTTTAATTTGCATACAAGCCTCAAAATAAACTATAACCTATACTTAATTGACGTAGTGGTGTGTTTAATAACTAACAGGTACAACTAAACGTGTTATTCAAATCGTAAAGATGTTGATTACTTTGTCATTTCATAACATGAGCAATACAATGCATGTGTTTAGTTTATATAATTTTCATTTAATATAACAATTAGTACTAGTCGAAGGCACACGATAATGTTGTAAGAACTGTGTGACAAACCCTATTTGCTTTTCTTTTATTATGCACAGATATGCAGATAAACCGGTAAAACGAATGGAAAATTATATATGTTAAAGATTTATATATGTTGTATGTGACAGAAGTGTTTTAACTTGTCTTTGTCATGCATTCAATACCAAGAAACCGATCGGAACATGAATGCTGGTTTACATGTATTCACGGTGACTCATGAGCGTTAATATTCAACCCTGTTATACATTGCGAATTTAATATGTTTTATATAGATGGTTTTTTCCAGAATATTGATTTAAGATTGGTTTATTATTAATGAAATTAATATATATCCTTGAAAAAAAGTTGTCCTTCATTTGACTTCTTCAGTAAAAACATCAATTTCAGTGGAATCAAATGAATGTAAAACATGGTTATTCCGAGTGCGAAAACATGTTTTATTTATTTTTAAATGGAAAAACTGTTTGATGATACCTGATACACTGCAAATATGTATAGATTATTTTTAAACAATGACTGAGCAGATTTAAGTGTAGCTATTATTAATGATAACGTTTATTTCATTCCTTTTTTACGAGATCCTATGAACATGATATGAGCACAGGCGGTTCTTGTGCAATCACACGTGAGGCTTCATGTCTAGCAATCGATAACCTTATATTCAAAACGTAACGTTTTTGTTCTAACCTATATTACTATGTAAAACGGGTCATTTCGAAGACCTGTGATAACGTTTGTAGCGTATTCATGAAAAGTCATCCGTTTAACGCAATATTAGCCGTAAATACACGAAATATACCAGACGTTTTTTAAAATTATAATCTTTCGGTAAATGTGACTAACTGTATACTATAAAATTGTCGGATATCTGTACTGTTACTCACGATTCGATAACTACGTACATTAACTTCTGTAACATATTCAGAGAAATTTTGTTTTCAAATCAATAAGTTAATTCAAAATATCCTCAATTAAAATTTAAAATTAAGTAATATCTTTAAACATTTATTTTCTGAGATACCATCTTCTTCGGCAAAACCTACCGACTCTATACGATATGACTGATTAAAAACCTAAAAACTACTTCTTACATCTAAATGAAACTCAACATGGTGTTAATTACCATGAAGATATAACAAAACTGTATACACAATACTTTTATCACTGAAAGGAAGGTCTCCATAAATAGTTTATGAAAACGCATTTGCCCTCACGCATAACAAAACAGTCACTTATAACAAATAAATTTTAATGTTTTCCTCATCATTTATCGGTTTTCAATGGATGTTTTTAAAAACACTTAAGTTTTATAACATCCCATAAAACCGAAATATTTCTAAAATTATTCTCTTTTGAGAGTGAATTTTTGTAAAGTGACTTTGAAACTTTTACAGTTATGATAACTGACGGTATCCGCGTTTTAATTTGAAAATATACATATCCGAGGTTTGGTGCGATTTACAGATAATCTAACTTTACAAAAACTGATATAACAATATTGATACCAACACATCTTGAATGGCCACAACCAGAAGACATATCCTTCTCACAGATCAAATAACAGATAGGAAAAAAGAAAGCGTGGGTTGATAAAATAATCAATTTCAAATAGAACACCATTAAAAAATTCACGAATAAGAAAAGCCGATGGGTTACAGCCTTGGAACTTTCAGTGGCAAAAAATTTGCTACTACGGGTCTAAACCAGGTTCTTTTGGTGCGCCAACTTCACACTTACCCCTACAGGTTTTCCTATGAACGAACAAGAACATGTTGTCTTCTTGAAGACTTAAGAGTTTTCGGGGAGTTTCAGTTATCAGTTTTAATGATTACCTTTGAAGCAGACAAACAAATAATAAAGAACAACATAACACGCCAGCGCCAATTGAGTAAGCCACCAAACATTTCCGCATAATGAAAGCAATAGTCATAATAATGGAGTTTGATTCATGTAGTCAATAATTAAAAAAAGTGACATTTATTCCAATAGACAATTGTAAAATTGCATATAAAACTCGTTGGCACAATCGTGTCAATTTACGCGCATAAACCCCATAGCAGATCATAATTGCTAGTCAACAATATATGACAAGAGCAATCATTCAAATACTGAGAAGCAAACAACAGCATAGACACTGAACACTTAGAGGTGTTGCTGCTAACCGATATTTAATCTATTTCAATTATGTTTCAATAGAATGATTAAATCTTATTCAAGTAAATGTCGTTATGATAGCTTTCACAAATCTATTCCCGTATCAAGTCCAGGGATGGTACAATTATTATAAAAAAAAATATAATTAATTACAATTAAAATGAAAACGTTTTAGTTAAATTACAACTACAATAACTTTAGTTTATATATTGTAATTAATTAATTACAATTATTTTTAGCAAATTAATTAATTATATTTTGAGTCAATTTCAAAACTTCATAATATTATTTAATAATGTAGAACTCGTCAGTTTAATTTCCTTGCATACATGATCAATCTTGAGTCAAGAAAGAAACAGTGTTAATGGTGGCTCCTGTGATTAACTTTGGATGCAAAAAAAGCTACACAATAAGGCACTTTCAATGTTTCTTAAATCGCATGCAAGCGTAAATTGTGCACGATAAAATGGGCTAAAACTAACATGATACTATCTAAATAGATGGAAAGGGATCTTTGAATGTCATCGAAAACGACAAATTTGGAAATATTATAGGCTCGGTTTGATTTGTTCTGTTCATGAGCAGTAATGGAAATGCATTGGCGACTGAAGACCACGAAAGTCCCGTCAAAGTGCTCGTTACTGGTATAATTTTATGTTGGTTTTAAAACAAACCTGATAGTATACGTTTATGCAAAAGAAATATCTCATTTTGGATGTTTTGTTATCATAAAAATAAAAGATGTGTGAAGTTAGCGGCGTGAAGTTAGCGGCCTGGCGGCGTGAAGTTAGCGGCCTGGCGGCGTGACGTTAACGGCCTGGCGGCCTAGCGGCCTGGCGGCGTGAAGTTAGCGGCCTAGCGGCGTGAAGTTAGCGGCCTGGTGGCGTGAAGTTAGCGGCCTGGTGGCCTAGCGGCGTGAAGATGGCTGAATTTATCGCAATTAACGTTGATCTTAAAAACTGATTGAAATCTATTTTTACAGATATAATGTAAATTGCAGGGGTGTTTAAGAAAGTTATCGACATGATTTAGCTTTTATTTTTTAAATCAAAGTTCTAGCTTATCTGTAAAAACGACTCGGAATCTATTTGTACATTTACTCCCATGTACTCTTTGTAAATTACATTTCAGTTGATGATAAAGAACTAAGTTTGATTGTTTAACTTTTCGAAGCCTGGCGGCCTAGCGGCCTAAACTTAAAATTTATCATAATTTATGTTTATCTTAAAAATGTCTTGAAATCGATTTTTCAGCATGTAATGTACACTTCAGGGGTGAATAAGCAAAATATCAACAAGAACAAACTTTGATATTTTTTTTAAGTTTTCGAAGCCTGACGGCCTAGCGGCCTAAACTTAATATTTATCATAATTTATGTTTATCTTAAAAACGGCTTGAATTCGATTTTTACAGCATGCCATTTACATTTCAGGGATGATCTAGTAAAATATCAACAAGACTAGCTTTGATTTTAGTTTTCGAAGCCTGGCGGCCTAGCGGCCTAGACTTAATATTTATCATAATTTATGTTTATCTTAAAAACGACTTGAAATCGATTTTTACAGCATGCAATGTACATTTCAGGGATGATTAAGTAAAATATCAACAAAAACTAGCTTTGATTTTTTTAAGTTTTCGAAGCCTGGCGGCCTAGCGGCCTAAACTTAATATTTATCATAATTTATGTTTATCTTAAAAATGTCTTGAAATCGATTTTTTCAGCATGCAATGTACATTTCAGGCGTGAACAAGCAAAATATCAACAAGAACAAGCTTTGATTTTTTTTAAGTTTTCGAAGCCTGGCGGCCTTCTTGATTCTTTGAAATTCGATTTTATGCATGTTTTGAATGTCCAGCAGTGCGTTCTGCGTAATGTTTGACGATAGAACAAATCCATATTCTGCATATAACCGCAATTACGGAGGCTCGGATCTGTACAGTCTTCTAAGCTTGTCAAACAATCTATACTTGGAATCAGAATTTAAACCCTCGCAAACATATATGTTTACATTTAAGATATGTCCCTCTTTTAATGAAATAAATATCCGAAACCGAGACCAGCCTCGGATTGGTGCCTTACGTCTTTCGCTTTAACCTGGATTTCTTTGATGCGGTCTCTTCTGGTATGTAGAATAATTTTCAGATCTCTTTTGCTGCGAGTAAAATGGTATATAGACATGAAAACTGTTCATCAACTGGCGGATATTTAGGACGACGTAATGTTTACTTATACATAGAATGTCATATTAAATCCTTTTTTAAGATCAACCTAAATTGTGATAAAGGCAGCCATCTTCACGCCGCTAGGCCGCCAGGCCGCCAGGCCGCTTACTTCACGCCGCTAGGCCGCCAGGCCGCTAGGCCGCCAGGCCGCTAACTTCACGCCGCCAGGCCGCTAGGCCGCTAGGCCGCTAACTTCACACATCTTTTTTCGCTATAACTTTCGTTAATTGCAGGCGATAGCCCCCCCCCCCCCCCCCACCACCACCCCCGACAGTGAAAAATGCTATGTTAATGATGATAGAAGAGCGCTAACTTCACACATCTAAAAATAAAATATATTTTTCTTCTTAATTGACTACTTTGCTAACGTTGAGCGTTGACGTTAGTCTCGTACGTCATTTTTTGTCGTAAAAGCATAAACACTCAGAACTATTTATAAATAACCTAAAACGAAAAAGTTAATCAAATTCCCTAACTGCCAGACCACTCAACAATTGAAAGCACGAAATGATGTGCAAAATGGAATGCAAATATGGCATGAAACCCTTTTGAACGTGTTGTGGTTTAAGTAGAGATGATTGTGTAGGGTTGGAGTTAATTCATCAAGACAATTTGTACATGTTTGTATTCGTCCATATGATAACTATTCGAGACAGTGTAACACTTATTGCTTTTAAGATTTAAGATTTTAATTAAGGTTTAAATTCAGTTTTTCATTCATTCGTAGCATGGAGTGTATTACGTCATCTTCCGGGTTGAAGGTTATAAAACTGAGTTTGGAAACTGGTCGCCATTTCAGCCAATCAGATGCTTGAGATTTGAGAGTGGTTTCCATGCTCAGTTTTATAACCTTGGGCACTGTTTGATCCAAATTACTTATAATTTTTAAGTATTCCAATGGTTAATGATAGTTTGACCGATCCGATAATGATATTTCCTCCAGCTGGGTGCGAACCCGCTCCGTCACGGCGACAGCGCTCAGCCCTGCAACACCGACGACGCAACCAATTGAGCTTACCGGGAAAACCCCACAAAAGGTTGATCGGATAGTCCTGATATACGTAATCATCACTACACGACATCGGTAACGGGTTATTTTACTATAACAGTACTGACTATATGTACGGGGAGACATTTTCCGGCCGCCACACTACACAAATAGCGTTACTATGAATTTCAAATGATATTGCCATTATCTGGGAGCGAACCCGCACCGTCACGGCGATAAGAACTAATCAAATAAATACAGATTTTTTGTAAAAAATATCAGTCTATACGTTAATTAGTTTACATCTGATGGTGAAAATACGGCGAATTCACACGAACTTCTTTTTACTGAATGGTATGATCGGGAGTGCAATTCAAATGACTCTCACATTTAAATGAGCTTCTTCAAGATAGTAAATCGAATGAAAGCTATCCAGTGGAGGAAAGTAATTACAAATTGAGATGTTTCGGTTATTACAAATTAAGATGTTTAGATGAAAATCGTGAATCAACACATTGGGGAATTTTTCTATAACGCATCGCAATATATATTAAAAAATCATACTAATTTTATTTCAAGAGCTCCCAGAAATTTTCATTTTATGTAATAAAGTAAACGTGTTTTGATAAACTTGTTAAAATTTTTCTTTTTATTTTATTATTAATATCAATAATAAGTGTTTTACTGTAGATGTGTATCACAAGTTTGGCGTCTACTTTAACTTGAATGTGTATCAAGTATAAAATATAGCATTGATCTTTGTAAACGAACGGTTAACTTTTGATTCCATCATTAAAATCTCTAAGCATGTGTGTCCCACGCAAACGGATATCTATTACATGGCATATGACAACATACCTTTTATCACTATCCTTTCATTATTTCGAATATAGATAGTCTCTTCCATCCCCACCTCTCTCTCTCTCTCTCTCTCTCTCTCTCTCTCTCTCTCTCTCTCTCTCTCTCTCTCTCTCTCTCTCTCCCTCAGCGTCCGAGTTTTAATGGATCAAAACATAATTTGCATCTTGTTTCAAATGTTTTAATACCTTATTCATGTTATTAATGGTTATTTCATGTGTAAAAGGCGTTGTGACAAAAGCAGAAAACAAAAGCCAAACAGGCAGACAGATATTCCTATTAGTGTTAATCCTGTTAGATATTGTGTTTAACTTTTGTTGGTATGTTCCCGTTAGCATTTGTTCGGCATGCTGTTGATGCTTTCAACAAATCAAAATACTTCCAAAAACACATAGCCATGACCTTGAGTAACTTGTTATTGTGAATAATTATCATTTGATGTCTTTTCTCCTCCCTTACTTCACAACCAGCAAGCTTGATATTTACTCCTTTATATGCATCCGGAAACTAACACGTTGCTTAATTAAAACTGCACTGTCACAGTCTCATTCCAGTCATAAAAATAATTAATTATATCGCATATATTGCACACCTTATCGAACTAACGGACGGCTGTATACAGGACGAGTGATGGATGTTTCCTGTAACAAAACAATACAAAAGTATCTAGCTCTAAGGGTGGCTAGTTTCATAATCAATTTACTTGTTGTAAAAGCACATTGCAATGATTACATGTAATAACTCGGTTACTGAACCATTATTTAACGTTTCATTTTGGACACTTAAAAATAGGGAAGTTAATATTGTTAATATGTATTTTATCGGTTCTGTCATATCAGACATAGGTTATATTACACCACTTATGATATACCTCCTGCTTTTTAAGGTTTACCTCTGGCGCCTGGTGTGATACTTGAGCGTTATTTTCTCATATTCCCTATGTATTTGAATGCTGTTCAGTTCAATCTATTATTGGTCGTTGTGGCTAACGTATTCTTTTATTGCGATAATTCCCGCCTGTCCTGCCGTTATCAGTTACGGACTCTATCGACTTGCTGCACTACTGAAGTACGGAGTACGGGGCGGTATGCGGTATGTCGGACGTATACTGTGGAAAGCCTTTGTTCATGAAAATTCATTAGTTTAAAGCTTTCACATTAAAATGGTTACCGTTTTACATATATACACCACATCGTTTGCAATATGTACTGCAGTATTTTTTCTTCTTGCCTTCTTGTCCTTTCAAACCAGGCAGAAATGCAAACAAATCAATCACCAGGTAATAATTACTTGATAAAGGCATGTTGTATTGCCCAAAAGCAATAATGAAAGAAAACACAAGTACTAGTAATTGCCTTAGAACGCTTAAAGCGGACAGAAAACTTTTTTAAAGGTGAAAATATATATTATCCGGAGTTGCCATAATCAGAACACGCAGCCTTCCCTAGCAGCCAAAAAAAAGAGAGAAAAAAAGAGAATGCGTTTAATAATTGACCGATTAAAGTTTCTAGAGAATCATATGATGGTTGCATCAGACTGACAGAAAAAAGTGTTTTTCGAAAACTATTCAAGTAATAATTAAAATACTTAATTACATTTGTACAATGTGTATAAATATTGGTAAAACTTCATTTAAATATTTGAATTGGTAAAACTTCATTTAAATATTTGATCAGAGATTAAAACATATCAATATGTAAAAAGAATAGAATGTGAAGAAAATGTTTTCACCGCATTAAAATGAGTATTAAACAATTCTGAATGACACTGTCATAAACACGTTACGCGGCTTATATTGATTCTCCCTAATACATCATAACAAAACACACCAAACGATATTTTGTAGAAAAAGAGAATAACCTTTAACGTGCAATACAGATATACAGATAATAGACTCATTTCCATTTTACTTTAAAATAATATATATTTGTTGATCTGATATACATTGTGTACATAGGTATTATCAATTTTATGTCATGGAAATATAGATCATATATTGTTGTCAAAACAATTCATCATCATTATTCACCATGTCAATTAATTGATAATATTTTTTTACATATCGTGTATCCATTGGCATTTAATTTTTTAATGCCAATAAATTTCACTCGCTTGTAAGAAGCCGTCAATACTTGAAAAAAAATGCACTCTTGTCCTCCTTACATTTTTGGCTGCGTGGGCAGGCTGTGTTTATGTGGCGATTCCTGAAATGCGTATTTCACGTTTTAGCATCTCTCATTTCTCCCTTTAAAACTAATTATATCACTAGAAAAAACAACATTAAAGTTTTATTTCCAAATAAATTCACTATCTGATGAGCGAAAATCAAAAGCATGACAGTAAAAATCGATGTTTTTTTGGAAACCATGACATTTACTTCGATCGAGATGAACTGTTTACTTTAAGAATTTTCGTTGAATGTAATATGACTGAAATAACCACTCCATCTTAACTTGTTCAATCATTGACCGGAAGTGTTCATGCTGAGTCACGTACCCGACTGAAGCATAAATCTGATAGAAATCTGACCCCTCTGTCTCAGGTAATCTTAAATCCTTTAAACGTTTAAATTAAATTTATGTGCTTGTAATATACCTTCGATTGTTGTTAAAGAAAATTTATTATTTCAAAATATCATGTTAAAGAAAACAGTTTATGAAAGATAAGGAAGGAAAGTCAGAACAAAAACAAAAAAAAAGTATTATACTATTATATACGCAAGGAAGTCTATTTGTTGCATCTTGAAATTAAAACGAGACAGTTTGCAGACACAATAATTATTTTGTATTGTCTAGTTTGATCATGTTATATCACAAAATCCTTAGTGATGGTCCAGTTGCCATTAGTCTGATAGCTAGCCAATCTATAAAACTTACCTAAGCGTGAAGCGGAAATCATCTACATTTAGAGTATTTGCTTTTAGAAGACAGGCAAAATGTAAAATTAACCATCGACTTCCTGTTTCAAATAATAAAAAATAAGTTTGATACCGTGATTATCGAAAAACAATATTGACGCAATCCCTAATGATTTAGATGTTAGATACGCATAATGATGCAGAAAAACCAAGAGCATACACAAACAGTTTCCTGACACAACCAAAAGATCTGTTCCTCAGTTATGAATTAGGATTGCCGCCTAGCGATATTTGTACACTGGTGTTTAAACCGGGTTCTAGGTTGAATCAACCTTACTCCCGCTTGTCATATTTAAAAGAATTATCATGCAGTTGATCTGGAACAGGAGTTCAACAGGAGTTCTCATTTTAGTGTCTTCGAATTTGATCGGAATTTTAACATGTGCTTTTTCTTTACTTTTAGCTGTCTATAGTGGCAGTGCTTTCTGGCATTAGCTATTCCAGATTTTCTTTAAATTCTCGATTTTGAATACTGTTCTTTTTAATAATAGTAAAAAGGTGACTGGAACAGGACCCACCACACCCAGAAAACATAGTCTCCTCCCCAACCCAAACAAACTCTGCCTTAAAGAAGTCAGTGGCAAAACAATTGTGGCGTTTCAACCATGTTCTAGAATGCACCACCCTCTCACTTGCCCCAACTGGTCCTCACATAAACAAACAAGTACAGGTTGTCTCGGTGAATAAGCTCCAACAACCTTTAAACTCGAAAGACTTTTGGATATTGCCAATATTCGTCCCGTTCTTTATTCCCCTTTATTCGGATCTTAATTCATTACAGTACCTAGGTTCATTTTCCATTTGAACAACTTTTTGTTCTTATATTGCTTCGGGGAATAATGGAGGATTTCTAATGTCCCTTTTCATCTATTAGGAAGAAAACAGTTTTGCATATTAAAACTGTTGATATTCTGAAACAAATTCTATGCAATTTAATTAGTTTACCATAATTTTTCTATTTCTGCCTTTAATTACATGAATACCGCAATTATATGTAAATGTAGTATTTTTAATACAAAAAATCCAGTTCTTTATGAATCCCAACACTGATATCGCAAATATATCACCAATTAAATACTGCTGAAGTGAGATTGCTGTGAGAATGTGCTTTTGCATGTACACTTAACAAGTAAAAGCGGTTTCGGGTCATTACTCTTTTCTTTATTTCCAGCAATTATTGCAAAACTATAATAATTATAACAACTGCTTATTGGTTGGTCAGCGCTTCAAGTTATATAGTATAACTTGCCATGGCGTGATCGTTGATAATTGAAAATACTATATAAGAATGTTTATAGCGCTTAACTTTCCAAAAGCAATTACATACAAACCCACATCATTCACTCGCATCTTAACTATTGAGAAATTCAATACTGTTCGTCATTTTTATCTACAATGAGTTTCGTGCTTATGTTAAACACGTCTGATATTGTGTTTCAGTCGTGTTACTTTGTTCTGATTTGCATTTGTTGATGCGAGTTTTGTTGTTGTTTTTTCTCTGGACAACACACTTTCACTGAAACTGCGGGAACATTTTGAATGTAAAAGAAATAATATGAATCGAAACTTTGTTTATTTCAGGCTCATAACTATAAAATTTACAAACTTATGCATTAAACTCATCCTTTATCACGCAACCGGAAACCAACATGACGCTTAAATTTCAGTTATAAAATAAATTGTTGCACTTCTTGGGGTGAATTGACGACGCTGTCAGTTTTATTCTTGTCTCATAAACAATACAAATATCCTGCTTAGAGAGCGGCTAGTTTCATTATCAATCAACATATTGAAAAAAGACATTGCAATTAGAGAGTCGGTGCAGCTAGAATAAACTAAGTGCTCTCGGGAATTTAAAACGATGTGCCATTATCCTCTAATGTTTTAATTCGTACAACGACAATGGCGTTAGGACTTTTTATGAGAAATTCGAATTATTGCAAAGTGTAACCCAAGTTTAAAATAATGGTAAACTTTCAAGTATACATTTACAAATAATGCCGTACCCGGAGTTGGGATCATCTTTAAGAAAGTCGACGTCAAAGGAATAGTAAAAAACATTAATTAAGACGCCATAACTTATTAAATCAGAGAAAAGTGTCCCAACTGTATTTTACTGTACTTCATATTTTTGTTAATGCAACATAAAAATGCATTTTGAACCCCTTATTTGATCTAAGTATATAATGTGTGACCATTTTAAGACCCATAACTAAGTTTACAATTTATTCTTGTAATCTCTTTCATTGTAATTGTACAGCATGAACTTTGCATACATTTTTGCAGGAAACAAGGCATGGCACTGGTGAATGTAAAAGAAGCGTTTTTGGTTCTATATAAAATGATAGTGCCTCTAGCTGGGAGAGAACCCGAACCGACACGGCGACAGCGGCTAGTCCTGCAATTCCTGCGACGCAACCAACTGAGCTAGCCAGGACAACCCCCCCCCCCAAAAAAAAAAAGGTTGATCGGATAGCCCTGATATACGTAACAATAACTGCATGACATCGGTAACGGGTAATTTTACTGATTTACTATCAATTGATGGTATTAATTTTGTTTTAATTTTGCAATATTTTTAAATATGGATTTTCTACCGTCGCAAAACAAATCATAATCCGTGAAAATCAAACGTCAAATGTTTCGTTACTTTGTGATATTATTTTGAAACTTTATTATAAACTTTTGCCTTCCCTTTGTTTCTGATATTTAGTTGTCTGCATGTGACTCTTCCTGATGATACCATATAACCCGTTCCTTGTTCATGATGATAACATCGAGATATTTAGGGAGAAAGAATTTCAAGATAGGCGGCAGTAAACGTTTTTTTCTGATATATCGCAAAACCGAAGAATCACAGCCGACAAGACAAGTCCACTTTCTCCCTACTAGCACATACCTGAAACAGAAAGGGCACATAACTGCTGACATCACAATGACATTCAGTGTATGAAAACAAAGCAAAATTATATTCAAAACATATCAGTTGAATTTTAAGCACCATTGACCTTCAAATTTTGGTCGCGAAAACTGGTCGGCCGACGAGGCAAAATTTCAAACATTCATCGGTTCACAGCTTTCTTATTGCCAACAACCAAAATAAATGCTTTCCACACATGGTGAAAGCCCTACTGTTTCATAAAATCATACTCAAAATATACCATTACCATCAAGATTTTGCACTACTCACACTTGTTTGTATGACCCTTGAGAATTGCAAGTTAAACTGAAGCCAGAGCCAGAAAGCATTAGTTTCGCATTTCCAAGCACCTGCCTCACACTGAAAGTGTCAAGGTCAAAAAGAGCATGTCAGGCAATTGTTGGGGATCATAGCTACACATGTGAAACTGCAAATATAGCATCTAAAAATATTTTAAAGTACCATGAAGCTTACAGTTTGCCCACTTACCTCTTATCTTCAAATTTGACCGGGGCCAATACGCATCTATGGCTTAATACTCTTTACTGCTACCATATAGTTGTTATATGATGATAAAAACAATCACGCTTGGTTTGTAAATTGTATGTTCGTTATAGACAGACTACGACGCCTTTGTAACAATATTAAAAAGTTGTAGCATATGCAAAGCTAAAGATAAAATATACAAGAAAAAAAATATCGTCACGTATTGCCTTTACTTTTGAATGTGCATTGAGTTTTGTACCTAAAGGTTTTTCTTCATTTGTAGGTTTTTTCCAGGATAGACATTTATTTGCAGCTGATTACACTTGTGCGCATAATATTATCTATTTATAAAACATTTTCCTTTTTTATTTGCCGAATTTTAGTAAACAAACCCCTGTGTGTGTCGTTTATTATTCTCAACATGAATACATCACGATGAAATCTTCATATTAGTGTTTGTTAGTGTTTGAACTAAATTAAATCGATTGAACTTAACGGTTTTGTTTTATATCACAATTTTCTGAGTCCAATGCTCTTATGTAAGTTTAGTTTAGTTGCTTGTCAATTATACAAGAGATCCTATAAGCGCTCATGTATAAATTATCCTCCGTGGCTCGATATAATATAAAAGAAATCGAATTGTAAGCTTTTTCCTTTAAATTTAAACTGCTATGGAAAGACCAGGGAGTCACATAATATTTTAGAAAACCTACCAAAGCTAATTGTTTTCCGCAACAATTGCATATTGTCAATGTTCTCGGCAAAGTAACTGAAGACTGCTACCAAGCCTTCACACGTAACATTAGACAGGTTGCCACACATATATGACATTTCACATTAATGAGGCTTCTGATCATTTTACATGTTTTGGTGCAAGTGAATGAAAGCATAGAGTGTTTCGACGTAGTGGTTCTGTATACATTCAGAATATTTGACACGGTTAAAGAGAAATAAATCCGATGCGATCTCGCGTATATGATTTTATGTTTTTACAGACAACTATGATACAGCTGAATTACCAATATCCCAATATCGAAAATGCTAAAGATCTGATATCACTATGGTGTCATGTTGAAACACATCTTTATTTTCTGAAACAATATATTCGGCTTATAATAACGTACAACAACACTGAAACATTTGGATAAAGTTTTAATACTACTCAGTGTAAAATTACAATCGCCACTTGAAGTGTGCAACATTCAATTGTTATAAGCGCGTGTGATAAGACGTTTGGCAGCATATAAACAAAAATTATTTCAGATATATTTATTAAAATAATATTACTTTTTAACTTTTTTGTAAATAAAAATAAAATGTATGTCAAAATTATATTGGAGAAATGCAAAATCATATAATTTTAAAATAGCGATTTTTTCAAGATTACACCGTTTAAAAAAATTAAATTGTCAAGAATACAAATAATTAAGAAAATAATTTAGTGAGATACTGAACTGATGAACTAAACTTAGTGAAAAAAAAGGAAAAAAAAAAACAGAGGATAAGTCTCTTTTCCCGGTTTTGGTAATTTTCTGTGTAACAAAACCCTTTAGCTCAATAGTACACCATGAACATAAATCACGGCAACAAAAAGGGGAATGAAGAAACCGCATATATTAAGGGATTACTATTGATTTGATAAAGTGACTTAACCTTATGTTTCGGCTAAATTAGAATAACTTATACTGACTGTAAATTAAGGGTTGATGCAGCAAAAATTGTGGATTGAAAATGCTAGGAAATAAACTTGTTTTGGGTAGATAAAATTTATCTTGGATATGATGAGCAATACGAAAAGAAAAATGTTGGCTGGCAAAGAATGTCTGAATAACATTGTCATTGTTGTTTTGTATAATAACAGATCATGATTTTGGTTTTTGGTTACAAACTAGGTTTGAAACTATCGAAAACTTACCAAAATGAGAATACTTAAACACACTAAAGCTAGTTTTGTCATCTTTAATATAAAATAAATGTAAAATAATGTTGTATGACAACTACTAAGCAGCATACGTTCTCTTAAACTTAAAGCCGGATGATATAACAATATAACAGGGGAAATCGTTTTGTCTGACAAAAATGACTGTAGCACTTTTGATGTGTTGTTCTTGTTATTAGAATATAACAAAAACATGGTATCAAATCTAGCCATCCATTCAACAAATATAAACGTTTAATATGATACATAATCAAATGTAGAATACCAAAAAACATAGTGATGGTAACACTATTTCAAGCGATACCCTGTTATGTGTGTCGTGAGTGTTGTAGATGAATTATAAAATTATAATGGTTGAAATTATTTTTGAGCCAATGACAATGCAGTATTTTTCAAATATTTCTAACCTTAATTCTCATAAAGTCGCGCGACTGGAATGTGTTAATTATCGGTCGATTTTCTCCACAATATTGTCCGAACATTAATTTATTGATAAACATGTATAGTTCGTGAACGATCTTCTACAGTGTTCAAGAAGGCGTGACTTAGAAAGTCTGAGGAAAAGAAAATCATTGAAATATTTTAGCTCTGACTTTTTTGGCTTATGATAATCTTCTTACGTCTGTTATCACATAGGCGGCCAGTTTAGATCCAGATCACCCATAAAATCAATGTCATCAGTATTTGCACTTTCTCTTTTTTGTCACAAATAATCTAGTGAATCTTTAGACCTATATTTTATATATAGGTCTGTGGTGAATCTAACAGCGAGAAGTGTCGGTCGGGCTCAGACGGCACGGATGAGCCCGTTGATGCGGATATAAACTATTTTGCCATGCAATAAAAGATTTATTTATGAAGTAACGAGTAAAATGGAACTTCCAAGGATGAACCCTTGTTTCTCAACCCAAGGACAGACTCACGTTTTTTTTTTCCTGAGAGTCAGTTATGTTCACATGGTGTTTTCAGCAAAAAAAATGCATAATTCACTTCCTAAAATATTCTCTCAGTACATGTTTACGAGCAATTGAATGACAAAGCTAATGTCAGTTTGACTATTGATTTTGTGCATACCCATGTATGGTATATACGCGGCGACTGCTTTGTCAGTTACAACAAGAAATATCTTTAACAAGAAATATCTTTAAAAAAGATAAACGGCGTAGATTGTATATGAAATGATACAGTTTGTAGCTGGTATTATTCAATTCAATCTTGATTTGCGTGTAAATTAAATAATTTCATTATGAATCCTTCACAATGACTTAATAGTGGACTCGAAGTTTTGTCGCGTAACATATTACACGTAGTTGCCAGATTTAAGACACGTAAGCACATTGTGAAATCCTCAGTCGCGATAAAGAATGAGCTTTATATAAGAAACATATTGTAAAAGGCATTGGTTGTGTTTATTCTTAAAACATTATGTATCAGTTGATATATCAATTGCTGAAAGAATAAAATATATTTAGTGAAGACTTCAAGACTTACATAGCGAACTCAGTGTTTATATCGCGTAGCATATTATATACAGCTGTTCGAATTAAAAGACGGGTAAACATTTCAATTACTGAAAGAGCTGGGATAAATTTCCATTAACTAAATAGTAAATACTCACAAATATAACAATAATTCAAGCTCGCAGATTTTATTACTCAAATTTTCAGCTTTACAGTGAAAGTGTATGTAACATCGTTTTCTTAAAGGTATCGCAAACATTGCAAATGGCGAAAACAGGCTAAAATTTAAAAAAATGAATTTTGGGGGAAATACTTATTGCCACCTAGATTTTAGTAAAGAAATGTATTAATCTATGGATGTAGTAAATGTTTGCAAGCTCAGTTTCGTCTAATTCATGTTCTAATTACCAAGCACATACTAAAACAAAAGAAAAACCGTTAGCATGAGAACTCTGAAATTCATGAACAATATACCAAAGCAACTCATACCTGAAATAAGTATATGCTGGTCTACAATGTTTAGTGCCAATTCATTAAAACAATGTTAGGGTTTTCAAGAATATCAAGGAAATCTTACTTCCTGGTTCAAAGTGAAAGTAGAAATCTATAGAAATCTACTTTCACTTTGAACCAGGAAGTAAGATTTCCTTGAATTTCTTGAAAACCCTAACATTGTTTTAATGAATTGGCACTAAACATTGTAGACCAGCATATACTTATTTCAGGTATGAGTTGCTTTGGTATATTGTTCATGAATTTCAGAGTTCTCATGCAAACGGTTTATCTTTTGTTTTAGTATGTGCTTGGTAATTAGAACATGAATTAGACTAAATTGAGCATGCAAACATTTACTACATCCATAGCTAAATACATTTCTTTACTAAAATCTAGGTGGCAATAAGTATTTCCCCCAAAATTCATTTTTGAAATTTTAGCTAGTTTTAGCCATTTGCAATGTTTGCGACCTCTTAAGGCATTTCCACTTACTTTCACTTTCATTTTGTATAGGTTGATATAAAAGAGTGACTGTATTGTTGTTGACAAAAATCCTAGACAATAACGAGTACTGTAGTGTGCCTCATTTCAACATATTTCAATACAAAAAATAGAAAAGATATAAACGTCATAGTATTAATCGTTTCAAACAGTTTTTGAACTAATTGATTAAAAATCCCACTAGATACCTCTTCACCCTGCTAGATGCCTCTCCGGTGGAAATAGCTACCAATCGAAATAGTTTATTTAATTTTACCGCTGCATAATAATACAAAACGAGTATTATTTACAACACTTCATTGGTTACTAAATTAGGTCAAAAGTGAGCTTAGACAGCTAACGCCGAAAAAAGATAAACGGCGTTGATGGAAAATATTTATATATACACGTATATAAGAAAGAAAGAAATACAGAGAGGCGAAGCAGACACAGTTTAGTTATTTTATTTTACTTGTTATAGCTGTTGACGAACCCTCCCTGCCTTCTTAGTATGACCTAGAGATTACGCGACCGAATCATGACAACTCATAAATTCATTGAAAGTGTCTTTAAAAAAATTTTCAAGCTGTTGCAACAATTTCATAAAGTGATAACAAGTCGATTAAAGAAGCAATGTCTTACATTAAGTCTTGATCTACATTTATTCAGTTTCAATAAAATACCTCTTGTAGAGTTAGAACTCAAGATGAATAAATGTCCTTGAAATTTAATAAAAATAAATACAAACAGCCTGTTACAAGAGCGAAATCTACCAACTTTTACGTAAATTAACTTTAAAAATAGTGTCCGTCCCGAGTATTGAACCCGGGGCCTCCGCTTGAGAGGCGAGAGTGTCATCCACTACACTACAATGAACTTGTTTTTTGTACTTGAAATTAACAATCAGTATCAAAGGAACTAGAAAGGAACCAGTAAGAACTAGAAATATATACACTTCTCTTTCGTTTTTACACTGTGTAAACTTGTATGCAAGTGTTTACCTGACACCCAAGAATATTCCATATAAAATTGTATTTAAGCCATCAATATTGACTTAACTGGTTATTTAAATCGTAAATTTTTTTTTTCTCCAATACAACACCCACTAACAACCAATCGAAATAATCTATCTGATTTTTCCGCTGCATAATAATAAAAATCCCACTAGATACCTCTCCACCCTGCTAGATGCCTCTCTGGTGTAAATAGCTACCAATCGAAATAGTTTATTTCATTTTCCCTCTGCATAATAAGAGAATACGAGTATTATTTACAACATTTCATGGGTCGAAAAACTAGGTCAAAAGTGAGCTTAGACAGCTAACGCCGAAAATAATTTCGACCATTATATACGTTATAGTTTATTTGGAGGCTTGTACGAAAAATTAAACGGTCGCCCAGCTGCGCTGGGCCTGACAGTTTTATTTTCGTACAAGCCTCCAAATAAACAATAACCTATATAATGTGCAAAATTCAATTAACCAGAGGTATTGTTGGTGAATTTAAGATATTTTATCAGTGTGCTGCATTAGTATCTTAACCAATCGACCAGAGGCACGTCGTGGGTATTGTTGATGATTTATCAGTTTGCATAATTGGCTTCTTTGTCAACTGATTTGAGGCACGTGATAAGTATTGTAGATAAACTAACTCGAACTGAACTCTGAACTGTTTTTTTCCAATTGACGAGAGCCATGTTTGCATATTTGCCCAAAGCCATGTACACATTACTGAGTATTAAATGTACAAGTAATATGGCTGAATCAACATTCAACTTATTTGAAATTTATTTTGAATGTCCATGCAATCGAGAAACTGTCAATGCAATGTTGTCGTTAAGAAACTTTAATTAAGCTACATTTTTTGCTTTCTGTAATATATATTTCTGAAAATCAGTGAGATAGTTGTTTTTTTTGTATTGATTCATCGGTCCAGATAATTTTACCGAGTGACCTCATTTTCTAAGCCTATATAAAAACTTCATAACCGATGGTTACAAAAGTGCGTACAATGCGAAAATGTTTAATATAATTATCCCAACACTTCAGAAGACCGAAAGACTTCTAAACAGACAATAAGATTTATGTGATAATGGTGAAATCACAAATCATATTTTATAATTGATTTATGTTCATTCGCTTAATATCACGATACTGTTTAGACTTTGAATAATAAAATATGACTTATGAGTGAAATTACACTTTGGTAGAAACAACATTCAGCTTTCCCCCTCTTTATTACTATTTATTATTGCTCTCTTGTGTTTCACTGACATTTTAATGTAGTATTACTTGCCAACACTTTCAAATCGACGGATAAGTCATCTGGTGATGGCGCAGACTTTTCACACTGTCAAAAATGATCAGAACGTATGTTTATATATACATGTTTTTAAGCTAAGACATCGCAAACGCTAAACGAAGAAAATATCCCGCCAGTTACGATTAGTGGAAAGCAATATTTCCCAGGGGTTTTCAAACCGGATTTTAGCATCACACAGTTTAACCATTTTTAATCTCTAACTGATAAAAATCAGGACCATCTTCATATTTTTAAAACATTAAAACCAAACCTTCACCAAGTAGTTAAAAATACACAGACATTATGCGAAAGAGATGAAAAAGCTAGAATCAGCGTCAAATAAAAAAAAAGTGAAATATGCATAACAGGAATGGCCACAGCCTCCCCACAGAGCCAAAAAGTAGAGAAGAGAAGAGAGCATGGTATTAAAAAAATCAATTTAAATATGGACGCCACAAACAATAAACGAAAGTGAGAACCCGAGAGGTTACCGCTTTGGAACGGTCAGTTGCAAACTAAATTGCCACTGGGTGTTTAAACCAGGTTCTAGGGTGCACCAACCTCACAATTGCAACAAACATTTATAAAATTTAAACAGCAAAACGAAGAAACAGTGTAGAATTCTGATTCCGTGTCACAGTCGATATCCCCATGATCCCTCATTTTTGTCCTTATTAGTTTTAAAATTACACGATTCGGACATAGTAAAGTTGATTAAATATTGGTTTAAACTGAGTTTTCTAATTCTGCCCCACTGTTTACCTTACAGTGTGCAAACCATTGCTTTTTCGGCGTTAGCTGTCTAAGCTCACTTTTGACCTAGTTTTTCGACCAATGAAATGTTGTAAATAATACTCGTATCCTCTTATTATGCAGAGGGAAAATGAAATAAACTATTTCGATTGGTAGCTATTTACACCAGAGAGGCATCTAGCAGGCTGGAGAGGTATCTAGTGGGATTTTATTATTATGCAGAGGAAAAAAATCAAATAGATTATTTCGATTGGTTGTTAGTGGGTGTTGTATTGGAGGAAAAACATATTTCCGATTTAAGTAACCAGTTAAGTCAATATTGATGGCTCAAATACAATATTATATGGAATATTCTTGGGTGTCACTTGCATACAATACACAGTGTAAAACGAAAGAGAAGTGTAGATATTCCTAGTTCTTACTGGTTCCTTTCTAGTTCCTTTGATACTGATTGTTAATTTCAAGTTCGTAAGACAAGATCATTGTAGTGTAGTGGCTAACACTCTCGCCTCTCAAGCGGAGGCCCCGGGATCAATACTCAGAACGGACACTTTTTTAAACTTAATATACGTAAAAGTTGGTAGATTTCGCTCTTGTAACAGGCTGTTATTATTTATATTTATTAAATTTCAAGGACATTTATTCATCTTGAATTCTCACTCTACACGAGGTATTTTATTGAAACTGAATATTTTGCTTCTTTAAACGACTTGTTATCACTGTATGAAATTGTTGCAACAGCTTCAACTTTTTTTTGAAAGACACTTTCAATAAATTTATGAGTTGTCATGATTCGGTCGCTAACAGTACTGTGAACGTTTAAAGATAAAGTGACAAATGACTCCAAACTTTTGTAAATTTTGTACTTAAATGACACATTATGTTATTCTAAAACGAAATAAAATCGTTTTTTGATCGAACGACACAGTTTACATCAGATACCATCGAAATAATATTGAAGAATTTAGGCTACAAAATTTCGGTCGGAAAAATGTAAGGGGAACAACTCCGTTTGGCTGATGACGTCATTGGATCGCAGGCCGCCATCTTACAATAGACTTTAGTGCAGAAACGCGTAAACATCTTACAAATAACTGTTAAAAATGGAGGAATACGAAGAATTTGATGAAAGTCTGTACGTTGAAAGGGTTGTAGGCGTCCAGCCCTTTCAGTTCGAGCCAGAATTCAGACAATTTACGACAAAAGGACGCTCTAAAAGCGAGAATAGTTTGACGGATATTAGCGACGAGGAAGAAGCAGTTGATCAAGAATTTGGGACAAACAATCGTTTAGGAAACACTAACTGGTACGAATTGTCGAATTTCTTGTTATAACATATTGCCAGAATATGTTGTCATCAACATGGGGTGTACATTTCACAAGTTTTACTAATTTCGATCGGCGATAGATTCGGTAAATAACGATTCCCCCCTCATAATTCCTTCTATTCCTACAACTATTTTCCACGTGTGATTTTTCGATATAATTGTATAGATCCATAAATCTGGTATGTAAAGTATATAGCTATACACATTCCATGATTTACATTTCCAGTGTTGTATGTTTTAGGTGTACATGAGGGAGATGCGTGGTCATGGACAAGGAAATGGAGAGTATTTGTTGCCAGGAAATACAAGGCTTCCAGCATCGGATGTGAAATTTAAACGCCTTCCTATAATACCAATAATGTATTAAACCTGAATAAGAAACGGGATTTCATTTTAGAGAAGGTTCGAAACGAGAGAATATGCTTTCCAGGAATTCAAACAAATGCGAAAAAATGATGCACGCTGTCATATATTTGACTTTCTTATAGAGACTAAAATCCTAAATATGTAATTCTCATTTAATTTCTTGTTACATTTTTCATCGTAGTTCTTAACAAGGGTACAGACTGTATGTCAGTCCCACCCTCTCGAATCCGAAGGTGGCTAAAAAAATACTTTTTTTTCAAAATAAGAAAGCGATTAATACACTTTTACAAATCTGTTTTGTTTTTTAGAGACTTTAAATGGACAGTAAGATAAGGCATATAAAGTTAAATATGCATATCAAGAATAGTCAGTTTCAACACATATAGCCTCTTCACAAAACCAACTTAGAAAAAAAGATATCATAGGTTTATAATCTGAGCAACCAAAATTTACCACAAAAACTACAATTTTCTAATTTTCCTGTTAAGATTTACACTAACTGAGTAAAAGTTATGGAAGACGGCTTGGTAACTAAATGTACTAATTTACTAAATAAAAATAACGGATATAATTTAAAGATTGATCTGCACACACTTTCATTAATTAACTCTTACAGTGCAAGATATCGGCCAGACGTGATATACTCGTCCTGAGTGTCCTGAATGAGCGGCATATATCACAAGTCGTTTGATCAATTTTGTCACCGGATGCGCTAATTAAATCAGTGGATTAGGGACATAGGCCGGTATACCATGTAACAAACTTGGCGCGTGACCGTCCTATGCATCGAGCAGTTAGCAGCATAGATCACACGCTTGTCAAAGGACGGTGAAAATTAGCTTGTGCTTTAATTGATAATCAACTTCAGACAGTATTTTAGAGCAAATATTTTTGATAAGATATTTGTAAAAATTAAAAAAATTAGAGTAAAAAGTGCACTTATTCCTGAAGCATTTGCGGGGAAACATTCAGGTCATACACATTGGCGGTAATATATATAAATAAATAATATAACGTTAAATAACTGATACAAAGATAACTGTTTTAAGTGTAGATTCTCTTCAAATATTGATATATTCTATATAAAGACGAAATAGAACAGTAAACATGGTGATTCAACGCAAAGTTGGGCATGAGAAACTTGTAACATGAATTGACTATTCTCAATTATGTTATTATAATTGCTTTCTTGTGGAACCTGGTGACAAAATGATAATCTTTTAACAGGTTAATAATTCTTGAGAGTTGTCAAATGATAAAATAAATGTTACTATTCAACCAACCTTGTTGAGCTCTTTTTTTCCCAAGGACGGGTCTTGTCACGTCGTAGTTCTTTGTTGGCGACGTATTCACATTTCCTTTGTATTAGAATATCGTCGGCACCGCGTCTGTTTTCAAACGTTTACGAAAATTCACCCCCATCGATTGTTCAATAACAGGATTAACAACTAAAGACTGCCGATCAAAATGATGCTCACAAATCCGGGAACCTTACGTGGGACTCCACGTCTTTGCGTATAGTCCTTTCCTTTTACACCTATCAACCCATATTTTATGTCTTTTACTGTCTTTTTCTTTATCGGGAAATCGAAAGAAACTAATATCCTTTTGATTCTGATTGTTTTTGCAATCAATAACAGCACAAACACCCATTTATATTATAATTAATCACCATATCATTATTGCGCTCATCTAATAATTATACAATTAGCCCTATTAATTATAAGCGTGAATGATCCAATGACGTCATCGATATTAAGCTCCGCCCACTCCGAAATTTTACCGATTTTGACAGCGCTTAAATTGTAGCTGTTAATTTTAATTTATGGCGTTGTTAGTGTGTGATTTCGATAAATGTGTATAAGATACAGATGATTACTTATATTGGAACATATTTTAATGGAAACTAGGCACGTGTCAGTTTAGCTTTAAGGTTACAAACGAAACGCACGATACACGGAAAACGGACGCACGATAAACGATAGACAGACGCACGATATGCGATAGACGGACGCACGATACACGGTATACGCACGATACACGATACTGCCGATTCATATAATTTGTGTACGAGATATCTAAAAATTTGAAAATGTTATGAAAATATAAGATGAATGGTTGAAATAAAATGATTTAATTTTAATATGTAAGTAACTTTTTCACGTTGTACGATAAACTTAAAGACACACGATACACGATATACGGAAGCACGATGCACGTTTGACGGACGCACGATACACGTTAAACGGACGCACGATACACGATAGACGGACGCACGATAGACGCAAATTTTGTAACATTAAACGTTCACAGTACTGTAATCTCTAAGTCATACTAAGAAGGCAGGGAGGATTCGTCAACAGCTATAACAAATATAATAAAATAACTAAACTGTGTCTGCTTTGCCTCTCTGTATTTCTTTCTTTCTTATATACATGTATATATAGATCTTTTCCATCAACGCCGTTTATCTTTTTTAAAGATATTTCTTGTTCCAGTTATTGTTACACAATTATATCCTTTTTCCGATTGAGATCTGAACAATACTAGACGCTTAACAAAGTTATTCGTTTCAATAAGAAATTAAACATTAAGAGTTTTAATTTAAAATTAAAACAAAATATTAAATGAATGACGCAAAATCAATAAATATGGAAATATTATGTATTTCGTGTTGTTTTGACATTTTAGAGTCGAACATTTGTCCCAATTAGATCTACGGGACATTCAGCGTTATAATTCTAAATAATAATTTGATTGTCTGCTGGCGGGATGAAACTGGGACCGGAAAACTACATCAACACTCTTAAACAGATTTCTGTAAAGACATGGGTTATTTGAACAGCTGTTTCGAAATGTTTCATCGGTCAATTATTTAGGTCAGAATTAGGATGTACCTCCAGTACAGGGCTGAAGGTTTTAAAACTGAGATTGGAAACCAGTCTCAAATCTCAAGCATCTGATTGGCTGAAATGGCGACTGGTCGCCATTTCAGCAAATCAGATGCTTGAGATTTGAGACTTGTTTCCATGCTCAGTTTTATAACCTTGGGCACAGAACTCTTATTCTTAGAATGTTTGTTTAGCTAATCTGTTGACAGACATAAAATGGCATATATAACCAACCCTTACACTTGCCCAAACAGGTCCTCATATGAACAAACAAGTACAAATTGTCTTCGTGAAATAACTTCTACCCACCCAACACCTGGACAATGTTACATGCAAAAGCATACGAACATATAAAACATACGGACCTCAAAGAATTGTAAAGCAATTGGTCCGGTACTCAATGACCTTACCGAGACCAGAGCTAAGCCATTTCTAATCATTTTTAAATGGAACGATTTAGCTGAGCGACGTGATATCTTCGCTGATGCCTTTGGAATAATAGATCTTCATTTAGCTCATTTTATAAGCTTCAGAACTAACTTGCATATCTGTATAGCCATTGCGTCAGAAACTTAAAAAAATTTTGAAAATTGACTACCAGTCTCAGCATATGGATTGATTATATGCCCACACTGTATAAAGATGTTGTTTTTTTCCTTTTGTTTGGCATTAATGTTATGGATATTAGCCAAGGTAAAACAAAAGCATGTCGACGATTGCAGTGTGGAACATAATGGTGTCTTCTTCTTGTAAGTCAATATGGACAACTATAGAGTGCAATATAGCTACGTGTTATTATTGCTCTGCCAGGGCAGGTGCCGACAACTTTAGATATGGCTGACCAACTGATAGCTTGTATACATCCTACCATTTCTTGTTTCTGATGGTAAACCTCAAAGCCATGCGGACTGGTAATCTTGCCAAGGTAAATGCTTTGTTTGTGCCAGCTTGAAAGCTGTTTGGGTTGATATATTTACTTTCTTGAACCTCTATACGTTTTGCTTTACTGGAGACGTTTTCACTGCAGGTTTAACACGGCTTATAGTATTACATGTACGTGTATAGGAATATACACGCTGCTTCTGACTATCTTTCCATTGTGCTTACTTGAATCCAACAGAGATTAAACATTTTAAATGCTTTCCAGAATCAAATTTGTTGTATATATGATCTTTTTCGTGTAGGGAACCACTGTTTTCTTTTCCATGTACACGTTATGTACACAGCGAGGAGTTGTTTCATTTCTGTATAAATCAATTCCCTCTTTCCTCTCTCCTTCTTGACTGCGAGGGGAGGAAGTGTTTTCTTGGTGTGGCAATTCCTAACATGCATATTTCACCTTTTGTTCATGTTCATTTGTGCACGATTTCACTCGTCATATGTAGCATGGTCATAATCAAGTCAAATTCTAAAACAAGCATTTTATTTCTAAAAACAACGTAAAAGTTAAAAAAATATATATATAAATTGTTTACTAGTACACAGCCAGAAACCTCGAGCAGTTGATGTTCCTTTAACTCGACCTTGATATGAATAAAAGTCTTAAATACTTAATGTTTGTACAACAAAATGCGAAAGCTTAACAACACAGACCATCGTTAAAGACGCCAGCATGAGTTATATCATACTGCCAACAACATATTGTGTCATTTTGTTTAACAATTCATAAAAAAGGAAACATTCGTAAAATTATGTTGACTGTTAAGTTTCCAGACAAAAGTGACAAAAGGAATTAAAATGTTGATTTCCCTCCTGAAAATTGTACTTTCTTTAAATGGACAAGGGAAACTGATGAGAGTACATGTATCATATTAAACAAATTGGCATTTAAATTGATGCTGCTTTGTCTTGATGTTCAGATTTTGTTAAAATGTAAATAGAATTAAAAATTTTATTTATGAATGTTACATTAGTTTAAAATATTCATACCATATTCAGACTGTTACAAAAGGGCGTTCCTTCATACTATTGGTTTAAATATCGGCTACGAATGAAGATTTTGTGAATTTCAGTTTTCTATCGTACTGCGGATGTCTTTCAACTTATATAGTTAAATTAAACAGTCTTAATAAAATTAAACAGAAAGGACATTAACATGAAAAACAATATTTAAACATATCCTAAAGACCACGCGTATTCCTGATAAGTGTTGTATCCGAATATCCAGCAACCGAAAGAAACACCGGTTCCGGCTGTATGTGCGAGACTGTGATATCCAACGGTCACACTACCATAGAGGATAGTGTAATTGCCATATCCCGGTATTGTGACGGTTCTGATTTCAGATGGTGTAAAAGCAACGCCATTTAGAAGTAAACCGGTACTGGAATAGGACGCTTGCATAACGATGGCAACTGTGCTAGGAACGTTAAAACCACTAGGAACAACAAAGTCGTAATGGTGGCCAAAGTGGTTGACGTCAGGTATAAACATCATAGAAGGATCACCTCCAGAGAGACTTGACCCGTGGCCGTACTGAGCAACCAGGACAGACTGAGAGGCAACCACTGATATAGACTGGGAACCTGGATATGTACGAAAAATGGCATCCGTCTGCATCATGGAAGGAACAGTTTCTAGCACGTTACCTGCGGCATTGTAGATTGTCACAGATGTGAAGCTGTAGGGAGCTGAAATACTGATGGTGAAAGCAGGACGTGGCTTCATATAGCTGATCACGTGAACAGTACCAAGGGAGCTTATCGGAGGCATCGCTTCATCTATATAATCACAATACAGTACAGTGTTGTCGGGAATGTTTGCACACATATGACCAGAAAGTACGTAAACTGGATGGGAAGAGGAAATCATAGACCCTGAAAGATCAACTCCCGCGCGCATGTAGCTTTGCATTCTATTCAGAGTGATTGATTGCGTAACGGAATTTATATTTATCGTAACAGAAGTAGCATCTACAGTGCCGATTATCAGAAATTCGTCGGTTCCAGCGTTCGTTGATGGATGACCGGATATTATATAGTTGGTTCCCAGAGACGTTTCCGGCAGGACCAGACTTCCATCTGCACTTCCGTCTACAAAACTGCCAGCAAACACTGTAATTGGCCGATCAGCAGTAACATAAACACCTTTGTTGGCAATGGCTCCGGAAGTAGCTGACGAAATTGTAGTTGAATAGGTCAAGGTCAACGAGCCGCCAGTTAACGTGTGTTGTTCGTTAACGATACTTAGTGCAGGTATAGAAACACTGATGAATGCCGCACTATCCGAAGAGGAAATGAAAATTTTAGGTATCCCGTCATTAAATTCTCCATTCTGCATGAAGCCAAAGATAAAACTTGTACCAGAATACACTGAAAATAGGAAACACTGTTTGTGAGCATTAAGTTTAAATAATGTGCAATATTGTGCGAAGGTTTTATAAAAGAAAATGGAATGATACTGCCTCTATTGGGGAGCGAAACCGTACCGTCACGGCGACAGCGCCTAGCTATATAGCGCCTAGACACACTTGTTTTATTTTTTATTAAATAATTATTAATTACATACCAGGCGGAGGTATACAGTCAAAACCATTGCTACTCCATCCAGTGTTGGGTAGACACTGCACAGCTGTAGGACAGGCAATCAATCCGCCCTGGCATGATGCGGCGGCTGTGGAACCGCTTGGTGTCGCTGATGTTACCACAAGATTAGCATTGCTTAATAGCGGAGGCAGCCCGCATACTGCAAAGCAAAAGAACTGCGGTGAAAGTTACTCAAAAATTAAAACAAAAAGCTAAACGTTTTATTTCTTTTTTGTCATTATGTTTATCGTATAAGTTTTAAAGCGCTTCGTACTTTAATGATGACTTTGTGTTATTTTATTTCTACGTTTCCGAAGCATAGGTTGTACCTTATGTTACTAAATAACACAATAATCATTCTGTCCTAATAAAGAATATGCTGCTTAGTAAATATGGGTAAGTAGGGTGGTTTGGTAATGCCGATAAGAGTTCGATAGTTTGTTAAACGATAAATAATGTACATGACGTAGCAACATGCAACTGGTGAAAAACAGTTTAAACAGTTTAAAATCATAGCCAGCTATTTTTCACGTTTGGAAGATTATAACTTATAACTTAGAAAACACTGACTAACACAGTTTTGAAAATAGCTGACACGATGTATTTGGCTTCAGAATCAATTTATGTTCCTTAATACGGCAATCATCCTCGCGCCTCTTCTTAACAACTGCTTCTAAATTCTGTCATCAGTCTAAATGGATGGGCTCAATGGTACTCAATGGTTAACACGGGCTAATAATAATGTAAACGTCCAATCTAGATCGCTGGTGAGAAAATAAATAACAACAAATAAGAATCTCTGTGCTTAAGATAAAAAAACCAACAATGTAAACCAGTCTCAAATATCAATCATTGCAATTAATCCATAAAACCACGTGTATGATATAAGAAACAAAACACAAAGTGAAAACTTCCACTGAGCTTAAAATACCTGTCGGCAATGTAAGCATTTATAACGTTTTCTCTCATAAAATATTGGGCATCTATATTGATAATACACTATCTTGGAAAACCCATATTGAAAAAACATGCAAAAAACTAACTACTAAGATAACCCTGTTCAAAAGAATTTCACATTACCTTACACCAGAAATGAAACAAATGTTCTATCATGCATATATATCGTTAACCATGGACTATGAATTTAGAGCATAGCTAACAAGTGCGACCTGAGCAAAATTTATAAACAACAAAAGCGAATTATCAAAAGTATTCTTCAAAAACCATAGAGAACGCCGATCGATTATCTGTTTCTATCTCTTTAAAGGCTCACATTTCACAACCGTTGTAGAAATCATATTGGTATTATGATTTATAAAGCATTACATAATCTGACACCCCTCATATATCCAATCTGGTATCCATATCTGACAGCAAATTACATTTTCTAAGATCTGCCTCAAATTTAGATCTCTCACATACATGTCGTCCTCAAACGGAAATCCTAAATCGGACTTTTGGTTACTGGACTGAAGGTTATAAAGCTGATATTGGAAACCAGTCTCAAATCTCAAGCATCTGATTGGCTGAAATGGCGACTGGTCGCCATTTCAGCCAATCAGGGTTGAAGGTTATAAAACTGAGTTTGGAAACCAGTCTCAAATCTCAAGCATCTGATTGGCTGAAATGGCGACCAGTCGCCATTTCAGCCAATCAGATGCTTGAGATTTGAGACTGGTTTCCATGCTCAGTTTTATAACCTTGGGCACAGTAGTATATCGCTTTATGGAATGCTATCCCAACAAATCCGATCCTGTCAAAAATTAAATTATTTTTAAAATGTTTAAAATATTATTTAATAAACAATAACTCTGTGTGCTGAAATATTAAGATATATTTATACTATTTTAATTACACCCATATGTGGCTATTTCTCATATTCTTATTCTACTTTACATATAAATGTGTCTGTCTGTAACTTGTGATTTTACATGTTTGTGTGCGAAAATGAGTGCTTTATGTTTTTCCTATTTGCTGTTTTTATTCCTTACCTTGATATGTTATTATTGCACATTTTTCATGTATGCTTGTGTTTTGAATGGTTGTTGATATTTTATATTTTGTTATATTTTATAGAAGGCCTTATTGAAAATAAATCATTAATGTTCATGTTAATGTTCTTAATAAGTTACCTTCTTTAAATTAAGATATTATTATTTTATTATTAATATTATTATTATTTTTATTAGTAGTAGTAGTAGTAGTAGTAGTAGTAGTAGTAGTAGTAGTAGTAGTAGTAATGGAGACATGTCTATTTTTTAGCCAATCAGATGCTTGAGATTTTAGAATTGTTTCCAGATTTATGATCTTGTGCTCTAGTCTTAACAATCGGAGAAAAACGCATTTTGTAAAATGTAAGTAATATCAGTGTTTAAAATATTACGAAAACAAATCACATATTTTTTGTTTGGAATCTAAACGTATGGGTGTAGATTGTTAAACATAAAATTATGAATTTGCAGAATGCGTACCTTTTGAAAGAATAACAGTTTTGGTTGCCGGATTCAAAGTTGTCGCTGTCTGGCTACTGAAACTGCACTGTCTCGTGACGCCATTGTACGTTGCCGCTAAACAGGTGCCTGGAGTGACGTCATTTTGGGCTCGGCATGCGTTCGAGCATTGTAAAAGCGTTCTCGCTGTTGTTGAACTATATACTGTGGTAACTGAATACCCGTGCTGCACGGTAAAATACCCTTGTTGTTGTTGAGCACATACCGTCCTCACAAGCTGCAAAAGATAAAGAAATGCGTACATTTCCCTCTCCCTAAAGCACAGAACCTGAAGATGACCACTGATGAATTCACGGAGTCTGAAATGATACAAGCAGAAGAAACAGTGAATGTTTGCTAATGAAGTTGATCTTCTTTAGTTGAATGAACACTATAAAAAAACCTACTGAGAATAATAATCATTTTTATGATTATAACAGATATGTTATTCTTTTAATATTGACACAACTAATTGAAACGAGGGGTATTTAAACAAGATCTGTTTAATAAAAGTTGACAATAATTAGTATTTAATTCGGTTAAGGTTCGCTCGCAATGCATAATTAATGTTTGTATCAATTTTACCTTTTGTATCCTTCTGGTTTTCTTTAGTTTAAGTTTTTTGTGGAAGTTGACAATCATTCTTTTTTTTGGTTAAGGTTCGTTCTCCATGAACAAATGAACTATTTATGCATATCAATAAAACCAGTTTTATCATGATATCTGGCTGGCCTTGTTTTAACTCAAGCATTTGTTACTTGAGGTTTTTTTTTCAAACTATTTGAGTACAATACTTAATTTACAAAAGATAAAAGGCGATATCGACTTTATCAGCAGGGTTCGAGTAAAATGGAATAAAAATATTGATACTAAGTTGTTTGTCTATAAAGTTCCAATTAAAGGATATTCACTAGGAATAACATTGTCCTAGTATTTGATATAAAATGGATTAAATATCAAAAACATCGCTTTTTACAATATTTATCGGTCAATCTAAGCACTTATCTAGACTTTGGTGTAAGTCTATGAAACTCTTTAGAAGAAAAACATTATCCAAAAGCGTGTGTTATGGTGATCTTATTGCGAAAGAAATCGCAACCTCTTCATTTTCTAGTTTATATCAAGACAATTGAAATCACAACTTTATTTCATAGTTCGTTATTATACAAGCAGTTGAATAGCTCCAAGAAGGCAACCTGGTACGATTTGTTAATTTAAACAGAAATACTGTTTTTGTAGAAGCCTCTGTAAAAATACCACATTTATTCATAGGTCAGAGACCTACATGCAGTTTTGTCTTTATAAGAGCGTTTTTGTTCATAAATGTTTTATAAGGCGTTTAGATTTCTCACCATTTCCCGTTATCCTTTTCCGATGTTGACGGCATGAGTTGATTCGATGACTTCCTTTTAATCCTATTATGCTAACCCGCTTTTTGTAGGTACATTGTAGTTTGCCTTTGTTGTTTAATTATTTTTTACCGCTGTCAGTTTCAACTAATTTATTTGAATAAAGATAACATAATGATGAATAATAAATCTAATAATATCTTACTATTTAATTTGCAGGTAAGTTGATATATCGATTTATTGGTTGGTCCTTTTATTAATTTGTTAACTCATTGATTGAAAGGTCGGTCGCGAGCTTGCATGCGTGCGTTGTGGGCCATTCAGTCCGACGACAGATCTTTGTATGACATACACCGAATCAACTTCTAAAATTGGTTTCATTGCACAAAAGTGATGTTAAACCTAGCTCGCAAATTTAATAATAGTGAATATAGAGTATATCTACAGATAAAATGTTTTCGGTTTCTAAACACACAGATTCTGAATTTAATACAGTATTTGGTCAAGCCGTAAAACATTTCTAACAGACCTAGCATAGAGACATATTAAAATAAAAAAGTGAAATATGCATATCTGGAATGACCACATCCAGCAGACACAGCCTTCCCACACAGCCAAAAAGTAGAGAGGAAAAGTGTGCATGGTAGCACAATAATCAGTTTCAAAATGGACGCCACAAACAATTAACGAAATTTAACCAACATTGTTTCACCGCTGTTTCTTTTTAGCATTTTGCCTATCTTTTATCAAAAAATATTGTTATTTTCAAAAATAATTTATCAGAACGAAACTTTTTAATTAATAATTTACCCCGCCATGCAAGCGTGTAGAACTTTAAAAAGCACTAGTTACCAGTTGCTTTAATACAAGTGCATAATATATTACAGGCTTAAAGCGGCGAACAGAAATGGCGAAAATGGTACTCAAAGGACACATACAAATAGATGAAAGGGAACTTTGAAAGCCGCAAAATGAAGAAAAATCTGAAAATATTGCAAACTCGGTTTCATTGAGACTGTTCATGGGCAGCAATGAAAATGCATATAACTGCCTACGCCACCTAGATCCGGGTTGAGCGCAATTCAGTATTTACACCAGTAAACAGTACAGTTTAGATCCACCCCAACCGATGTTGTGTATACAAAGCCGACATACGCCGAATTTCAAAAACTGCTTAGAAAAGAAAGAAATGTTACAGACACATTTAAAAAGGAATTTAATGATTTACCATTAACGTAAGATAACATTTTGCTGAACGTCAGAATATGATAAAAACCAGGGTTAACGATTAAGATTAGGGGTAGTAAAATTTGTTCAACTCTAGTGGGAATATTTAATGACATGAAATGGTGTTGTTAACGTAGAATGCCACAAAAAGAGACCGTTTACTATGCTGATTATAGTAATGTAGCAATTGATCAAATGAATTAAATTAAATTTATTTGTCAATATATAGTTAGTAAATTACAGAAAATAGGTAGCAATTGATCAAATGAATTAAAGTTTTTATCTGTCAATGCACAGTTAGCAAATTAGAGAAAATATGTTAAGTGCAATTTTAATGCGCATCGTATGCTAAATATGTGCAGCGAATTATGGCGGGATATAGTTAAACGCATGTTTTACGATACGTTAAGGACTTGTTTTAGTGTAAAATAAATATTGCCTTTTCACAACAGATTCTGATAACTCAAAAATATGACAATAAACGTGTGTTGTTCCTTCAGACGGCGTTTTATAACAGTGCATTAAACAACTACATCATTTTCCAGGATTATCACTTATATGGCGAGCATAAATGTTTTTATTAAAAGATTAGAATGTTACTGCTTGTTTACGTCTTTGCTTTTGCTTTCGAAACATTCTCCCTTCCTCATTGTCTATTAACATTATCGTCTAGGACTAGGTATACATTTTATTTCTTATTTGTTTCGCTACCAGGTAGAGGCAAAATCTTTAAAATTTTATAATTTTATAAAGCTACGAGTGTTGTTGTTTTTTGTTGTTGTTTTTTTTTTGTTTTGCTCTGTGATTGAGGACAGACTTTATTTGAGATGCCAAAAATGGGAGAATTAGGATCAACACAAAATGTCCACTTGCTTCTTTCTTGCTCATTTTTGAAACAGAGCAGTAGCTTACTGGTATGTCACGTGACGTATGTTTTTGTTGTCCTAGCATTGTATAACCGTATACCATCTTTTATCTTTTGAGTTAAATAATGATATCTTCTGTTCTGTTTTGAATTTGTTTTGTTTAACGATGAATTCAGACAATGAAAACGACTATATTCGAATACACATTAAAAGGTCAAATATTTAAAGTTATACATCAAGTTGAAATTTCTATCTACACTGCTGATGCCAAAAAATCAACATTGGTTGTATACAGGTTAGCATTGTGCTATAGTTATTAAGAAAAAGTGAAATATGCATATCAGGAAACGCTCATCCAAAAACACTGCCTCCCCACGAACCAAACTCCATAGAGGAACAGAGAGCATGGATTTAGAAGAAGATCAGTGTCAAATAAGACACCACAAACGATTAACCCTTTCACTGCCATAAGGATGGCATATGCCGTCCCTATTATTTTATATCAAGCGCATCGCGAAATGTCGTTTGGAAGTTCTTAAATTTTACCTGATAAATCGATGTTTTATTTTTTCTTCAACCATTTATTTCGACAAGAGCACTTTGTTGTCATAAAAGACGTTGTATCATCGACTCTTTAAAAGCAATGTCTTGTTACAACATGTAAATTGATAATAAAACTATTCACCCGTGGAACCGGTTAATTTTGTATTGTTTTGTCAAAGGTAAACGTCATCATTCATCCTGGATAGAGCCGTCAGTTCATGCAGAGAAGTAAACAAATATGAGGTATAATTAATTTTATAACAGAAGTAAGATGGTGTTTATGTAATAATGGGTAAATTTGACATTAATTTAAAAGCTTGCTGAATGTTGAATAATAGAAATAAATAAATAGGCATAAATAAGTGTTATATATTCACACTTAACAATTTCCAATAACTTCAGTGAATGTATTTTGAGATACGTTGTTTCCGTGAAAATATTTACAGTTACATGCAACTATGCATGTTTATTAAAAAACGTAAAGGAGTTAACATAGCACCAGAAAAGATTATAGATAACAATATAAACAAATATTAAATTACAGACTAGATCGTGGTTTGGTGTCATAGTTATGTTATTGCTTGATATAAATATTCTTTCAGGGTATGCTGATTATTAAACCTCATGCCACGGACGCTATATATAATCAGCAAAAAAGAAATACATCCTCTTGATATGCCTGTACCATAACTAAGGAAAATATCTATAGTGACTTCGTCAATTTGCGTAACATGTCAACAAAATATCGGAATTCAATGAGACCTTGAAATCTTGTCGTGCAGACATCTTCAAAACTTTTTGCCATCATAACAACAATTGTTTTAGTTTTTAGCTCGACTATTCGAAGAATAGGGGAGCTATCCTACTCGCCCCGATGTCGGCGTCGGAGTCGGCGTCCGTAAAACAAAAAATGCACTTTGGTCCGTAACTTGAAAACTACTTATGATATCAACTTGAAACTTGGAATATTCACCATCAAATTCTACATCATAACCAACAACACCCATAACTCTGCTACATATATTTTTCAAGTTATGCCCCTTTTACACTTAAATTTTGTGTAAAGGAAAATATGCACTTTGGTCAATAACTTATAAACTACTCGAGATATCAACTTGAAACTTGGAATATATATTCACCATCAAATTCTACATCATAACCAACAAGACCCATAACTCTGCTGTCAATATATTTCATGTCATGTCCCTTTTTTTCTTATATTTTGTGTTAAGCAAAATATGCCTTTTGCCCATAATTTTAAAACTACTTGAGATATTTCCTTGAAACTTGAAATATATTTTCACCATCAAAATCTACATCATAACCAACAAGACCCATAACCCTGCTTCCAATATTTTTCAAAGTATGCCCCTTTTTCCCTTTAATTTTGCGTTAAGTAAAATATACACTTGGCCCTTAAGTTTAAAACTACTTGAGCTATCACCTTGAAACCTGGAAAATATATTCACCATCAAAATCTAGGTCATTATCAACAACACCCATAACTCTGCTACCAATATTTTTCAAGTTATGCCCCTTTTCCACTTATGCAATTGTCCCATAATTTTGAAACAACAGGAGATATTACTTTGAAACTTGGAATATATGTTTGCCATCAGTTTCTAAATCATTATCAACAAGATCCATAACTCTATTGGAAATATTTCTGTAAGTTATGCCCCTTTTGCATTTATTTTTTACCTCGACTATTCGATATTTCATTGAAACTTTGAATATTTTTTCACCATGAAAATCTACATCATTACCAAAAAGACCCATAACTGTACAGGCCTGCCAAAACTTCTTTATTAAAAATCCGGAGATTTGTCTGAATACGATGTCAAATATGATGATGATGACGACGTTGATGTTGTTTTATTGTCTTGTTCAATATGATTGTGACTGAACAAAAATGATGATGATGATGACGATGGTGTAAATGATGATGATGATGATGATGATGATGATGATGATGATGATGATTATGATGATGATGATGATGATGATAGTTTTCTCATATTCTCCTTTATAATAACATTCTTCATATAATTTTTAATGAATTTCGCCGATTTTGTTAGAAATGGTAAAAGAAATGAGTTTTTGTCTATTTTATCATTAATTTTTTAACTTTCTGTTTACCCTGTTAAGACCCGTTTCTGATAATATTAGAATGAACATGCAATGAAAATAGATAAAGACAGGTGTAACCTCGATGCCCTTGTTAAGTTTATGACACGCGGTTATTGTAAAGTTGTGTCAGAGGCACAGTGGCAGCATGTCACTGACCACGTCCTTGTTATCTCGTAATAAACAGGAAATGCGCGAATGCAGTAGAATAACTATTACGTTCATTGCACAACTTTTAAATTAGGTTTATTTAATCTATATTTCTTGCAATTTCATAGAAATCCGGAGATTATTATTTTAAATCCGGAGATCCGGAGAAGTAACATTAAATCCTGAGATTTCGGATAAAATCCGGAGATTTGGCAGGCCTGACTGTAATACAATTACTCTACAAGTTATGCCCCTTTTTCCACTGTTCCTTTTTTCACTTATATTTTCACTTAAGTGCACTTCATCGATAACTTTGAAAATACTTAAGGTATCAGCTTCAAACCTCCATTATATTTTCATTACAGTTCTTTTTCTGTAACATTACTGAAGTGATTGATATTGAACTAAAAGTAAATGTCTCTAATAAAAAATTACTAACAAGTTTTCTAACAAATCCAGAAATATTTCATAGTTATTCCCCTATTCAGTTTAATATTTATGGTACATTAAGGAATTATTTCTGTTATTTGAAATGAATTTCTCCCTTACCATTCACTTCAGTTAATATTTTTCCTAATTGCAAATGAATGTATGGCCATCGTTGTTATTGTTTTAACCTTCAAATTGCATTTGTTTCAAATGATTCGAATAGTCGAGCGCGCTGTCTCCTCTGACAGCTCTTGTTTATATTATTGTTTAAGCAAACATAAATCGCTTCCAAATTGCACCATATGCAGTAGTTTCCCATTTGCTAAACTATCTTGCTTAGTGAACACAAGAGAAAATATTGTGACTGACAAATTAAACCAATAGAGGAAATGCAATGTGGATATCGTATAATCCTTCTGTTTGGATTTGTAGCAAAGAATATCGTACATTTTTGATTTATGAAAACCAAATCGAAAGTAGACTTGGTAAATGTTAACAGTCCCCCCCCCCCCCCCAACCCTCCCAACAAACTGTCTAATGGGCAAATGGTTGGAACTTGTTCCACTGACATTTAGGAAATATCTTGGAGATAATTTGGAAGCCTATTAAAATATTTCTAGGTTCTAAAATTATATCTGTAATTTACAGGAAATACAAAATATACAGCAGGTAAGTCAAATAGATCATTTTGCTGTTTAAAACAATGTCACACTTTAAATCGACTGGGAAACTTATAAATTTTTCTGTATGTACTTAAAGGCTTACCCCACTCCTCCCAACCACGTTCATCGATAAACGGCATTTTGCCATTATTGTGATTTTGATAATTTTCTTTTTATCGATGAACGTTGTTGGGAGGAGTATGGTAAGCCCGTAAGACAGTTTGTTAAAGATTACTTATATGTGTGTTCATAGGCATTATTGACAGTGCCAGAAGACAATATCTTATCCTCAGATGTAGAGAACATCAAAACTATTGGAGACCAACAGTAGTTCAATGTTGCACTAGGAAACCACCGATCTGCGTCGGTGTGCGTTTATCTGGAAAAAAAAAACAGTTTGTTGAGCAAATTCAAGCTGGCCATACCAAACAAATGACGTCACAAACCACTTGGTATGGCCACCTTGAAATTTATATTTACGAAATAAGTCATTTTACTCCAAATTAAAAAGATTTTATAATAAGAATCATCTCGGTTGTAAAGTTTGTGAAATCATATATATAATTATACTTTCAGCTGAGTTGCAGATAGTATAGTAGGATGGATGTGTCATTGCTTTGGTAAGACTCTATAATATTTACTTGAAGGTTCGTTATTTTTGACAGAGAATTCAAGGAGGTTTATAAAAATATGTAATATCTTATTTGTCTATTAATTTTGTCATTGTTCCGTGTCAATTGTTTATTCTTAGACTATTATTTTTCAGTTTCAGAGTGAATGCCAAGCCATTTCATAATTATCGGCCACTATACACACGGGCACTATCTGATCAATATGTAATAAGAAACTTACCAATCTCAGCCAGTAAATGATTGTTAAAAATGGTTCACATATGACTGCCACCGAATGTCAGATGTAAAAGTCGCACCGTGGTGTTATCAGTTAACGTCCTTGGAAGGTCGCCAAGAACTTTTGTTATTTTACAGTTCATCTATAATTACTTGTTCTAATATTTCGGCTAGTTTTAAGATGGATTGTTTCAATAGTTCAGCCAATATAGATTTGATATTGTTCAGTCATCCCTAGGATATACTTCCTGGATCCATCTGATCAATATGTAATAAGAAACTTACCAATCTCAAAATTTTCTCAGCAAGTATAGGCAGTACTCAGCCCAGACCCAGCTTACGCGCAGCTATATATTTACACAAGTGACCAGTACAGTCGATCCTTCCAACATGAAGTTGTGCAAATGGCGGCGAACATGGAACCTTCAATGTGGTAATTTCTATGTATACCATTCCATATTAAGCGGAATATGTTCCCATATAAAAACTGCGTTTGTCCTAACGAGAAAACAAATTGCAGGACTGAACAGAATTATTCTTACAGGTGATCTGAGAGTATAAATCCTGCATATCACATAGAACGCCAAAAGCAATACTTAAAAAGCAGGACGTTTATCCTTGTGGTGAATGAACGAAATCCAAAGCTAAATTGGCTTGATAATTGAAACCACTCATCTAAAAACTGACCGCAATACAAACAAGAAATATCTTTAAAAAAGATAAACGGCGTTGATGGAAAAGATTTATATATACATGTATATAAGAAAGAAAGAAATACAGAGAGGCAAAGCAGACACAGTTTAGTTATTTTATTTTATTTGTTATAGCTGTTGACGAACCCTCCCTGCCTTCTTAGTATGACTTAGAGATTAAGCGACCGAATCATGACAACTCATAAATTCATTGAAAGTGTCTTTCAAAAAAAATGTTGAAGCTGTTGCAACAATTTCATACAGTGATAACAAGTCGATTAAAGAAGCAAAATATTCAGTTTCAATAAAATACCTCGTGTAGAGTGAGAATTCATGATGAATAAATGTCCTTGAAATTTAATAAATATAAATAATAACAGCCTGTTACAAGAGCGAAATCTACCAACTTTTACGTATATTAAGTTTAAAAAAGGTGTCCGTCCTGAGTATTGAACCCGGGGCCTCCGCTTGAGAGGCGAGAGTGTTAGCCACTACACTATAATGAATTTGTCTTACGAACTTGAAATTAACGATCAGTATCAAAGGAACTAGAAAGGAACCAGTAAGAACACTTCTCTTTCGTTTTACACTGTGTATTGTATGCAAGTGACACCCAAGAATATTCCATATAATATTATATTTAAGCCATCAATATTGACTTAACTGGTTACTTAAATCGTAAATATGGTTTTCCTCCAATACAACACCCACTAACAACCAATCTAATTAATCTATTTGATTTTTCCGCTGCATAATAATAAAATCCCACTAGATACCTCTCCAGCCTGCTAGATGCCTCTCTGGTGTAAATAGCTACCAATCGAAATAGTTTATTTCATTTTCCCTCTGCATAATAAGAGAATACGAGTATTATTTACAACATTTCATTGGTCGAAAAACTAGGTCAAAAGTGAGCTTAGACAGCTAACGCCGAAAAACAAGTACTTTTACATACATAACTTTCATACTAAAAAAAAACCATTTAAAGACGCAACTGATAACATTGGTAATTGATTGAATGTTCGGAGAGACTTATTAAAGCTACCACACGACATAAACAACGCAACTGTGATATTGAAAAAGATGACAAGGGAACTTCAAACTGCTCCATGACATGTCTAGCAAAACACATATCAGATATCACGTACACACTTGTCTACATATTCATGTTAAGGTCACCTGTCAAAAACTGTTTTTAAAATATTACAGCATGGCGCTGAAACTTAAAGTCGACGTGTGTGAATCTTTTTCGAATATCTTAAAGTTATATAATTCTGAAACGATTTTAAAGTGCTCAATTAGGTACCTGTTTTAATGGGTTTTTAATACTGCATTCTATATGGGACCCATATAGGTCCCTTGATGGCAAATACCTAGGTCCCATATGGGTAGTGCATATGAGTAGCCAATATACAAAAGTATTTTTAAAACAAGTATTATGTCCTTTAATGCACTACTTCTAATATTATGTACAAAGTAGAAGCAAATATAGAGCAAAACAAAATATAAAAATTTAAAAAAGAAAATTGATATGTTTTCCAGTCACAGTCTCTGATTTTTTATGCTCCCAAGAATATTGGCTTAACCATCTTACCATATCGCTTTGTTAATAAATTAAAATAAATTAATGCAAAGCAATTTTTTTAATATTTAAGTGTTGCTGACCAAAGAATGCTATTATATTGTAATTTATTCAGGGTTGGCAAAATGCCGGCAAATATGAGTATTTTCCATGCCGGTGGTATTTACCGGTATTTACCAGCAAATACTGGCAATTACTGGCAAATACTGGTCGATTGAATTGACCAGTCTTGGATTTATACAAATATACCTATTGTCAGAATCATATATATAATTTAAAGTTTACCCATCAACTGCCATTATATTTATAATTAAGTTTAACACTTTTATCAGTTATCCATAATTAATAAATATTAAAGTACTGAAAAAGTGGTCATTTAAATTGACCACCCATGGAATTTATGCAATACAATGTATTCCTTATAGTCACCATTTGGACAACTTCAAAATTCAATTATTAACAATAATGGATTCAGCATGTAAGAGGGTTAATTTTAATTATAAACAAGTAATGTACACAACTAAAATAAATATACATGAATACAATAACAAATAAGGTTAGATCCAAAGAAGCCTCTGTCTACCAGTCAATCTCTTCTTTCCCCCTAAGATATCGGTAACAGAACACCAGTTTGGCAGCTTTCAACATGTTGATATTTGTCTTGTTTGGTGGCTTTTTGACATCCTTTTTCGTCTATTTAAATATCACAGTAAATCTCTGTTTATTACAGAAATCACAAGCCAATAAACTTTACACTCAAATACCAATTTTTAAACAACAACAAAAATTGCAACTCATCATTTTCATGACTTTTGGTAACAAACAAAGTAAAAAGAAAATACATTTATGTATAAAAATGTGACGCATGCAAGAATAAAAGTTTAACCACTTTGTAAACGAAAACATAAATTTCGATTTCATACGGAAATTTCTTGTTTTAGGAAAAGTTTACTCATCAATCATCGGTCATTCACTCAGCATTAGTTTACGATCGGCAACACGCATATGTACAATTCATCAAATTAGACAACCTGATGTTAATATCTATAATTGTAAATTTGTAATGTATAGTTTTATTTATTTACAACGAACTTGGCCTCATTAGTGATCGGACATGGTATGTTTACATGTATTTGATATTCTCGTAGATATGTTTAATTATAGAATGTTTTTGTAAATAAGAAATGATTGATGAGTTTTTATATGAAAGAATATCATCAATTGCAATGGGATCAGATCTAAACGTGTCAGATTTCCAAATCTATTAAATAATTCAACACGGGAAAGCTATGCTTACGATTTGCAATTAATGAGTTACAATTAACATATAATTGTTATTTATAATAGGCTTTGGTTCAGGCAAACCGTGGAGTAATGTTTACTTTGTGATGTACATTTAATTTACATGTACATTACATTTTTAATTTAATTAATTAATTAGCATCGTAATAAGGCAAATCCTCTGGTTTTCTGTATCGTTACTAATATGGGGTGTTTTATATAGATCGTAACAAAAACTTACGATCTCCTTTTCACTTTATGTGATGGTTGTGTGGTGAGGCGACAATGTTTTGTTTTATTTACCAGTATAACATTTTTAAATTTCATCTAGGTTACGAAAAACACAAAAACTAATATTGACTGAAATATATGTCTTATGGAAAAACGAAATCAAAATCCTTTCGACTACAGAGGCCTTCTTATAATAATATGTTATTTGATTTGTGTAATAATGGTGAATAAATAAACATTTAAATAAAAATTTCAAAAAGGTGTAACTCTTATTCACAGAATAGCTTTATTATTTAGTGTGTTACTCTTCTGACCATAATGTACTGTATGAAAACGACATCTTGCTAGACACAATGATTTATTAAATGTTCTCAATCGTGCTGAAGAAATTTTAAATTACTATCTATCCTTGTTTTCTTATTCCAATATCTCCACTGTCGTGTAACAGCTGCCCTGTACCAAATAGTGGGTACCCTGTGGCAGTCCGCAAGATGGCGACCAGTTCAGCAACGAAAAGGTATGTGCTATTTTGTTTCCAATTGGTATACATATTGTAAGGTATAGACTGGTATACTTGGGTCATATAATGAAAAGGATTGTTGCTTGATAGAATGATTGCTTGCTTTATTGCCGGTGTGTCCGTTCGACCCTGTATTTGATAAAAAATAAATGACCTTATTGGCTATTTCAAATTTGTAGCGACAGCGACGACTGATTTCGGCTTTTTATTCTATGACAACTTTGTTGTTCTCGTAATATGTGATATCCCTTTGAAGCGCCTCTAATTGCCTATCTTGTGGTATAACTATTAAACTGAACAATTATTTTGTTTTTTAGAAAATGCGATTCAAACAAATTGTTGTTTATACCCTGTACCGCCCCTCGGATTATTAGAGGATACCTTGTATAGCCGTTGGATTTGTGTCGAAAAAGGTACCCGTATGGTCTACTTTTCCATGAAAACAGCTACCCTGTAGAACTAATTTCTTCTTTTATGTATGACCATAACTTGAGTTTGGTTGAGTTACGCCAAACTTTGTGTGTGTGTAGGTTTTTGAAGACTAATCAGAACTGCTACCCAGATGTGATCAAGGTGAATGACTACTGGTGGGCGGTATTACCGGTATATTGCGATTTGAGTCCTTGGCGATATGGTGTATCGGTATGGTCTTTTAATACCAGTATGATCGGGAAAATTAATAACTTTTTTTCCAAATTTACCATTGCATCGCAACTGGGAGACACGTCGGGCGAATCGTAAAGATCCAAAAGGAAAAGCTCCAGTTTGGAATTATTTTCGTCTTATAAAGTAAAAATCTTCTCAGACTTTTTTAGAATATATGAAAATGTAGCTGGTTGTTTTACTTGTACAATTACGGTCAAGTGGTCGGGCGGAACTACACATTTAACAACTCATTTGCGAAGACCAATCCAATGTTGTTGTCTGCAAATAAAAAGGTTGAATGTTGACCCTCAATGGAAAACACTCTTTCTCTTGAACGTAAGCGGAAAGTTCAGCAATCTTTGGGTCATGCTATGATTGGGCTATTGAAATCGAGTCATTAAAACCCCAATTTGTTTCGAAGATAACTGTGACAACTGTTCTACAATACTCACACTAGTTAATTACGTTTCATTAACCAATGGTTAACTTCGAACGCATGTGTAAGATCGCAAAAATATACCGCGGTACGTATCGTGATATGGCAGGCCCGTACCGCGATATATTGCGGTACGCTTTAAGCTGAAATACCCATCCCTATGAATGACACTTTGCTAAAAATAGAAATTCAGGCCCAACGTAATAACTTGAATAAGCTGTGTACTTTTGACACCAAACTTGATGTGTGGGTAGCTTGTATCAAGATGAAACTTTTCATTATTGAAAACCTGGGTCCAAGATCATAAAACTGAGTTTGGAGCCCAGTCTCAAATCTCAAGCATCAGTCATTCAGATGCTTTAGATTTAAGACTGATCTTTATTTTTATTTTTATAATCTCCGGCCCTAGTTTCGTCGCATGGCAGAGCTCTTATTCAAAATATGCAAACAGAACATTTTTATTAAAATCCATTTATTGTAAGAATTTCAATGATAATGAGAAATCTCCGAAGATTTAGGGTACACGTACAACATTGACGTTTTTCTATATCCTATATCAGGCCCCAAGATTATAAAACTGAGAATGGAAACCGCTCTTTAATCTCAAGGATCTGATTGGCTGAAATGGCGACTGGTCGCTATATCAGCCAATTAGATGCTTGAGATTTGAGACTGGTTTCAAATATGTTATGATCTTCAGCGCAGATTCTCAAAAACAGGATATTTATTAAACCATCTGATATAAAAACCTGAATAGTATTAGAAAGATACGAACTGGGGTACCAAACCGTCTATTAGAAAGTAGGCTGCTATAACATGACAACGCAGAAAGGAACTTTACGGTACAGTATAAATCACTTCAATCACCATATTAACATATCTTGGAAATACACGCTGTTTATAATTTAATTCTATATCCATGAAAGGCCTTTTAGCCCCGTCAGTTGTAACTCGAAATCAACACCAGAGCCATTTAAATTCTCCGTGACGGCGTCAGAACCAAATTGTTTAAGACACTGACATCATTTATGATTTCATCCTTGCCGATAGCGATAGAGTATTGTGCTGTAAATCACAAGATTCATTAATTTCAACTATACTGTATATGTTCGCTTCATAACAATCAACATTATTGTACAAAAAAAACACTTCAGGACCTCGTATTTCGTCCAGTTTTTTTTTTCTAGAAGGTTGATTTAACTGATTAATCGAACAAAATAACAACGGACCACATTGTGTGGAAAAGGTAAGTATATTAAAACATTAACATTACAGATTTTATAGGAATTCAATTATGAATCATATTAAATTTATTTTGTTATGACTACAGGGTAGCTGTTTTCATGGAAAAGTAGACCATACGGGGTACATTTTTCGACACAAATCCAACGGCTATACAAGGTACCCTCTTATAATCCGAGGGGCGGTACAGGGTATCAACAACAATTTGTTTCAATCGCATTTTCTTAAAAACAAAATAATTGTTCAGTTTAATAGTTATACCACAAGATAGGCAATTAGAGGCGCTTCAAAGGGATATCACATATTACGAGAACAACAAAATTGTCATAGAATAAAAAGCCGAAATCAGTCGTCGCTCTCGCTTCAAATTTGAAATAGCCAATAAGATCATTTATTTTTATCAATAACAGGGTCAAACGGACACACCGGCAATAAAGCAAGCAATCATTTTATCAAGCAACAATCCTTTTCATTATATGATCCAAGTATACCAGTCTATACCTTACAATATGTATACCAATCGGAAACAAAATAGCACATACCTTTTCGTTGCTGAACTGGTCGCCATCTTACGGACTGCCACAGGGTACCCACTATTTGGTACAGGGCAGCTGTTACACGACAGTGTTCTCCTTCTGTCTGAATAAGTGTAGGCCTCTGTATCACGTAAAATCTTGGGCTCAAGCTTAGTCTTTCAACTGATGTTAGAACGTAGGTAAAGTATACAATCCTAACACTGTTGATCTCAAAGTTCAAGTGCATTTTCTCTATTGTCAGTGACACAATCGCTTCTTTTTCCTTTATATTGCCACACAATAAATCCTTTCTGAATGTCTAGCTTACACAATTTTCATTTTGAGCATACAGCTTTCTATAACAATGCAGACTCACTATAAGATTAAATACTGACTTGTCTGATAACGCGTCGATTTTTTGTTCGATACCCTGAAACTTTGAAAGAATCACACATTAAGTGCTCCCAATAATGTTTTTTTTCTTTAAGTTCATGGATTATAATATTTTCTACCATTCAATGATTGAATGCTCTTTGCAATGTTTGCATATAGTCACACAATTTTAACAGAGAAGAAATGTATGTGCATGGCAACTTCATAGCAACGCTCCTTCCATTTACCAAGGCACTAGAATCACGAGACATGTTATTTAGAAAGAGGTAAGTTTTACATAAAATGTTAATCCTAAAAACAATAATTTCTTTTTTTCTTTTTTTATCTTTTTGGCAGTAATGTTTGTCAGTTTGATCATAACATGCATTGTCCTAATGTCGTTTTGCCTTATTTTATGCATAAGCAAATTTTACTACAAAGAAAGACGGAATGAGACGGTAAAGAAAGAAAACATTAATAGATGGTAATTAAAGAGAGCTAAATATTGCCAAAAGTGGAACAATTTATCAAGAGAGCTGTTTCTATAAAAGTGTCATTTTCACCCTATAGTAATTTTATATTCTAAATGGTCTGAATATTATAGATATTTAGCGAATGAGCATAACTCATCCATGAAATGTGCTTTGTAACTTCACCATTTTCACATAAACAAAATTGTCTGTTTGACGGCTTTCGGAACTGTTAAGAGGGCTGCTGTTTTTGTTTTTCCCATAACACGTACCCAAGCCACCAGAAATTCTGCTAGCAAAAAAACTCTTTAGAGATTACAAGATAGTTTATTATTTTATTTCAATTATTAGTGGAGATACCATTAAGAAGTTCTTAAATTTCAAGCCATATGAAAAATATACTTAGTACGTACGCATTTAATGTGTATTTCATCGGATATACGAGTGTCACTTCCAGGAATAAATACAGACTGGAAGAAAATGAAGGGCTTCTAATGTCAGTCACACAAATGCCATTCAAAGAACATACACCGATTCGCTAGATATTTTTTTAAATATAAATTTGCATAACCTCCTATCTGCAAACATTGGGCTTTTGGGTCCTTTTTGTTTTATTAAGAGGCAAGCTCTTACGCTTGTAATCAAAATACATAGACGACATAATGTTATACATGAAACAAATAAAATTTTAACCCGTACAAATTCGAAGGGAAAAGAAAAAGAAAAAAATAATTAGATGGCATGACTGCGTTCAGTGGCTTGGCAATTCATTTTCCGTGTTTCTTATAATATTTTCAAAAAAAATATTTCATATAATTATATTGAAATATTTAAGTGATGTGCTGTCGTATTTCGTTATAAACTATTTACACTGTGTAATATAATCTATAAATTAATAACTTCTCCATTTGATTACTTTATTGGAAAACATTTTTTTAATCTAAAGTTTCACTAAACACGTGTAAGATGTTCTTTTTATCCTTTTTTATACCTAATAGATGAAAAGAAACTGAAAAATGCCACATTACACGATGTATATTAAAATATTGGAGGCTCGGTTTGATTGAGCCTGTGCATGACCAGTGCATATAACTGTTCACGACGCCGCCTAGCCCTGGGTTGAGAGCAACTCACAAATATAAGTATCGTGCCCAACGGCCTTCAAAGGCTATTTAATTGATTACAAATTGAATGTACGGGGAGACTTTTTATGGCATAAACAACGCTAATGTGATAAGAGTGTTACCGTTGAATCTGTACTCTAATAATTAATATAAGGTGTGTGTTGTCATTTTGTATAACACTATTACCGCCAATTAAACATTTAACGTCGAAAATTTAAGATCTAACGTGTTTAAACGAGCTTTGAATGTATTTTACATATAATATATTTTTAAGGATTTTCAAATCAGTTTTAGCATAATATATAATCATGTCTTCAATTTTCAAAGATATTCTGTGCCCAAGGTTATAAAATTGAGCATGGAACCAGTCTCAAATCTCAAGCATCTGGCCAGTCGCCATTTCAGCCAATCAGATCCTTCAGATTTGAGACTGGTTTCTAATCTCAGCTTTTTAAACTTGGGAGCTGACCAAAACTCCATAGTACCTTTTATTACTAACGAATGTACAAAAGTCTATTCTATGAACTGTCAGAGTACAAACACCTTCATATTTGCACTTGAAAAGTAAGAATTTGAAAGAAACAAATAACAGTCTACAAGTAGACATACTCCCATGCAAACCATTTAAAAACTGGTTGCCAAAAATGCAGCCATATTTAATTTACCAAATCTCTTTTTTTTCTATCTTGCCAATCCATTCATCCTTTCCTGGGCGTCTAGCTTACATAATCTGCACTTGCAGTTTTGAATATTCTTTTCAATCGCAGACTCATAATAAGATTAAGTATTGACTTGCCAGCTAATTTGCTTCTGTGATCGATAGCTTTAGAAATTTTAGAAATTCGAGAATAAACGTATTACATTTCCAAAATGTACAGGCGGTGATCGTCTGACGGGTTTTGCTTATGTTACATTATACTTTTCGTGATTTATATAAGTTCTGTGCCGGGTTGATCAAACATTGTCAACAAAAGAAATTACGTTTCATATTCCATAAGAGTACAATGAATATTTATTTTAGACAGACAGACATTCCCCAGGGCTGTGTTGTGATTTTATGCATGTAATAAATACTTTGAAATTGGATTTGTCCATTTTCTGTTTCTGTAATTGCCCTGTGTCTTGAGCGTAAATATTGGAACCTATTATTTTTCACGAAATAAAATAATTTTTGCCTTCCTTTATTTTGGGACACTATTAGGATTTGTATTAACGGTGTCCGTATGTTTACGAAAACATTAGGAAACAGTACTTTTTCGTCCCTAAATTTTGGGACACGAAATATTTTAGTTATACTCATTTTTACTGTCCCGAGACTTAGGGTGAATACGGTGTCGCGTAATTTTCACACGCGTGGGATATACAAAGAAGTCGTGCAACGAAAAATGCCAAGACAGTTGATTTAACCTAACTCAATGAAATTCCTCTATGCGAAACTAAGAGGAAACGTAAAATTGAAACAGAATCACAACATTTATACTCAAACTCTTTTATAATTCAAAACCAAATTGCCTAACTGATTCCAGAATGAATGACCGTGAATGTCTCACGTTAGGAAGGACATAAAACTAAATCAGAAGACTAGTCTCAAATCTCAAGCACCTGGTTGGCTGAAATGGCGATTGGTCATATGCTTGAGATTTGAGGCTGGTCTCCAATCTCAGTTTAATGATCTTTGGCCCAGATTTCTCAAATGAGAAGTAAAATTGAGAAGGAAATGTGTTTAAACTATATATTTTCAATAATTACTTCAACGTAGATAATCTTATTTAAAATTTTCATCTCGAACTCTTATGGTTATTTTCCATAAAATAAATAAATGTTTTATCGATCTGATATTGGATTTCCAATGACTATAAATCTTTGAAAGCAGTTTTTAAAGAATAATGATGTAAAATGGTTTATTTGTTTACGAAAATGCTCTTGAAGTTATGCAATCCTGACCTGTTGGCAATGCAAAAAAGCTTCAAAGTAGCCCATATTGTAAGGTTTCACTGGTCCCCCAAGATCAAGTGGAAAAAAAATGTCGTTTATTGAACAAAACTCAATTCCATAAAGGATGAATGATTTGTTTCATGCAACATGTTAGCGAACTAAGTCAAAATTCTGATGATCAATCCGCATTTCGCCAGTCAGATTGCCAACCCATGAACAGAAAAGACAGCAATTACATAGAACTTTTGTTTGAGCATACACTTCGCCCATATTGATTTATTTATCGCGTAAACGTTGCACAGATAAACTTCATTGAAAATTACTGACTAATGGTTGTTAAAATATTATGTATAATATCAAAGAATCGTGTTTTCTCTAAAGTTATTGTTTGTTGAATTCCATGCAAAACTCAATTACACCCTTTTGCATCCTCTTAAATATTTTTTAAGGGGGCAATATAAAATCGCATTTATCACATTTAATTATATCATTAAAAACAGACAAGTGCGTGATGTAAAAGAAAACCGATCAACGGTTGCTCTGAAAAGGCAATGATTGTGTGATGAAGACATATGTGTTTCGACTTTAGCTGCCTGTAGTGAAAGACATCAAAATCAATTAAAACTTCAAAATAAGGAATTAACTGCATACAGATGCAATCACTCAGTATTCAAGAATAGCACTGTTGTTTGTTACGAAGCATCGTTTATGAAATGCGTCATTGCCTATGACGTTCACAGCATGTAAAATTATTAAAATATAATCTTAAATAGTTGAAGAATTTTCGTTCAACACGTAAACGTTCACTTAGGTGTGCAAAGCGATTAAAGTTTGTTTTTTAATATTAAGAGCACATTTAAATTTCTGTGGTCAAATGCCCAAGTATTCACACCCAGGACAAAATCTTGTATCTGTACAATGTTCAGCAATTTCCATCATCTCTCTTTTTTGTCTTTTCCTTTGCTTTCCCATCTTTCCCATCTTTTTGTTCTGCTGCTTTGTCTTCTCTTTTCTCTTAATATTTTTACTGGATAATATTAATATTAGATTTAGAAGCTCTGTTTCACTTATAAACACGTAATATCCCTCCTATGCGGTACACATTTGCCAAGACGGCTTACGCCGGCGTACACGGATTCCTAAACGGGCACCGGCAAATCACTTTATTTGTTCCGAGATTAAGCAGCGATCACTAACCGGCGCACGCCGAATAAGCCGGCGAGCCGATCGGTGGCCGGTTAACGCCGGTTCGTAGGCCCTCTTGGCAAATCAAGTTTGCCAATTGCGTAAAGACACCTTATGATATCTCTTTCTACTGAACATCAAGATGACATTATTAAAGCCTTTAACAACACCTCTAGGTACCTTGACTATTTATTAAATATAGATAATAACCATTTACCATCTTGTCTCAACAATATTTATCCTGATAAACTGAAGCTTAACAAAGCCAAAAAATCAGAGATGCCAGCAAACTTTCTTGATCTTAATCTTTCAATTGATAATGGTTTCGTAACAACTATTATATATGATAAAATAGATGATTTTGTTTTAATATTGATTTTGATTCAATTATCAGATGGTGATGTTCCACGTACAACATCTTCTGGAGTTTATATTTCGTAACTTGTTCGCTTTTTCAGAGACTGGTTAAATGATAAAGATTTCAATGAACGTAATATTTGCATTAAAGCAAAACTTTTAAACATTGGTTATCGGTACCATGCACAAATTGAGGAAAACATTTTGCCAGTTTTATCTCCTATTTCCAGATTTAATTCAAATACAGTGCAGTTATAATCACTACTGAAACAAGGTATTTCACAGCCATTGTTTTTGGAGATAAACCCACGTTATTCGTTAAAACCATCTGTAAATACAAAGAGAAAGATTACCAACATGACATTCTACAACGCTCTGCATGCCTGGTGATGAACCCATCATCAGAGTTGATCATTATGCTTCCCTCTTTGTTACTGGGTCATTGAGTACCTTTTCACTTGACGATGCTATTAACTTTTAATGCTTTATGTTTGTATGGTTTTGCATGCACGATTGTCGAGTTGATGTGTGGGTATAAGCTAATTCATCAAGAGAATGTGTTTGAACACCTCAGCGGTAGATTGTTTTGCCACTGACTGTTCCAAGGCGGAAACCTCGGGTTCTCTTTCTCGTTTTAAATTGTTTGTCGTGTTTACTTTGCAGTTGATCAATTAATGACACATGCTCTCATTTCTTCTCTACCGTTTGGTTGAGTGAAGAGAATGTGTCTTTGTGGATGTTGCCATTCGTTATATCCATATGTCACTTTTTTATATTGTTAAGCCTGTAAAAAGGACTCACAATTTAAATGAACTACGTGTTTTTATGACATAAATTGCATCTGCCGAACTCTTCAATCTTAATACAATATCGACATAAATTAATATGTGGCACAAAAGAGCTCTTATAATATTCAATGTTGTTCCGCAAACATCTTAGAAAACGGTTACTATTAAATAGCAGGTTTCCAACTGAAATATTTATCAATTAAGGTGTTCTTACATGAAGAATATCTCATAAATGAGGCTAGTAATGTGCGTTTATCATTTTTCGGCGTTAGCTGTCTAAGCTCACTTTTGACCTAGTTTTTCGACCAATGAAATGTTGTAAATAATACTCGTATTCTCTTATTATGCAGAGGGAAAATGAAATAAACTATTTCGATTGGTAGCTATTTACACCAGAGAGGCATCTAGCAGGGTGGAGAGGTATCTAGTGGGATTTTTATTATTATGCAGCGGAAAAATCAAATAGATTAATTCGATTGGTTGTTAGTGGGCGTTGTATTGGAGGAAAAACATATTTACGATTAAAGTAACCAGTTAAGTCAATATTGATGGCTTAAATACAATATTATATGGAATATTCTTGGGTGTCAGGTAAACACTTGCATACAATACACAGTGTAAAACGAAAGAGAAGTGTAGATATTCCTAGTTCTTACTGGTTCCTTTCTAGTTCCTTTGATAGTGATTGTTAATTTCAAGTACGAAATACAAGTTTATTGTAGTGTAGTGGCTAACACTCTCGCCTCTCAAGCGGAAGCCCCGGGTTCAATAGTCAGGACGGACACTTTTTTTAAAGTTAATATACGTAAAAGTTTGTAGATTTCGCTCTTGTAACAGGCTGTTATTATTTATATTTATTAAATTTCAAGGACATTTATTCATCTTGAATTCTCACTCTACACGAGGTATTTTATTGAAACTGAATATATTGCTTCAGTATCTTTAATCGACTTGTTATCACTGTATGAAATTGTTGCAACAGCTTCAACATTTTTTTGAAAGACACTTTCAATAAATTTATGAGTTGTCATGATTCGGTCGCTTAATCTCTAAGTCATACTAAGAAAGCAGGGAGTGTTCGTCGACAGCTGTAACAAATAAAATAAAATAACTAAACTGTGTCTGCTTTGCCTCTCTGTATTTCTTTCTTTCTTATATACATGTATATATAAATCTTTTCCATCAACGCCTTTTATCTTTTTAAAAGATATTTCTTGTTTATTTTAATCCCGGATAGAATGCAAAATAAAAAACCTTTGAGGCGTAACATTGTTGTATTTCAAATAACTCGTTGTTTGATATGGACAAAGAGAAATAAATCTAACCGATAATCTTTTGATTTGCAATGAAAATGAGTAGATGTAAAGATATAATACAGACTTGGAAATGAGTATTTTCTAAGTCATCAATGTATTTGGTTTGTGAATCATTTAGTGCACGAAGTTTCACCATAAGTTAAACTATTTTAATCAACCATGTTCTACACATTTGCGGTTTTTGCAAGGGCATCCTTCTTTGTACTTGCATTGCTGTTATTTAAGAGTTCTCTCTATCATGCGCTTAAATAAAATTCGCTGATTGGACATTATGGAAATAGATGGAAAATCTCCACGTGGTGTGTTTGGAGTAAAGCAATCCGTTTGCTTTACCATTTTCAAAGGGAGTTAATTGCATCTTTTCTGCTATTAATTCATTCCTAGGCGTCTAGATTATATAATTTGCATTTGGAGTTTTGATATTCTTTATAACCGCAGACTCAAAATAAGATTAAGTATTGACTTGTCTGTTAACTTGGTTTTCTGATCGATAGCTTTAGAAATTAAGTAATTCGAAGAGTAATTTATGGTGAATCGCACAAGGCAGTGATCGTCTGACTGGTTTCGTTACATTGCCAATGATTGGTTTTTACTTTTCATGATTTCTATTTTTTTCTATGACGGTTGGTCAAATCATGAGTACAATAAAACATTATTTCACAAACTGACAGGAATTTCCCTGGATTTTGATGTTGATGAACGTGGCAGCCTGGCAGCGTGATGCTGGCCGCCCTGCATTTAGTGTATTCCCCTGTATTCAAGTGAAAATACTGAAAACATTATTTACCCATTTTCTGTTTTATATTATACAAAGTAGTCGTGCAAAGCCTATGATTGTTAATGACAAAAACGTTTGATCTAACTTAAACTGAATATGTTTTACAATCCAAAGCTAAAAGGAAACGTAAAATTGAAAAAAAAAAAAAATTCGTGTATAATTAATACTTGTATTCATAATCAAATAATGTAATTGATTCCAGGACGTATTATCGTGTAAATCTCACATTAACCAGATTGACCAAAGAGTATTAATGTTTCACATTAAGAAAACTTAAGGAAGAAATGTGATTTAAACCTACAACATTAATGTTATTTTCCACGTATCTTATTTAAAGTTATCATCTGCAACGTTTTTGGTTTTATCTATAAAATATTTTATATACTGACTGCCAATGATAACGCAACACTTAATAATTTTGGAATATTTTGATGTGTGTAAAAGTTTAATAAATTGGCAAAGATAGATGGGTTTTAAAATCAATAAGATGTCGTTGGCCAATGCTTATGACGAGCGTTTTCACTTCGAGATATCCCTCCTTGGATCATGCCCAAACCTCGAGCTCATGTCGCTAGTTTTTCGGCGTTAGCTGTCTAAGCTCACTTTTGACCTAGTTTTTCGACCAATGAAATGTTGTAAATAATACTCGTATTCTCTTATTATGCAGAGGGAAAACGAAATAAACTATTTCGATTGGTAGCTATTCACACCAGAGAGGCATCTAGCAGGGTGGAGAGGTATCTAGTGGGATTTTTATTATTATGCAGCGGAAAAATCAAATAGATTATTTCGATTGGTTATTATAGTCCGATTTTACGCGTTGAGCCGTGAATGCACTTTTGTATTTATAGATTTTTGGAATATTCCACAAAATAGGGAAGTTAGATTGTCCTATCATATCTCATAATTTTGAAATTGAAAAACATGTAACAAAAAGGTTTCATAGCCGTGGCAGTAACGCTTCTGATTTCTGATAATGTGTCAGAAGGGTTGTGAGTTCGAATCCTGGGAGCGGATCTTATTTTTAATGTCATTCTTTTCATTACAAATATGTAGACACCAACAAAATTGTCAAAAAACCGTGCAAATGTCGAGTAAGCTTTCATCAAGTCAGTTGGTAAGATGTCGCGATCGAAGCTTACTCAAAATACAGTTTTCGGACGATGCCAATACATTGTACAAAATGGTTTTGAAAAGAAGAGAATGTTATGAAGGTTCCATTAACTACAATTGTTTACAGAAAGTCAGGATTCACAAGTGTCAGTGCCCCTTTGGGGCAGCGGTGAATGGGGGATGGCAAGCTGCTCAACAACAATATATTTAAAAAAAAATGAACAGGAACTAAATCAAAAGGCTTTGCAAAAGATAATGATAAATTAACAATTAACTAAATAATATCATGCGGACTAAATTAATATTTAAAAAAGTAAATGAAAGACAAAAATAAAAAAAGTTACTTTAATTGGATTCGAACTTGCAATGTTTGGAATCATAGCTCGAGATCTTTATCCACTGAGCTATTTCGCCGTGACTAACTTTTGGCTGCTGAACATTTTTTAATGTCATATAAGTTAAGTAAATTAACGGTACCTTTGAAAATTGACGTACTTTACCTATTTAGGATTATAACAATAGACTTGTCCAAAAGGTCACAGCTCACGGGTCAAAATCGAACTATAGTGGGTGTTGTATTGGAGAAAAAAACATGTTTACGATTTAAATAACCAGTTAAGTCAATATTGATGGCTTAAATACAATTTTATATGGAATATTTTTGGGTGTCAGCTAAACACTTGCATACAAGTTTACACAGTGTTAAACGAAAGAGAAGTGTAGATATTTCTAGTTCTTACTGGTTTCTTTCTAGTTCCTTTGATACTGATTGTTAATTTCAAGTACAAAAATACAGGTTCATTGTAGTGTAGTGGATGACACTCTCGCCTCCCAAGCGAAGGCCCCGGGTTCAATACTCGGGAGGGACACTTTTTTTAAAGTTAATTGACGTAAAAGTTGGTAGATTTCGCTCTTGTTACAGGCTGTTTGTATTTATTTTTATTAAATTTCAAGGACATTTATTCATCTTGAGTTCTAACTCTACAAGATGTATTTTATTGAAACTGAATAAATGTAGATCAAGACCTAATGTAAGACATTGCTTCTTTAACCGACTTGTTATCACTGTATGAAATTGTTGCAACAGCTTCAACATTTTTTTGAAAGACACTTTCAATGAATTTATGAGTTGTCATGGTTCGGTCGCTTAATCTCTAGGTCATACTAAGAAGGCAGGGAGGGTTCATCAACAGCTATAACAAGTAAAATAAAATAACTAAACTGTGTCTGCTTCGCCTCTCTGTATTTCTTTCTTTCTTATATACGTGTATATATAAATATTTTCCATCAACGCCGTTTATCTTTTTTAAAGATATTTCTTGTTCTAAAGTCTTGGCATTATAGCATTTGCACAGAGTATAACTTGAAAACTGAAAAATGGGATTTCGACAATGGTTAAAAAGAATCCGGCTTTCGGGAAGACTATACCTAGACTAGCCACTAGTCTGATAATAAGTATGTTTTGTCCTTTTATTTATTTTTTGTACATCATTACAGACTTTTATTGTAGCCAGTCTATTTTCTATCATTCTGCATTGAGAGAGATTTCTGAAGTTCAGATAGAGATGTAGACTAGCTCATGATAATTAGTTAGAGAATTAATAAAAACAAAATTCTTCATCGCCTGGAATCCAGGCTAGACTATACCCTGTTGCTTTGCGTTTTGATTGTTTACATTATGAGTGTACCTGAAGGTTGAGAGAATTCTTCCAAATATTTACAAGCAGTAGAAAACAACGAAATTAAAAAAATAAAACTCAACCCTGGACTTCTGGTGTTTTGTTTAAACTATTTTATGTTCCGGCGTTTCTGTTTCGCTATCACTATCAATATTTCGATCTGCGTATTCACAAAATGTACTAACAAAGTATCTATGAATTTGGCGCAAATGAATTTGGAGCAATTTATAAAATGTATACTTATCACTGTAGTAAAAGCGGGTGGAACAAAAATATGTAACTTTGTATTTTTTCGGACAAAGGGAAATAAATCTAACTCTAATATTTTGACAACTTTTAACCAATATATAGTGTTGTTAATATATAGTGTCGTTAAAACAATTATTTAGAACATAGGGACGGGAGCAAGTGTTGTTATCATTATGCAGATGGAAAATCAAATAAACTATTTCAATTGACGACTTGAGCAGTGGCCTGTATGCATACTGATTGAAAAACAACCCTGTTTGTATTTTACAGATAAAGAGCATTTAAAATACAAGACCCACCGACACCGGATTAAACATATATCATATAACAAATAAATCAAAACAAGATTAAATCAAATAAATCATATTTATTGATTTCATAAAAACAAGTACATGATGTAAAAGATAACCGATCAACGGTAGCTCTGAAATGGCAATGACTGAGTGAGTATGATGTATGTGTTTGAGCTCATCAGTTCCCAAGGTTATAAAACTCAGTATGGAAACCAGTCTCAAATCTCAAGCATCTGATTAACTGAAATGGCGACTAGTCGCCATTTCAGCCAATCAGATGCTTGAGATTTGAGACTGGTTTTCATGCTCTGTTTTATAACCTTCAGCACTGATCACTAATGTAGTGAATGACGTAACAATCAAATAAACTTTAAAAAAAACTTTAATACTTCGTACAGATATTGGCAAGCAGTCAATCATGAAAAATAGCGCTTGTGTTATTTGTTACGAAGCATCAGAAAGCTTTGGTTAACAGCATGCTAGATTGACGTATTTTCGTTCAACGATTAAACGTATAATGTTCCGTAGAATAATTTAACTCTTTGAATATTTAGAGCACATTTAAACGTTTGTGATGCATAATGAAAGTTAAAATGTCTAAGCGTTCACTCCCTGTATAATATCAGTTTATCTACTGTTCAGAAATTTCTACCATCTTTCTGTTTTGTCTTCTTCCCTGCCTCTCTGCCTTGTTCTCCTCTTTTCTCTCAAAATGCTCCTGCTTTCGTGCCTGGCGTTCTTCTGGGGTCATCTTCTTATATTGTTGTTTCCTTTGACGCTTAGCTTTCATCTTGTGTGCCTTCTTTGCCAATTTCCCCTTGCGTTTTCCCTCGCGAATATTTTCAAAAGATGCATCCTTCCTCTCCCATTTCTTTGTGAACTTGTCGATTTTGTCTTGCTTTCCCATGCTTTCCCATTTAGCGATTTTAGCGGCACGCTTTGCTTCGATGGCGTCTGATTTCTCCGCCCTCTTGGCTGCCAGTTTTTTCAACCAAGCAATCTTCTTTGCCTTGCGCTTGGATTTCTTCTCTTTTCTAGTCATCGTCCTGTTGAAAATTATTTCATACTATTAACATATACAAAAACTGTATATGTCTGATTGTTTATTACATTGTATGTTGCATATATCGCTTATGGATCGGAAAGATTATATTTAAAAATGCCCAACCATTTAAAATGTGGCTTAACATATGCCTTCTACCGCAAAGTCTATATTCGTTTACAGTGTTGTGACATTCACGTGTTCTAAGGTTCTTAGCCTTCGTATCGTGGGCTCTGTCGTGGAAAGATTACTGGTGAGTGATTATATTGTGCCTTTGAATCAGTATAACATATAGACTCAATAGCGTCATTAAAAAAAAATTTAATTTTAAACACGTACTTGTCATCGTCATCATCATCATCTTCATCATTATCTTCATCAACATCTATCTCAGCGTCATCGGTGTCATCTGCCTCTAGTTCCGACTCCAAGATTTCGAATACTTCATCTAAATCATCATTGACATCCTCATCATCAATCAGGCATTCGTCTGTGACGTCATCAGATGAAGTCAGCCAAACCGGTTCACAAGAGTCAGAGCATGGGTCTTGACTGAAACAAAAACATCCTCTTGATATGTATTTATCGTCTTCATAACATAGATTTTGATAAACATTTATTTAAACAGTACACAAGTTTAAATAGTAGCGCTTCACTGTAACAGTTTTTATTCTATAATATTAAAAGCGACTTCAAATGATATTGCCTCTACTGGGGAGTGAACCCGTAAAACGTAGCACTTTAAATTAAATTCTTTTGATGTAATCGATAAAGGAGCATGGTCAAAATGTTTGCTCGGTGACGAAATTAAATTTAATTGATTGGGAAATATGTACTCTTGTTTTTTCATCGATAATTCAATTTAATCTTTTTAAATAGTTCGCAGAACTTACAAGCATACGGCGTCTGGGACGGAAGAGCACGTGGCAGACTCGCACGGGTTGATGAGGCACTCAGCGGGAACATCGTAATCGTTACACACTGGAATAAATCAATAAAATACATACAGTCACAAACAAGGGAAGTGCGCGTAGAGCAAATGAGCAGACTTGCGTGTAATGTCGTTTACAGCATAAACTTACGCAAAACTTAATAGCACATGTGAAACTGGAGATCATTGCGGACTCAGATCAGCCAATACATTAACGCAGTCTACACACAGTTAACTACACAGTTTACTCATTCAAAGTAAATTTCTTCAAACTTCTTCTACAAAAACTGAACTGGTCAAAGTTCGACGACAGTGTGTCTGTTAAATTATTTCAGAAAAAGCAAGTCTGGAAACATTGTCTATTGGTTGTAGACAGTGATTAATAGACCCTGGTGAAAATGCTAACAAAAGCAATTCGGCTTACCAGCTGGTGTGCAGACCGAGCCGCAGCATTTATTTGTGCCGGAGCAGTCGAAGTCGTCGGTACACGTCTGCTGGGTGATGACGCTGAGAATTGCAGTGTTGGGAGCATAAGACGCCGTCGGACAGTCGCCTGGCTTATCGTCTGCAATCAGAACATAATCGTGTTTGTTACTCGACAGTGGACAAAATCTGATGGACAGTGATTAGCTTTACTGTAGATGTGATCACGGGAACAGTGTTTGGCCTAACAAAATCTCCATAAATCACCCTATTCCAGGGCCCATCTATCAGGAGCAGAGCCCAAGATTATAAAACTGAAAATGGAGACCAGTCCGAAATCGCATGCAGATGTTTGAGATTTGACACCTGTCTCCATGCTTTGTTTGCTATTCAATTAATATGATATTCAAAGATTGCTATTCACCAAGAATAGTGTGTTTATATCTACTGGTGTATGCCAGTTATTAGTTTATTTTATTTTATTTCTTTTTATTCATCTGATCAATGACAGATAATATAGACAAATGTCTTAACAATTGTAATGTTTTTTACGTTTTTTTTTATTTGAATGGGATAAAAGGGCTGCGAACAAAATCGATTTTGCCAAACAAAAACAACTATCGATGTCTCCATCCAATTCATGTCTTAGGATCTAATATTGTCATAAACATTCAGTTTTTCATGTGAAAGTAAAGATTTATTATCTACAAATGACAGGTACATGTTTGCAGTGTAAATTAAATACTAAGTGTAACAAGAAATATCTTTAAAAAAGATAAACGGCGTTGATGGAAAAGATTTATATATACATGTATATAAGAAAGAAAGAAATACAGAGAGGCAAAGCAGACACAGTTTAGTTATTTTATTTTATTTGTTATAGCTGTCGACGAACCCTCCCTGCCTTCTTAGTATGACTTAGAGATTAAGCGACCGAATCATGACAACTCATAAATTTATTGAAAGTGTCTTTCAAAAAAAATGTTGAAGCTGTTGCAACAATTTCATACAGTGATAACAAGTCGATTAAAGATACTGAAGCAAAATATTCAGTTTCAATAAAATGCCTCGTGTAGAGTGAGAATTCAAGATGAATAAATGTCCTTGAAATTTAATAAATATAAATAATAACAGCCTGTTACAAGAGCGAAATCTACCAACTTTTAAGTATATTAACTTTAAAAAAAGTGTCCGACCTGAGTATTGAACCCGGGGCCTCCGCTTGAGAGGCGAGAGTGTTAGCCACTACACTACAGTAAACTTGTATTTCGTACTTGAAATTAACAATCAGTATCAAAGGAACTAGAAAGGAACCAGTAAGAACTAGGAATATCTACACTTCTCTTTCGTTTTACACTGTGTATTGTATGCAAGTGTTTACCTGACACCCAAGAATATTCCATATAATATTGCATTTAAGCCATCAATATTGACTTAACTGGTTACTTAAATCGTAAATATGTTTTTCCTCCAATACAACACCCACTAACAACCAATCGAATTAATCTATTTGATTTTTCCGCTGCATAATAATAAAAATCCCACTAGATACCTCTCCACCCTGCTAGATGCCTCTCTGGTGTAAATAGCTACCAATCGAAATAGTTTATTTCATTTTCCCTCTGCATAATAAGAGAATACGAGTATCATTTACAACATTTCATTGGTCGAAAAACTAGGTCAAAAGTGACCTTAGACAGCTAACGCCGAAAAATACAGGGTCACCTATTTGCACGACTGACCTTCATGATTATGTGTAAACGGTCGGCCGTATCGGTGCATCACTTAACGAAACGTGAAGTTTACTTGGTGCTTAGCAAACTTTGAGTAGTATTATTTTAGTTTATAATTTTGAATTATACAATCATTTCTGCAGATTAATAATTAGAATACAAGGTGTTTATTATATAACAACAACATATTCATCGTTGTTGTTGTTGTTTATTTTATGTTAAGAGAAACATTCTGCCTAGGCATACAACTGTCATGTGTAATTATCTCAATCATCTGCATAACTTATTGGAATAATATATGATCTGCTGAGAATTTTCGGAAACTATATTAGCTGGGGGCTATGCTAGATAACCAAAAGTTCTCCAGTAACGGATTGTGTAGCCTGGATTCCAGGCGATTAAGTATTCAGTTTTCTTCAATTAACAATTAGTTTTAAGCTAGTCTACATCTCTCTCAGCTTGATAATGCAGACAGGACAGAAAATAGACTGGCTACAGTAAACATTTTATTATGATGTATAAAAAAATAAATAAAACAAAACAAACTTATTATCAGACTAGTGGCTAGTCTACTGAGTTTGAGAATACTAACCACTAACATGTTAAAATAACATAGTAACAAGTTTCAAAAGCTATACAGCAATGAATATGAATCATGTCACATCTGTTTAACGTTTTGAAGACCAAAATACCTATGTTATGAATGTACTATGGCTACATGAATGCCGCATTGCCGGGATCAAAACTGCTCAGAACACTTAAAGTAAAATCAACATTCGCACATACTTTAACAATATGTTTGAATGAAAATATCAAGTAAGTCTATTCGAAATGCAGAATTCTAGCTGTATATGGCACCTGGATTTTCACTCTAATCACAATTTAGAAAGTTTAAGTTCGAATGACTATGCGGAGCCACCGTCGAATAACCTGGGACCCACGCTATTAACCGCGTAATTCAATATGATCGTTAAGTTTTTTAATAACAAATAATACAGGAGATGTATCAGATCAACACAAAGCCATTCCGAAAACTCTTGATAATAAAATCAAATATTAAAACTTTAATATTAGCAATCATTTTAAATTTAACATTTTAGTGATATACAATAATGCTAAGCCATACTGATTGCCAAATATTTTACAACAATTTGATTTTTACTGCATAACACCAAGACAAATTATCGAATATTTAGAAAAAAGTGGAAACATTACTTTTTGCTTAGAGTCACGGAAGTGTGCGCTCATCTTACATGAAAAGAAATAGTTAATTTAGTAAGATGACCAAAAGAAGAATTTCGTACTTGATGCTGATTTTGATTTTAAAGCAATATACTAGAGTTAAATCACGCAGCAGAGTTGCGCATTTGTACTTTAGATCTCAAAAGGAACTAAATACGATTGCTCATGACAGATTGAAGATTATTAATGGAAATTATAGTGTTGAGTCGCTAAAAAATTCGTTTGCATTACAGTAAAAAGGAAACCTACATAATATTCAATTTTCAAGGGATTTAAGTTCTAAAATAGCAAAACCAAGCGTCATAATATCTCTGCTAAAAATCATGTTAATATCACCTCCGAAGTCGTTCGGTGTATTTTATACGTCTACAGAAGTTTTGAAAAACGTTAATTAATAAAACAGTATACAGTTTGATTCTAAAACAATGTTGAAGAGTTAGATAAGTAACTTCAGTTATATTTCAATAAAAAGATGAGTTTGTAGTTTAATTACAATTGAACTTTTAAATATTCTGCAAAAATAAATTTATTTTCAACAACTTACCTCCAAACACCAAAGCCAACGCGGCAGCAAATACGATCCAAATCCTCATCTTTTGATTCGTTAAATTCGTCTTAGTGAAAGTCAAATCTGTTGTGAGGAAACTGCTGTCGGAGGCTTACATATATACCCCTCCTTTGTTTGTCCAGTTCGTAAACAAACACTTGAAAGCTGACGGGGTGCCATTAATTAGGTATCAATGATCCGTGACTCAAGGCGCTCAAGGACGGGTCAAGTATGTTTTTCTCAGCAGGCGTCCAAAAACATGTGGAAAAACACCAGAGCAAACAAAACATATTGCATGTTTCTGGTGTCTCATCGGGGAGCCTGAACGGTTCTACGGTTTTTATCAACAACAAGAACAAAAAAACTGCCCATGAAAATATATAGATGTGCTAGGCCGGTATTCAATAGTTCCGTGATCCGTGTCCGTGTCCGCGTCCGTGTCCGCGATTGTTCACTCCCCAAAGATATCGTTGGGTATATTCCATACCTCCGTGTGCGTGTTCGTGTCCGCGACGTGGAACGGACACGGAGGTATGGAATATACCCAACGATATCTTTGGTGAGTGAAAAATCGCGGACACGGACACGGATCACGCATCACGGAGCTATGGAATACCGGCCTTAACAGCGCATGCGTACATCTTTAAGCAATCTCACTAAAGTCAGATCCAACAAAATGTTATATCTAAGGGCGCAGGGTACAGTTTCCGAGGCGGCTTTCGGAGTCTGGGACTGTGCGCGAACTCTTGTTTACTGAAAATACAAATTTTGTACTGTTAAAATTATTGTATTTTCTGTGTTGGAGGGGGTGGCTTCATGTAAACAACAAGCAACAGTAATTATCCTTCAGGATTTAATAAGACCTATAAGCTCACCCTACCCCTGTTTTTCCAGTGCAAATTTGGCTAAAATCCTACATATCTGAAAACCTGCAAAATATTTCCTGCAGGAACTTTTGAAATAAAAACCCTTTCTTGTTAATATTTAATCTGTGCCCTATTCCCCAAGCAGATGGAAAGTGTCCCCCATCCAGCTTGATTTTTCAGCATTTGTCATTGAAATACCTCACCGTCTAGTTATTCTCAGATTCAGCCGAGCAGACGGTGTTTTAATCCGGTTACTATTCAACTCAGAACATACAAAGCTACCATCCATGCATTTTAGCCACCATGATCAGATTTCTTATTGCACAAACTATACACAATCTAAAAAGAATCTCACATTTTAAATTTAAACATTGATTTTAATGCATTAAATTCAAGGGTACCCTAAATATTTAAAAAAAATCGACCGGACCGAAGTGCGAAACTGTACCCTGCCCACTAATGACGGCCCGCAGACATCGTACATAGGTAATAGCGGTTTTCCCCGATTACTATTTTTAGAAATTGTCAACACAGGAAGCGTGATTTATTACGCTCGAAAATGATCTGGAGATGTCATTACATTAGAAATGAATGCAATACTACATAAACACATATATCTCCAGTAAAATATGTCGTACGCAGGCTGTCAACACTTTCCATGGTTTAAAATACTATTTTTTTATTTTCACTTTTGCGATTTTGTAGGCGACAATCTGATTGGTTGAAAGGGTTAGTGATAAAAGCATATTTTAGTTACACTCGTCTTCAGATCCTGATAGCGTAGCGGTTTTCAGGTGATGATTTTAATCAGATTGATATTTGACTGACATTATGATATTCTGCCATTCTACATAAGGAAATTTTCAGATATTGCAATATTCTGTTATTTTCAGTGTAATTGTATTCATAAATGTAGCGTTAGCTATTGCTTTAGCTCCTATTATCACACGGGCTTTGTTTAAAAGACAGCTTTTGAGATAAATGTGTGCTTTCTCGTTCATGGCATCAAATAATTAACGCATATAAAATACACAAGAAAACACTGCCGTGTTATTTGCAAAATATCATGATTATCATCAAATTTTATAGGCATATCTACGAATTACACATGTAATAACTAAACGTATAGATGTATAGGCCATTTCTTTGCCACTCACGAGGCAAAATCATGCATGATTCTGAGAAGCCATAAAACTGTTATATACTTAAAGAAATAATAAACGCAACTTCTTTAAGCAAGAAATACATTTCATGCTTAAAGAAGTTGCGTTTCTAATTTCTTCAATACATATTATATAGTAAAAGAAATTAAAAACGCAACTTCTTTTATTACGAAAAGTATTTTGTGTTTAAAGAAGTTGCGTTTCTAATTTCTTTAAGTATATAAACTTCAGTGATAAACAATGTACGGATGTAGATTAACTAGATTTTGTCAACTGATAATCTGTGAAACCCCTTCTACGCTAGGTTACATGTCATTACTTCATATATTAGATCATATATAGTTTTACTTTTGCATTACAATAATCTTATCTCAATTTTGATACCAAATATATAGTCATTAAGAAAAACAGTTAATGAGAAATCACAGAAAACAAACAGCACACTTTCTTTTGGAATAGAGTATAGTTGAAGAGTTGTGTACCTCGGTTAATTCAACCGAAAACGTACCCCAAGAAGTTTTCTATTTTATATATAAATTGATGGTGAGAATGCCGACGGTCAGCAACGGAGATGATCAAATTTTGAAGACGTCATTTTCATACTTCCAATTTTTCTAAACAAGGACGCTGAGTGATATCATATGTTGATCTTGTGAGCAATAGAAAGATAGACACCAATAACAGTATTTGCTTGGCCTTATCACCTGATAAACGTTGCCTGATAGAATGCAAGACCTTTTCATTGGTCAGTTCGTCAGCCAATGACACGTCGGCATTTGGTTTCTTTGTTTTCTATCGTAACTATTTATTAGTCATGGGAATCTGGCAATCTGGAATAACTATTATAATTGTTCCCAGTTAAAAATGAGTATGGGTAATGTATTTACCAGATTTTGCACCCTTCTTTTCATTTTGATGATGGTGACTTCAAAACGAATAATAAGGAATGCAAATTATGCAAAATGTGTATGGATGGCAATATGTCTATAGATGAAGAGATAAACAGCATGTAGCCTATGCGTCACTCGCCCTAAGCACTGACTCTGCAGTTGATATTTAGGTTAAATATTCATGTCTGCAAACATCGGCTGGAATTCGTTCACTAGAACCGTTAGTCTTCGATGAACAGGTGTTGATTGTGTTATCTGTTCATTGATCTTTCGAGCCTTGCAAGCGATAAGAAAATGTCTGACTAGGCCCCGGTATCAAGAACAATTTTATGCTCAAACTCAATTATTAACAACATATTTATTAGCATTCTAAGGAAATATTGCGAATTCTTTATAAAATTGAAAAAAAAAATTCTGTTATCTTGGAAATATTTTACATAAGACAAAGTTTTGCCCAGATATTCTAGAAAAACCGTTTGAGTAGGTACTTAAATGTTTGAGTTTCTACTCAGTTTGTTTGGAAATATTTAATCCGAATACAGCGAAAACAAATTTTCAAAACTGCATTTAAAAAAAGAAATATTAAATAAACTTATTCTCAAAACCTAAATCAATCAAGTAAGCTGTGTATATTATCAACTTAAAATTTTCACTTTGAGTTGAGTTTAAAATCTTACTTAATATTTTTTCGTGGTATTTGAGCCTGAAAACCGACGTCATGTTATATATTCCATCAGTATTATGGTAATTCATAGATAATGCAATCCGACTAGTAAATTGTATATGACTTTTTTATCGCAACACAACTTCTAGGCTATTCTATATAGAATTCACACAAACCCAAGCTATCACTTTTTCCAAAGAGACAGACAAAGGCGACATTTAGGTCAAATACAGCACGCCGCTATCCGGTGCACGACATTTCGTCGAAAGACACTTGATAGAATACGACACTTGACAGAAAGGACACTTGGTAGAATGCGACAGTTTACAGAAAGGACAGTTGATAGAATTGTCCCTTTGTCCCTATGTTTATTAACTATGTACTTTAAACTCTGTAACGAAGCTTTTTACGTAAAATCTGCGGTGCATACAAGAATTATTTCCTACGAAGTTCTCTTGATAGTTAGATCAGATGACAATAAAATGCACAAATCCTGTGTGTCACTTATATAGGATTGCAAACATTTCATCTTCATTGCATATTACTGTTGTTATCTTGTAAAACTTTAATTTCAAATGCCAATACTTGAACATTATATTCAAGCTATATACAAATCAGAAACCATTGTAATGTTTTTGTTAGATTTAATATGAACAAACATAGCAAATATTGTTATCGTATGTCTAAAATGGCAACACAATACTGATGATTTTCATACGCTTTGTGCGATTTTAGGATTCTCAGTTCATTTATATTTTCTTGCTTTGAGTGCAGATTTATATAATTATCAGTTTCAAAAACGCAAGTTTTTGAAGGATTAATATTTTCTATACTCCTTTATTATGCAGACACTGGTCTCGCCCCCTCGCGGCTTCAACTTTTGTACGGAAGAGCCATGCAGGGACGGTGTAATTCAGTTTAACAAAAATAGTAAAACATGTTTTGTTTGTTTCGGCCTCTCTTAAATAGAGTAAGGGCTTGCAAACCCAAAAGTTGCATCCTATTGAGATGGCAATAGCACCTCACTATTGTGACATTAAACGTGGCAAAGCGATAACCGTGATCATATTATCCTAATTTGCCGGTTGCTCAATAAGACATACCCAACAGACAACATTATAAGTGCCACTAAAAGAAGGCGTTATACGTTTTTACCTTTATAGTATGCTCTTAGTATTTTAGGAACTTGAATTTTGCTGCAAAACGATCTTTCTTCTCTGTTTTTGATCAACCCATTTTGAAAATGCATATTTTTCTTTGAAAAGGACTGTCATTATCCTTGTTGGAACTTTTCAGTCAGTTCTATGTCAAAATGTTAATGAAGTACTCTGTCTGACATGTCTACTTTGTGCATCTTTTAGAGGTGATATAATTTGGCTTTAACGTACTCAGAATTAACGACAGTTAGATAGGTATGTCCAGGTAATCAGACTGTCAGGCGTTATTTCTTTCCGGTCAGTTGTTAGTACATATAGGTCAAATACATGTTCGGCAAAAAAAGAAATAGAATGACAAAGTCAATCAGTCTTTAAAGAGCGAAACGACTCCAGTTTTTATTGTAACTTTAATTACAGTTAAACGGTGAATTTCTATCTCGACAGGCATCTCTTTTAAAGTTTGAATGTGTAGAAGTTTCGATTCACACCAAAGGCTGAAAAATATAAATAATAGTGTTCTAATGGTTCATGTTTTTCGGTCACTGGACACTTGCTATGGCTTTTAGCCAAGTAAATGAACTATCAGCATCTAGAGATTTTTCATTTTCCGTTATTCACATTCAGTCCTGTGCTGTTTCCTGAATAGAAGCATGAATTGCAAGCTTTTTCCACTCAAAAAATGATTGCTTAGTTAAATGCTTAACAAATTCCCCCCCCCCCTTATTTACTTCTCCAAATAATTCAAGATTTATATACGAACGTAAAAGCTGTAGTTTACTGTCATGATAACATAACGTTACTAATTTTGGTAACATATACTTAAAGAAATAATAAGAAACGCAACTTCCTTAAACACGAAATATATTTCGATCATATAGAAGTTGTGTTTCCAATTTGTTTAAGATATATTTCGTGTTTAAAATACCTGAAGTACGCACATATCCTTAATTAAACTAAAGATAAAATTACCACTTGGCACGAGACGTTTACGTCTGGTGCACGTGCCGGTCACGAGGAACTGCACAACAAGTTTCTTCGATGTTATGAGACTGGTGATGAAATTAATTTTCTCGGAATCCTTTGGTGTAGCATCAGTAAACACAAACACCTGGGAGTTCGGCATGGCAACAGTGGATGCTGCAACGACATAAAGACGGGGAATTTATACATACACTCAACCAAAGTTCTAATTGGTCATCAATTGTATATGTTTACAATGCATACTAGTTTCGTTTCTTCCCTACGTCAAGGGAGGTTGTGGAAAGAACTGTTTTGTATTGATATCAATTATCTATTGTCTTTTTAATCTTTATTGATTGTTTTCTTCAATGAATCCAATACCATTTACTTACACCGCAGGGTCAAAATTAGAACAGTCTTTAATAGAAAGGGAGGTAATTTTAAAATTCGATACATTGAAAGGGATTTATTCAGGGTTGGCAAAATGCTGGCAAATATGAGTATTTTCCATGCCGGCGGTATTTACCGGTATTTACCGGCAAATACTGGCAATTAGTGGCAAATACTGGTCGATTGAATTGACCAGTCTGGAATTTATACAATATTACCTATTATCAGCATTCATATAGATAATTTCAAGTTTACCCATCAATTGCCAATATATTTATACTTAAGTTTAACACTTTTAACACTTTATCCATAATAAATAAATATCAAAAAAGTGGTCATTTGAATTGACCACCCGTGGAATGTATACAGTACAATGTATCGCTTATAGTCAGCATGTGGACAACTTCAAAATTAAATTATTAACAAACTATTATAATGGGAGTAAGCATTTTAGAGGGTTAATTTTAATTATAAACAAGTAACCTACACAACTTACAATAAATATACATGAATACAATAACAAAGAAGCCTCTGTCCAAAGAAACACCAGTTTGGTAGCTTTCTGCAGTCATACCAATTCACCATTTACTTGCAACTTGACAAATTGAATAGGTTATTTATTACACTTTTCTGTTGCCTTTGTTGCCCCTGGCTATTACAGACCCTTGTATGGAAGCTATTGTTTTAATAGTCTAGACCTTATAGCCTTGCTTGTTAAGTGTCAATTGTCAGGTGCACAGGTGGATTAGATTTAATTTCTCACTTGCTGTATTTTAGGTTTTAAGTAAAAAAAAAAGACAATTTTTTTGAGATTTTTTTTACTTTGCGTGCTTAAAGTGATCATCTGGTATAAAATGTAATTAAATTATCTGAGTAATTTAATTATTCTGATTATACATTAATAACAGTCAACTTAATTAAGATTTCTGCAGCATTTTAAGGCAACAAAACTCATCTGTGTAGTATTTGTCAGTATTTGCCACTTTGGGGGTATTTTCCAGGCCGGTAACTTTTTATGCAAGAAATGCATTTTTAGCAAAATTAAGGATGACTCTCGCCAAACTGTCGTGAAGTCAATTATTACAAGATTAAAACTTAGGTTGAAGACTGTTAATGGCATTTGATCATAAATAAAGAGTGAATTCAATGTCTACCTAATAAAAAAATACGGACAAAAAGTGACCAATTAGAACTTTGGTTGAGTACGCGCCTATTCTGCTGCGCGTACTAACATACATGTAACCATATGAATGTTTCTGCGTAAATTCGATTTTCTAATGTCGGAGTTTACATTATATGCGTATTATTGTGTATACAGTTTTGCCTGTCGCTAGAAGATGTAACAACAACCTAGTCATAAACTAGAATTAGAAAAAAAAATCAAATGGACTCAAAATGTCAAGTTCTTTTACCGATCATATTATCATTTACAGAGAGTTGTACCTAGCCTGGATTACAGGCGATGAAGTATTTTGTTTTTATTAATTCTCCAACTAATTATCTTGAGCCAGTCTACATCTCTATCTGAACTTCATCGCCTGGACTAAAGCGTTTGAGTACCAACCTGATTTTAGTTTGGTTATCAATCACTGTCAAGAATTGACCACAAGGTGCTAAGTGGTTTATTTCCTGATGTTTATAAGCCCATTGATACCATGTGGTGCATTTAGATCATTATCTCTCAGTTTTTCTTGACCAGATCAAACATCACACAATGATCTCTCAGTTTTTCTTAACCAGGTCAAAAATCACACAATGTGATTCAAATTCTTGTTGTTGACTTCATAAGAACTCCAGGATGGAGAGGCTTTATTGTGCAATAGACTACGCATCGCAAAAAATGGAATTAGTGCTTTAAAACCAGACCAAAAAGCTGTTATTGAACAATATATATCCGGAAGAGATGTTCTTTTCTGCTCACAAACTTGCAGTGGCAAGAGCTTGGTTTTTTTAAATGGCACCTTTCCTCAACCATTACTTAGAAAACAAAGAAAATGTTGCACCCTATTCATGTAGATTCATAATTGCGCTGGGGTGGGAGGTGGAGGTTTGTGAACATGCCCCAGAATTTGTTTTATAACAATGTTGCAGTCTGAGGCATTTTGAGCATTCTGGGGTGATTCATGTGGATTCAGTCAAAATATAGGCAGCTTAGTAACGCGCCTGCCTATAGATTTTGGGGGACATAATAATCCTGCTGTAGCTACTGTTTTCTTGTTTTCTGCCTCAAATAATACATAATAGTTGTTTTGATGTCGGGGTTAGATCTACAGAAATGTATGTTTTGTAAGGGGTTTAACTACTTTCAGATGCCATATTAAAACTTATGTGAATTTAATCCAGTAACTATATCTTTTTTACTCATACTTGCTGCTTCTTACAGTCATATAATGATATTGGTCTTTCAAAACCTTCAAATACTACATGATCAGTTAAGAGTATCAGAATCCCTAAGGTAAATAAATAAATGATGATAGTGGTCATCGCACAGCAGGCAGATTAGGCATGGGTCATTTTATAGCACTAACATGTCATTCATTTCTAGGAGACCCCAAACGCTTTATACTAGTCTGATAATTCAGACATCTCTCTCAATGCAGTAAAATAGAAAATAGACTGGCTACAATAAAGGTCTGTAAGGTCAATAAAAGACAAAACAAACTAATTATCAGACTAGTGGCTTGTCTAAGTTGTACCGTGATTGTACCACAACAATAAATTGTTATATTCAGATATACTTTCAGTATTCAGGAATACTTTCTCGTTGTACACTGGTCGCGTGGTGGTTGCGAAGTCGTCATCGAGAACAATCGCCCGTAGATCACGTTGTGGTTTATAAAAATGTCATCGATAGCCGTCGGAGTGGTCACAGATCACGTATAAATTCCAAACAAACATTCTCTTTGCATACTGGTCATGTTGATTGTGTTATATTCGTTATTGAAAACTTTCGTACAATTAAAAGAAGCACCAAAATATTGCAATCTGGTTGTAAATAAAATAAAAGTCTCACCTGCTTGAATACCGGTAAGGGAGAACTCCGGACAGTCGTCGCCACCGTGTACCTGAATCTCTGTCAACCATCTCAAAATGTCGTCAGGATTCTTTGTCTTTTGTACTGTTGTCAAGTTTCCTAACAATGTGCGGAAATAATATTTAATAAGTCAACGTCTTTTTGCATTGAACTCTCATAACTTTCATAAATGGGGCACGTCACAGGAAAGGGTGTTCTGTGATTTTTTTTTAAATTTTAGTTGTTAGTATATTTGGAAAGAATTTACAAATACCTATTATTTTCTCATAAATAATTGGCGATTTCATTACACATTTTGACGAGGGTTGTACTGCGAATCGCAATATTATAATATAATATATATGATAGTAATGACGTCTGTTTAACGTTATGAGGACATTTCAAGAATTGAGGTCAATCGTGTGAAAATACCTTTATCCTTAACGCACCTACCTGGATCATTGAAGGTAACAAGGATGTAGTTGTACGGGGCGTTGTCAGTCCCCTGCGTCTCTCTAATGATCTCGGCCGTTTTGTTTAGTACAGCCGCTATGTCCTTTCCCATGGAGCCCGTCGTATCGATGACAAACACGAGTGAGTTACCGTTCCTGATCTGCAGTAGATCCTGAAACGTCTCGTCACCAATTAACGTCCTAAGACCAAACGCTGCAAACACAATTACTGATTCTAGCAAGTGTGGACTAAATATGTTAAAGAAAATTGGAACTTAACGTTTCAATATAAGCGATTTTGTTTAAGTTCTTTGATTCATACGAAACCATTGGGGGCTGTGCAAGCTTAACCATAAAAATATTGACTCGTCGGTTTATCTTTGGCTTCTGTACAGGTTACTAATCGTTAGCAGAAGTTTGGCACGATATCACAATTCGGTTAATTTTTCCAATGGCTGTCCCCCCCTCCCCCCCCCCCCCCCAAAAAAAAAAAAAACCAAACAAACCAACAAACCGCGCCTTCCTTTTCATGAAGTTATCCGGAATTTAACGCGAAAGAATTAGGCTTAATTTGTCAATGATGTGAAATATCCATGTAACAGTTAGCGGGAGTTTGGTGCGAAATAAAATTTCGCTTATTTGTTCATTGGCTCATTAGGTGGATTTTGTCAATACATGTTGTAAAGCTAGCGGGAGTTTGGCGCGAAATGGGCTTATAAAGAAAATTGGATTTTACGCAAAATAAAGTTTGCCTTATTTTGTCGGTGGCTGCTGTTCGAGCTTAAATATGCGGGAAGTTGTCTCGATCTTGCAACTGGTTGATTATCTCCATGATTCCGTACAAGCTAAAGTTAGCTGGAGGCTTTCTCACTTTAGAAGTCAGATCGGCTTTTGACGATGTTTGGTTTATTAAGATGTAAATATCACGAAGTTTGCTTGACTATATTCGGTTTATACTTTACCAAACATTTTGTTAATTTTTGTGACGTCAAATTTATGTAAATCCATTTCGCATCTTTATTTTAATCTTGCTTTGGAGATCCACTGCTAACGTTTATTCTAATTCTAGATTTCGCAAATTTAAAACGTGCTGCTGGCTTTAGCTCATAATATGCAAAACGTATTGAGGAATGTATGGCAAATGGGTTTTACTGACTTGGATTATCAAAGAAAAATCTTGTGTGCTCAATAGCTGCTTCTGCCGCTTTCTCGTGCAGGTGAGAGTGTGGCGAGTAGTTAGGGTCCGTCGAGTCCTTGTTGATCCCACCAAGCGCCGCCGACGTGGTGGATGACGTATCACGTGGATCACCATGGCTACATTTACCCACACTGTTCGAGTTTGGATCTTCTGCAATGAAGAACAGGACGCGAGATCATAAAACTATGATTAGTGACCAGACTCAAATCATAGGCTCAAGCATCTGACATCGACTTTAAGTTTGTATTTCCTCAGATGAACGAAAGACTCAAGATCTTGTAATGTTGGCACGAAAACTTGGTACATGAATTTACTGGAAGCAATTGAATGACAGCTTGGTTGTGCACAAACAATGTTACCCCGCAACAAACAAGAAAATAGTAATGCATTTGATTTAGATAGGCAGTTTTTACTGTAGAGTTTAATGTCTTTTTTGGAAATCTGATATCCTCGGTTGATACCTGTGTGGAAAGCTGTTTCTTTAAGGGAGGTGTCGGTAATATAGGCTTTACTTTAGATATTGAACCTTAAATGTCAAAAGAAAGAAATCAAGACAAGACACAAATGGTCAGAAATCGATCATCTTAAGTCTTTAAGTAAATAATTAGGAGGATTAACTTACTCATCGGTTTAACGACATCCTGTCCACTTTTGTAGCTACTGGTGAGAAAGTTATTGGGTGCGATCAGATTGGAGTCACAGGATGTATGTAAAGTGGGCCTGGAAAATGTCAAGAAGGGCTTAGTTATAGTTAATATGCAACTGAAAACATTTTGGCTTAAGCAATATAGTTCAAGTGAAGTGTCAAACTGTATACTACTTTAGTATTTATGACATAACAAGATCAATTATTAGTTATAAACTTTTATTTAATACATTTTCTACGTTTAAATAATGATGTTTGTTATTTCATATTTAGAGAAACTAAAATTGTACTAACGCGAACAAAAATGTTGATTACCCCACTTGTGTGTAAAAATACTTTTATCACAGGCATCTAATATAAGCATTAATGACGTTAAAACCCTCCTTGCATTCTCCGCAATATGGTCTCCGGTTGGCTTGTAGATGGACAGCAACATAGAAGCCAGTTGCTGCCTGTATATGGCTAAAGATCGTTTTTGGTCTTTGTACACAAGAAAATACCGAAAAAGGCCCATATGATAAAAAATCAAATCATCTCAATAAAAAAGTAATGGCTTACCCACAGCTTCTGCACGTGTCGACGTTTGGCGGGGCAGTGGCCATCATTGGCTGTCCTTTAATACCTAAAATATATAATGTATATTGCAAAAATATGTGTTCCAAACTAAAAATATATATAAGGAGGAATTTATTGATTTAGAGATTGTATGCAACGTGTTACAACGATCGGAAAAGTGACGCAGTTATTTCTACCTCAACTGTCCATATTCTACATATTCGACCATATTGGTAACGCTTAGCTTTTAAGATGCTGCTACCAAAACAATTTAAAACGGTGTCGTAAAACTTTAATTGTCAAATATTTTCAGGTCCGCTCTTGTATAGCGATCAAGGAGTTTCTGGTATAACAAATAATGTTTCCTACAATTGTCAACATCTCAATATGGTGTAAGAAACAGAAACGGCAGTGTCTTTAATTCAAGGGCATCTGAACTAACAAATAACAGTCCGCGCATAGTTACTATGTGCGGCAACTGTTTAAATCAGCAGTGTTATAACAAAAACTGTATGTTTATAAAAATTCATCATCTTGCCAGTTCATACCCTCTAATGTCTACTTCCACGTATTAGTAGTTTGGCGACCTAGCCCCTTAAGTAATCTAGCATATTTAAATATGAAAATTACCAAGAGGTCTGTAGATGGCAGTTCCGCTCAGCTCCACCCAGTTAGTGTTGCTGTAGAACATCTGCAGAAGGTGTAAGAACTGACCAATCACCTCTCGGGCTGCGTCAAAGTTTGGAACCGTACTGTTCAAAATCGAAATAGCCGTCTCACGTAACGACTGCATTTTAGCATTTCCTACCAATTACATAAACATAGAATAAATAGTGCGATCACTAAAAGCTGTTGAGTAGACTTGGGTTCTAACAGAAATCATACGACGATAGAGCATTCATGGCATAGAAAAAACGCTGACAACTTGTTTCACCTTAAGAGAATTGACAGCGGAAGGGTCTACATGTATTTCGTATAATTTTGAGATACCGAAGAAAGGGCGATTCTGCAATGACAAATCTACTGAGATTTACATATCATATGTAACATGTGAATAATACTGCGAACCTGACATATCATATGTAACATGTGAATAATACTGCGAACCTGACATATCATATGTAACATGTGAATAAGACTGCGAACCTGACATATCATATGTAACATGTGAATAAGACTGCGAACCTGAATGGATTTTCTATTTGGAGATTTTGTAAGTCATAGTCAGAATCGAATGTCTGTTGTGTAATACGGGGTAATTAGAACAGATTTCCTTGATTAGTTTTGATTCTAGCCAAGTAAGTGTCACTCTGCCCGCAGTATGGCGAAATAAATCGCACGCTTGCATTTTTATTATTAGCCGAAAATCCGATTTGATGAATCGTTTAGATAGATGATTCGTTTCGCAGCGCTGACGAGGGTTTAAGTAATTCGAAATTTTCCACTAGGACGCCTCATTTACTAAGAGCTGACAGAAGCGTTTATATTGTAACAGCTCCAGGTCGTAACTATGTTAGTTTTAGACAATGTAGGAGTACGATTCTTTCAGGTGGTTGATAACTGTCCGCTTAGATCTTATCGTCCATTCGGTGTTGATTGGAGTTAGCACGAGACGAATGAAACATTGTCTTATAAATCGTTCTTATGCGTGAACCAGAACAAATATCGCGTTAACCCAGAGAAAAGACAGCAAGTTTGCGTCAAAGCCTTGAATTGTCGAATAAATTACCGGTATTCGTACTCTTATTCGTTGATTTTGGTAAGCTCGGTAACACAGACACCTATATAACTGATTATACTATACCCTGTTTGTTTTTTCGGCGTTAGCTGTCTAAGCTCACTTTTGACCTAGTTTTTTGACCAATGAAATATTGTAAATAAAAGTTATTATGCAGCGGGAAAATCAAATAGATTATTTTGATTGGTTATTAGTGGGTCTTGCTAATGATTACCGTAACGATTTTTATATTGTGTTTAAGTATTTACCTGGCGCTTATATGTTCGGGCATTTTCGTTTTAAAAAGCGTTAATTGTATTGGAGAAAAAGATATTAACGGTATAAATAACCAGTTAAGTCAATTGATGGCTTAAATACGATTTTATTTGGAATATTCATAGGTGTCAGGTAAACACTCGAGTACAATACACAGTGTAAAACGACAGAGAAGTGCAGATATTTCTGGTTCTTACTGGTTCCTTTCTAGTTCCTTTGATACTGATTGTTAATTTCAAGTCCAGATATTCAAAACGCCTTGGTGTAGTGGTTATCACACTCGTCTCTCAAGCGGAGTCCCCGGGTTCAATACTCGGGAGGGACACTTTCTTTTAAAGTTAATTTACGTAAAAGTTGAAAGATTTCGCTCTTGTAACAAGTTGTTATTATTTTCATTTATTGTATTTTAATGACATTTATTCATCATTAGTGCTAACTCTACAAGAGGTATTTTATTGAAACTGAATGTACAGTTAATGTTAGACATTCTTCTTTAATCGACGTATTATCACCAGACGAAATTTTGCACGGTCTTTATTTCTCTCTTTCTTATATATAAAAATCTTTTCCATCAACGCCGTTTATCTTTTTTAAAGATATTTCTTGTCTGTGATTAAAAGCCTTTATCGACGAATAGCACAAGTCCGCGTAGCTGTATGCGTAGAAAACGTTTTACTTGAAAATAGCTGTTTGAATGTAATGTTTCAATACAACTTATTGATACAATTTCGTGTTTGTCAGATGGTTTTCTGGATATTGTAGTAAGGCACTTTTTCACGAACTTAACATAATGATAGATAAAATCGGACTAAAAAAAGCCATCTGCAATTTTCTAATATAATAGACAGAAAATGTACATTTGCTCTACCTTCTTTAATCATTTCTCCGTTAAAGTGCCACACGGCCTCGCTGTGGTGGTCCTGGTCGACCTTGTTGTTCTGCTTGACAATGTCGTCCATGGCTTCCTGGAACAGCTTCTCTGATTTCTCTGATACGTTCACTGTCAATAGAACAACAGAGGATTCAGAGGGACCTGAACAACTGATGAATATAGTCGCTTAAAATCTTCCAAATTAGTTCACATGTTATGGATACCTCAGTGAGCAGGGTTTTTTTTTTAAAAAGACATACGTGCATCTTTTATATAAAAAAGCTTATTTTGTCCGTCCGTCCGGCCGCCCCCCCCCCACCGTCCGTCTGTCTGTCTCTCGTGGAAAACTCATCACCATAATATCATATACAACGGTGACAAGGAGCAAAGGAATCTTATAGATGCATTTCAACGTTATTTTAAATGCATACGAAACAAAACAAAGTAAATAAAGTTACATGTTTCGGGATTTTCAAGAGAATGTAGAAGCCAGTGACTTGCACAGGATATCGTATCGAACCCTTACGCAGACTATTGTCGTTAATAATCTCCTTAAAACATTTATACTAAATACATGTAAGCCGCACTTTCCCGATATTATTTTAAACAAATAAAGCTGTTAACGATATCAGAGGATCTTTTGTCACCAACTTACTATTGCCCCCATAGTATCTGTCATAGAGCTTCCTGGCTGTGATATCCGGTATACCGGTCAGGCTCCCCGGAGTGCATGGCTGACATTGTTGTACCGGGTGCTCCTCAAAAAATTTAGCTACAGCCTGGAATGTGATAGCAACGGTGATAAATGTAGAATCTTTACAAACTTTGTGTACTAAGCCTTTAATTGCATAAACACGCGTTCAAAACTAAACAAGTGCACGTAGGGCATTGTAAGGCGCTCTTTTGTCAAGAGATACAGCTAGTCATCTAGCTAACCAAACCAAAGACATATATATTACATTATATATATGTAGGCCTTTGACCAAACCAAGCCATATGAATTAATCGGCAAATTATTCAATTAATCATATGTTCCGAAAGCAGGCAATATAGATAAGACATTAAATGGCGCATTTTATGTGTTTTGAATTCTCCTGATTTTTAAGATCGACTACGTTGAGGATTGTATTTGATGATAAGAATGGTAACTGAGCAAGACTTGGTGATGGTGACGAGCAATAAATAAGTGATTACGGTGACTGAGCCAGTAGTAAAACATTTGGGCATTTATAACACTTCATGGATAGATGGAGCTGAATTATGTTCACAGAAACAGCAGCGGCGGCTGTGCATATCAAAATTGATTAGATGTGTGAAGTTAGCGGCCTAACGGCCTAGCAGTCTGGCGGCGTGAAGTTAGCGGCCTAGCGGCCTGGCGGCGTGAAGTTAGCGGCCTAGCGGCCTGTGGCGGCGTGAAGTTAGCGGCCTGGCGGCGTGAAGTTGGCGGCGTGAAGTTAGCGGCCTGGCGGCCTAGCGGCCCCGCCAGGCCGCTAGGCCGCTAACTTCACACATCTAATTTGCTTCGGAATATCAGCGGTGGTTTTCAAAAATCGACAAATTTGTTATGGTAACAGGCACACGTACTATTATATTCGTCACGTACTGCATATAAGAAGATTGTGATAACTGAAAGGTCTCCACTTCAAGTTTGATGAATGCCTTAGCGATAACATAACATCTTATCTTTCTATTACTTTGTTTATTTGTGAAATTCGAGTATTAGATTTTACTCATTTCGTCACTGCACTGGCATCAACAAAAAGGAAACATGTACAAATTTCTCAGGGAAAGTGCAGTTCAATAAAATTTGTCCAAATAAATGTTATTACTGTATCTTTATTTAACATACGTTCAGAAAAGTTAAAAACAGTAAAGAAAAATAGCTAGCTCTAAAAATTCGCTGTTATTATATTTACATTCAAACAAAAAAAAAATAAGCAACAATGTGTGAGGTCCTTTTGTCTTACAAATGTATATAATATGAGATTTTTGTAAAAGTGTGTTTTAATTTGTTATTTCCTGGTCGCGTAAATAGATGTCAAAAAATAAAAATACGGATTACTCCGCTCTCACAACTGAAAGTTCTTTCAAAAGCAGTAACACCTTAATATGAAATATAGTACGTTACCGATAAATAGGCACTCACGTGACATAGCAGTAAAATTATAATATAGTTCTTACAAATCTAATTTCGTCATGATCGTTACACGACGATTACTAACTGGAATAAAATATCATTCTCGTCCGTATAACTGATATGGATAAGTAGAAACTCACGCGATATTTCGATTATACAATGAAACACGATTTTATGGCAGAACGAGTGAATTAAATACTTTTTATTCGGTATCAATACATATGAAATGAACTTTTTTATATCAATCATATCACAATTGTTTAAGTTTTGCTAACAAACCATATTTAAATTAACTTGTGTATCACTAGTCCGTCAAGTTCTCGATAATGATCTATAGTGTCTATATCACTTGACTGCTCAATTATACATGAATTACCGGTACCTTTAATATTCCAATCTCTGTTATGTCGGTGTGGGTATAGTCATTGATGTTCACAGCGGAATACGGATTTGGTAGAAAACAGTCACACTTCAATACCAGAAATGAAAATACAGCATACACTAAAACGCGCATATTTCGTCCAAAACTTTTGGTATCTTAAATGAACTCTCTTATCTATGAGGACTGTTATTGCAATACTTTATACATTTTGAAATGACGTGATAGTGGATAGTGTAAAACATGTACTTAACTCTGTTAGCATACCTTCCATCGGCTGGAACTCTCAATCGCGTTTCGCTAAATTGTCCGCGTAGTAGTTTTGCATATTTAAGTTATTTTTACCTTATACCAGTCTGAAAAACAGAAGTTTTAACAAAACTCACGAACTTAGTTCATTTTTATTAAAATCAGATCTAGTCCTCTAGGAAAGAAATATCTGTCTGAAGCCACTTTATGGTTTTGAATGGCTGATCATGAATACAAACATAGTAGTTGGATATCTTAATCAGCTTTGCACAATTTATATTTCCCAATATGATGCTAATTATGTAAAAAGCTATCACACTATATACAACACATTTTTCAAAAAATGTTTAAAATGATACGATCTAAAATATATTTGGAACAAAAATTCCGCTTTCTATGAAAATCTCCTTAGTATTAGTGCATTACCTATTCGAGGAGCGCGTTTGCTACCCACCCCCCCCCCCCCTCCCCCCCTAAAACAAAGCCATCCATAGGGAATCACGCTTGGTATCGTGCAAAAACATTGGAGAGAAAAAAATACACAAACACAAACAATAAATGAACATTTGAACATTTATGTAGTCATTAACACTTCAATTGATTTTGTTATACTGCTCGAACAAAAATTGCAGAGCATCCCAGAACCTTCTAAAGTGTGTACATGTATGTGTAGAAGCGCCGATTCGCATCGCGACCTGAAATGCAAATCATTATAATCATTGGGGATGGACGAAAGATAATCTTAGCTTTTTTAAAGTTATCTACTTTTAAAATTATTACAAAGTGGGAGGCATGTAGAGTTGCACTCGTCTGTAAGTCCGTCGGTCTGTCCGTACGTACGTCATCCAAATCTTGTGGCATCAACTCCTCATTAAATATCGGGCGGATTTCATTCAAACTATCACAGATGGTCAAGCAGAATGTGTAGATGATCATAAAGAAAAGATTTTTTTCTGCGACCATTTAACCAGAGTTATGGCCCTTTGTTACAAATGTCGTTGTAGCAGTGGGGCATCAGTGTCCCGCGGACACAGTCTAGTTCATTATACAGTGAAACATCACTCTCAAAACCACCTCTGGGACTAAAACAGAGTGGTCTTATTATGTGGGCGGTCCTAATTTCGGGGTGGTCTAATGCTGGGTTTTACTGTTACAGTATTATTTTTAACCACATTATATGAGAGACAAAATCACATTACTGGTTTTTAGTAACGCACAAATCAATGTTTATTATGACTGACAGTGGGCTTGCAGGAACACATGACAGGAGTCCGTGTTTTCAAGTCAAGTCAAATGTTATTGGCATAAAACATATGAACAATGTTCAAGTCAAGTCAAATGTTATTGGCATAAAACATATGAACAATGTTCAGAGCCAAACAACATTTCATAATGGTGGCATATAAAGTAAACAAAAACACGAGAAAAGTATGATATATGAGGCATGGTATATGTAGTTATCAGAAAGAAAACTAAAGGACATGTGTCTGAACATTCTAGATGGTATAGAATAAGACGTGTCTGGTCACGCTATAAAATGGGAAACTGACATTCAAACCTCCTCCATTGAAATGAAAACGATAACTTGAAAATAAGTGCTCTATGACTCGCCACCAAAACTTAAGAATAGCGAATCTTATTTATTTCATTTTCAGAACTATTCAAATTATTCTATTTAAAGCAAATCCTACAGGCATCCATGGACAGGCGAAATAAAGAACACGTTGTTTTTTTAAAAAATATCACTTCTAATGTATAATTATCCGGTACTAATGATCAAGTACTGTCTGGGAAAGTCCGACTCCATCGATCTCTCCTTCACACAACTGTGACGTAGATTGAACGCCTAGATGGTTGCATGCAAGAATGTCGAAATAACATCGAAATAAAGAAGGAGTTGCGACAGTCTTGCATGCAACCTTCGGCCTGTAAATGAAGGAATTATTCCTCCAGCATACCTTTGCATTTCTACAGAAACGTGTTATCTAATATGAATAATTAAAGTATTGATGAGGTCAAAATCTTCAGTTTGTTTTACAAACAGGATTCGACTAGTAATAATAATAATAATAATAATAATAATAATAATAATAGTAATAATAATAATAATAATAATAATCATAATAATAATAATTATCATCATCACGTAGTAGTAGTAGTAGTAGTAGTAGTAGTAGTAGTAGTAGTAGTAGTAGTATTTTTATTATATTTTATTATTATTATTATTATTATTATTATTATTATTATTATTATTCCCCATGGTCTTCTTAAAAACAGTTTGAAGATAGACTGTTAATTTTTATAAAAATGTTCACACAGTGATTCTAATTATACCGTTTTTCACATCACGTCTGCGTCTGGTGCACGTGCCAGTCACGAGGAACTGCACCACGAGTTTCTTTTCTGTGATGAGACTGGTGATGTAGTTTATCTTTTGCGGATCCTTCGGTGTGGCGTCAGTAAACACAAACACCTGAGAGTTCGGCATTGCGACTGTAGACGCTGAAGATACCGATATGAAAAGTATTGGTAATTTGAATTTTTAAGTCATGAGTAGGAAAATGATGACATTATAAAATAAAAATATTTAAATTGAGTTCAAAAAACTCCAGCCTAGCTGCAGAACTGTCAAATTAAGCCATCCTTCCCGCTTGAAGCTACTTAACAGAATTCCATTTTACAGAACGTGTTTAGTGGCGATCTCTGCCTTAGTATTCTAGCACTTTAACTGATCAAATGAAATTACTTTATTTAGGCCATCTCTGGTTCTGGAAAAGAAGTGTTCTTGATAAAAGGGCCATTGAAATAGCACATGTATTATTTTGGTGTTCTTAATTTCGGGGTGGTCATAAATGCGGAGGGTAATGTAAACTGTCAACTTTTTGTAAATGAAAGAACGACACATGGCAAATGTAACAGTTGTGTCACCTGCTTGTATTCCGGTTAGGGAGAACTCCGGACAGTCGTCTCCACCGTGAACCTGTATGGCTGCCAACCATTTCTGAATATCATCCGGATTCTTCGTTTTCTGAATCGTCGTTAAGTTTCCTTAAAAAGAAAGAAACATACTAGTATTTCTTGTGTAAACTTATTATGTGTGTGCGCGTGAATGCAAGCATTCGTGTTTTTACAGTCTGGCGTTACTATATCCGCTCAAAATCCATATTAGTTTCATGCATTGATTAATTGAATAACACAATTTTAAAGCATTATGAGGTCAAAACCAGGGGGGGGGGAAATTTGGTCAGAAAGTTGGATATTATCCTGTAACTATCTTAAGACTGCCGCAAACGAACCCCATTTCTGAAAATCTTTGATCCTACCCCGCAAACCAATATTCTGGTAGCCGTGTACCTGGATCATTGAAGGTAACTAGGATGTAGTTGTAAGGGGCGTTGGCTGTTCCCTGCGTCTCTCTCACGATCTCAGCCGTCTTGTTCTGTACAGCCGCGATGTCCTTGCCCATAGAGCCCGTCGTATCAATGACAAACACCAGAGAGTTACCGGCCCTGATCTGCAGTAGATCCTGGAACTGCTCGTCGCCAACTACGTATCTCAAACCGTACGCTGTAAATACAAACCGAGTCAAAGGACATACAAAATGATCTTAAAATATGTTATATTATCAAATTATATTTCTATATCTTGATTATATATTACATTTGTTGACTCAAAAAGGCATTGGAGTTTTATATTGTCACAAAAGTAAACTTCGAGACAAATCTCAAGACTCAAGCGTTTGATTGGTCGAACCTTAGACTGGTTACAATTGCAATCAATCAATTAGATGCTTTAAGATTTAAGACTCTCCAGATTCAGTTTTATAATACAGAGCCACAGTTCTTAAGCCGAAGCAAATGAAGATATTCTGTATGTGCTATATCGTTTCTTGAGATTATTCTTTTACTTTACCATGTGCAGATTCGTTTTGAATAAGCTTATTTCTTGACATGAGCATGGATTCCTAATTACAGTGGCAAAGAATAAATAATTTCAAGTCATCGTCTTAAGTTTTAAACTGTCTTCACGAAATGTCATTTAAATCGCTAACAGATATTGCTTGTAATCTCTGAATGGTTTGCTGGAAGAACTTCAACAGAATGCGTGTATATTTGTTGCAGACATTAAATTTTACTGACTTGGATCGTCGAAGAAAAATCTAGTGTGTGCAATAGCTGCTTCTGCCGCTTTCTCGTGCAGGTGAGAGTGGGGCGAGTAGTTAGGGTCGGTGGAGTCCTTGTTGATCCCACCCAGCGCCGCCGACGCGGTGGAGGACGCATCACGAGGGCCGCCATGGCTACATTTACCCGTACTGTAAGAGTTTGGATCTTCTGTAATGCAGAGCGGGCATCAATGACAATTTTGACAGCTTGATATAGATAATTAAAAAAATCTCAATCGGTTTTAATTTAGTCGGAATCCATCATATTCGTAAACAAAGCTCAAATATATTGTAAAATCATTGTCAAGTCGAAGACAGTGGTTCGTCGGTATTGTGGACATAGCCGCATCTATATATTCTTGACAGTGAATTGTCGGTATAGTGGAAAGTGTCGGATTTTTGAAAGTAACCTTTCATTGTGTAATTATTGTCAAGTCCCCTGTCTGTATAGTAGAAGACAGTTAGTTGTACTGTTGGCATTCTGCTTTCCTCTTGTAGGTTATTTCACGTGATTAAAAACGCCAAATACGTATAATGTCAGAAAAAAGACTTACTCGTCGGTTTTACAACATCCTGTCCGCTCATATAGCTGCTTGTTAGGAAGTTGTGGGGTACGATCAGGTTCGAGTCACATGATGTATGCACGGTTGCTCTGGAAAAGTCCGAAACAAGTTATATCCATACACAACAGAACGTCACAGAATTAAACTTTTCGCACTATTCTTTACTTGGAGGATTTTTCAATGTCCAAGATTGGAAAACCGAGAATGGAGAGCGGTCTCAAATCTCAAGCAACTGATTGGTTGGAACGGAGATCAGTCTGCATTTCAGCCAATTAGATGATTGTGATTTGAGACTGGCCTCCAATCTCAGTTTTAAAATATTTAGTTAAAATCTTCAAGTTAATTAGTTAAAAAAAAAAAGACTATAAAGACTGTACAACAAAGAAGAAGCTGTGTTCGGAAAACACATATACGAAGTTTGTCATGATACAAATTTTATAATGACAGCACAGTGTTAAAACAGCAATTAAAATCACAAGTTAGTTCTTTATAGTGAAAACAACTTTCTGGTGCAAGAACCTGTGCATGAAAAGAATTTAACATAAAAATCAAGTAATGTAACCTATAATCTAAGATGATAAAGTACAGATTATTCAAGACAAAACTGTAACATTTACAGTATTTAATGTAATAAATGCCTAGAAATTTAGTACAAACACCAACTAGAATTATCACTGAAAGTGATTTAATACCCCCACATGTGTGCTTGATACTTGAACTGGGAATGCTTACTTCTATTTTTAGTGAACAGTGACCTTGACCCCACCAGGCCCATTTTCAATACCAAGTTTTGTCTTCACAGACACTTCCTATATAACAATTTTCACCATAATATCTCATTCTGAACTAAAGTTATTGAGCAATCAGTTTTTTTCTATTTTTAGTAACAGTGACCTTGACCCCACATACATGCCTTACTTTCAATCCCAAAAGTCGTCTTCACAGAAACCACAAATACACCAAATTTTATTCAAGAATCTCATTCCAAGTTATATAGTTACTCAGTGGAAATGAAGTTTTGAAGTTTAGATAACCTTGACCTTGACCCCTCAGGCCCCAAAGTCAAACGTAACCTGTATCTTCTGAAGTTGCATCTGTTTCCTAAAACACAATTAAATCTATTAAGTAGTTCATGAGTTATGGTTAAAAAACCTTTTTTATCTATTTTAGGTAACAGTGACCTTGACAATGACCCCACATGCCCTAAGTCAAACTTCACCTATTGTGATGTTACATCTATGTACCCAAAATAAATTTAATCTGTGAAGTATTTCACGAGTTATCATCCGGAAACCATTTTTCTATTTTTAGTAACGACCTTGAGATTGACCCCACCTTCATGAGTTATCATCCCAAAACAATTTTTCTACTTTTAGCAACAGTGACCTTAACACTGATTCCACCAGCCCCAAAATTGAACTTGACCTGTATCTTATGATGTTACACATGTGCACCAAAAATTATTTAAATCTGTCAAGCCCTTAATGAGTTATCATCTGGAAATGATTTTTCTATTTTAAGTAACAGTTACTTTGACACTGACCCCACCAACCCCCAAAACGAACTTGACCTGTATCTTATAATGTTACACATGTGTACCAAAAATTATTAAAATCTGTGAAGCCCTTCATGAGTTATCATCTGGAAACGATTTTTCTATTTTTAGTAACAGTGACCTTGACACTCACCCCACCAGCCCCAAAATTAAAGTTGACCTGTATCTTATGATGTTACAAATGTGTACCAAAAATTATTTAAATCTGTCAAGCCCTTCATGAGTTATCATCCAGAAATGAAGAACCAGAAACGAAGAATAAGTACAAAAAGGGGAGATAACCCCAGAAATAAGGTACCAAGAGTTATGTAACTTTAAAGGGTTATGACCTGTGAACTGTTAAGTAAGTGTGTAAACTTTCATGCCAATGCTCTTTGTAGAAATTGAGAAATATTCAACTTGCCGAAACAGGTTAACTATTTATCTCTAAGTACAAAATGGGGAGATAACCCCAGAAATAAGATAGCCAGAGTTATGTAACTTGTTAGAGTCATACCATGTGTACTGTTTAGTAAGTTTGTAAACTTTCGTGCTAATGCTTTTTGTAGAAATTGAAAAATATACAACTTGCCGAAACAGGTTAACCATTTATATCTGAGTACAAAACGGGGAGATAATCCCAGAAAAAAGGTAGCCAGAGTAATGTAACTTGTAAGGGTCATCATCTGTGCACTGTTAAGTAAGTGTGTAAACTTTATGCCAATTCTCTTTGACGATATTGTGAAATATCCAACATGCCAGAACAGGTTAACCATTTTTCTAAGTACAAAAAGGGGAGATAAAACCAGAAATAAGGTACCCAGAGTTATGTAACTTGTCAGGGTCATGACCTATGAACTGTTAAGTAAGTGTGTAAACTTTCATGCCAATGCTCTTTGTGGAAATTGAGAAATATCCAACTTGCCGAAAAAGGTTAACCATTTTTCTAAGTACAAAAAATGGAGATAACCCCAGAAATAAGGTACCCAGAGTTCTGTAACTTGTCAGGGTCATGACCTGTGAACTGTTTAGTAAGTGTGTAAACTTTCATTCCAATGCTCTTTGTAGAAATTGAGAAATATCCAACTTGCCGAAAAAGGTTAACTATTTTTCTAAGTACAAAAAGGGGAGATAACCCCAGAAATAAGGTACCCAGAGTTATGTAACTTGTCAGGGTCATGACCAGTGAACTGTTAAGTAAGTGTGTAAACTTTCATGCCAATGCTCTTTGTAGAAATTGAGAAAAATCCAACTTGCCGAAAAACGTTAACCGGACGGACGGACGGAAGGACGGACGGACGGACGGATGGACGGACAGACGGACTGTCGGTTCAATCACTAGATGCCTGGGGCATAAAAAATCATGTGTTACTTTTAACTGCAATTGTTTTTTCTGGTTATGATGAGAATAAAAGTGAAGGCTTACCCGCAGCTTCTGCACGTGTCTATGGAAGGAGGGGCAGTGGCCATTATAGGCTGTCCTTTAATCCCTTAAAATAAAACAAACACATCATACATGTATTTTCAGTACAAGTACGGCAAACTATATCATGGTGAAAATATTTAGCTTTAAAACTGTAAAAACAAAGATCTAATGCTTTAAAGTCTAATAAGAAATATGTACTAAGTGAAAAAAAACAACAACTTTTTATACACAACACAATGCTAACGACGGTAATTGGTCTAACATTGTTTCTTACAAGAAGCTTATTTTAATGTATTATGCTTTTTGCCGGTTGTTTCAAGAAGGTGGTTTTGTTTCAAAAATAAACTTTCCCCCAAAAACCAAACAACTTGCCACACATTGTTTTGTTTAATTGAAAACATCGAAAGGGGCGCCACTATGACAGCCCGGCGAAGTGATTAGTACACACTGTTCATACCAAGAGGTCTGTAGATGGCAGTTCCGCTCAGCTCTACCCAGTTAGTGTTGCTGTAGAACATCTGCAGAAGGTGTAGATACTGACCGACCACCTCACGTGCTGCGTCGAAATTCGGCGCCGAACTGTTTAATATCGAAATAGCTGTATCACGTAAAGTCTGCATTTTGGCATTTCCTGTAAATAGAGAAAAGTGCATAGTGACACGGCCCAAGATTATGAAACTGAGATAAGAGACCAGTCACAAATCTCAAGCATCTCACTGGCTGAGATGGCGACTGGTGTCGCCATTTTAGCCAATCAGATGCTTAAAATCCAAAACTGGTCTCCAGTTTTAGTTTCATGGTTTTAGGCCCTGGTTACGATAAGAGTAGAAACTTTGATAGGCCCTGGTTACCATAAGAGTAGAAACTTTGATTAGACGCAGTCGGTCACCAAAGACGCTGGCGACGTCAAGATTTGAATGTGTTGCGAAGTAGAAAAAAATATATAAAAAGTTCATATAACCCGAGTCTATTTGGCGTATAGGCTTTAGGCTTGTGTAATGAAAAGCATATGCTTCATATCAATTTCAAATCAATCAATTTCAAATGATCTTAATTAACAAGTTGCTATTTTGAAACATTTGCCAGAGACTGCAAGTCAACACGCTTCCGTCCCTAAAAGTCGAATTCTTAATCTTTTAAAGCAAAAACGTGGAGAAAATGGTATTAAATAAACAAAGCAATAAAAACGTAGGAAAAATTAAAGCGTGAAGAATAACAAAGTGTAGAAAACAACAAAGCAATAAAAAGCTTTTAAAATAACAAAGCGTGTAAAATAACAAATGTGAAGCGTAGAATGGTAAAAACAATTGTCACCACGTGTTTCGCAGCGTAAAAGGGAGTTTACTGCGTATGGATGTTGTGATTATATGCGTTCGCTCCAGAAACTTAAACAAAACAGTCGGAATTTATCTTTCTAGAAAATATGCTAGTTTATAAGAAACAAGTAAGGTTTCGACTGCCTACTGCATTATTTCTCTGCTTTGTCCCATCAGACAAACTTTCGTCAGCATTATTTAATTAGATAAATAGTCGCACAGTGCAGAAACCTCTGGCCTTCTAAGTTATTCTAGGTTCTTTGGATATTGTGCCTCATTAACTCAGGCACGAAAGCAATAAGCTGACCACGTTCTTGCTTGAGGCGTTATGTTATTTTTGTTTCAGACTATGTGGGAGAATGTGACAAAAAGAAAATCTATTTGTCAGTTTCATTCCCATCGCTCTTTTCATGACAAATAGAATTAAGACCGAGTGAATTAGGAAATGGGGATCAGGGACGTAGCCAACTTGATTTCAAGTTGTAGGCCCGTACAAGGGGTTCCAATGGGCGATTGCCCCTTGGTAAGGGGGTCTGGGGAAGTACCCCCACCCCTCCAAAACAATCGGGGTTTGGGGCGCAGTTATATATATTTCCAAATGAGTTGAGAGACAGGGCTTAGAACCTTGTGAAAACAGATTGAATTACGGATCCGGTCGTGGTAAACGCATATTGGAGTGGTTAAGTGGCCATGTCAAACGTGTTTGAGATACCTTCTCTTATCATCTCTCCGTTAAAGTGCCACACGGCCTCGTTGTAGTGATCCTGATTGACTTTATTGTTCTGTATCACGATGGCGTCAATTGCTTCCTGAAACCTCTTCTCCGATACCTGACCTGCAAGAGGGGGAACAAACGTATGAGTAGTACATGTGCACTTTGTTTTCGGTGATTTTTCATTAATTGGTTTTCTTTATTCCTAATTCATTGATATCAACATTTAACGTTTATACTAAATTTACTCGTAATTATGATCTAATCTCAATTTTGATATTTGATAAATATTTAGGCACTAAGAAAAGCAGTTAATGAAAAAAACACCGAAAACATACTTACTTTTTCCTAAAAAAAACCCATTATAACAAAGGGAAAGATAACTAAGTTGTGACAGCAGATTTTCAAGAACACTAAATCTCTTTGCTATGATAACAGACATTCAAACTGGTTCACATAAAGAATTTTGTGATTTGTTTTCAAATTTTTCAAAATTTAAGAAAGTGGATACTTTTTATTTTTGTTGAGTATATATAACCGAACTTTAATTTACAAATATGCCGACACTCGACTTTAATGGCCCTTGTGCTTCTTCCGAAGGTTCTGTCTTAAACATGGACATTTGTCAAATCCCGATATATTTCTAATCTGGACCAATGTGCGATCCTGGTCACCTTGTTTCCAGGCCATAAAATGGAGGCTACAACCAGCGCTGTATATGTTTCTCAGTTTTTATCCTTAAACCATTTCACTAACAACTAAAAAAAAGAATACTTGTGATGTACTTATTTTCATGGTCTTCTTTTCGTAGGCCGATCAACAAATTTAACTCCAACGAAATATGGAATTGTAAATAGAAGTTACTTTAGACAATTGCAATTTTACCGTTAACAACGAAATTTTATACCCACGATAATTGATGCAGTTACAGTATCTGACTACATACAATTCATACAGACAGCACAAAACATGACAACGTATTGTATTCTTATTCCATGTATTCATATATCAGCGGGAATTTAGGGAGCCAACGACAGTTACCTCCATAGTATTTGTCATAAAGTGCTCTGGCTGTGATGTCAGGTATACCGGTCAGGCTCCCCGGACTGCACGGCTGACACTGCTGTACCGGGTGCTCCTCGAAAAATTTAGCTACAGCCTGGAAGATGAAAACAGGACTAGTATAGATACCTTTAGATCAGATAACGGCGTCTTACTGCATACATCTGCATAGTCAACACGCATTAAGAGCATGTGGTCAACGCGCATTAAGAGCCCTCCGTCAGAAAGTTAAAGGGTTTAGTAGAGTTGGTTTATTTACAAATAAGGAATGGTCTATAGTAGAGTTGGTAGGTGATACTTGCAATGCGTTTACAAAATAATATTTATTTTTTGGAGAGCTCGGAGCGCGGGTGGTCACTAAAATTGGAGGAAGGATAATTCTGTCAAAATAATGACAAAAAGTTGTAGGAGAATGGGAAAGGGTGTTTAAGCTAGAGTTCTGGTACCTGGCACACCGAGTTTTAAAGTTCTTAGGTATAAGTATCATAAAGTTATAAACTGATATATGAGAATGTCCCCGATTCTAATTTGAATAATGTCCATAATTTTATCAAAAATAAATATTAGATTTATAATTTTTGACATACAAACACGGGATATAATGAAAGACAACTACCAAGTTAAAATCTTATCGCTGATTCAGTTGTAGTTGATATTATGAGGTTGCATTCAAAAGTTTGAGTCCCACAGCTACGTCGGAGCTTGACACCGATGCCGACGAAATAGTGAAAAGAATAGCTTCAAACAGACATGCTAAATCTATAAGAAGAGAAAAAAACTCTGGTCAAAGGTTCAACATGGAAGATCCCAGTTTGACCTTCATAATTATCAACATGTATCAACATTCAATACCGTTTGTTTATATTCCTAACACCGATTGTTTATATGTCTTCCTTGAACTTTTGCTAAACGCGAATCTTTATCTTATCATATTTCTGTTAGCAAACAGAGGCAGTTTTTTGCAAAAAGAAAAGAAACAGCTGGGTAGCGCAACAAACTATAGACTAGCTGCTAGTCGGACAAATTATTACCAGCTGTGCAAATAGTATATTTATGTAATTTGCATTACTGTTGTTACCATTTTGTTAATTAAATTTAGTAGGTATAATCGGATTTACGAGCGTATAATTAGGGGAGTCAAAACTTCAAAGAAGTGCCCGCCAGAGGGTCGGGGTGGGGGGGGGGACAGGCGGAGATCATATAATAGAAGCCAGTCTGTGATTTTCTGACTAAACGACGAGTCGAAAAAACAAACATGTACACTATATGAAGTCCTCAGAATTCCTTATCACAGTATATGACCGAATTAGACGTTTTACCTGTAATATTCCAATCTCGGTTATATCAGTATGAGTATAGTCATTAATGTTCACCGCCGAAAACGGATTCGGTAAAAAACATTCCGAATACGTTAATGTCCAAATTCCTAACACAATGTATGTCAACGCGCGCATAGTTTATCCTCACAGATGTGTTGCTCTTTCAAGGCCTAAATGAACTTCTTATCTCTGAGGATTGTCGTTGCTTCTGTTAAGTTTTGATAACTATTCAGATGACCTGATGGTAGAAAGGTGTAATGCACTTCCTTTTAAGACTGTTATGACGACACAGGTGAGATAAGGTGGAAATTACGCGTTTTTCGGCGAAAGCTCTCTTTGATGGCTTTTGACCTAATTTTTGACCAATGAAAAGTTGTAAAAAAGGCGCGCTTAATAAATTATGACTGAAACAAATGAAATCATTTCGAATGGTTATTTTTAACCAGTCTTACACAGTGCATTCTCAGAGCCAATCTGCTTGATCCCCTCACATATACTGATCTAAAAAGCAATATATGCTGTTGCCCTTCTGTTTGATACCATCGCCCCTTAACCTGATCCATTTTTGTTTAACAACAAGAAATATCTTTAAAAAAGATAAACGGCGTTGATGGACAAGATTTGTATATATAAGAAAGAAAGAAATAGAGCGTGCAAAAATTTCGTCTGATGATAATACGTCGATTCAAGAAGAATATCTAATGTTAACTGTACACTTATTCAGTTTCAATAAAATACCTCTTGTAGAGTTAGTACTAATGACGAATAACTGTTATTGAAATACAATAAATGAAAATAATAACTTGTTACAAGAGCGAAATCTACCATCTTTTACGTAGATTAACTTAAAAAAAGTGTCACTTGAACTCGGGGCATCCGCTTGAGAGGCGAGTGTCATAACCACTACACCAAGGCGATTTGAATGTCTGGACTTGAAATTAACAATCAGTATCAAAGGAACTAGAAAGGAACCAGTGAGAACCAGAAATATCTGCACTTCTCTGTCGTTTTACACTGTGTATTGTACTCGAGTGTTTACCTGACACCCATGAATATTCCATACAAAATCGTATTTAAGCCATTAATTGACTTAACTGGTTATTTATACCGTAAATATCTTTTTCTCCAATACAATTATCGCTTTTACAAGAAATATCTTTAAAAAAGATAAACGGCGTTGATGGAAAATATTTATATATACATGTATATAAGAAAGAAAGAAATACAGAGAGGCAAAGCAGACACAGTTTAGTTATTTTATTTTATTTGTTATAACTGTTGACGAACCCTCCCTGCCTTCATATTATGACTTAGAGATTAGGCGACCGAATCATGACAACTCATACATTTATTGAAAGTGTCTTTCAAAAAAAATGTTGAAGCTGTTGCAACAATTTCATACAGTGATAACAAGTCGATTAAAGAAGCAAAATATTCAGTTCAATAAAATACCCGGTACCTCGTGTAGAGCGAGAATTCAAGATAAATAAATGTCCTTGAAATTTAATAAATATAAATAATAACAGCCTGTTACAAGAGCGAAATCTACCAAATTTTACGTATATTAAGTTTAAAAAAAGTGTCGGTCCTGAGTATTGAACCCGGGGCCTCCTCTTAAGAGGCGAGAGTGTTAGCCACTACACTACAATGACCTTGTGTTACGAACTTGAAATTAACAATCAGTATCAAAAGAACTAGAAAAGAACCAGTAAGAACTAGAAATATCTACATTTCTCTTTCGTTTTACACTGTGTATTGTATGCAAGTGACACCCAAGAATATTCCATATAATATTGTATTTAAGCCATCAATATTGACTTAACTGGTTACTTAAATCGTAAATATGTTTTTCCTCCAATACAACACTCACTAACAACCAATCTAATTAATCTATTTGATTTTTCCGCTGCATAATACTAAAATCCCACTAGATACCTCTCCAGCCTGCTAGATGCCTCTCTGGTGTAAATAGCTACCAATCGAAATACTTTATTTCATTTTCCCTCTGCATAATAAGAGAATACGAGTATTATTTACAACATTTCATTGGTCGAAAAACTAGGTCAAAAGTGAGCTTAGACAGCTAACGCCGAATAAAAAATAATGTAACTGGATACAAATGTGACCACTAGTGTGGCAACAAGGCTTTTGTTTGTCGCAGTAAACGCGTTTTTTAAGCAAGATATCTAATTTTCGATCTTTGCCTAGATATCCCCACCGTTTGATGCCAAAAAAGAGTGAGCAAGAAGGATTGTAATTTGATCGGAATTATTTTTAACAGTTTCGAATTTATAACCTATAATTTTAGAATCAAACAATGTTTCATGACCAAGTTTGATGATACTTTGTTACCTGCTTTGGAGTCATGAGGTAAAGTGTGAAGCAAGAAATACGTACTTACTCTGAAATGCGACACCATCATATCCTTGGCATGTTCGTTTAGAAAAGAGCCGCATAGCTGGACGCGAACCATATTTAGGTCCTTTTGTCCACTCTTGTGTATAGTTCGTCAATCAGAAGCAACAGTAGCTCGATGTACATTGTAACTTGTTTAGTAAAGAAATGTCGCTGTGCCCAAATATATAGCGAGTGTTAAAAAGGCCATATCTGTAAAATTAACTTAGAGTTGCCCCGCAGATGTATTTGACGATTTTTCATAGTTTGAAGACAATCATTTAATACAGTTTAGCAAGAAATATTATCAAAGGGAAATAACTTCAAACTTGTAATTTTAAAGTAATTGCAATGGTTCCACCAGCTGCCATTTTGGGGATTCTGCCAATTTAAAGCTAAAATACCCCATAATTTAATTTAAAAAAAACGCTACAACTTAAATCATAGGGGTCAAAATGTGGCTTATTCGAAATTTCAGGAGTTAACTGGCACCCCTGAATTGTATGTATGAACACATACTGTACATATGAAAAGATTTTCAAAAGAAGCTAGCCGTTTTTAAGTACGGAAGGGGAAAAACTATAGCAAGTACACAGTTATAAATGCAGGCCACATAAATAATATGGTATACCGAGAACAATACGAGGGATGATCGTATATGTCGAAGTCCTTTTAAAGAACCTTTTATTATAATAGAGAAATCATCATTATTTTTCTTCTGACATTTTATACGACCAGGAAAGGTCGCAAGATTTAAGGCCAAACAAAAACAAAAATTTAAAATTAAATTTAATTTAATTACTCAATTACAGAAATTTACTTTAAATTTCTGACATTATTTTGACAGATGCCGCAAAATATTGTAAATAAGTGTTTACGCGATACCTATATCATTTTTTAGACGTTTTAAACAGCCATTCCAGACTTCTATTGCAAAAACACTTGAGCATCCAAACTTAAATACAGCCACGTGACACTATATTTCTTCATGTTCATTGGTTTGCCAGTGGGAATTAATGTCGAGTTTTGAAAAGGTACATCAAAATGTTTTTACTTCAAACCGAAAGTAGAACCCGGAAGTAAGTTTTCCTTGAATTTCTTGAAAACCCTAACATTATTTTGGCGAATTGACACTAAACATTGTAGACCAGCATATACTTATTTCAGGTATGGGTTGCTTTGGTATATTGGCCTCGAATTTCAGAGTTCTCGTGCAAACGGTGTTTCTTTTGTTTTAGTATGTGCTTGGTAATTAGAACATTAACTAGACTATAAATTGAGCTTGCAAACATTAGTTCATCCTTAGCTATTATTAGACAACGGTAATTTAATATTTTAATTAATACAAAGCGTAAGACTTCCAATACTTGTCCCATTAGCCGAGTGGGCAAACATGTAAGACGCAGTCATTCAAACTACTTTTAAATGCAATGGTAAAAACGCTAGGTAGTTGGTTTGAAACAGGTTTTTTCACATTTTTTTTTATTTTTTACACAATAATTATTTCCGCGATAAAATAAACGGAAGCAAAATACATACAGTACTTTGAAATGACTGCACTAAAACGTCAAAAATATATATCTAAAATATTTCCGTAAAAGCCGTGTCGGTGTGAATCGAACCCGTGTCGAAAAAAAAGGTTAGGCCTCCGTCAGCCGGGAGCGTATACCATTGTGCTGTCGAGGCGATGTGCTATAAACCGGCAATATATTATTGTCCAACAATATTGACCTGGCACTTCATTAATTTTCGTCAAGGTCATTGGATAAACACGGGTATCAGCGAATACACCGATATATTTATTCAATTTATACCTCAGTGATGTGTGGTGTATCGGAATAGATGCCGGACTAGCGATTTGAAGTAGATCGTTACTTTTACGAAATTTAACGAATATGGGGTCAAATGCAAGAGTGCCCGGTCAATATTGTTGGACGCGTAAATTTGCCTTAACCCGTGTTTACATTCTATAAATAATTGTGAACATCGCCAATTTAGCTTGGTCGACTATAGGTGGCAATAAGTATTTTCCCCAAAATTCTACCCGACACAATATACACCAAGAACACTTATTTGTGCAAAGTATAATAGAATTGAATTTTACCGTTGAACGGTTAGATTTTTTTTATCAAGAACAGTGCAATGATTTCAGGATGTGGCCCTTAAAAGTATCGAGTACTGAAAATCATTTGTGGTTTGGATTCTAAGCAGTATTACTTGAATGAAAATACAATATGAATCGCAACCCTGCATTTCTTTGTAACGCAGCTAAAAATGTCACTTTGACCTTTCATGCCTCTTGGGAAGGAAAGTCCTTCAGGACCCTAAAATCTAGGGTTGAAACAGATTCACAACAATGTTATCGGTCTACATCGTTGCCACTCGGACAATCATACCGGCATTTAGAGATTCAAGATGGTTAAACTTTGTGCAGAATATTATTCAAAACCATGAAGGGTTGAAACGTTTAATGACTGGAGTTGCCTTTGCTGACCATCACTTTGACAAAACCTTGAAAAACTGCTTTATTGTTGATCATCCTTCTTTTCACTCCTAACTAATAATAATAGAAGGTATCTATTCATGTCGGACATCAGTCATCATTTAGTTTAGAATTTAAGACTAATACAGGAGGATGTTGTTTCCCATTTATGATTGCTGAAGTTCAACCAAAATACAGTTTCTTATGCCAGTCTTGCAGTGCCCCATAGATGGATACAATTGGAGGTCACAGGACCCCGAGTGATGAATTTGCGGCTGCCCTTTTCTACTGCTGCAAACCGGATCTAGGTACAGACATTATGCATGATCTATAACATGGCAGAGGCAGATCATCTTGGTGCAATTAAAAGACTAGCTGTCCATGACGAGAGTACCCTTGTTCATCGCTTGAAACTTAACAGGATGACAAACCTCCCGGCGGAGTCTGGCAGACATTTTTGGCCAGTCTTGGAGGACAGGCCTCACTCTGCCAGTTTAAGGCCACCTTTAAGAACTGGTATGCAGGTGTGTTACATCAAGGACAATCCCTTAAGGGGCATTGCTGACCCAGAGATTATGTCCGATGTGATGTCCGGGTGATCCCAAGAGGGACAGAACACTAGAATAAACTGTTATTCAAACACAAATACATGTAATTTTTTTTGTATTTATTTGATTATTGTACAAGAATTTCACTCATCTTCAGCCTTTGTGGTTCTGGTGTAGATGGACTGCATGCTGTGTTTACATACCAGCTTGATCAAGCCTGAATTATAAATGGCAAATAAATGTATTGCAGGGTTTTTGTTCTAAAGCTGAATGAAGCTGAAATTTTCTTTGAAAAGTTAACTCAATACACTAAATCACTTTCAATAAATTCAGTCAAGAACACTAGCAGAAAAGAAAATTATTATTGTATAGAATTCAACCACATACATCTAAATTTGTTTTAAATCTGAAATGGGATACAATCATCAGACTTTGAATCAGAACTATGCAAGCTTCAATTATTATTTGACAGCTTGAAAATTATATTTTTACATTGTTCATTATTTTCACTAGCTTAAACATATTTTTTAATCTTTTATTTTTGGATAGAGAAACTTATTTTATACTTTTTCAATCAATCACGACTGGTGTTTCTGATCTTCACACAGTCAAGATTTTGCCACTTTTCTTACAATTTTAATTCCATCAGCCAGGTTTATATCTTGATTCATTGAATGATGGACCAAGAAGCAGTGATAAATCACATTTCTGGTTTTGTATAAAGTGCATATCAAATCTAATAAAATGTTAGGTTTTCAAAAACATTTTGGCATACTGAATGCATTAAAAAATGAAAAAGTTATAGTCAATGATATGTTTTCGATGAGTACATAAGGGAATCCAGTGTAGAAATTTAAACAATTAGAATTTAAAAAATTTCACGAACCTGTTTTGAAAAGCATTTTATTGAAGACATTAACCCTTTCCTCCATAGACACACCTTTACTACGTGGTCTAACGTTGTAGATTCAGATCAGCTGGCACATCTGTGCTGTCCGATCAGGATCTAAACTATTCGCTTTTAGATTCATTAGGTTATTTCTGACCAAAATGCGACCAGTGCAGATGGCACGGATGCAGACTCAACACACTGGTCGCACATGCGTAAAAATGTGTATATATGGAGGAAAGGGTTTAAGTACATTAAAATTAAAGCTAATGTTATGTTTTAGTCACAGATAGCCCAATTGGTCCCTACGTACCACCTTTTTTTTCAATTTGACAACAAGGTTAACAGCAAGTAATGACACAAAATTTTCATATCATACCTTTAGCATGTAGTTCTCGGAGGCCTTTCTTGGCCAGGGACCCTCTGACCTTCAGTCTTTCAGACACCACGGATGGAGTGATCAGTTTATAGTTTGGTACCTCTTTGTACAATTTATCATATGTGGCCTTATCAAAAAGGACCAAGTTGTTCAGCTTGTCACGTACTTTTCCCTTGGACCACTTCTGCAAACACAATGTCAAGCAACTTAACAAATAGTAATATCTTGAAACTGTATCATCTTGTTACAGATAATTGGAAATATAGTGCCATTTGAAAACCTAAGTTTTTTAAAATGCCAATGTCTTCAACAAAGCATGGTAAAACTAGTTTTTTCACAATTTATAGGTCTCTTTGAGTGACAGGTTTTATTTTTACAGCCAACAAGGTACCGTGTGGTTTGTGACACCATTTTTCTGTATAAGGGCAAGAAAAAACCCATCAATTCAAATCTTTAAAGTCTTTTAAGTATTTTATTAGTTCAACATTTTCAACGAAAAATTATCACAATCTAGATTGCCTTTTGTCTGTGATTCTGGGTGAATACTGATGAAATTATAGACAAATATTCTGACAACTGGCTCTATATAATTAGAATCAATTCAATTATAGCAAAATTCACCACAAATTGTACAAGCAAGTTTAGGGATATAACATAAGAAGGTCCTCTTATAGAAGCAGATAGATGTACAACTGATTAAAGTCAACAAACCTTTTTCTTGGCCTTTCCACCCCCTTCCTTCTTGGGCTTGCCTGGCTGGGCTTTGCCCTTGGATCCTTTAGCATCCGCTTTCTTTGCTCCCTGAATGAAAATCAATTATGTTCTTTATTACCATATCATAAGAAGATTATAAGACTGTACTACTACAATAAAATATACCCTTTGAAAATTTTGGTAAATGGTTGACAAGTTTGACAGAGAGGTGTGAACATGTAATATTAGGTTGCAGTAATCTCTATAATCCAAATGATAACCGGACAATTTAATACCAAAGAATTATGGGGTATTTGCAGCAGTGTCAATAATTTTTACAGGAACCAAGTACCACTATAATGGATTTGATTACCAGCCACATTAATAGTAAGTTGCAGGGCACTTAAATGCTGGCTGGTTACCAACCTTGGTCGAGATATTATGCCAATAAACATTTTCCCCAAGTTTCATGAAGATCAGACAACAACTCTTTGATTTAGAGGGCAGACAAGGTGGATTAACAATTTTTGTATAAAAGGAAACTACTAGGAAGTGCCTGAAGGGATTTTACTTATAATCAAACCAGGCCAAGGCGGTGTGCCCATAAACAATTTCCCGAAGTTAAATGAAGATCTGACAACTCTGAGTTAAGAGAATGGACAACATTGTGGATGCTGCCTGCCCGCCATGCGTGTTCCCATGGCATAATACATCCCGTCTTCGACGGGCGTATACAAATTTACAGCTGTAAATATTTGTTGCAATTTAGTGATGGCGGAAGGAAGAAATGCAATCATAGGGGGCCGGGACAGTGTTGGGATGGTCTTGGGTGCCTTTTAGAACTAAAATCTATGACTGATATAATATAACATTAACAAGGGATGGAACTCTACACATTCAATTTTCTACCATGTCGCCATTTTTTATAAATATTTTGGATACAAGTGGCATGAATTCATTGAAGCATACAGGTAATTATCTGTACTATATATCTCTTTTAATAAACATTTACATCAATTGTCAAATCCAAACTGTTTTTCTGAAAACCTCACTAGAGTGACACAAAAACTGCACTTCTCTTTAGTCAAACACGATGTCGCAACAACGATTTACACCTGTAAAACATTGGGAGCAAGAGGAAATCGGAGATAAAGGCTGTAACGTGTAAGCCCTGCATAACTTGTACAAAATGTCACCATTTACCGTTGACGGTATTCACATAACACTTTAATTAATTGTAGTAGGCATCGAAATTGTCAAAATTATACAAAGTTGTCACTGGGAGCTTCCATGATGAATCATATGACCTTATCCAACAGGGGAATTGTAAGGACTCGTTTGATTGGTCAATAAACTAATGTCGATTTCTTGACCAATTAGAAAGTATCTTTTATGACTGCTATACAGCCGGTCACGTGATTAATCATGGCTGCTCCCAGCAACAATTGAACATAATTTACAAATTTTGGTGCAAACTACCCGTGGATTAAGTGATTAGCGACTACATTTATCGGTAAACGATAAGTTTTTGTGCAGGCTATATAGGACTTTTAGCCTTTATCTCCAATTTCCGCGTGCTCAAACGGTTTACAGTTGTAAATCGTTGTTGCGACATCGTGTTGGACTATAGAGAAGTGCAGTTTTTGTGTCACTCTAGTGAGGTTTTCAGAAAAACGGTTTGGATTTGACAATTGATGTAAATGTTTATTGAAAGAGATATATAGTACAGATAAATACCTGTATGCTTCAATGAATTCATGCCACTTGTATCCAAAATATTGATAAAAAATGGAGACATGGTAGAAAATTGAATGTGTAGAGTTGTAAGTGCCATTCTCTCTCAAAAATTCTGTAAAATCATGTGCATTTTTCTGAAGTAGTTTAATTACATCCGAAATATACATAAATACATCAGATTTTTCAATCCCTTCACAGGTGTAATCACTATTTTTCCCCAAGCTAACAAGCTAAAGGACTGCCATTCCTCTGGCAGTGGGGACCATTGTGACTTATAATCCCAAGGGAGCTATTTTGACCAAAATCATTTTTCACAGGGGACATTTTGACCAAAGTGAAGCCGTTCCGACTTACAGTACACGCAGCGCGGATTCAACAGATTCCGCGCTACCACTGCGAACGGTATTTCGTTTGGGGGGGAAATCACCGCAGCCAAGCTCTTGGAGGTCATCGCGATTCCACCAGGATTATCATTTTGTCCGCGTATCGGCGCGGACACAGCTTTGCAGGGGGTAATAAAAATTTATCAGCGCGACATCGCGGGGATTCCCAGTTACGTTCCGCGAACCAACGCGGACGCACATTGATGCACCGATTTATTTAAATTTCTTATTTACATGAAATTACGCGGGAATGAATTCTGACCAAAATGTGCGAGTTTTAAATAAAATTTGAGTCGACCGTGCCATCTCAATATCTTGTCAAACATTCCATAAGAATCTCAAACATGGCATCATGCTTTCAGTTTTCACACCTTAGTCAAGTGACATACCCTCTTTGGCAGGTGAGACCAAGCTGCCAATTAAGGGTGACACTGATTTTACCAAGGGAATCTTAAACATGTCATCTGGCTTTCAGTTTTTCACACATTACAGTCGCTGTGATTTTACCGATACACGTTTTTCTTGAAGTACTCAATCTGATAAAACGTGTAATGAAATAAAACGCAATCGACTTGTGGACCCCAGTTTTTCCATTAAACGTAAAACACTGGTAAAAGCCAGTTTGCATGATTTAAATAAGTTAAAATAATTACCTTGATGGTGATGTCGGTTCTTAATTTTTACATTTATAAACCGCATAATTTGAAAAACAGCCGTTAACTTATAAAAACTGCATGTATCCCTTACAAAAACATGACCATGCTGTGTATTTGGTATGGAGGCAAAAAAATCGATACCGCCGAACATCAAACGCGACTTCAAAAGACATCGTCGGCTCGAAATATCCATCCGTGTTTATTTCGGCTTTGCTATAAAAACGTTTGATCTAAAATGTTAAGACCTCAAAAGACGACGTCGGCTCGAAACAACCATCCGTGTTTATTTCGGCTTTACTATAAAAACGTTTGATCTACCTGGTAGTGTGCGCGTGTAATTTTTAGCTTGTGTGATGCAATAATTACTGGAATCTGATAAAAGGGATAAATTAAAGATTAGGATATATTTTAAATGATGGAATATACCATACCCATAGCGTTCGGTAAATAATAATTATTTTACTTTGTCGTTCGTAAAAATGCAACCACGTTCGCGCGATTTACCTCGGCGGATCCTCCGTGACATCGTGGCGGTAAACGATTGCCTAGAGGCATCCGTTTATCACCGTGATGAATTTACACGATCACGGTGACAAGTGGAAGTCCGCGTATTGCAGGGGACGAAAATTACTCAGTCCGCGATGAAAAAAATCGCGGGGATGAGCGGAAAAAAATAAATCCGCGCTGCGTGTACTGTACAGGTCTAGGAAACGGCTGTTTTTACGGACTGTCTGTAAATTTATAGACTAACTGTTTATTTATAGATAAATATGTCTGTAAATTTATGGACAAGTGAGGTTACAAAAGTTGTCAACAAAGTAAATCTTGGTTCTACACCACATTGGAATAAAAATGAATGAAAATCTACATATAAATTAGTATTAAATATTGTAAATCAACATAATTTTTTTAAAAAGATCATTATTATGTTCAGATCATTGTGTGAAATGTTGTAAAATCATTGATGACCATGTTGGAGAAGAAATAGCAGTGTAAACAAACTTCTGTTCTTTTTGTTTGTGCCCTATGTCATGCTCTTTGCTATCAGAATTAACAAAAATGCTTTAGGTTTGTGTATTTCTAAAATGTGTTAACTTTTTTATCAACCCTTATCCATAAATTTACGGACACATTTATCTATAAATAAACGGACAGTCTGTAAATTTACAGACAGTCCGTAAAAACAACAGTTTCCTAGACCTGCTGTAGGGATGTTCTGAATGGATACCTGGTTACCAACATATTCATCGAATAAAACTAATATGTATTTGTTAGAATATTACATTACATTGTGGTTTCCATAACCTTAAAGCCTAATCTGGCTAAAAAAGTCCGATTGGAAACATGAGCTTGATCGGGTATACTAAAGACAACCTGTCCGGTATTTCGTGCTACAGCATTATTAATGAAAACAAAAATTATTTTAAAAATAACTTTTAAATCTGTAAAATTCGTATTATTTTGTTACTTTAAACAAGTGCTTCAATGAACTTCAGTTAAAGATGCAAGTCAAATTGTATTTTTGCGTAAAAAAGATCTACCACGCGAGGTCGCGAAAACGGATGACAAGTCAAATACATGAAAACAGTTTGAATAACATGAAATCAAAACAAAATTAAGCAGGCAAATATAAAAAATAACTCTCTAAGGTTGTGCGGAGGGTCAGATTTATGTGACTTACTCATAGTTAACAAGGTAAATGTCTTAAAATCTTTCATACCATGTTGCTCTCGGGAGTCCACGTGAAAAAGAGGCAGATTACCCACAATTCCACCAAAGCTTCAACACTGAAAAATACAAACGAAAATTAAACAACGCTGATAATAATTTTACAATATTCAGCAATCAGTAATGTTTCAATAAAATCGCAATTGCAAAAATACAATTTTATTAATTTCAATAATTATTTTAAATCAGCTTTGATATCAAAATTGTATGCGTTTAAGCGACCACCGCAGTACGATGCGCGGAAATTTTATTCTACTTTCATTTTCAACTATCTGAGAAATCTGATACGATGACAATTCTTTGCGACGAAACAGTGTTATTGTTTTCACAAAAATAAAAGTAAGTATGTAGATTTTTCGAATATCATGAATCCCTGATATGTTTTAAGAAAACATTAGAGATGATAGTTTAATTGCACACATCCAACAATATAGGTGTTATTGCAGTAAATTTCCTATCAGGTGGCCCAGGGTCTATATAACAAGGGGTTAAGAAAGTATAGCGTAAACGCGCATATTTTATCGACAATGCTGTCGTCGCGTATCGTTATCAGCTTCCAGTGTGTAAAACACAGATCACGGTCCAAGACGGACCAGGTACAATGGAATGTTGAACGCAAATTAATACTATCCGCTGTATTTTAGTTCATACGGACTAATTAGTCGTCCGATTTTAAGTGTTTATATGTCGCTGAAAAGGGGAAAAGTTGATCTACACGTTTGTGTAATTTTTATTTCAATAAAACTACAATGACATCCTATTTAGTATAATTTACACAATTTAAAATCGCAAAACGGGTTGATATTTCGCCGAGTATTAAAAAGGTATTTTTCTTCATTATAATTAAATACGCACACCCTTATTATACTCATAAAATATTTATTATTATATTTCTAAATTGTTATAACCAAAAATAAAAAATGGTAATATAAAAGTTTCCGATTATTAGTAGTTGTAATTTTGTTGCAGAGATCGGAACTGTGCTTTGTTATTGTTTGCTATTTGGTTATTTTAGCGAATTATAATTTATCAATTTACTACTTTTGTGTCGTTGAAAAATAAAGAATATTTAATGAGCTCAATGATTGAAATAGACAAGTTTTTGTCATTTGTTTGCCACTTTTTTCCGACTTCATTTGAGCTCGGTATAAATGAAAGAGCGACTTTAATTATGATGCTAACTAGCAAAACTTTTAATAGTTTTGTTTTTAACACGTGCCATTCTTTCTTTTCCGACTTCATTTGAGCTCGGTAAAAATAAAAGAGCACATGCATTACATATTGAATGTATTACTTCAACATTCGATCAATCATGGGTCATTTACCTTGGGCGAAGCAGTGGTCTCATTAATTTTTTTTCGTAGAAGGTGGGTTTTTGAGAGTAGAAGGGTGATTACGGGCTGGTAACCAACAAAATAACAACTTTTCCGCTAAAATAGCCGGGTTGTATGGTCAATATTGATGGGGGAAATCCCGCCTACTCAGGCCAGGGTCTCTTTAATTAATAAAATAGACCCTGCTCAGGCTTATTGAAAACTCGGGCGAAGCATAAGCACAGGCAGTCAATCCAAACCTCCAAACCTAGTTCGGTCTTGTGTGGATATTTGCATGTAGATAAGAAATGTCTTATAAATTTGGGAGGAATCTTTTTGTGTTCAATTGGTTTAATATGGTTAGCCAGAGATCCGAGTTCATTTCAGAGCAGGATCTACAGTTCAAATATTATGTAAACATATTAAGTAAGGCATAGATAGGTATCTTTCAACTTTCACTGGTTATAAGAAACGTTTTCATACATTTTTAAAACTTGAAAATGAAAACTGAAGACCTTCCTAATAGAATGATAAAATTTCACTCATGGTGAAGACAAGCCATGTAATTGTGAATTTCGAAGTCAGTTTTAACTAAACTAACACAATAAAATTGCTTTAATTTATGTACTATTGCACAATGCAACCAAAGAACTAAATAAAAACCCTAACTTTATGCACCTCTGTCGGTAATTGAATGTGTGAATACCGAGCAAATTTAACGAGTAATATTTGGGAATGGCCGACATTTTTCCAAAATTGCCTATTTTTGCGAAAGTTTCTGTTAAAATTGTCAAGACCAAAGCTAATGTATCTATATAATTCTACATTGGATGCACTGTCCCATCTTTTCTTTTCATTTTCCACTAAACAATTTTGCATTATCAATCGCTACTAATTACTGAAAGCTGTGGAAAACAACCCATTGTCTGTCCAAATCGGCCAATGTGTCTATATTATTGGGAACAACAATTATCAACAGACTTGGTAAATTTGCATATTACACATGTATTATACAAACAGAAATTAACTTCAATCAATAAACGAAATGAAATATCAATACTTACATTGTGTATTTAATCCAAAAATTGTACCCGATTATTATCTTAAAAGCAATAATATCATGAAATTATCAGACGTTTTTTCAGTCGTGTTTTTCTCTAATTGCAAATGGCGCCGGAAATTGATCCGATCACGTGATCTACGACGACATCATATTTTAACCAATTGGCGACTTTCTTAACCCCTTGTTATAACAACCCTGGGTGGCCTAAACCTGAGGTCTGAGGCAGGGATGGTGTCAATTACTTAAAAATGTAATTAATTAAATTAAATTAAGATTACTTCCATAAACCCTTCAAATAAATTATGATTTCAATTACTGTGTTTTTATAAATATAATTAATTAAATTACAATTAATTTGCCACATTACATAATAATAATTACATTGCTTTTAAGTACTAAGTATTATGGAAAGGGATATTGATGTAATAGTGCGGTTAAGATCTAAACCATTGTTTCTGCAAAACTAAGCTAACCTTAACCCTAAAAAAATTTGTATGTGATAAGCTTTTAAAGTTTATTTTGCCCATAACTGACAGCACAAACTAAAATCGCTGATTCCCTACTCAGCAAAAGATCATAGACAGTATTCGCTTTGTGCAATAAACTATCTGTTTAACTCAAAGTTTTATAATCTTCCATAATGCAGATGTTGGTATTTTCTGTCTCTGGAGACAATGGAGTCTGCATCAGTGTTACTTATTTGGGGGCTGCAGTGACGCTTGTGGCTGAATAAGCCAATGCGGGAGCTGCATCTCCTGCAGCACTTGCTGCAAGTGTGGTCAATGGTGGTTACCACTGTGGAAGCAGTGAAAGGCTGGCTTCTGTTTGCGTGTCCTTTCCCTGTGCTGGATCTCTCTTCTCCTCAGCCTGCTTGATGCCGGTTTTGACATTTGTATTTGAGTGTTCGAAAGATGCTGATTTGAGATCTGGGCTGTTTAAAAAAAATGGCTGGTTTGGGTTTTCCTGTTATAAAAATGTACAACAAACAGTTACCTCCATTTTCCTACTCTGCAGAGGTGTCTCATCATGCCCTTTAAAGATTTGTGGAGTTTCATCAAAATAGCACCATCCGTTAAAAAAAATATTCTAAAATAATGGGCAAAAAATGTCTGGAGTGTGACAAAAAAGTGTGACACTTTTCAAAATCACATTTGTTAACACCATTATTTTACAAAAAAACTTGAGTAAAGACAAGATTTAGTGTTGTTTTAGTAAAATGTGCATTTATTAGGCATCAAATAATGATAAAGTTAAGCATATTATACTTAAAGTAATCAAAATTTATGCTATTAAGTCAAGCGTGGTAAATTAGAAAATACCTCAAGAAAATCAATACATCTTTGCTTTATAAATTTATAGGACACTAATGATTAAAAGTACATAAGAAATGTTATGTGTATCATTAAGTTTTATGTTTCAAGTTGCAATAAATATATTATTATCACCTCTATTGAAATTATATTTGTCTGCAGCTCCCTTCAGAGAAGGTCAGCTAAATTTGTCGGGAGTGTGACATTATGCACATATTGCAATATTCTGTCAACATATCCTTAAATGAAAACAAGAGCATGTTTTTTTCCTGGAAGTCTATGTCATGTTTTGTTAAATTGTGACAAACAGGAATGGCCTTTAATAGTGAAACATTTGTGAGTACACTGCACTTATGTGGTTGTCAGGAGTGTGACACACTTTTTAACAATATGAATTTTTTATCTTTAAGCGATACCACAAGTTCTAAAGCACTTATATTTGATGCTTCAACATGTATTTAAACAGAAATACTCATTTAAATAATAAAAAACAGTAATACTTGTATTTTAAGCACATAAATTAAAATTATTTGATTTATTTAATATTGGTCAATAAAGCTCCATAAAATTTTTATTCTGCCACATATAAGTATAGCTTGATTGATTTTGATCACTGTAGAGACTGTACAAACATATGGACCAACCAGTTTGGACTTTTTATGAACTTAAATTCTTTATATTTTTTTCACTTCACTTGCCATTTTTCAAATGACAATATCTCAGCAACCAGTTGACCAATTTCAAAAATATTTTCAGTTCTGTACTCAGTTTCAATAAGCAAAACATCCACAATAACAAGTTTGGAATTTTTATGAACTTTAATTTTTCACTATTTTTTCACTTTTCCAGCCAATTTTTTTGAAACAGCCCATCTGCAGAATTGATGTTGCATGACTTCAGATCCCTCTTGCAGACTCTGAGGTTTGAATCCTGTTCAAAGTGATGATTTCCACTTCAAAACTGCAACATTGGTGTTGGACTAGATTTGTGACAGATGGACATCTGGACAGTTAGACAAGATAATCACATTATGACAGTTCTGGCCATCTAGAAACAGAGACATAGAAATCTAAAATGAATACCAGTGTGGCAGAAATTTCAGAATGGAGAAATTTCAATTTGTTTTATTTGATGTCATTTTTAATGCTTTAATTAATACAGGTGTTCATATGTAATAAATATATGTGAGCATATGGTTAGCAATAAGCCAGTTAGAGGTTTGTGCAGTATAGAAACCCTACATGTAGTTGCCTCAGCCATACGGTGTTATGTCATATACTGGTAAATTGTTCTATTTAGCCTCTTGTCTGTCAGTCCCAAGATATTTTATCTTCTTTTATCACTCATTGAATTGAGTTAATAATTATTTTAGAGTTATGGCTGACACGTTTCAAGATCTGTGTTGGGGGATAGTTCGGGGATTTCAAGATGCAATCCTTGGCTCCCTGAAGATATTCAAGTTGGACAGTGAGGATGCTAACAAGGCTCCTGAGAAGAAAGAACCGATGACAACTCTAGCAAGACGGAGAGCAGAGAAACAAAAAACAGCCAAGGTGATAGAAAGTAAAGACAGGTACATGTTAATAACATCTCACAAAAGGAAACACCCATCTGCTAAGAAATTATTGTTTTCACTAGGAATTCAGTTTGCTAACCTTTTTTTCTGCTGGATAAATGTTAAGTTGGTTACAATTTGATATGCTCTTTCATTGTTATGAGGGGTGTTTTACAGAACTTTATTGGCTGTTTTTAAAAGTGAAAGATAGAAATATAGAAAGTTCTGGAATATTATACCACTGGTTTGTGGATAAAGGAGAATTATCACTTTTATTTCAATGAGAAATTTCTGTGGTTCACCAGAAAACATATAATTAAATATGATAGTAATAATAATTTGTGTCAGAACGATGGATTATCACATACATTTCATCGATAAAAATTCTGTAATTTACCAGAAAGCATTATTATAAAAAATAACTTGATAAAACATCCTTAGGCCAGAGAAAATAAATTATTAGATTCTCATCTGGATTTTGGGTAAAAAAGGGGCGGGTGAGCACTTTTTAATTTTTATTTTTTATTAACGAAGAATGTATTTCGGGATGGTCTAAAATCTGTTCTGTACGGAACAGAATATGTTTTGATTTTTTAACCAATAAATTTTTTTGGGGCGGGTGGTTTTGGACAGGTGCGGGCGGGGATGAGAATCTAAAATATTTTTTTCTCTGGCCTTATTTTATGAATAATATTTAGTTAACATGAAAACATTCTCACTGCATTACCTTATTTATTACATGCTTTAGTGAGCCTAAAGTCATCAATAGAATATTCCAGTGTTGTGCGTGGAATGGAGGTGTGTTCTGGGTGAGTACCTGTTGCCACACAATCTTTTTGACCCTTAACCCTTTCCTCCATATATACGCATTTTTATGCGTGTGGGACCAGTGTAGATCCAGATTAGCCGGCACATCCGTGCCATCAGATCAGGATTTGCACTGGTCGCATTTTTGTCAGAAATAACCTAATGAATCTAAAAGCGAACAGTTTAGATCCTGGTCTGACGGACAGATGTGCCAGCTGATCTGGATCTAAACTGTTCGCCCATGCAATAAAGGTGTATCTATGGAGGAAAGGGTTAATCTGCTGAAATAACCCTTCCTAGATATACCTTTATCACACTGGCAAACAGTTTAGATCCAGATCAGCCGGCACATCTTTGGCATCTGATTAGAATCTACAATGTTCTTTTTAAGATTCACTAGGTTATTTCTGACTAAGAACAGTGAAGATTCTTAACAGCATGGATGTGCTGGCTGATCTGGAGCAACACTGTTTGCACATGTGATAAAACCTGTATATATATGGAGTAAAGAGTTAATATAATGTATTCATTTTTTGCTACTCCATTCATTGTTCATAAAGGAGGTTGCAGAAATTTTTTGATTAATAAAAAGCTAACAGTGTAGAACCAGATCAGACTGCAAGGATTCACAGACTGATCTGTGTCTACACTGGTTGAAAATGTGACAAAAAGCTGTGCTTGGTGCTCATCACAGAGGTCTGTTTGGTTTCAGAGTTAGTGACTCTGAGAGGAGCCAATACATTCACTCGATTTGAACAAAGAGAGCCGTTATTCCTTGAAGTTTATGATATGTTGGATCTTCTCACTTTAGCATAAATTTCTCTGTTGTCTGGACATAATTGCCCAAGGTTATAAAACTAACCATGGTAACCAGTCTCAAATCTCAAGCATCTGATTGGCTGAAATGGCGACCAGTCGCCATTTCGGCCAATCAGATGCTTGAGATTTGAGACTGGTTTCCAAACTCAGCTTTATAACCTTCAGGCAATGTCTTTTGAGCATCTAGTGTTGAGGTTGCAAAAAACCAGCCATAGATTATATTTACCTCATTTTGCTACAATGAAACATTGACTTTACCCATTGCACAACAGTGAACCCCATTTTTATTAGTTATAGATAAATCTTATACTTTAACTTGTAACATATAAAACAAACTTCCAAATTTCCTTGTAAAAATTAAACTAAATTGTGCTGCAGCAGAGAATTTTGACTTAGTTATTGGATAACTAGTTGTTGTGCTTGAAATCAAATATTTAAAAGTTCAGAAAATTGTTATATATAAAATAAAATGAACACTTTCTCATATTGCAGATGAGTATACTGTTGTTTAACTACATGTTGCTTCCAAGTCTTCAATGGATGACATCAC